>OW052220.1:312001652-313267038 GCA_932526605.1 Nephrotoma flavescens
GCGTTGATTTTACTGAAAATTGTTTCACTGTGGCATTCACGCATTTCTTTTGCGAAATATTTTCGCATTGCACTAAAAAAATTATTGTGGCCCAGAATAAAATATCAATGATAATATTTTTTCTGTTATTTACGATTTCAGATGATAGACACACAAATATAATACCACATAAGTACATACGATTAAAATACAAACTAGAAATATTACACATCCCGATTTATTTTAGTATATGTAAAATATATAAAATAGTTTCTAATGAAAAAATAAAACAATTTATAGGTACGTCCCGTGTAGTTTCGTCTCGAAGAATCACCTAATTAATGATTTCAATAACTTTGGCCAATCGCTTGGGTTAAATTCAAAACTTTATGAACGAAAACCATTCGAGTTATTTTATTTCACGCAAAATGTATGTTCAGGGATGTTGTTTCAGCCCTCAGAAATTTATATTTTGGAATTTTGAAACGTTTTGAAATAAAAATAAATGTGCCGTTAGTAGTTTTGGTCACTAAAAAGTGGCACTTTTTAAAAGTTATTACGGTTATACGTAATCGTACTTTTTAACCACAATGGAATGTAGTTGTAAACACAAAACATTTATAAAAATGACGGTTAAGTCATAACCCATTTTTCCTCAATAAATAAATAATCTTTAAATATAAGCAGATCTTTTGAACTTACGCCACTTTAATATTTATTAGTAGAAGGATAATTTTTTGTCAATCTTGAACTTTCATAAAATGCCCCTAGCATAAATTATGTTATCCATTTTTCCTACGTAAATTTATTATTTTTCTATGGTAACAAACAATATTTATGATCTCAAAGCACATAATATACAAAATTGTGTCAAAGCGTAATACCACTTTAAAACTTTCGTAAGGCTTATTTATTTGTAAGTCAATAAGAAAACTTTTTTTTTTTATTTCTTCTATCAATTCGTTCTTAACATATAAAAAATGTGTACACAAAAAGTTTCTCAGTAACAATTTATTTTATTTTTTTGAAAAAATTTAAAAAAAATGCTTTTGAAAAAAAATTGTAACAAAAAGTTTCAAGTATCATTTATGGGAATAACTTAAAAAAAACTTCAAATTTTTTGTTTTTAAATTTTCATCTTTGACATAAAAAATGTGAAAACATAATTGAGACTGGGTAATAAGTTCAATGTGTATAATATTATAAAACAATTCAAGGGATTTAAAAGGTTGAGAGCATCTTCTGCGTGAGTCAATAATACACATATTTTGTTTTTGTTGCACGTGCAAAATATTTACTTATTATAACGCTTTTTATTATTCTGAGTTGTCTTATTTGTATATGTACATAAAAAATTGCGATAAATCATACTAAGTCTGCATAAAAGATGGATGACATGTGCCGGTGAAAGACATAATACCAAAATATCTTTGAAAAATTTAAGGTTTTAAAAAAGGTACAGAAATAACTGCAAACAATTTTGAGGTTACGTAATACGGAATATTGTATACATATCTAACGCCAGATCAAATTTTTTGTATCAAATATATATAAATAGCACATGTGTATGTGTGTAAAGCCCCTGAATATTGAAATATTTAGAAAGGTAAATTGGAAATATTCCCATATTCAAAAATGGATTACATATTTAGATTTTTTTTTATAATATTTTTCGTTGTTGGACTTGACATATACATATACATAATATACGCATGAAACGTCATTCCGTGTCCATAATTTTCATTTTACGCCAAATGATACCAAAAAAACCTAATAATTTATAAAATAAAGTATCATTAATTTTGTATATAAATACGTATATATAGTTAAAAAAAGGTTGCGTACGCGTACAAAAGCATTTTTCCTCTGCATCTTAAAAAACATTAAAATTTATGTTGGCACAACAAACTGAACGCAGAAAATAAAAATTTAACTGTGGCAACAACAAAAAACAAAATGTTGGTACCGTACATGTTAAAGCTTCTAAAATTTATTATTTATAAACTTATTAAAGCATATTACGCCACTGTATACATAAAAAAAATATAAAAAAGGATTATGTTGGTAATGGCTATTCTTGTTAAAGGATTGTTTTTTATCGCTTTAAAACCACAAAAAGGATTTATTTTTGTGTTAAAATTATAAAATTTTTATTATATTGGATCGAGATTCCAAAAATATTTCATTAAACGTAAAATGAATTATTGGATCTTCTGCGCTACATAATTAAATGAAATATTTAGGAAGGTTTTATTCGACTTTGACATGCCAAAATTTTAGTTTAGTGTTCATTCGTACGTAAATGGGATAAAAACAAATGGCAGCTGTATTACAATTTCCGCTTAAAATATATGAAATTTATTGCATAATTAATGAATTGAAAATTGAATATTACATTATTGTTGGTATTGCGCGTATATGAACATACAACAAGAAGCAACGAAATTTGAAATTAGTTTTTAAAAATTAAATATTTTTTTGTGGCTACAACATACAATGGACGATACAATGGCAAATAATTTACATATTTTTACTATTAAACCACAATTGTTTAAATATTATTGTGACAGTGTACAAAAGGGCACTTGAGGTCACATTGTACAATAAAACATACCGAAATTTGCATATAGCGTGCATTTCAGTTATTTTATTTGAAATTTAAAATTGAGCTTTTTATAAACAAGTTCGGATTTTTAAATTTAATAAGCTTAGAG
Source organism: Nephrotoma flavescens (assembly GCA_932526605.1). Taxonomy (NCBI): domain Eukaryota; kingdom Metazoa; phylum Arthropoda; class Insecta; order Diptera; family Tipulidae; genus Nephrotoma; species Nephrotoma flavescens. Next base: position 312,004,346 of record OW052220.1, read on the forward strand.
TTGATGAAGGGGTTCTGTATAAGGACATTTTCACAAAAAAAAATTCAATTTCCGTTTATCCGTTAAAATTTTCATATTTATGTTCTTGATCAAAATGTTTTATTGTATATAGTTGGTTCTTGCGTGGATAATTATAGGAAACAAGAGCTCACATAAAGGGTGTCCCAATAAGAAGTTCAGATTTAAAAATTTACTAAAACAAAAACGGTTTAATATATTTCCAATTTTTTTTTTTTTTTTAAAGTACAACCCTCCTGGTTATTTATGGAAAATGATTTCATCCAAATAACACCCGCGGCTGGCCTTGGCGTACTCCATTCGGTGGGTCCAATTTCTGAGCACATTTTGTATTGTGTACGGATCTATTTCGGCAATGGTTGCTTAAAATTGGCTTTCAAATGCTCAATTGTTTGTGAGTTGTCCGTATAACACTTGTCCTTTACGGCACCCCACAAATGAAAATTAAAAGCCGTCAAATCACCGCTCCTTGCCGGCCAATTCACGTCACCATTTCGACTGATAATGCGGCCATCAAATTTTTGACGTGGTTTCGCTATTGTAACGTCCGATATGTGGAATAGCGCTGCACCCTCTTGCTGGAACCAGAGGTCGTCCAAACCAATAGCTTTAAGATATGGCCACAAAAAAGATATTAGCATGTGGCAGTAGTTGATTCCGTTGACCGTAACGGTCACATTTTTTTACAATACGTAAATAAAAATTTTGTTTACTTGCCAGTAGCTTTTTTTCAAAGTCCAAAATTTAAATTTTTCAAAATTTAAAAAAGTATTCAACTAAAATTTAAATTAACCAAAATTTAAAAAGTGCTTCACCGAAATTCAAAATAAGCAAAATTTAAATAGTGCCAGCAATATTGAATAAAGTAAAAAAGAGCTCCTTAGTAGTTGTTACCAGACGATTGAAAGGTTTTCACATCAATTCTTGCAGTCAATACCAATGACCTTACACAACTCAAGGAATTCATACATGACATAGTAAGTCAGACAAAGTCAGACCACTTGAAATGACATCGACCAAAATATCGACCCTATAGGTATCTAGAAAATCCTAATGACCTAGGCAAGATACCTGACGTGGTAGAAAATGTAAGAGAAATTTCTGGGCAACTAGGTGAGTTCGGTTCCTGGAAAAAAAGCGTTCAGGTGTAGGTGTACCAACATCTGTCACTCATTCTTAACAGGCTATCCTCCTTGGATATGAGCCAGAAATCCGTGAATGTCATAAAGGAATCGTATGAAGCACTCGATACATTGCCAGAGGTCTCAAAAGCTACCTTGACTTCTGAGTATGAGAGCTCCGACAGATCTCTCATAAGCGTTACTGTTATGTCTCAAATTAGAAAATATGGAATACCGTGTGCAACACAGTCAAGATAACACAGAGTTGGAATTATATAAAAGCACAATATATACGGAATCCTTTAGATATAACGAAAAATCATTCATTGGGAATTCTGTACCTGAAGGCATCAGGATCACCCATCATGCATGAGACAAAATTGAAATTCTTCATCCTGCCAAATCTACAATCGTTCGACGGTGTGATAGGCAACGATAACCTTAAACAATTAACATATTCAAGAAGATATATCCGAACATCAAATTTCTATTAAAACAACATTTATCCGATTCGGTCAACAATATAATCATTCGAGATTCCCACCGTAACCAAGAACAAAAAGGAAAACTAAATTTAATTTGGCAACTGTCCCTTACTCCTTGCCTCGAAATCAGTACTATCGTTTCGGAGTCGGTCAATTTCCGATCATAGTCTTGCCTAGTCAATCAATTATTAGACGACGGCGTTTTCAGACAGTTCAAACCGCCCTATCACTTCTCGGTGTCAAATGTACCGAAAAAAAATGGCACCTCGAGAAAAAAAGTATAGAATGCGAATCGACTATGAAAGTTAAATCCGACTACTATAGCAGACAAATACCCTTTACCAAAAATCAGTGACATGCTGTCAAATTTGGAGAAAAACACCCACTCACAATAGTATAGAACTAAAATGTGGATTTCACCAAATTCCACTAAAAAGTCTCCATATATAGAAGATCGCGTTTTCTGTAAAGCAAGGAAAATATGAATTTACACGCCTCCCATTCGGGTTCAGAAACGCCTCTTCCACATTTCAACGCACTCCCGATAACGTCCTCCGAGTCACATCGAAAAACGGTGCTATCGATGACATCATGAATATTTGGCAAAACAACATAAGCAAAAAATGACTTAACAATTGCGAGAGTTTTTAAGAGATTAGATATATTCTAGGGTTCGTCATCTCAAAAGATGGAACTAAAGATAAATCCGTAGAAAACAAAAGCGATAACTATAACTTTTTTGCCCAGAAATGTGAAAGAACTCAGATTGTTTCGAGGGATGACAAGATTTTATCACAAGTTCATTCGCGACTACGTGACGGGAAGACGGACACGTGTCCAAAGCCCTCTCGAAAACTAATAAGGTCAATCTCACTGAGGCAGAAATAACTGCAATAAAATCAAACACTCACTGGTCTCAAACGATCGTATAACCAAACTATCAACAGATTTCTAACTCAAGCTTGCAACTTCGCATTTGGTGCATAAGTTTATAAAAAACGATGGACAATATTTCCAAGATTAAATTCGTTGCTGACTATGTTTTTATAAATATAAATTTGCTGAACATTTTTGTAAAATTTAAGTCATACATCTAGTACTTCAAAATGGTCTTTCGAATCTGTAATAATACGTTCGTTTTCCCAGGAAAAGTCTTATTGATAGTATTTCAGCAAGAAATTAATTCTTTGCTATAGTAACTAACTTTTTTCTCATCAAATTTTACCTGCCAATTTAGACAGGTGTTTTCGTTCAATTTGGAAACCGACCAATATACCAATACCATCTCCTTAAACTGCTGACCGCTTGAGACTTGTTCCTTTCCAAACCATCATTCATTTCGGAGACTGATATTTTAATTGTCCTTAATCTTGCTAATGATGTTAAAATCTCGGATTGTATCAAAAGTCAAAATTCTGGATATGTTGTTTTTTTTTTATTTTGCGAGCGCTAGCATCCCATAGTGGAGTTTGATCGTTCGTTGAAACCTTTCCAGGTTTTCCCCACCAGGGCAAGGGCAAACGACTGCTGAGACAAACTGACGTGCCGCATGAAAGGAAAGATGATCTCGGTTCCTTTCAGTTTCACAATAAGTTCTACGATAGGTCACAAAAATTGTAGTAACGCAAGCAAGCGTCCAGAGCATTGCTATCTCTAGATATGAAAATTTTGTATATAAAAATCCAAAGTACTACTGGTGAAATGAAAACGGAAAATCAAAATGAACTCCGCGTGTTATTCTGAAAAAAACAAAACGATTTTGAATACAACTATTTATCCCCCGATTGGACTTTATCTGATGGAAGTTTTTCCGATGAAAATTCGCAATTGAAATGGAAAGGGGGTTTAGGGGTAGGGCCTGCTCCAATTTGATTTAAAATAATGGCCAATTCAGTTCTGAAAAAAAACTGTGGGAATAATATGGGTGTTTCGTAGATTTGTCTGTGATAAATTGGTGGGTTGGAGAATGGCCTATCACATATGGATAAACTCACTTACTACACTCAGAAGGTATTGTTAATCAAAAACTGGGGCTTAAAACTGCTTGCAGTTATTTGAATTAGTCGAAATAGTAGTCCGCATGTTTTAGAACACCTTTTGAAAAAAATAATTAGTTTGAAACCTGAGCTGGCGCTCGAGCTTTACCGGGGAGAACCTGTATTCCGAAGGCAGCGAGTAAGTGGTGGGCAGGTTTGGAAAGAGTTACATACAGGAATAATGTAGAACGGAACAAAAATTTGCTATTTTAAGTAAATAAGGTCACTCGAATGGTTAGCCAATTTTTTAGGCATCGGTGATTCCTCAGTTGCGATTGGAAATGGCAATGCATGAGGTCTATAAAGAAAGATTATAAGATATAGGTTTAGGCAAATCAAAAAATGGTATGTAGGCTTTAAGCTAGTTCGGATTACAATTACCACTAATAAGTGAGGTAACTAACATGAATAATTTCTTTTTCTTACGGTAAATTCTCGACCAAACCAACCTAACCCGAAAACTGAAATCTAAAATTTTATTTCTCAAAAAGGAATGGTTTTTGTTTAAAACAATTTAAATGAAATCTGCGTTAAATACTTGTAACAATACATTATGGTTGAAATTCAAATTATTAAGCTCAATCAAAAATTCAAAATATTTTCGCGTTTATTTGAAACTTTAAACATTTTCTGAAAACGTAACTGAATTCTGTTGATGTTATAAAACGTCTAAAAAAATACACCTTGAAAACAGTCAATCAATGTAAAACACTTATCTAAATTTATCAAAATAAAATTGAAAATTGTCTGCAGCTATACGATGAAATCGATAAGCGATGCTGACATTCTACTTACTTGTTACACAAAATGATAATCTGAAATAAAAAAAAAAATTAGTAAGAACTCTGTCTGAATAAAATAAAATAATGCTATCTAATTAGCTAATGGTACCTAGCACACAATACAATTCAGCGAAAACAAGTTTAAAAATATTTGAAGCGTCAACATAATCTTGGTTTTCATCAATCAAATGGAATTTTACATGTTATGTTATCCCTCGCATCGCAACAAACACAAAGTTGACACCAAACAGACTTTTTATATCGATTGTTCTCGGAAATCATCAACATTCCGTATAACAACAGGATTCCACCTTAGTAAAAGCCTTGTATACATGTATTTACATTTAGTATGTACGATGTGCGAAGGAGATTTTCCAATATATTTTATTAACGGTACTAAGGATAGAATTGTTTTTAGATGATTTTCTTAAGAAATTCCATTTGGTGGAAATGGGTACTAAATAAATATACTTTGTACATTTTTTGGCTACTGTTTAGCGATAATAGCAACAAAATACTTGTTTACAACATCAAATTCATGGATTAATGGTTCGTTATCAAAAAAGCGTTTGGTATATACATAATGGTGTGCGCTATGGTAACAAAAAATACGTTCTGTATTCGGAACTCGAATATTATATACACGCAGAGACGACAGTGTAAAACTTTAACCGTATTTGCCTTTTTTATGTGTATTTTGTACCAGAAAGGATGTAACATGAAAAATGAAGAAAAGTTAAAGAATTGAAGTGTAGAATGAATGGTTTTGTTTTTTTACCAAAATAAAGTAAAAAAAAAAATTGGGAACGTGAGATAACTTTGAATTTTCGTGTTTTTTTTTTGCTCAAAAGTACTTTTCTCATTTGAACTGAATAATAATATCTGGGATAAAATATAAAACGAATACCAAAAACCTTAAGTTTGGATAGCAATTTCCAGTGATATATTTGCAACTTCCAAATAAAAAATAAAAAATCGTACCGAAGATGAGGATGAAAAACAAAATAAAAACTTAAGGAAATTTTCTTTTCATCTTTCAAATAATTTTGCTGGTTTCATGAAATCAATTTCCTATAACCGAATACAAAAAATAAAATATAAAAATTGTACATAAAAAAATCGAAATCTCATTTTTTATATATATACGTCATGTTTGTATATATGTTTGGGTGTGTTCTGTAAAAATCAATAATCGTATATATCCATAAAATAGCACTACCCCTATATACGAGTACATTCAATATTTAACTTTGCAACGGTAGCACAAAATTTAATTAAATTTCATTTCCGCTACAGCTCTGTACAATTTTTTATGTTTTCGGAACATTCGTAGAAAATATTGACAAATTGAATATAATTTCATTACAGGAACAAAAAAAAAATTATAAAAAATTAGTGTGTTTATGTCATGAATAAAATACATAAAGTTTACAAAAATTCGTTGTATATGTACAAGCTCACATCATATCAATCAATATTTAAGTAATAAAATTTTAATTGAAAATGTTGAAAACAAAATTAAATCAGAATAAGCGAATTTTGCTAGCTGCACTCCATAAATAAATTTTAACGGCGCGCACACAGGCTGTGTATTTATCGGAAATCTATTATTCAGTTAATGCAATTATTTGCTAATGCAATTAAATGTAATGGTATGGTCGGTTTATATCCTTCTGGCGAATTAACTATATATTTATTGCAAAATACGATAATCTTCAGTATACATATAATGTACTACGTATATAGGATTTATTGCAAATGTGATTTATAGATGTATATTTACAATAAAAGTAGACTTTAAGATTTAGGTCAAGGCCATTAGAAAATATTTATAAAATATCAAAGGTTTTTTGAAATTTCAAACAGAAGTTAGTATGAAAAACAACTAGAGTTATTTTCCTACATTTTGTATTCTAACATTTTTGCGAAAACTCATTTTGCTTAAACAAAACTAAACATTTAGTTTTAACCGGGGCTGAAACAGGGACCTCCAACATATATGTAAAAGTAGTTGACAGTGAAATCTCTAGTTTTTATAATTTTTTATAAAAATACGTTGTACCATAGGATCATATAGCCATACTCCCATTAGCAAAATTATTAAGTTTGGCCAATTGCACAACTAAATGAAACAACTACAATCGATTATACAACTCGAAGGATTGACCGCGGGGGGAATTTGATATTATTGAATACGCCGAATGAAAAATGATCGAATGATAGTAATGCGCAGTGAAAAAAATTGGTATTATTCAATCCGCGCGTAAATCGTACTCTAAACAAAAATTGCCATTACAAATGCGCATCAAATTTACTGTGAATGTGAAAGTCTTCGGTTTAGTTTTTTGCCATGGAGACTAATAAAATTAAACTATCAATTATTATAAACAAAATAAGTTTATTAATAAAATTTTGGGCGTAGGGTTTGATGAGTATAGGTGAGCGAAGAGTAACCACGGGGAAAAAACAATGCGAACTGCCTACCTATCTCTGACCGGATACTTACCCTAGTCTATTCTCATCATGCTCGTTCAATTAATTCTTTATATTTAATTCACATTTCACTTACAGAAAGCAACAAGAAAAACAAATTATTGCACTTTTGACTGAACCCAAACAAATCAAAAAAAATAGTCAAACCACGAGAGAAAAGTAAAACAAAAACATTAAAAACTCTATCAACTTGCTCGGACCACGGAAAAAATGTTTATTTTTCGACAATTATGAGAAAAATATATCCAACCATACCATTGTTAGTTAGGGTTAAATATTTATGTTTATAACCTTAATAATTAGTATTTAATTATTTCAAAACAACACCGTACATACATTTTTATCATCACGAACCAACTTTTTTATCAGTACGAAACCAAGCTGCCAAGAAGTCTCCTAAGGGAGTTCTCATTTTTGTTAGGGTTTGTGTACACAAATACCTCGGGATTTAAAATGGGTGGGGGGGGATTTTTACTACTTTTGTGGTAGAAATATTGTTAGTAAATGGCCTTTTTGATATGTATAAGACTAAAATAGTCTTCTAACATTTTTTGTTGTATATTGCTGATTTTGATTTTAATTTTTTGTATTTTTTTATATATAACACTTTGCTCAGCTTCTGCTTTTATTATAATTTTATTGTTAACTTAATATTTCGCCATCATTGGCATCATCAGAATGCTTTAATAATTGGCGGAAAATTCTACTTACAAGAATAATATATAAAAAATGTTATATAAAAAATTACAAAAAAACAAAACGAAAAAAGGCTAAAATAGTCGTAAACCCACCCAGTCCATTAAAAATTATATTTTGTCCGAAAAGCCGAAAAAAAAATCTTAAATAAATTAACTTCACGGACAATTATAAAATACTTCTTAATTTTATAGGTTTGCCTTAGTACATATACATAGTGAGAATTTCCTGTGGTTTCTGATTTACTGATATATAATTCGCTAAATCGATATATTCTTGTTTTGTATTATCGGTACAAAGCAAGAGTTGGACTTTTGGAGTTTGGTCGTTGCAACCTCATGAGTAGACCGACTTTTTTATCAGTACGAAACCAAGCTGCCAAGAAGCTACCTTATAGGGAGTTCTCATTTTTGTTAGGGTTTTTTTCCGAAAAGCCGAAAAAACTCTTAAATGAATCGACTATGTTTACTTAATAAACAATCGTTTTATTATTTTCAATATTTTTCTCACAATACTAGACGAGTTTTAATGTGACTAGCGCACCACTTAAAATTCGACCACTGACTGCCCCGTTCCACTGCTGATCTGGATTCCCCGAGGTGACATCGTTTGCGTCAAACGAGATATTGTCGGTAACACAGTGTACTGTGCGTGATCGTTGAGTATCTCGCTGACATTAAGGGGTGTAATTATTTGCATCTTAACTACGGTATGTACCATACTTGCGTAATACTTTCTGTTGGTTAGCACAGGAAATAACATTGTTGTCGCGCTTGCGAATATACCGTTACCAATTACATTCGCTGGGACTACCGACGAAAGAAATTGCGGTCTAGAAAAAGGTTAGGAGATTTGCTCAAGTCAAACAATGTGTGAATGTGTAGATTGTGTGGCCAATAAGACATACTAATAAAAACCAATAAGTTCGAGGTTCCTCGACTTTAATACCGATGGTAATTTAATTTTCATTTCTTTTATAACGTTACTATAAAAGCTGCTTTGGTAAGTCTCAAATTTTTTATATATCTGGAAAATAAATAACATTTAGGGTATGGTAAATATAAACAAAAAAAAAATAACGGAAAAATTTTACTCATTGGACGTTTGACAACTGGAAAAAATCTTGGTTCGTATTTCATATCGTTTTCCGTGTTTCATTTTTGTTATCCGTTCCCTCGTCTAAATTTAAATAAAGCCCAATTGTACCCATATTTACGTTCTAGAAATACTTAATTTTTTGTAAATAAGCACATTTTTTAAAGTGGAAAATTTGACAGCTGTGGCCCTATTCTGGCAATTCCCCAGGAATATGGAGTAATATTTTTTGTAGCAGCTGTTCCCCAGACATGTTAAATAAACCTCCAACATAATTTAATTATTCGTGGCCGACACTCGATCGGCTAAAAATAGTTTACTACGCTTAATTTGTTTTTGTTGATATTTTAATCGAATTTTACTTAAAAAAAGAATTTTGTTTATAAAAGTGAAAAATTCGATATTGATATTTCCAATTGATATTACCAGTTTTCAGTGTAAATTTATAGCCATAATATTGCTTTATGTAAGTAAATACAATAAATTTCCGTTAAATTATATTCTCACCTAATTCTTTCCTTGGTTGACGGTATGGAATAATTGACGTAAAAAAAATTCCAACCAGATCATCAGCAGCATGGGTATACAGTTTGGAAAGTATACTAAAAGGCTAAGAAATTATAAAACAAAAACTTTTATATCAAGCAATTTTACAACACATCTGCCAGGAAATAAGAGGAACCACAGACTCATCGCTCATCCCCTTCAATCTTTCCGAGGACAATCGAAGCTCAATACAGAATTGTCTATAATAACAGTGTGTCAACCAGTGGGTGCAAAGAAGGTGGAACACCAACAAAGAAATTTAACCATAGGAAGCAAAAGCATTGACGAGTTCTACGCCAATCTAAACCATCAATTCTCAGTGGTAATCAACAAAGTGAAATCTGAAGGCTACAATACGGATGCTATAAGTTGGTTAAGCGAAACGCGTAGAGACACCGTGCAATAAATGTGTTTACAAAGTGATTTTGGGTATTTTTTTTCAAATTCTCACATCACAAAGACCTACAACATTACCGGAAGCCCATTCATCATGCCTGGAAATCTAAAATTTGAACTTTAGAAACCTGTCGATATAAAACAGAAACTTTAATAACGCGGCTACTGTTCCAGTGTAGATCTCGAGCTAAAAAATTCACACCAAAGCCTAATGTTCTAAGATCATCCATACAACAGTTGACAATGAGTTATAAACTCAACAACAACAAGATCAAAAACGACCACCTATGCCATTCTAACCCAAGCCCCCAATGCAAATGGCAGTAAACAAGTAAAAGTGATAAGCTCCCGAATATATAGAAATTTATAGTGAAACTAGCTGACCCGACAAACGTTGTTCTGACCCATAAGTATTTCTAGTGAATATTTTGGTTGTTAAATAAAAAATACCGATCGTATGGTAAATGTGAGGAGATGGGATCTATGACAGAAAGAGGAATGGGGACGACGGCCGCCGATAAAAACAAAAAAACATCGATCATTCATTTTCTCAATTCAATGCATTTCATTAACGTAACGGACATATTCATTGTTTAATTTCTTAAAAGTTAAATGTTAAGTGAAAAAAAGTAAGTAGGAAAATGAAATAAATAAAGTCATTATTAATTTCGAAGAGCAATTGAGTGTACGATATTTTTTGTCAGTCCGTTTAACCAATAAGCTCGAAGGTCTGCTCAGGCGAGAACATGGCACGTATATTTGTCCGTGTGAAAAACATGGTGTGCCCAAATCTAAGTCGCAAAACGACATAGTTTGGCCTTGCGACTTATTGATTATCATTGCGAATGCGAATCTAGTAGGAAATTGAACTGGTTTGAATTCAATTGGCACGTCTGCGAGAATTATTGGAGTTCATGGCATCAAAACATTTTCGGCTCGGAAATTGCCATTCAAAATGGTGGTTTCGATAATGTTTTTCACAAAGTTTTTAATTACCAATTGCGTGCCATTGCACAGCCGTGGTTGGGTTCAAATTCCGAAGTAAAATAACCGTAGATTCAACTTTCAATAGAAGGTGTGGTGGTATGCCTGGAAAATTCAGTGAGCTCAAAAACCCTGTTGGATAAATTACAGCTTCGTTGGCATCGCAAACTGCATCGATCGATTTGTATGATACCAAGTCGCCTGCGGCAAAGACTGCTGTATCTTGAAGTTTAAATCGTCGACGTTCGTATTTTTTGCACCCAAAATGGCTTTTTCTGCCAACCACGCATGATTTATGTATTGTGTGCATACATCGAGAAATATGTGGTCAATGAGAGCATTTTGCGAATCAACGATTGTGCAGAAATTAGTGGGCAATTTTATGCATTCAGTATTTTCATAGACAGCAACTTTTTCATCGCCGATATCTAACAATTGGTTCGAGAATGTGCAGCGGATGGATCTTGTAACAAGTGTTGTAACTAGTGGCGATGATTTCAAGCAAGCATTGATCTCATCAGTCTCAAATCACATGAAAGGAGTAACAGAGTGCCGTCGAATCATTTGTCGTTTTTTTCATATCTGAGTGTTCTGTTCAACGCCTCAAGAGAATATTTGTGTGCCATAGTGCATTCATCCCAGATGACGATTTTGCATTGTTTCTGCACTGTGCCCATGTTTGATTGTTTTTTTATGTTGCACAATTCGTCTGGGTTATTTTGATAATTGAGTGGCAGCGTAAATGCTGAATGAGCTGTTTTGCTTCCATCCAATAAAGTTACTGCAAAGCCAGATGATGCAACGGCCAATGCGATGGCATTATTTGATCATATTTCATGCGGTCGTAAATGATTTTTTGTTCATGAGTCAGTAGTAGGGGACATTGCGAATAACAATCGCTGCCATTTCCGCAGTATCTTACTCAGTTCACGATTCATTTCGTTGTCCATTAAATCAGACACACTTCGATTTGGCGAATGATTTGTAATTAAGCAATGACAACACAAAGATCTTCGAAACAATCAATGGTTCATTGTACATAGCGCCGCTGAATGTAATCGTTAGGTTCGCTGCACCGTGTACGGATCCGATGCATATCGTTAGTCGTTAAATCTTTGTGCTTATCCCACGACGTCTCTGCTCGTAACGCGAAACATGTAGGATGTAAATTTAAAAATGTAATTGTAACAAAAGCCAGCAAAGTCACTGCGCATATAAAAATAATAATAACCTCGTCCTCAAACATATACCAATTCACAATATGCCGATAGTAGCAATCATACAAGGGAATGGATAGGCCTGGCTGTATAGAATGACTACCTGAAAGTGTTAATATTGCAATCTCTTTTAAATACTTCAACACATAGAGACAGCAGTGCGGATCAAATGTGTTGTATTTGTACACATACTTTATAAATTTACGTGAAAATCATTAATCAAATTTCACCCCTCACGAATATTATTATTATTAGATCACACCATGATGATATATACCTATTCACATGTGATATTGCAGACTTTATCTTTCGTTGACTTTGGCTCGATTATTTTCTAACCTGTTTCAGTATGCATATTTAAAATCTACAAAACGTATTTATTACATCAAAATATTTTAAAAAGCTTTACTGTCTCTATAATCATTAGCCAAAAGTTGGAGGACCTAAAGTTGTTCAATGGGATAATTTTTCTCTTATGTAGATGCCTATATATTATCATATAGGTTCAATCAATAATTTTATACAAAAATACATAAATGTGAACTAAATCATAAATTTTTGGCGTCAGAGTATCGGTCGTATATAATTTTATTGCCTTCAGTTGCCATAATTTTATCGAGCAAGACCACAAAAAGTTGAAATAAAAATTGTTAAAACAAAATATTTAATGAAAAATAAATATAATTGGCTGGATAAAAAAGTGTAGGCTACTGTTAATTGATTTATTTTTTCAAATATCGAGTTAAATTTAATTGTTGATCTGTTAAATTTTAAGTAAATTTCCCACGAGGAGAAGGAGTTTCCCTGATGTTTTGATTCTTAAATTTAGAATGATGATTCTAAAAATTTCAACCCTCTAGTTACTCTATAGTGGTGGTCGTAGTAAAACTAAGTAAAAAAAATCACATATTTTCTAAAAGCTCAGGAAATTTTAACAATTTGAGAGACGAAAGACATCAATCCCTATACGAAAAATGAAAAACGACGAACCTGGATATGCCTTATGTTATACATACATATAAAAGGAACACTAATTTATTGAAAATGGCGTCAAATACTGCTCACAACGTGCTATAAATAAATGAATATTACATTACGGTCGATATTACAGTCGATTACTAAGCTATTCCGTTAGATGGAGGTTTTATAATATTGGTAAAAATTCGATTGTAAAATGCCACGAACAGCGAAGCAATCATGAAAGCGAGCTATATAAAACGCAGTAAAATATAAAACACATGCCTAAAATATTGAATTGGTCCTGTTAGTCATTTTCAAAAGTTTCATCTGTCATGTGTTATATGTGTGTATGTATCGTAACTCATGATCTCAATCCGTAGAGGTTGGCTTTTTCCAAAATAACAAAAACAAGAAAGGTTTTGTCGAACACAAATTTTAATAGAAAACAAGCATGTTTGCTCATACTAGACTTTTCATAACTGCTACCTTTGTAAACATATTTGGATAAAACGATTCAGCTCTGTTGCAAATTTAACTTAGAATCAATTTGTTCCGATCGATTTTGTCATAAGTGGTATACTCCTTAAAATGTTGGCAAAAAACAGAAAGCTTTCAAGGCAGCTACCAGTTTCGGTACACTGATTTTCGCCAAATTCCGTGGGATTTTGTCAAATTATTAAAAACCCTTAAAAAGTTTTATACCGATCAGTCAATCTTTGATTGGGCTATAGAGTTGCCGATTTATTTAGTTATCTAAGTTTTTTTTTTAACAAAAATTTACATTTGGCAAACTTATCTCAGCTATATTGCTCTATATCAATTTATTCGAAGATAAAATACTTTTTGAAAACGTAAAAGCATCTATGGAAATTTCAAGTTCCAGTGAGCCGATTTTCGCTAAAATTTCACTAACTTTTTCCAATTTTAAAAAAAATTTAAGTATGAAGTTTCAGTCAAATCGGTCAGTCCATCTTGCGCAACCTCTCTGTAGATACATATAGTAGGGACATAGACCCACTTCGGCTATATAGCAAATGGTAGCCGAAAATCATTATACTTACTTTTACTTTGTAAAAAAAGTAGCAGACATATATAAGGCCGTAACTATTACGGGCTGTAAATTATAAAGAGACCAACATATAGAGTATTATACTCTAAACAAATCTACGAGTATAAACCTTAAATTGTTGTATATGCTCGCCACTAGGAATAGATCTTCATAGGAACCACCGAATAACGGAGCATTCAATCATCCAACATTGGTCGAGAAATCAATTGCTGTATCTCCGTAAATAAAGAAATTATGAACTATACACCTTCATGTTAAAAACAAAATTATTTTTCGGATTATCAAAATAGTTTACAATATTATTCGGATACCGGTTTAAGGGGCCATTCATACTCGGCCATCGTACAGGTACAAAATACATGAAATACACAGTGTGATGAATTTTATCGAAAACAATTTGTTAAAACTCCAATCGGTTATCGTCCAGTGCTCTCAAAGCTAATTATAGAAAAGTGAAAATATGACATTCATTCAGGTCGTATTTTTCTGATTCTTAAGGCCAATATCAAATCAATTTATCTTGTATACAACTTCCAAGTCTTGCCTAGTTCGGTTTCACGTATATGACGTGAAGTCCAATTTACGTAGAAACCATCTGCAAATTGCATAGCTTAATGGCAGCCTATATAGAACTGACATCAGTTGGTGGGAAATGAACACCAGATTGATGGTGAACACCATCAATCTGGTGTTCATTTCCCACACCAATCGTAATCAAGTGACGGAAAATCTTTTTTTCTATTTTTTTTTGCAATGTGCCTCTATTGGAATTCAAACCCGTTAAGTCACAATCTAAACGCCAAAGCTTTGGATATAGCTATAGCTATAATTATAAACCCCAAAATACGATTTTCAATCATATCGCTTTAAAAGATTTTCACCGACAAAAAAATATTACAAGATTTTCGAAGAGCCATTGTACAAATCTTGTAATATTTTTCGCAGCAACATCTAATATTTGTCTGTTGTCTGTAGGTATTCTGTAGGTATTCGATGGTAAACCTTCTATCATATAACCACCATCTATATACTGTATCATAGAGCTCAATATATAGAAAAAAGAATGGAACACTAAAGTTAATACTTGACCTAACAAAGTATTTTAACAACAAAACACTTTCTCAACTTCATAAAAGAGCACTTACTTAAGTCTTACTAATTGACTACAAATGTAAAACATAATTTCAGTAATCCATGTCACAACACATGTTTGAATCCGTTTGAAATCACATCCGTATGATTTTAATCAATTACTAATTTAAAGAATAATAATATTTTTGGATCAAACGACTTTCCATATATGGTTAAGCACTCATATACATTTTTGTAGAACACTGCATAAGGCAACAAACGATTGATGTACCCGTTCATAGAAACCAATCCGTAACAATTCACACATTTTTCAATTTTTTAAAGACGCCCTAATTAAATGCAAACTTTATTATTCATGGATCATATAAATTTTCAATTATAGTACACCAGTATGCAAGAGTGTGGAATAAATTCCATCTGGTTGTAATCAAAATGACGGTTCTAAATTTTTTGTTTTCTTATAATCACTTTTTCTGTATATATAAGACAAGCGATTTATAGCATCAAACGAAATTATAAATTAAGAATTTCACTATAGTGTTTCTTTGCGGTATGAAAGAAACATGTTGAATTTTAATGATGTGAAACGTATCAAATTGATGAAATACAACATTCTCTGTATCGTCTTTTTGGTATCATTTTGATGGTAATATGTACAACCATAGATCTCATACACTTTGGTAGTAACAAAAATACTTTATTTAAGACACTTTCATGGCACATGTTGAATAATTATCATTAAATTGAGTCTAAGTTTAAAGTTTGGTTAGCCCCACTCTTCCCCCTGCCACATGTTGTAGAATTCCCAAAATGCTAAAATTTCTAAAATATTCTAGAACAGGAAAATCTAATCTATCTGTTTTCATTTTGTAATAGACAATGTCGATAGACAATCTATATGTTAGGTAATTGGAATGGAAATAAAAAATAAATAATAACCCGATCACTATCGGGGTCAAATTCAGTACATACGCACGCATGTATATATACATATATCGTGATGCCTTCGAAGTAATTTAATTTATTGGTTTTCGGAAAACAAAGTGTATCCATATAAATAAGCTAACATATGTTACATAAATCACAATGGATTAACATTTTTTATTTGTTTATATAGGAATAATTAACTAAATGTAAATTTTTTGTCGAATTAATCATTTATAACCCATGTTGGAAAAGCAAATATTCAGTGATAGGCGGTTAAGATAATTGGGTGTTGATATACTGGTTTACTGTGTAACTTTAAGCTTAAAGAACTTAATCGGTACTAAATTAATTAATTTGGAGCAAAAAAATTCGTCTAAAAATATTTTTAAATTACTTTAAATATATACGGTTTCTCAAACATGATAACAGTTAGATTTATAACTGTGTTTTCATAATATAAAACCTACATGTTTCTTCGCAAGAAAATATACAAAATTTTAAAATTTTACATCACCTTGGATTGAAGGAAAAATGTCTAGAATAATATACAATCTACTTAGAGATGTCTCGTATAGAACAAAGGCATTTTCTAGGAAGGATGAACACGAATGAAAAATAATATCTAAAATATTCCTGGAGAAAAGAACCTACATAATATTTATATGCTTTGCTGTCTACGTATACGGCCTTCAGGTTGTATACCAGGTGGTGATTTTTTTGAAAATTTTAGTTGTAATCCCAACGCATTATAAAGCTAGCAGAACCCACACAGCAGAACAATATAAGATAGTATGGATAATTATCGGCTAGTAATAGGATAATTAAATGCTTTATTAAAAATTTTTGGGCTCCATCCCTTCCAACTAAAACGATGGATTCTGCTAGCTTTAGAAAAATTTAGCAGAGCTTATATGAAAAATGATTTAAAAACAATTGGAAAATTATTCGAATAATCTCGACATGGAAGTAAAACGTGCGTGTGAACTTCTTTAAAAATTTACACTTTTATTGTTGTATTAGTTTAACGCTACTAAATTAAACCTAATTAGGGAACCTGACTATTCGTAAACGAAAATTAGTACTAAACCCAAATACGTCCGTGTGTATTAAAATTGTATCCAATTGAATGTATAGAAATAAAAAAAATGATAGCGATTGAGTGAAATTTAGCAAAATAAACTAAACTAAATTTTTGTCTATTGTTTCATCCCTTTATTGTACAATTTAGCATCATATTCTGATTGATCAAATAATGTTTATCCACTATCGAGTAGAAGGTTAAATAAAAGATTCTATATAGTTTTTATTCTAGCTGAAATTGTTTATACTATGCTAGCATTTAACTATTCTTGTCATAAGAATAGGACTAAGAAAAGTGAAGCGTTTATTCATAATGAATCATTAAAAAGCAGAAAAAAAAGGTTTCCATTTTATACTTCATATTAATATCTAGTATTACGTATATCATTATTGCTCGAGAAATTTAATAAGTTGTTAGATACCGATCCCTAGATCTGTGGTAAGAAGCGTGAGTCATTTTCAGTTCAACGACAAATTCGATTTTCTTCGAAAAAAAAATCGTGAACACCATGCGACTCGTGTTGAAGGATGGTATATGGGCTCATTTGATAAGGAATCTAATTAGCTATTAGACGCACTATCGGAACTTGAGTCAAGATATCTGGTAAGGTATATTAATGGCGGCTTTCACTCTCAAGAAAAATGTGGTGTTCTTCGAAGAAAATCCATGAACACTTTAGGACTCGGGTTGGCGGATTACATATAGGATGAGGAATTTATTACACATACTATCGGAACCTGAGTCAAGATCTCTAGTAACGAGTGTTAATGAGCCTATATATGATCCACCAACTCGGGTCCCAAAGTGCTGACGAATTTTTTTCGAGGAAAATCAAGTTTACCTTGGAATTGAAAAAGGCCATTAACACTTCTTACCAGAGATCTTGACTCAGGTTATGATAGTGTAGTAACCCGGGCCCCAAAGTGTCCACGAATTTTTTCGAACTAACCATCACTAATAATTAAATTTCAATATTTAAATCATTTAATTAGTAATCTAATTAGCAAACGTTTGACGTAATCTCCGGAATGCTTCTTTGGAAAGTTATGATGCTCACGATAAATTTTCATCGTTGCAGCTTTTAATAATTTTGTTGCAGCTGCAAACTGCATATAAGAAAATGTAAACAAAAATAATTGATAATACATCAATCAAACCGCGAGGAAAATTTGGATTAACGAGAATTTTTTTTTAATCAAAACACATATAAAAAATATATTTATATAATGTTAAATTAAAATAATCACATTATCGAACACTACCAAATTATAAGTAAATGTATATTTAAATTTTATTTAAAAATCAATATAGTTAATTTTACTGTCATTTTTCCTGAACAAATTATTCATTTCATAACAGTGTACACATGCACTAATACATTAATATATTATTTAGAATTCAATTGGACTTTGCGTATTCCAATATGATTTGTATACCTATACGTTTGAAATAAATAGTAAAAAACTTTACACGCATAAACAAACGCAAATTCTGTTGAAAGGAACATAATTATATATATATAATGGCAACCCTCCCGAGCTCCGATTCCCCCATGGCATGTATTCTCCTGGGTATTTTGTAAAATAAAAGCCTTTCAAAAATAACATTGAAGACATAAAATTAAAAAAAAATACAAATGTTGTTAAAAAGAACTTAATGATATATATTGGCATCTAGAAACCTCCTGACCAGAGATTCTCCCAAAAATCAAAATCATTTGTATAACCAAAAATACAAATGATTTTGACACGGAATGAAAAGGAATAGCAAATTAAATTCAGTGCTTCATATTGGTGAATTGGCTCGAATAATCGAGCTGTGACGGAAAGATTACGAAGTTAATATTTAGTTAATCTTTATTTATTGAATATACGTTTAAAATTGTTCAATTTATCAAACATTGTTCAATTGCTGTTTTATTTTTGGGCTGACAGTACCAAAACATTTATCTACAGAAAAACTGCTATAAATATAGCAGTTTTTCTGTAGATAAATGTTTCGGTTTAAGAGGAAGTGGGGCTATTTTAAGCGCGGGGTAAAAGTAAACAGCACAAATATCTCTCGATCTAACCGTATGCGAGGAGAGTGAGACAAAAGAAGGACTAACGGTAATATTATCTTTATGCTAAAAAATGATTTCGATATTTAGTTTCAGTTTAGATTTACAGGTGTAAATGTGTTTTTGACAAATAAAAGTGATTTTTTTTTGTGTTTACAAAATTTTTAATTGTAAGGGATGCAATGCATATCGTTGGTGCGGAAATATCGGAGAGAACTGTGAGACGTAGACTTTTTCAATACGGGCTATGTGCACGGGCTATGTTCCACTTTTCAATAAATGTCTCTTTCAACATTATCTTTTTCTATTTCTTGATAAGGTTGTATTCAGTGACGAGACTATGAGGACTTTGACACTACCAATGTCCAGGCCCATTCATAGATTAAAAGGAGAAGAGTATTTAGATTCCTAAACAGGCCAAACAACCAGTTAGAGTCAGCAATATTATCAAAAAGACTCTTCCCACTTTATAAACAGGATAATGAATGCGAATAAAAATTTAAATGTTCTGCAATCACAACTGGTACTGACTAATGAATGGAAAATTCAATGGCGACGGAGTTTTAATGCATGTACGTGCCAAACGGCAAAAAATTCACCGACTATTTAAGGACTAACGGCATCCAAATCCTTTATTGACCAACGAATATTCGAATCCCATCGAAAATATCTGGGCTATTCTTAAAGAAAAAGAAGCAGAAAAGTGCCCACGCACCAAATCAGAATTGATTGAAACGATGAAGGAAGTCTGGGAAAATGACGCAGATCTATCCTCACTAAAGCCAAAATGCAATAAGTGGAAGGCCTTGTAGGACACAATTATTAAAAAATGGTAAAGGAATGTTCACCAAGTATTAATAAAGATAGTTGTCATAAAAATATTTAATTTTTATTTGAAAAATTTCCTTGTTAAAGCAATAATCTTCCAAATATCTAAATGTAATAATAGTTTGGAAATTATGAAAAATGCTTACTTTAGCCCCACCTCTCCTACTATAGATATTAGCGTCTTGTGGAATATTTTCTGGGCTGACACTAACTTACAGATATACTTCGTGTATTTTGGCGTGCCATACTATTTTTCTGGGTTGACTATTAGGCCAACCTCACATACATGCTGAAACTATCCGTTTATGTTGTTATGGTACCTGAGATCTAGATCGTAAATTAGCAACATAAGAAATATAACTGGTGTCAGTAGCACTCAATAAATCATTAAAGTCATTTTAATGTAAAATGTTTTCAGTTTTTTAACAAAAGTGTTAGAAAAACCCTCCTGTAACTACCCAGGATTTATGTTTTTCTAATACTTGTATAGAACTGAAAACATTTCAATTTATAATGAGATTAAACATTTATGGAGTTTGTCTGACCCCAGTTTTGGTTCATTTGTTTGTAATTTCAGTATATTTTGAAACTCTTTGCATATACGCAAATCAGTTTTTAAAGAAAAATGAATTTGTTTCTTTTCAAAGCGTTTAAATTTTGCTGGTTTTAAAAAATATCAGCCTCTAGCGGTGAATGGTAAAAATTTGTTTCTGATGGAAACTTACTGTAAATTTTTATAGCATAGTCAAATACACAACTTATTGCCAGAAACCTTAATATGTTATATATTGGAGTAGATTTACCACTGTGTGATCAAATGAAACAATGAAATTAACTGGGAGAAAATAGTTGTTGCCTGAGGCACTATTCTGGCAATTCCCGGGGAATAGGGAATTGGGGAAAAAATTTATGTGTAATTTTTATTTAAACATTTTTTTCTGCCATATTGAGGTAAAAAGTTAGTGTTAATTTGGTTGAAAACAAAATTAAATGGGGAATACTTTCTCTTGCCAATTTAAGTATGGAAAAATTATTCCCAATTTATAAATGTTTACATCCAACTTTTATCCTCAGTAGGCCGGAAAAAAATATTTGAACAGAAATTACATCTAAATTCTTTCACCAGTATTCCCTATTCCCAGGAATTACCAGAATAGTGCCACTGGACTTGTGGACTAGAATTCAGCCTTCATTCTGGTTTGACTAACATCTGATTTGAAGAACAATGACTTAACAATCGCTTCGTGAAAAAATGTCCTTGGTTGATCGACGTTGTGCACTAACCATTTTAAAATGATTTAAAATACTTCAAAAATGTTTAGTAATCGTTAAAAATTATGTTTACTATCCTTTTGTGACGAACCTTATTTAGACATTACACATTAGAGTTCATAACTTTAGGAACATAGATATTTAGGCTAAGAAGAATGTTTAGAATAATTTGCAGAGGTCCTGGATAAAGGCTTCCTTTCTTTGTCTTGATATTACAAAATTATTCTCATCTCCAGCCAAAAGCTCGTTAAATTAGTAACCGTTAGTGCTAAGAGCACAGTAAAATATTTTTAATCTTGTACACCACACTGTTAAATCAATATAAAATATTTCTTTATAACCTTTTCATACATCTCGTCATCATTTAATCACATCTGGTTTTGATTTTCACGAAAATAAAAAAAAATCATAGGGAAAACATGAAAATATACATAAAAATATTGTAAAGGCCCAAAACATACACATAAAATATGAAATCTTAAAATCGTGTATATTTGATCCTACATGTGTGCGTGGCGTACACACATAATTTAAGATACATCAGAACATAAACAACAAATCGTTTTGGTGTCAAATTTCGTTTTCTCGCATATCGGATGATATTTACATGAGACTCTGTATACGCGATATTTGATACTTGTATGGGAAGCAAAAAATAATAAAAATTGATAATAATACATCAAATTGATTGATAAGCAATCTTAATAAAATTTTATTGGTTGGTAAAATGTTTTTTCGGTACCCGAGTATACGAATATTATGTTTAGCACAGCAATAATGGAAATTACTCAGCTGCTACACAAAAAAAAAATTAATTGGTTATGTGTTATTGTCAAAAATGTTTTATATTTTTTTTTTGTTTGAGATCTGTACGTCAAATGAGAATAATTGTTATTCAGTTATTGATTTTAGTTCTACATGCGTGCGGACGTAGGTTGAATATTCGAATTTAATATGTTCGGCAAGCAATTTTCAAACATAAATTATTATTCATTCGGATGTGATTGATGAGTTTGTAGGCATATGGAATCAAATACTATTTAAGTAGTTTCATAATGATACTGAACCAAGGCAATGCATTAAAAAAATCATTTTAAATGCGGGACCACCTAAAATGTATAACATATATAATTCTGCAAAAACAATCTGAATCCCATTTAAAGTAACCATTTGAAAAGGGTCCCGCAGTTCAAAACACTAAATCAAATAAAATTTATGTAACGCGTTTATTCTCGCGCACACCATAGGAAAGCTCTGTTTAAAATAAAATAAAAACACTCGTACAAACTTTCTTAAATATTGAGAAAAATATTTTCTTTATTATCGAATTTTTCGATAAATAAAAAAAAACATATATCCGTTTCCAAAAAATGTCAAACGGAACAAAAGAACATAAAGCACACAAAATACAGTAAAATTTATAAGCTTTTCTGGTATTTTATTTTACGCCAACACTCCTCAAACCAAACCGATGTGAATAAATCTTAGACATTATACCAAAAAATTTGGGGTATGTCTGAGGCAGTACCAAAAAAATGTATATACGTACAAAAGGGAAAACAATAAATTTAAATGAAAATTTTTCTCTAGTACGGAAAATTGCGTAACAATAATTTTTGCGTATTAGAATACATTTATATAATCTTTTACAGTTAGAAAACAAATAATCTTGATAAATGGTTTCCTATTTCAATTTCTAATTTTCTACTTTCATTTTTGCTATTTGCTTTCTTACAATTTTTATGTATCGCGTACCAAAAAAACTCTTTAACCAACGGAAAATCGTTTCGAAACTAGGTTATTGATCGCTATGCAACTGTACAATGATATGGAAATGCTAATCAGTTGTATTACAGCGGAAACTGTATATGTTTCTCTTCCTATTTTCAGAGACATAAAGAATATATTTACCGTAACTGGTTACATAATACCGATTCCAAAATTGGAGAAAGACCGAGTAGTGGTTTTTTATTTATTTCGGAAATGTAATTTTCCAACACTGCGGGCCTACGGCATACCAATACGCTTTGATTTGAAAGCCTTCTAATAATTCGATACTCGATTTGTTGTGTTCTAAAAGAGTCATTGGCAGCTCTAACTGTGTACCTCTTTGAGACGACGTTCAGACACAGAATTCAAGTTCTTTCGAAGTATATGCACCTATAGAGTTTATCTTTCTGTGCGGTGCGGGTATAAACACCAAATGGCAATTATAGCCTCTCGTTATAAATACATTTTTACTTAACTATAAAAACCAGGGGCAAGCTCCTTATTTTGTTATGTGTAATAAAAACATGTGTCGGTTCGTAATCCGTTTATTTGGGTCGGTCAGGTTGAATTAGCTGAGTGAAATGCACACCATCGTCCAATCGATGAAGAGGTCACTTCCACTATTATAATGTTTTCCATTGTGAACAGTTAATTTCTAAATACTAAAATTAATACGGTCGCCGTATTAGCCTAGTTGCGGTAATTTGGCAGCCTCGAGTCGACAACTCATAAGGATCTATAAAATAACTTTTCGGTTCCTTATTTGTACGTAACACCGTATGTGCTGTCATTACAAAATAAAACAAATACATTTCAATTTCTTCGTCTCATCTCTTCACAGCGCTTTATACTCAAACTCTGCCAAGTATTATAAAAGCAAATAAAAGGGGGGTCCTGATACACATTTTTTATCAAAACGGTTTAATATTCATGAACACATGCAAACTGCCTCGTACAATGCGTGTGTTATAGATGTCACCAAACGCCTCTACGACAGATGGAGATGACACGTATCGGTGGGCAGCGCACTATCAAAAGTCGGGCAATACGGTTTTGAATAAATCATAATCATTGAACAACACTTTCGCAACTATCAAAATAATCTCATCCACATGTGGAAAACCTTCTTAATTTTTACATCAATCCTCGATCAAGTAACACTGCCCGGATAACGATTACAAACAATTAGTAAATATTTTCTTTGTATTAATTCACAATCAATTATGTGCCTTTTGTCGCACTTTATTGTTCTTCGCATTTTCGCTGCTACATTTTGATCCTATGAGCCGGATTGTTTGTGCTGTGCCGCCACAATCTCGGTAAGTAAGATAATATAACGTTTCAGTGAAGTGTGCAGAACTCGTGAAATTACCATGAACAGTGCCAATATAAAGCTCTCGGTTGATACGCCAGGAATCGCCAAGCTATGAATTCATACAGATGCAGGCCAACCACGTGACCTAGACAGATTGTAGCAATGTACAATAAAGAGGAACTCGAGGGGCATATGGTAACCGTGATCAAGCGACACCGTTCGCAGTGTGAATGTTTTAACTTCTCATCACATGGGATATCATCTTAATCAAGATCATCTCAGACAAATCCAGAAACCCATCAACATTAAGAGATGTCACTAACGCGAGTGCAATGTCTATCCCAATATCTGATTGATTTCCTGAATACACGATGGCAATCACTGGAGCTGATTTCTATGACTAAAGCACAATTGGATCCAGTACAGTCGCGCACGTGTCAAGTTTGTGCTGGAAATCTAATGCTCATCCGATAGAAAAGGTTGTGCTTCAACTACCTTCACAAAGCATCAATTCGAGTTGCAAATTCATTTTTTGACGAGTTTGCAACAAAAAACACCACACCACTTGAGTTCGAATATCGAATGATCATCCGTCGAAATCAAAAACTCCGGTTAATACGAATTATCGTGTCTACGCTATTCACAAATGTATACTGCTTGCAACAGCACTCGCTTTGACATAAAGAAAAGCTTCGAAAGCTTTGTCATTCGAACTTTGGTGGATTCCGTACCGCAGATCAGCTTCATATCGGAAAGCATAGCTACTAGCATCGGATTAGCGAGAAGACCACCCGCAGCCACGGTAAGTGGAGCCGACGTCATTGAGGTACTTCAGAAGGATGGTTGCATAGTGGCATAAACGGTTCACCATTCGCACAAAATACAAAACTTGGTCACATCCTCTTTGGCAAGGTCGAACGCAAGACAAACAATTAAATGTCTAGTTTGCCGGCCACCATCGAGGACCATGACACCATAGACAATACGCTCAGATCATTTTGAGAAATCGAAGATGTCCATTCACCTCGAAAATTAGTCGTCCCACTATCGCAATGAATATGGGAGATACACTACTTCCCTGCCAATTAATGAGAACTCATCAGCCCTTGAACATCACGAGAAGATGCCGTTCTGCGATTATAACATATTGAATGCCTGGTTGCCAAAAACGATCAACTATATACGTTCTGAATACAACTGGTTCATGCAGGATTGTCTGGAATCGGGTCAGATGATTGAAGTGTCAGAAGATCAAACAACTCGCTACCTTATTTTTCATCATGGTGTGGTATCAATCGCTTGTATGATCGTTGATCGCTTGTTATTCATCAGTCACACATTGTCTTTCAAGATGACTCATTTATCGAGATAGTTTGAAATAATTAGAGGCTCTCAGAATCAATCACTGAGCATATAATATTCGAAAACTCGCAGTCATCTTCAAATTTACGAGTTCATCGATGCCTCTGAAAAAACCTACGCACCGGTTATATATGCTTATACAAGTTTAGCAGATGGGTCCGCCAAAATCACAATACTGGGCACCAAAGACCAAGATTCAATCAGTTAAAACAGTCTGCCTGCCACGTCTGGAGCTTTGTGATAGTGCACTCCTCGCCAAACTCATACACGCACCACCTATCATTCACTCGACGTGCCACATGTTCAAATTTCCGCATGGATCGACCTGCTACTGCAGTATTTGGTTGGATCCCTTAGTAGCTAGAAGACGTTTATGGCCTCTTGGCTTTCACAAATCCTGGATTACAACCAATCTACCGATTGGAATTATGCCAACAACGGTTTGGCACGTCCGAGCTCAATTATAGGCATTCCAGTTTTGTGTCAAGCTGGTTCAAAAGTCATATTTTGCTAAACCCCATTTCAACAATTAGTTTATGAACTTACTCATTTCGCAAGCATATCGCACAATGCTGTACGGTGGTACGCAGCAAGCATTAAAACCTTGGTGTTCATAAATGTGCTGTGTAATTTCACCATAACACAACAACAAACCGGCAACTGTGGCCAATCTCTCATCGCACGGTGTCATTCAAAACGGTTTCTCGACAGTGGCTTGGACCATGCAAGCTCAGCGATGGTCGTGGTAGTGCATCAACAAAGGACTTCATCTGTATTTTCATCTGCCTATCTATACGAAAGCATTACCTTTGGAGCTGGTGTCCGGTGGTTCACCGCGCAAAGAGGTAAAATACAAAACCGAGCGATTTTGCAACGAACTGCGTCGGAGCTAGTATTCAACCAGAATTCCTGCATCAGCAGAGCACGATAGATGTTACGCAGGAAGTCACTGCTTAATTGGCCCAGAATGGCATTATCTGGAACTTTTTCCCTCCTTCCTCGCCGTACTTGGGCGGCTTTTGAGAAGCAGGCGTAAAATCGGGCAAGTATCATTTTCACCGGATCAATTCGCTTTCACGTTGTAAAGCTTTGGGGTTTAAATACAATGTTACATATATCTTAGCCTTAAAGAAACTGTTTCAAGTCAATTCTGTTCCAACTTGTTATTAGGCCAATTATTGGATTCTTGTTTCACTATTGAAATATTTAGCCACCTTAAATCATTTAGCACACGAATTGGAGAAATTAAGCAATACAAAGTACTTTTACGCCTAACGCAAATAAATTTTCTAACCATAAAAATTTCAAAAACTTGGAAAAAATACTTCCATATATTAAATAAAATTTATATCCTTTTACTCTTCCTAATATAAATATATCCCAAAAGGATAAATTAAACTATACGTATCTCAGAAGGAAAAAAATGTTAAGATTTAATTTTCCTTTTTTAGACATAATCTAAAGATAATGGAAATAAGGATGTTGTACATTTTACGTTTCATTTATTGTTGGCAACACCAAAAAAAATAAGAAAAATGACTTTTTTATTTTATTATTATTTTTTGATTAAAAAAATAGAAGAAACTTTTGGTTTTTCCTTCTTAAAGATCACAAATTGATATGAAAATTTTGTTATCCCTTCCGGTTTAATTACGTAATATGTTTAATGTTTTTCTGTGTGTTATTTGGTTTTTACTCGTAATCCAAATTTTTGATCTTTCCATCATCTTGTGTACGTCTGGTTTGTGGTTTTTGTATTTATAATACAAAATATATTCGATAATTATCTTTCTTTAATAATATGAAGCCTTTTTTGGAAATATGTACAAAAATTTTGAGCGACATGCTAAATTATTGGTTTGTAAGGGGTACAAAAGTATAATATTGCGTTTAAATGAATCTAATTATATAAAGTTTGTGGGTCGAGAAAACTTTTTATTTTGGGACGGTTTTCTTCCATAATATACTAATAAAATTTAAATTGTTCTCAAGGCTTAAAGGAACGTACTTTGAATATTCGATTTATAGCTTTATGTGTATTATAGATTTAAATCCAATAAAATGTTAAACTTTTTTCTTCCATGAAATCATCATAATTTTTATATATCCAATAAAAATTGGTATTATATACAAACGTATATGGGATGGATCCGCTATTTCAAAAATCGGTGATGTAGAAATTTGATATCACAATATAATATTTGTTTATGTAAATTGAATTACACTCTGAAATAAAATTTGAACTTGCTGCTATTTCGAAAGCTTTGAGCGACAAGATTCTGTGTCTAACTTCTATAACAGGGTGAGTTTGCTACTACATATAAAAATATCAACAAATCTGTAAAGCCCATAAATTTCATAGAATATTCAATAACCGTATAATGAGTTTTTTTTAATATAAAATGTAATTGACTCATTCAGAAATTGCTATCGAAAAGCATTAAAAGTCATGTTCGTCTGAAAATACGCAGATTCAAACGTATAGCTAAGATCCATAATTAAGAAGTTCCATCCATACCAAATATCGAAAAAGAAAATTTAATTAACTTTTGTATCAATTATAAATACCTAGAGAGTTATATTGCTGCGCAACGAACACGAATACAGCCATTATGATAGTTTCTTCTTACGCCACACATTTTTTGTAAAATATCCCACTGCTAAATGGTCACGTGTAACTATTATTATCAGAAGCCACAAACACTTTACACAATGAAACGTTGTATAAAAAAAACTACGGCTATTTAATTTTCATATTTATAGCACATAAAACGCACATAAGTTAAATTATAACTGAAGAAACCACAGCACGTGTTAAGACCGTACATCCTAAAGAGCAGAAAAGAGGAATAAAAATCAACGTGCATGTATCGAAACTCACATTAAAGATTACGTGTGATACCAACGAATACCTAACTCCACTAACAACACGCGGAACGCACATATAGACGTCACATGTTTTGTTCGTCCCCGTGAATTTTACAAATGGTTAGCAGCTGAGGATGACATAAATATTGTTGAATACCAACAACTACCCAGCTGAATGCAACACAACTTGGTCACAGCCGCCATACAAAGCATACAATAAAAAGTTCAAAAACAATGAACGAAGTAAACATTTTCGGTAAACCCACGTCGCAACGAGGAATCACATCACAAAAATCGGTGGAGAGGACCGTTTTTTTTTTGTATATATTGAAACTTGAATATACAATTTAAAAATTTGTCCCACGCTAATATTTTTCAAAATTGGGTAAAAATGAGGTACCGATTATTTTTACAAAATAAATTTTTATATTGTATTATTTTATTTTTTTCATTATTATAAATGAATTTAATCTTTCTAGTTTGTAATCAAATGTACGAAGCGCACTAACTCCACACCAACAACAAGTTGCCATTTTGGTATTATTATAAATCTCACCAACCTCCGCACTTATACTCATTACACCAAAAATCATATTTCGGGTACGAGCCAACCTTTCACAAGTTGTGTCAATACAGTAGGCGAGCGTAAAGCACGACTCGGAGAGCCAATTAGAAATATTTTGCGACAGTTAAAACTCACCACGGAAGCATTTCTAATCACGATCGCGTTCAAGATAAAGCACACATTCGTCTTTCAGCGGAACCAACACAAATTCACAAGGCATTTATTGGTATCACGAAACATACACAAAAAACCCCACGAAAATGCTGTTTTGAAATCGTATTCTAGGTAGATCCTGGAATTAGTGATTAGCCGAACATCGGCATCTCACGTCTCTTGTTCATTAGGTATGGTCAAGAAGAAAGATAACGATTACGGAGACGGACTATCGATAACTAAATATGGATACGACACCAGATCACTATTCGATACCTCACATGCCAAATTTCTCTATGCACTTGCACATTTGTACGGTTTTCTCCAAAATTAACCTTGAAAGAGCTTAATTACGAGGGTAAGCTCGTTTTGCCGAATAGAGATATTTCACCACCTATTCAAACTACATTCGGGAATCTCGACATTTATCGATAATCGATCGAAATATTAAGTGAATGTTAAGAGTCGAACAATCGCTCACGCCTAACCAATTTTGTGAACTATAGTTTTAACAAGAAGTAAATAAATAAATTATATATAATAAATGAATAGTAAATAAATAATTTATAATAGTAAAATGTACTACGAAATCTCGGTTTTCAAAATCTCGGTTTTAAAATCTCAGTTTTCAAAATCCCGATTTCAAAATCTCGGTTTTCAAAATTTCGGTTTTCAAAATCCCGGTTTTCAAAATCCTGGTTTTCAAAATCACGGGTTTCGAAATCCCGGTTTTCAAAACCCGAGATTTTGAAAAGCCCGGTTTTCTTTCATTCTAGTTCTAATTGCATAAAATAATTAATAAAGTTTTTTAATTGCAAGATTTGATACTTGCAATACATTTTGTAATTGCAACATTTTGAAATGCAAAAATAGTAGAGGCAGAAAACTTCGATAACTCTCACAAGTGCCCGTGATCTCCATCCCTATTAGCCATTTTCTAGAACTTTATCGCCAAATAATTTTTGAATTTTGTCATAAAATCATTTCAGAGTCCCATTTTCCCACATGCCAAATTTTTCCTAACCACCGGGTTTCCTATAAAAATCGGGTTTTTTTTATAAAAAAAACCGGGATTTTGAAAACCGAGATTTTGAAAACCGGGGTTTTGAAAACCGTGATTTGGAAAACCGGGATTTTGAAAACCAAAATTGTGAAGACCGAGGTTAAGAAAAAACCGAGATTTTGAAAACAGAATATAATCAACAGGCAGTAATCTAGCTATATGACACCTATTTTATGTATAGGAGGCTCTTTCTTGCGCTGTTTCAAAGTGTTTGAAAAAAATGTAAATCTCAATGAAATTAAATAAAATGAATGAATATTTCTGAAACTAGAATTTCTTATAGTTAATTAGAGTATTTAGACGTAATTTTCTATTTCTAGAATTATAAAAATATTTAAAATGCAAAAGGTTTGTTTCGCAGTTCGGAAAATAAAGCTACCCTCCGACATGGTGTTTCATAAGATTACCAATATTTATTTTTCAAATGTGCCTTAGGTTCTACGAAAATATTTTTCGAGCATTTAGCACCAACTTCATTGTTATTGCCAAACTGCAAAAATGTAAAATAGTTTCCGTAAACGTTTCAGGAAATCATGTATCTAACATATCTGACGAGGAGCACTATGAGTTTGGTAAAGGGGGTTACAGGCATATCTAAAAATTATTCTAAATATTTTTCAAATACTTACTTTCTAATGGCTTTGACCATGATGTTCCATGACATTAAACAAATATTTTTTTGATATTAGGTAAAATCCGTGAATTAAGGAGTGTTTTAAGGCAGTTACAGGATTTTTTAAAGTGTCTAGCAGAGTATTGCATGAGATAAAACTACATAATTTTAATGTGCATTATGTAGTTTTCAAAGTCATTCTTTGTAATTTTGCCGAATTTTATCAAACAAGAGTCTTAGTGGTCTATGCGGCATTTCAATCGGGAAACTTAATCAACAAGGGGGAATTGATTGGCCTTAAAATATCTTCTGTGATATTTTTAGGCTGCTGAGATTTAAAGTTAATTTTTACATAAGTCTGAAGAGTGTTCCTTGGAAAAAGTTTTATTTTTTTTAATGGGCTAGTTATATAACCGAAAACGAAACGGACTGAACCGAAACGAAAGGATTGATTGCATGAAAACATAATAGGCTAGTTATGTAGAAGAAATGAAACGAAAACGAACGGATGAATTGATTCAATTCAATTTGCTTTCGTTTCGTCTTTGCGGTTATACACTATCGGTTATGATTTTTTTGTTATCCTTACAAGCATATGTCAAATTGTCAAAATATTTTATATTTTAATTGGATTCAAACTCAGTGTATTTAGTTTGCCAAACATAAAATGCATTTTTCGAGTTAGTTTTACTACAAACGAGAAGTAAACTTCAAATAATATAAAATTATAAACAAGTATGAAAATGTCAAAACCGTTTTCACTAATTCGTCTATATAACCATACCTACTTCGTCTTTCCGTTTCATTTCGTTTCAGTCCGTTTCGTTTTCGTCTATATAACTAGCCCTTAAGCCTTATGCGTGATTAGATGAAATAAAAAAAATTAAACACATAATGCTACCACATTTCAAACTTACTGACCCGCCCAACTTCAATGTCATTCCCAATACATGAAATATTCCTCTACCTTATTTCAAAATTTACGATACAAAGGGCCTATTTTTTAATTAAACCCGAGCAAGCAGTGCGCTGTCAAAAAATACTCTGTGTTTTTTTATTCAACCTGAGTAATTTTACCCTGCACACTGTGTTTGTATTTGTGAACTGTGCTTACACCGGGCATACTCGGTTCTTCAAATTTTACTCTGAAATGAATGCCAGTGTACGAAGAGCATGCAAAGTAAAAAACAAGTTATTACTCTATGCACACTGGTTCATTTGGCACTGCACAACCTGTGCTCGGTGTACAATACCCAGGGCAAGCCTGCTTGCTCAGGTTTAATTAAAAAATAGACCCTGTAATGTAATGTTTTTAGTAATATTATTATACAATTATTAGTAGCATTATTAGTAGCAAAGTACCCATACATGTTTACAATTTTCGAATAAGCAAACGTTAAGCAAATCGATAACAGAAACAATAAAAGGAAAAGGAAGAATCAATCCGAATCCGTTGATAAGTGCTTCGCACGTGCGGAGACATGCGTTTTATGGACTTATTTATAAAAACTGTTTCGATATTTATCATCTAGAACTTCCAATACCAAAAAGATTAAGAATTTCTATCTGATTGGTTGATATATGATGCTGATGGTAAACTGGTGGGCCACCGAATTTTTTTTCACTATTCAAAAATTCGTCGGTGGTATTTTCGTTACACTGGTATAACGCTCGTGTGAGTGGAATGCTTTGTGATGTGGTTGTTATGTTTTACGAAGGGCTGTTATGTTTTACGATAACTGATAATTGTGGACCCAATCGGTTTATAACGTTTGTATAATACCCCTAGTGGAAAAAATCGAATATTTATACCAAAAAAATATACTGAGGAATACCAAAATCAATTAATTTTTGTATAAATGATTAGTTTAAATAGAAAATATACTTTAAATTGGTTAAAATTTAATATATTTATAGACCAAAATTTTGCTTAAATTATACATCTCAAAAATTATACCAATTTAGATATGAATTTTGTATATAAAAATATTTAAATTTAGTCAAAATTAAACAAAAATATACATAAAATATTTTAACCTAAAATTAACACTTAAATTCAAATTTTAAACTAAATTAAGTACATTTGGGATAAAACTTAATACAGCGGTTTTAAGTTTAATTATGGTTAAATATTTTATAAACATTTAAATTTTAATTTTGTATATATAAATATTTAAATTTAGTCAGAATTAAACATAAATTTAAAAAATTATCTTAAGCAAATTATTGGGATCGAAAATTGTATTACACATTTTAGAAAAATAATTTTTTTTAATCATCACTTTTCATCCCGCACGAGCGACGAAATTTCCACAAAAGGAAAAATTTCACACGACCTGGCAACACTGATGCGCATCAATACTATTGTGCTGAAAAAATATATTTAGTTGTAATCGTATTTCACGGTCTTTTGTATGTTGGTGTGCTGGTGTAGTTTACAGCAAATGAAATAAACCAAATTAAGTATATTTTAAGTTTAATTGTGTATTTAAATATATTGATTTATATTGTTAGGAATTAAACTTTACATAGGTATTGCTTTGGTGGTGCAGTGGTTAAGGTGTACACCGCTAAGTGTTATCATCCGGAAAGCCGTCAGTTCGAGTCCAGTCGGAATCCAAAATTATAAGCGATTATTATTCTAATTTAGGAAAATTCTAGACTTATAATTAAAACGGCGTGAAATAAATAATTAATTTAGGGGGAATGATGACGTGGCATGTCCGCGAATACAAACAACTACATGGAAATGATTTAAAATTACCATACGCATACATCCGACAGTCACAATAAATGGAATATTTCCATTATATTCTATCTCAAGTATAATTTTTGTTTAAATTTAAAAATTATACTAAAATTATATTGCCATAACCTACTAAAATTATACAAAAATTATCATTAAATTTCTATGAAATCGTAAGTTTATTTTTAGTATAAAAAATTTCAATTTTTCCACTAGAGACGACCTTCATGAGACAACCAACATAACGCAACCAAAATAAATAGAATAAATTCTAATAATGTCATTAATATTATTTTATTACAAAAACAAAATGTTTAAATATAAATTTGAGTGGTCGATCACCGCAATTAATTTATAAACGAAAATTAATATAACCTGAATTCTATTTAATTGCAAATTGTTCTTTTTTCTTTTTAATTTAAGAAATTAAAGATGCGCTAGTCACATGAACAACAATGAGGTACTTTATGATTAAATATACATGTATGCAGTACTTTTCCGAAGTAGAAGTTTGAAATCAAAATACATATGAGTTGGGTATTCCCCCGGCACTATTAACTTGACAGTTCAGTATTAAAACTTATAGTAAACAATTCTGTTATTATTTTGGACTGAACTTTAATTTGTATTGATTTATTTACCACTTATGTTATACGAATATTTAGCATAGTACGATAATTATATAAGTACACAAAAATAAACACTGACTGGGTATAATACAAAAAACTTATACTGCATGCCAATCACAACTCAACAGAGAATAACAAAAAACTGATCCTAATTACCAACTGTACTCTCATTTTATAATAATTTTTTTTTCTCTGCGGTCATCTAAAAACCATCTGACATGACTACCAATTTCCAAAAAAAAGCTGACAATACACAAACGTCGATTCATTCAGTATAGAGAAATATTTTAGTACACAGGAAATTTGACGGTGACCACATTCTGCGTCACAAGTACAGACATGGAAGATGAGTCGACCCACAAGTTCTGCCCTACGACGACAGTGGATTATAGTTTTGTTCTTTTTTATCAGTTATCGTGCCCCTATGGGGATTCGGTACCTCCCGATCCAAACGCCAAAACCACTGTGCCATTTGATCGATTTTTTCTGGTTTGCTAAATGAATTCAATATTAAGCGAAACAAGTTTTTTCTTCCCTTTTTCATATGATTTCAAATAATTTTTGTTGTTGCAAGTAATATGCCTGCATTATAAATAATGATCATCTTGTCTTTATATAATATATAACGGGATATATTAATAAAAAAAATACAAAACTAGAAGAAATATTCTGATTTCTAAGTTGGATTTTGGATACCCTATAATGTCATTTCCGAAAATCGCATTAAAATACGATGAAGTAGAGTGTAATAATTATTTTTAAGCAAAAACCTAAATTATAATTAAATTAAAATACCTAATTGATACAATTATAGTAATAATTAAATATTAGTAGTAGTAATTAAATATTCGTTATTTCCTTTTCTCTTGTTTGATGCGCATGTCCGTAGCATGTCGAATTTTATCTGTAATTCTTGGTCAAAACCCGATATTAACGACTCGTAGTTAAGTTTTCTTTCGGGCTGTGGAATATAAAGGCTCCCCAGCTATTTGGAATACCTTACCAGTCAATGGGTGTTTAAATTGAGTTATATTTTCCTTAATTGCACGTTTAGAAAAATCGCAAATCTGAGAAGGAAACGCGTATTGCTAAAAAATTGTGACGATTTCCTAAATCAACAAGTGGTTATGGAAAAGTTCAGAAAATGTTTCAATGTTTCTTCTTTTCCGCACTAAATTTTTTAGGAATCCGTTAAATCAATCCCATAGCTGCTGATCCGTGGATTTGATCCGTTTAAATTACACTTTCATTCAGACGCTCAGTTCTTAAACGAAATGCGAATGAGGTGAGGTAAGGACTAATTCAACAATTCAACTGCTTAATTCAGTTCAATAAGCAAACTAATCTTTATTTAAACTTAAATAAAAAAATTAAGAACATATAAGCTACACCTATTGTACTACTGTTAGAGGGGTCGAAATGAAAACCATGTATTATAGGTTTTTTTTAGTAATTAATCGGTAATTTTAGTTGTTTTTATTATCTATCAATAATTAATGAATTAATTCTTATATTGATCATTATTTCGTCATTTTTCTAATTTTGGAACAGTTTTATTTCAATTAGTTGGTAATATTTTTTCTTTTAAAGTGGCAATAAACAGTTAACTTTATTATTTTATGATTAATTAAAATTTTTTATTAGTTTATTGCGTAAATTTCTATTAATTGTTTGTTCAGGTGGTTTAAGTAAATTTGCTTTGACAAGTTTAGTTTCGGTTATTGATTATGGTATTATGGCATACGTTGACCAACCATAAAATAGTTTTTTTTCGAAACTTAATATTTCCTTTTCCTTGTGTTGAGAATGAAATTATGTTATTCTAAACTTTAAAAAAAAAAATATTTGATGAAATGATTTAGATTTCTCAGGAGGGAGGGGTAACTTGTACCTCTTCTATTGGGCGACATAAACACATAAGACCAAGTTTTCTATAAGGTCTTACTAGACACTAAATGCTACCTCCGCATAAATTATAAAATTGGTGTAAATCAATTCAGTTTTTATCGAATTTTTAGTTTGTAATTCCAGCAGCCTTTAATTTATCATACTTTTCAACCACTATAATTTTAGAATCCCCCAACTACTGTCATCTCACCTGGAAGCGTACTTACGTAGTAGTCCCTCATGGTGAGGATTTTTTTGGTAAGATGTCATTAACCTAAGCGAGCTTCTTTGTTTTTTCGCATTTAATGAATAAGTAAAATCCTACTATATCAATCGACAAACTGGTCTTGTTTTTGCTCCAGCTTAGGCAGAAACTAAATTTCTTACAAATCTTATTGTTTAATTTGCTCACAGCGTTTATTCAATACTCATTCGTCGGAAATAGCAGTTTAAATGTTTTTGAAAACTAATCGATAAATATCATTTATGCCCAATTTGCGGGAAATCAGTTTACGTTCTACTTTGCTAACACAAACAACTATTAACAGAAAATTTCAATTCTATATAGAAAAACATTAAGATTATACCTCTGTGTAATTTAATTTCATTAATTTTAAATTACATGATATTAAATGATTTTCAATTAAATGTTTTTAACCCTTTGCCAGTCTCATGTATCACATATGATACATAGGCGGTTAACCGAGACGCTTCTGTATCATATGTGATACATAATTTTAGCTCGAGCGGATGAATAGGAATACTTGTTTGATGTTAAGCGTGTTAGGTAGTAATGTATCAACAAATGGGTGCAGTGTTTTTTATATGTATCACATATGATGCACAGGCGTATTAATAAAAGATAGTATTTTACGCATCTTTATAACGTTATCAATTTTCTAAATCGTACCATACACGAGAAAAATGGCTAGGACTGCGGCAAAGGGTTAAATATTTACTAAATCGTATAAAATAAAAATTTAGATTACCTACTCGTTAAAATTTTTATTTGTTCATGCGAAAAAATTGGTTATTTTAGATTGAACATAGCAATAGCTCACCTTTTAATATTACGGCTCTTTAAATCATAAATGGCTTTAACATTTGTATGGTTTTATTTACACTCCAGTTCTTCAGTTGGTTTATGGTTCAAATTTGATCAATAGCACAGCTGGGTTCTGACCAGGAAAATCATATTACCTGAAATGAAACAAAAAAAAATTTAATTAAATTTTAATTATCACTCGATGCAATATAGGTTTTCCATTCGAAGCTTCACGTACATTTCAATTTGCACATAATTATAACACAGCGAAACGTACAGCCCTATAAGTACTATACCCCCCATTATTAAATAAAATAAAATGTATACGAATACATTTACATATAGTATATAGACTATAGAGTGCATTGCAAATTACATAAAGAGAAAAGTGTAATTAGAGTAAAAATTTATTACAAATGAAAAATTCACTAAATTAAATAGAATTAAAACACATAAAAGTTTTAATGTGAAAATTATTAAAATATTACACATCGAGAGTACAAAAAAGGCATTTGTAATTATAACAATTTAAATGTACATGGTAATAGCAAAATAGGGACGAAACAAACTTTAAGCATTATACTGAAAATTGTTTAATAAACAAGTACACAGTGCCACTGTGCTGTTGTATATTATATTATCATGTAATAAAGTAAATAAAGAATGTTTGTCGCATTTTTGTGTATATACCCATGTGATCAATTTACAAAGTATAAAAGACTATGCAATTAATAATATTCCAATTTTGTCTTTCCATCGTTTTCTTATCAGGACTTCAACATTTTTGTGTTGATGCTAACTTATCTTTTAGCACAGCATTATAACAACAACAATGGCAGACTTAAAAAAGTTTTGTCGAACAAAACATAAAAATTACAAAGTATATAGCTGATGAACAAATAAAAATTGAAGAAAATGCGAATTACCTTTCAAAAGCTCCTTTAAAAAAAACAACAACAATAAGGAACTCTTTTCTACTCTCTCAAGTAAATTTTTTCTGTTGGTTCACGCACAGTGTTTCATTTAATTGGTAATTACAATTAATTTTATGTTTTTCTATTTAATTTTAACGCATTTTTCGTGACTAAGAGCTTCTTTTTCCGCGGTGCACAGAACTACTAAAATTTTTTCTGCCGTATTTTAATATAAATTTTTATTTTGTTTTTGTGTTTGTTATCATAATTAGTCTAAAATTAGAATGGTGGTGAAATTTTTTGATAAAATGTATATAAAAAAAAAAAAATTAATGATCTCAAAACAAAGTTGTTGTATTCATGGTTAAGTATATGTTTGCATATACCGCACCTAGTAAGAAAATACGTGATACGAAAAAGCTCACAATACAGAGTAACAGCGAAAATTTAATTAATTTTATTTGCTACTATTGAAAACGTAAAGTTTGATAAGACCCATTGTTTGATTTTGATTAGGATTAATTTGATTAAATTAACTTTTTTTGCCATTCTTCTATATTGCCCTGTATTCTAGGCACGCAGTACTAAGGGATGCCAAGGGAAGTTATCAAATTAAGATTAAAATCTATTATGAAACAAAAAAATTATAATTTTTACACTACAAATTTTACACTTACACTTTACAATAAATTTACTTTAACTTCCACATAATCTTGTACAGGGTGATATTTCCAATCACATATTCATGTAAATTTAATTACTGGCTTAACTAGAAAATAAAATTTGCGCATCACCTAAAGTGGAACATAGTGAAGGAGGACCACTTCTAGTTTGATATAAAAATATTATCTTATTTTCTGCTGAACCCCCCCTACAATATATTTCAGTTAGGTGTGTATTAAATTATTAAAATTTAAACCATCTCAAATCAAATTGTTTAATTACTGATTATAAACATATACGAGTAAATATGGTAATCTATAACTTTTTGAAGTCATCACCCCTAAAGCTCAAAACAGAACAAGAGCGAAGGCGGCAAGTGAAATCGCCTGTCATATTACAAAACACAGAAAACATACAATAAAAACACAACCATCGACGCAGGCGACGACGATTTTATCGTTGAAATAAATTTAGAGTCTATTTCTATTTTTATGCTGGAAACAGACGTGCGGAAAAACGCTTGCGTTTAAATTAGAATACACGGCTATAAATGAAATGAAATACATGTATTCCGCGTAGCAGGCGTTTTTCCACCGCAAGTTGTCGCAGCAGTGTTGACTACATAACAAAAAAAGTATCATGAATTAATATTAACATAACGACGGCTTTTCTATATTTTGACAGAAATTCCAAAACAAATTGTATATTGTTTATTGAAAACTCTATACCGAAAAATACACACGCAATGTCAGAAAACTACGGTCATGTAGTTAACTGACGTTTTCGCACGCGTATCCGTTTGCGGAAATTCCGCACGTCTGTTTCCAGCATTATCGTCGACGAAACAATGTTGCCAACTGTTTTTTATATATATCTAAGTTGGTATCATTTAACCGTCATATTATTAATCAATTTTTTCAATTTAGTAGGCTAACGCCACAACGTCATTTGTCAAAACACAGAAGGTTATGTCGTTTGTGGATGTTTTTTTATCGCATAAGCTGACGCTTTAGTTCTGTTAGCTACAGTGATATAGCGGCGATATTTTTTATTTATTCGTCGACGCTCATCGTCGGCGCTTTTGTTCTGTTTCTAACTTAATACGAATAATTCAATTTTTTTGGTTCAAATGTATTCTCAGTTTGCTTTTAAGCAACGTTCTGAGAGAATCTACGATTACAAATTTGTGTGTATTTTTCATAATCTTGGCTTGAAATTAACCAACTTCTTCACAATGAGTATAGGTTTTATAAAATTTAAGCATTCAGGTGGCGTAATTGTGCTCTAGTGTCGAAAAATCATTAGATTACTTACTTTGATTATAAGAGGTTTGATGTGTAGGATTTTTGCAACTTTTTTTTATTGTAGGGTAATTCTTTTTTGCTACATTCAAGACTCTACTAGCATACGCCTTAGGTAGATCTTTGGAATGAAACATTTGGGATAAAATAGCCCCTACCACTTTATCACTAGCATCAGTGGTCAATATAAAAGTTGAACTAAAATTTGGGTATTGTAAAATGGGAGGATTGCAGTGACATTATTTTAATTTATTAAAAGCTTCGTCGCGGTAAATGCATTCTATTCGAACTTTGCATTTTTCCGTTTTAGAGCACTGAGTGGTTATGTAATCTTTGCAATAGGATTAAATTGACGATGTAAGCTTGCTTTACATTCATTGGGGTTGGAAATTTTAAAATTGCATCGACTAATATTAGGTCATGTTTGGTTTTATCAAGAGTAATTATATGGCCTAAATATTTCACCTCCGTTCTAAGAAAATTACATTTGCGCGGTTGTAGTGTCATATTAAATTTTCTAAAGCACGATTATATACTTTTGAGCCTTGGATTTGGATTATGATCCTCGAGATTCACACCATAAACAACAACATCGTCAAGATAAACGAAGCATTTTACTCCGTTTAATCCACTCAATATGCAATTAATTTGCCTTTGAAACATATTAGACGCCCCTTTAAGACCAAATGGCATTCGTATGAAAAACCGCGTTCTCAACTACTTATATGGACAGTAGTTGAAAACGCGGGTTTTTCTTTACCCTTGGGATTCATTAAAATTTGATGATATCCATCAGCTAAGTCTAGAGTAGAGAAATAATTGGCTTGTCCTAACTGATCGAGAATAGCACACACGTTTGTTAATGGAAAAACTTTATTAATTGTAATTTCGTTAAGCCTGCGGAAATCGACCACTTATCTTCTTTTTTTGTCACCGTTCGATGATTTTATTGTTACAATTAATGATGGTGAATTCCACGGTAAAATGCTTGGTAATAGTATTTTCCAGCATTTTTTTAACGTGAGAATTAATCTCGTTTTTAGCTACTTCTGGAAGTCGATATGCTTTTTTATTGATTGGATGACTATTTGAAACCGTATTCGATCAGCAATAATTGTAGAAAACGATTTAAAATGAAACAGATTATATTGATCAAGTTGGTGAAACTCAAATTAAATGTCTTGTGACCGAATGTTCATTATTGTTTAGTATACTGAATGTTGCAAATTGGATATGAGTACTTCTGGAGATCGACAGTAAAAATAAACATTGTTCTTTTCACCGATAGTTGATAATTTTACGTAGCTTTCTGGTCTTGAGGGAACAACTACGTTATTTATGTTCATCTGATTGGCATGGCTATTTAATGGTAGGTTATGCATAGAATTTTTAAATTAGTGGTAAGCTTCAAAAAAAAATCTTTGCCTAAAATTCCAGATCAATCTATTGGAAAGTCGTCCGGGATTATATAAAATGAATGTGGGATTTTTATATATATTAGAATCAAACATAATAGTTGATGTAACTAAAGCTAAAGTAATTATAAGTTTCCATTTGTTATACCTTGAATTTGAATTTTTAAATGTTTAAAGACCTCAGTATCATATTTAATTGAATTTTTTTACTAGACTTATGTCAATACCTGTATCCACTAAGAATTAATGAGGTTTTTTGTTAGTTAGTATATCAATGTTTAGTTGAACGAGTTTAAACAGATTCAAATTTTTCAACTCAGAAAAGTTAAATAATTTTGTTGGATTGTGAATACATGATTTAGATGCAGAATTCGTGACTGGGATTGTTGAACACTTGATTCGAGATATTGAATCCGGTCTGATGTGTTCGTTTCTTGCTCGGTTTTCTTTAAGTTTCCCCGATTTTCATTTCTAATACGACTTGTATTCGCTTGAGACTTGAGTCGAAATGTATTGTTTTGCTAAATTGTTCTTCAAGTGCCGGCTTGAAATATTCAAAATAGTCAACATCTTTGTATCGGACTACTCAAATGCTTGACCATCTAATTTAAGTTTTATTACTTGCAAAAATTGAAATTTTTCTTCCTTCGTTGTAAGTGATTTCCACACTAAATCACAGGCTAAACTGATTTTATTGTATGATATTTGATTATTTTTCCACTTGGATTTATTGGATTTATTTTGCACATTTTAATCGATTGAAAGCGTGCCCGTTTTTTTTAAATTATTTTTTTTATTAACCCCTGAGCCACTTGATTTCGGTTCCCTTTTACTCGAATCTGAATCACTATCTGAGGCAGTGATCATTATCCTACCACTTCGTAATACTTTTCCGATATTTAGCTTAAAAAAGTATTTAAAGATTCAAAAATAAATTTCAATATGTGTTTTTAAAAAAAATTATTTGTATACTGTGATGTGCTGCTGCTATATTCCATGTATTCTCCCAGTTTTTTGTTTAAAATTTAACTGTGTTTCAACCACGTTCGTGAACATTTTTGTTGCGTACTGTATTTATTATCGATTGCGATTTACGATTTTATTTTGGTGGTATTATTGTTGTTGTTGTTGTACTATTATATATTATTTTTGCACGTAATATATATTTAAAATTTAAAATCAATGATAATCATTTTACGTTTGTTGTTTCGTTTAGTCCACAAGCATAATATTTTTAAATCATAATATTTACATATTTATATTAAATCATTTCCACAGATACAAAGTGATTTTAATATTTTTCGATTGGTCTTAGCGATTATAATTTGTTTTAAGACACATTTTTTTTTGCTGCCACCATTGTTATATTAATGCTGATCATGTTATATAAACATTAATATACTATTAATATAAACTAAGAATAATGAATTTGGTTCAAGGAGATAACTGATTTAAATGTACAACACTAATTATTTATTTAATTTTAATGTAAAGATTATTTTTTTTTTAATTTATTTTACAAAATTCATTTTTGTATATAAAACAGATTAATATAGAACTACTAAATTGTAATCAGAATACTGACTGACTGATCTCTGGTTTATACAATGAGACGGTTTATGTAATCAAATTACGGCAATACTTTGGGTTTTATATGTAATTATAATTTTTATATAAATGGTTGGTATATAAATATTTTTCAAACAATTCAAAGCTTAAAATTAATGCATTGCTACACCACAACAGGTCGTCTCTAGATCAAATTCAAAAATGAGCCAAATTAAAAGCGAGATTAACAGACAGCCATCTAATGTGACAAACAGCAATACCAACCTCTCCTGGTATTTTTGGCTATAACATTTTATCGGCTTTAAAGATTTTGGGATTGGCTGTTGGTCTCACAATATAGCCTAATTTATGCTGGAGGAGTACGGTAAAATTGTAACAACTCCATAATACTACCGATTCAATCACACCAATAGCACCGCCGTGTTTCCTAAAAACTGGAAATTTTTAAAAAATAATAACTTTTAAAAATTAAAACGATAAAAGCACGTCATATATCAGTAAACCACACAGCGACTAACCTGGTTCAATTCACCTGTAAAATACTTAACGAGAGCAAAAAGTACTATCAATTTTATGTATCGCACACGGATTTCAATAAAGCATTGGATTAATCTGTCATCATAAAGCATTCCTTAGTTCAAAGTTCACTAAACTTAAATATAAAGAAATTCATAATCATGTCTTGTCATCGTAAAAAAAATATGTTAATTATACTTCACACAAAGCCAACGGCGAAGAACTTTAAAGAGCCCGGTTATGGCATTAGATGTTACTGTCGTTGATACAACTTTGCCACTGGCTGGTTGAAATAACGTTCTTGCTTGAAAACATGATATCACTGGATACATAATAAACAACAAAATCAGACGAAATTCATTGTTAATAGGATTGGTCGTTTTTTGCACTACAAATCACAATGTTGGGTTTTTAATATCTACATTAAAAACAGCAATGCAGACTGCAGAGAAATCTACCGACTCATCCTAAATGTTCTAGTCCTTGAAAGTCAACAGTTACCATAAAGTCCATACTGTCTTGGTTAATCAGTAGAAATCGAGTAGTTCGAATTAGAGTTCCAAACTAACAGATTGGAGAGAAAGCAATTTCAGGTTTGCAGATTTAAATAAAACTTATATTATTATCCAAAGAATAAACTTTAATCATAACAATGTATTTACAGTTTTGTTCAAAATAAAGAGAACAAAGTTCGTTTAAAATTATTACTCAAATGGCTTTAATTCGCTGTTGTACGGTAGCTGATACATTTCTTTCTAATCAGACTCCAATAATGTCATGCTAGTTCGTGTCTCTTTGATTTGCATAACACCATAACAGTTTATCCAAATATGATATATTATAAAGCAAATTAATTT
Organism: Nephrotoma flavescens; assembly: GCA_932526605.1. NCBI lineage: Eukaryota > Metazoa > Arthropoda > Insecta > Diptera > Tipulidae > Nephrotoma > Nephrotoma flavescens. The sequence continues at coordinate 312,048,754 of OW052220.1, forward strand.
GCAGTGTGATTTGCACTTTTTCATCATGCTCGGACTATGATCGTTATCACGTCCCTTCTATGATCGTTATCCCCCCCCTAATTAAATTCCCTATTAAAAAATTGTGTTGTAATTCCCTATCAAAACATTCGTTACAACTAAAACGATGAGTTCTGATAGCTTTAGAAAATGTTAGCAGAACCTATATGAAAAATGATTAAAAATAATTGGAAAATTAAAAGTTAATTTTAGGCTAATTAAATGCTCTTTTTAAATTTCTTTTATTCACCTCGTTCTAGAAAAAGCATAGAGCTTTATCACTTCAAACCTAGCAGAACCCAAATCGAAAATCGTTTTGGCCTAATTAAATGTCTTATTAAAAACAATTTGGGCTCCACTCGTTCTTGATCAAACTTCAGGTCATTTAATCTAAACCTAGCAGGGCCCAAATTAGAAATCGGGCTAAACACGAAATTAAAACGCAAAACAGGACCCTGAAGCTCTTGTTAACTTCTTTCGGCTTCTTGATTAGGCCATAATGATCCTTAAATTATTGGTATGTCAGGTGATCTTGTTATGCAGTCTAATTTTGTAGCCTAAAATTTTAATTTTCCAATTGTTTTTAAATCATTGCTTACTTTCTCTAAAGCTAGCAGAACTCATCGTTTTAGTTTGAAGGCATGGAGTTCTGGTAGCTCTTAAGGGACGTTCTTTATCGAGCGATGCCGCTGTAAACGATCCATGTTTCATCAACAATATAACGGTAAGTATATCGTAAGCGACCCAAATATCGAGCTTCTAACCGAATCCAAAATATTGTAAGTGATCTTCTATTGTTGCGTGCGATACATTTAACCTCTGTGCAATCTTTCAAACAGTTTTATGGCGAAATTCATTCATCATGGCTTTAACTTGGTCATTAACAACATCTACGGAGGCAACTCCGACAATATAGTTTTGTTATGCAATCGCAATACCATAAACTTCGCACTCTACTTTAACAACATTTATCGCGGAACACAATAATTAAGTTTAACTTTTTGGATATAACTATAAAACACGAACATCAAAAGCACATTTTAAAATTTTTTAGAAACCAACATTAACTGATCATACCGTTCTTCCTATGTCTAATTACCATTACAAGCAGAAATTAACCGCGTATTAACTTACAAACAAATTAGTAGCTATTTCAATGTCCGCACAGAAAATTGTGAAAATGAGCTGAATATAATCAAATATGTTTCGTCATAAAATTAATTCCAACTATAGAAATCACAGAACAACGTAATATACAGATAATATTGATAAGAAGAGATATAAAAATAATTTGACCCTTTTTTATGAATGACACTTTGATAAGGTTAAACAAATCATTGTTGATTTTAACCAAAATACTTTTAGGTGCATTCAAAAGACACTTCAAATTTCAGATATGCAGCCGCTTTTATCGAAGTAAATTAAAACAAAATTTGAAAACGTCTAGAAGCAAGATTATTGAAGCAGGTGTCTATATATTAAAATGTTCAGACTACCCGTGTTTCTAAATTGGTCAGGTTTGCTCTATACATAAACATATACACACCAGGCAACATTAACACAACTACCAATAAAATTTACGAATTAATCCTGGTAATGATGGCCATAGGATTTTGTTTAAAAACAAGAACATGAGTAACACGCACCAAGGGAATTTCATATGTAAACGAAGCTCCAACTTTGAGAAATTTTCCAAAATAAATTTTACTAAAGATGATGCCAACGCATCGAAATCGATATAAGAAGTAATTAATTAAAAAGTTGTTCACTATGAGGGATCTCCACAAATAAAATATTTTAAGTCAAATTTAATTTTTATTATTTTATTTAATCTCGTTTAGTCACAAGATTAACGTTCATAGCGTATATGAACAATTTTCCGATTCTTAAGAAGCGCTACAACAAGGATGGACAACCATGATGACAAAATTTCGCAACATTTTTCGCAAAAGAAAAAATTCAATTTTGTCAAATTTTGTTATCATCATAGAAGGTTCGACAAAGGACTCAAAACCCAGTTAAATAAAATGTGTCTTCAGGGTTTAATTTCCAAAACGGCAAAAAATCCTAAACTTTCAGACATTTGTGAAATATACAGTCCATCGTCCACGGTGACTCGAGCTACAGAATAGCCGTGTTCTAAAAGATCCAACACCAGGGATAAAACGGAATAGAGAAAGCAATTAATTGGTGGATACGTATAATCCGCATTCATATATTGTATTTATTACTGTACATTTCAAGAAATTGATCATAAATTTGATCAATGCTCTATTGGGAACTTGCCACCGCAAAGGACTAATTTTCTGAATACATCTGGCGGCAGTGTGGCTGGCAATTTGAAAATTCTTGAACACTGATAAACCGGTTTAATAAATTGAGTTATATTATGGGTTCAGTATTTTACCAGTAAAGTTTAAAAATGTATCTTTAAAGTTGTAAATTATTAGTAAAAAGTTTTACTAAAAAATAAATTCCAAAAATGTGTAATGGAACATGGCTTCTCCTTCCAAGTACAGAAATCATCAATTAAGAACTCGCGTAGAACAACTTTGTAACGTGAAAGTATTGAGCAACACATGTTACAAGCGGGCACTCCTTATGATGAATAGTCCACTATTTACTCCCAATAAATACTTATTCTAATTAGAACTGTCTAGCTCCGGCGATTTCATTGGTGGCGTATACGGTCCTATGTAGGTTATCATTCCTAATGTACCAGGGAGCCGTTACAATCCTCATCAGCACTTTAATTTGAAAATATTGAATCATTTGTACATCGATATGTTATACAAAATATATGAATCGAAGTTGTTATTTCGATTAGAATAATAGTTATAGAACAGACAGACGACCAATCCATAGGCGAGAATTATATTTGCACCAAATCATAAATTAATTAGATTTCACTGTTGAAACTGATGTGCTAAAAATGTTTTAATATTGATTTATTTAATACATTTGGACGACGGTGCAGAAATTGGTGAATGAATAGAAAAATCGATAATACCGAAGATGATGCTGAAAATTAAAACTTAAGAATAACAGGCGCTAGTCACTGCAAACATATCCAAATAGGGCTGATTATTCAAAAAGTATAGAGAACATAAATATATATAAACTACACATTCGACTACGATGATATAAATTTAAAGATATCACAAATGACTATAGCGTTGAACATTGCAAAAAATGAAAGGGTGAATAGGTTGTGGGTGGCCAACACTTGAGTTTTTTACCATGAATGTTTACAATCATTGTCGCCAAATACAACACACTTGATTTATTAAGTGAAAAATTAGACTTACCGGATCTGTGGTAAAAATTAATTTATAAAATAATAATTGCTGCCACGCCCAGTACCCGCAAAGTATTTCCCAATTAGTGGAAAGAGCTTAAGTAGGAAGTTTCATTACGGATCAGTTTCGACTCTAGAGATGCAGAACATTGGTGAACAATAAAATTATCAAACTACCATTCGCCATTTTCGATAAAATTCACCAAGAATATCTAAACACTATTTTTAGAATTTAGCTAGGAATCTTTTGGTGTTTGATATTTGTAAAAAACGAAAAACGCCGATTTTCTACTTAGATAGAATTATTATTCCTATCAATCAATAGAGGCCGCAAATACATGTAACGCACCAACGATTAACGATAAAGCGAATGGTACATATGCAAAAATTTCGGTTAATCTCAGTTCATGATTACTTAAACGAAAGTAAAAGGCAGTTGAATCGTTAATAAATTTTATTGGCTGATCAGCTCCGCACAATAATCGTTTTTAAGTAAACCACCAAACAATCATTTATTTTTCGAATCAATCGATAAAAACAAAATTTTCAACGACAAGAAAAGGCGAGTTACATGATGCTATAAACATTCCACCACAAATCAACAACAAATCATCATACCACATTGGAACGATAAACCAAACCATCAAAAATGCAAAAACCTAAAAAAATTTTGTAACATTTTTATCAAAAATAAATAAAAAAACAATCGCATTCTTACAAATCATATTTCTCAACCTACATCAAAATTCATTAATTTTCCATACAATATGCTATAATGCAAAAATTTATTTTCTTTAGTAAAGTAAAAACACAGAATAGAAATTTAAAATCAGAGTGCATATCGGTAATTGTTGCAGGTGGGTCACACGACTGTGACAAAAATAAATAAAATATTGCATTATCAGTAATTATCTCATGATCGTAAACCCTAAAGGCCGGTATACACGTACAAGTAAATTGCGCAATACACTTGTGTGACGTCATTATTGCACAATATGTTGTGCTATTTCTTCTGTTTGCGCAATAAAAAAATTGATGAAGAAAGTCGAAAATTTTGAATAAAAATTGCGTGTATTGCACAATAACTTGAACGTGCGTATGTTAGTTCAATATAATTGCACAAGTTAAACAGTTGTTTTTATAAATTTGTACAAAATATCATCCTAAGACAAAAAAAATTGGTTGTGGATTTTGTTGCGGAATATCGGAATTTACTCTAGCTATGGAATACGAACTGTCCAAAACTAAAAAAAAAAATTAAATTTATTGTATTTTACCGCACTTGTTTATTCGCACTTGTATTATACGAACAATAACAAAAATAATATTGCACAATAAAATTTATCGTGTGTACATGACAATTGCGCAATTAATTTTCTCACATTTTCGTGCGCAATTTAATTGTGCAATATACTTGTACGTGTATACCCACCTTAATAAATTACTATAGATGATTAAATTATGTAACGGTTTACTTATAACTGGTTTATCTTATATCAAGGCTTTCATTAAACCAAATCCTTTCTAAAATCTAGTCGAGGCTTCATATAATAAAAAAAATTATTAAAGTTATTTCAAGGATATTTAATTTGATATTGCCTTTAAAGCAAGTAATGGGCGATTTCATCCCCTTCAAGATAGCACAGAAAACTATATGTGAGTCGATGTGGCCTGTATAGGTCCAACGGAAACAACTACAGAATCTGCTATTTTGTGGTTAACTAAACAATAGTTCTCCTTTAATACAAATTTAGAAAGAAACTACCTGAACTACAGTTTTTAATCTGGGTCGGGAAAAAATAAAACTGTAACGAATAATTACCACAAGGTTAAAATGCTTCGCTCTTGATTTGTATCAGCTCTAATTAATATTTGTAAAAAAAATTACTGTTAATACGGTATAATTGTGGTTTGGGGTTTCAAAGAATTAAAAAAAATTGAGTAATTGAAAAACACCCTGAATTTATATTAAGAATTTAATTTTTAGCATCTTGACAGTTGCCTTGAAATTATCATTTACAATTAGCAAATATTCACCTTTTGACTACTTAATATTTCATTAGTCCTAATGGATTTTCCCTATATAGTACAAATTTTGAGAATGAAACATTAATAATTTACTTTAATTAGTGAAAAACAGGAAAAACACGTTCTATTTTACATTTAATTATACTTATTACATTACATTTCCACAAAATTACGTTATACAAAATTCCACATAAAACGTTTTAAAAAAATTGGATATACCAAATTATGTTAGAAGCGGTCGGTTACTATAAAAATTTTAAACCGTGTTGCTATAAAATTTAGTTTTCCAATTAAAAAGATTTGAGTTATAATTTTATTGCGGATATAGTTTTTCGCAATAAACTATTCTCTTTTTTTAACTTGTGCAATAATTCTCAATTTTAATTAAAATTTTGTTTATATCTATCAAACTTTTACAATTTTATGGTTATAATCCGAAATGTATATTATTTTTCATAGTATGTCCAATTACAATTACCAACGGTGCGGTATGCTTTAAGTTTCTACTTTCATAAGCCAATATTGCAATGGACTACATAAAGTTTGGTAATATATTTTGAAATCAGCATCAGCATATTCTTTGAAGTAATGATATTATATTTGTTTGGATAGTGTACCAAGATATCGCGCAATATTGAAACATTCATGAAAATGTATACGGAATGAATAATAATTAAACTTTGCGTACTGGATTGCAATTAAATGTAATTGGATTTCATAAAATTGAGCTTTGTATATATTTTCGACGGAATGTTTCGCTCCGTACATGCGCGCGATATGTACCGTATCTACTACTACAAATAATTTCATTCAACTATTTCATCACAAATCAATTTATTTTATTTTTTTTTTTCGTCGAAATTGTTGAATATATTTGATTGAGCTTTGCATATAAATTGAAATTTATTTAGACAATGAATTTTGCTGAAATTGATTGATGCAATAAAACGAAATTGTAAAATCGATATGAAAAATTTAAGATTATAAAATAAAATTGAATTTGTATTTAAAACTCTAATATATATTTCAAACTCAAATTACATAATCTATTATTGAATATAAAAAAATATTTTCAATTACAAAATAATTTCATTCTAATGTAAAATATAGTATGAACATTTTGCCAATTAATATCCAATTTTCTAAAACTTAATTGACAATGTTTTTGTACGTCCTAGAATTATCTAACAGTAATCAAAAGAATTTTATTTTTTGTATAAACTTTGAACTGTATTTATAAGGAAAAGCTCGTTTGTTGTCTAATATTATTTATTATAATAGATAAAACCAAATTAATAAGCAATTTTCAATTATATTCGTGAACGTAATGTATATAGGATTGAGGTTCAGAATATATAAAATTTAATCATATCAACTTATATGTGCATACGTGTGTGTGTACTGCTATAAAATTGGAATGTCAATAAACTTATACATATTTCATAAGTATTTTCTCGGAAAACATAAATATATAACACATCTTTTACTTGGGGGTACATACAACACGGTGTTCAAATTGTATGATGAAAATTTCCCTGTGATGTTTTCCTTAATTTTACTAGAAAATTATACAACAACAAGCATCATCTACATATTTTATACTCTCATAATTATATTTTCTTTTGAAGTACCGTCGCAGACTGAAAATGATATTTCAGCAATTATTCTATATATAATGTTTTAGCAAACAAATAAATGGACTTCCTGTGGTGTCATTATGAGGAAGCGAAATGGAATATAATTTTAGTCAGTTAATTTGGGCACTACGATTTTTTTTCGAATTTTGTGTTATCATTTTAAAGACATTTCGCCATTCTTAAAAATTTAGACATTTTGGGATTAAGAGATAATTAATTTACCCATACTCATTTAGTAGCACAAACTCTTGGTTGAAACTTAGCACCAACCATTTATGAGAGTTAGCGCATTTTACATACCAATATTGCTCTGTTACATCTTTAACGGCCATAAGTTGATACTGAATCCATTTTTCATCCGCTATCGGTACTTGATATACTCGAACGTTTTTTATTAATATTATAAATTTTATTTCTAAATTATTAATTATATTTAATTTATTCATATTAGTTATTTATAGTTTACTAATTTTAATTTATTTATTAAATTAAAATTTAATTTAATTTTTATCCGCCATATGTATAAAGGCGGATGGCGTGGTCTGCGGTGCGGCATGATGTTGGTGGCGAGTGCAAATTGTGCAACTACTTATTGCTGCAACGATTGGTCGAAATGAACTGATTAATATATATTTGACTTTTTATTTAAAAAAAAATTGTTTGGTCATTCTTGTTTGCTACGTATTCGTCGTGCCGCTTTTTGTTTGCGTATTTGAATGTCCGTTTTATTGTTTCCGCCTTGCGCGTATATCTGAATCTATTGATACTACAATTATAGATTTTATTCAATATGAACCTTTGTACGAATATGATAAGCTAAGTAAATCGCTCGAATTGAGTTCCTGATCCATAAGTAAGAGTCTGCTGATTGCATGTGAAAATCTCCCAGTGTATTTGTTAAACTGTCGATCGTGACTAATTGTTGCGATATCGAGAAATATCCGTCGCTTATCTTTTAGTATTAGTTGTGTAATTAGTTGTATCGCCGCAAGATTGTGTGAGATAAAAAAACTGTAGCCTTATCATGATTTCTCCGGCGAATCGTAAAATATTTCGATATGTTCCTTTCGACCCGTTTCAACTTTCATATGATAAATTCCACTATCGAAAAGACTGTAACCGCGCTAATAATGTCAGAAATGCACTGATTTTATGTCAGCTGACTTGACATTTATCAGTGTAAACAACATTACTTTCAGATTAATTTTGAATTTTACATTTGTGATTTAAGGTTTTAGTGTTGAATTAAATATTTTTGGTTATTTTAATATTTCTTCAATAAAAATGCATCACTTTTGGCAATTGAAGAAAATGAAATGCATATGTTAAATGAGGAATCGAACAACACATGGCACAGTCTACAGTTCCAACAGTCCTTAAGGAAATGACAAATATAATGGAAGAAGAGCTTTGTGGCAAGCTTATTAGCCTCAATTTTGGAATACCGGGCATCATAGGCTAAATCGTCGATACTCATATAGCAATTAATAGCGGGAAACACTTTTTAACCCTAAAGGATTTCATAGCATTAACGCCATGCCATGATAGTAAGTTTTTTTAAACAATTTAAAATATTAGGTACAATTTGATCACAAATTAAAGATCTTAGCAGTAAATGCAAAGTATGGTGGATCATGCCATTATTCGTTTGTGTATTCGATGAGACAAGAAAGGGAGGAGAATTATACTTGGAGAAAAGTTGTAGCTTCTATCTAAAAATGTTGATATCTATAAAAGTGTATCAAATTTAAAATTTCTAATCTTTCGGCGATTCCGGATATCCGTTAGAGCCTTGGCTCATAAATCCGTATCGAGATGTACTCACCAACGACTCATTAGAATTACGTTTCAACGTGAAACACTTAAAAGCAAGAGCTGTTACTGAAAGGGTGATTGGATTTCTTAAGGATAGGTTCAGATGCCTACTAAAAGCTGGAGAGCTCCATTATTTAAGTTTTAATGCTCTCCACTCTAGTAATATTGTGTTATGGGGAAATATTATTTATTTATTCAAAGAAATCTGTGATTAACATGTATGACTTCAGATTATTTAGTTTAAAACAAAAATTTATTAAAACAAAAATAAAAAAAATATAAATCAAATTTGGATTTAAAATTTAAAAATTTAAAAAATAATTCTTCATGATAATTTTGAAGTTGTCCTATGATAAATTAAACTCAAGTAGGTCGTCGATGACGTTAGATGATTTAGAAAATCTAATAATGGAGAGTTATTAATGGGGAATAATAAGAGATGAATAATTTAAAATAAAACTACTTTAATTATTTATAAGTTTGAACACCTGATTTCGGGTAATTTATTCATAATTTATTTAAAATTATAATCTAATTATCATATGCGTTCATACATGTCACAAAATTCATTTTTAATCTCCATATACATTCAAAAATATAAAAGAAATAAAATTTCGATTAATTAAATATTTGGGTTAGTTAAACTTCTGCAAATTTTGTAATTCCAATTTTATTTTAAGTTTATGCAGTTCCTTCGCTCTTTCATTATTTTGCCGTTTAAATTCTTCTTACATTTATTATAAAATCCATAATTTTTCTTTATTGAAAATTTTAAAGCTCTCGTTAAGTTCTGTTTGGTTTTCTACATTTTTTACTAACAGGCTATTTGGCGTGGGTTCACCGATAACATCGTTCGACCATAGTATTAATTTCGTGTGAAGTAAGGAAGCAATTTCCATTGCAGAGTTAAATGTTGTAATATATTTTCGTATGCCATCTAAAAATCGATCAATATTTTATTCTTAATTAGGGATGGTAGTAACTATGGTTTTTTGAACTTTGGATGGAGATATGCTTAGAACCTCCATTAGGATTCCAAAACTGGTTCCAGAATTTATACCAAGTGTTTTAGTTTACATATCTCAATAATGCGTTCTTGGAGTGTTGTAATTTTTTTCGCTTTAAATTTTTCACCACCGGTTTTATTTTTGCCGTTAATATTAAAAGTTAATTTAGTACTGGTATAATATTTTATACCCTTCCACACCTTTTTCCACACATCTGAATTTAGCACTGGAGGACCATCACATTTTCAATAATATTTAGATCAGGTTAATATGGTGACCATGTCAAAACTTCAATATGTTCTGCTTCGAACCAACTTTTAATTATACGAGCCATATATGGACAGGCGCGCTATCCTGTAGAAAAAGCCATTGCATCGGTTCAAAAATTGTATCGATCGTCGGACGAGCACCAATATGATGGTTCTGTATGACATGCTTTAATTGTACCCTTAATAAATTGTAATTCGATGCGTCCATAATAAGTGATTGCAACCCGTATCTTAACACCCCCAATTTTGCTGTGCCGCTTCGACATATAACTCGTTCCTTCTTTCTCAAATCATGAAAGTAATAGTTGAATCCGCCTGGGTCATTAAACTTAAACTTCATCTCATCTGTAAAAATTACTTTTCACCACTTTTCAGTCCAACTCATCACTTCCTTTGCAAATATTAAACGACGTTCTCGATGCTTGCCATTTAAGAGTGATTTTTTAAACATTTTTTGTCTACTTAGGTAAAGGCATTGTTTGCTGGTGGCAAACATACATTACCTGCGATTTTTACAGCTGGTTTAGCGGCATAGGAGACTTCTTTAACGATCAACCGATTTTACAGTTCCGTTGCCGCTCTAAAAGTCTTCTCCTTCAAGCGTCCTCCATAATTTTCTTTATCTTTTATATTATATCCCCCCCCCCCCCTCTTTTATAATTTTCTTTGTCTGTTATTGACGACGTCGCAACTGATGTCGTTCTTCTTTCAAAAAATAAATTTTTGATTTGACGCTCAAGGCTTTTCCGGTCTCATTTTATTGATGGCTAACCTTGAAAAAAGTCAAAATAAAACTTAACCTTTAAGAATTATTTTATTTAAATCTAAAACAAAAGCTAAAGGGTCTCTTAAAACACCAAATTTTGTTCTTAAACTATACGTAACCATGGCACTCTTTGATTTGACAGTTAAAAGTTTTACCAAATTTTGGTGAACCAAGTCATATGATTGGGAAGTATGCTTACCGGAAGGGGCGGATTTGAATATGAGTTTTTTAATTTTTATCAAATATTTTTATAGTTACGATTACGACAAAATCAATAATTCGAAGTTTTTCGTTTTTTTACATTTTCTCCGTTAATCTACTCGACACATTTATACCTATGAAATTACCGATAACTTGCGTGGAAGGAAGGTTTTGACTTGAGCTCTGACTACTTGTCTATAGCTAACGCTCAGCGAGAAAAAAATATTATCCAAACCAGGTGAAGGGTTCCAAGAAGAACTAAGTATAATATAATAAAGATGAATGTACCCTCGAAAAATTCTTAATAGATATACAACGGTCACCATAGAATTATACGCGCAAAATAAAACTGATATTAATGGATCCACCTTTCTAGCACCCCATCTCCACCTTTCGAGCACCCCAGTTTTGACAAAAGTGATGAACGAATTCGTTTGGTCATCGTTTGGTCACGTGTTTTTATCGTTTGGTCACAAATTAGTGACCAATCCTCGACGACAGTCGACCAACCGATTCCGAACGTTGGATTCATAAAATTATTAGTATTGGTCAAGTTTCCAGCCCAGAACACTTGAAATCATGTGGAAATTATGAGTTTTTCAAGAATTTTTGCATTAAATCATTATGTTGGGATGACGAAACGAAAAAAACTAGTATCCAATTCTCAACGGATCATGAAATTTGAATTGAATATATCATATGTCTTCCACTTTAGATTCAATTCTTTGTTAAAATAATATTTTTATCTATATGGTATATTGCAAATGAAATTTTTATTAATTTTGTAAAATGAAATTCCCAAATAAGCGACGAACCTGATTTTAATGGATTACTACAATTTTGATTTTGTTTTTTTGCAATAAAAACTGACCTATTGATGATCAAGCGCCAAAATGTGGTGACCAATCCTGACCTAACGATTACCTAACGAAATTTGATAAGAACGGTATAATTTTATTGCAATGAGGTGCTACCCGGGAATTTTTATTTTGAATTTTTCATTTTTTATTTTATTTTAGAAACACGTGACCAATCCTGACCAAACGAATTCGTTCGTCACTATTGTCAAAACCTTATGATGGGGTGCTAGAAAGGTGGAGCCGATATTAATACGTATAAATTACTTAAGAGTACCCATTTTAATAAAGAAAACTGAGACCTAGAGAGAAATAGAGAATATAAAAATGAAGCAACGAACTCGTGCACACGATCATTAACATTTGAAAAAAATAATGGCTATTCATTCTATTGAAGATAGCACAATGAATAAATTTACAATAATTCAGACTCCACCTAAACGAACGATGAATGAACGTTGTGCAAGAAGCAAGGAACAAAGTGCAGAAGCCTTTGCTGATCACTTAAAGCTGTAAACCAATATATGGATTTCGAGATCGACATTCCACATCGATCTAGTGCATAAGATAACGAGAATCAAATAGAAAACAGATTTTCTTGATGTTGATGAGGCTTTTGACAAAGTATGCCGCGATGATTTACAAACAGAGACTTTCGCTTTAAACAGGAACATGCATACTCAGGAAATATAGAGTTCAAAGCTGGAGTGCGTCAAGGGCGTTTAACGGGGATGACATGCTATATTAGTAGGCGACACTATGGCGCATCAAGTTGAACGAAACAAGATCTGTACTTTTTGACTACGCACCAACAGAAAAGTAATCTAGATACCAAATTTCAATGTGTAGGTGCATGTCAAAATAAAATGTAGGGAAATGTGGCTTTTAGGAAAGTGAAGTTTCCAATTGTCAACTCAAAATAAACTAATACTATCTAAGTAGATACTAAAGAGCATGCACTTGTCCTATATTGATTCTATAAATCTCAATTTAAATTAAAAGCTTTAAAAAATAAAGTTGGTACAACATATTTTATACACTAGCTTAAACTGAATTTAAAAAAATGGTTTATTAGTTGTAACTGTCGTTCCAACGTAGCAGTAAATTTATTTTTAAGTAAGATTTCAAAAAATTAAAAAAATAAATAGTTGTCAGATACTCTGCATAATCCCAGTTTTATTTTTTCCGAAGCTTACTCTTTTTAATAAAATACAGCCACTATCTACCTACCTCATAATATTTTTGTGGTAACAACAAGAAACCACACCTGAGCTAGCGTTATGTAATTATGTATACCTACACGTTTTCAAAACCCTAAAATTAATTGTTACCCGATTACTTGACACACTATATTAAAGCTTTTAAACATGCCACTTAATATTTTTTAAAACGGAAGTTTTAATACCGATTAAATTACACCAAACATTTTTTTTTAATCCATTTACGGAACATAAAAGAATGAAACTATAAGCACTTAAGATTTTGAGATTAAATTTTTTTTTTAATTAATTAAACCCAACTATTTTACGTAATAATACACAAACAAAAATTTCCTTTCGCACTCCACAGCCGTATTTCCCGGCAAATACCAATTAAAATGAAAATCCTATTGCTTTTCTGAAATCATTGTAATGAAACCATTTTTGGTATAATTATATATGTATAGCTAAATAAATATGTATATGTGTATAAGAACCAAATTAAGATGAAAATTCTGAAAAACTTCATAAAAAGTATTAATTAGGTTTGTACCAAAAACGTTCCCAGAATTTCTGATTAAAAACATTGATTTTGAGCCGCCCACGATTTTTTTGTTGTTGGTTTTTACCAAATAAAGCTTGGCAAAAACAACAACAAACTTTCTAGGCCTTTGGTATTTTTGTCGTACACCGTACTCTTCTAATTCGTACATACTCGTATTTCTTGCCGTTTTTTTATCATATAGCGTTTCGTATACGCAAAAAAAAATCTAAACGACAAACGATAAGAGTAAAAAAGTTTTATGTACCTTTAAAATAAACTTTATATTTCGTAATATCTTCACACGCACCCACATCAAAATATTATAATACTGAGTAAATTATATGCTGCTATATGTACAGCCAAATCAACATACCGTATATATTTACAGTAGGTACTGTGGTTTTTAATTCGCCTGATGATTTATTTAATTCGCTAAGTAGCGAACGCTGCGACATTCCCTTTAGTTTAGTTTCCAGGCATTATAAATGTTCATGGGTACACGTCATGCATCGCAGCATACGAATATGTGCTTAGTACGGCGAAAAAAAAAAGATGTGCGCTTTCATCATATTTTACATATATGTATATGTACATACACTTTACCATATCCCCACATTTACATAAAAATCAATAGAAACCGAAAAGAAAAACCATGATGAAAATGTGAAATTATATAATTGAGTTTACACAAACAGATTTTGAACGCGCACATCGGAGCCGAACAATATAAAAAATGGGAATTTAATTTCCTTTCTGTTGCGAGTTATGTTGCGAGTATGGTGTCTTTACTGTATGTATATGCTAAGTACAAAAATAACAGATAATGTTTTTTATGTGTTACTAATTGATTAAATGGAATTATTTTGCAAATGTATCGATATCAAAGATATCTCGTTATACATATTCAGAATTTTTTTGCTGCCGTTATACACATGGAAAACAAACATTAGCATCAAAACATTAACTATGTTTATTCAATTAAAAAATGTATTACACGTGTAAATATTGTTACAAGTAATATTGGAGACAGACGGTTTGTAAATTGAGTACAGTACTAAATATTTTTGACTCGTCAAATGGCAAAACTAAGAAACCAAACACACAGCATACCAACAGTGTTATGCCGTATTGTTTACATCTCGTACTTTATTAATATTCTATACGTGTAGGCAACATATGTCAATAATTAAAAAATTCTGTAGATATGCCGGTGGTATATAAGTGCGGTGTAAATTTGAAACTTTTGTGAAGTTTTTGTATAGGGTATATGTACAGAGATAGTATATATATATAAAATGTATACGGATAAAATATCAACGGACACCTGCTTTTAAAAAGAGCTTTACAAACAGTTTGATTTTTAGATTAATGACAGAGCCAGCAAAATGTCAATGTACTACAATGGCATCGTCAACAAACAATAAACTGTAAGCCCATAAAAAGGATCTCTGACAAGTAATTGTTTAATGGTCCAACAATTTCATCGATTAATAACAGAGCATCCTAAATATAAGAGCGGTAAGCATCCGTCATTTTTTCATGAGAGGACGCTTTTTGTTGTTTTTTTTTTGTAGAAATAAGAAATTAGTGTATAGAGTGTTCCATCAAAAATTCCAGCATTATTTTTCCAAAATAAACGTTCGCTAAAAATGCTTCAGGAGTAGCAATGTTATATGGGGGTTATTGCGATTTGGATTCTATTTCAAAATTGATGATGAACAAACTTCGAAAACTCTTTTTCCGTTACTTGTAAAAAATTTGATTTTTCATCGAAACAAATTTGGAGGCTTTATTGTTTCATCCTGTAGTATAAACAAAACAGAGCTTCATATAAAATAAAAACATTCTTATTTTATATAGCTTTTCACAATTACTAAAACAAACAAAAGATGTCGCTAAATATAAATTAAAATAAATATATAGCGACTAAATATTGAATATTTTAAAACCCAAATGTTTGTTTAGAAAATTTAACAATTTATTATGTATACTGGATTATGGAAATCTCCTGGACTGAGAATAACGCAACACGAGTGAATTGGATTAAAATAAAAAAAAATAAAAAAAATTTGGAAAAATTGTGACATTTTTCTATTACTGTTTTACAGTGCACAGCAACTATGGTGGTGAATATTTTACGAAGAAATGTTTTAATGACGCCAACGACTAGAAAATGTTTTGAGTTTTATTCACTAATTTCAAGTAAATTTATTACAGTGACATCTGTAAATGGATTTTGAAATTACAGAAAGCTCGGTTTTGCAATCGCATAAAATTGAAGTTTTCTACGTTTTGTTGTTTTTTGTATAATAATATTTAATTAAGAAAATCAACGATGTCAACGATGTTGTATACATTTCCAGTAAATAAATTTTGATGAAAATTTTTTATTATATATGATTAATAATTTTTGTTTGTACATGGTGATTCGAAAAATGTCGTTTCAGCTCATGTTTTCTCTTTAATTTTGTTATAAATGTGATCGTTTAGATATTACTAAAATCCATCGTTCATCTCGAAAATTCTGATGTGCATGCGACAAAAATTTACTAAAGAAGTTAAATTTAACTAAATTATAAATTGAATGTAAGAGGAATCTGCGGCAGCGCACCCTTTATTAATTTAGTTTACTAACCTACACAACAGACCGGAATGCTCATTTTTAGAAAATTAATAAATTTATGCTCCGCTTTAGTTAAAATTTAATAAATAAAATCTACACTATGATGGCTGATTTTCATTCAAATAAGGGTTTTTTGAATATTTTTTAAAATATAAAATTAAAATTTAGATGATTTGTTTAATTTTTTAGTCATAAATATATGTTCAAAAATTCTCCAACTACCCCGGTTTCTTAAAGTAGCTCAATAAAAGCTTCCCCTTTATTTAAAGTTAATCATTTTAATATTACTAGATTTTTCATGCAATAAAACTACATAGTCAAAAAGAAAGAGAAAACTGTTATAAATTGATGAATTTTTTTCGCAAAAGGACAACCTTAGTTGTTCAGACCAAAACGGATATCGAGGATGGATAACATTATAAAAAACTCTTCCCTCTAGGGCGAAATTAATCATGTCCCTAAAACTAGCAGAAAAATACAAGCTAGTATGGATAATTACCCAAATTAAAATATCGGGCCAAAACCGAAATCATTACGCAAAACAAGACCAATTGGCAGACAAATAATTTTTTGCTCATCATGGCCTAATCAAATGCACCATTAGAAAGTTTTGGACTCCACTCATTTTTGACCCACGTATAGGTCATTTGATTTAAAGGTAGCAGTAATTAGAACGCAAAAATAGATCTATTTACATACATATAATTTTAGGCTCATTATAGCCTAATCAACTTAAACAATAAAAAATGTTGGACTCTACGCGTTGTTGACCAAGCTTCAGGGATTTTTTTAAGAACATGTTGTCCAGTGGATTTCATATCCCCTGAAAATCAATAAATACCTTCCTTTTCATTCACGCACACATCACCCATTCACACAATTCCTATATATCACCTGCACATTGCGAGAGGAAAATTGATAATTGAACCGACATTAGAAATTGACTTACAAATAATTTTAGGCTCATTACATTAGAAAATGTTGGGTTCTACTTGTTTTTGACCCAACTGTAGGTCATCTAAACACGGATTCAATGTTGCGTTCATTCATTCCTTCCTTCTGATTTTTTTTTTAATCAATCCAAGTGGGTGAAAAAAATCACAAGAAAAAAACGTCATTGGTAACCAATAAAATTGGTTTAAACAAATTTCAAAAGGAAGAAAGGAACGAAAGAACGCAATACTGAATTCACCTTAAGTTAAAACTAGCAAACCCAAACTGAAAATCGAACCAAAATTAGAACCGATATCAAGAACAAATAACATACACAAATAACTTTAGGTTCCATTAAATATTTTGCCCTCCACTCGTTCTTGATCACTTCAGATCATTTAATTTAAATCTAGCACAACCCAAATTGAATACCCAGATCGAACCAATCCTGAAATAAGCTTTAAATTAAATGACCTGAAGTTTGGTCAAGTGGAACCCCCCATTGCTAATCAGGCATTTTATTACACCATGGTAAGCCTAAAATTATTTGTATATCAACTGACCTAGTTCTAGTTGCGTTCAAATTTATTTTTCGGTCCAATTTTTGATTTGGGTTCTGCAACTTGTAAATTAAATGACGTTCAGCTGGGTCAAAAGTAAATGGGTTCCAAAATTTATATTGAGGCATTTAATCAGGTCATAATAAGACTAAAAGTATTTGTAAGTCAATTGTTCTTGAGTGCGTGCTAATTTCTATTTTGGAATGACTTTTCAACATTTTTAATGGGTTATTTGATTAGGCCGTCATAAGCCTAGCATTATTTGTATCTCGATTGATCTTGTTTTGCGTCATAATTTCAGTTTTAGTCCGATATTCAATTTGGGTTTTGCTAGCTTTAAATTAATGACCTTATGCTAAGTCAAGAACGAGGTGAAACTATTTTTTCCGGCGAATTGAAAAAAGCCATAATAAGCCTAAATCTATTGGTATGCTAATGGATCCTAGTTTGCGTTATAGTATCGGGTTTGGTCCGATGTTTTAACTGGGATCTGTTAGTTTTGAAGCAGAATAAAGAAAAACTTAAATTTTACAAATGTTTTTAAATCATTTTTCGATATGGGTTCAACTAACTTTTTCTAAAGCTAGCAGAACGCATCGTTTTAGCTGGCAGGGTTGAAGTAAAAACATTTTTAATGACGAATTTAGAGAATCCTGTGTGGATCTGCGTATAAATTGCAGCATTACGTTGCTTTATTCGCTTTTGGTTTGAATACAAAATTTGTCTAGTTTTCAAAATACAAATTTTTTCAGTAAACTCGCTTTCCAATGTAATTTGCTCTCTGATTTTTGGTAACTACCATCATTTCTGAAAATAATTTTGAACCGGAATTTGAGCTACAAAATGTTTACAATAATTTGAAAAAATCTCCTTGTGACCTTGCTGATTTTCAGCGGATCGAATGTATTGTCACAGACCTTAAGAGTTTCGGTCGTTATGACGCAATTACAGAATCCTGAGTGGATCTGCGCACTGCGATGCTTTATTCACCTGTGCGGTTAGAGTACACAATTTGTCCGGCTTTCAAACTGGAAGTTTTCCAGTAACCTTGCTTTCCAAATGAATTTTACCAATTGTTTTTTTTGGTCTATCTAAAATAATTTTAAACCGCAATTTGAGCTACAAAATGTTTTCAATATCTTGCGAAAATCTATGATGGCTTACTAATTTTTAGCGGACAAAATTTTTTGTCACAGATCTTGTGAAATCTGTTGCTTTATTCGAATAGTCAAGTTTTGAGTAAAAATTTGTTTGGTTTTCAAAGCACAATTTTTTTAGTAAACTCGTTTGCCAAATGTAATTTACCGTCTCTATATTCCAACAATGGTTCTCATTGCATCATTTATGAGACCATGACTTGTGTCAAGTTCCAAATTGTTCCAATATGCATTTGATGGATGATTGTTTGATGTTCCTGATAAATGAGACTTGCATCGGTTCAGACCAGATTTGAAGAAGGTTGAAGGTTCATTTGCAAGTTCGGACGAATTAAAGTTGAAGAAGCTAATACCATTATTACTAATTTACCTTTCCTCGATTTTAGTGCCAGTAAAGCTTTTGTGCTAAATAATAAATTGATTTAATTTTTAAAAAGAGTGCAATGGCAAATTGACATTTTGCTTTGCCATTTTGCTACTTTTCCACTTATGAACTAAATAGTATTTTTTTGTCTGTGTTTTCTCGGACTGTACTAAGTTCCGCAACTCGAATATCTCAATTTAATGTACTACAATGTAATCTACTTAAAAACTTTCTCAAAGACATCATTCAGAAGTACCTGATTTAAATACAAGCATCAAACGGAAAGATGTAGGTAGACGAACATGTAGTGCATCTAATTTTATTGATACACTTTTTTTGATAAGAACTGTTACGCGAGTTAAAAATAATTAATCAGCATAATGAATACAATTCGCTGCTCCCATTCAAGACTAGTGTAGACCAATGCAAATGTAGATAAATGTAGTTCGGGTTCTTAACCTCCATAATGGGATTTTGGTACCATTGTTCAATTAAACCATATAATTATCATATTGCTGGTACTCAACCGACAAATGTTTAAAATTTTGATTTGCGTGAAAATTGAAAAAACTTATAATAACGCAATGATATAAAGTTGTGTTGAAGTTCTTATTGTAATTCTTACGAAATACTATTACGTATTTCTTAACATATCCATAAATATTAAATAACAAAGCGATTTTATGTCTTCGTTCATTAACTATGTAAGAAAATGAAATTAAGTCACCCCTCATGTTCCATAAATTTGTTTATGAATATAAGTAAATGCTAATTAACGAAATATTAAAATCAATATTAAAGGAAATGATGGAAGACCTACAAAGTCATAAATCAAATTAAAATATGTAAATACTGAAAATTATACGAATTTAACATATTAAGCTCAATTAACATACAAATACATATTATTTACCTTTAAAATTATTCAACTATGGGTAAAATACTATGGAATCGCATGGACTGTTAATCGTAAACCACATCATCGTATCGACGATTTTATTGGTTTTCAAACGATTTTCTTACGAAGATTTTACTATTCAAAGAAATAAACGAGGTGGTTTCTTTATTTCAATCAAATTTGAATGACGTATTAATTCGAACATTTCAGGAACTTATAGATTGCAATTGGTTGTCCCAAGTACCCAAATATATAAAAACACGAATATTATTTGAGAAAATTAGATGATTAACGGATCATCTGGAACCAACCACCAAGGAAAAATTACAAACAAAAAGATATGTCCAATATTACGTGAGTTCTGATTTCAAATTCCAAAAGAATCATGTTGATTGACTAACAAATCGAAAAAAATATTTAAACACGAAAAAGTTTGGAAAAACTTGGCTGATTATGGGACAATAAACCATGATGATATGAGACGATAGTTCTACGTCTATAAGTGGGTGAACATTTTTTAAATGTATGTACATAGATCTCGCATACAGCACACATAATTTCCAAAGCAAAAAATTTAACTTACCGAACTTTTGATAAAAACTGTCTAGGTTCGCCAAAACAAGGTTATCCCTTTTAATTTTAAGGAAACCAACAAAAATGAATGTTTTAATTCTTTGTCCTTTTTTCAAATATGCTATACATCATTGAAAAAATTGAAAAAGCTCTTTTGGAAGCCGATACATACAATCTTACCAAATTTAGGATCGCACAATTTAATAAAAAAATTTAAGCTCGAAGTTTTATTCAGCTAGATACGTTTCAAAATTATTACCAAAAAAACTGAAGATGGCTCTCCGGTGGATCGGCTTTTCTGGAAAAACTTAAAAGCTTAAAAGTGTGAAGATTCATCCAGATCAGTTAAATCATTTACCTGTATAGCGACCGGTTTTTAGTGGAAAACACCTTCTTTTGTCAAAAACCCCAATTTTCGCTTAAAATCATGAAAAACAGATCGGATCGATATTGTTGCAAAACTTATTTAAATTCAATTCGTTCATAGTCGGTCGTTTTTCTCGTAAATGATATATATTTCAAAATATTTGATAAAAACTAAAAAGCTACTATTGCTTCAACAATTTCCGGTGAACTGATTTCAAGCCAATATTATTGGATTCTTTCAATTTATAGAAAAAAACACACAAGCACACAGCCACATGTAGAGAAGTATTAAAAACTGCTTTTTCGACTTCGAAGATATGGCTAAGGGTGAATTTACAAAAATCTCGCAATTATTTAAGATCAACATTGAATTTAAAGTCAGCGACGATGATCGTGCACAGTTCGCTTGTAATATCGACTGAAGTATGGATCAACTTCGCTTTCAGTGCATTTTCTGAGATATACTGCTCTAAATTTAATCACATCGTTTGCTGTCAAAATGTGTTTGCCCAAAAAAATCGGAAATACAACTTTTTATATTGTTAATAGATAAAGTTTATTTTTGAGTTTCCATCCAAGAAAATCAAAGGTATTATTGCTGTTTTGCAGATGTCCGCATGCGCCATCATGGAGTTCGGAAAGTAGCTGCAAGCGACAATCTTTGTTGATGCGAAAATTTTCTGACTAAATTTTCTGAATTCGATAACTGATGCACTTGTTGTCATTAGAGATCATTCTGAGGACAGTTTAGAGTTCTATCAATTTTTAAAAATGTTTTGTATCATAATAGATGGTTGATCGTTTGAAACAAGTTCATCTTGTTTTCCTCCTCATTCAGACCCAGTTCATACTTTTTTTTTAAATTCAAACTGATGTTTTATTATTTAACATGAGTAGTTTTACGCGGCACATTGCGTTTTGAATTAAGAAACCTGCTTACACCGTGAATTAATTGGTTTTTCGTAGTTGACACTGAAACGAATGTAAATGGACGAACAGTATGAAAACAAAAACAATCTAATCACGTTTTATACACTGGAGCATTTGGCTCTGTACAATTTGTACTCCATGTACAATACCCGTTGCAAGCCTGCTTCTTCGGGTTAAATTAAAAAATTAACCCTTTATATGTAAAACTGGAACCAAAATCGAGTTTGGATCCCAAAATTTGATTTTGAATCTAGTGAGCATAGTTGCGCTGTTTCAGAAACTGGAACTGAACCGGCTCCGAATAAGTGTCAAAAAAACAGCTTACCATTAAAACAACTGATAATTGATTGATTGATTGGACTGTAGAACCAAGTACTTGACAGGTGGTCCCGGATAACGCCGGGCCTATTCCTACAGCCTGTTTACACATAACAATAGGAGGGATAGGAAAGGTAATTTTTTTTTTTTTTTTTTTTTTTTTTTTTTGGGACGGAACGACCCGGTTTCAGACACCTAGCGATCGTACGGCACAACACAATTCTAATCTACTTCTAACTACTAGAGGGAGGATAAAGGCTTAATAGGTTTGATGGATAACGATGGTTTTGGTCTTCAACAATTGCTTCTTTAAATCAGCAAGCTGAGGGAAAATTTTTATTATTTCACGTACATCTGGAAATTTCCTGAAATTTAATTCTAAATTAATGCTTTCCGGCTTCCTAAACAAGTTGATTGATTGAATCAGCCCGGTTACAGACATCTAGATAAAGTCGATAGTTAGTAACACATTAACAATTCTAATTCTAATCTACACAATCTACAATTGGATGCTTCATTTGCCAAAACGATTAACTCCGTAAAACAAAAAATTGATAAAAACTGAGAAAATACAAAAATGGTTTTAAAATTCGTTAGAAATTGCAAATTTGGTTACTTTTAGTTTTGTCGTTTAATGGTGTTAACATTTATTATTACTGTAATTTATTTTCAATGTATAGAGCCAATCAAGTACGTTGATATTAAAATTTACAAATATGTATTCAAAAAATGGAGTTAATCGGTTTGGCTTGTGAACCATCAAAGGAATACTATTTCACCTATACATCGGTAGATTTCCTGAAATTTAATTCTAAATTAATATTTTCCGGCTTCCTAAATAATATAAACATTTATTAATTTAATAATAATGCAATTCCACAACTTAAAGTAGAATTTCTTGAAACCATAATTGTTTAAATTACAATATTAAAAATTACTCTAAAATCCATAAGTATTTAATAAAAAATATGTGAGGCATCCCAAAGGCAATGTTACATATTCGATTAATTACCAAGTAATTTATACTGCACAGGACATATTATGCCGAGCATGGCAATGGAGCTTCATCGTTCCTCAACCAATTTCTGTCAAATATGGTATGTAGAATTGGATTGGCACTATAACATTATGCTCAATGGAACTAGGCCATTTCTCAACAAATGATGATCAAATTCAATGTACAAAGCTGAATTTGACTAAATTTTGGGATTCAGATATAACGAATTAAACCAGGCCGCCTCCTAACCTACAACTTTAAACTTCATTTTGCAGTGCTGGGCTAGGATTCTAATAAGAAAGGTCAGCTTAAATTGGGATTTTAACGTGTCTTTTTGATGAAGTTCTACAATTCAACCATTCTGAATGGACCTTGGGAATCAAATTAAAAAAATATATATATATTGTCAAATCAGGTATTCAGAATTGGGTGGGGATTTAAAAATGGTATATAGCGAAGTTTTGGAATTCGACCGTCCTAAGCAATTTATTAATCAATCATGTTCGAATCTGGTATGTTGAGCTAAATTGCCACTCCAACATAAATCCCGGATGAAGTTCTGGATCTTTCCACAAAACAAATCCGAAAGCAATCGGTCAATTAACTATCCAGTTCGTTTATTCACCATAGCTGAAAAAAACTTCGCTTAACCCGCTAAGAGATGAACCAGTCAAATCCAGCTTCCCAAAACTAAAATTTGCTAGAATTCCAATCCAGCCCAATTCATACCCAAAAATTAATTTATGCATCTTCTGCAGTATACTGTCTAGAAATAGATTACTGAGACAATTTCGCACATCTCAGTCATTCAAAAACGATCAAGGTTTACGTGAGGTGATGGCACGAACGGAAAATAAAACCACGCGGAATGCTTCTTACATACTTGGTGCATGAGCAAGTCATTGAATAGGATTTAGAACTCATCAATACTTGTGTCTGACGTTCCCATGCAATTGTGAACCTGTTTCGAGAAATATTGTTGAGTCGGATAAATTCTTTCATAGAAAAGAGTGCCAGCAGTAAGCAATCTAAAAAAATAACCAACATTAATAGCCCAAGGCACATCAAAGATTTACTTGTCGTTACAATTACAACGAAAATAAAAATTAAAAACCATTTTTCCTTTGCCATGCCGTAACACATATCGCTCATGACATGAAAAAGAGACACAACTCAAAAATTAAAATTTTGCAGGAGAGCAAAAACAAAAAATGCTAATTACGTTATTAGATTCCAAAATCATAAAACGAAGAATGGCACTTTGTGCTCTATCATTTTCGATGAAGGAAAAATAAAACTGTTTTTATTGAGGGATATGGATACTAATATTGCGCATCCTTCTAGTGAATTAACGGAAAAAGTTCATTTTTTTTTAGTTGTGTCACCCGTCCATACCACGGCGAAACAAATCTTTAAAACTTTTCCAAATACAAATTTTTACCGCGCATTATTAATTATTATAGAGTAAAATAATTTAATTAAATAAATTATAAACCAGTTAAATAGACTGTAAAAAAATAAATAAATAATAATAACACCTATCAATGCATGTACATATTATTATTACAATACATACATGCATTTAAATTACATTGGGGAAATCACACGACGACACATTTGAGTTGAGACCGGTTTCTAACCTCAAAAAAAAAAAAAAAAAAAAAAAAACATTCACGCGCACACACGTCACATGAGTCCCAGCTCATCGATAAATTTCTATGTATGTGTAAAAAAAAGTCGGAAAAAATCACTTTAAAAAGTCTTCGCATAGTTCACCCAATATAACATCGTGTACCTCCACACCGCGGCAACCCCTGCCCGTCTCGATCACCCCACCCATAAAAATTATAATTGTATAGGTAAAGTACAAAGAAACGAAGAAGCTACCGGATTCAAGCAACCGCAATATGGATATGCACATCGAAAATATTTTACACAATAACATAAATGATAAATGGATTTTACACATATACAATAATATATTAAACTAATTATTAAAAAAATTATAAATAAAAACAGTCAATTATATATACATATACATATTATCCACATCCCCTTTCCTGCCTGCCATCACAATTGTGTGGGTAAGGCAAAAGAATCATGTCAAAAACTTATTTTTGGAATGAATTCTGGACCAACACACACATTTATGCATCCCACTGAAATCGTCCGAAAAATAACACTAAAACCGTAATAGTAAAATAATTAAAATGTTATCAAAAACAAATAATTAGTATGTTATATAATTTATATATGTATTATCAAATTATAATGTTTTTCAAAAATAATTCCGATTTAACTAAGATCCGTTAAAATCCAAAAGACAATACAACCTGTAATTTTTTACACACACATTTGTGTAGGCTCGACTCAAATTAAAACAAAACAAAAAAACTTTATTTGGCAAGAAAAGGGATATATCAGAATCCACTCTAATACAAGTCCTGCTTACTCTTCTCATTGACAGATACCTATTTAAAAAAAAAAACTAACAAAGAGTGTGTTGGTTACACTAACAATGCAACGTAAATTTGAGTTTTTTTTTGTTCATTTTTTTTTGTTTCTGCATCAACACACTTATACATACTTAGTTATTTAAAAAAAAATTACTATGGAAAAAGAATTCCAATACATCTTTACTTAGTTATTATTTATTAAATATGTGTCGAGTTAGCACGACTTATATTCAAGAAGATTCTGGATATATATATATATATATATATATATATATATATATATATATATATATATATATATATATTTTACATACATACGTAATACACACACTCACTTATATGTATATACCATATTATCACATACAAATTTGCTCATTCGTTTCAAAACAAAAAAAATATTCGGAAATACAATTCCCATAGTAACAAAAACACACACGCGCGAATACGCCTCGTAATTTCAATGATCCTTTTTATTTTGATCATCACGATAAAACACACCGCATTCTTTTTATACATACAACAGTATATACAAAAAAAAAAAAAAAAAAAAAAAAAAAAAAAAAAAAAAAAAAAAAGCTTACCATTAAAACAACTGATAATGAACCACATATTTAAACATCACTTTTCAGTGAATGACCAAAAACCAGCATTCGATGCAATTGAAACGATTGACAAAGGAAAACATATTTTTCCTGATGCATCAGGTATAAAAGGAAAAACATTCCTAATCAATGTAATGCTACCTGAAATTCGTAAACACAATGAGATCTTACTGGAAGTTGCGTCCTCTGGAATAGAGTCTACACTGCTGGAAGAAGGAAGAACTGCTCATTCAGTTGCTACCATAAATATTACAATGAGGTTGCACATTAGCACACAAAAGAACCCTTGAAGCTCTTGAAAGTAATTTTCATGCTTTGAGAGGAAATAATGGACTTTAATACGAGGGGAGCTGTCGTACTTCTAGCAGAAGACTTTCAACAAACCTTGCCATTTATACCACTATAAATACCAACAGTTGAACTTGATACATATCTTAAGTCATCGTCTATTTGGAGACATGGTCAGAAACTGAATTTATCAACAAATATGAGGACTGGTTTGGCTAGAGATATATAAATGCTTATAAATTTTCTAAGCAATAATTGAAACTTTAGGAGTAACTGGGATGGTAAATGCCCAACCGATCCCATTTGTCTGATTTTTGGCCATCAGATTTCTGTCATATAAAGTGGTTTCAGTAAAACCACTTGCGGAAAAAGTTTTTCCAAATATAAGTCACTTCCTTAGCAACCACACGTCGGTCTGTGAACAAGCAATTTTGTCTAAAAAGTGACAGTGTAAATAAAATAAAGTTATGTGTTGGAGATCAAATTCCGGGCTCATCTGTAACTTATAGCTCTATCGACACTATAAGAGCAAGGTGCATTTTATCCTATACAGAGTTCTCAAATTTCTTGGAGCTTTCAGGAATGTCCCCACACCAGGTGATTCTGAAACTTGGATCAGTAAATATTCTATTGAGAAATGTTGACCCTCGTAGGTTATGCAATGGGAGTAGATTGGTGAGTAGATACTCCTGATGGTGATCTAACAAGTCAAAATCGATCGAGTGATTTTTTAAACTTTTTGAATAATTTTTTTAATTAAAACATTCAATAAATCTAATTTTGAGAAATAAAAAACAGGTGTTTAATAAAATGTGTTTATTAAGTATTAATTAAATACAAATATCAAAACGTACAAAATATTATGTCTGGCAAAATTTAGGAGCAAAACATTAAGAAGACGTAGAATTCCCTCTTTGACATGGGCACGTCCCTAGATTATATTTCACCTACAATTTTTATAATCAAATAGTTCCTATGTTGGAAGTCTAAAACTACTCTTAAAGCAAGCCCCCAAAAATTGTTCTATCCATAAGAGTAACCAATGTTTAGGCATGCGCACTTCCCACTTTCTAATATTTTTAATGATTCTTGGTTTTTCCACTTGAAAAATGTTGTAACCTCTTAATATTCCTCGCTTAAAAAGACATAAAAAATAAATAATTTCACTCTATACTCAAGTCTGTCGTTATATAGGAACTAAGCGTTTCATTATCAAAATAATTTCCATCTTGGGCTCCTTTTGTTAATTTCCATCAAACGATTTTCCAGTGATTTCTTTTTTTGTGCGCGTTGTATAAAGCTGAATATTATTTCCGTTTCACCTTTTCACGTTATACAATACGTAATTTTCCCCGTGAAGGTATTACACCGTTATGTATGTAATTTAGCAAACCTGTATGCACATAGAAAAATTTTGACTTTCACATAATTTGTATCAAAAAAAATTCATATCGCCGCATATCACGCACAAAATAATAATGATGGAAAAAATATTTATCAGGAAACTAGAAAATGGCTGAGGAATTATGCTTTGTTGTTTGTTGCCATCCTATTTATCTATATCGTTCTATATAAATATTATCTAGAGCAACGAGAGTATATCTCTCTAATATTCCATTTCTATCCTAACATATAAAATGAGATGAAAATTATTCAAATTAAATTGCCTTCTTGTTGTTTTTCCGCATATTTTGTTTTATTTTCATTTTGCGTTCGTTAAATTTCACTTTTGAGGAAATTGAAAAAAAAAATCGTTCCCCAATTTTTCTTCTCTCGTTCTTGCTATGCGAACAGACTAAATACATAAAATACATACATTTTTAGTTATATTACATAATTTAGAATAATTTAAAAATCAATATAAGAATACATATTGTATTGTGTAGTGTATATACATAAAATGTGTATATAGATGTAATACACATTTCATTATTATAAATTAGTTCTTGAGTGTTTGTATATAAACATTATGTACATACGTATGTGTATATAGCAAAATGTATGACATTCAAAATATAAATAAACAATGACATTATTTTACTAAAAAAAATACTTTGAAAATTAGAAACTTGGGAAGTTGGTTTTCCTTGAGTAAAAGATAAACATTCCTCTATGCAAATACTTGAGTTTTTCAATCTAATAATTAAGTTAAATACTTGGAAAATTTTTCATACCAATAAGAGTATTGGGAAAAGAAAACATACAGATGCCCTAATAAGAAAATTAATCTAAATTCGACGAATTCCAAGGCTACATAATCGGGAAGCATTTCAAAAATGTTTGCATAAAAGCATCAAATAGCAAAAGTTGACGGTTTTTTATTAACTATAGAAAATAAAAGTAAGATACCTAATTTTTTCGTAAGCTTTAATAAGAAGGGAAGCTTTTGTCTTATTACAATTAGTCTGAAATAATATTTTTAATACATTTTTGCCGTACTCGTTTGGGAGCGCTGTTTTAAAACGTAATTACATCGAATCCAACCGATAGAAAATATTTTTTTTTCTCAATTATTTGTGTAAATAAATCGGGGAATCACATAAACATCAATGTTTTTTTTCTGCACGTGTTCTAGTATTCTTTTCTCAACCATTGTGATCAGTAGATTTTTTTCTGGTGAACATTGATAAAATTATTAATTTTTTTTTTAAACTGTGCCAATTTTATTTTTTTGGGTGGTTAATTTTAAAAGTTAAATTCCCACATTTACCCGTAACTAACTTTTTCTGTTTATTATCTATATTTAAATCTTGCCGTTCTCAAACGAGTAAGTTAGGTAAATCAGTACATACGTTTTTTGGTTTTTTTATAGTAAACTGGATACGAAGCTATTTTATGGTACAAAAGAATATTCTAAATAGAAATACGCTCTGGAGGCTATTTCAAATGTTCAATTTAGTGACAACGAAGATTTAGAAATGTGGATGGGTTGACAGATACCGAAGACTTCAATGAAGTTATTGTAGAAGAACTCAATGCCTCAAGAACGAATGTATTGGTCTCTGGACGACGATCCGGGAGTTCCATGCCATTATAAAGCCATATCAAGAGGTTGCTTTCTTGAAATTAAAAAATATTAACTTTTGTCGAACAATGATGAGTTTGGGATTTGGAAAAAAAATGAGAAGAGGTACTTATGAATATAGATTTGACCTGAACAATAATATTTTGTGTATAAAGTGGAAAGATAACAATATACATTCTGTTCTTATGAATTATGACTTTATTGAACCATTACAATTCGTAAAACGGTAGGCAAAAACTGAAAAGACTATAGTTAATGTTACTGAACCGTTAGCATTTTGATCCTATAATAGTGGAATGAGTGGCGTAGATACCCACTATCAATGTATATCATTATACAGAATCGCCATTCGTGGGAAAAATTTACGGACATGGTAGATATAACCATAACAAATGTGTGGAAGTTACACCAAATGACTACCGAGATCAAAATGAATCAGCTCGAATTTCGCAGACACATCGCGCGGAGCATCTAAGGGACGCTGCATCATCTAGGAACCTCAAAAAGAGAAAATCAGGAAGCTCCGTAGAAGTCAGTGAGGGTTACCACTTTCATGAGAATATTGACAGACAATTTAGATTTGTGTCTGTAACTTAAAGGCCAGATGGACATGTAAAAAATGTAAAAAAAAACACTGTGCATTGAAAAAGGTTGTTTTGAAAAATACCATACGTTTCTGCCTAACGTTCACATTAAAGGACGCCTGTTTTTCCGCGTAAGTATAATACTTTTCTTTGAAACTTTTGTTTTATTTGTTTTCTTTAATTAAAATCACTCCGTAATAACAATTTTAACTATTTTTTATGAGCAGTTCAGTTTTAGGCGTTAATTGGTTAAACAACACATAAACGAAATCAACATATTGGGGTAGATACTCGATTATTAATTTAAATTTAAAAGAACAACACAAAAATTTCCTGTTTACTTTTTGAAGCCGTAAATTTTACTGTAACATCGCAAAAATAAACAAAAAAAATTTATTAAAAATTTTAAATAGATTGACAATTTATACTTTGTGCCTGATGCCGACTTTTTAAATTAGAACTTGCTTAATAATAAAAATTATTTAATTAAAATTTGCATAATAAAGTAAAATTTATCAATTTCCAAATTTTTTCGAATTGGCTATTGATAAATTTGAACGTTTGCAGCTACTTATATAGCAGGCATTTTTTGGTTTCTGAACCTTAGAGACACGCATAAATAATTTGTAAGAACTGACTATCAATTTAGTAAGTCGGAAATTTAAAAAGGCGCACTGCTTTAGTCGGTAATTTAGTCGAAATAATTGGTATCAGGCACAAAGTAATATAGATTTTAATTATGGGGCCTGACCTCGATTTTTTTTCATAAGCCTCGGTTTTTTAATTCAATTTTTCGAGTTCGCGAAAAGGTAAGTAACACTTTTTAATGCATAAGGTAGATAACACGGTCCTCACCCTGTATAACAAAAAAAAAATTTTCATAAAAGTCGGAAGGCTGAGTCTTTTTCTTTTGTGGTTTTGCCAGTTTGTCTTAATCTTTTAAATATTAATTTTCGGGATAATTTCTAATTTTCAGTTTTTGAATAAATTCATGTTTTGACATTTATTTCACACATCAAACGTTGTTATTTACTTTGATTATGCCGCTCCACGCAGGCACGCACGCGGCCACGCAGAGTGTTTTTTTTTGTTTCTTACCTCTTCGCCAATAAACATATAAAGTAAGGTTTTGCAGCACGATTGCATGAATACTTTTATGTACGGCTCGTGTTGTATACTCACTAACCCAAACAAAAAAGAAATTAG
This sequence comes from Nephrotoma flavescens, assembly GCA_932526605.1. Taxonomy (NCBI): domain Eukaryota; kingdom Metazoa; phylum Arthropoda; class Insecta; order Diptera; family Tipulidae; genus Nephrotoma; species Nephrotoma flavescens. The sequence continues at coordinate 312,080,273 of OW052220.1, forward strand.
GGCCAGAGTTTGTTTAGATTTTGAATGATTCGTACGAAATAAAATTTTGGCAGAAAAAGAAATGCTTAACAAATGTGGGGAATTTTAAATTGTCCTTCAATACCTATACTGGATTTTTAAAATTGCGTTTTTCGTGGCAGGTTCGCTCAAGCATCTAATATAAATGAAAATAATTTTACACATACATAGACACGTGTCGCACTTGAGTTTTGCATGAAGAGGCAAGTGCTGTTTGAAAAATGCAGTAAGCGAACCGTAAGTACGCGAAAAATTCCCACGAAGCCTTAGAAGTTTTTAAATGGTTGTGCCCTGATTGTAAAATACACCAAAAATTTACACTGTTAAAATTAAAAAGTTTTAAATTTGATTTGTCTTGTAGTGAACTCAAACATCTTTAAACTATTATTAACTGTTGTCTTATAAAAGTTTCAGAATCCTTATTATCGTCACTGTAAACATCAAAAAAATTTCTAACCATGTTACGACTCCATGGTCCTAACATTCATTTCACTTCCTTATGAGTGTTTTTTTGGGTTTTTCCATGGTAATGTAATATTTTGTCTGATAGCAATGCCACCTGTGTTCGAACTCTTGTCACTTGTTGTACTAATATATTTTGCACAGTGTGAAATTGCCTTTATATGTTAAGTTCTCGCTTTTCCTAATACCATAAGGAAGCTGAATCGTCGAGTAAATGAGAGAGTGAGACCAATGTGTTACCTGTGTGTATGCGAAGCAATGCGCTCTGGAGGAATATTTTTTGTTATGTGTTTCTCTTTTGCATCACTTTAGATTGATACAAACGAAAAATAGAAAAGAAAAATATTCTGGTTTTGAATATTGAAAAGAAAAGTCGAGGCTTGTTTCTCAATGTGTGAAGAAACATCTGGTTTTAAATTTTTGAAGATAAAGTCTTTTGGTTGTGAAAAAAAAAACATTTTTTTGAGTTCAGTGACGAAAAGTTAATAATAATAATTATAAGCATTAATACGAATAACGATTTTTGTATTGGGCCGTCTAGTCTGAGATGTTGTAAAACATCTGATTTTTGTTTGTTTATGTAATTAGCATTTTATGCACAAGGAATCTAACTAAAGTAATATAATCAATAAAATTATAATTAAGTGGTAGTTTTTTTATAAAAAAAAATATATGTGTTTGATTACTGAAATGGTGGCGAAAGCCGCCCAGGCGGCCTAAAAATTTAACATTGGCGGATACCACATTCATTAGCACGGTCTGCATTTTCTACGAGTGATGCAACTGAATTACCGGTGGTTTATCGGGGCATTAGCATCTGTGTCGGTCGGACACAGCGGCAGCGACCAATACCTCAACTTCAACAGGAAAATTTTTGTTCATTAGAAAAGGCGGAGGACGCCAAACAGGTAAAATTGGGTTTACGGTAAAGACGGAGGAAGGCGGAGGACGCCCAACGGGAAAACATATACGAGTTTTGGCGAGTGCGTGCCCAACGAACCGGGCGGGGCGCCTGTGGCATGACGGCCACACAAGGCTGCAACAAAAGATACAATTTTTTTTTTTTTTTTTTTAATTTAAAATTTTTCATTTTTTTTATTTATTTAAATATTTCAATTTTTTCCAAAATTTTCAAATCTTGTAAAAAAAAAATCTGTGATCAAACATTAAAAATGGTATTATAAAATGAATTGCTAATTTGTTTCGGATTGGGTAGGATGGAGTGGGGATTCCGTTCCGTGTCGGCGCGTTATTTGCGGTCCCTTGGTGCCCGCATCCGAAATCGAAACCAGCGCTTTGTGCCGTTTGAATTTGAATGGATGCGCGCACCAAGGCACCTCACTCGGTTATAAATATTTTGTTCGTTCCTCAAGTTCCAGCCGACGAATTTCGGCGGAACTCCGGGTTTTATTTATTATTTGCGTTTTTTTATTTTTTCAATTTTCTGTAATCACGGCGTAGGCCAGGATACCCGCAAGCCTTTAACCCCACGACCCATCGCATTTCTCTCTGAGATTAAGCCGGCAAAATCACCGTGTGAGACCTCTGCGGAGTATCAGATGACATCTGCAGAATGGTGTTGAACCATTCTGTAACAACCAATTCTACTCTTCGATTAGTTAGTTCCTCCCCCTCAAAGATCCACACCTCGTTTCAGACCTCAACTCTTCGCCTTTTGGTAAAAGATGATAATTGGTATGCTTGATAAAATTGGCGATACAGAAAATTTTTGAATTTGTGGTTATTTAAAAATGTTTGATGAAGTACCACCCACACGAAGAAAAATTTGAATTCATGTACTAAATTTAGAAATTTAGAACTATTAGGAATTTTTGGCATACTTATGATTTGTTGTTGTTTTATTTAACTTTTTCGATGGGGCAGTTAATCTGAAAAACCTGTATGTAAGTATTATGCTAGCCACGTTAAAAGTTCCATTTTCTTTGCACTTTTTGTTTTGTCAAATATTATTTAGTTAGTTGAAGGTAACTTAAAATTGGTTCTAATTTACATTCACTTTTCTGAAAAATGTCTAAATGTTTTCATTTTACTTTACTTTTTACAATATTTTGTTTTTATAGATTTAGGATAAATTTAGTATAAACTGTATATTGGTGAAATAAAATGTAAATTACCTTTAAAGTCTATTAAACTGTAACTGATTCGTGATATATTGTTTTTTTACCTGGAAAGAAAAAACAGATAAGGAATTTTAGCAACTTTACAAAATGAATAATAGCAAAACGAATTGATCAAAATCTGTTAGATCATCTAAACTGTCTTAGAAAACCATATTGAGGGTTTATAAATCAGAACCCAAGAATAAGGTTACCAGATTTCCAGAAGTTCTATACCAAATGAACAACATTTTAACCTGGAAAAATAATGTTTATTAATTCTTGAAATTTAAATTTCACCAGAATTTGCAGAATACAGTGCATAACAACAACGGTAAATATTATTTAATGTATGTGTTCATACTTTACAAATTACAAGCAATACAGGTCACCAACATAATGACAATTGAGAATGCCAAAGTTCTAAAATTGACCGTAGTTTCGCGAAATTGCTAGCTTATTTTGCGCTTTACACCATTTGCATTCTAACAATTTTATTAACAACGGTGATAAAAATTGTATATTGTCTAAATAATTTACTGTCATATAATGTTTCCAGTTACGTAATTGTTTCACAAAATCGCAAAATATTAGCAAAACCTCTTCAATTACACTTAAGTTGTTTAAAGTCTTGTGCAGTCCATTGTGCGGACCATTGTGCATTCGTTTCAAAAACCTTGCAATGTTTTGCTTGTACGTTTCCTAGCGGAAATTTATGTTCAACTATACAGGATGAATTTTAATTAAATGTCATCCTTTATCTTACAACCGGTGCAAGATAGGAGAAAATTACTTATTATGAATAATGTGCAGTGTCGAGGGGGACGTTTATAGGTGATCTTGAATGACCTTGAGATTTACTTAAATTAGAACCGACACTTTTGTGTGAATTTTTTTGTTAAACAGTTGAAAGTTTCAGAGATATGATCAACTGATCTAACGAGAAATAAAAATAAATAAAATCAATTCTTCTTCGACTATTTAAGAAGACTTTTAATTAAGATTCTGCTAAGTCAAAAAAGAATTGATTTTGTTTTTTTTTGTTTGTCGTTACAGTGTTATAACTTGAGAGAATTGTTTTGCTTAATCGAGATCAATTTTTGCTGATATCTATGAACCCTTTGGTTAGAACAAAATATATTTATTTATTTATTTTTAATTGCTTAATCAAATATTACACACAAAAATATAGGTTCTCATATAAACCTAACTTTCGTCAATATCTCCTCAGTTTCTCTATCAATATCTTCTCAAGGTTACCAATAACCGTTTACCGCACCGTTTTCGAGATAAAAGCATGGCAAATTATCAAAAACACTTACCCTGTATATTGATTGATTTAGTCCGGAACGTGATGTTCATGCCAGGCGTACGCTTTCTTATTGTTTTCGCGAATTTCAACCAAGGTTTCATTAAAAATGGTTATCAAAGCATATATTATTGGCATTTGTAAAGGAACAATTAAAAACCAAAAGATTGTAAATTTATCATCAAGAAAAATTAGTTCAAACAATTTTTTACATTTTACAGGAAATTTCACCAAAATTTAGGGCCTCTACAATCCAGACGGATTAACTATTCGGTATGATACATTACAATAATTGGGAGATCCTTACGAAATTTGGTAGATATCTGGACACCAGAAATGGCAGCTTTCATCGCAGGTTTTTCAAAACCAAGAATTAAAATTCTTAAATAAATTTAAGTATTAAATTTTCAACATTTGTTGAATTTATTTGTTATTGTTGTTGAATTACTTGTTCAATTTGAGCAGAACCGTCCACGCCGTTTAGCTTATAAGCTCATTTGTAATGTAGTACGAGGTCTCATAAATTCCAAATGTTTGCTATGATTCGCCTGAAAAGCTCTTGAGTCCTTCTGTTGAAATATGCAAACCTTTTTTAGTTTACGGAAATTATTAAATAGCAATCATCAGGCCAAGGTGATCATTTAATTTAACAAAATTATAAAATTTGCCGTTTTTCAGCTGATTATGAATTAAATCCTACTTGCCTTAACAAAATTGTATTTGCTAACTGGTGCATATTTTCTGTTTGTTAACGGTATAAATAGACGTAGAAAAAAGTAATCTAAACAGAGGTAAAGCTGCATACTGAATTTCGACACAATTTTTTTTATTGTAACCCCAGAATTCAAACTCGTTTTACGACGTAAATATAGTAGACTTAGAATTTCCGACTCTTCGAATTTACGTTTGGTGTATGTTTCCTTAACTTGTAACTGTAATATTGTATTTGGTCAACTTAAAACCGTATCGTAACCCCAAATTTTACTATGAAAAAATGAGTAAATATTTTGTATGCAGTTTTACTTCGGTTTAAATTGATTTTTTTCTGTGGTATAGGCGTCCGTGAATTTAAAATTTTGTATTCTAAACATTTTGAGTTGCATGCTCATATACGGTTAAAGACCCACATTCTTACAATTTTAGAACTAAATTTGAACCAACTAAAGGTTTTATTTAATTTTCGATTGGACAATATCAAAAATTGAAACACAATGTGAAAATACCAAACAGAGAACCATAACGCACGTCTGACATTCAATCATCTTTGATTTTCGTTGAAGAAATATAATCTTTTCAAATTTAGTATTTTAGTTATGTTTATTAATTAATAATTTACTATACTTTTTGTATAGTAAAAGCAAAAATAAATTTTTTTTGAAAATTTAAAAACTTTAATGAAATATTTTACTGTCGGCAATCTAAATAAAAGACAAATTATTTATTAAAATAAACTTTTATTCTCTAAATAAAAATAAACTAACTTTCTATAACTAAACACTAACACTCGAATAACCGAAAACATTGTTCAATTAGTAAACTAACATAAATTCATGTACAAACAAGATTTCGAGATTAGAAAAATACAATCAAATTATCTCCAAAATTCGAAACTTTTCCTCATTTATTTCATTTGTCACATATACACAACATTTTCATGCATCAGTTGCTTGAGACATTTTATAGTATATTTGTAAACATTAAATGACAAATCGTTATCATAATAACAGTATCTTGGAATGTGATAAATTATTTTATAATATAGAGAATAAATTTATTGTAAATTATTTGACAGAAAATATATTGGTCTTGTTAACAGTAGTTTTCAGAAACAAATGCAATTCTTTAATTTGGTAATTAACGATATATTTAGTTCTTGATTGAAAATATTTCATGCTGTATTGTACTGAGACCACATAACGACCAAATAATCAATCGCACTCAAAATCTAAGATTCAATATTATTGATATGTATTCTTTATCTGCGGATTATCTGAAATTCGCCTTGTGTATAAATAATTTTGAGTGGGTTGGTTTCGCACGAAGCGAGCAATAAGATGAACCACCAATGTGAGAAATTTGACTAAGTTGAGTCCTTAAAGAAATCAAATAGCAATGTTTTCACTATGTTTTGTCCATGAAAAAGCTGTGTTGAAAGTGGGCAAGGCATTTGCTAATACTGGACCAAAAATAGCAACGAGATGCATCAGAGTATTGTTTAGAGACATTTAAATGTTATAACCAGGATGTTTGCGTCAGTATGTGTCAATAGATGCAACATGTGGCAATGAATGAAACTGTTAGTTGAGTGGACAGCAGCCGGTCAAAGCCGTCCGTAGTGACGAAAAACGTAAATAGCGGCTGGTAAGGTTTTAGCCTCCTTGTTTTGGGATAAGCAAGGTCCGGAAGACCATGAACAGGAATAAAGAAATTGGTGAGAAAACGACAACAAATGCAAAACAAGGAAGTGTTATTTTCCCAAGATAATTTTTCGTGTTACAAGTCGTTGGCTATAGTGGCTATAATTTGGAAGCATTAAAGTTCAAATTGCTGGGCCACTGCATTCTCCGGAACTTGCTCACAGGGACTCCAGGGAAAGGAATATGGGCCAAATGAGAGAGCCGAAGAAGTATAAAGTCTAGAGTCATAGCCGAAACAACCACCTATTTTGAAATGTTACAGAAGCGTTGGAATCACTCTTGGTGGAAACTATGTAGATGAATAAAGCTCAATTTAGCAAAAAAAATATTTTTGGCAGTTAGCTTCAGGACTTATTGAGTGACATTTAATTAATTTCTCTTGAATAAAAATTAGTTCTGGAAAAAGTGGTTGTGCATCGGTGAATAATTGAAATAGTGCTTGACACGATTACTTTTGTGTTATTATATATTGATGGTCAAGAGTTAAATTTAAACTAAGTATGAATTTATTTATTTTGCTTTTAGCCGATCTATATTTTTTAATTAATATATAAAGAGGTTGCTTTGGTATATTATTTTGTTTAACAGTGTCAGAATAAATGTTATAAGTTAATTTAAATATCGAGCTGTGCCAGTGTAATCACTGTACAGTAAAATTTTTGAGTAGACGGATAATACACATTATCACAGTTACTATCGTTGCGTTGTAGTTTTATTCTTCCTAACCTCTAGTTTCAGGTTATTTATTTGGTGGAGGTATAATTGCATTAAACATGCACAGTTTGTGTTAGGTTCGACTTAGTTTTAAGATCATGCATTGAGAAATTTTATCTTAAATTTTAATTCTAAATAGTATTTCACAAAAATATTTTTGTAATAACGAAGAATGTTTTGTAAATGATTCTTAAGAAAATCATTTGGATTCGAATTCGCCAGATCTTTCCACACATATTCGGATTAGTAAATAATTTACTGCATCCAAAATTAACTTTCATGTTTACCCATATTTCTCTTAAATCAAGTTTTTCTGTATTTTTTGATTGTAGAGCTATATAGGGAACACCGTTTAAATGCGATTTTTTATTAGTAAACTTAAATAAAATCAATTGTCTCAAACACGTAGCACCAAGACTGTTGGTGCCACTTTCACAAAATCAGCTGAAGTTTCAACGATGCTTAAACTATGATGATGTTGCGGACATTTACTAAATTGCATTAGAACCAATACAATTGATTGCACCTTTTGATTAAGCAGTTAAAATAAATAGATTCTGTCACACAAAACTTTTCGTAAAGTGTACGGCTTCAGAGATATAACCAAAAATTCATTTGCATTACAGCAAAAATATTTTCTCTAAGTTCCAACACTTTTTCGTTGTAACGAGAAATAAAAATAAATAATACCAATTTTTAATTTTGATGCTGCTAAGTCAAAGAAGAGTTGATCATAATTTTCCATTCGTTATTTTGAATTGGGCACTCCACACCTACGGCTTAGATCACCAAAAATTTAATGCAATTTCTGTTCAAATGTTTTTTTCCGGCCTACTGAGGAATAATATATATAAGGTACTGTAAATATTTATAACTTGGAAATAATTTTTTCATATTTAAATTGGCAGGGAAAATTCTTCGCAATTTAAATTTGTTTTCAAAAAATTAAACACTACAGTTTTTTTCCTCAGTATGCTGGGAACAAATATTTGAACAGAAAATACATATAAATTCTTTCTCCAGTTCCCTATTCCCGGGGAATTACCAGAATAGTACCACAGTGACATATTCTACCTTTCCTGAATTGGGAAAAATACTTTCATATAGAATTTTTTGCTAAATCGTATTTTCCTGGCCTAATGATGAAATCGATTTGGTGTAAATATTTTATAAACCAAAATAAATTCGGAATTTCTTTCCCTTAAAAATGTTGTGGAATAATTTCCCAATTAACTTTGTTTCGAAAATATTTACACCAAACTAATGGTGATATGTTCCATCGGAAGATATGTTCCATCGGTAGACAGTCCAGGAGTTTGCGCTTCTCGACTAACGCCAGTTAAACTCAAGTTACACGTTTTATGGTGGAATAGCCCAAAATAGCCAAGAAAATGGTCTGAATTTTGAACACCCCAAAAAAAGAAATATGATCGACCCGAAGAAGAATTTAAACAAAAAGCCTTTGCCACCCATAACAGATTTGAGTTTTTTATAAACATATTACATTAACAATCCCGCAGTATAGCAACAACTAAAACTTAAAAATGAAACAGGTATGGAGAGTTTCTCGTCGCACTAATTAGACTACGCAATATCTGCAAAACCGGAAGTCACGCCACGAGCTTCGAAGCATATCGTCAAATTTTTGTCATCTTTGAAGCAGGTAATAAATACTTTTACACAAGCAGGCTAAAGAGTTGAAGAGGCTTATAGCTGTTAACACAACAGCTGACAAAATCCCTCAACCATTGTTCAAAATTGAGCTGCGGAATCTGAAGCAGCAAAAACCAATAGACATACGAAATCTACAACATGAAGTATCTGTTGTATAGACGACTGGTGGTAGAAAGAGCCTCACAGAAGTAAATTAGTCTTACAATATACAAATTGACAAGAACTTTTACATTTTCGAAACAGTTGCAACAAAATGATTGAATTTAAATTAACATTATGGGATGCTAATGAGCTAGCGACCGGAGTGAAGTAGTTAACGTTAATAAAAGGTGTATAGATCCACATTTTAACGAAAAAAGTGTAGGTTTAACATTTGTAGATAATTAAATTATAAAAAGTGTGGCTTCACTAGGAAAAAAAGTTTGAAATTAGAAACACGCAGTTTAATTAAAATTTTAAATGTATTGGAATCAGAAACGAAATGCAGGTGATATAAAAAGCAGTTTTATCACGTAAACTTTTTTTTACTATTAATATTCACTATTCTTTTGTGTTTTTCACTCTTATAATTGTTATAACACGAATTATTTTTATTTTTTAGTAAAGAATATAAAAATTATATACAGGTAACCGGAGGGTTACCAAGTACACGGTATTCGAAGAACACGATTTCGAAGAACAGGGATACCCATTTCCTCAGATTTCATGGTTTCAATCAACACGATTTTCGTTATTCTCTTTTATTTTGTTTTGTGTATATCATAATAAAAAATTAAAAATAAAACGTAACGTTGTTTAAATTTTATTTTTTGTAGTCTCGAACAACACGGTTTTAAAGAACACGGTCGAATTAATCGTGTTATTGGAGGGTTTCCTGTTTATGCATATAGCGAAAAAACAACTTATTTATGAATGTGGTAGTATTGGTGTCATATAAAAAACGATTTACCTGCGTTTCGTTTTCGATTCGCTTTGGTGAGGCCTCAATATATTAATTTAGATGCTGGACTCTTGTTTTTATTGCATGCTTTCGGTGTTTTGTAATATATGACAGGCGATTTCGCTCGTCACCTTCGCTCTTGTTCTATTTTGAACTAAATGTTTCGGTTTCGTCGAATCTAAAAATATCGAATCATGAGAACTTCGAAAATAGAAAATGACATCTGGATTTTTAAAATTCCTTCCAATATTTTGGGCGAATTACAGGTTAATGAGCAAGTGTTGTAATCGAAAAATATAAATAGTTAGTAAGCCGTCAAGATTAAATAAAGGGTTTTCTAATAAGAATGATATGATTTTTAAGTGACGTTTCGGCCATTATTGTAATATGTCATGATCTGTCATTTTTTGTTTTATTGTATTCATTAATGTTTACAATTTCATCATGGTGAGATATACGCAAGAACAACGTTTACAAATTATTCAGTTTTATTATCAAAATAATCGTTCTCCAATTGCAACTTTTCGTGCGCTTTTGCCATTTTATAGTCGTAACTATCGTCCAAGTGTGTTCGCTATTCGTAGAATTGTTGAAAATTTTGAACTAAATTTCTCACTCAAGAACTGAAGCCATTGGACCACCGTAAACGTCGTGAATTCGCTGATTTTGCCTTGGAACAAGTTGAAAACGATAAAGATTTTTTTAAGAAAATCATCTTCTCCGATGAGGCTCACTTTCATCTGAGTGGTGCGGTAAATAAACAATATTGTCGATTCTGGTCCGACGAACATCCACAAATTATTCGTGAAAAACCATTGCATTCTAATAAATTGACAGTTTGGTGTGGTTTTTGGTCTGGTGGAATCATCGGTCCGTATTTTTTTCGAAATGAAGCTGGTAACGCCGTCACTGTCAATGGAGATCAGTATATATCGATGATAACCAACTTTCTATGGCCAAAATTGGAAGAAGTTGATCTTAACAACATTTGGTTCCAGCAAGACGGGGCTACGTGCCACACAGCAAGTGCAACAATTGAAAAGTTTGGAGATTCGATTATTTCAAGAAATTGTGATATTGAATGGCCTCCAAGAAGTTGTGATTTAACACCATTATACTATTTATTGTGGAGTTATTTGAAGTCATTGGTCTTTAGCAATAAACCAAACTATCTTCAAGCTTTATATTGAACGTGCTGTTCATGACATACGACTTGATTTAGTGGAAAAAGTGCTTGAAAATTGGGTTCATCAAATTCGTTCCTGCAGAAAAAGTCGTGGAGACCATTTGAATGACGTTTTATTCAGAACTTAATTGTATCGATTGTACTTCACATTAAATAAAAAACATTTCCATTTCCTAATCAATTAGTTTGTTTTTTAAAAAAAAAATCATATCTCTCTTGTTGAAAAACGCTATGCCGATCTATCTTACCTGATATTGCTGACATATCAGTCAGCATCTCACAGTCCAGTTCCAACTTAAGTTACAAATACTCCTTTAAACGAGAAACTTAATTTTGACCGACTAAACAGCACAATGGTGAAAGCTTTGCCGTTTTAATCGGGAGGTACTGGGTTCAAAGCCCCAGCGGCAGAATGTAAGAGGGACTTTTCATCATCAGATTTAAATCTGGGATGAACATGGACACAACTATGGCCCCCTGTTGGAGTGCAGAACTTATGAGCCAATCCGTACGTTCTTGAGTTTGATGGGAAACGAACTCAAACTACACGTTACAAATTTCTTAAAATTTATAAAAATAATTTAAGTTTTCTAAAATTATTAAAATTTATTTTTTTAAATTAGAAAATATTGGCGCTAGAACCTGTGCGGTATAACTGATCAATTTTTCTTGCAAAATAAGTTGAAAGTAAACACTGATCTCAGTCAATACATATTTTTGAATCAACGCCAAACAAACTTATTGTTAAGTAGGTTAAGTCATCTTGTATACAAATAATTTGTTTTGTTGTAAAATGAACAAATATTATTCCAATTTGTAACATGACAGGATACAATTTATTAGAGCATAAGTTATTCACATATCCTTTTACGTATTAATACAAAATTATTTGTACATTTTATCAAAACCATCTGTGGTCTGGAAAATATACAGAACAAAAAATATAAATAAAAAAAATCCGCCCTTACAATTTCCAATCATTTAATCCGCACAATACATAAAAAATATTGCATGTCATTTTCAGCTTATTAATCGTAAAAATCAATCATTATGAGTACATACAATGTACATAATATGTCAACGGAATCATTTAAATAGAAAATTGCATATTAACTTGATAATTTTATCCAATTTATGTAGTTTAATACACGTTACATACATGCGATGTCAAATATGTATTATTCAAAAACTATTTAACATGAAGCACGGCGTTATCACAACACATTACAAAAATTACTCACATAATCATCATAATTATTATTAATAATGGATGTACGTGATTGAAGTAAAAATTAATTTTAATGTACATGATAAAATTCGTATCGCGCATATCAAACTCGCGGATTATAAGATATCTAATAAAACAGTACACTATAAAGATAAATAAAGAATTATATACATGAAAGCGATCATTGTTGGTTAACAACCGACTATAAGTAAAAAAGCTTCACCAATCTTTGTATCGCCTACATCGTGATGGGGGGGGGGGTGAGTAATGGCGCTAAATCACTAAATTAGTCATATACATAGTACAATATTGAAAAGTCAATTTGATATGGAAAATTAGTGAATCAATCAAATTATAGCGTGGTGTAAGGGAGGTGTGTTCTATATTTTCTACTTGAATAATTTTAATAATTTTGTTGTACAGAATATTTGAAATCGATTGACACAATTATAATTCTCGATTTTTTTTTATTTTATTAAATGATTGATTGATTTGTTACTGGGCTTTTGTGTGCTTTTAGTCGCGCACATATACAAAATCAAAAATATTTAATGGATTTTATGAAATTGATTGACTAATTTACTTAGTTTGTTAGGTGATGGACATTTCACATGATTTTTGTTTATTGTTTCGTGCAATTATGTCCGAGTTGATGATTTTGTTGAAAACAATATTAAATTAAACGTCAATATTCGAAATGGATTAAAAAATTTGTCGACCATTCAAATTTGATGAAATTGTTTTAACGACCTACATACATAGATATTTGACATATTGTCCAATTATTTTCGTCGAAAACAAGATTTACGAATTAGGTTATGTGTTACATTTCGAAATATCAAAAATTTATAAAATGACATTTTTATTATTTAGTTTTTTAAGGGTAATGGGGAATTTTGTTTTGTTCGAGTTTATGATGAGGCTGAAATTAACTTTTTTTAGTATTAACTGACAGACCAATTAATAGGCATTATACCGAACAACCAGGGGTCACTATAAGAGAGTAACTTAGAGCTGATAAATCACCGACCATTGTCTATAAATTTTATACAAAATTTAGCATCCCTCCAGCAAGAAATTCATTGACGACATACTATAGTGACACATCAGCGACAATCACGCATTACACACATATTTATCAGCAAAGAGAACTAAATTTCGTTTGTGACACATCGGAATCTTTTGCGACACATCTGAGATGAGCCGCGGTAGGGGGGGGTTGTTAATATTATAGCGTTGAATAAAATGGTGCTTCAGTTTTAGGTTGGATTGTTGTTTGAATAATCCAAAGTCAAACAACTACGTTGTCTAATGTTTTAGCCATGAGAGTCGATGTGACTAAGCAGGACATTATAAAAAATTCGAACAATCAGTTGATGCCTTGATGCCTACGGTTTAATAATGTTGCTAATTTAAAATTAGCAGTGTTCGGAAGACGATCGTAGGCCCAGTCCGTTTTCTTTATGATAAAAAGAAGAAACCATTATGGAACACCTTCAATTCTGTTAATTTGAACGGCCTGTTATGGACATCAAACTGATACGGCATACTCCTGATATATATATCCATCAGTCAATATATCGTAAAAAACATATTAGTAAGATGTGGCTTACTTGTATTGAGCCCTTAGTACTGCATTATGGTTAGTTGAATTAGAGGCATAGTCATCTGGGATGTATATTCATTGAAAAAATTATGTAAATAAATTGGGTATTTTATTTGGTTAAGCTCCACTGGATAATAGGAACTGAATTTCTTATTAAGTTAAAAAAATAAAATTTTGTCATCATGTGCAGTAGTGGATCTCGTACGCTTGTTACTTTTGTCTTCACGATTTTCCCCGTTAGTTAGGGTGTCAACATAACAAAGGCTAGTGGGGGTTTCGAGAAGTTTTATTTAGTGGGACGCATATTTTCAAGTCTTGAAATACTTTATTATAAAAATATCCAAATTCGAATCGATATTGTCCGACTTCGTTCCAATTGACATTCGTTAAGAAATGAAGAAGATTAGTTTCCCGTTGTTGGCTTTATTAAAGTGATATCGAGTGCTGGATGTCAAGTGGACACTGCATGAAGCATTGGTCTCAAAGATTTTGTGGCTGTAACTTTATAGCTACTTTACTACGTATTAAAGACTTTTTTCTAATGCTGTAACAATTTGAGGATATTTCGATGTCAAAATTTAGTGATATTTAGATAGCGTACACAATGGTGTTCATGGTGAGGACTAGAGAGCTAGAACACTTCGCTCATAGCTAGCGTAGGGCAATCACCTCTTCAGGACTTTTCTGACTGGTTAATGGAAAACGATCACATCATGTATACAACATACTTTCTTGTAAAAAATTTGAACTTGGAATATTATTTACATATATAGTTGGTTTTCAAACTTAGATATTTTGAGAATGACGGTTTTCGAATCAAGTTTGAAAATTGAATCACTTTGAACGATAACTTGTTAGCGCGAATTAAAATACTAAACGAAGTGATCACATGGAACTCCATTCCTAGGCTTAGGTGTTATCTTTCTGCAGTAAACTGCTAGTAAGTTGAATGTTTTCGTCACATAGTTTTGTTCAACGTTTGTTGAATTATGAAATCTGTGTTTGTTAACAGTAAACGTCTCTGTTTAACAACTGTGATGAGCGAACCTGTAGATGGACTAGCACAAACAGGATAGAGGTAGATCGCTCGATCCTGTAAATTTTACAATAAATTTTATTCAAAACTTTTAGTTTTAAGTTGTAGGGAACTAAGTCATCAAGTTGACTTAGTCAACAGAAAATCGGTCCACCGGAAGTACTAGCTTCGCCACGGGAGCTTTTCGTTTTTCGTAAATATTATGGAAAGTATAGCATTTACGAGACAAACGACTATAAACTAAAAGATTTTAAATTTAATGTGCATCAATATCGGACTAGCTCAATTTTTCAAAATTTTACCGGAAATGACGATTATTGAGAAAAAACAGCTTTCAACAAAAATTCGATCCTGTATTGCCCTGATGTATTGATTATTCGGAATGAAACTTCGTAGTTAAACTATTCTAGAATAACGACTATAAATTTAAAGATTCTAAATAAAATTGGCAAGGGAGCTGTTTTTTAACTAAAATTCTGCCCCGGTACAGCCCAGATGGACTGATCGATTGGTATGAAACGGCATACTTAAACTTTTCTCACAAATTCAGCTTTTTCATTTTTTGCATGTATTTTAAAAATAATATTGTATAATCTACGAGAAAAACGGTTATGAGCTTACAGTACAAAATTACTTTCGCAACAAAAGCGCTCCAAAACAGTCTTCCAAAATTTAAGCGAAAATTGCGATTTTTGTCAATAAACTGCTTTTATTAAAAATCTGGTCCCTGTACAGCCAATACGGATTGATTATTCGGGATGAAACTTCAAAATAAACCTTTTCCATAAATTTGGAGATCCCAGCGATTTTTGGGCGAGATTTGTCTAAGCGGCAGCTTTCACAGTAGCCACAGTAATGACACCCTTCCATTTTTGTATGCGACTACACCATGTTTCAAGTAGTGTCAAAATATGGCTTGTTACGCCATCTAATCAAGGCAAATTTAGTTATTTTCACGCCCGTGTTCCAAATTAACTCGACTATCGCGTTGCCGTTTAAAAAATATTTAAGCACACCATAGAAGTAATAAATTTCGTATCACAACTTCGGTTCCTAAATTGACAACCAGAAAATCACGTGAAATGTGCAAACCTGTAAGAAAATTTATTGTCTATTTCAAAACGACCCGAAATTCGTCGATAACGACTTCGAACAATATCTTTATCATTTACTACATTGATTTTGAAAAAAAAATTATTTTCATCTCGACTTTGTTCACATTTTCACATGGTATTTTAACGGGTTGGTTTGGTGTAAAAGTGAAATATTTTTAGACTTTTACTATATAAAGCGATAAGTTTTAGGATTAATTTTTAAATTTTACTATAATTTAATTAGTAATAATTTTCTTACTATAAAGTTATATATATTTCAGCCATGCCTCTGTTATGAAAATTTTACAATCGCTTTTTCGGTATTAATGAAGATCGTCTACCGTTTCATTAGCAACGCGATAGATCAATTTGTAAGAAGTGTAACACATCAAGCGAATCTAATTTGCCTCAAGACCGGAACTAATAATAGCCCACAATTATATCCATAAATTGTATCATTATTTTAATTTATGTATAATAATTGAGCTTTGTAACGGATGATTTCTTAAGAGCTTTCGGATTTGATTTAAAACGAAAACACATAAAATTTAGATAAATGTATGAAATCTTTATTTGAGTCGATAGAACGATCTATATAATTCAATGTTTAAAGATGATGTCATGTAAATGTTGACCGCGGCTACGCCTCAAATGGTTCATACGATCGGTTCAATTTTGGCATACTCTCTCCAACATATCGGCCGATATCTCACGAATAAGTTCTTCAATATTAGTTTTCAGTGCGCCAACCGTGGCGAGCTTGTTTCTATGGACATGAGCCTTAACATAACCCCACAAAAATAGTCTAAAGGCGTTAAATCGCACGATCAATGCGGCCAATTGAGCGGCCCCAAACGTGAAATAAACTGTTAACCGCAACAGCAGTGAATCTTCATCTAGTTTTGCCAGCGCCCATAAAATTTAATAATCGGCAAGCATTGTTCGTTTGTAAGTCGATTCATGGTTAAATTATAGACCAAACTGAACATGTTTAACATAGTAACATGTTACACAAAACAGCTGAACTTCCAAAAACAGTGTTGCCAAAAAGAAAGTTGCTAAAAATCACCGTTATATTGAATGAAATCTTAATATTTTAGACTCCCGAAATGCATTTTACTGATAAAGGTCGAAGTTGTATTACAATTATAATACAGCTTTACTTTAGAAACTCTCCACAACACCATGTATAATTGATAGAGTTAAATCAAAAGGTTTTATGTCTTTTGAGCCGATGGGGCAAACTGCACATCAAGAGGTTCTATAAGATAATAAATACTCTACCATTTTGTACGACATCTAGAATATCCTGAACGACTTATAACACATTTCATCTGAATCTAATAACATTATGTTCATGGCTTAAACCCAAGCAGCTTCATTAGACACGATGTCTTTTAATTTTTAACTATTGGACATTGCTAGAATACATTTCGTTATGTCAGTGTTATATTTAATTGAAATCACTTAGACGATGTCTAAATAATCCACGACAAAAAAAATTGTACCTATTGCTGATGACTATAGAAAATATCTATGAAATAGTAGAAAGCTACTGACGCACCTCTACAATAAAATTCCTAACCCATTCTTTAAGTTTGATTAAATATTTTGATTTACTATAATCAGCATGGGAAACTACAAACTTTTTGTTTCTTTTAATGTAACTGAGTGAGAACCTGGCGGTGGTCTGTAATTCAAAAATTATTCACAGTATATTATGTATATTATTACTGCGCCAGATCAATTAAAATTATTGCCATTCACAAACAGATTATAGTATACACTTTAGTCAAAATTTTTACTGTTTTGTGATGAATTTCCAACAACTATTTAACAAAATGTCATTTCAGCAGGCCACTGTTGGCAAGATTGTGAATTGAATTATGCTCTTTAAGCAAACAATTGAGCGGAGTTTCGGCCAATATAAATAACAAATGTATGCAAAAATGGCTACTTAGATCAATACAAATAAATACACACAGAAATATTTCCTTTAAAAATCAAACTTCTATGATGTTATCAAGGCAATGATTACCTCTATGTCCTGTGGGGCTTTTTATTATATACAGATAAAACTGCCTGACTAAGAACAGGTAAATAATTTAATACAAATTATTTAAGCTCTGCATTTGCACAAACTGGTCCGCCATAACATAGGATGCAACTATTTGTGTGTGTCATCTTTTATAAAAAAGAGAACAGTTATGTGTCCAGCACTGGTTTATAAAGGGTTATCCAATTCGAGGTTGATAAAGTAAACTTAAAAAAAACACACAAAATATTCGAAATGTATTGTAATTTTTATTTCATTTTACAGATTGATCCTTGCCATTTTTAGTTAAACAAGATATCATTCAAATGTCCTCCACGGGACTTCTTACAGGCCTTGATTCTTTTGAGGTAATTTTCAATGACTTTTCGGCACATTTCGGGCGGTATCTCGGCCATTACCTTACGAATATTAGTTTTCAATTCGTCAAGAGTTTTAGGATTGTTTGCGAAAACACGATCTTTCGCGTAGCCCCACAAAAAGAAATCCAAAGGCGTTAAACCACAGGATCTTGGAGGCCAATTGACATCAGCCAATCGCGAAATCAAACGTCCAGGAAATTTCTCTTGCAAAAGATCTCGATTTGCTCGTGTTACGTGACTGGTTGCTCCATCCTGCTGGAACCACATATCGTCAAGATCATAATCTTCGATTTTCGTAAAAAAATAATCGGTTAACATGCGGCCATAGCGCTCAGAATTGACGGTAACGGTTCGTCCATGGTTGTTCTCAAAAAAATACGGCCCAATCACACCACCAGACCACAATGCGCACCAAACAGTGACTTTTTCCGGGTGTAATGGCTTCTCTACAATCAATTGTGGATTTTCTGAGCCCCAAATTCTACAGTTTTGCTTATTAACGTATCCACCAAGCGAAAAATGAGCTTCATCACTGAAGAAAATTTTGTTCGAAAAATCAGCATCGACGGCCTGTTTTTCCAACACCCAATTTGCGATTGTTAAATGCTCCATAATCTTAAATGGCAGAATGTCAACTAAATAAATGACAGACTTGACGTTTATCTTTGACAGATGTCGGTATACAGATTTCTACTTTATCAACCTCGAATTGGATAACCCTGTATCAACCAAAATCTGTATCCAAAAGATATTTTAAACCCAAAAGTGAGATATGTTTAAATTTGCTTAGTTGACGTTAAAGAATTCCCTACAATTATATCAATTTAAAAATCTGAAGATCATAACGGTCTCTCTAACGGAAATTGAAGAAATCTACACTCAATTTTATTTCATAAAGTGGATGGTATATTGCGAAAAGTATTGTTATAACAATATACCTGGTCGATTGTGCAACGTTATAGCCTTTTAGATAGAACTTTCCTTATTTCCAGTTGAAAATCCTCTTTTAAGTTAGCCAGGGTCGATTAAGTGTACTCAGCATCGCTTTTTTGCGAGTTACTATTAGCAAGATTATAAATTAGATGGATGCTAGAAACTAGAACTAGAAGATCTAGAATCAAAAGATAGAGCTAGAACTAGAATCAAAAGATTATGTTGTTCAAGAAAACAACTGAAAACTTACACTACCTACTTAGTTTGAATTTAAATTCGGGCCGCTAAAATTAGTTATAGATCAAGTATGGTGAAATAAACTATATACTTATTATTAAGTACTAAGTAACTACACTCAACATACCTATACAAACAAAAACAAATAATGTCATCTAACTAAATATCGTGAACAAAGATTAGTATACTTCATATTAGAAAATAATACATATTTCAAAATCAATTTGTATTCCATTTCCCACTCCATACCATGTGGAAAAAATAGTTTTAATTCCATACTAAATTCCGAACTAGAAAATATCAAAGACACAGAAATATTTATAAAATTTTGGCAAAAATAATTTTCTTTCTCTTTCTGGTTTGGTTTTGTATCTTCTGTTTCATGTGACAAGCTGATGCAGCTGAGGAATAAACAGGTAACAATAATAAATTTCGCGGCATCGTCGTGTACATATTTATGATGACGCGATTTTCATGTGTTTTAATTTTATAAGATTGATACTCGGGTGTATAATACGCCGCGTTGATGAAAATTCATAATTTAATATATTTTTTAATTCAGAATTATAATTGTAAAAATTAGAGATTAAATACATTTTAAAAGAAAATTGCCACAAAACCTTTTTTAATTTCAAATGAATGTTACCATTCAAACCATTGAAAATTACGCGACAAATTGTGTTAAAGTAGTATGAAAATGTGTAAGGAATAAACCCAAACTTTGTAGTCGGGAGCCACAGCCACACCGGAATTTTTTGACATTTTTCTTTGGCTATAGTAATTTGCATTTCCGTGTATTTTCCATGGTTTTTTTCATACAAAGAATGTCGTTTCCCGTTCTATCATTTGATAGAGCTACTAGTGGTGGTGTTGCTCTACTGCAGCTTTAGAATAGCAAGCGGGTAGCTGTTTTCTCTATATATCAGTAGCAATAGATGCTTCAGATTTTAGTAGAAATTTTTTTTGCTCTATAAATTATGTTTAAGTCTTTCTAAGCTTTAATATTTTATAGAGTTTATTGTTCTAGTTGGTAGCTTTACAAGCTAATTTAGAGCTTACAAAATTACAGTAATGGAGCATATCAAATTTTACAGCTATTAATTTTTAATTCGCATTAATATAGCAATATCAGCTCTACTTCAGCTCACTAAAAGCCATGAGCTTTATACTAATCAGCTCGAAAGGAATATAAATTGTAGTTTATTTAAAGCACATTTAAGAAAACAATAAAATATTTGTTAATGACATTTCATGATTTTGATAGATCACGACTATAGAAAATAGGTGCGACGAAGTAACAAAGCATTATTCTATTTTAATTGTTTATTTATTTGAATAGTGAAAACGTGCAAAGCTCCCAGTCGTGGAAAAATTTTGAACGTAGTGGTGCGTACAGGTATCAAACTCAAAGGAACCGAATTATTTTCAACAAAACGATGAATGTTGACACCTCATCTCAAATTTACCGGCCAACAAGAAGGATATCTGACCTTTCAACATCAGTTGATTTTCCAAAAGCTGGTACATAATGTCGGTTATATCGGTGGTCTGTATAACGGTTTCTGATGGTTATGGGCTGACCTCTATAAAATTCTGTTTCAAAAACACTATATGTTTGACGTTTAAAGTACTTCTTTGCTTGGCGCACTAATTTTTCTAGTCTTTCTTGTGCGCTTCAACCGTAGGAACTGGAGCGGTTGTCATGCTCTCTGCCATCAAATCGAAGTTGGGTTGAGGCGAACGAGTGACGTTAGGATTCTTAAACATGTTACACGTCGTACCAGTTGGGGTGTCACAATCACTTTCGTACACATCGTCCTCGGTTGTCATATATGTTGAAAGTAATTGTTCCTCAATTTATTCCGCCATACTGTTTGATTTGATTTTGCCTCTCTTTCAAATTAAACCATTTAATTCTAATTTTACAGAACCATTTTACTGTTTTTCTAAATTACATTTTATTGCTTAATTCAGTAGCGCTACATCCCACCCTTAGAGAGATTTAGCCGCCTCATTTCTAAAGACACTTACTCAATGTTTATTCAGGTTAATCATTCTTTGCGTTACCCAAATTTGAACTGTAGCAATTTTTGATTGACGTTATTCACTTAATTAAATAAAATCAATGTTCACCAAAAATTCGATAAGTTTGCAAAAATCGACCTTATAATAGTTAAAGCTTGAATGAACGGTAGACACTTCCATGTTCATTGAAAACTGTTTTATTATAAGTTTATGGACCAGCTCAATAGTACTATGGATGGATGGTATTTGTAACTACGCTGTTATTGGTGCCAAAAAAAACACTAGATCGAATATTCTTAACGTTACTGAGCTGTATAACCATTTCAGCACTGGCCAAAGATATATTTTGGTAATTTTTACAAACTGGATTGCAACATTTATGTAAACCTCATCGAATAAATCCAAATAATATATTTCGGAGAGCACGGAAGAACTAACTCACAGTACTGTGTGGGTATATCATTAAAATTTAAAATTCGAAATACAAATTTGTGTCATATGACAACTAGCGGTAAGGAACAGAAGACCAACGGGTGCAAAATTTGAAGAAGATTTTATGGCATATTTATGTATAAGGGATGAATTCCGTAGTACTGAATTTTTAAGAGTTTCTAATTGTATGCTGAGACGGCGATTTCAGTCTCTTCGATCATCACAAGTATCAGTACCGATCACAAATCGTTTTTGGAGAGTGCAACCTAGAATCGATTCAGTATGTCAAAGTTGCCATGAAATAGAGTGCAATCAACATCTCAATCGTCAGCTGCAATTTTGTTGTTACTACAATGTCTGGGTTAACAATTATCTTCGAATTATATCAGCAAAATACAACTAATTTAAAAATTAAAAAGTTCGGCTTAAAACCAAGTATTGTGTTGCGACTCACTGAAACCTTACCTAAATGGAGCTTTCTTTATTTTGACAGATATATTTTAATCTTCGCATTGTTTAAGAAGTTACAGCAGATGAATTTCAAACCTTAAAACTGAGCGCAATCTAAAAAAAAGCGAATTCCAGAAATTCATGCTAATTAAGTCAAATTCAACGATTTCGACAGTAAAATGGAAGGGCACAAAGTGTGTTACTATATCATTTCAAACATCAGCGGAATTATTCCTGCTGGTACCGTAGATCGATGGTGCAAACAGACAAACTAATCTATAACAATTGACTAAACCCAAATGTAAACCAGGACTACAAAACTCACATGAATGGGGTCGACATTTGTGACAAGTAAACGGAGTTTTATAGATCTTTCACTAAAACTTAAAAAATGGCACACTATTTCATCGACTTAGCTGTAGTCAATTCCAATAGACACGTGCGTTTCTTAATATTCTGAAATCAAAAATACTGGATTTTTGGAGTTTAAAATGGACGTGGCTAAAGTCTATTCATAACGCTAACGATTTTTGAACGCTATTAGGTTATTGGCTAGTGTGGGACGCAGATGCGCAGACGCAGGTGCGATAAATGGAATGTTTATTTATGTTCAACAAAGACGAAAAATTGCTTCACTGAATTTCATACAATGAAAGACTGAATGCCTATAAACAAGTATTTTAAATTAATTTTAAGTTTATTAATTAATTCTGTATTATTTCTTTAATAAAAATGTAACGTAATTATGAATTTAAATCACACAATTGTGTGGGTACTACACTAGTAATACGAATTACATTTTTAACATCAAACTTTAAATTATACAGGATTCAGCAAAAATATAGTGCCAATTTAAGTTTTAACTCAGCTGGTTCTAACGATCATTTCAAATTTTTCACACAAATGTAGCATTCGTTCGCCAAAGCATAAATTTTGATAGACAGACGCAACTCAGCATAAAAGTTTGAATGTCATTGGATTTATGTAAAGGCTAAAATTTACCTACACAATTGTATCAGACGGTGCTGAAAGGGCAGATCATAATTAGACATTTAATCGGTGATAAACGGTTCCTTTATAGAGTGAGCGTTTCTGGCGTTGATAGTCGTTCTCCAGTCGGGCCTCTCGCTGCGAGCACAATAAATGCTTTAGCAATATAGAATAGACATTTATTGGCAACAACAAGTTTCAAGTTATCAAAGTTGACATGATAAAATTGTCCCAATTAATTTAATTAATCAGGCGTAAAATACTTGTCGTTGTTTAAGTTAGATTGGTTTCTGTTATTACAGCATAATATTTTTGTTGTCTCATAACACTTTTGTAATGCAAATTTAGGTATTATTTATAATTCTAACAAAGAACCTATAGTGGCCTATAGTATTAATAAGTTAAACATGGGTCTAATATAAAATATTGCCACATTTGCTAAAATTATGTCCATCATAAAAATTGTTCAGTTTCAAAAGCTAATTTATATGGGAAAAGGCCTTGAAACAAACATGTTTCTTTAGTATACTTTAGAAAAAAGTATTCCCAATGGGTAAGGAACATGTTTAGAGGGGAGCAAATTTGGAAGATTGTCTGATTTTTAACTACTCGACATTTCAACTCCAAATTAATGTATTATTTATGATATATACAACATAAAACCCATACGAATATCAAAATTTATGAATATTTATAAACAGAAATCTAATTTGTCATTTTCAGTGATAAGGGCTTTCCTCTGATCAGTTCCAAACTTGGATCATACATAGCTGGAATTCAGTTTTGTACAGTTCTACAATGCTATTGGACCGTTTAAATACTATTTTGTATAATCTTGTAGGGGAATGACAAATAGAAATTGGGCTAACATAATTTGTTTGTTGTTGGTTAACTTCAAGAAAATCTATGAAAATTTAAAATCTTAGCTTATTTAGGTACTAACCGTAAAAATTTGTAAACAACTTACTGAATTACCAGAAACATCCATAAAACACTGAAACCCCATTTATTTAGATTAAATTTTCTGATAACGAAAATCAGGTTACTATAATTCTTTGAAATTGTGCCCGCACTTAAGTATATCAGAATTATTTTGCACAATCAATTCTCAAATTTATTAATACAAGAAGAATCCCTAGATTAGAATTCAAACGAATGCGCAAACTCAAATTGGAATCACTACACACGCTAATTTCGATCAAAGCATATTGTATAGGAATTGACATAATTTTGTACAGTCCCAATATTTTAACAAGCCACTGTAAATGATATCGGATTAAAATCTCATTGAGCTTTTGAGTATACATATAAAAAAAAATATTAAAATAGCAATAAATTTAATGAGAAAAATAATTTCAGCTGGGACACAAAATTATGTAAATAAACATAAATTTTCATAAAAATAAAAGTTTTCTTCAAACCTAAAGCAAAACAAAAAAAAAATAAAATTTATTGAAAGTTAAATTCAGTAAAATTTATAGCGTTTATACGTGAATACGAAGCAACATAATCGAAAAATCCCTAAATACTTATAATAATTTCTCGTCTTAAAATGATTTATACCTCAACTGTTTGGTAATCTCTTAAAAATGTACCCTTTTCATTATGTGCCATCAAAAATCGTACACAATTCAATTTACCGAGATGACTATATGTATATTTAAAAAAATCTACCCATCATCAACATCATATCATCATCATCACATATACCCGCAGAAGGATATAAAACAAAACTTTAATAAAAATTCATAATGTCACAGTTCTACTTAATTTCAAATGACAGCTACAACAACAGCATTTAAATATAGAACTTGGGAAAAAATCGAAAACCAAATTATACATGTATATGTGTATGAGCTTTTGCCGTATAGTAAAATAGATAATAAGTATTTAGTTTGATATAAATGTATAAAGTACCTGAATTTTGTTCCTTTACTTTGGTTATGCTTAATTATTGCTGCAATATTACTTATTATTTTAAATAATTATCAATATAATCCGGTTTTTTGTAAATAATTCATTTCATACTATAAAACTTTTAAGCAACTAACTAACTTGTAAAAATTGTAAACAAAAATAAAACTTTTATATTTTTTTTCCTTATTTTTTTTTTATTTTCCGGAAAAACAATTTCCCTTTATTTTTTAAGATATTTTCTTCAAAACAATTTAACTTTCACCAAATACTATAATACACAACACATTTTTATATCTATATACACTTACATATACATATTTAAAAAAATCACTTTATGTATTTTCCTTTTTTTTTGTCGTAACACTTTGCTCATTTGGAGCTTTTTTGGTATATAACGTACATATATACGAAAGCAAAAATGCGAACGGAATAAAAAAGCTTAGAATGATTTATATTTTTTATAGCTAAACCCGAATAATGTATAAAATAAAAATAAAATAAAAATTTAAGGATTTGGAAATTTATTTTCCTTTTTATATAAATCTTATATATAATGTTTACCACTTTATTTTACACTTAACAACAACATTTTTTTTAAAGATTAAGACAAGGTCAATTCCTTTTAATTTTGTTAGACCCACACATGCACACATACACACACAAGTTAATAATTATATAATTTATTTGTAATTATTTTTGTATCCAATTCTTGTGAGAAAATAACAAAAAAAAAATTTAATGAAAATTTTTTTATTTTTATTAACGACAAAATAATAATAAAATCGTACAATATGACGTTAGATTCAAAAGCCGCTTATAGACTGACATTTTTCGTGCAAGATAAAAATTTTGTTGTATATACGCGCGAGAGAGTACCAAACCCGAGCATAAAACTAAACCGAATAACATAAAGTGAAACGAAAATATTTTGATGTAGAGCGCGCCGAATCCAAGTACAGTGTAAATAGAAAGCGATTGGAGCGCCATTTTACTCGAAATCGGAAAATTTGTAAATCTCCTGTATATGTTTACAACAAAACTAATAAATTTTGTATTGCGCATAAATTGTGCTCTCCTTACTTGAGATGTGTGTATATGTGTGAATTGTATTCGTAAAGAAGAAAATGTGCCCTAATTTTTAATTTTCTACTTCCTCAGATAAATAGTAATATTTTTTTGTATGTACACAATGTACTATTTACAGACGTACAAACATATCTCGTAAAGCTTAATACATAATTATGAAAATATGATATTTTTTCATATCTGACTTTCATTTTTCCGTAAACCATGTACGAGTACTTAATCGAGTCTATTGTTTCCCTCAACCTTGATTTATAACCATTATTAGGAAGCAGCACAGCATCATCATCGTCATCATACAGTGAGTATATTTACACAATAGGACTTGTTTGTGTACAAATATTTATGTACATATATGAAAGACATATTTATGTATTTCACATATCTTTTGTATTTGGTATCGAAAAACATATCCTGACTCAAGAAGAATTATTTATATTTTATTGTCATCTGCTCTGTGTACGATTAAGCATGCGAATCATTTTAATTTATTTGAATTAATTAACGTTACTTTAACTTGTTTCACCTTTAGAGTATCAATTGACTGCTAGAATTAAAATTTCAAAATCAACTGGCCATAACACGAGATAATTTTAATTCTGGCGAAATAATTCTAGTTTTATCAAACAAAACATTTAAATAAAAATTAATTAAAATTAATTAACCCAAAGTTCAGTTTTTGGGAACTTGTCCCTGAACGATTAGTTTTATCGAGCAGGCGAAAATTTAGATACAAATCATTGAAATTGCTAGCCCGGAGCTCATTTTCGGGAACTTGGCACACACACAATTTTTCTAGCTCGTTTTAAAATTAGCTATACATAAGCTTACGATGAAAGTCCAAAATCGATAAATGTCCAAATAAAATTTGGGAAAAACCTTTTTATTGCTTTCGAAATCTATGCCATTAGACGGCGATCTTTACTAACTTTCACGGGCTCACGCAAACTTTTTATGCCCCCTCATGACATTTAGTCCTATGATGGTGAATAAATGAAACTACGGGGATGTAAGGGGGAAGGTGAACAAGAATTTCGTAACCATCGGACCTCTGAACGTAGAATGAAGTCCTATAATCCCAGACAATTTTAATTTTGGCGAAATAATTCTAGTTCGTATATAAATTCCGATGAAATTGCTAGCCCAAAATTCATTTACGGAAAATGTCTACTGAACGAACTTTTGTATACATTTTAAAATTATGTGGCCCCAATGCGAGTCCATTTGATTTTGGAGAATTAGTTCTAGTTTTATCGAGCGGGCCGAAAAATTTAAATAAAAATCAAAGACAATTTTAGCCCGGAGTACATTTTTGGGAACTTGCCACAAAACGGTTTTTTTATCATGGCTCAAAACTAGCTACTAGTGCAAATATCACAAAATCACGTAATCGTTATCCGAGACATTTTTAATGTTGATGGAAAATCCAATGGAATTCCTAGCCCAGAGGATATTTTCGAAAACATGCCACGAATAACCAAAAACGGGACGAGAATTTAAATAAAAATCGAAGAATTTCTGACCTATAGAGTTTATTTTCGCGAACTTGTCACTAACAGAAAAACTTCAAACTTTGCCTGCAATTACTAATTACCTAGTAGTGTATTAATATTAAAATTTAATCAACTTTAAAGCGAGACATTTTGCTTTTAGCAAAATATTTTATCGAGCTGGATGAAAATTTAAATAAAAATCGAAACAATTCCTAGTCCATATTTTTTTTTAATTGCCACTGAACGATTTTTTTGATCCCATAACAGGAACAACCACAAGTGGTTTTCACTGAGATAGCTGACAAACTTCACAACATTTTTGGCAAAAAAGACTTAGAGCCTGTGTTAAATAAACTGCGAAATGCGTATATACAGAAATAAATACGCCAATCTAGCATTAACCGTCTTGAAATAACCCTAAAACAAATTACCAACCGGTAACTTTCCTTTCGAATATACCACCACCACAACCAAACCAGGGAAGTTGATTTAAACTAACTTCCCTGGTTTGGTTTCCACAAAACTAATGGCAACGCAACATTAAAATGCACTCAACCATGCTCTTTTGTTACTCAACAAAATTGATCCGCAAGGACCGATTCCCCAACCAAAAAAGTTGTAAGTTCGCAGCGGTAGACCTTAGACAATCGCAACATAGCCGGTTGTCTACCAGCGTTTATCTAAGTGCCACACCGTATCACTAATAATATAGCTACGGAACAAATCGTAATCCCAATTTAGTACTAGCAGTAGCAAATATTGTACCACTCTTGGTATCAAATTATTACTAAACATTGACATTGGATTAAGATTTTCTTTCAAACACGCATTCAAACTTTGTTAATATTAACCACCACATCGTCGGCCAGATTTCTA
Source organism: Nephrotoma flavescens (assembly GCA_932526605.1). Lineage (NCBI taxonomy): Eukaryota > Metazoa > Arthropoda > Insecta > Diptera > Tipulidae > Nephrotoma > Nephrotoma flavescens. Next base: position 312,108,925 of record OW052220.1, read on the forward strand.
AACGATATTCGGCTTGCCAGTGGATATAAAAAATCACAAATTAATTAATCCATTCACTAAGCTCACAATCAATGCAAAATCAGCGCACGTTGATACACCAACAGTTACACCGAACTACAAATCGCCGATAAGGCACAATGTTGTACAGCACACACGAGATCATTTACCATTTTAAAGCCGAAGCAGACTTCAATCCCTCAGAAAGTAGCTTTCCTAAAATTCGAACACATAGTGGGACTAGGAATCCGCCGACCTTCTTCATCAGCAATATCATGACAATTGCACAAGGTGGAGAAGAAAGACAACGCCTTAACAATTTGTCGGTATGGTACATTGCTACGATCGATTCATTCAATTCACACACAAATGGCAAGTCTTCTCATGAAACCCAAAACGCGTCCATATTTTCTTTGGTCCGAAGACACCAAAAAGATAAATACAATGTAGTTGCCGACACGTTTTCTAGGACTTCCGACCAGGAGCTTGCATCCGAAACGTTTCGCCACTACAATTTTTAAAACTACATTTTTAAATTCGGGGTATAAGTCAACATAACGATCGATCACGGCACACAGTTGGGAATAAGTAGAATTCCACATGACTTGGGAATAAGAAGAATTCTTTACCAAGTGTAGCAACCAATGAGTTCATTTTAAACAGCATTGCAGCCTGTTCAGCCAATTTTATCATATTATAAAATCATTTCATATTGACATTTTCTAGTCAAATTTGAAAGCGAGTACTCTGAACTATAAAGAATAGCAGCAAGCCACGAGGAAGCGTATACCTATAATAGCAACTTTAGCAGGCGATGCAGCCATTCAAGGAAATGTTAAAGATACACAAAAGTGACAAGTATTCTTAGAAATCGCGTAACACAGTGAGTAACTTCTACTAAAAAATGGCGCATCTTATTAAATGAAGCCAAATCAGAGTACATACACTAATACACTACAGCCCAAAAGTTTTTGGTCGATAGTTTGTTTTTACAATTAAAATAAGTTCTGTTCTTCTTCAAATATATCCCGAAGAAATTAAATGTCATTGACAAAGGTAACAAAAGAGACTTTGACTTCAAAGACTACTAGGCAGAATTGCTGTAAAGAAACCAATGTGCGCAGCATTGTGCAAAGTATCACGCGAAATTTCACAATGGCAAAATGTTCTTTTGTCAGACGAGTCGAAGTTTGAAATTGATGGATCGAAAAGGCGACTTTATGTTCGATATCGTCCTGGCAAGAAAATAATTCCAGGCTTCCTACTCTTAAGCGCGAAGGTGGATCTGTGATGATATGGGGTTGTTTTAAAAATAATAGCTTTGGTTATCTCTCAATAATTGTTTCGGTTATGTATCAATATAAGAGAGCTGAAATTTATCGGACAAAGTTTTACAGCAACGAAAACGTTTCTTAATTTATGGCCAACACAATCGCCCGATCTAAACCCATTCGAACTCTCGCCCAAAAACTTTTGGCATGTAGTGTACGCATGTCAACTTTACAAACTAAAACGTAAACTGGATTACCGTGGTTCTTAACTCGAACCAAATTCCATTTGCAAATACAGCTGAACACCTTGGCATCACCTTTGTTTTTAAGCTGAGATAGAAAGGGCACATAAAGAAGAAAAACGAAAAGTTAAACAGAAATGTAAGAAAATGTACTGGATCATGGGTAGAAATTCTGAGCTAATAATACCTAACAAATTGCTTATGTAGCGGCAAATACTATGGAAATGAAAGAACAAGGAAGGAAACACGATCTTAGTTTGGCTAAAAATGCAGACACACGTCTTATGTAGAAAACAATGCAGGGAGATGGCTTCATATACAGAAACCGTTGAATCCAGTCAGTTTTAATTAGAAAAAAGAGAGAAACTAATTGAAGATCTTTAAATTACTAGTCCCTGAAAATAAATAAAACCCGACTATTTTACAAGAAAAATAGTTAAATAATTTGACTTAACAATTACTTGCAGTGATTGTTGTTCCAGAAGAGATTATAAATTTTGGGTACGCTGCATAAATTATAGGTGGAGATGTCCGTTCATGAAAATTTTAATAAAAAAGTACGCCTGATACTGGGTTGAAAAAAGTGGATTTCAATTATGAACGGCGGCCTAAACATAAATTAATTGAGTAATAGGATACAAACGTCATTATTCTTATCAAATTGTTAATAAAGGCAATCAATCAAAATTTGCTATATAAACATTGCCCAAAATGTATACGATCAATATACTGACAAATTTAACTCAAAACTGCATATAGGTGAAAGAAGTTGAAAGCACAAAAAGTAATTCTTATGACAAGTATGTTAATTAAGGATATTTTATAATATTATGACAACAACATTTTTATGACATTGACACTTGATATTCGATAAGTTATGTGTATGCTCTAGAAATTTTTTTTATTGGTGTAATCGAAAGAGAGGTTTAACCCAAATTTAAAACGTAAAAGGTAAAATGTAAATAACTATAGAGCGAGAATGTATGTAAATACTTGTCTATGCGGAAAAAGGTATTCATGACTATGTTTTTTGTACGATGCTGGAAAATAGGGAAAACTAAGGAAAAACAACACAATGTACAATTTTTTATGACTTTATATCTACATATATACATACATAGTTACACAATACTTATAGCTTGAAGGTATTCTATAATGAGAATAGACAAATATATAGTGATAAAATAGGAAAGATGTACGAGTTTTTAAGAATTCTAAATTACTTTTTTGGATAACACTTTAACCGTAGATGGGGGAATATCAAAATTAGAACAATTTTTGTTTATGGTTGAAATTTAATTTTGTAATTAACGTTTAATGTAATGAGCTTGGATTATTTTGACTTATAAATTGGAGGTTGACAAGAGAATGTGCACGAAATTTTTTAGATTTGATTTTCAGTATAATGACATTGAACGACTCAATTAAATCAACCTTACTGAAATTTCAATATATAACAGCATCCATTTATAAATATAGGTTTACAATTTTAAATAAACCATTTTTGAAATTATATAAAAACCATTTTCTAACACAAGTAGGAATGTTACAAACGCTTGCAATTTTAATCTAAAATATTCGCCTACGAAATAAAAAAAAATCTTGATTTACTAAAGTGTCTGCCTACGCACTGAGTGTGGCATTTTCAATAATAAATATATTTATTACATTCTGCGTAACTTTCCGCGTTTTTTGAAAAGTTTATTTATATAAATTTCACTTTGCATCCTGCCCCTATTGGGATTCGAACGCAGTACCTCCTAATCTAAATGCCAAAGCTTTAACTACTGTGTTATTTGGTTGGTATACAAATTTATTTGTGAAATCAAAATGGCAAGTATTGGCTTGTCTCAAGCCAATAAATTTTAAGGAAAGGTGAAACGAGTTTTAAAGAACTTTGAACCTTTATAAACTATTGGTTATGTATATTATTATAACTGATATTTTATAGTTTATAATTTGTATCAAAATATTAATAAATTCGTATACGGTTAGTAGTAAAATATTGGTAAAAACTAGATCTAATAATATCCAGTCTTTTCAAAATATTATTCCGTTTAACCAGTTTCACCCATGTCACTCTGAAATATGTTTCACTTTAGGTAGGCGATTGCGCAACAAGTTAGTGTAATTTTTCACCGGGTACCAGGAACGGTAAACGTCAGTAAAAGAATGAAACCATTGGAAATTATCGAAGAGACCGATATTCAAATTTTGCTACCAAATGAGAAATACCTACCATCATTGTTCAATTAACCAAAGAATAGTAGAAATAATAGTATTTGCTGCTCAAAACCAAAAATGGGAATACATAATATCCGATCGGCGTGATGAAAAAATTAAACCTATGAACTCGTTGAGCCCTCGCAAAACTGTCAAGAGGTGATATACGCCCGTGTAGTAGATTATAATGAACTGTTGATATGGTAGAAGCCAAATAAAAATGTAGAAAAATTATGCCTTACGTGCTTGGTATTCCACAATTCCCGAGAAATAAAGATCCACTATACAAGGTCGAACGATTGTTCCCAGTTTGTGGATGCTAAACGATATTTAGAACACCGTTACACGGAATATATATCCTAAGTTGTATTCGAACATTCTCCGATGCGTATCGCGGTGACATGCGTTAAAATTCAGCAAAAAAAAATTGTTCTTTATAGGCATCAGATTCTTCGGCGATTCGATTACAGGTTTGCCGTTATGCAGCTAGTCGTTATGGTGGCCGGAATCTGATCAGAAACCCAATCACGACAACAGTTCGAATCATGAAATGCGAATTCAATATAATTAAACGGCAAATTCAGAACTAAACCGATTCTTACTGAATGGCTATACGTACTGTGTAATCAAGTGATGCTATATTAATGAACAGTATCCTCATATAGAGCTTATTTCTTATGGATACAGTTATCGCTCATCCTTTCATTTAATAATGTGGAAAGATTAACGTATTTTGGTTTGCAGATAATGATTTTGGAGACGTACGGCTTGAAATATTTAATTCGGCCTCGAAAGTATCGAGCCCATACTGTTGACTGGCTTTTAAAGAACATTATTTGCTATGAACAGCACGTAATATCCAGGAACCATTGCGTAATTTAAATGATCCGTTATGTTCTGATAATACTAAATAAATTTTGTTTTGTAATATTTTGGTGGCAGCATATTGAGAACAGACCACACCAAACAGACCAAAAATTCGGAACTACTAATCCAGCTGAAGCACTACAAATAAATAACTTCTTAATTTTCATGAATGAACCATTTCATCCTAAATCGATCATGTATGAGCCTATCATTTTATTTCCGTTTTAAAGCTCCATATTCACGGATATAAAAATAGCCCGAAAACTATTGTAAACTAAAATGCATGAAAAAGCCTCTTAATTCGAAAAATAAAAGTAATTAAACTTCAAATTATACTCTATCCCGAAAACTAAAATAAATATCTGGAGACTGATTCAATGAATTCTCCAATAAAAAAATTTGCTTCCTTCGGACTCGTTGAAAATTGGATAAGAATTAAAACTTATTATTTCCTATTAAGAATCTCACTTACTTGTCACCGGGTGAAGAGACATCAAAATATTTTAATTTGTGTTTTATGATTCTCACTGTGAGAGAGTATTGCATATACAATTTCTTGGCGATACCAAATGAAAATTTAAAATTGTTTGACATAAAATGATGTTTTTATATATATATTTTAACTTAATTTGCCAAATATGCTTAAATTTCCACTTGGTGTCACCTATAGAAATTGTAGGCGAGGGTAAGTGAGATTCTCGCTCAAGCTAGAATTATTGTAACCCCCGGTAACGAGTAAATGAGATTCATAATAGGGGTACAAATGAATTGTTTGGAAATTCAAAGCGTAAATCTATATGTTGGTTGAAAAGTATTGAACGCGACACCTATTAGCCAGTAGAGGAATCAAAATTTATAAGCCATTTTAATATTTCACCTTTCATTTGAAGACATGAAAATTTTTATTTCAATCTGGCAATTCATTCTTTGTTCACAAGCCATTAATAGTTGACGTGTCAGTATATCCATTTACAATGGAAAATACGAAATATCGTTAAGTGATAAAAATTTTTGTTTTAGAAGGTTTATAATGCCAATTTTATACTAACAGGAACATAAATGAAGTTTAGAGACCTACTAAGCTAATAAAATTGAAAGTTATATCTGACAATCTCGTTGAACAGAGATTCTTGTTTTCATGTAGCGGGATTTTTCTAAAATAATCAAGTTATTTTAATCTGGCTCCGGATACATGTTCAATCCCAATTTAATATTAATGGATATGAAATTCAGATGTTACCGACCAAATGACAGATTGGTAAAACCTTTGGTGTTTGGATCGGGAGGTACCGCAGGATGCAAAGGGAATTTTCATCAATAGATTACGATCTGTAATGAAATGGAACATATCTATGACCACCTGTCGTAGTGCAAAACTCATTGGACGACCCATCTTCCATGCCAGTATAGACTGGCTATGCAATGTGCAGATGATGATTATTGGCCTCAGAACAGTTTTCAGGGATGATACAAAAAAAGTTCAGAGATAGCAATACTAAGCTAATAAAATCATCTGTTATATCCACTGATCTATATTACATGGATACGACATGTCAAAAACTATGTATATGGTAGAGCAAAAATAGTTCTACGTTTGTGACAAAGACAGAAAAATTTTCTGTCTTTTTTTTAATTTCGAATTTTTCAAAATCAAATTAATCTAAACATAAAACTGGTTCCTATGAGTTTTTGACGTTTGACGAAATTTGCACACAAAAGCGATACTACATGAATTAAATGAATATAAAGTGATTTATAATTTAAATTATTTGAATTTTATTATTTGTTCGTTGACTATAATAATAAAAAACCAATTTCAGAAAATTTCGAAAATAAATCTATCCTCAGTACGGTCCTGTCTTTCGGAAATATTTTTTTAAAGCAAGAGGGGTGATAAACGAGCGATATGGCTATAAAAAAGGTGCTCCCATATTTTGCTGGTGTTTTATATGGTTTCTGAAATTGATGTCGTATCCGCATGTGATCTATATACATTGTGGTTGTATCTGACAATCTCTGTGTCTATAGATTTACGCTTTCAATTCCAAAATAATTCACTTAATCTTTGTATCGATTACATTGTATATTTTATAAACAGGAACTCTGGTTTTGGACATGTTTAGGTAAGTGGCAAAGATCAACTTGGAATTATTGATTTAACTTTAAAATTTTAAATTTGCGGAAGTATCTAAGCAAGAATTAAATTACTAAATAGTAATTGTTAGTCCATATTAATGATAAGTTTCAGAGTTTTTCATGATTGCGGAATGAGCAAACATTGCACAGAAGCATTGCATTACTGTTTAAAGAGAACCATAATAGTGGTATATATTTTTCTATTTTAGTGTATACCACTAATACTCGTACAATCACACATTTTATAAATTACTAAGCTAACAAGAAGGTCTCCATTAAATATTTTGTCACCATTATTGATGTAGGGAGTCTTTCCGCCATTACATTAAATTAATACCGATTTTTAATAAAAACTATCAACTCAACTATCAACAATAAATTTTGTTCCCGTTTACAGTTTATTGTTACTTTTACAGGTTATTGTTACTAGTTCGCGTTCTAAATGCATTCTACAATATTACGAATAATATTCACAAATCTAAAATTGTTCACCCCACTTTCACATAATTTAAAAAAACACATAAAATATCGTTTATCACCAATATTTTAAGTTGAATCTCTGATGAAATTTCACAGCCATAAAAATAGTTTTTGTTGGTTTATACTACTCTCCGCGCCATAAAAGTACTTTAGCGGGCGGTTGTTTGTTTTCTATGATATTCTTAATTCTTATGTACACAAATGTATAAGGACATTTTCTAGTGTAGTTTAGCGTTTGGCAAACCATAAAAAGTGTATATAATTTGTCTGTAGATTGTTAAAAATAAATTTGACATCATAATTATGTAGGAAAAAATGTCTGCACAAAATATTTCCAGTTTCGTTACGTTAGGAATAATTTTTTGAAAATTATGCATTCAATTTACTTCAATAATAAGTTTATAATAACCTGTGGCGATGTTTATAAACTTAAATGTCAAATTTATAAAGTAGAAATGAACTCGCTAAAATTATGGAAGAGATAAAAAACCCGGTCTACCAACGTAGGTTGTGAAAAATAAAAAAAAAAAAAATGTTCGTTTATTTTACGGACACAAGAAAAAAAATCCGTAGTGTGAAGTTTTGATTTTTAAGAATAAAAAAAATATAAGAATTTCAACGCAAGTGTTTGCATATTTGTAGTTTGTGCAGTGAATTGTAGTTTGTGCGTATAATCTCGTAGAGGAATTAACTAAAACGAATCAAATTTAATTGATATCGTTTAAATTGCCAAATAAAAAGGTTTCTTCGAAAAGTACACCTGGGCACATCAAAAGTATATGTGCAGCCATATAAGGGAGTAAAAATATAATAACTCCTTTAAATTGGTGACCACCGTCGTGAATACGACTGCGCAAGGATACGGCAGCACATCACAGGCGTTTTCTCTTTGGAGTACTACGAGCAGAGCACAGCAGAGGTGTCAACAGCAGTTGGCGATTCAGTGGTTAAATCATCTGGACATCAAATCATCTGACATCAGGAAAACAAATTCACAACAAATTTGTAAACGTGAGTAGATCGGGGGTAAGTTTTTCTTCCTTAATTTTATCGAGATCATTGCCTCAAATTTAATAATAAAATTTTATTTAAAAATTAAAATTAACTCCGGCATTTTATTTATTTCATTTTTTTACTCTACTCGATTTCGCATTTTTGTTTCGCTTATCTATTTGGGTTTATAAGTATTGTGGCGATGTTTATAAACTTAAATGTCAAATTTATAAAGTAGAAATGAACTCGCTAAAATTATGGAAGAGATAAAAAACCCGGTCTACCAACGTAGGTTGTGAAAAATAAAAAAAAAAAAAATGTTCGTTTATTTTACGGACACAAGAAAAAAAATCCGTAGTGTGAAGTTTTGATTTTTAAGAATAAAAAAAATATAAGAATTTCAACGCAAGTGTTTGCATATTTGTAGTTTGTGCAGTGAATTGTAGTTTGTGCGTATAATCTCGTAGAGGAATTAACTAAAACGAATCAAATTTAATTGATATCGTTTAAATTGCCAAATAAAAAGGTTTCTTCGAAAAGTACACCTGGGCACATCAAAAGTATATGTGCAGCCATATAAGGGAGTAAAAATATAATAACTCCTTTAAACCTATGGAACACAGCTGGATTTTCTTTATTTACATTTTCATATTGCAAAATCCGAAAATATCTGTACATCTAACATACAGCATCATTTCGTATATATACAGTTGATTATTATTTACATTTTAACATATTTCCAACTTATCTTTTTGTAATCATAAACAAAGGAACATGAAAGAAAAACACCAATAATTTTTATTTTTACTCTTGTACGCCATGTACCAAACAATGCTTTTTCACGATGACACTACGAGAGTGTATATTTATACCATAAGAAAAAATAGGAAATTTATATTGTAAAACATGGTTGTTGTACTTTGCATAACCAAAATTGAAAATTACGACAAAGTGTTCTTGTGAGTGGGAAAAACACAAAAAAAACGGCGCCAGATGTCCTGTATACTGGTGTACAATGTCGCTAGCTATGTTTTGCTATGGAAAAGCCATTGTTGCAGAAGATACACTAAAAACTCACCAAACCCACCAACATTTTTGAAATTGAATTTTTTGATTTCATTTTTTATTGTGCGCGTTTCAGCATTTTTATTGTACAAATAAACGTGTAATTTGGTATATATGTTATATACGGAATCATATTTTTTTCTTTTTTTTCAATTTTGAAAGATAAACATATATCATAATAATAGTCGAAAAGAAAAATCATTTTCCTCACCGTTTTATGTGACAAGGATCAGGTATTCGAGGTATTATTATGTAATGTAACGATGAAATGCAATTGAACAAATTTTTTGTTCCGGAATGATTTGCATTTGGATGATTGAAAATATTAATATATAACTGTATGTAAGTATATGAGGATGGTACGTGACGTCTTACCGTTTGAATCTTAAATTTTATTCAATCTCGTTCTATATGCGGATATAAGGAAGCAAATTGATTTTGAATTTTCAGCTGCAGTATGCATAGTGAAATTGTAATCATTAACATTGAAATTGTGCAAGATTTCTTGCATAATGGGGTTTCATACCCTTGCAGAATTATGGTCTGATAAATTGTTATTTAATAATATGTTATTATGACACGGCCAATAGGCGGGGTTTTAAAATCATCCGAGTGAATACCCACCATTATTATGTAGAATACTATAATATATACTTTATCCACGTCAATTAACTATTTTTGATATCTTGTTATTTTAAAAGATAACAATTTTGAACGACCATTAGTTTAATTAGTTTAATAGGGGCAGGTTGCAAAAGTGAAATTTCATCACAGATTACGATCTGCGATAAAATGTAACAGATATATGACCCCCTGTCGGAGTGGAAAACTCATAGGCCGACCCATGTACCATGTCAGTATAGGCTGGCATGGAGCTTGCGATGTGCTTATGGTCTTAAAATCGGTCCTATAGCCGTAGATTCTCGGATTGGCTAACTGGCGTAAAAGTAAGGACGGAATAAGCAAAAACCGCGAAAGAGCAGGAAGAGTCTTGAACAGCCCCAGAACAGATTGCAGGGATAATATAAAAAAAAAAAACTTGGTGAAACAAAATCGTAAACACTGTTATAAAGAATTAACTGAAGAACGCGAAATGGTTTTTTTGAAGAAGTATTACTATGTGGTTCTTCGAAATTCGGACAAAAAATTATTTCAAATTCATGATCTGTGTGTTGTCACTATGCTATAGCAAAGGCTACTAGATAAAATTTGAAATTTTTTGATAAATAGACAGATTTACTTGTTAGTAGTAAACAATCAGCATATCCCGCTCATGTAGGTCTACATTTGATTGTCTCAATTAATAGATTTGCCTCAGTAGAATTATATTTGTAAATTTCACATTCCGTAATTTATTAAACCCTAAATATCTACTCAAAACTAGACATATATTAGCCACACTAACCATTGGGTATTTACATTTTTTATTGAAATGTCTTGCATAAAGCAAAATGTGTAATGGCTGCTATATTTTAGTGACGCCTACATGCGGATTTTAACCAAACCACATAATGTTTTTGATAGACACATAGCCGGTACAATGGCTAAATGAGAAAATAAAATAAAATAAATAAATAAAGAAAAAAAATTAAATTCAGTTTGATAAACTAAAAAAATGTCAAAACTTTGCTTGCATTTTCAAATTTCCTTGTTCACATTTTGAGCTAAATCATTAAAAATGTTTTTATCCCTATTCAAAAATTTAACTTTCATAATAATATTTAAAAAAATTTAATAAACAAAAATATTTCAACCCCAACATTTAATTTTTTGGAAAAGTTTTGATTTAAGAAAAAAATCTTACTTCTAGCTAGGTGCTCTCTAGGCTAGGAGCTAGTTACTAGGAGAACAACATTTTCTTATCTAAGATACTAAATCAGAACCACAACAATCACTTGTGTGCTTAAAAATGTTTCAGAATTTTTTTTTACACTCATTCGTATTCTCCCTCAAATAACAAAAAAGCTATGAAATTTCCGAGTATCTGACTAACTAAGATTAGTTTCGTACATCAAGAACTAAATCGCAACCACTTTGAACACCTCTGTGCCGTGTTAAATTTCAAATGTTTTAGAATTTTTTGTATTTTACTCAATGATATTCCCTCTCGAATTGCAAAACTCTCAGACATTTCAGAGCATGTGATTAAATAGGATGGTTTTCTTACATCAAGTACTAATTTAAAATGGTCGCTTCTGTCTGACTCGTATAGTTTATCTTTAGTTTCAAAGAATTTCATTTTTTAATGTTTACTCAAAATTTTTCCCAAATTTAAATTTTTTTTTTATTTTTAACAGCGTCGAAATTTTTGTCTTTTTTTAGATATTCTTAAACATTCGGTACACAAGCCGTTTTTATCAAAAAATGGTATTTATTGTGAAAGGCCGGTAGGTTAATGTTTTACTCAAAGTTTTGTCCAGCGCTAGCCACTAATTTTCTCATCTTTCTGGCGGCATACGAATACCACGTCGAAAGAACTCTTCACCTTTTGAGGCTAGTATAGCAACTCATAAAACACGCGACGAAGCTGATCCCAGCAAATACACAACATGAGTTTTTTGCAATGAATATTCGGCTTGGTTGTCGATATGAAGCATAGCCAAGTGATACAAAAGTGACTATGCCTACCAAACAGTATTTCACGAGAAGAAAATCGGCGTTCAACATCTATCGGCTTCAGTTCATATGGAAAGCTCAATTTCCTATGCTGTATAAAATAGCGGGAAATGAGAGATTACGCTACTCGCCGCAAATGGCAGTACTATTACTAAAGAGAATCACTTTTGTTCTGAAATCACCTGCGGAAATTTTTTAACTTTTTTTTTTTTACTAAATAAACAATCTCAGCGGAATAAAATATTAAAAGCGATCCTTAAGATGGCAAATTGATTAATCTCAGAAGTAAAGGAACTTGAAAAATGAAATATTGAAATTTAACAATATTGCGTCTTTCCGCCATTTTATAAACAGTCCTTATGAAAAATGGTATTTGTACATTTTACACGATATAAATAAATTTTAAACTGGACGGAACTCGGCTAATTTCTTAATAAATTTTGCAAAATTTGCCTCGCGACCTATTCTATTAGAAAAACAACCGAAAGTTTCGGTTACTAGTGGAAGTTTTTGAGAAATTGGCCAAAAACTGAAAATAACTTATATCGCCGCATAAAATCAAAAAATTCTGGTCCATAAATTTCACCCAAATTTTCAATGTAGTCTCAGTATGACCTAAGCTATTAGAAAACTACTGGAAAGTATTGGTTACTAGGGGAAGTTTTTGGGATATTGGCAAAAATCAAAACATTCTAGTGAAAATTCTAGCTCATAGTTTTTTTCCGAATTGTCCTGTATGTGAGGAAAACTTTGCAAAATACAATTAATAAATGGACGAGTTCCGTCCAGTTTAAAATTTATTCATATCGTGTAAAATGTACAAATACTATTTTTCATAAGAACTGGTTATGAAATGGCCAGTTTAGTCAAGAACGAACAGATCCTAGAATTTTGTCGAGTTCCTTACTTCGTCATTTACCGAGTTCCTTACTTCGGAGATCAATCAATTTGCCATTTTAAGGATCACTTTTAATATTTTATTCCGCTGATATGTTTTATTTAGTGAAAAAAGTGATAAATAATGAATAAAAAATTTCCGCAGGTAATTGCATAACAAAATTAATTTGTTTAGTAATAGTGCTGCCAATTGCGGCGAGTAGCGTACTCCTATTTTCCGCTGCCAAATTTCCGCTATATTATACAGCATAAATTTCCTTGCGTTTAAATCATTTCCAGTGATATTGAACAATGTGGAATTGCTTGTTGAATCACTCCTATAATGTAAATGTAAGTTCTTTTTGCATTTGGCACGAACTATCATTAAATAAGGCTTCCAATTCCGCGTCTTCGTACACTTTCGATCTTCCGCTATGTTTTTTGTCCTCGACATCAAATTCATCATTTATTAACGTTTGAAAACACTGTTGACAACTTCTCTCACTTAAGGCAACCTCATCATATGATTCTATACAAGCAATCGATGCATCTCACCTGCAGATTTCTTCAAATCAAAGAGAAGTAAATTAAAAATTCCCGAAAATTACGCTTGTTCGGTTCAAAGCTCGACATTTTTACAAGAAAAAAAATATGTATAAGATGCTGAATAAAATCGCTAATATTTTAAGGTTATGTTGTTGAAAGATGTCCAACCTGAGGAAGTGACGTTTTACATCGGGCAATTTTAGCCGGAACAGCGGATGTTTACTTGCACAAAAAATATTATTATGAAAGTTTTATTTTGGGGTGTTGTTTTCCAATTTATCCGAGATTTGGATTTATTTCAATCGGTTTGTGCCATTCGAAACCACCTCTCAATTAAACTAAGCCTAGAGTTTTAAAAAGATTTTAATACTATTTCTTCATAATCAATACCTTACTCGAAGCGCTACTCGTCACCAATTTTTTCAAACTTGTTCAAACCAAAATTTTTATAAAATGAGCTCCGGCAAAAACAGACTCCGTACCCATGGAAATCGATTCCGAGCACTTGGAAACCAGCACTTTCATTAAAATCGTTAAAACGGTTCCCAATCTCTTGATTCATTCTAATATTAAAAGATCAAGTATTTAAATATAAATCGGTAAAGGTTTTTTATTTCTTTAGTTACATTTCGAAGTATAGAACTTTAAGCTGGCAACACTTTTTTCAGGGGCAGCTGGTTTAACAGCTGAAAGTTGATTATTGGTTAGCTTGGTTTGCCATTGGTTTACTGGAATGAATCTATTCTTCATCATGCTTAACAATTATGACTTGACCCAGCATGCATGTTTACAAGATTCATCTTGTGCAGCAATTAAATCCACAATACCATCGTCCGTGCCATATAAAATTTTCTTCAGTGATGAAACTGATTTATGTGCGCTTTTGGTTGAATGGCTGTCAACAAGCAGAATTGCTGCATTTGAATGAAGCCGTAACTTATACCATTTATACCGGATTTTGTAGGTATTTTGATCGGCAAAACGATTTCAGCAGTAATTAATTTGCAAAGAGCGTTTCACCAGACTCCGGTTAAGCATGCTGATATACCAAAGAAGTCTTTTGGATTGAGGAACGTGGTGCAGAGACCATGACGATTTGAAAGAGAAGTTCTTCAAAGATTAAATTTTGTGTTTCCGTATATTGACAACATGCGGCACATAGAGCAATTATGAAATCGTATTTCTACATCGCATTTCAGTATAACAGACTTAAAATTATATAATACATGAGCGAAAAAAAAAATTATTTGCTTACTCGACAAGCAGCATACTCAAAAGTAAGGTTCTAATTAAAAACAAAAACTTCAACAAATACCGTTGAATGAATAATACTCTGATATAAAGTGTTCTAGAAACTAATGAACTGGCACGTCTGTTTTCATATTTTTAACAGTTTTACTCATTGTCATCGCAAAATATAGTGGATGAATTTGTGTTAATCAAGAACTGACCCAATTCGATTTAAGGCTAATCCATATCCCCAAAGACCGCTGAATAAATGATTTTCTGATTTAAAGAGCTCTAGAATCCAATGAATTTTCCGACCTAACGAATTCTAGAAACTAATGATATTGACACTTCTGTTTGCATATTTCTATCAGGTACGTTCACGTTTTTGGAATTTGGCAATTTTGGATAGCATATTCTTTAAAGGTATTTTCATTGCTCTCCGGAAAATGTAGTGGTTAAATTGGTGCTAGTCCAGGATTTGTTCAATTACATTAAAAATCAAAGACCGAGGAAATAATCAGTGAACTTAGCACTTCTGACTGCACAGTCCTATCAGATATGTTCATTGAAATCCAAACAAATAGTTGTTGAATTTGTGCTAATCTAAGATTGCCCCAATTTCTTTCTAGGAATTTTTTAACAGGAATATGTGATGTGGCTGCCAAGTTGATTTGTTTCTAGAACTGTTTATGGAGTTAAAGAATCTTTATACAACGATTTTTGTTGTTCAATTTTGCCAACTCGGATTAGCAGAAATTCACTCACTATATTTTTCTGATTCAAATAAATGTTCCTAAAAATTATATTCATTCAGAAGTGCTAAATTTAGTAGCCTCTAGAACACTCCATGTCAGAAACCCGTTTCCCAAAACATTTTGCGGATGGTAATACACACTTGATTAGCATATGTTAATCAAACCTGCCAATAGTATTGAATTCTAGAAATCTGGATAAGCATAAAATCAGGATCTCTGTTTTTCGAGTAATGAATTTTGTCAGTTCGTTCACACTTCGTTCGGTCATTGTTATTCAATAGAATTGGTTTCATAGACTTCTTCATAGGAATATATGAGATTTGGCTGCCATATTTATTAGTTTTTAGAACTATCTTTTGTTCTATGAACTAATAATCTTAGCATTTCCGATTATATTTCCTTTCAGGTATATACATTATACCTGAGAAATATACAAACTTCTGCCTAGTTCATTAGTTTCTAAAATTCTCTATGTCAGAAAATCATCCATTCAACGGTCTTTCTTGTCCACAACATTTTGCAGATGACAATGTGCATACATAATAGGAATATGTATTAAAACTACCGAGTTTCTTGGAAACTAAAACAATTTTTTTTTGTAATACTTTATTTGTTGTTTAACACAAATATCATTGAACGGTATACGTTTTTTTTCAATGTAGTATCTTTTAGAGGCTTGCTTGTTTTTCCTGAATTTATGAATGAAAATTTATCAAAGTTAAGCCGCCTTTCAAAAATGTTAAAATTGAGCTTAAATCATTTCTGGTTATCGTCTTTAATTCGATTTTCGCAATTTTCTTTTCCATTTTATTTTATCGCTAATTTTTCCGTGAAGACACTACTTACCACAAAGTATCATTTTGGATTTGGAAAGTTTCCTTGCTGAAAGAAATTTTTAATCTAGCCCACAAGGACATCAATTCTTTATTGTTCACCGCATTCAAATTTCCGTGATTCAAGTTTCCCCGATGTCGATTGAAAATCAAAAAACTGTAACCAATTATATATATGCTTTGTGGTTGAACAATTATTTGAATATGCCATTTAATCAATATAAAGAAGTATATATCCTTTTATTATATAAAAATTTCAAATAAACGAACATTAAAAATCGATAAAAATGTTCACTTCATAAAGCATTAACTAAAAGTATCAATCAAATATCGGTAGCATATACGTAATAAAAAATATTTTATTCATGAACCGGGCGATAAAAGATGCATTCACAATATTTACGAAATTTCCCATATCACCTATACTATAAATGGCAGTTAGCAATAAATAATAATGATAAACTACCTTAAATGATCCGCTTGAGTGAATAGCGTTTTTCACATTGGAAACATTTTCTTTATGTGAGAATATCGTTTAATAGAAAATCATTTGATCACGATTAGTATATGTAAATATTACAATGTACATAAACCTATTGAATTTGAAAGTATAAAATATGCATAATTCGTTTAGGATCCGCATGAACATATAGGAATCAATATTGCATTTAACACGTTCCACTCGTATATCGTGAACCAAGACGCGAAACCAATTATTTACAATTGTTCATTTAGAAAATACTATAATACTTTAAACAGTGATTAAAGATTAATTTAAATTAACGATCTAATTAACCATAATCCAATATCCTATTAGTATTCATAACCAGGACGCAGAGCATAAGTCTCATGAGCATGACCATTTTATGGAAATGGTGGAAATTTTCTATATACTTCAGTTCACAGTTCCACATATGTTTGGAAAATAACTAATTTTATTATATTCCAATCACATAAAAATAACATAAACATTTTTTTAAGGATTGGATATAACGAATCTACTTAAATTTTATAGCTCTCTATACGTTTGTTTTAGTACTTTTCTTAAAGATTTTGAAAAAAATATATCCACCTTTCAATATGTTAAACTAGAGGAGAGACTATATACTCGTATAGAGTTCAAAAAATCACGTTTTGAATATATATTCATTGCGGACGAACACATACATACGTATTATTCTAACAAATATTTATATAGTTTACATAAATTTAGATGTTTTATAAAGTAAATTTCAATATATAGAACAGAATAGTATATAGTAATAGTAATAATAGAACACCACATAGTTAAATTGCGATAGTAGTAATGCTTATCGTACAAAAAATACAAACACAAAATTGAATGCCTCAGGGGATGAATTTATAATGTACACGTAAATCAGTTATATTTAAATTTAATAAAAGTTCATGTTGGTATAAGTACTGATGTTCTACTAATTAGCGAAAATCTTGAATTTTGAATCTCAACTTAAAAGCTCTTCAATTCCACGTTGTTCATTATGGAATTACAATTTTAAATACGCGACAGAATATTGTTTATCGTTTTTATGTATTGCTTGCCGTGCGGATTCCTTTAAGGAATGGAAAAATACTAGCTTAAGTACGACTGGTACTCCTTAATTATCTGAAAATATTGCCAACTGACCGAACATGTGGGGCGATTATTAAAGCTTTGGGCATGAAGAGCTGTCATTGCTGAGTTCCAAACGCTCTCGCGCAGCGTGATATATTCATGTCAGTTTACAGTACAGATTTTTTGCAAAACTCTTGAATAACCAAAAATCATCATATCTGCTTAAGTGTTAGAAAACGAAACAGTTGCAACCACTGTTGAAAATTTGGATCTTTTATAGTTATTTGTATTTTTTGTAAAAGCTAAACTTTTCAATATCATTGCAAAAATTAAAAAAGTTCCACTTCCCGGGCACAAATTTTCAAAAAATGTGGTCTACCGGAAGTGGCAGCTTGAATAGGAGCTTTTTAATTTTTTCGCAAATATTTTGAAAATTTACATCAACAACTTTCAACAAATAGATTATAAATTAAATTTGCAATATTACCAGCTGAGATAAATATTTTCAAAGCTTTACCGGAAATGAAAATTTTTGATTTCAACAAAAATTCGGCCTTTATAAACAACATGGACTGATTCATCGGTATAAAACTTCATATATAAGCTGTTTTCATAAATCGGGGGATTCCAGCGATTTTTAAGTAAACTGTTTGTCTGAAGTAGAATCTTTTAATTGAGCTTTTTCGTTTTTTTTTCAAATATTTTGAAAATATAGCACTTTCAAGAAAAATTATTATAAACTAAAACGCTGTAAACTAATTTTGCTACAATATAACTAGACAAATCTAAACTAAATTTGTTACAGTTTCGGCAAGACTCAATTTTTCAGAATTTACCCGGAAATGGCGATTTTTGGCAAAAATCGTTTTACAACAAAAAATCAGCTTCTGTACAGCTCGGATGGGCTGAATGATAGGAATCCAACTTTATAACTAAACTATTTCCACAGTTTTGGAGATGCCAGTGAATTTCGACCAAAATCAGACCACCAGAAGTGACACCTTCCATATAGGAGCCTTTTCGTTTTGAACCAGAAGTTGCAGCTTTAATAGAAGCTTTTCATTTTTTAAATGTATTTTCAGAGTATATCATTTAGGAGAAAAACGTTTATGAACTAACAGAATATACATATACTGCCGATTTAGATTATATGAAAGCTCTCATGGAGCCCTTTTAATCTCAGTTAATGTTGGAGAATCTGTCAAAACTCCAAACCTGAT
Organism: Nephrotoma flavescens; assembly: GCA_932526605.1. NCBI lineage: Eukaryota > Metazoa > Arthropoda > Insecta > Diptera > Tipulidae > Nephrotoma > Nephrotoma flavescens. The sequence goes on from OW052220.1 coordinate 312,127,848, forward strand.
TATTGCCTGTAAATTATTTTTGTATCGAATGACACTCATAATGTGCTGAAACAAATTTCTATATTTTAACATTTTAATCTGCCTGTTAAACTGAAAAAGAATCATGTCATGTTTGATGTTGCTGTTCACAGTAAGTTTTCTTTTTTGGAAAAAATCAACAGGAAATGTCAAGGATATACAACATACGAGTACATATTTATAAATAAATCTTTGGGATTTTATTTACCCCCGCTGAAATATGGTCCATATCTAGTAATGTAGCTCATAATCAATATCACAATAAAATAAAACTACTGACATAACACAAAATGTTAACTATCCATTTTGATGTGCACGACAAACATTTTGAAGTCAAATAAATTTTCTTTTTTCACATTAAATCTCTTCTATCAAAGAAATAAAAAAGAATATTTTTGTCTGTACCATCTAGCTCAGCTATACTACAAACAAGAGTACGGGATGACAACTATCCACTCTTGTCCGAATATAGAGAACAGCAAAAAGAAAATTTGTATTTGAGTACTACAAATTATTACGGGTCTATGTGTGTGTGTGTGTGTGGATACGTTCATACGATAGAAGTGTACATGATGATGGTTATTGGACATTTACATGAAATTGCGTGTACTAAAAGAGTTTGTCTTAAATCTTTACAATTTATGTGTTTATCCCAATGTACCACAGCATGTACTACAAAAAGTAATTTATCTTTTATAAGCAGGAAATGTGAGCATATATGCGATGTATCATGAATAATAGTGGAAAATAAATATTTTTCCACAGTAATTATTAGAAACTTTAATTGTGAACAAAAATTTTCTTGTGAACGTATACATAGAACCCTTTTAACAGAATTGAGATTAATTGAATTTATGCATCATAAATTTTATCGGTATATGGAGCTATTAAATAGTCTGTGTCTGCCCTAAGAATCATTAAACGATCATAAATATAAATCCATTTTAACTGTTGTTGTGTGTTTTGTTATTTATTTTGGAAATCATCTTAAATTTTTTGAAGCATGAAATAATTTTCTTCATTTTGGATTTAAGTGTTTGGAAGTTTTTTTCAATTACTTTATACGTACTTCAGGTCAGTATAGTGCCAATACCCGTAATACCCATAATTACCAATAAATTTTTAAAAGCGCGTTTGCTTATTTTAATATTCCATGTAATTGTGATTATCTGTAATAGGACGATGACGATATAGTATAGACTAGAGTAATAAACTATGACTGAGGTGGTTTCACCAGTACAAAATATTCAAATAATAAACATCACAATACACTCTGTTTCCAAAACTGATGCAATACAAAAATTCAATTTGTCGGATCACCAATTTAAATTTAATTATGCAATAATTTCCTGGCATTTATAATTCAAAATTGTAGTCAGATTATTGGTAGTATACCCTCATAAGAAGAAATCGGGAAAGGTCAAATCAGGGGAACGTTGAAGACAGTTGATGTCATCACGTTTTTGTATTATACGGCCTGGAAAACTTTGGCACAAAATTTGTATTGTAGGACGAGCAGTGTGTGATGGGGCACCGCTGGTTGAAATAAATTGTAGACCTAACTGATCCAATTCGAACACAAGAACGTTTTCCAACATGTCCCGATATCGGTCCCCACTAATTGAGGGAGACCCTCCCAATGCTTTTAAAAGGCGTCGATAAGAGGAACCTGGAACAGCAATAGTCTGCCTCACTCTGCCACGATGAATGGTTCATTTGCTCTGCATATGATTAACACCAGAAAGGTCACGTGATTTGAAAATGTTTTAAAAATTTCAACACGTTGTTACGGCGTTAGATGCTCCATAACAAATTGGAATGTACTCCTCTATTTAAATTCTCCAACTAAGTCACCACAAAATGAAACTAAATTTTTAACAGTTGATCTACTGGGATAATATCCATGTTGCTCGTGAATTCAAACAGCTCCGGTGTGACAAATAAAATCATAATACCACGATAATTTCCAATTTCTAAATTAAAAATCGGATGAACCACAGCGTCTTGAATGATGAAAGATTGTCGTTTAAAACACTTTCTCGTTGTAGGAGGTCTAACTGCAATTAACCAGAAATTCATTAAAGAAGCGTAGTCGCCATCACTGAAATTAAATTGAAAATTATTAAAAGAAAGAATTAGTGTCAAAATTGAATAATGCTGCTTCAGCCATATGCATATGCTTTTTGCATATTACCTAGGTCCAGAAATGTACCACGGTTGCTACTTATCCAGTGAAGTTGCTTGGTTGGAATGCCAGCGCATTTATCAATTATGATGTTTGCCTTTTCGTCTATCGAATAACAAGCAACAACCTCGTCGACTTTAAACCAAACTATATAAATGATATACTTTTCAAAATATTTACAAAAAATGAAAAAGCTCATAAGATGTCTGCGACTTCCGGTGAAAAGATTTCAGTTAAGATCTTCTTGTATATAGAAAAGCCTTAGTCTAAGGCTGGCCACACATATAAAGTTTTAAATGTCAGTTTTAACTGTGTAGCTATAACTGTCTGTTTTAATTATGAACTGAGATGCACACACACACGTTCAGTTTAATCCTTCAGTTATTATCATGGATTTGAATGAGCGGAACGATTTAGCTATACTGTATATGAAATTTTGACACAAAACTGAGAACTGTGCAGTTAAACCTCCACACACGTTCAGTTCAGTTAATCGTTTCAGTTAAAAATATAATAAATTTAAAGTACGCAGTTAAACTGTATAGTTGAGCTTAACTGAACTGAAATACCCACACAAGTACAGTTTTAACCGACAGTTTTTACTGTACAGTTAAAACTGTTCGTGTGTGGCTTATAATGTTTCATCCCGATCAGTCAATCCATCTGAGGACATATACATTAAGTTCGCATGACTGCACCAAAGGCACTCACACACACGCTGGAAGGTTAAAACTGCTCATCACTCTACACTTTACTATACGTAAAAGAAAAAAATAGTTGAAGTCGGGACATAGATTAGTTAATGTGCGGTGCATCAGAGTGAAATAATAAAATAATATTTGAGATTTTATAGGAATAGCTGACGAGTGTTTCGGTTCGCCACCCTGTATAGTTAGAATATTCTTATTTCCGAAATAACTAAATGGATTAATAGGAATAACGATGTACATAAAGATCTTCTGAAATTGTTTCTTTGAGGTACTGATTTAAGAAATTTTAATTTACTGGCCGTATTTATGTTTTGGCAGCTCTCTCAACGTTTGATCAACTATTTTAGAAATGGAGTATATATGATATTCTTGTAATTTCTATGAAAGTTTTTAGAATGAATTTCAACAGCAGTTTTAAAATGATTGCTTTGTTTCTGGAGTCACAATATTCTGCTCGGAATTGAAAATCATCTAATTCACACGCTATATCATCAACTCTGACGTTAATTTAGATATTTTATTTAACCAGATAAGCGAACGATGGTCGCTCACTATTACGAACTCCGTGCAATAGACATGCTGTCTAAATTTATTTTTTTCGCATATTATGGTGAGTGGCATCATTTTGTTTGTTCATGCTTTTCAAAATATTTGCAATAGTCAGATAAGCCTCCGTGGAAGCTGTTACATTCGGTGGACCGATTTCTACCAATAGTCACTGGGATCTCAAAATTTATGCAAACATTCGCATAATGAACTTTCACTACGATTAGACGAACCTCTTGGGGTGTAGAAAGGACAAAGTCGTTTAGTCTTCACACAAACACAGAGACACATGGATGCTTTTAAAATAATCTCGAGGTCAAAAACTGTTTGTCCGATCGGGATGAAATTTTTTAATAAAGGTTTTTTCCATCAATTTAGAGATTTCATTGTTTTTGGCCGAAATAGATTCACCGGAAGCGGCAACTACCATTGGGGCCTTTTCGTTTTATGTAAATATTTCGGAAAACATAGTATTTAGAAGAAAAATGAATTTGTGGCAATGACCATTTCTGACAAAAAAATTGTTTTAAAACAAATTTAGGTTATGTACAGCCCACACGAATTACTTGATAGAAATGATAGTTTATACTTATTTTTTTTTTATAAATTATCGAAATTGGCTGATTCCTTAGAAACATTTTCATTTCTTCCGAAAATTTTGAAAAGCAAGGCATTTACGAGAAAAGTGACTATATCACTAAAGATTCTTAATAAAACTGGCAACAATATCGTTTCAGGTCAATTCTAAAATTTTAATAGAAATGATGATTTTTTTAACAAAGATAAACGTTTTTTTAAGAAAAGCTCGGTCCTGTAGGGCCAAGACAAACTAGTCGATCATGATAGAACTTCACACCTAATATGTTTCCCTAAATTGGGAAATCTTAGTCAATTTTGACTTCATTTGGTCTACTGGAAGTGACAGCTCGCGACAGTTTTCTCACCGAAACTGACAGCTTCTATAAAAGCTTTTCGTTTTTTGTAAATATTTTGAAATGTATAGCCTTTACATAAAAAACTGGTATGAACTAAAAGATTCTAAATTTTAGTGGAAGTGAGGTTATTTGAAAATAAAACCTGTTTTTTTAAAAAACTTCGATCCTGTACAGCCCGAACGGAATTGATTGATCAGGGTGAAACCTCATTCTTATACAAGCTTTTTCCATAGAATCGTTGATCCGAGTGAATTTTAGATATCGGTATTATAAGTGACAGCTTCCACACGAGCTTTTTAGTTTAAGCTAATATTTTGAAAGGCGTTTAGCATTTACGAAAAATTGGTGGGGTGAATATGTTGTGGCCAACATCCGTAATTATTTTACCATAAATATACTACATAGATCTCGAATATGCCACATTTAATTTTTAAAGAGCAAATTTAATCTAGATGTTTGATAAAAACTATCTAGAATAATCAAAAATAATTATAAGTGGTTATAAATTTCAGAAAACCAACAATGTCAACTTTATTGAAAATTTATTCGAATGTTTTAATTCAATGTCGTTTTTATGTAAACCCTACCACTTTCGATACACAGGTTTCCACCACATTTCGAAACAACCTCCCAGTTTATGAAAATTGTTTAGTATGCAAGTCATCTCAAATAATCTTCGACACAAATGATGATTTTTGTAAATGTTATCTCTTTTTAAAATCATTGCAAACAAGAAAAAGCTCCTATGGAAGCAACCACTTTAAGAAAATATCCAGAAAACATTTGGAGCTAGCCATCATAAAACTACTTTTTTGTTCCGTAGGATTCACTGCTTTACTTTAACATAAACCGCTTTGAACCACAGCTGCTTGTCACGCCTTTCGTATAATTACGATATGACGATCACAATGAACGATGACGCCGCGCTAGTAAATGACAATAGTTGAATGAATATTTAGCCAGAATATATTGACGAAATGTTAAAATCTCGTTATGAAATGAAATTGAACTTCAAAGTTTTGCCAGTAAAAATCATTCATCAAGCCTAAGTGCGGCGTAAAAAATCGGCAAAAAATATATGGATTTGAAATTGGTCAAATCTACAAATATTCAAAGTTTTCCGAAAAGTATAAAAATCGAAAATAAAATTAAATTAGTTAATTAATTAAAAGTATTTACAAAATTATCATCTTTCTTAAAACTTAGCAGCATCCATATAACGTAAATCAAAATATTGCTTAAAGACACGTTTGGGCTAAATCTCATTTCTGTTGCTTCATCAACTAGTACACAGTTGGTTGTTGCAACCAGTGGAACCCCAAATTCGTAACGGTAATTTCGTTTGTTTTATGTTGTTATTATTTGTTATTATAAACATTATTTTAGCTATGACAGAAGTACAATTAGCGCACATTGATTTGCAAGTGCACGAATTCGGTGATTGTCGACAGGATGCTGTAAAACTGGATCCTTTGATGTTGCAGCCATAGCGTTTCTACTAGCGATAAATTCAATAAAATTCGGCCATCGTATTCAATTCCAGAATATTTGCATAATGCATCTACGCAGCAATTTATCCGGCTATACAGGCGGTTGATATTGATGTAATTCGGTTACTTCAAGGATGGATGGTTATAAAAAAATCCATTCTGGAGTGATAATATGATAAAATCCTTTTTGACCGCTTATTCACCCATCAGAAGCTCAAATTCATTTCTTCAGAAATTTGTTACCAATAAATTAGGAATTTATAACTACTGGAATTATTTACAAAACAAAATGTCAAAACCCTTTTAAAAAAAATATAAATAAAAAAAACTTTTTTTAAAGAAAAGCTCATTTCGCTTTCATATATTTTATTCTATACCAAATCAATATTCTAAATATTTAAGTACAAGTGACGATTAAAATATTCGTATCGTTGATAAAAAAAAAGCACTAATTTCGCTCGACTATATTCTTCCAGACGTCCCTGTTAATATATTGAACACCCCTTGTTGCCATATTTATAACCCAATATAAAAAAACAAATTCGACAATACCGAAGTAAGGTTCAATTAAAAAAGTTTATTTTATTCTTATTGAGTTTCGTATATATGGGTCTTCGTTCGAGTTTCTGTTGCTTACACTAAAGAAATTTATTTATTTGTTTGCTTGAATGTAATATATTTTGGACATTGAATGACATAAAAATAAATAACAACAACAACAACTAAAATAAAATGAAAAGCTCGAGAAGATTAAAAATAAAGAAAACGAAAGGAAAATATTTATTGAAACTTTTGATTGTCATTTTATTATTTTTTGCGATTTTTGATAAAAAAAAAATAAAAAAAAATTCTTTAAGCTTTCTTATTAGATACGTTATTTTGAAGTGACTGTTATTAGGTAATGGTTATTTTCATGTTTTTATTATTTCAAAACAAAATAAGGAAGCGCGTTTCAAGATTGTTAACGGACTAATTTCGAATGCCAAATGAAATTTTTAACGGGGAACGCCGTAGCGGTAATGCGCCGCCATAAAAATACGATGTCTGAAAAATTTAAATATTGTGCGCTCTACACCCTTATATTATAATAAAGCTTTCTTCTTTATATAGGGTTAGGCGTCAAAACAATAAAATTTACGGCTGAGTCATAAAATTCGTGTACATAAAAGTATTTGCATTTCAATTAAGATAATCGCATTAATTTGTATTTCAACCGTGATTTTATTGAGAATACAACTTATCAAAACAAATCTGAGATTTTTCGATACAAATTATATTGACAGTGTTTGAGCTTCATGATCAACATTTTGTGAGAGGATAATATAAATCGAAACCTAATTTACAATGAACTGTATACGTATTATGGAATATGCATATACTGAAAGTTAAAGACCAGATAACATAAGGGTGGACAATTTAATGTTATGGTGTATATAGATTCTTGTGTATGGTAAAGGTCAATGCGGATTGAAATGCGCAATCATTCGGTGCGATTTTTATATCTCAATTCAAAAATCTAATTTTATTCAGTCGACATTTTCTTATTCATATAACCCAATTTAATTTTGTTTTAACTTTTATTGGATTGTCACCATATGTTGTTCAATAAAATTCTTAAATGTATTTTTTTTTTTTGAATTTTCTACTATATGTTATATACTTATAGATCCTTGAGAAAATTTTCTTTTTTAAATGAAATTTGAAAACTAGAACAAATAACAAACATCGAAAATAATGCGGTAACGAAAATAATTGAAATTCATTTTTTTTTTAAATAAAATTGTTCTATTGACCGTATAACAAATTGGTAAAAGAGGCAAAGGTTTAACGTTAAGCGAATACCATGAGCGGTATGAACCATTTCCCAGTCCAATAATTGAATACGGCACAGTTTTTAATATCAAATTATCATAAACATTATTTAATACATTTAATCATAGCTTCGTCAGTACAAGGTTTGAATAGATTATACACTGTAGAAATAATAATAAATATTCGTACCAAATTAAAACCTTTTTTATCCAAAATTTTACTAACCTTAAAATTGGTTGCTTGACAAAGTGATGAATCCCTTTTATTTGCCTCTAACAAATCTAAAAGGACGACTACTTTGAAACTAAACCGATAGAAAAGCATTAGTTTTGCAGTGATAGGGGACGATGGTTTTCAATCGATGGGTATAATTTTCCATTTCTGTCCAGCTATATAAAACACTTTTGTATCTAAATCAAAGTTCCAAATACTTCTGGCGTACCACATTTTATTCATCAAGTAAGCGCGGTGTTCGATTTTTAAAGATCAAAATCCAGATTCAAAAATGTCCACACTCTGCGCAAAATTCACGTTGCAAATCGTCTATCAATGCATGCTATATCTAAAAAAGAATGAGGAACATGTTGTGGCCAACACCCGATTTTTTCCATGCTCCAATAAATGGCACTTGATTTCTAAAGCGAAAAAATAATCTTGTCCGATTTTTGGAAACAACTGTGTGGTATAATTGTTGTATTAATTTGTATTCCTGCTTAAATTTCAGGAAACCAACACGGTCAACAATTTTGGTTGAAAATTTGGATCTTTAAATTTATCTTTGTCGTTTTTTGTAAATGCTAAACTTTAAAACTTTTCCACATCATTGGAAAAATTCCGGTTCACAGACTTTCACCAAATTTCGGAAGAATCTCCGAATTAATTAAGAATGAAGTTTTTTCCGAACATTCAATCCAAAACTGTGTCGAATGTACGTATTATTTTGACAATATTGAAAATTACTGTTTCTGTCAGTAATCGGCAGAATTGTTTGATGTCCTTGATAATGGAGCAATTTCAAGACGAAAAGCTTCATTCTCAATTCACGTTAAAAAAATCGTAAAACGACAGCCACTTGTGTTAAAAAGTACAACTTTGTGCACCGTTAAGCTTAACCCAATAAAGAGTTGTCAAACTGTTAATGTACACTGCACAAGAACATCAACACAAAATAAAATTTTAAAACACAAATAAGTTTTTCAGACAAGAATATATTAAAGGATCTTACAAGTTCATCGGTTAATAATCCTTATTAAAGCAATAGTTTGGCAATACAACTCCGTTAAATAAAATTGCCGTAACACAGACCGGAATTTCTTTTACGACAAATGTTCATAGATCTGGAATATACCGCATCTAATTTCTAAATCGAAAAATTGAACATCTCCGATATGTGATAAAAATTGCCTTGTACCCGGTTTTCTATTTATGGCTAGACAACTTTGAACTTTCACTGTGAACGCGCACCCTTAAACAAATAACCACCAACTGTCAGTGTCAAAACATTCAGTAAAGATAACATTTTCATCATGCTGAAGTATACGAAGGAACAACGTTTACAAATAATTAAAAAATAAGTCTACAAAAATTCCGAGTCGGGGACTGCAACTTCAAGATCGTTAATTCCAATTTTTTTTTATCGCAAAATCATGTTTAGTGGTGAAGTGCATTTTTGGTTAAACGACTTCGTCAACAAACAGAATATGCGTTTTTGGTCAGGTGAAAACCCTTTTGTGCTTCAAGAAACAGATCCTTATCCACAAAAAATAACTGTATATGGTGTGGTTTTCATGCTGATAGTGTCATTGTATCGTTTTTTCGTTGATGAAAATGACCGTCACGTTACAGTCAATGTAGATCGCTACAGAGACGCATCTTGCAACGTTATTTCTTTGGTTAATTTCAATAGCTAGACCTTAATGATATATGTTGTTTTAACAAGACGATGCGACAAGCCACATAGTGGGTCTAACAATCGGCTTATTGAAATTTAAATTCGATAAACGTGTTATATACAGAAATAGTCCTGTCGATTGGATGAGCTCAGACCCAATATTGAACGAGTGATAGCGTCCATTTGATGTCGATTGATGTCGAATTCGATACATAAATGTTTTGATTGTACTTCAAACCAATAATAAAATCTTTGAGATAACCATTTGGTTTGCATTTTATTTAAAAAAGTTGTCCTTATTGGAAAGCCCGATATCATCAAATATCACTATTCCCGTTTAAATTTTAAAAAACCAACAAGGTCAACCATTGTTGAAAATTTAATCTTAATATGTAAAAATGCCGAATTTTGGTGAAATAACGTTTTTTTTTATTAAAGCTCATCATTTCCGGTAAAATTTGAAATATGATCTTAATTCATTTTGTTTGAAAATTAATTTACAGTCTTTTTATTTACTCAAGACTACTTTTTTTGACCTCAAATATTTCAAACCATTTCAAATATTTCAAACCATTCAGCTAGCAGACCCAGTTTTTCACAAGAGTAGAGAAGTTGACATCATTATTGGATCAGATATGTTTTTCTAAATAATCAGTGATATAAGAACCACGTATAATGGGTAGGCGCCGAATAATTTACCATAAGCCAATCGCGGTGAGCGACCAATCATTACGGAAGTTCTGGAAACATGAGCCAATTGAAGACACTTTGGTAACATAATTTTAATGGAAGAGAAATTAGAAAAAAAAACATTTCACTAATGCCAGTGTTACTACGAAAACCAGTTAATTTAACCTTTTAAAATTGCGCCAGCTGGACCAGGGAGCCCGTTTAAAAAACACCATGGGTATTATTTACCACATCATGGTGGCATGAAGAGCACTAGTAGTACAGCCAAAGTGAGAGGGGTGTTTGAGAGGCTTCTATAAGACGAGCACTGGAACGCTTCTAAATAGCTGCCTCTCGGTTCTACCAGCAGTCCAAGCATCCCTTTACTAATTTTTGACAAGACGGACGATGTCGAGAAGATGTATATCGACAAGTTTGCTAGCACTAGAGACAAGACACGAAATACCAAACAATAAAATAACAAAAACATCTAATATCCCGTTTACCCCCTACGAGCAGAAAACTGCCACCTACGGAACACGGTGCATCTATTTTACTCGTAAACCACCTAACAAGCAACAAACAAATATGATCAACCAATATTTACCAGAAACAATGAACCGTATTAAGCACGAAATGTACGTAGATGATCTAAGGACAAGAGCCGATATCATCGAAGAGGCAATTAAGTTAAAGTATGAACTCCACCTAACACTTTCAAAAGCAAGATGGCTATTTGACTCTGTAGGTTGCCTTGCACCAATGATCGTTTCAGTAAAAATCATTTTTGATATATTAAGGATAAAAAAACTCGGGTGGGATAGTCTATTACGTTACGAGTTGGGTAAATGGTTAAAAATACCAGCCATTTTTATTTACCTATATTCTCCAATGCATCGAAATCTGGGAATTGATCGATTTGTTTGGCCCGCTCGCAGCTCTGACTTAATTTCAATTGAGCACCTATACAAAAACAGTTTAATGTTAAAATTCAAAAATTTTGAATCTTTTCTATTTTTAAAACATTTCCTAAACAAAATGGGAAGCTCATATGGAAACTGTCACTTGCGGTGTACCGATCTTGGCCAAAAATCACTGGTATCTCTCATTTATGAAAAAAAAATGAAGTTTCATTCAGTTTAATAAATCCATATGGACTGTACAGAAACCAAATCTTTACTGAAAAACATTTTTTTTGACAAAAACCGCTTAAAATTGGGAAAATTGATGTAGAACGTTATTGTCGCAAATTGAATTTAGAATCAATTAAATCGTAACTGTTTTTCACGTATATAACATAATTTTAAAAATACTTGTAAAATACATACTTGTAAAAAAAGAGAAAAGCTCCTATGGAAGCTGCAACTCCCGGTGTACTGATCTCAGCTTAAAATCACTGGAATCTCAAGATTTATCAGAAAAGGTAAAGAATGAGTTTTTATCCCAAAGAGTAACTTACGCCTGCGATGTTGGCATGTTGTTGGTCTAGTGTACTTTCGGCGATTTGCTATTACTATTGACTTGCCTCCGAAAAAAAAACGTACGATAAATTTATTGGGTTACCGATTTTTTTTTCGTACAAAATACTGAAATACTGATTATTTTTTTTTATTGATTTTGTATGTAAAGAACAAAAAAATTAATTTGGTTAATTAGGCATTCAATGGTAATTTTTTGGAGAAGAAAGTTGTTAGTATTCAAGAAGTGAAAAATTAAGGTGTGCATACAAAAATAAGAAAACCAAATAACATATAATTATCCAAGTAGTGATCGCGTTTGAAAAGTGTTCTTGGTGTCTTTTTTTGTTCGGTTTCGTTTGCTTATATGACTTTAAAAAATATAAACTCAAAGTGTGGAGTAATTAAATAGAAGTTTGTGCTTTAAACCTCGAATCATTTCGGATAATCTTTTGAAATAAAGCTTCGGTAACTACAAAAAAGAGAGCGGATGGTTAATTCGGCTTAAAGTACATTAAAAATTGCCAAACATTCAAATGTAATAATTCGAGTACATTGTAAGTACCTTCTATCGTTTATCTTGTTAAAAAAGCTATAAAGCTTGGACATCATTTACATAACTACTTTATATTTTTTTTTTTGTTTTGTTGTTTTAAATCTTAGTTCTTTTCCTATTTCAAATTTGATTTGTTTAATTTTAATTTTGGTTGTAAATGGACGGATGTGGGAAAAGCGCTTCTCTTCGTTCGTGGAATCAAGGTCATCTGGTTGGTATTCATATATGCCTATGTATATATATTTTGTTATGTACAAATAATTAATTTTGAAATGAAAATGCTAATTGCTAATTTGTATATTTGAATATACCACATTCTCGAATATAAATTTTACAAATTAATTTAAAATTTTAATGGAAAATTGTCTGTCATTTTTTCTATAATTAAATCTATACATTACATAATGTTAATAAATATCTTGCTAACTATGAGTCTGACTTTCCAAAGCATTATGTGCGAGTGAGTGGCGATGGACTAGAGTCAGGTGACTTAATGAGGTAAGTGTTTTGGAGGGAGAGTCAGAGTGTTTCTTTTTCTTTATTTTTTTCTGCACGGGCTTTTACAATGTGATCTGGAACAACTCAGCCAAAAAACAACCCCATGACCACTATTACCGCCACCACTGAGCTAGTGGTGGAAATTATGGCGTGTTCTTGTGTAACCTCTTCTTTCAATAAAAAAATAAATTACTTTTTTTTTTGCTAACGGCAGCCAACCTCGAAGGCTGTCGTTACAAACATTTTTCTAAAAGCTTCTTTTTTTTACTTTGGCGATACATCGTATATACGTAAAAATCCCGAAATCTCATAGTAAAAATTTGTCATGATTACTATTCTTTATTTTAATACGTAAAAGAAAAAGGAATCTGAAGAATTTCTCCCAGAAAGAACTTTAGAATCGTATTTGGATGTTCGATGTTGCGATACAGTTAGTAGTTTTCAAGTGTTTTCTAAAAATTATTAAGGAATCCCATTTTGTTAGAACTTATTGAATTTTATAAAAATTGGTTGAAATCCCTTCTAGTGAGCCTTAATTCAAGAACTGTTCAAAATAACCGCACCATAAGAAATTATTTAAAAAATCCATCTAGATCTCATATCAAAAATTGACGAAAATTGATCTCCTTGCAGAGATTTGCCCTTATTATAGAATAATTGGGATTGAAGTTTGGCTTAAAGTTAAAGTGCAAAATTCTCCTTCCCTTTAAAATTGCAGATAAAATTTCAATATACATTTCATAATTAAAAGGACTATGACGTGACGTGTTTTGTTCAGAACATGGTACACACTATCTTTTGTTTAGTAATAACCTGTTTTGCAAAATCCTGTTGTCAAATGTGTTATTATTTATCGGAACCCTTTCAAATATTTTATCATAATTTTTGGATATTGTGTTGTTGTATTTTATTTTAAGCCCCGTTTATACAAACTGATTGTAAGAACTACTTATGTGAAGCATTTAGTATAAGTAAAGCAAATTCAATGTTAGGGTGCATAAATAACAAAAAAAAATTGGGTTTAAGGGAACCGCCAACGTAAAAATGTAAACATTTGTACGCACCATTTCAAGAAGTTAGAAAGAATCTGAGTGTGCGTGTGAAATACCACGATTTTATTATTATTATTAGAGTGGTGTCTATGAACCATTGTACTACTCAAATCTTTTAGTTTTGTTTTAGTTCTTAAATGTTGGCAACCTTTGGTTTAAAAGCTTTTTCCGTTTTCTGTTGCCTTTTTTTGTATATATTATCCTAGCTAAAATTGTAAATATGTTTTACATAATATATAAATCTTATATTGTCTTACATCCTACATTTATATACCATGAATAAAATAAAGATAAATTTAATTGTCCAAACTGTTGTTCATTTGATTTATTGTATAAAATTTTCATTGCAAAGTAAACAGTACTTATATATTGTACGTTCGTCTGTGTGTTGTTGAAAAAAATTTCGAAATAAAATCTCAGTTTTTGTTGTGTTTTGCTGTTAAAATATCATTTCGTTTTGGTTTTTAATTGTTACTACACTACTCATGTTACAACTTAATAAAATCCACATATAAAAACATTACGAAAAAAAAATAAAAATCATGATAAGCTTTTAATTCAAAGTTTAAGTTTTATACGAAATAAAAATTAGCATTTCAAATATTCGGTATAATACAATAAATTTTATTTGCTATACGAGTATGCTAAATTATAGATTGTCACGCAACTATTATTTAACTACTATAAGTGGTGTAACTTTTATGGTGAACTAATATATAAAATACTACCTGCCTATTTATATATTTGCGCCTACCTAGAGGTAGTTCGTTTAAATAAACCCAGAAAATAATAACTTACTTCAACACATTTTATGTGCATAAAATTAATTAAATTGTATATTTAAATAATAAATTCTATATATTATGTATGCAGGATTGCAGACTGCATAAGTGGTAGATGCAAATATGTTCATTTATATAAAACTGTTTGGTATATAAATGAGTAAAGCATATAATTAAAAATCTATATTACATAAAACCATTTTTCAACTTTCCAGACATATGTTGTCTGTTTCGGACATTCGTGTGGTGTACCACAATTTTATATTTGAAATTAAAAGTACTCGTAGATGGCAATCGTATATACAAGTTAAATTATAATCGAATGCCAACGAAATACAATATGCAATTTACTATTATATTTAACTATATGTAACATCTTCAGTGCAAAGAGGTGATAAAAATTTAGAAATGTGATGTCGTGTGAAAGTAGGATGTCGTCACACTAAATGTGTTTATTTCCCTACAGCCCACACGAAACGACTGATCGGGGCGATTTTTCATACTTAAGCATTCTCATATAACAATAATTAATCCCTGTTGATGAAAATTCCTTTTGTATCCTGCCCCTATTGGGACATTATGACGTTCCGAATACAGCTGAAATAATACTAACTGTTGAGTACAAAACTTCAATCTGCAATTTGCCGCCCACTGAAAATTAAATTATTATTGTCTAGATTCCCTACTTATCAAGGAAACAAGAAAAATAAAATTTTGTTTTATATTTAAAATTTGAAGCTAAACAGAAAAACACTTTTGGTAACACCTAAAAAAATATCACAGTTGGGTTATCATTCAGATCTTAATTCAGTATTCAGTCATTTTACAGCAGTCCAGTTATTTAAATAAAAATTTCATTCATCCCATTTCCATGGGATTGTCAATCCTAATTGCCTGGGACCATAGATTTTTTTAAAAATTACTTATTTTCTGTTAGAATAGATTATGACTAACCGAAAACCAATTTCCTTTAGCATGACCGGTGTTTAGGAAAACCAGGAGAATTCAGGGAATCTCCATATACCATAATTCAATATAGAATATTCAAAAATCGTTAACTTATTCAAAAATTGTCAATTGTAGTTTTAACTGATTACCAATTTTTTTTTTGTTTTGTGATATATTTTTAATTTATAATTCTACTGGACCTCACAAATTTCCATTGTATTAAAAAAAATATTATTTTTTAATCCGTAATTTTAATTTATTCGTAAATTCGCACTTTTACCAATACACTGAAATTTTTAGTTGTTATTGTTGCTTTTTAGGAATAACTCGGAAGTTTAGGAAAAACTTCACAACCGTCCAGACACACGTGAAGTTTTTCCAAAAAGAAATTCCTAAAACATTTTTTATTATTTTAGGAAATACTTCACGTGTGTTTGAATTAAGCAAATTCAACTGGCAGTATTCCTCTTTCCTTCGGCGGGGTAACTTTCTTCTGAACTATTATTACCAATAACTTCACCGTACTACCGTGTGTTGCGTTAATATTATTTTTTGTAAGGTCTAAATTTCATTTTCCTTCCTAGTTCAACAGGCCGACATCTATGTTTATAATTTTTTTGTATTACACTGAAAAAAAAAAAATTTTAAATTGGTAGACTTTCCGCGAGCGGTGAAGGGGGTGATTGGTCATTCGGAATTATTATTATTATTAATAATTGTTAATTCAATATCTACTGATAATAGATTTCTGTACAAAAATTATCGATAATGAATAGTGGTTGGGAATTTATTTATTTAATTTGTGTGGTTTTATTAAAAAGTTCAAGCCATCTTTGATCAGTTTTCAAAATATTCTTGAGGATTTTAATAGCTCAGTCCTAAGCAAGTCCTATGAAGTTGGCTTCTACAAATAATTATTCGTATCGGATAAGACCTTAGTATTTCTTTCAGCATTAATTCAAGCTTTAAAAATTTACTATTTTTTTGTTGCATTTATCTCAATGTTCATTAATGTCAATGTTCATTAATTTCAAGATTTGAATTTGATAAAAAGGATTATAGTACGTTGTTTAACTTGGGTTCAACAAATATAAATCTAATACAGCAATAGTATCAAGTACTGCGGCTGTATCACGGTATCAAACAATACAGCAATTGTAACGGATGGCCAACAATGTGGCCATTCGCAACTCAACCGATTTATCGATTTACGGTTGTTTCGGTGAGCCAACGCCCAACCTCATTTTTTCGGTTTTCAATAGTCGACTTTACCGGCTGTAGTGCCCCATCGTTGGAAGGGTGGCCAGTTGAGGCAGTTCATCTCTATAGTTCGGTGAGCCAACGCCCAATTTATTGTGTCGGCCAGTCGAGGCCAAATATATTTACCAGCGGATGGGCAGCAACAGTTGAGCGGGTAAACGGTATAACCAAGCTGCAACGGTCCAAAAGCCGCAACCCATTTGGACATTGTATTCCTGTAGAGTGACCTTTCTTGAAGGTCAAAAGGCTAGACAATGCCCATCGACTTATTTGCGGGTGGCCAATAACATTTCACGGCGGGAAGGCGCCCAACGGTCCGGGTACTAGAGATGGCTGTGGCATGACGACTCACTAGAAAGCCGCAACCCATTTAGACGTTGCATCTCTATAGGGTGAGTTTTCCCGAAGGTCGTAATGTAAAATTTTTCATTCAATTTTTTTGGGTACTTTTCTTTATTTTGTTTTTTTCTTTAATTTAACAATTTAAATTTTCATTTTTACTTTAAACTTTATATTTCAAATTTTATCTTAGTTTATATTGTAATCAAGCGCACGCGACCAGAGTCGTACATGGGTCTCGCTTCATTATTTTGGAGGCGCTCATATTATTTTTTTTGGGGTTTTACTTTCGCTGCTTTTATTTTATTTTATGACTAAAGGGTCATTAGTAGGGGTCCCTTCAGCAGACTGGGTACTTGTCACTCAGTGAGATCCGATCGACACCGGATGGACATATCCGGTTATTATTTCTTTATACACATGTTCCTCAAGTTTCGTCCGACAAATTTCGGCTGAACATTCGGTTTTTATTTTTATTTAGTTTGGGTTTTTTTATAAATTTTCTGTAAACACGGTGTAGGCCGGCAAAACCACCGTGTGAGGTCTCTGCGAGCTTAGTTGAAATCTGCGGGTCGGCTGCTGAGCCATCCGTAAAAATTTTTCACGAGTTTCGACGCATTGTTGGAAATATTATACTCAAGTTCAATATCCTTAATTGCAAGGCGTTCGAATTATTTTCATCACCCCATTAACTTAGCCCAACCTCAAAGCTATGATGTTATATAAAAAAAAGAAGAAGACGGTAGAAATGAAGATGAAATTTCTTTAAATTAGATTATCTAACATTTTTTTTTATATAACCAAAAAAAAAAAGATTACACAAAAATCAATGCCCAAGAGGAGAACAAATACTACTCGTATCTTATGTACATATAATAAAGAACATCATCTCTAGATAGTAAGTTAATATTACAAGGATAATAAAAGGATGAGTTATTATTATTAAGGTTGCCGTAATAACCATCTTCTTTTTGCTTTTTCTTAAATTTATGTTAATTTCTTGAAGAATGTGTTCTAATTTTAATACTTTGGTATATACGAAATACAAATTTGTGGTTTATGGTTTTCTAATTCCTATCTTCTGCTTTTGGTTCTTAATTCTTATCTGTATATTCTTAATGAATTTAAGGACACGATTGATTAGGTTTTTTATATATACGTTCGTATTACGAAAGCTCTGGTTTTTAATTTCTTTGAAATATATTACGCAATAAAATTTTTTAATGGTTGGTTAAAAGCTTTTAATTTCAATATAATGTTTTTCATTATAAAATATTTATGTGGGTAAATCTTTGATATCGTGTATTGGTCAAATTAAAATTTTGTGTATGCCTCTACGAGAAAATATGCTATGTAGGTTAAGGGTTAGCAGTTCAATAAAGATGTAAACATATTTTATACAATTGAACCTTTTTTTGATATTATAAAAGGCTCTAACGTTTACGTAGCTCGTGTACGTTTTTGATGTTTGAAATTTCCTTTACGCTAATTTATCCACACTATATACACTTTATATACCGACATACCGAAATACATATAGTGTTCGAGAAAATACCCAAGGTTTATCTTTTAATAATGTAAGTTATTTGCACAAATAATACCGTTCGTTTGACTACGTGATTAGAATATTGGTTACGTAAGGAAATAAAAATGTGCTTAAAATGGAAGATTTTATCGTTATAGTGGTTGTACATCCAAAACGTAAATAGCTTCAGACCAAAACCAATATGATGTTAAGGGTTTTTCGTTACTGAACATTTTACAAATAAACAACCCTTTTAGCGGCTGTATTTTAACTTATTTTTGATTAAATTTAATTAACTGGATACCTGTTTACTATATATGTTTAAATTAATGTAGATCGAATAAGGTATGTGGTTCTTTATATATCCCCACACCGAACATTTCCATTAAAAATTTAATTCAATCACAAAAAACATTTTTTTTTACTTCGAAAACTACGAAAACCTAATAAAGCGAACAAAAAAGCTCCAAGTTATTATATTTTAAAATTTTTTAAAATCTCTGGTTATTCTTTAATATTTAATATATAGATTTTGTATTTTTTGTTCTGGGATGTTTAACTTTCAATATTGGAAAATGAAAAATTGCCAACAAAGAGACAGCGTACCGAATCGAATACGTACATGTACACAAGTACTAATAATAGTAATAACACATACAAACATAAAACGAAATTTTTGTTGTTGTTGTTAGTATAAACATACAGTATTCATGTACGATAAATTCTTAACATGAGCTTTTTTTTACTTAGTATAACTTTCTTTTCGTATATATAAGAAATTTTTACGATATACTGGATATGACAAATTGGTATGACCTATTGTCGCTGA
The DNA here is from genome assembly GCA_932526605.1 of Nephrotoma flavescens. NCBI lineage: Eukaryota > Metazoa > Arthropoda > Insecta > Diptera > Tipulidae > Nephrotoma > Nephrotoma flavescens. The sequence goes on from OW052220.1 coordinate 312,147,350, forward strand.
CAATAAAATATTGTGCCGTTTTGTATTTTATTATAATTTTCTCGTGAATTGTGGAAAATGTATATTCACAAACATTTCTGTGCGCTTTGCTATTTGGCGTGATGATAAAATATATCAAAGTAAATAAGAATATAATTTTTACGGCGCGTCGTTTATTTGAGTAATTTGAATTATTATTATTATTTTATTTTATTTTTGTTAGTACTGAAGGTTTGATAAATTGTGGAGGTTGTAAAATTTGTGTGTGTGTAAAATACAGACTTTGCGGTAGAAATCCTTTGTAATTTATCAATTCGTTGAGATCGAGAGATGTTTTTTATTGGTTTAATTTTTTTCGTTTAGGTGGTGTAGCTGCCTACAAAGTTGTTAAAGTTATTTATGGTTGGTTTAAATTTTTGTAGCTTTCTTGTAACTGTAAAAAAAAATCGTAAAATATTTGTTACATTTATGTGATGCTGAATGTGTTGCAAAAACCAAATCAGTTTGAAGTTTACGAAACATAATTAGGTATTTAGCGAAAATCTTCTTGTTTAACTCATAAAATTTGCGAAATTTATACTTTATATTATCAGGTTTTAAGTTTAATAAATTTTGAAATTCGATGAAGCGACAATTCACAACTTATCAATATTTTAATAATACAATTCAGTTGGAAAGTTTTTGGTAGAAAATACGAAATCTCTGAATCCTTTGATACTAAAATCTATAATCTATAGGATTAAAAATATTTTTAAATTAATTCTAAAGGAACAAAAACTGTTAAGATATATAAAAAAGATTGTAGCCGTAAAAAATATAACCTTTTAAACATGATATGCTGAACTATGAACCGAATTTGTTAACACCGGGTCTATGTTTTAATTCAAACTGGTGAACGTGGTGTTAAATTACCCAGTGTTTACGGGCTCTGAATAAAACTAAATAAATTGGTTTACTCATTAATTGGTTTAAAACTCTGTTCAAGTATCAAGTATCAATTTTCGATTTGTTTTTCACTATTCTTAAAATAAGACAATTTAAATAATTAATAAAAAATATTTAATACTTTATTAGTGTTCAGGAATCGTCGAACTTCGAAGAATTCCAGTGAGGTGCTCGAGAATATTTTCAATAGCATCATAATTTTCGCTTATCATGTTAATGATGCACATCATAGTATATAGTGTGGTGTAGTGTAGAATAAATGTTTGTAGCTTTCCTACAGCCCAGATGGATTAATTGTTTGGAATAAAACTTCATACTGAAGCTTGTCTTATAAACCGAGAGATCTCAATGATTTTTGGCCGAAATTGATCCTCCACTACCGGAGGAACAACCTTCCATAGAAACTCTTTCGTTTATTGCAAGTAATGTTTCTAATAAATAAAAATCCGCGATGTCTTCAATTTCAATCACACCGCCAAGGCAATCGGATTTCAATTTTGACAGAAAATTGTACCCATTTTCACAAAACGTTCTACGATTACGCCCCCATGATTCACACAAAAGCACAACATTCACCAACTTTTTGCCCACATAAATCTTTAACATATTGCCATTCTCATATATGCTGCGAATGCTAGCCAAATATCAAACATTCACTGGAGCTCATCATTGGCTCTGTCACTATAAAAACAAAAAAAATCAGAAGAGAGGGAAAAATTAAAAAAAAATGAAATGCGTTGCTTCCTTCTTTCTTTCATCATTCTTAATCACTCATACCTACATCAATCTCGTGCAAACTTTTTAACTCGTTTGAGTTGAGATATGAGTATCTCCTGTTCATTATTTTGGAACTGCGCTCGGTCTTGGTTATAATGGTTTTCTTGTTGGCTCGAATCCGTTTTGAATATTGTTATTATTATTATTGTTGTTGTTGCTATCACTGCTATTATGATTTTTGTTATTTTCGCTTCAGCATATCGAGTTTTTTGGAGCATACAGGTGGAAGGGTCAGCGCGAGTATCGGTTTCAAGACCGCAACAGGTGGGCAAGGTATACCAAACAAAAATAATATATATTTTAGTTAATTTTATTTCTATTTCTTTCGGAAAAAAAATTTTAATTTAATATTTTTCGGTGTAATTGTATTTTCAATTTTCAAGGGCACGATTGCATTGATCATATCTTTTAATATTTTTGTTACTGGAGTTTTTACGTGGAATAGGTCGAGTGGTATATGAATAAGGTGTTGAGTAACTGCTATTCGTTTTTACATTAAATTCAACATGTCCTTTCTTTAACTTTAATTTCTTTTGTGATTTTAATTTTATTGCGGGAACAGCACTTTGAGATCACCAGTTGGGATTTATGAATAAACATTTTGTTTTACCCAGTATCGGAGTTACTATAATTCCCGTTTTCTTTTCTCGTTGGTGTGCCATAAAGTTGGGAAAACCATTATCTTTCTTGCACAGGAGAGGCATATCTATTGATTTTGCATATCGTCCGAATATTGAAGATATGTTGACCTAATGTCTGCCCATTTTTGGCCATATTTAAGTAGTATTTAAATAAAATTTGCAAAAACTGAAAAACTATAGTATTCATAGTAGCACATACACCCGCCCATGGGCATATGTTTGGGAACCACAACTCTAATGTATTAGACGAATTAAATTAGTTAAACTCAAAAAATTTCATAATTTTATATTTATTCAAAAAACTCATTTTCATCAACATCGCTATCATCATTTACATTTTCATTATTACTATCGGCACTATTTGAAGTGAGGTCATTTTCAGAATTTTCCGAAAAGTTATCTGGATATAGAATACCAGCATGTTTCGTAAACGATTGAGAGAGTTTTCTTTTTTGTTTTACAAGATTTTCGAAAAATGTACTTCGCAAGGTACCACCATACAATTTTTTGCGGTGAGCCGATGACCTGCATAGCCTCGTTTAGCTGCACGCCAAGTACCTTCTATTTTCGTAGTACTAGTATATGCTTCGGTTTCCGGAATAACTAAAATTATAGTATGATTCAAGTGAATAAATCATTTTTCTTGTGTCTTCCAATATCCGAAATTACTGTGGTATTTGGAAAATCCACTTCCACCAATAATCCAGCAGAATCTCGTTTGGCACCGGTATTAAAATGACGGCGCTTGACTCACTTTCGATCTGTAAAAATTATTTTCATTAACAATTTTATAAGCTGCCAAATAACCATTGGCCATCGATGTGGCGTCCGCGATACAATTTATATTTGCCAAACCTTGACTCATCAGTTTCTATTGTTTTGTCCTTCCCGCAAAATTGGGACTGACTGTGGCACCGACCATGGCATCGAACACCACTTCTCTACTAAAATTAAACCAATCAACCACAGTTATTTGGGAAATTTATAGACTATACTGCACCAGAATGACACAAATTTGCATGTGAATTGTTTAATGGTTAAACGGGTTTTCGCAAAGACAGTTCCAGTACACACTGAAATAGATTTCTGGCAAATTTGTGTATTCTATGGTCTGTGTAGTATTTTGTTGACAGCAAACTCATTTTCAATTTTGTCCTACTTTGCCTAATTTTAGTGGTTTTTCACAAAATATATTTAGGAATAAAAATTGGCTGACTTTTGGAATCGTTTCTATCCATTAATAAATCAATTAGAGCTTAGGAATTTTTGGCTTGTACCTCCTAAAAACGATTCATACACAATCCTATAAAGATTTTTTTTTTTAAATTTTCATTTTACCCGATTTCGGCAATGTATACGCCAAAATACCTCGAAATCGGAAATCGACAGGAAAAAGGCTTTTGACCAAATAATTAGACTTTTAATATTTTATGTATATTAATTCCGGATGAAGGCGTTAATAAATTAGAACAGTTTCCATTGGAGAAGGCAGCGTGTATGATGACAATTTGCGTACTAATAATCATAACACTTCTGAACCAAGCGAATATGTTATTTCAAAAATCGTTAAATGTTAACAAAATTCTGTTGTCTAGCTTCACTCGAATGAAAAAACATTTAAGAAAGTTGTGAAAACAAAATCAACTAATGATTGATTTAGAAAAAAGAGAACCCCGCACTCCCTTAAGGGAGTCGAACGATTTAGAACGAATGGATTATCTTGATAAAAGAAGCAAAGACCAAGAATCCCCACTTTAATAATTCTAAAGCCTAATAAAAATTGCTTGTGATGATCTGTGAATGTTTTTCAATGAAATAAAAGACGATTGAGAAATCGAAAGTTGATGACATATTTGAATTATTTTTTTAATTTAGGAAAAAATTTCTTATTCGATCGCTGGTGCGTGATGTAATGCCACCATATATTGCCGAATAAATATTAAAACAAATATTACGATAGGATTTTCACGTTTTCCAAAAATTATAAAAGTATATCATTTATGAGAAAAACGGTTATGGTCAAACGCAATTGCAATAATATTGGTCCAATTCAGTTTTCCAAAATTTAAGCGGACGTGATGAGTTTTGATAAAAACGAGTTGTCACCAATAATCGGCATCTCTAGAGCCAAGAGAAACTGCGTTGACGGTATGGTACGGTATGGGTTACTAACAAGAGGTTCATGCTCTAGAAAATTGATTGATGATTGCTGTGTAGTTTTATCATTTTTGTGACTTCATGTATGTCATATCTAATGCTTCTAGGTGATGAGTTTTTTTTCCACCTTTGATATACGTTCTTCCCTGCCCCACACACAAAGCTCCGTTTTAAAAACATTGCACTTCTGGCACGTATCGAGTTTTGGCCATTTAAATCTGATGTTAAGTTTAAACCCTTAGCGTATTTTGTCAATGAAACTGGATTTTCATTAGATTTCACTATGTAAAAAATTAAAACAAAAAAAAAAATTTTTTGTGTGCCGAATTTCGTCCGGTGTAACGAGACTCGTAAGCTAGAAAAGCGTTGATATTATTTTCAACTTCCTTTAGTTTTTGTTCTGAGTTCTTGTGATAAATAATCTTTTTTCTACGTGTATCAAGCATGCTGTTTCCCAAACCCAAATTTTGGGACTTTCGACAAACCTGGACATTTTTGTTATTGCATTCCAAAAAGTAGTTCCTATTTCTAATGCGTATACGATTTCTATGGAGTATTATTACTTTTAGCTATAATTATGTCTTTTTATCATTAACCTGTATTAAACCGGCTTCGTATATAACTCTAAGGTTATATTCACCCAAAGATTGATATGCCACGAATAACTTTTTTTTGCGCAGTATTTGATATTTTTTCAATACGATTTTTTCTGTACAACTTTAATTGTTTTACTTTTTTCCTATATCTCTTTACCAGATTTAGTTATATAAGCTGAAACGGAATTTAATTCTTCCTTCCGTTCCTTTTTACTTGAACAGGATAGGCCTATACTATTTCTTGTGCTATTTGCTTGATCATTCATCAGAGGGTTGACATTCGGAATCACGACCACTATCCTAAAACTCTTCTTCTATCATTTCATCTTTTGTCAAATCACGTATCTCTTGTAGTTCAACTAGAGATTCACTCATATTTGAAGCAGTTTCTTTGTTGGGCGGAATTCACACATTTTCACCTTCGTTTGTTTCATAATTGGCTGTTTTGTTTGGTGGATAATTTAAAATAAAGAATAAATTAATTTTGATGCAAATATTCTAATACACAAAATATAAATTTACTCAGCTCTTGATTTTGGGATGTCGGTGGAATTTGTACGGTATTTTTGTTCAGAGCCATTTCTACCCTAAACTTTGATCTATTCATTGTGGGTCAAATACAAAAGTAGATCGCGTTTTCGGTAAAACTAAAAAAAAAATTCTGGAAATATTTAATAAACAGAAGTTTATTTTAGCTTTCATGAAAAATATGGTGCGACACAATTAACAAATTATACAAAGTCAACTTTTTCCAATTTTAATTTTTTTTAAACGGTTTAAATACATAGTTCACATTAGAACACCACTGTGTTTGGGGTAACTGTTAAACTTAAGATTAGTATTTTATAGAATAACGCAACTACTAAACTACTAAACTAACTATCTCTTTAACGAATTTTAAATAAATCAAATTAACTATGTAAATTTACCTATTTTTTTCTGCTTAGGCAGATTTTTTTGAGTTTGCCAGGTTTTCCAAAGTTAAAAGTTTATTAATTTCAGTTTTTGAAGTAGCATTTTGACAAACTGAATCAGTTTAAAATTATATCAGTTTTCGCGTTTTCCCGGATAGGAAAATATGAGTTTGTAGTAAAGTCCACTTTAGTACTTTTCACTACATTCACTCTATTGTCTAGATTACTCCCTTTTCTAAAAATTTACTAGGTTGTACATTTGATAATTAGTTGAAATATAGTATTCCTGTTTAACATTAGTTACCGGACATCGGCTGACTATTTTACTGATAAAGTGCAAACTAGTTTATTTGAAAGAAATCCATTTAATATTTTACCCCGTTTTAAAACCGTGCTTAGAGCAATTTATTTTATTTGGGCTCAAGCCTGGAATAGCCTTCTTACTTTGAGACGTATTGCACGTCTAAATCGGTTTAAAACAGAATGTTAGAAGGCGACAGACAACATTTGGAGTGCTGAGGCGACCAACTGCACACCAAAATGTTTATAGCTAAATATTAAACCTCTTATGTTATTCAAGTCAAAAACAAAATTTTCAAACGTTGTAGAACATCTTCGTAGTTTTGCCAATTTGAAATACAAGCTCCCTTTTAAATTTCCGTCCTTCAATTGCGATAATGTCCCTAGTGGTGGTGAGTGAAATAAGGATTTGTACAAAAATGTTCGGACTGGAAAGAGTTGCAATTTTTTTCACTCTCACAAATTACCAATTTCCATAAATTAACAACGAAAAGTGATGTTATGCGGATTTTGTTTTGAATTACTTATGGTAATATGTAGTTCAATATAAAATGTTTTTGAATAATTAAAGAAATCTGTTTATGTACACAATTAACTATGTACATATGTATATTTTTTTAAGGTGTGATAATTAGGACATTTCAAATCCTGTTAATGCCATATGCAGCGTTGTAGTGTGATGCTGTGAGGAAATAATAATAACATTTCTACGGGGTTAGGGATATATGTTGGTGGTTCATCTAACATAATAAAAACATATAAATAATTACAGTCAGATATCATTCAAATCATATATATGTATAGATAGGTATATCATCATTATTATCAGCATACCACTAACATATATGCAATTTTCAAATATTTTACAAAACTATATAGAACAATAATATACGAACATAAATTTTAAAATTAATTATGACAATGGACATGTCAATATAAAAAATAAATAAAAAATGTATATAAATTATTAGAAATTTAATAATGCGATAAACTTTATCTAGAATATTAATAATATAATAGCTTATTATTGAATAATTGTTTTTGTTATCCTGCCTAAATATTTTATCATAATTTAAATCAAATTTGCCAATTGAATTATTAATTTATGAACTATTTGCACATATTTACACAAATTGGGTGTATGATAGTTATATATATAGATAATATAAATGTAAGTAATGTATATACAAAATTCCAAAATTTTATTTTGGGTTCAACAAATTTTATCCTACAAATATTAAATTAAATTAAATTGCGATCTTAGATATTTACTCGAGTACATATCCAAAAAAAACCAACAACGAATAAATCTCTACGAGGTCAGTGTCCTCGAAATTTAAGAACTTTATAATTTATACCAAGCTAAACAAAAAAAAGTCATAATTAAATTAATTTTAACGAAAAAATAAATTAACATAATTTAAATTGTTTTATCGTAAAAAATCTCGAAACTCTTCTTATAGATATTATCATTTGCTTTTTATAAATAATTGGTATACCTAGGCCTTAATCGTACATAAACAATTATAATTTATAATGTACGCTTTTTATTTTTTACTTCTTAAATAATTTTAGTTTTTATTATAAATTATATATTTTAAATATTAATTTATTCAACTGATTTATGTAGTCGTACGCATGCGAGATTTTATATACTCTCATAGGGTAGATAAGAGAAACAAGTACTCTAAAAATAATTTTCCATAAATAAAAAATAAATAATTTATTACATATTAAGCTTATTTCAATTAATTAATAATAATAACACTAAAAACAAAGCTACATGAATTATTTTCTATTAAAAATACACGTAATAAATTTAATTAAAAAATAAAAATATTGTTTGGGGGGATATCGAAATAATATATTTTCATGTGTAGTGAGTGGGTAGGAAATTCGTCTCAAATCTTAATCTAGTGTAATTGCGTTAAACACGCACATTTATTTTGCACATCACATGTATAATGTAGTTGTTATTATATTACCTGTTTCTTACAAAAAATCCTTCATTATATTTGTAATCCTAAATTTTTCTTTATTACGTAATATAATCTCATATTAATATATTTTTAACGCTGGCTATAAAAACACACGCTTCCTAATATAATGACGAATCTAAAAATACTTCCGCCAGAAGATCCGATATTGTCGAAGTCACAAAAAGTCGTTTTTAAAAACATCTCTGTGTGTTCGTGTGTATATGGGTGTCGTGCCGACTAAATTTCTATGCTACTGTACAGGCCAAACGGATTGACTGGTCGGGATGAAATTTCATACTTAAGCTTTTCTCTGAAATTAGTACACCAGAAGTGGTATCCTCCATATAAGCTTTTTCATTTTTTGAAAATATACACCGGTCCAGAAATTTCGCGTTTCGACAGCTAAATGAAACAGACAAAAATTTGACTCTGTACAGAACTTTTCAAAAATTCGAAAATTTTAGTTAACTGTAAGTAACAGCTTCCATAGAAGGTTTTAGTTTTATGCCAATATTTGGAAGTACCATATATAAATTACAAGAAGAACTGTCATGAACTAAAAGATTCTAAATTAAATTTTCAACCATACCAGTCCAGACAATTTTTCCAAAATTTAAGCGGACGATATTTAAAAAAGACTGTTTTTACATTTTTTAGATAATAAACTAAAGTAAAGGAATCATGGAAAATGTAGGCCTTGAGATTTTCGCAAATTGACAAAATTTTTGAAAATTTCCGTGAGTGCGTATAAGTATGTGTTAGTGTCCACTAAATTGCTGAAGCTTATCTACAGCCCAGATGGATTGACCGATCAGGATGAAACTTCATACTTTAGCTTTTTTCGTAAATTTCAGAAAAAACTTTTTGATTTTTCCAAAAAATTTGGAAATTATATTATTTACAAGAAAAACGATTATGAACTGAAAAATTTTAAATTAACTTTGCAACAATTCCGGCCCAGAATATTTTAGTAGTTTTTTAGCGCAAGTGATCTTTTTGGCAAAAAACTATTTTTAACAAAAATTCGGGTTTCTTGAACTAAAAGTTTATAAATAAAATTTGCAACAATACCGATCCAAATCAGTTTTCCTAAATCTTTTTTGTTTTTTTTTATAGTAATCTTAAAACATTTCTTGCAGATTTAGCATTCGCTGTATTCCCGAAGTCAAAAAAGGAGTCTTTAAAAAAATCTGTGTGAGCGTACGTGTGTGCATGGCTGTTAGCGTTCTACAGCCAAGTTGATTTTTCGCGTACGTTTTATACCTGGTTTTCATTTTGTTAATATAGAGGCCGATTTGATTGTCTGTTTTTTCCAACGAGAGTAGAACCTTGTTACCGAATTGTCCAGAAACCATTCTGCAGATTTCATCACAATGCAGAGGCCTTGTGATTTTGTCGACTAGATTACAGGGTTTTTTCTATTGTGGTGAAGTTGAGGCTTGCATACTCCTGGCATACACCGTCGAATACAACAGAAAATAATAGTAAAAGAACAACATTACACCAAAATTATGTCGGCCGAAATTTGAGGAAAAAAAATAAAGATAATATAACCGGATAGTGTGCCAACTCAGGAATGACCGAGTGTCCCAAACGATAGTGCTGAGTCTGTTGAACAGACTCCCTCGAATGACCCATCGACCCCTAGAGGCCAATGTACAACCACTACGAAGTGATATAAGAGAGCGAGGACCCCTCCCCAACCGCTTTCTTTGTTAGGAGAGCCACCAAGAATCATCTTCACTACCCACTTCAAAAGCTTGCTAAGACTGTTGCAGAATGACAACATTTACTGAACTCACCAATTTGACCCTGGCAGGATGTCCTGCCAAGGGGATGAATGGGGATGGTAAGCCCAGCCTTTAAATGTGGAACCGTCACAAAATTAAACCGTCTTCCCAACATATCGATCCGAAAAACTTTAGCAATTCATTTTTTATTTGAACATACACTAAATAAACATTAGAAATAAGAAAATTGGCCAACGGGAAAAGAAAACAGAAATTATAGTAACTCCATTTCTATTCTTTACCCGTCAAAATAAGAGTTATTATTTTCACAGAGTAACATGTTTCATAACTTCACACATTTTTTTAGGATTTATATGCCCATAAGCTATTTTTATTAAACCAATTATATTAAATAAAGATTTATTTAGAATAAAATAACATTGCATAGTATAAGAAAAGTTACGACTACAAACAAAAGTGACTTTACGACTACAAACAAAAAAGTTTTTGGGTAATTAGAAAAGTCAAGATTTTGGGTAATTAAAAAAAACTTAAAAATATCATATCAGTTTCCGTGACACTTAGGACATTAGTTCTATAGGATGAAAGCTTCCAAATGACCGTTCCAATTTTTTTTTTTTATTTTATATGTGTGCGTTACATCATAGGTAATTTGGAATATTTTCATCGATACTAAAAGGTTTGGGACCACTGCATTTGAGGATTGCTCAAATGCTTGCAAATTAAAAATCAAGATGCAAGAAGTGCAGAAATTGGGTATAATTTTCCTTGCTAATTTAGGTATGGAAAAATTATTCCCAATTTATAAATATTTACATCAAACTTTTCTCCTCAGTAGGCCAGAAAAAAATATTTAAAAAAAAATTACATATAAATTCTTTCCCCATTTCTCTATTCCCGGAGAGCTAACAGAATAGTGCCACAGGAGGGGAATATTTTTGAAAAGGGAAAATTTATACTTATTACTATAGAAAAATTAATTCACAAAATGACCACTGTGTAACAAAATGACGCAAAAGTCAAATATTGAGTTATATCAAATCATGGCCGAATATTTAAAGATATGCATTTTTAAATATTTCGAAGCACTATGAAAAATTTTAAAATTTTCGTTACAAATCATCATCAAAATCTATTAAAAAATTTTGTATATATACATAGAAAAGAAAAAAACGGAAAATGTCAAAATTTCCCTCCTGAAAGCAAGCCATAGAGAGCAAGTATACATTTATTTTACCCGATTTCGGCGAGTGTCAGCTTCACTCTCGCTGGCATTTCAGCCATGCCCTTAATTGGTTTGTACGCTTGCGCTCTTACTATAAAAATATCTTATTTTTATATTTTAATCAACATCTGAATATCTTATTCCTATTGAAGGAAAACTATGAGAATACTATAATTTAAATATGTTTGAAAATACAACATCCGTCCGACCTACCCGTCGGATAATTTTTGACGGCAAATTACCGTTTAAACGGAATTCATAATACCAATTTGCACCAAATCGGAAAATATTCGTCAACGTTTTAGTGTTCAAATACCTCCCAAACTGATGAGTTTCAAGGGCACGTCAAGATTACCACTAAACGTCTCTCTCGACAGCGAATAATTTTCAATACTTGAATTTTTTTAATTTTTTGCGCAGTTTTCATGATAACAACCTGGATTTTTTTAAAATCTCACCCTGAATGGATATAAATAAATTATAAGGTGACATTATTGACCAAAGTTTTGAAATTTAATAAAATTTTAAAATAATTGTACTTTTAAATTATCCAGCCATTATGTAAAATTTTAAACAGTATATTAATGGTGATTTCGATTGATATTTTCCTACTCTAAAACAGTACCCTCATTTTGTATCAATGGAACAGAAATGAACTGCACAACTTTTAAATGTCAAAACAATATATTTGTTTCATCTTTGCTCTCATTTCATGTCGATGATTGAGATTTGTTTGTTCCAAAAATTCGTCATCAGAACGCCTATTTTGATCCAGAATTGAGAGACGAAACCACAAATTTGTGTATACGTGTATACGGCGTATAATACACAATTTTGAATAAGTGTGCTGTCATTTGTTACGCATGGATGTGTGTTGTTTTTGTGACCATATGCATCAAAATTTATCGAACCGGGTGGAATCGGTTCAAATTTTTGGTGCTTCCACTCCTGTTTTGTGACATTTTCCCATGGTATCTAGATGGGGAACAAATTTGTTCGGACGTAACGCCACACCATTCGCAATATTTTTATTTTAGGTTAATAATATTATATTTTGTAAATTAACAAATTTTATATTTTATAAAAAAAAAACAATTGTAAAACATTTCGTGTTCAATAAAACGACACGTAAAAAATAAATTCACTTTCCTCAAAATTTAGCATAATTTGGCAAAAGCAAAATTATGCTAAATTTTGAGGAAAGTGAATTTATTTTTTACGTGTCGTTTTATTGAGCACGAAATGTTTTACAATTGTTTTATTTTTATAAATTATAAAATTTGTAAATTTACAAAATATAAAATTATTAACCTAAAATAAAAACATTGCGAATGGTGCGGCGTTACGTCCGAACAAATTTGTTTGTTACTAATACAAAAACACATATATTCTACACTATTGCGTTTCGGTAATTCTTCTCTCCTGTTATTATTTTAGGATCAAAATACGCGTTCAGATGAATCTGATGCGAATGATCATGTTGATGTGAAGTATGTTAGGTTTCAGTGGTTGACACTTAGGCCATTTCTGGCCCATTGTGATACCACGCATTCAAGTCACATCATTAACCCACTCATCTATTCACCTACTCACACAATTACAGTATACCACCTGCATATTGCAAGCTAAATGTCAACCTGTACATTGACATCAGAGGGTCTTAGTTGTGTTTATTAACATCAACGATTGTAATCATTGATGAAATATCGATTTGCATCTATCCTCTGATGGGATTCGAACCCAGTACTTCCCGGTCCAAGTGCCGAAGCGTTGACAACTGCACCACTTGTCCGGTTGATGTGAAGTAAATGTTTAAAATTTCCTCCGTAACGTAATACTCGAATTAAATTTCCCAGTTGTATGTTTGGACAAGTATAGAAAAAATGGCGTATAGCAACAACAAAAAATGACAGTAGTGAAAATTACCCTGAGTGTTGCAAAATATTACCCTTGTGGATTTTTTTTTCAGTGTAACATTTTTTGTTCAATCGAAATCACACTGATGTGAAGTTTTTAACGAAAAGTGTAGCTACACAAATTAATGAAAAGTGTAACTACACAAATTATCGAAAACAGTAATTTCTAAAAAGTGTAGCAATTAACACGTTTACAAGAGCAAATCGTCAAATTGTAAATTTCATGTAAATATCGAGATCAAATTTTATGAAAAAAATTCTCTAAATGTTTGAAACGATATACATGGCCGATTAAAAAAATGGACACTGTGGCCTATTCCAAAAAATTCAGAGATGTTATCAATGCGAGCGTATATAGATGTTATCAAGTGTGGGATATATAAGTTTTCGAGAAGCAACCCTATAGGTGTTTTTATTTTAATGTGGGTAACTGTTTTGAACAGGACGATTCATCCACTATTAGAAAATATATGCTATACTTTTCATTAATTTGTGTAGCTACACTTTTCGTTAAAAACTTCACACCGGTCGAAATCATCATAAGTGTAGTCACATAAATTTATAAAATGACGACTAATAGTTTATCTACATTATGTCCTGGTTATCTTTTGGTGCTCGTATTATTTTCCAAACAGAACGGGTACACATATTTCTGATTGTAAATGGTGGAGCTTATCACATAATCATATACTTTGAAATGATCAAAATCCTTATCACGTTATAAAAGCTATGTTCTGTGTAAATACGGAGCTTAGGAATTGTATGATTTGCAAAGTAAATTCTTTGCATCCATAATAAAAATTATTCTCGAGCTGCATGAGAACGCCACAGAAATTCCTTTGCATACTATTTTGAAATGTGTATGATACTCAACAACATCGTCGTTCTACATGAATACACGAACGAAGGTGCTGTATCGAAAGCGGTGCACAAAAAAAATTTAAAAGATTTTGTATTTTATATATTTGGTTACTGTAATATTTACATATAGCTTTAAGCTATCCACAACTTGACTGCTATGTGCGGATAAAGTCGTGATACGTACTCGTATACGTATGTAATTCAAAAGATACTCAACAGTGAACAAAACTATGTACGAGTACTTACATTTAAAAATTTAAATTGTGTATTTCAATTTTGGTTAAGTTGAATTAACTTCTTGTTTAAATAGCATGAACACGACCGGTATGACTGCTTGTTTTAAGATTTCTAAGTATTCATTTTATGAAAATAGTTTGATTCCTATATACTCAGCATCCTATACACAGTGGTAGAACGGAAGTTGAATATAAAACTTGCTAATGGTACACATAACATTTTTTATTCAAAATTAAATTTCTTTGGATTTCATTTTTTGTTTTTTTTTTGTGTGTACCGGAAAATGAATTTTCAAGTTCCATTATTTCAGAATTGGTTACATAGCTACGTTTACGTACAAAAGAATTTTGTATATATGAAGCAAAAAAATTTTAAAAGAAGCAAAATAATCGTTTTGATTTCATATACTCAATATACGTATAGTCACACAGCTATACAGACAACATAGAACACACTAGATTTTACATTTTATTTCTATTTTGCTGAGTAGTTTTGTTATCTATAAATACGAGGTATAGGTACTGCTCTTTATATAAATTTGTTAAAAGAAAGGAAAAATCATTTTCCAGTTGAAATACAGGATTTTAATAACTTTTCGTTTCTCATATGAGTAAACTATTCTTTTGATTGAAATATTTTAGTTTTTCCAGAAGTCGTATCTGAATAATTTTATTTTTAATAAAATATGTTATAGGCATCAAAGTCAAATATCGTTGATAACATTCGATAAACTGTCTATTTATTTCTAGATGAATATCGTTAAATGTTATCATGCCAAGATATTGACATTCGTGCAATATGTTTAAATTTAGAAAAAGTGGTGATAATCAGACTTTTTTGTCGATACTCCTCTAGCTCTACAAACAATCTTGAATTGACTTTTGTTGGACAATTGAAATAGTAATTTAATTAACACTATTAAAATGGAGACAACCAATCGATGACAATTGGTTTGAAAACTCTTGGTCTTCTTGTACAGATTTTATTCAAATGTTAATACTTGTAAATATCACATCTCTTAAGGTAGCAGAACACATACAGCAAAACATAACAAGATAGTATGGATAATTATAGGCTAATAATAGGCTAATTAAATGCTCTATTAAAAAATTTCTGGCTCCATCCCTTCCAACTAAAATACGGCTTCTGCTAGCTTTAGAGAAAGTTAGCAAAAACTATATCGAAAAACGATTTGAAAACAATTGAAAAATTAAAAGTTAATTTTAGGCTAATTAAGTGTCCTATTTAATTTTTTTTTATCTGCTCGTTCTAGAAAAAGGATAAGGCGTTACCACTTAAAAACTAGCGAACCCAAATCAAAAACCGGACATAAAATCAAATTAGAACGCAAAACAAGATCAATTGACATACAAATAATTTAAGGCTCATTATGGCCTAATCAAACCCAATCGGAGCAAAACCGAAATTAAAACGCAAAATAAGTGAAGCCTAAAAATATTTAATAGGACATTTGATTAGGCTTTAATGAGCCTAAAATTATTTGTATGCCAACTGATCTTGCTTGGCGTTCTAACTTCGGTTTGTTTTGATATAGCTTTAGATTAAATGACCTGAAGTTTGGTCAAGAACTAGCGGAATCCAAAATTTCTTAATGAGGCATTTGATTAGGCCATAATAAGCCTAAAATTATTTGCATGTCAATTGATCTTGTTTTGCGTTATAATTAAATTTTTGGTCCGATTTTCGATTTTGGTTCTGCTAGGTTTTAAGTGGTAAAGCTTACAAATAAATAGGGCATATAATTAGCCTATAATTAACCTTTAATTTTCCAATTGTTTTCAAATCGTTTTTCAATACGGCTTTTGCTAACTTTTTCTAAAGCTAGCAGAAACCGCATTTTAGTTGGAAAGTATGAAGCCCAAAATTTTTTAATAGAGCATTTAATTAGCCTATTACTAGCCTATAATTATCCACACTATCTTATAATGTTCTGCTGTATGGGTTCAGCAAGCTTAAGGGACGTTAAATATCTCAAATTCTTAATAAACACATTTTATTAACCACTGGTTTTTTATTTCACAGAATTTCGCAGAAAATACATTTTATTAACCACTTGTTTTTTAATTCTGCGAAATAAAAAACAAGTGGTTAATAAAATGTGTTTATTAAGTATTAGTGTGTTTCGCCAAGTGCCTACGGCAAATAGAGTAAAAAGTATATCTCAAATTGTTGAGGCATGATTATTATTCTAAGGTTGAATTAAAAGTTATATTTTTTTGGAGTCATTCAAAAAATTGAGGATTTTAAAGTTTGTGCCTACTAGTACAAGTAACAAAAATATTTCAGGGAAAATTGTTTGCTTTTTAATCAGCGCTAGAGGTATAAGGCAATATAGGAAAACTATAAATCTCTGCTTTGAATTTTTAAACAAAGAGACCACAATGTAAAACTTATACTTATTTATCATTTGTAAAAAATATCTTACTCACTTTTTACTAAAAAGTATTCTGTTAATTGTGTTCGTCAAGAAATATATCGAAATATTTCAAAATGTTTGCAAACAACTAAAAAGCCCCTAGTGAAGAATCCTCAACCAATTTCGACCAAAAGCCGCTTTATTACACTACAGAAAATAGACTCACAAATGTATTAGTTCGTCGTATGTGAAACTACGAATAAAGTTGTTCGAGATTTTATTACGGAAAAAGCCTAGGAAATTAGTGTAAAGAAAAGTGTATGTTGATAACTCCGTGCTTCTGTGTTTCAATATTTCTAATAATATTGAACATTCGTGTCCAGCACAAATCGACAAAAGGACGAACATCGAAGTAAGAACGCTAACAAGATCTACTGACATATAAATAATATTACGCTCATTAAAGCTTAATCATATTTTTTGAGTGTTATTCGATATTAGTACCCTACAAATTCCAGAAAAACAGTTTGTCATCGCCACCATGGTATAGTAGTTAACTTCGTGCTGTCCGAGATCTCCGAAAGAAACAGGGGTAGAATTTTTTAATGACTCAGTCCGAACATGAATATTCTAACAAATTGGCCAAAGAATTTTACAATGATTGTTTAAGCCTGATGCAAGCCTATCGCATTGTGAATTTCAAAAATACTCCATTCCCAAGCACTATGCGAGTGTCGTATATATGCGATACACTATGCGTTCACAGCAGCCCTCGGTTCTCTAATATTCAGCGCGGCTTAATTGAAACGCAGCAAAAGTAGTCCATGTTGTCAGAACAGATCCCCTTTGTTAGGGTTCCCTGCACTGCATCGTTATGAAAATGCATTAAACCATTAACATAAATAACCTTTCACTACATTTCCTGTTAGCCAACCAGAGCATTTTTGTTACATAAAATTTTTTGGATATCAAATATCATTCAGATCATTAAGGAGATTTCAGAGTATAGTCATTGGGAATCAATATTATTCATTTTGACCACAAATGAAGTAGAGCGCTCGGTTGTCCTTGTGTAGGTAAACGATATGAAATTGCAACAAATGTCAATCTATTATACAAGCCGCATTAAACCACTTTGCAATCTTGTGTTCAAAGAACCATCGAATTGAATGTCAGTTAATGTCAATCCATTACTAATTCTTGGAAGGGCTTACCCTATCAACGTAGAGACTACTCTATCAATAAGGATGTTATTGCAAGAGCAAATCTCGGTTTTCAAATACCCGATTTGCAAAATCCCGGTTTTCTTTTCTTCTAGTTCTAATTGCACAAAATTTGGGGATTTTGAAAACCGAGATTTTGAAACCTGGGTTTTGAAACCGAGATTTTGAAAACTAAAATTTTCCAATACACCCATTTTATATGGCAAAAATGGCAACGAGATCACATCCTCAATAAAATAATTCTTTCCTCTGCATCGAATGTTGGAACAATCTTAATCTAAACCAGCATGCGGATATTGAAGCTTCCTCTGTTTTGGAACTTAACTCTCCACCAGGAATTCTAGGTTTTGCCGTAACGGATCTTCTTATTCTTTATCAGTAGTATCATTGACTTTCTTTAAGATGTGTTGACGAACTACTACTTGCGTCTCATATATGCCGATGGTGTTGTAACTCTCTTGAAGTCGGTCATCGGTGATGAGCAATGTCTTGTTCATGCCACGCCAGATGATGTCTTTGCGCAGGTTCATTTAATGAACCACATTAGTGGTCTGAAGCAGCGATGAGCAATCAACTCATTTAGTGAGTTTTTTCATGATGATGGTGATCCACGCAAATACCGCAAGTTAAGGTTCTCAACCATTCCATCTTGGCCTCTTTACTTTCCGGCACACTGCAAAAATATTTGAATGATCTGGCTTGAATTCGAACATCGAGAGGGCATAGAAGATGCGAATCCTCCGATTTCTCTTCATGATTTACGTGTAAGACCTTCTCCTTACACAGTAAAAAAAATTACATATTTTTAAGGGTAAACAAAATGCCTCGTAAATGTATGTAAATTTCACGTATGGTATGTACCGTGCATAAACCTTGGAATTTTCATTTTCTGATTTACATATGTAAAATTCAACAGTGCAGATATGTAATTTTCAATAAACCATTATGTAATTTTGTATACTGGGTAAGGCTAATATTTCATATTTTAATATTGAAATTTATAAAATTAGCCTAAAAATGAAAATAACATAAACTATGAAGAATTTCATTGCGAATATGGGAAATCAATTTTTATGTATTTTTATTTTCGGCAAAAAACAAAAATATCATCTACTCATAATATATGTATCTATTACAAAGAGTCCAAAATTTGCCCCCGCCCCCAGTTTTAACCCGCAGGGTCATTGTGTAAAAATACATACAAGATACAAATACAACCCTTACAAAACATGAGAACCTCCACAAGTTCTTTCTTAAAAATTCAAATCTTGCTTTATACTTTAGTATAACAAAAAAACATATCGATTTGGCGAATTATATCACATTAAACAAAATAGTATCTACGCAATACGCATCACATTTATTCTTACTCGTATATTTCTCATTTGTCGTATTTATCTCCGACAATATTTTACACAGTAAATATGGAATATTTCTGGAAATAATGTAATTTTCTTACAAAATGTCGCAAAATTCTGTAAGATCCTTAAAATTATATAGACAGGTTACTAATCTCTACATAAAATAAAAACTTTTTCAGTATATTCTGTGGAGTTCTTTAATTTACATACTGGTTTTCTGAATATTCCGTCACTTGTTATGGAAACAAAATTTTTACATAAATGACGTAAATATTTTACCACTAAATGTATGTAAATTTGCATAAATCACTTAAATTTTTTTACTGTGTAGCCTTGGGCAATTTTGATAAGATGCATAACGTGTGGGTGTACAAGTAGATTTTAATTATTATGATCAATTAACTTGTTTAAAAAAAAATACGGTTGAGATGCGATACGAGCTTGGTGACCAAATCTTAAATACAAGAAAAATCATGCGGTTGGTATCTCAATGTTGTTGCTACTATCTAGAAATGTGTTAAAATCAATAAGATCCAGTAGATCGTCGAGTTTGATACAGTGAACCCTGCGAAGAAACGGTACTAACAAAAAGTGGCGTAATGTTACTTTACGTATATTCATCAAGAAAATCAGGTAAGGAGTATAAATGTAGGAAATTTTTAAATGCAGGATTGATTACTATCAGTTTTAGAAGGGGAAAGCTAAATTTTTCCGGAAAGTTTTATTTTTTCAATGTTTTTTTTTATTTTTATTAATAATAAATGCTTCCTCAACCTTGCAAACACAGATCAAAGAGTTTCTTTCGTTCTTATCGCTTCTGCTGATAGTTTAATGTTAAAAACACCAAGTTTTATGAATATAATTTTTTTTAATGTAATTTTAATTCGTTGTTTACCTTAGAGGATGGAGGGTGCCGCCCCCAAACCCCCGCTTTTCCAAATTTTTTACCATTTTTGAAGTGTCGAATTTTATTTATAATTTGAAAAATTTCAAAATTTTCCTGGAAAAAGTGCAAACTTTTCCCGGAAAAATTAATAGTTCTCTCGAAAAACTATATTAAGATACTATCCAAATATCAACATTTTTATAATAATTATATATTTGCATTGTATTTTGAATAAAGTTTTCCGGATAAATTTGCCCCTCCTCAAAACTTTTGATAAACAATCCTCCATTTAAAGATTTTAAAAATTTATACGGTCTATCGGATTTTCTTGATGTATACGTAAAGTAAACTTTACCCCAAAAAGTAATTGACTTCGTTGGATGGGGATGAAGGCGGTTTCAGTGTTGAAATCTTACTTTCTTTCGAATTTTTTTTAAACCAATTTGATTAGGTTAAAATGACGTTTATTTCTTGTAAATTTTTTTTGTCAACCTGGATTGATTTAAAAAAAATTCAGTCGGAAGGAAGGAACGAAAGAGCGCAATATTGAATCCACCTTAAGAGTCAATATTAGCAAGGATGGTTTCTGTGGTAGAGTCATTTAAAAAATGATTGAGTTTCCTGTTCAAAATGTTCTTCATATTACTGATCTGGAAGAAACCAGAGATCAACATATCATCTGTAAATAAAACTTCTTTGGATGTAGTTAAGTTAGAGAATGTAGGCAAATTGAATGAAAAGGACGTTTTAGGTTTTTTTCTTATTGCTAGTTCTCACACGTAGCAGCTCGATATTGTAAGGTTAGTTCTTTTTCTAAAAAAAAAAATCCAAACAGTCGCAGTTAAACTACAATAAGAACTTCTCGTCCGTATGGCCTCGAAACGGCCGTACTCACAATACCATGTTAAAACAAAAAACGATAGAATTAGGCCACGAGTTCGTAGACATGAGTAATTTGAACATGGAGTCAAGAACCGTGATTTTTAAAGATGCTACATTCCCATTAAAACGTGACAAATTTTTTTACAGGGGTCGGTAGATATAGCAGATTATGTTGAAATTGTGCCTCAGTTTTGTAGTGATGATATAGAAGATGATCAAGCAGGTTCATGAAGTTGTTGTATCGTTGGATCACTATTAACGAATTAAACATGGTCGGTGCTTTTCTTTTCACAAAATTGAATTTCATATCGTTTAACTTACTATCATTGGTGAAATGAAGCGTACAATACTCCACTATCAGATTTTATATCGATTCGGAAATCAGGATTATGAGACTGATTCACAAATCTTGTTTGACTTATTTACGAATATTTTGTTGAAATTTAATTCGAAGCAGATCACGAGCCGAAAGTAGTTCTCGATGCTGAAATTGGTATGACGTATAGTTCTGGAATTACTAGCAATATTTTCATCCACCTTATCAATGAAACTTGCTATATCAACTGCGAGAGCCGTTACAAGTAAGTTAAATTGATTTAGAAATTTATTACAAGTGAACTTGACTTGCGATAGCAAGTTTTTCCTGTCGACATAGATGTAAGGACTCACAATTACCTCATTAATTGCCTCCTCACACTTCAGCTCCCTAAACCAGGTATGACCCAGGTCGAAAAACTATTGTTTTATTACACATTGAAACTGAGAACAATTGTTTCTGAACAAAGTCAGCTAGACTCAGAAGCTTTCTCAATTTTTACTGTTTCAAAAATCTATTTTTAATCATCCACCGTGCACGAAACAACTTTTTCCACACATTACAGTTAATTATTGAGTGTTTTTGGGTTATGTATTTTTGTACATGACGCCACAAGATACAATGACGAATAATTAGAATGATGGGAAAATTGCACTAATTCAAAAAACCGCAAAATGTAAAATTTCAAATGCCTAAAATTCTAGTATCAAACTGATAAGCTGTAACATGTGTCTTTGCATAATACAAAATATTTACAAAATAAACTGAGGATATACTTCACAGTATTATATAAGTTTGTTTCATCTTTTACCGCTAAGTTCACCAAAGCTTTTAAATTCAACCGCTAAAATACCATTCAAAAAGAATACTTATAACAAACTCAACACTTAGTTCAAAACAATGAAAAAATATCGATAATTTCATTCTGCTCTGAGCATCTGTAAAATCAATTATTTTAATCAATATGTAAATTAGCAGCACAGATAAACAAAAAGTTGAGGAGATATAATAATAATAGCAAGGAAATACTTAGATGATTTTCGATATTTAAATAAATAATATTTTTTTATATATATATATAAAGTTGTGTTTTCCAAAGAAATTACAAAAGATTTTTCATAATCAAAATTGCGAATAAAAATTCTTTTAAGGAACAAAAAAGAATTTTTAAAATTTATTCATAAAATTATAATACAATTTTCTGATTACAATTTTTCAATTTTTATTCTCAAAACGAAAAAATTTAAACCATAAATAGAGAAGAATTACTTTTTTTTCCTTGAGCTTTAAGTTGTTTGATATCGCTTTTATTTATTTTTTTTTCTTGCTTGTGCTTTTTTATAATATGGTAATTCAAACAGAAAAACCAAACGAAATGTTTATACGTCAAGATGTAAAAATAAAATTCAGATTTACATTTAACTTTTCTTTTTCGTCTTCTTGGATTTGTGTGTTATATAAATTTTTGTTTAAAAAAAAATTAGTTTTATAACACAAAGACTATCAGCTTCTTTCTATCTTATTATACATATATATGCTTTATTTTATTTTTGGTTAGTTTTATAGTTTTGTGTTATCTAAATAATAGGATAATGACAAATTTTATTGTAACAAATAAAAATTTCTATTAAAACGAGAAAACATCTAAAATCTAAAAAGCTTATTTGACCGTTGAAGGTCGAATATTCAACTTTAAAGTGTAAAACATTAGAATTCTTCTAGTCGAGCGTGGTAAAAAACCAAATAAAAATAAACTTGCAGTTAAATTTATCGCAAACGGTTAAGTAAATTTAAGCTGTATAAAAGAGCTTTCTATGTATACTAAGTACATAGCTTTTGTATACACATTAATCGATTTCTTGAAAAACGTAAACCCAAACGATTCTGTTCTTATTTATTTAAGTAATTACTATTAAATCGATTGTAAGAAAAATTAAGGTAAACTTTCCTGTAACTATCAGACAGATACAATTTATATATAGGTCGAACAGCAACAAAATAAAATTCAATATTATTTCCTTAAGGATGCATTATTTATTTTATTTTAAAAGCTATTTCAATGTAAATCCGATATAAAATATTAATCTTGATATGGATATTAATATTTATAAAATCATTATACTAGTTTCCTTTATTTGTTATTGCATAGTTCGTAAACATTTTGATTTTTTTCAAATAGAATATGAAATATTAGTTTTAATTTCATTAATATCGCTGCATTATAGTTAAGTTATTGAACCATACAGAGATAGTATTACAAATAAGTTAAGTATTTCATACTATTAGCACAATTCTGTGATACTAATTTGTGCCACTTTCCCTGTGGCCCTATTTTGGCTTTCCCAGGGAACAGGGAAAATATTTTGCTGTAATTACAAATTGCAATAATTCCCAAATATTTATTTTCCGTTCCCAAATGTATATTCTGGTAGACTGGGAATAATTTTTTGGGGAAATTTTTTTTATTTTGTTTTTTATAAACTAAAACGCATGTTGCGACCTTATTACAAGTTTAATTTATTTTTAAATATATATTTATTACAAAAAATAATGTTTAAAAATTCGAAAAAGTACGAATTACAATTCCCTAAAAAAATAATTTGGAAAAATTAACGTCAAAACTGCTATAAAATGGAATTATTTTTTCCCAATAAAAAAAAATCCCAAATGCCAGAATACACTTTAGGGAATAAACAATTCCCAACTGCTAGAAATACGTCACTAATTCCCAATTCCCTATTCCCGGGGAAAACCAGAATAGGGCCACTGGGAGTAGGAAATTGGGGAAAATATTTTCATAGCATTTTTTGTCGAAATTATTTTTTGTGGCCTCCTGATAAAATTAGTTTTGTGTAATTATTTTCAAAACAAAGTTAAATAGGAATTGCCTTTCTGTACAAAAAATTTTATGGGACCAATGTTTCTCAATTTACATAATTTGTTTCAAAACATTCTTAATTTCATCAGTAAGCGAAAAAATCGTATAAAATATGTTTCTTAATTCACGTACTTAAAGTTTGTTCTAACTTGTCCTAAACCCAACAACTACGTTTCATATCAAAAATAAAATTTGATAGTGTAAAATATATTATTTCGGGAAAAATAAAAACCCTTTGTCCTAAAATACTTCTATAAGGTTACAAGTTGAGAGCAGGTGTTTCCACTTTGAACTACCCAATCCAACTAGAAAAGACGAGTTTTCCGGAAAAATTAGGGGAACGCTCGGTCCAATATTCAAAAGTTGTAGAGGTTAAAGTCAATGTAAAAACCCTTTGTCTTATCATATCTCTAAGAGATTACAGCCTAGGGAGTAGGTATTTTCACTTTGAACTAGATCCGGGGAACAATTCGGGGAATACTTGCTCTATTATTCAAAAATTTTAGAGGTAGAACTCGAAGTAAAAACCCTTTGTCCTAAGATATTTCTAAGAGGTTACAACTTTTACAGTAGGTGTTTTTACTTTGAACTAGACCCAATCCAACTGGAAAACATGAGTTTTCAGAAAAATTAGGGGAACACTGGGTCTAATGTTAAAAAGTTTTAGAGATAAAAGTCGAAGTGAAGAGATTGTAAGAGATTGCAACCTAGAGAGTAGGTATTTTTACTTTCTACAAAACCCAATCCAACTAGAAAAGACGAGTTTTCCGGAAAAATTAGGGGAACACTGGGTTCAATACTCAAAAGTTGTAGAGGTTAAAGTCAACGTAAAAACCTTTTGTCCTAAGATATTTCTAAGAGGTAACAACTTTGAGAGTAGCTGTTTTCACTTTCTAGTAGACTCAATCCAACTATAAAACACGAGTTTTCCGGAAAGTTAATGGAACATTGGTCTAATATTCGAAAGTGGTCATAATAATTCTAGTCTAAAGGATTATTATAAAAACGAATTCTTTAAATGATTGAAATGATATACGTACGCACGACTATGGCCGATTAAAAAAATCTCTGAGATCCACACTTGGTAACGTGTAGATATATGTCGTTTAAAATAGTAGACAAATTGATCTGTTAAAAAAGTTAACCACATTAAAATAAAAAAATATTTTGGGCTCCACGCAAGTTTTAAATTGTAATTTTTTTTAAAATTCTAGTATTCGCGATGCACAGTTGGAGCTTGCCAACCACTTGACCAAAGTCAAAGTCTCTTGAACGTCTGGTAATAACCCATAAATAAACTGAGTTAAGTCTTTGGTGCGTTTTTGTCAATAAAATTCACCTTGAAAACTGTCATCGAAAAAGACGTTCCGTGCTTATTGGAATTTTAAAAAAATTTTAGCACAAGGCAATCTTCTTGCCTTATGCATTTATTTTTTATTGGATGTGGATATATTTCCTTTATGGTTACAACAGAAAATACGCCTGCATCATCTTCGTCATATGAATCAATCTGCATCATATTCAGTGATGTATCTGTATCATGGAGGCTCATGTCAACGGAAGACTCCAAACTGTCCGATTCTACTCTTCGACGCTTTTGCCAGGAACAACTTCAAGTCTTGTCCGTTTTTTTCGATTAGGGGTTTATGGGTCTTTATATGTTTCTCTCACCCCGAGCTACCACATTCTACACACTAAACTCCAAAAAAATAAAATTTTGGAACTATAGTTTATATGTTATTAAAAGTTCTACTAGACATCTAATAATATATAATTTAACAACTTACCTTAGTTTGGTGAAAGTTTACAGAAAAACGCGTAAATTACATCACAATAGGTTGTTAAGGACATTTTTCACTTCGAAATAATGACCTTACATCGTGCTTCGTTTCTGCTGATTTATTTTTTCGACTTTTGCACTCATTACCAACTTAAAAAGAATATACGTTACAATTTTTGTTATGTACATTATGAAAAAAATATCTAATAATTTTGTTTTTAATGTTTTGTTCCTATTCACCTCGGTGTTTCTAATTACCTCGTTTTACGGTACATAGTTTTAATTCACAACTTATGTATGTAGGCAAAAATTCGTAGTAATAATTCGTTTAAAAATAATAAAATTTAATATTTAATAAAGTCGGTTAGGTAGGTTATCACTCGTTTCGTCCATGAAAAGTTGGCATTTATTACATTTAACAAAAGTTGATTCGAATACCCATAGGTAATCTACATCTTTGTCTGTCTGCCCATTTGCAAAAATGTGCAATATTACCCTCTACGTTTTAAATAATCGAGACTATCGCTTGTTTTACATAGACTTTCAGCAAGGTCAGTTCGGAAGTATGCAAAACTAAGGTATCGTATCCCATTTACTTTAAAAATTCGCTTCGAAAGCAGCCACGAATTTATTCGCGGCACATCCCCCAGTAGTCGAATGACTACATTTTAAGAGCTTTCTAAGCTTGGTTCTGATATGGTAACCTTTTCTCGTTTTCTTGTCCCGAGAACAATTCAAAACTGTAAGTAAACCTGGAAACACTACTAAGAATAAAACATTTGTAGCCCCATTTATGCAGATTCATTGGCATGTATTGCTTAAGGTCACTTCTACCTTTATACAGAGTATTTTTTGAAATTTTTGATTATAGGCCATCTATTACTCGCCAAATTTTAAACATCCGGTCGTGATTTTTATTTGTGCGTACAAACAGTTACTGTTACAAATAAAATGAAGAATCTTGCGAGTTTTTTCGAATTTAGTGATTGAAAATGATTCTTGAATTATGGCATTCCCGACTTCATAAGTCCAGTATCGCCACAAGCTTGATAAATGGTGCATTTAATATACAAACGCCTATGTATCTTTCTAATTCCCTCTCATTGATAGAAAATGAATTGTTAATTTCGATTTCTGAAGCACAATAATTTGATTCTTTGGCAATGCGTTCTTTTAAATTAGAACCAAAAACATAATTAAATATTTGAAGATGTATTTCAACTTTCAAGTTCAAGCACGTCGGAAGGTAGCAATTCATCGCACGAAAATTTGTATTTTTCTGGAGAAAAATCTGGAGAAAAATAATGTTTTGTTTTCCAAATAACATTATTGTATTTTTATGTTTGGTAAAACATTTAAGGGCTAGTTTTGGGTTCATGCTACATGCTGCGTAGATTACTGTTATGTTGCATTAAATTGTTGCGTTGATTACGTGACATTTTAACATAAAATGTTATACAGAAAAACCTCGTTTTAGCGGACTAATTAGAAAGTCCGTTAAATGTGAATGTTATTAAATTTAATCTATTCCATCGAGTTTAATCTGTAATGGAACTCAGTTATTTCTTAGCCGATTATGTTAGGATTGTGTATGTTGAATGAAAATGGGACACCTGGGACGGAACTCAATCAATTCTTAACCGATTATGATGGGATTGGGTATGCTGGATGGGAAAGGGATTCATAAACGATTTTTGGAAGAAGTTCTGGAATATGGCCACCTTGGACGGAACTCGACCAATCCTTAAATGATTATTTGGATACTATACTTTGGACGGAACTCAATCAATCTTGAACCGATAATGATGAGATTTTTGGTGCTTAATGGAAAACGAATTTTTAAATGATTTTGGGGAGCAATGTTGGTATTTGGCCACCTCAAATGGAGCTCGATCAGTTCTTAACCGATTATGACGAGATTGGCTATGCTGGATGGAAATGGGATTTTTAAATGTTTTTTGGAAGAATTTCTGGGATATGGCCACCTGAGACGGAACTCGATCAATTTTTAACCGATTATAATACGATTAGATATGTTGGATCGAAATGGATTCGTAAATTGTTTTGGGAAGATGTTCTGGAATATGACCACCTGGGACGGAACTCGATCCATTGTTAACCGATTATGACAGGGTTGTCTATGCTGGATGGCAAAGGGATTCCTAAACGATTTTTGGAAGACATTCTGGAATATGGCCACCTTGGACGGAACTCGATAAATTCTTAAATAAGTATAATGAGATTGGGTATGCTGGTTGGAAATGGAATTTTTAAATGATTTTTAGAAGAATTTCTGGAATATGGCCACCTGGGACGGAGCTCAGTCAGATCTGAAACGTTTATGATGGGATTTTGTGTGCTGGATGGAAAAGGAATTTTTAAATGATTTTGGGAAGCAATGCTGGTATATGGCCACTTGGGATGGAACTCGATCAATTCTTAAATGATTATGATGGGATTGGGTATGCTGGTTGGAAATGGAGTTCTTTAAGCGATTTTTGGAAGCAGTTCTGGAATATGGCCATCTAGAACGGAATTCAAGCAATTCTTAACCGATTATGATGGGGTATGCTTGATCAAAATGGGATTCTTAAATGATGTTGGGAAGGAAGTCCGGGATATGGCCACCTGAGAGGGAAGTCGATCAATTCTAAACCGATTTTGATCGGATTGGGAATGCTGCATGGAAATGGGATTCTTAAATGATTTTGGCAAGTAATTCTGGAATATGGTCACGAGGGATGGAAACTCGATCAATGTTTAACTTATTTTGATGCGATATGTATTTTGGATGGAAGTTACTTTTTTAATTGATTTTTGGAAAAGTTCTGGAATATGGTCACGTGTAATTAAATTCGATTATTTCCTAACCGATTTTGCTGAAATTGGATACGGTTGACGAAAATAAGATTATTTAATAACTTTTGGAAGAAGTGACCCCCTTATGTAATCAGATGGGTTGAACGAGTAAGCCGTTCAATTGGGTTCAGTTAAATCGAGGGCTAAAAATAATTTCAAATATTTCCATCGCCTCCAAAACCACACCCCCAAAATGCACAAACTCCGCAAGGTACTGCAGTGTTTGGATAACCAACGACTTCTTGTAATTAGCGATGACTTACGTGATTTTTAATTTTTAACCTTATGTTTTACCAAACATTTGCGGTTCAGGTAAAGCTTGAACTCCGTTCGTTTTTTAAGAGTCTTTACTTCGCTTAATTAGTTTGGTATTTCATTTTGATCCCGAGTTTGCATATGTAGCACAATCTGTTTTGCATTACAATTATGACAGACATATTTAAGATATCAAATTGATCTTCGTCGCTTATGTCACTTTGTGGTTCTAAAACAAAGCGACACAATGCTGGATCCAAATTGAAATTTTCCTCGTTATCGTCCCTTTCCAAATCGTCGTTATACTACCACTGAATTCATTCATGAGTTATGATAAATCATTTTGAACTATGAAAAATTTAAAATTAATTTTAAAACTATGGACCCGTGAATTTTCGAATCAGTATATCGGATGATACAACTAATGATACAACCAATGTTTTTTAATATTATCTAGGTAATTATATACTTCATTTTGTAAAATCGACAGCAAAGAATAAATAAATATGAATATAAGCTTCAAATATATTTTTTTTATGTATAATATGTCTTAATGTGTAATAATCTACGATCTAAAATATACGTTGACAGTTACATAAAATTCACCACGGCAAGTGCAATCTGAAGTGAAAATATAACGTTGGGCCAAGCACACTACCTTGTGGTACTCCAGCCAAAATGTTTTTCTCGTTCGACTTAGAGGTGTTATATTTGACATAATATCAGTGATATGACCAATACGACTTCATAAGTTGGTAAATTTCTGGCAATTTAAGATTAATTTTATGGAGCAGACCGTCGTACCAAACTTTAT
Source organism: Nephrotoma flavescens (assembly GCA_932526605.1). NCBI lineage: Eukaryota > Metazoa > Arthropoda > Insecta > Diptera > Tipulidae > Nephrotoma > Nephrotoma flavescens. Next base: position 312,177,259 of record OW052220.1, read on the forward strand.
CGAATACTTGGGCAACATCCAAGAAGAGGTATGCTGACCTTATTTCTGTAGCTACTCAGTGTACTTGCTCAATGGTTCCATGCTCGGCTCTGAAACCAAATTGATAACTAGGGATGATATTTCGCAGTTCCGGGTTAAAAATAGTTTTCTGAATACTTTCGAGACGATTCTTAGTAGGCTTATTAGTCTATATGTCGAGACTTTGGTAGGATCCTTGCCAGGCTTCGGGATCATTTTTATAGTTGAATCTCCAGCACTCAGGGATGTATCCTGATTCGTAAGTTAAATTGAATATTTAAGCCAGTCGTCCAAAGGCACACTCTGGCAGTTGTTCAATTTCACTTGTAGTACGATCTTATACCCAATTTGATGTGCACTAATAAACTTCACCAGTGGTTTATCTTAAATTTCCTCGCAGGTCTGATTGCTATATTATCTATGTTAGCAACCGATAATCAAAGGTTTGGAGTGAATACACTTTCAAGGTCATCGGCAAAGACCTTTTTCCTCGTCACTTCTAGCACATTCACTGCTAGAAAGATGAATTGGTTTGTGTCCGAATGGATAAATAATTCTTTAAGATAATTTTGCATATAATCCATCTTGGTTTTTTGTAGTTAAATTTGTTTAGCAAAATTCAATCAAGTATCATATGCAAAAACTTGAATTTGCTAAGAAAGTTACGGCGGCTATAAGTGAACGCTAAGGAAATGCCCACGATATAAACCTGGATTTATTCCATGAACGAAAATGATATCGATTATGTTTGTACCAATATTGAAGACATCGATTGACCACGATATTTCAATCTCACCTATTTATTTTATAAAAATTGAATTTTAACTTCTAAAATATAGGTAAACGCTAATTTAAACTGTACAACTATATATAAGATAACGAAGTTCCTACAGAAAAACGACGAAAAAAGCAAGAAAGAGCAGTAATTTTCATTGTCTACAAATTGTCTACATACTCTACCTAGTCTCGACATTGTTTACTCCAAAATCAATTGTCTACGCTAGTTTCGACTTCAACATGTAAACAATTCAGAAATACGTATAAACCGGCCACACTGATTCATGTTTCATAAGCATCTGTGGGAACATTTTCTTCTAGAGTTTTTGGTAGCTATTGTGGAAAGCTCGTGCTTAGCTTTCTCGTTTCCCGAAATTTTAATTTAATAATTTGTTATTAGCTCTCAAAATTGGAGAAGTTGTGCAAGCTTGATCGGAATATTCAACAACAATAGGCTCAAATTTGTATTCCAATAATAAAGTTAAATATTGAAATTCCCTATAGAGGTCATTGGATTATTTAGTAAGCAAATACAGAAGTTTTCTATATGGTAAAGAAAAACTGTTTAAATAGAAATATTCAAATTTAATGTTTAGGTTAGGTACAACAAATTTAATTTAGTAAAGATCACTCTTAACTAACAAAACACAAGACCTTGGTGATGTAACGCTATGTATTTCGCATTTTGCTATTGACTTTACTTGGCACAAATATGTTTTGGACTGCCCCACTAGCCTGTGTATAACTTAAATGATCTTACTAAATTTTGGTCTGATCTGTCCGGTATATCGGTTTTCGTTTTCAACTCTATCAAGCCTTTGCTGCTCTATTCGTATCTTTATGTTGGAAATACATGTGCAGAATTTTGCATGCATCAAAATTAGAATACACTAGAGTGTATATGAGTTAAAATACATGCACGACGCATGCCATGCCAGAATTCCGCACGTCGTCTCTATTTCTAATTTGACTGCGCATCCGTCAGTGTTGACAACATAAAAAAAAAATAAAACTAAAAATCTTCGGCTACTTCATGCGACATTGTTTAATATTTTCCACTTTTGACACTAAATTTTGTCAAGATGGAGGAATTTTATTTATACGATATTAGACATTTATACGATATTAGACATTTCAACCGCAAAAATATTTATATGTGTGACAAAAAGTTGATAGCTTGCTTTAACTCTAAATATAAAAAATGTCGCACACAAGTGTCTACATGCGGTGCTGCATGCAGAAAATCTGCACATGTTTCCAGCATTAAACGTCCCCTCGGCTGGTGAAAGGAATAAAATCAAAAAATCACCATTAATTCATTTTCTTACGGAAATATTTCTTGGTTAAAATATCAGTTCAATTGAGTTGCGGTAAAAGGGCAGTTGAATATTGTTATATGGGTGAATTTGGTATGTCCACTGTGCCATTTAGTCCGTCTAAACCTTATTGCCTTCTCAATGTCGAACATGCGGCTAGTATTTGTGCTGTCTTTATAAATATATCTGTATGCGTCATAATGACGCTTCTATCAATATATACGAGCAGAACTTTCATGATGCTATATTTCGATGTGGATGACACCGGTGTGAAGTATTTAACGTTAATAAAAAGTGTACTTACACTTTTTAACGAAAAATGTAGACTCAAAATGTGTAGCTACACAAATTATCAAAAAGTGTGGCTAGAAAATAAAAAAAAGGTTAGAACTCGAAACACGTTGTTTAATTAAAATTATTTATTAAAAATAAAAAAATTATATTGAGAATTCAAAAGCGCATCGGAAACAATGATTGCTAAGTGTGGAATTTAGTGTTTTTAACTTGCAATGGTGTCTGGAATTTGTAAAAAAAAGTTCAAGACAATTTGCATGTTGTGATTTGCGATATGGCACTACACGTGGAAGCCAAATTCACTTAATTCTTAAAAAATTCAGAAAATCATTGCAACAATAGTTGCTAAGTGTGGAATTTGTTTTCTTTCATTTTCAAATTCATTTAATTATGTGGCCAAGTGTGGAATTTAGTGTTTTTAACTCGGCATGGTGTCTGAAATTTGTAAAAAAAAAAATCAGCCAAATTTGCATGTTATTCGCGATATGGCCGTACACGTGGAAGCATCTTTGGCCAAATTCACTGAATTCTTTATTAATCCAAAAAAATCATCGTGTCCGGAATTTGTAAAAAAAAAAATCAAGACAACTTGGATGTTGTGATTGGCCATGTGGCCCTACACTTGGAAGCATCTTTGGCCAAATTCACTTAAATCTTTAAGAATTCAAAAAATCATCGCTACAATGGTTACCAAGTGTGAAATTGGAACTTTGGTGGAATTAGTTACCAAGTGTGGAATTGTGGCAGTCATTGTGGCGATGATTTTTTCAATTTTTAAATATTTAAGTGAATTTTGCCAAAAATGCTTCCACGTGTAGGGCCATATCACCAATCACAACATCCAAATTGTCTTGACATTTTTTTTACAAACTTCAGGCACCATCCCAAGTTAAAAACACTAAATTCCACACTTGGCAATCATTGTTGCGATGATTTTTTGATTTTTTTAACAATTAAATGAATTTGGCCAAAGATGCTTCCACGTGTAGGGCCATATCGCATGCAAATTGTCTTGACAATCAAAGATATCACATGCAAATTATCTTGACATTTTTTTACAAATTTCAGACACCATGCCGAGTTTAAAAAAAACAAATTCCACACTTAGCAACTATTGTTGCGATGATTTTTTGAATTTTATTTAGAATTACGTGAATTTGGCCTCCACGTGTTGTACCATATCGCAAATCACAACATGCAAATTGTCTTGATTTTTTTTTACAAATTCCAGACACCATTGCAAGTTAAAAACACTAAATTCCACACTTAGCAATTATTGTTGCGATGGTCTTTTAAATTCTCAATATATTTTTTTTATTTTTAATAAATAATTTTAATTAAACCACGTGTTACGAGTTCCTAACTTTTTTTTCTTTTCTATTTACACTTTTTGATAATTTGTGTAGCTACACATTTTGAGTCTACACTTTTCGTTAAAAAGTGTAGCTACACTTTTTATTAACGTTAAATACTTCTTACCGGTGTGGATGGCCACTACGAGAATTTAAACGATGAGGTGTTTTCAGATTGCTTCTCCCAATAGAAACTATCAAGGTAAGGCGAACGACACTTGCGCAAAATGGTTAAAATGTAAATAATATAAGTGCATAGATTATTTCCAAAATGCTGCTTGAAAACTAAAAATTGTGTCAATGTAACGATTCAGAAAAGCTTCATAAGCTTTACCATAAGTCAACCACAATATTAACAGTAATGTTATGATAATTACAAAGATTTTCGAAATCCGCTAATTACATATTTAATTATAAACTTTGTTTTCAAAATTGTTAAATTTAAAGCACTTCCGCGAGCAGCGCCAATTACCAAAATGAACTATACCAAGAACTAATTATCCGTACACAAAAAAAAGAATATTTGGCCATCGGAGACATTTTCGTTTAAATTTACATTTTATTAAATTTGTTTTATGTCTAATGTGTTTTTATTAAGAATATTATCCTGCACTCGTTGTAACCTATTATAATGTTGCTTAGCAAAGAAATTAGCGTTTTTTTTTTACTTTTCACCGACGCGCAAACATACAGAAGAATATGAAGTATGAACGAACCATATTGTTGAATTAGCTCAAAGGCAAATATAATAATAAAATTATAAGCAAGTAAAATAACAACAATAGCAACAACAACGACTTAAATTAACATTGTTAAATATTCAATTTCATTAAATAAGATGAAGGAACGAACGGAATGGAAAAGCTCAAATACAACGCAACACAACATTATCGTAGCTAACGAATAATGTACGTAATTTGCGCTAATATTCTCTCTGTACTTTATTCGGAGTATTGAAGATTTCTTCTTTCTGCTGAGTTATGTACGTTCTATTATCTCGTCTTACACTCATATTCCGCTTTTATTAGAACGATACTTTTATAATACACGATTTTCTATAATATCTCTAAGAGATGAATAATAATATAATTTTTTTTTTTTTTTAAATAAAATAATATAAATTAAGGATGAATATTAAATTTTTTGTTTAAAATTTTGTGGCGTACTTCGTACATATAGTCGTACATATACACAAAAAAAAAATACTGGATCTGGTTTGGTATATACAGAGCCAGTAATTTATTTATAAACGCGAATATAATTTATTTAATTTTTTTGCCTTAAACAATGGTTTACGCTGTGCAATACAATACTCTGCCGAATATTTGGCTAAAATAAAAACCAAGAGATGCCCGAAATTAAAAATGGTAAATTATGGAAAATACTCGAGGTAAATAATAAAATGCTATGTAATGTAAAAGCTCATTAAAATATTTTATTTTATTTATTTAGTAATTTAGTATGCATAAATCCTATATTATTTCATCCTTTGATTGTAAACCGTACCGAAAGCAATTAATTTGAAAAATGTATTAAAAATCCAGGCATATTGTTATAATTTTAGAATGGGTAATTAGTAGAGTATCTCAATAAATTCATATTTAGGCAATATATTATTTCAACAGAAGAAACATATACTAACTAATTTACAGCTATTTGATAAAACAGTTATATTATGAAAAAATGCTTGGAGTTTTTTTGACGATTTAAAAAAGTAAGTACCTAAATTATAAAAGGAAACCTATGTTACCAAAGAAATGTTTTTGATTAGTAGAAAAATAATAACAACACTTATTGAACCAGAGTCATCTAGAATGCTACATATTCCACGCTTATTTTACAAGACAATTTTTTATTTCCCAAACGAATGAAAAACGACTAAATCCTGTTTGTTATTTTAAATCTCCAGTGGCTCTATTCTGGTAATTCCCTGGGAATAGGAAATTGGGGAAAGATTTTAATTTCTATTTAAATTCTTTTTGCTGGCATACTGAGCTAAAAAGCCAGTGGTAAATTTTTTGAAAACAAAATAAAATTAGGAATAATTTTCCCTGCCAATTTAGATATGGAAAAATTATTCCCAATTTATAAATATTGACATCAAACCTTAACCCCTCAGTAGGGCGGAAAAAAATATTTGAACAGAAATAACATATAAATTCTTTCCCCAATACCCTATTCCGGGCAATTGCCAGAATAGTGCCACAGCACCACAAGTTTTGATAATACATTCTACATGATATGAAAAATTGGCACAACTTAAGATGCAATGTTAGATTTCATAATCTGCAATAAAACATTTTGGTTTTTCCTTCACCAAGTATGATGAGCGCGAAGTGCCGTTCTTGGTTTTATGATTTGGTTGTTAAATAAGGTAATTAGTATTTTTTGTTTTTGCTCTCCTGAAAAATTTATATTTTTGAGTTGTGTCACTTTTATGTGCCTCATTATGTGCGATATGGAAAAAACAAAAGCTTGGAATGCCACGAAATAAATTTCTAACGTTTAATCTGTTAAAAGAGCAACTGCAGCTATGAAAACAAACACTTTGGTGTTAGCCTATTCGGATGATTATGATGAAACTTCATACTTACGTTTTTTTCATTGGTGCATCGAAAGTAGCAGCTTTCATAGTAAAATAAAACTCATGTCACGACAGAGGCCAAAGCCCCGCCACAAGGAAGTAACATTATGAAAGAGATATGTCCACAACAATAAAGCCTATCTTCATCCTGAGAGACCACGTTAGAATCTCTCACATTACACACTCCGACAGTTTGAAAAACTGCTAAAGTGGTATGAGAAGAGCATCTGGACTTTACGGCCATCTCATGATGAACAACAAATATACTGAATCCATTACTTCATCATTGTGACGACAATACAAGGAAATGAAGAGACGAGTCTCATTATACGAAAACGTGGAGTTTTTGAAGAAATAAAACCGAGCTTAAAGTCTTAAAGCGTAATAACATACAACCACCACCAGACATACGATATTATAACGGTAAAAAATGTTCTAGAATGTGCATTGTTTCTAACATCCTTTGACTGAGTCACTTCCCACTACACAACCTGTTCTCTCTCTCTCTCTCTCTCTCTCCTTTTTTTCTCTCTCTTTTTTCTCTCTTTAGTTTTCACATCGCAAGAAGGGATTTTGCCGCATGCTGAGTGGTCCTCCAAGCACTATCGCTTGTTTGCTAGCGTCTTTCTATACGACCACCGTAGATCATAGACGGAACGAATGACCTTCTTTGTAAACGTAGATAGTATTCTACAGTCAGTAGACAGTAGGGTTTAGCTGTCACTTTCGAAAGACAGAATAGGCCTTATGAGTGCTTTCTATAATGCTTTATAAAATGCGAGCTTGTCCAGCAGTAACGTTGGCCTTTATTCCTTCCTGCAAATCTTTTGATAATGTTATTACTGACCTGAGGTATTAATAAAAATTACACTGTCAAAATTTTGGTCGCCAATTCCGAAATATGCCACATATATCTGCGTATTTTTATTTATGCCTAATTCTAAATTTTCAGTTTTAATTGGGTAAAACTATAATTTTCTTTAATTTGCCGAGTAATGTTGGAATTAGGTGGTAAATATCACATAAATGCCTGGGAGGTTTAATGACCAGTACTGATCATATCCAAGTGTGTTGAATGTAACATAAAAATTTCGAACATTGGTAAAAATTGAAAAACGAGCAAATAGCAAAGGACAGAAAAAATACATTGCTGGGGAGAATTAGGTAAAAAAAAATCGCATACTTCATTAAATGAGCTTTAAGCTCAAAATGGGATGCCTGTAGCAAACCAGGCATCCTATTTTGAGCTTAAAGCTCATTTAATGAATTCAATTGCGAATTGTGGAAAAAACGTATTTGATATAAAGAGTTTGTACCTTGGCCTCTGTAATGAAATGTGTAACAAATGGTGGTATCAAGGATCCAGACCTTTTAAGCTCTGGTCTTGATCGGCAGGCTTTGGAAATTTACATCTCTTAAGAGGCTAAGCAAATAGAAATAATTTAATATTTCGTTTGAAAGATATTGAATTTCGAGCTCTACTCTAAACTAAAATAAAATTTAAACTCAAAAAATTAAAAAGAAGGTTTTGTGCCTAAAGCTTCTTGCCAGACTGCTGGTGGGTGGCGGCGTCCTTGAACGCCGTTGCATTTGACAGGCCACGTAATGGTCACCTGCATAAGTTGCACCAGCTATAAAAATGTTAGCTTCGGTCATCCGTAAATGTATTACGTTTTCCTACAGAAAAAAATGTTAAAAGGCCACTTGCTTGCTCAATGCTTGGCTTCGATGTGCTTACAATTTATTATTTCTGCCATTTTACAAATAGTATATTTCAGTTGTCACTTGTATCAAAAAAAAAAAAAATTAAAAATATACCAACAGTCCGGTAAGTTTTTTCGCTTTTGAAATGAAGTGAGGTGTTTTCGATATCTATATATATTTTCACGAAGAGATGTCTCACGGTTAAACAAATAATAATTTATTTTCATGAATGTCATTGTCTGTACATGTGAACGGCCATCGATTAATTGGCGCACGGTGCAATTTTATTTTAATATATCTCTATAGAACAATTAAAAAAGTACTGGATTATTTAGGCCATGATTCGTACAAAGTTACGTGTTTATAATCATGACAAAGGATCTACATAACCGGCGAATGAGTTTATAATAGCCTGCCTTAAGGGATTCTAATATGATGTGAACTTTATCAACTGTAGTTTGGATTCCGAGTAAAACGATTGGTATTTATGAGCACCAAAGTGATACACTACCTCGAATTCTGAGCGCAGCTTCATTGACTGTCAATGAAATCGTTCGACCTTGTTATTCGCTGGTGGATGGTATGATGTTGTGCGTATCCGATGTAAGCCGAGAAGTTTCGTTATCTTCGTGAATAGTTTTGACTCAAACAGCGTTCCTTGATCGATTGTAATATTAAGTGGAACGCAGAATCGCGATACGTGTTTGTTGATTAATTTTTCGAGAATGGTTTTTGCTGACTGAACCTATACTATATCCGAATGAATATGCTGGTGCAAGATAAACAAAATTGTATCCTTTGTTCACGCCTTGGTTTAAACTTCGTCAGAAATATTAATCAGAAATCAATTTGCATCAATTCGAGCTCACGTTTGTAGTTTGAAGTAGCGCGACATTCGGACGGAGAAAATTAATTCTAAAGTTCTATATTTGCTTTTTGTGTGATATTCCAAATTAACTTCGATTTATTCGATTGTCGTTTGTCCCCCTGATTGTACCGTTTCAGTATCGCTCGTTCAAGATAGAATATTCGTAACAACATTGTCTTTACTGTTCACACTTCGGATATTCGTGGTAAATTGAATGTAATCCAACTGCCTTGTTTTCATTGAATTACCTTCAGATTTAGATTGAACTACTCTAGTTAAAAGCTTATGGTCAGTGTAAATTTTGAAATCAGTGTAAATGGTCAAACAGTTATTATTGTATTGCTGTGAAACAGCGTCGCCAAACGGATACACCAATAACGCGAATGATAATTCCATTATTTGCTGAAATTTGGTAAATGCAGATTTGTGGGGAATTGTGGGGAATTTGTTCTAGTGTTTGTGGTGGAGATACCACAGATAAATAACCTGACCTCACAGAACCACGGAATGTTTGATTGGTGAATTATAATTTGGTACGACTGTTAAAGAAGGAAACTTCTTTTGTAGCCGACCATAATCGTTGTCGATACTAAAGTGAAGTGGGGTTAGGGTATCGACCCAAACCGTTGTGGCAATGATAGAAATTTCAGTCGCTGAATCAATCAGCCATTTTCAGTGTGAGTTCACTGAGAAAATTGGCGAAATGTTTGGACGACTCACACGTCATAAATCTCCTCCGTAATCCGCCTTTTCCATAGTCTTAGATGTAGATAAAACTAAATGCATCATATTGGTTGTTTTAATTATAATCATTTCAGTTGCTGTTGGAATATCGCTGTTGGAATTTTTGAGTTTTTGGATTGGATTGGACCCCTTTCCACCACATGAGGGAATTTAGGAATGAGCTCCTCACTCAGACCAATTTCAAACGATATGAATGACTAAAAGCTTTCGATGGCACGATATTTCCTAAGAGGATACAATCTACTTTCCAGTTCAGTTAAAACAGAAAGATCAACTCTACTCAGATCTTAGAATTTCTTATCACGCATAATATTAGAATTGATTGCATCATTCGGTTGTTCGGCAACCACAACTCCCTCAAGTTGAACTGATATATTGGTTACGGGTAGATGCCGAACTGCATTGGAGAACACTTCGGAATATAGTTGTTGGCTTAATGATGACGGCAAGCGCTACACTATGAAATCTATTTAAAATCTCATTAACCCTAAAAACAAAATAACATTTTTAACATAACGTAACAACATTTATTTTGAGGTATAAACGTAAATTATTTATATAACATTTGTAAACATAAAATATTACATTATCTTTTATAGGAATTTCATTCGGCCAATCACATTTTAAATAGAAAATTTCTAACAAATTTTAAATTTTTTCAAGAAAACAGTACAATTCACACGATCCAAAAGCATAGTCAGCTAATTTTTCAAAAAATATTCCGAAAATTTGTCCGTAAGGCTTCCGTTACTTTCAATCTGGAATAAAACGATATTTAATAAATTTATTATAAAATAATATTATGGTAACTTTACATGTTTTAAGACTTTAGGGGCTAATTCCTGGTCAATCTCTTTATGGGTGGCGTCATGTGTAAACCATAGTCCTATTGCACATCGGGTGCCCCGTTTAACCGATTTTATACCATGTTGATTTTCTTTGCCTGAGGTGAACGCCAATAGTCGCCCGCATTTAGGTTTTATAGCAGACTTATATTCCGTGCCATAAAAATTATCCGAAAATATAAATTCACCACCATCGAAATCGCTATTCAGATATATGATGGCACTATAATCTCGCCATGTAAATGCTGGCGACTGGAATAAGCAAGTGTCATTATTTGCTGATATTATGCAGTTGTCGGCATGCATCGGATGGCTTAGAGTTGTTTCATTAAACTCGGCACCGGGAAGAGGCCTTCGGCATGCTAAATGTGTATACGTAAAATAGAGTGGTTTATCTTTCGGAATTTCAAAATTATATTCAACATATTCTTTAGCCTTTTCAGTCACGTGCAATAGTGTTTTTAGATACGATGTGTCAAATATTCCGTAATACGAGAGCAGTGCTAAACGAGCCAATGACAAACCAGAAAATATTTCCAAATCGGAATGTGGTTGTTTCACACCATCATATCCATCACCGTCGCTCGCCGCAATCTACCGCATACATAATTTTAATCAACGATTAAATATTACACGAAAATTGGTATAAAATTTTATTGCATACCTCCAACAGATTCATTAAACGCTGACATTCTTGTTCACTAATAACTTCATCGACCATAAATCTCTTGAGTTTATGTTTTGGTTTCGAATGAAAATTTGATTTCATTAAATTCTTGTATTTTCTAAGATCATAATTTGCTGTCTACAAGAAACAAAAAAAAAATTACATAAAATAAATGGAAATGGAAATGTTATGTTGAGCGTCTATGTATCCGCATAAGATTTGTTGAACATACAATTTTGTACATAAAATTTAGAAATAGAAAAATAACTCACTCTAACAAGTTCTGCAATTTTTTCGGTTGGAAAGTATTCTAAATTAAAATTTTTATCCTAAAAAATATTTATCATACATGTTTATATACATAAACTTAATTAAAAATAAATTTAAAAACTTCTGATGACATTACGAGATAATAAATTATATAAATTTGTTACAAACCTTGATAACAATTCCCTTGGCTTGTGAAAGTCTGAATTCTGAATCATAGAAAATTGCCTAAAAATATTTTGTGTTGTGTTCATTTTCGGTTGATATTTTGTATTTGTTTTTTCTGTGTTTAGGGGGTTGTTAAAAATTATTTAGATTCTAAAACTTACTTTTAATACATTATCGTCAATTTTTCCACTTTCCTATAAAAAAATACATAAACGTTTATAAAATATTTGAAAATACTTTAGGTTGGAGCACAACAGAGCGAAAGATCTTCATGCAACAAAATTTTGTTTTCGAATCCATATAAATATATAAAAAAATATTTTTTGTATACAAAGCGAACAGTACATGCCATACGTCATGCGATTTTATACAAATGGGAAGTGGATGATGGCTCTCAAATATATTATATGTTTGACAAAAATGTGAGAGCCACCGTCAATGTATAGCACACTTAAAGGAAATAAGCTAGCAAAATGAAACACAAAATCTGAAAATTCCGTTTTTTTTTATAAAAACAAAATAATTTATTTTAAAATTTCCAAAAAAAAAAAATTAAAATTAATTTAATAGTTTACAATTTAGAAAAGTCTTATACAGTGTAGATACAACGAATTTTACAGATTTAGGTATCCTCATTTTTGTGAAGGAAAATACTTACAAATTTGTATGCAGGACACTGGCCATTAGCATCCGCGACTACATTATCCTAAAACAGATCAACAAATATTTATAAAATTAAATTAAATAATTACGACGGTTTTACTGTACGATCGCGTTATGTCATATGATAATACTAATATGTATAAAGTAATTTCTGATGATGTGGATGATAATGACTGAACAGTAAAACCGTCTTTATATATATTTAAAATTTAATCTGCGGTCATACTTTTTGGTCATTGGTAGTTGTATTATCAGTGAAAATGTTGTGGTCGTAATCAGGATTCGATGATCCGCCTTGAAACTCCGTATTAATAAAATGTAATAATTTTGTTTCGTATAATTCGCGTAAATGATATTTTCTAGCCTCTTGCCGTGGTTTAAAATAACTTGGCTCGACTCCTTCTAATCCTTCATAGAATTTCAAATTATCCAACATAGTTTCCGAAGAAGGTAGTATTAGTAAATAACTTGCTACCGCTTGACACGCTTCTTCTATACGGTTATCTTTGAAGTACGAATATTGGAGGTAATCGTAGTGGAAAGCAAATAAATCTTCGACATACTCGCCACCAACGAAACTTAAATAGTGGGTACAGTTATTTTTGCACCGAAGTGTAAATGTATAATGATCTAAAATAAAAATAAGTTTTGTAATTAAATTTGAAATTTAGAGCGGAAATAAAATAAATTATACTTGCTATTGATGACATAAAATCCGGATACCATCCATGATCAAACTCTCCTTCGCACATGATTCTGCACTCATCAATCTCACGCTCTAATTGATATAGAGATCGTTCCATATGTATAATAGAATCGACCCATCGTTCCTTCTCATAATTGTCAATGCCCTCGAAATAATCTTTCACGAACGATTTTTCTTCACGATCCCGTATATGCTTTTGATCGATATTAATCAATGTACGATAATATTCCAAATTTTTGCGGGCCAATTTATTGTTGGGATTGCCCATCACAAATGTAAATGCCGCATTAACGGCTTCAGGTATATCACCATTCTAGAAGTTATCATTATATTTGAAAAATATATATAAAGAGGTTAAACTCATAAAGCTCAAGTACATATAAACAAATCGTATCTAAATTTAGCCCTAAATCTTATCGATATGTAAAAAATCTAGTTTTTTGAACTCTAATAATGTTACACAAGAATATTTTATATAGTTTAGGTCACAATAATTAAGATATACTGGCACAGTTTGATGCATTTGTGTTATGAGCACAAGCATCTAGAATATTTCTATTTAGAGGAAACGAATTCTTATCGGCACTACAGTATGATAACCTATTATCCTAATAAAAATTCGGTTGTCTAACTTACCCGATAGTAGCATGCATGTAAATATTCATATGGTCTTCGGGTCATGAATGCATATTTATTGTAGTGATCGAGCACAAAATATTCCGGTAAATCAGGTTGAGCTTTCCGTCTGCAATCTAACGTGCAATGTGTCGTCCTAATAACCCTTTCATAATATGAAATATCTTCGAAATCCTCGGGAAACATTGAATCCTCCCGTCGCAGCTGAAATTCACAATCCATACGGCATTTTGTTACTGCGTTGTAGTATTCGCGGTAGCCAGTGTTTGCTTTTTCGAGCAATTCGATACACAGTTCCCATTTGTTCTCGAGATAGGCTTGTACACCACGCTGGTATTCCAAATCAAATCGAGGATCAGTATCAATATTGTCGTTATTATAGCCGGCGTGCACAAATATCACACTACAAGAAACAACTAAAACAAACACTCGTAACATTATACAGCTCGAATATACCAAAAACAAACAAAACTAACAAAATTTTAATTAAATTTAATTCACTTTAATCGTAATAGAACATTATTGTTTTATTATCTGAATATGTGTTGTGTATATGTAGGATATACGCGATCGCACGATCATATCAGTACTGTATAATGGAACAAAAATTAAACGAAATTTAACCATTTCTTACAACAAAATAAATAGTTTGTCAAAACTTTACGCATTCATATTAAAATTTTTGTTAACCCTATGTCTGTCACGTTCACTGATTATATTATAAAATATTGCTACACAGTATGTTTGGTACCGGCAAAATATATACAACAATCTTTTACATGTTGTGCTTGTATTCATATAAGATGCGGATTTTTTCTTATTTTCGTTATTTTCGTTATCCCACATCTGGTTCAACCGAGGCAAAAGACAAAAACAATAAGAGATTTTAAATTAAGATTTTTGATGAATTTTAGTTGGATACTGTAAACATGCACTGTGTTATATATATTTTTATGTGTTTGTGTGTGTGTGTATATATGTATATAAGAAGTAAACATAAAATTTATAATTTGAGATGAGATGACGTAATGTATACATAAGAAATATATCATATTTATTTTGGAATACATTTTAGTTGTATTAGTTTTATGCAATTCGCTAATTCGCAATGAATTTAAATTTAGTGCATTCATACGGTATTATCAGCATGGATCGGAAGTGCGCTCAACATAAACTTTGTCGTAAGCAAACATTTTTAAAATTTTCTTAGTTTAATTTACTTAGTTCTCTATGTTCAAGAAACCATATGGTCAACTTCAATTAAATTGATATAACACTATCTCGTGGGAGAATAATTACAGCTGACTCATATCGATTAGTATTTTGCATTTTTAGCTAAACTAGTATTTTGCATTTTTAGCTAAACTAGAATTTGCATTTCTCTAATCTGTTTAGAATAGTTGTTTTATAGTCAACATTTTATCATGATGACCTAATTACAATATAATGAAATATCAACTCATCGCTCAGTGAAATCCTAATTTAAATTTATATTAAGGCGAGACAGTGTGGTCCCTCAATAAGAAAATTAGGAATTAAAATATACAACTGTTCCCAAAAGTCTGATCCGCAGCTTAATTCTATCAACTATTTAAAATGCTTTATTCACAAACAAGAAGAAATTATTAATGTTGCTATCTGAAAAAAGCCCTCAATTGTGTACTTCCGGTCCTATATTTTATTAAAATTTCTGTTGAATATCAGACTCTATATGATATTTAGAAGTTCGCTTTGGGAATCTAAAAATATTGTAGTCAAATAGAAGAAAAACGGCTTGAAGCATCGAGGACTCGCAAACATGTAACAACTGGCAATATTAGTATTCTGTGAGAAGTATGCTGCAATTACGAATAGATTTAACAGAATCTGAATCCGATCACAGATATTTAAACTATGCTTCCTCTCAATTTAATTTGCTCCTATAAAAATTTGCCACTGATGATGAAATGTTACACTGGTGATAATTACTGGCGGTATAATGTTACACTGGTGATAATTTAACACGTTTTCTTTTAGTTGATCAACGATCTCATATAGAGTGCTCATTCGCAAGAAATTGTACTGAACTGTGCTCTAATCTAACCATGAACTATTTCAAAGAAAGAAGATATGAATAGAGAATATTTCAACTTTTTTTGATGATATATGATATGATATGATATGATATGATATGATATGATAAGATATGATATAATATGATATGATATGATATAATATGATATGATATGATATGATATGATATGAAATGATATGATATGATATGATATGATGTGATATGATATGATATGATATGATATGATATGATATGATATGATATGATATGATATGATATGATATGATATGATATGATATGATATGATATGATATGATATGATATGATATGATATGATATGATATGATATGATATGATATGATATGATATGATATGATATGATATGATATGATATGATATGAAATGATATGATATGATATGATATGATATGATATGATATGATATGATATGATATGATATGATATGATATGATATGATATGATATGATATGATATGATATGATATGATATGGTATGATATGATATGATATGATATGATAATATGATATGATATGATATGATATGATATGATATGATATGATATGATATGATATGATATGATATGATATGATATGATATGATATGATATGATATGATATGATATGATATGATATGATATGATATGATATGATATGATATGATATGATATGATATGATATGGTATGATATGATATGATATGATATGATATGATATGATATGATATGATATGATATGATATGATATGATATGATATGATATGATATGATATGATATGATATGATATGATATGATATGATATGATATGATATGATATGATATGATATGATATGATATGATATGATATGATATGATATGATATGATATGATATGATATGATATGATATGATATGATATGATATGATATGATATGATATGATATGATATGATATGATATGATATGATATGATATGATATGATATGATATGATATGATATGATATGATATGATATGATATGATATGATATGATATGATATGATATGATATGATATGATATGATATGATATGATATGATATGATATGATATGATATGATATGATATGATATGAGATGATATGATATGATATGATATGATATGATATGATATGATATGATATGATATGATATGATATGATATGATATGATATGATATGATATGATATGATATGATATGATATGATATGATATGATATGATATGATATGATATGATATGATATGATATGATATGATATGATATGATATGATATGATATGATATGATATGATATGATATGATATGATATGATATGATATGATATGATATGATATGATATGATATGATATGATATGATATGATATGATATGATAGTGCCGGAGGTGGGAAATAAAATATCATCCATGGACCAAATATGGCTAGGGGAAGGAACCCCGGACAATAAACCAACCATTAATGCAATGAGTGTACAAGAAAACGGAATGTATACCCCAGGTGGTACGTCAACTTTACAGTTAGCCAATCCACCCTCGCACGAAGTAGGCTCAACGGATTCTGGGGTGAGCCTACTATTGCTTTTATACCAAGCAAAAGTATTTGTAGATCACCAACTAGACAAATGCATCCCGCTACAAAATGGAAACCAAGAAAACCACTACGATGTCACTAAAGAAAACGATGAGTTTAAAAAATCGCTAAAACACTTAATGAAAATCAATGAACAGCTATTCAACGAAGTCCACCAGCTTAAAGAAGAAATTGCTGTAATCAAAAATCATAATCAATCCAAAGAAAATACTATAACATCTATGAAAGAAATGAATACGAATTGGCATATGAAACTATTTTTATACGAACGCAAATTAAAACTGAACGTCAAAACAAAAAAAGAAAAGCAGAATCTTCGCTTGAAGTGGAACAATCAACACAGAGCGTCAGAAAAACACAACCCCCACGACCTGAACAGTCAACTACGGACCTAGTGAAGGTACATAAAAACGTATCGCTGATACCGAAAGAGAGACCACTGCAACCAGTTAAAACAACTAATCATCCAAAGAGAAATGCAGTAAAATCAACCAACACATAAAGAGATACCACCTTCACCCATTAACATACTTAATGTTAGTGAATACGAAACAATTAAAAAATTAGTTAAGTTAGTTCCAAACGATAAATATAAGGTCACTGCACTGAATAATAACGTTTGGACAGTGAATGCACTTGACCCAGAAACCTACAGAATGTTATCAAATTCAATCACCGCTCAAAACATAGAATGGTTCACCTATGAAAACAAAGCTGAGCAACCAATTAAAGTTATGGCCAGAGGGCTACATCATACATGCTCAAACGAAGAAATAATTGAGGAACTCAATTGAGGCCAATATGGATATGTCCGGTTTATATCGTGATTTCGTTCCTGAAATGTTTGGCGTTTCTCATGGGGCAATTCAATTTATAACCTACGAAGAAATGAAACCCCAATATACTGCACATCGAGTAAAATTGACGGTACATCATCAATTATTGTGTTCAGAACAACACATATAGTTTATCTGAAATTTTAAAAAATAAAACACTACTGTTAATTAATGGAAATATTCGGCTTTTTATTAAAATTTATTTTTCATAAATTCGGCTTTTCTGGATTCTCAACATTATTGGGTGACTATAAAAATAAAAATGTTTAACTAACTGTGGATACGATGACAAAGCGCGTTCCCATTACAACTGGTCTCAATTTCGAATTAATTTTAGCATAGAGTCGAACATTACGAATTAAATTCACAATCCAGCAATCAGCTTTCTTTGATTTTATGTTTAATTTATCGACCAACATACTTAAGGTAATGCATTGATGGATTCCCGGTTTCCAAAATTTTCTCGTGTAATTTTTTTTTGTCATATATCGAAAAAAAAGTATTTCAATGCATAATTTGTAGGTTATGTTGTCATCAAACATACTTTCTTGTCGCACAAAAATTCCAACAACGGAAAAGTTAAACGCCGATCCAGATATTGTATAGCTAGAATTAAATATTAGAGTATTTAATTCTTTTGTAATAAATTATTAAGTCACTTTTGTGCTGGAACATCATTATTTGTCGTAATTTTTGTTAATTCCCTTTATAATATGCATATAAAATGAAGCATACAAGTTGATTCGAACTGGTGGAGATGTATCACCACTTACTACATATAATCCATTCGACGATATTCTTCAGTATATACGCATAGTTTAAATTGAACGAATTAGTATCCGCACTGAATGCCAATGAACCGGAATCCTGTGTTGTATTATTATTAAATATTGATCGCATATCACGTTTTTTTTCTGTTTTCGCTTAGCTGCAGCATTCCAATTTGCTTTTACCGCTTCGCTAGTTCGCCTCATCTGTGGTCGCTCCGTGTGAACCGTTGCCGATGATCTAATTTTCCAATAAGATGGTCAAGACGGGGTCGATGCAAATATTTCAATTTTCGTCGACGCATCAGACGGTTGCAATGAATCAATTACGGTTTGGGTGCGTTTAGGACCCGCCACTTATTCGCAACTCTTGCACTTGTTCAATTTCGGCATTTGCATCGTATGCGAATATCGTACGCGGTAGCTCCATCTCTTGTGGCTCATCCATTTCAGCTTTATCATGAAAATCATCACCCATAAATCCATCATCACTAACGCTATCATCTAAATTTATGTTACTATCGGTTGATCGAAGCATTCTGAAATTAAAAAGATCGTTAGGAATCGCTCCCTTACTTAGATGTTTCCAGCCAAATACGTACTTGTTCATGTCGCACGGCGTATCACTAATATTGTATTCCCTAAATATTATCAGAATTTTAACGGGGCCGTCCAGCCTTTTGTATATCACATAAAATTTCTCATTTACAACGGGTGCGTCCTCATTAAGTATAAACTCATTTTGTGTATTATCCCATTACGGATTATTGTAATCAAAAAAAATTTCCGAGATCGAATAACTATACCAGCGTATTTAGAAAAGCTCGATTCAAACTATTCATTCGCTTAAATTGGATTTTCACATTTTCACATCACAGCACTCAAATTTTAATCTTAAAAACTTATTAATTAGATTTATTATTGAGTACAACTAAAAACTTATAAAATATTTTTGTTAAATTTAATTAAATTATTATTTATTTCGTAATTTATTTTAAACATCAAAATAATTGACTTGAAATTAGTAAAAGTTTTTGTACTAAAATGTTCCATTTAAAATTTTTGTCTCGAACACGAAATTTCAAAAAAACGCAGCAGTTATGTTCCGTGACAGTGGAAAGTAGCGGAAATCATAATCGTTCCAAAGCCCAATAAATCACTAAACGACAAAACGTCGTATAGGCCTATTTCTTTGTTAACAACAACATCAAAATTTTTCGAGAGACTCTTTCTCAAGAAATTAAAGCCAATTATAGAGAGCATAAACCTTATACCAGAACATCAATTTGGGTTTCGAGAAAGGCACTCAACGGCACAGAGAACCATTTTTTTCGCCCTCGCTCTTGGTTCCTAGACCATTTTCAACTTTCTCTTTTTTAGTTATGTTTAGTGCCTCTTCGAATTGCAGTTCTTTCATTTTGAGGTCTTCCAATATATCCTCATTCTTGCAGGTGCGATGAAGACCTCTGGTCATAACCTTAATTTCTATGTTAAGTGAAGACAAAATACCCTCTTTACCTTCTTCAGTGAGCTGCTTATACCTCTGTATGCTTCGATATCTCTTGTGTTTATCTTCCAAACATTATTGTTTAGTGCCACTACTCTATAGTCGTTTGTGGCCACTGATTTCGGTGAGAGCTAGAATATTCACAAACTTTGTAATGCCTATTACATTAATTGGTGATGGTGCCTTAGTTTTCATTGTAACCTTGCGTTGTTCTTGTTGCTGGTATTATATGTGGTACGGACACTGGTTTGGTAGTTTCATGAAATTTTGTTTGAGAGTGATCCCCACATTCTTGCTATAATTCTGCTCTTCTATTTCTGTTTGTGTGTCCAATCGGTTTCTTTTGCAAGTTTTTCATTATCTGTATGCACTCAGGTTAGTAAAGGCAAGTGTGATGATTTCGTTACATAATAAGAGAAGTATCCAGAACATCTGTCAGTCTGATTTTCTTCAGCTTTACATTTTATTTCTTTAACTTAGCTACTTCATTGCTCAGTTGTGATGCCACTTTTTCTATTTCACTCAGTGTTCTGTTTAGTTCAACATTTTCGAATGGGCATTGTAATGGTTGAGGCGCAGCCCTGAATCCTTTGAGCCTCATTATGGTTTGTGGGGTAACTAGCTAAGCAGTTGTTCGGTTAAACATACTTAAATATTCACACGCCATGGGTTAAACATTGTATTTTGTTGTAAACTTATTGCTTTAAGGACTGGTTATTGAAGCAGCTACCAATCTAACCAATGAAATTGGCAGTGGGTCAGTGGAGAGAACATCATTTGCTAGGTTCTTGGTGTATGGTTCTCACGCTGTTTTTCCGTCACGAGAGCCTCGTTGGTTAATTAGCAGGGAGCACCACGATCAGGTGAAGTTCACGTTTATTTTGGCTAGTATATTGACTTTCTAGACCGACACCCCTTACCTTCCAAAAATCATAACATATTTAGGCTGCTTAAATAAGTTTTAGTTGTCAGTCACGGAACGGAAACAATCTTAAGTTATAAGTTGGTTAACCAAAAATTAACTTATTAACGCATTAACATATTTTTTTCCAGGCCCCGAATTATAAAATGAGCAAGGTACAAATATCACTTTCATTTGAACAGCCCTTCTTGTAAGTGAATATTTTGTCATATTTTACTCAAAAGAGTATATTTTGTGTAATATTAACATATTTTTTTGAAAAATATTTCCATATTTTAATAAAAACTCGTATCTCATTAAAATTGTATCTTTAAATTTTATTTTTACTACCTGCACACAATGAATATCTAACTGTGTTTGTCTGCAGGGCGAATGGTACACGAATTTAATTCAGGCATTCACCGATTGCGGGTTATTTATACCAACAGTAGTTTTCTTACTCCATCCATTGCGAAGAAGATGAGCGTTTTTAGGAAAAACCATCTTTTCCGACAACACTCATTTTCGCCTCAACGGTTATATAAACAAGCAAATTGCCATATTTATTGTGTCACAAACCCACACGAGATAATTGGGAATCCAATACACCCAAAACGAATGGCTGTTTTGTGTCAACTGGGCACCTAATAGTTATTTAACTCCGCTGAACTATTATTTGTTATAGGAAAAATGTTATGCGAATCATCCCGAGACGATTGAGGCTTTGATAAATGCAATTAAAGTGAATCGAAGTGAAATAGTATTCCATTATTAATCGAAAGGTGTATTTTCGAAAATAAAATAGAAAACATTTGAAAATATTTGTTGTAAGTAAAAAGGGCTGCACCCTGTATGTTACAACAAAAAAATAAGTGACGCGTTCCTGTCATCAAACGACAAGAGAGCGGATAATAACAAAAATAGAATATGCAACTAACCTGAATTCACGGCATCACGGCTCAATCCCGCAGCCAACCCCTGCACTTTGATGGAGATACACTTATTTGAATGTACACTGATTTGAACGTTCACTTTATTTGGTTTTTCTTTTTTTGATAATTTGAGGATAACACTAACACTCCTTATGCTCACACTAGGCACTCAATCACCACCGAGGTCACAATAGCACAACAAAATAACCGTTTGTCACTGGTATTTTCCGGAGTTCTTATGGTTTTTTTTATAACGCACTTCCTTGCACACATCAGAAAAAAATATTTCTGCTCCTTGGTTGTGTTTCGAACCATGCAAAAAGTTGTCCATTTCGAATGCATGCACTATGAACACTACTATTCCGTTTTTAGTTTGGGTGGCATTTATAAGCGCACAGTCAATTTTTTTGTTTTGATTTATACTTTAATTTTAGTCTTGATTTCAGTTTAGTTATTTTTGATCACTAATTACCTGAAAATGGACATTATTGTTGATTTATCAATATATTGTACTTGCGCAGAAAAGAATTTTTAAGCATTTTTGTTAAAAAAAAATGCTATATGGTTTCGATTTGCCGTCTGTCCGTCTGTGTTCATGATAACTTTAGAACGGGTGGATATACAACTTAATTTCTTCACTCAAAGTTCAAGCAATTCATGGGATAGAGTCCTATTGATTTGGACATTTCTGTGTTTAGGATGTTTGGAGATATGCAGGGTTTTGTTTACCCCCTAAGTGGTAGGAGGGTGGTGTGGTAGGTGGTGATCTGGGATGAGGTATTTTCGGTTTGAAGTTGGTTTTGAAATTTGGTGGAAGGGTTGGTGTGAGTGGTGTGTGTGTGGGAGTGGATATGCAGGTGTTGTAGGGTGATGATATGGGTGGTGTGATATAAGATAGTGCTAGTGGGATGGGTTTTGGGGGTTTGAATTGGATAGTGGGTGGGGTTATTAATGTTTAGGTGTGGTGGTGTGCGGTTGATTGGGGTAGGTTGAGTTATGGTTGATTGGGGCCGGTTGGGCTGTGTGTAGCAGGCTAGCGGTGTGGGTATATAACCTTCCTTTTTACACATGGAATAGTAGTACTAAATATTTTTATTTTTTTGTTTCACATAATTTATTCTCTTTTATTTACCGGACGTTATTGCAATTTGCAAAAGAATAATATGCCAAGAATATAATTTAATATTTATCTTTATAGGCAACAAAAATACTTATATAGAGTTCGGCTCCGAATCTCTCCCGTCTTTATTTTATATTTTTTATAAAGTTTACAAAATTAAATATTTTATTTCATTTGTTCTCAACAATACATTTCCTTAAATTTTCAACAGCATCTACCAAAAAAATATATAGCTATATCTTTTAAATTTACTTTTAGCTGTTTGTAACATTTATAATTTCTATATCGATCACCTCTTTACAATTTTGTTTGGTTTACTTTTAGCTCCGATCAGTATCATATCAGTCTCATCACATCACCGCATCAATTTCTTCACCCCCGTTTCTGAAATTCTGGTCAATTTCCCTTAAATTTTTTATTGTCATTGATTGGGCAACTTGACTCCATTGTGCCTCTTGTAGTCGTTCTTGTAACTCTCACGTTATGTACCTGCTTCCCCATAATGTGCACTTGGCACCTATATCAGTGATGTCATGAACAACATAAATTGAACGAAACAAAAACTTTATTAATGTATATTTTTAATACGAACAACCCTTTTACACATTAAACCTCACATCGTTTATCAATGCATTCACGCATCCACTTAATTGCATTCGCTGATTTACGGGACGGAAAAATTCCACGTCGTTCGTGAGAATTTTGGGAACACTCAGTTGAATGATCATAGACTTTTTAAGAATTTAATGACCATTTAACGTTCATTCCATATGGAAGCATAAAAATTAAGTCGGCGAATTGATTTATTTTTTTTTGAAAATCTTCAAAAATTAGGTTAGCAATGTGTTTAGCCAATACTAGACTTTCTTTTACCAAGATTCTATAAATAGGTCTCGAATACGCAATACTTTATTTTTTAAGCAAAAAAGTACAGAGTTTTTCTATAGGAATGATACAATTAATTATGGTTATAATGGCAAAACTGCGAATTATTTTTTGGTATTTCTTATGTCGTTTGTGTTCAGTAGGTTATGCCATAACAACGTTTAGAAATTGTTAAATTGTTTTATCAAAATCAGTGCTCATTTGTGAATACCGAGAGAAATCTAAGAAGAATCCATGGACGACATTATTCAAATAATAGACTCATTATTCGTCGTATTGTTGCATTATTCGTCGTCGACAAATTTGAAAGTTAATTTTCTTTACACGATACAAGAGTACATACCAGTACGACAAAGAAATGCACGCACACAAGAGAATATTGATTTGGTAACAGCAAGACGCACAATTTTTAAGAAAAGATTTGGGTTCAACAAGTGAAGCCATTAGACCACCATAAACATCGTTTATTTTCTTATTTTGCCCTTGACTAACTTGAAAATGATGAACATTTTTATCGAAAATTTTATTCAGTGATGAAACTCCGTTTTGGTTAAAAGGTTATGTAAACAAGCAGAATTGCAGGATTTGGAGTAATAAAAATCAACACGAAACTGTTCAGACACCATTACATTTAAATAAAGTCATTGTGTGGTGTTCAAGTTTTGCTGGTGGAGTGATTGGTTCATATATCTTTGAAGAAAATGTTCGAAAAGTAACAGTCAATTGAGATCGATACAGAACAATGTTAAATGATTTTTTCGTGCTGTTGTTGATAATAATCTGGAAGATATGTGGTTTCAACAAGATGGTGCCACCTGCCACACAGCCATCTTAACATTCGATTTATTTAAAACAAAATTTGGTGATAAAATTATCTCAAGATTTGGTCCACTTAATTATCCTCCCAGTTCGTGTGATTTAACACCTTTTGATTTCTTTCTTTTGGAATATGTTAAGTCATAAGTTTTTGGTGATAATCCAACAGCAATTGAGTAATAAAAATCCACATTTAACGTGTTTTTGATGACATACAGCCAAATTTATGTGAAAAAGTAATGATAAATTGGGCTGACAGAATGCAGTTCGTACAGAGAACTCGTGATGGTCATTTGAATTATGTTATTTTCCATACATAATAGCATAAGTAATCTTACATTTAAAAAAAATGTTGGTCTCACTGAATAATTTATGTGTTTTTTTTTAATTTTTAAATTGTATCATTCCTATTGGAAAACCCTTTAACATTGTCCCTTCTTAAATTTAGGAAAACCAATAAGACCAACCCTTGTTGAATGAAAATTTAATCTACAAATTTAGTTAAATTTTAAGTTCTTTGTTGTTTTTTTTTTGCAAATTCTGAGCTTTTCAAAATTACATTTCATACAATTTCAAAATCAAAACAATTGAACAACGAAAAAAAACTCATCACAAAAACTATATATCACAGGTTTCACAATCATAAATAATTATTTGCTGATAAAAACACCATAACAATCAATTTTTGACTTGCATAAAACTGTCATCAGCAAATTTGGGCGAAAATTAATATTTTCCATTCAATTTGACACGCCAAATTGACATTTACATAAACACGATAAATCGATATTCTTTTTTATTGGTTCGTACAATTTTGATAGTGTATATGTACATTTAGGTGTGTGTGAGTAATTTCATGAGTTGTTGTTTTTGTTAATGTTGCCTTATTTTTTTGTGTGTATGACATTTTATAGTCCTGATAACACAAATTTTTCCCAATTTATTATTTTAACATATCTAAATAAAAATCTGAGTTCTTTGTTTGGGAGTTGGCTAGTGTACGCAAAAGGTCACTTATCGTATCACATGTTTTGCATTCTGGTTGACGACATAATTTTTCTAACAAATAAAATTTATTCTAGAATTCAAGATTAGAAAAAGTCCAACCTACTTAGAAATTCCTAATGCTTTTCAACTTGAATTAAAATTTTCTAAAGCTCGTTTTATTTTTGTGTGTTCTTAACAAGAATGTATATCGGAAGCTTTTTATACTGCTAATGTCAGTAATTTAGGTTACGAGTATAAAAAATACTTGAAAAGTACAAATAAACATTTAAAATGTTTGTGCTAAGTTGACTGTTATATACAAAAATAAGTTGAATAGAAGCTAGATTATCGACTTTTCTTTAAACATTTTGGTTTTCTAACTACCGAAGATAACGACAATTATCTTTCACAACAATGTATTCGTATATTGCAATGTTATATAAAATGTGATTTTGTTATTTTTCTATTTCAATACTCTGCTTATTTAAAGAAATATTGGCTACAATAAGAGGATTGTGTGGTCTAGTACAGTGATATTTCAGACAGTGTTTAACGATTACTTTTACCATTTGGATATGACAACCGTAAGTGGCATGTTATGGTTATGCAGGATAAAGTTACTCAAGTGTTATTTAACAGGTCATTCATATGCCTGAATATTGCCACAGACACGGTACATATAATATGAATGGTGATGGGATGCTCAAAGATTTATTTTCTTTTTTCATAACTTGACACAACTGTATAACATAAAAATGAAATAAATTGCATTTAATTTCTCTTAATCATTTTGTAAAACAAAAGTGAAACAAAGAAATATAAAAAAACACGGAAAGACATACAAAAAAATCTCATCATGAAAAGTACAGGCTGAAGACAAAAAGGCAAAAATAAAAAATTGGCAATCATTAATATAAAATCACAGACCATAGAAACTTTTTGTTGCGTGAATAAAATTCCGCCTTTCTCCTATACCCAAAAACATTTTTTTTTGTTTTGGGTTTTACGTTTTTCCAACTCAGAATTTGTTGTAGTATATAGAAAGGAAAAATGGATAGAGATGAATCTGTTTCATAATTTGGTCGGACGGATAACAGGAAAAAAATTAGTTTCGGACAGATTTACGTAAGCTGTTGGACAAACAATACAAGAGTAATCCTTTATACCCATGTGACATGATTTCAGTTTTCCACAATTTTTTCGCTATTAGCTATTGTTATTCTTGAAAAAATATTTAGGTGATTTAAAACATGTTAACCGTTGTAAAAAAATGTGTATTGAAATTGATTACCAAATTGCTTTCCAATAATTAAAATTCTTTTTTTAGAAGAAACGAAATTGGAATAGATATGAGAACATCTACAACGATTGGTCGTATTAAAGTTAGTCAGCAATTTGACAATTTCCAATCAAAAAATGTCGGTTATGCAGATTCAAATTAATCAGCGAAAAAAGACATCTTATAGATATGACGTTAAAAAATCGCCACCGAAAAGCCAGTCGACAATTTTCAAATATAGATGCAGATATAGCAAATTCGGAAATAGTTTTTTTGTAGGAATTTTTATTTTGGTGTTTCTCAAAATCTACTTAAAATATTTATTTGACAATTTTTAATTTCAATTTTTGTGATTGGTTTATAAAATATTTGGGGAGGTAAGATGCGGAAATTAATAATCATTATTTCAAAAAATGTCATTTAAATTTTCTAGCAAGGAGTCCAGAAAAGCTCGTTTGAACATATCGCACACATAAAATTTAAAATTGACTGTTGGAACCGTTTAAACTTGACAAATTTTTGAAAAGCTTCCATAAATTAAACACTTTAAACGAAATATGTAAATTATAATTTAATTTCACACGTAAGTTGACTAAATCTTTTCCAGCCATAATTTTTGAGAAGCCATTCCATTCGAACTACTTTCCAAGCATGTCGCTATAGATGCACTACTCCGCGTAATACCTTCTCAAACATTTAATAAAACACGAAAACTAATTTCACTTACTATTTTAGTTTCAATTGTTTTAGCTAAAATTTTTAAAGCACTCCCCATTAAAATTAACCATAAATTGTTCCAGGGGATATCTATATCTATCACTAAGACCTTTCATTTGAAAATTTTCAAATTTTGTATGTATGATATATTCAAGCAAACCCAGGCTTTCCACATAAAAAGCGATATGAAATTTTTTCCATATGTGACCATCACCAAGACTTTTTATTTGAATTATGCTCCAGCCATGAAGCTGAAAACGTTAAAAAAATTTAAACTTTCATACTTTGTTGAATTAAATTATTGCATGATTAAATATTGTATTTTCCACCGATAACTTTCACAAAGTCCTTTCGTTTGAACTAGAGTTGCAATCAAATTTCCTCTGTTAATTAATTTTTCGGTTCATTAGTAAAATTGTTTTATAGTTTAGTTTTAATGAAAAAGTTTTAAACATTTTATTTTTCAATATTTTTCGTTAATGGAACAAAATAAATATTTTTATTAAAATAAAATAATTTTTTAACATCAAGGTTATTTATCTGCAATATCGACAGTTTTCGGCTGGAGCTTTATATCCAGATTTAACAGTATCAATGAATGCCCTGTTAAGATATAACGAGAACATCCACAATAACCAAAATTATGTCAAAACTAATAAGAGAGTATCGGGGTTAAAGAGAAAGTTAGATAGGCTTTCAAAATTAATCCAGATATAATTATAACTACTTCTGCCAAAGGAAACAAAGCAGTCGTGATAAAGAAAGCGGACTATGCATAACAAAAATGAAAATCTAACGTATGTTAAAACTATATGTTTAAAGATTGGAATGTAACTGAGATTCGACATATACTATCAACAATTTCTTCCACAATTTACCTCCTATCCAATTTGTTAAGAAACTGGCTAAAGCACCTACCGAGAAAAGTCAATACACATAGCAGATGCTGGACGGAACTATGATAGAAAATGATGAAGTTCTAGTATCTAATGATGTTGTATCATAATTTACCAACATACCAGCGGACGTTGCCATAACCGAAATATTAAAGATAAACAGAGTGTTGTACTCATAATTTATTTAATTCTTTCAATAAGCCGTTAATATTCATATCCATAAATTTCAGAAAACCACCAAGGTCAACCTTTATTGAAAACTTAACCTACACTACAAAAATTTAAATAAGTTCTTCTTGTACTTCCGGTATATGTACAGGGTCCACCATATTTCGCATAGATCTCACAATTTTTGGAAAAAGCTTTAGTATGAAGTTTGATTAATCTTGGAGTGTAGACTCCCCAATTTTGGTAAGATAAAGTTTTTTTGATCCAAACACGTGGATTTCTTGTAAAATTTAGAAAAATAATCTGAATAAATTTTGGTTAAAACTTAATCTACAATTTATTTGTTAATTCATTTTGTCGCGTAATGCTAAATTGTTTTCAAAAAATGTGCTAAAAACGAAAAAGCTCATTTGACAGCTGCCACTTCCGGTAAACTGCTTTCGGTCAAAATCACTGGAATCTTCCAATTTGTAGAAAAAGCTTAAATACGAAGTTTCACGGCGATAAGTCGATCTATCTAGCTTGTAGGGGAACAACAAAATTTAGTCTGCGCGACACCACGGAAAAAAAAAATTTAATTTTTTTTGTCATTAAAATAAAATCTTTTATTTAAGAATTTTTTCGGCTTTTCGGACAAAATATTATTTTAATGGACACCCATACAATGTTTACGACTATTTTAGTCGCAGAAAACAAAGAGGCCATTTATTAACAATATTTCTACCACAAAAGTAGAAAAAATGCGCTCCCCTCCCCCAAACCTTTAACCCCAGGGCGTACTTGTGTATACAAAGAACACAAACCCTTGCAAAAATGAGAACTCCCTTAGGTAGCTTCTTGGCAGCTTGGTTTCGTACTGATAAAAAGTTGGTCTACTCATCAGGTTGCAACGACCAAACTGCAAAAATCCAACTCTTGCTTTGTACCGATAATACAAAACAAGAACATATCGATTTAGCGAATTATATATCACTAAATCAGAAACCACAGGAAATTCTCACTATGTATGTGTAACAAGCCAACACATATAATTAAGAAGAATTTTATAATCGTCCGTGAATTTAATTTGTTTAAGAATTTTTTCGGCTTTTCGGACAAAATATTATTTTAATGGACACCCATACAATGTTTACGACTATTTTAGTCGCAGAAAACAAAGAGGCCATTTATTAACAATATTTCTACCACAAAAGTAGAAAAAATGCGCTCCCCTCCCCCAAACCTTTAACCCCAGGGCGTACTTGTGTACACAAAGAACACAAACCCTTGCAAAAATGAGAACTCCCTTAGGTAGCTTCTTGGCAGCTTGGTTTCGTACTGATAAAAAGTTGGTCTACTCATCAGGTTGCAACGACCAAACTGCAAAAATCCAACTCTTGCTTTGTACCGATAATACAAAACAGGAACATATCGATTTAGCGAATTATATATCACTAAATCAGAAACCACAGGAAATTCTCACTATGTATGTGTAACAAGCCAACACATATAATTAAGAAGAATTTTATAATCGTCCGTGAATTTAATTTGTTTAAGAATTTTTTCGGCTTTTCGGACAAAATATTATTTTAATGGACACCCATACAATGTTTACGACTATTTTAGTCGCAGAAAACAAAGAGGCCATTTATTAACAATATTTCTACCACAAAAGTAGAAAAAATGCGCTCCCCTCCCCCAAACCTTTAACCCCAGGGCGTACTTGTGTACACAAAGAACACAAACCCTTGCAAAAATGAGAACTCCCTTAGGTAGCTTCTTGGCAGCTTGGTTTCGTACTGATAAAAAGTTGGTCTACTCATCAGGTTGCAACGACCAAACTGCAAAAATCCAACTCTTGCTTTGTACCGATAATACAAAACAGGAACATATCGATTTAGCGAATTATATATCACTAAATCAGAAACCACAGGAAATTCTCACTATGTATGTGTAACAAGCCAACACATATAATTAAGAAGAATTTTATAATCGTCCGTGAATTTAATTTGTTTAAGAATTTTTTCGGCTTTTCGGACAAAATATTATTTTAATGGACACCCATACAATGTTTACGACTATTTTAGTCGCAGAAAACAAAGAGGCCATTTATTAACAATATTTCTACCACAAAAGTAGAAAAAATGCGCTCCCCTCCCCCAAACCTTTAACCCCAGGGCGTACTTGTGTACACAAAGAACACAAACCCTTGCAAAAATGAGAACTCCCTTAGGTAGCTTCTTGGCAGCTTGGTTTCGTACTGATAAAAAGTTGGTCTACTCATCAGGTTGCAACGACCAAACTGCAAGGGTTAAGGGCCAAACTTTTGCAAGGGGTTGTGTTCTTCGTGTACACAAGTACGCCCTGGGGTTAAAGGTTTGGGGGAGGGGAGCGCATTTTTTCTACTTTTGTGGTAGAAATATTGTTAATAAATGGCCTCTTTGTTTTCTGCGACTAAAATAGTCGTAAACATTGTATGGGTGTCCATTAAAATAATATTTTGTCCGAAAAGCCGAAAAAATTCTTAAACAAATTAAATTCACGGACGATTATAAAATTCTTCTTAATTATATGTGTTGGCTTGTTACACATACATAGTGAGAATTTCCTGTGGTTTCTGATTTAGTGATATATAATTCGCTAAATCGATATGTTCTTGTTTTGTATTATCGGTACAAAGCAAGAGTTGGATTTTTGCAGTTTGGTCGTTGCAACCTGATGAGTAGACCAACTTTTTATCAGTACGAAACCAAGCTGCCAAGAAGCTACCTAAGGGAGTTCTCATTTTTGCAAGGGTTTGTGTTCTTTGTGTACACAAGTACGCCCTGGGGTTAAAGGTTTGGGGGAGGGGAGCGCATTTTTTCTACTTTTGTGGTAGAAATATTGTTAATAAATGGCCTCTTTGTTTTCTGCGACTAAAATAGTCGTAAACATTGTATGGGTGTCCATTAAAATAATATTTTGTCCGAAAAGCCGAAAAAATTCTTAAACAAATTAAATTCACGGACGATTATAAAATTCTTCTTAAAATCTTTTAGTTCAAAGACGTATCCTAAATGATATACTTTTCAAAATATCCAGATAAACAGAAAAGCTCGTATGGAATCTGGTCACTGGAAGTTGAACCAATTTTGATCAAAATTTACTTTACAATTTGTGAAAAAAAATTAATCAATAAATTTAATTTTTAATTTAAATTTAATTAAAATTCAATAAATTCGTCTGGGCAGTACAAGGCCGAATTTTTGATACAAAAATTAAATTGCACAACATAAACTTTACAACAATTTGATTACCCTCAAAAAAAATGTGAACCAACGCTGTGGCTTTTGAATAAGCGAGCGCTCAAACTATTGTGATTAAAATATCTCCATGCCTATAGTTAACTCAATGGATCCCCCAATCACACGGAGTTAGAAACCATTTATTTCGATGGTTTGTCAAATGACGAGAATTGCTACCAACATCTCTATTGCGAATTAATTTTAATTGATGGCTTTAATATAAATTAATTGATGGCTAGTGCGCAAATAATAAATAGTTAAATCACCAATATACGAATTGTGCTAGGTGCTAAGATGAGTGGTTTGCCATTTTGTATGTCTTTACACAGATTGTTAGAGCATCCAAATTTCAATATCAAAATTCTACAAGAGTCCGTATTCTGGATCTTTGTCTCACAACAATTCCCCATTCCATGAAAACTGTAATTTAAAATTCTGTTTTGTGTTGAAACAGAAATTTAAAATTCTGGTCATAACCTGATAACCATATATGAAAATATCTACACCATCACTTTTTCAAAACATTTTCCTTGGGAAGGCCATTGTTACTATAGCACGCAAATAGACGACGCTGTTTTAATTAACATTTCCCACCATCATTTTCCAATCCCAATCCAAAATTTTAAAATATTTTCAAAAAAATTCCAAGTTTGAGCCCAAGGTTTTAAATTTAAACATCGACGATGGTGCTTGAAATTTTGCTCAATACTGCTAGGAAGTTCAAAACTAGAGCTTCAGGCTAATTTAGATAACTTTTTAGCAGCTCAAAATGAATATAAAAAAATATAAAATCTGCTTGCAGGACTTCTTGGATAAGCTTCGTTGAAGAAATTAACAATCTATCTGGAATCGCCAGACTTAATAAATCTTCGTTTAAAAATGATTTTCAGAGAGTTCATGTATTGCGACTTCTTGATGTAGTGTGACCTGTTATTATAAGGAAATTGTTGAACTACTGCTTTCTGTTAATTTTCCCGGTTGCGACGTTATCAATCAAGATTTCGTTGATTCCGAGCAATCTGTTAATGCACCCGATTGGGACCTAGCCTGTACACTTCTCAATCTCTACATTTTGCGTTACAGTTTATTGTCCCCACCCTACAAATTAGGTGGTCTGGATGAAGTTTTTAATTTTGGATTACAGCATGGGTGTCCCACGCCTGTTAGTCGGATTGCGCAATTGCGAATTGGGATAGAATCCTCGGATTGCACCATCGACCTAGTGTGGCGAGAACCATTGAGTGCGGAACCTGTTTTAGTTCGAGACAAATTTTGTGGCTCCTATACTCCAAACAAACCATTTCTGAAAACAGTTTACAACCTAACATACATTCATTTTCGAAATATTTATTCATTCTGTTACTTTACTAAAATTCTATTTCTATGGCAGATTTTAAATATATACTCGAAAGGATGAGTAATGGTCTTTTGCACTAATAAATATATGAACCCATCTCCAATATCTATCTATCCCAAAGAAACCCATTGAGATTATCTCATTCGTAACCACTCTGTTAAGAAACATTAAATCAATTCTCTAATAGACTAGTGGAAGTTTTAAAAAACAAATTACTTGTAATGAAAAACTTTTGTGTGTATAAACTGTGTACCCGAGAGTTCTGAAAGAAAATTGTGTATATAGAAAATATTTACCACACCACAACAAGACGTGAAGAAAACGAAGAAATTTTTTAATAAAAAATCGAAAAATTAAACATAAAAGATGTATATAGAAAAACCCGCAAGAGCACAAAGATTGTCCTTTTTCGATATATTGACAAAAAAAAAGAAAATCGAAACTTTTATCTAAAAAATGAAAACCACACACTAATAATCTTGTACTAATTTATTCTTAGTTGACTTTTAAGAACATGAAAATATTTAAAAATAAAGAAAAGAAATTATAAAGTTCGAAAAAATTTGAATTTCTTATTTTTAATATATTCAATTATCCGCTTTAGAATATTCTTCGTGTATAACACAAAAATTCAAGCAAAGAACAACAAAATACCGAACTTGATGGGAAATTACTTAGAACTTTCAATATAACATCTGCTCTTGTCACATTTAACTCTTCATTTTTTTCCCATATTATGTGTTGAGACTTTTCTTTATATAGCGAGACGTTACGGTACTGTGCTTTCAAACACAACTTGTCAATTGCTAATGGATTATAAACTTTCGTATTTTGCATGTATATTAAAATTTGCCACGACGTTTCAGTCAAAGAAATTTACATCACTTTCATGTGTTAATATGTTGCTTTAATGAAAATACGATGCATGTTGTTTTTTTTAGTATTTCACACCCAAATATGACGTAAATTTACAATAATTTTGTGAAACTGTATACTCGTAGCAGTTTAATTTAATCCTGAAAGCTAGTTTCTAATGTGCATACAGGTAATTATTATTATAGTTTTATAACGAGACATATAATGTACGAGTACATAAGAGGAACAATATGCTGGTGGAAATACATACATAGGAAAATGCTAAGTTAAGTTGACAGTACATAACGGATAAACGACAAAAAGTATTTATATCTGAAGTGAATAAAATTTAAAAATTCATAAAATTCGAAAATCAACAATGAAGAATTGGAATAAATTTGAATAATGAGATTAAAATAAAGATTTTTTTTAGCAAAATCATTTTTTAGCTTGATTATTATTAACCATGGTTGATTATTTAATTTATCAAGGATGCTATTAAAAAATGTTCCTCCCCTTTCCAAAAAACATGATGTTTTAATAACTTTAAATTGCAGTACACCGAGTGTCCAAATAGCTCCGGATCGGTCAAACATCTCAACTTTTAGGTAAAAATTTATATACGCAAAAATTATAATTTTAATAAATATGTTACATGGTAATATGTGTCTGACCTTGAAATCATCTGTAAAGATAACCTTGATTAACGGAAACGTATATTTGTGGCTAAGGCTTTTTCCTAAACGAAAATTGTATAATTAAAAAATACAAATCATTTCTATTACGCACCTCGGTATACCATTACACCTCATCGAGGGAGCGATTCTGAGACTATAGCTAGGATCCAGTGAACTTACACGGTAGATTTAAAACCTAGTAAATGACCACTAGATGGTCTAGTTTTACAGATTCCAGTTAAAATTTAGTTAAATTGTAGAAAAAAAAATTGTTATATAGTTAAATTTTAAAATGAATGATTTCCAATCAAAATAAAATCAAAACCAGAATTTTAATAAGTTCTAGTTAGTTTCTAGTTCTATTGGTTATTTTACTAGGACTCAAGTGGTTATCTGGTAAAAAATACTAGAAAATTACCAGATCATTTATGTTTGGTTTTAAAATGGAGTGCCTATAGTTAATTTCAACATAAATCATGTCAATTTTGTTACTAGAATTCCATTAAAAGTTTAGTTTACTTAAATAGCTACTAAGAAAATTCTAGCAAAACAAATTACAATTCAGCCATACTATTTTTGAATAAAATATGATTTCTATTCAATTTTAAAGAAATTCTATTAAATGTATGTGCCGAATCGCGATAACATTTTACATTAACAAGTAAAAAATCTAGTGAAATTCGAAATTTACTGAAATGTTCTCAGAATTCCAATAAAGTTTTAACTCAAAAGGTTCTTACGCATCTCATACTACCTCGCTCACTTCTCTTATAACAATAATTTTTACCTGAATTCTAGTAGTACTCCTGTAAAATTTGATTGTTTACTAGAATTTTACGAGAAATCTAGTGAATATAATCGGTTTTTATCCGTTTTTTACATCGATTTTTTTTATTCTAGCAAAATTGAGGTAAAGTTATTGAAATATTTCTAGATTCTGGTAAAACTAGCAGTTATTCGGGCTTTTTTGCAGTTTTTTTCGATATATATTTCAAATTATCATATTATCGAAGGAATTCTTCCATACTTTTTACGCTATTTGCCGTAGGCACTTATACTCACTTATACTTAATAAACACATTTTATTAAACACATGTTTTTTATTTCGCAAAATTAGATTTTTGAATATTTTAATTAAAAAATATGCTCAAAAAGTTTAAAAAATCTCTCGATCGATTTCGACTTGTAAGGTCATCATCAGGAGTATCTACTGATTTGTAAAAGTAAAAATTTGTTAAGTAAAGCATGAAAAAGGCAAAAATAAACAAAAGAAGGGGACAAAAAATAAACAAAAAAGCAATTAAAATTAATCTATTGATCGCGCAGGTGTGCGATTAGTCATTGGCTGAGTAACAACTTCAATATACCTTAAATTAAGTTACTCAGCCGATGACTAATCGCACACCTGCGCGATCAATAGATCAATTTTTATTGCTTTTTAGTGATTATTTTTTGTCCGTCCTTCTTTTGTTTATTTTTTGCTTTTTTCTGCTATATATAACAAATTTTTACTTTTACAAATCAGTAGATACCCCTGATGAAGACCTAACAAGTCGAAATCGATCGAGTGATTTTTTAAACTTTTTGAACATAGTTTTTAATTAAAAAATGTATTCAAAAATCTAATTTTGCGAAATAAAAAACAAGTGTTTAATAAAATATGTTTATTAAGGAATTCTTCAGTATTAAGCAAAATTTCAATAAGTGACATCGAAATAAAAATAAGTGGTGGTTGAAATAGATAAAAACTCGTGCATAATTCAATTTAATTAAAGTAACTTTAAGTAAAAAATAAATATGTATATTAATATTCTACGTATAAAGCAATACGTGGATTTTTTTTAAAGTTGTTATAATAAAAAAAATAAAAACGGAATTAGGAAATAATTATTTTAAAAGTGAATTGTGCGTCGGTTTCAATAGTTAGGAGTTAGTACTTTTTATCATAATTAAGTTTAAGATATTTATTATTATTTATATTTGATAAATATTATTAATTTTATATAATAAATTTAGTTTAACAATCCAAGTTTATATTAAAAATAAAATGTTTAAACCAAATGTCAGTTGTTTTGAATTTTCCATACACATATTAATAACTGTTTTTGATTTGTTCTTATTGAACAAGCATGACATACCTCTTAGCGTTTTATAGTGATGTGATGGTAAGTTATCGGTAAACAACTGGTAATTTCTTAGATAAATTAATTTCAATCACTTTGGATTTACTCCAATATTTTTCTAACTGAAAGTTCACGTCAATATAATAAAGGAGTGCTTAATGAAAAATTTATTCTGAATGTATCAGATATTCCCGTTTTTTCAATAAGAAACCAAATCGGTGCAAATTAAAATTACTATTCTGAATCAGTTTTAAAATTGGTATTGTTTTTTACTGGATTTTACTACAAAATTGGTTAAATTCTAGGAATTTTACGAGACAATCAACGTCACACACTACTTGATATCAGGTTAAAAAATTTATTTCTCTATTGATTTTAATAGAAATTCTGTTGGAAAAGTTTAGATTTTACTACAAAATAAAAAATTCTGATACTTTTACTGGAATATCAATAAAAAGCACAACCCTAGCTTACCAGAAATCAGCTAAAAAGCGGGAAGTACAGTAATATTACTAAAATTTCAGTTTATTTAGCAACTACCAGAAATCTAGTAACGTACATTTTACTTGATAGCTGATGAAGTCTAGTATGATCACATATAGTGAATTTTTTATTACCGTGTATAATTCAGATTTTGCGCGTTTACCAATAATTAATCAGCTTTAACAAAAAGAGTTCCCCACTTAGCGATTCCAAACTAATTGAGACATTTGGATCGATCAGTAAGTTCAGTAGACTGAGAAAACTATAAAAAATTGGTTTTCAGTTATAAAATCTTTATAGATGCGAGTGATGGCAATCTATGAAAATTCAAAATGTAATATGTGCACTTGTAAAAAGTGAAAACCGGGTCTTACGGATCTATAAGGGTCATTAACACTTAATAATAGAGATGAATCCACAAATCTGAGTGTAACGGCATTTCGGGGATATCTTAGAGAATTTTTTTAGTGATATGTGGTATATCACGGCGACCTTCGGGTAATTTTTTTGTCTAATGTAATTGGAAATAGTAATGCGAAAAGTGTAGGCCGGGGTCTGGTGGATGCTAGTAGCCATTAACACATAATTCTAGAGATGGCTCCACAATTCTGGGCACACTGGTATTTTGGGGATACGTTCGATGGTCCTTAACTATCCAATAGGCCCGGTTTACATTTTTTACATTATTATTTCCATTTACACTAATTATGCCGCTTATCATTAAAAATTCTCGAAGGTATCCCCGAAATGCCATTACACTCAGATTTGTGAAGCCATCTCTAGAACTAAGTGCTAATTTCCCTTATAGATACATTAGACCCGGTTTTTAATTTTACTAGCACATTTTGAATTTTCATAGATTCTATAGAAGTTACACGAATGTCCAATTAAGACTGCAAATTTTAGAAGAATGGGCGAAATGAAACATAAAATGAATTACAGGTCTGATTAACATAGGCAAAAAAAGATTCTAAAATTTGATCAAAAAATTAAAGAGATGTGGAAGACCACAGGTAATCAATTAAAAACATCGTGCAAAAAAAAAAATATGTACGAAATATGAGCAGACAGTTGAGCATTCAAGTAACGGTTGGGAGATAATGTTGGAAATGATTATCGGTAGTAAGATGCAACACCATAGATGATGAACACCATAGAGTGGGAATCATTGAGCGTAAGAACCCATTGGGCTTTGTGGGATCGAGGATATATATTTGATAATTTAACAGAAATTGATGTCTCTCATAGTGAGCTATTTGTACGTCAGGTGGAGCCAGGAGGTCTAGTGTTCAGAGTGATTGAGGATGTCAACAGACCTACTTATGTAACGGAGAACGATAAACAGCTTCAGGTAAGTAATTATGCCAGAGGTGGTGAGAGAATAGCGGAAATCGAATTCGGCGTGCAACGCATGGATGATATCAGTTAGTATGACATAAGGCAAAATGAAAAGCTCATGAGAAAAAACTGCGGCAACTTCGTGTATACCGGTCGGAACAAATTTAGAATGATGGAGTGGTTCACTTAGGATCCAATGGATGTCCGTTGACTATAAGAACATCAAAAATAATCTGGAGGAGATACCGAACACGACGTGCTGCGACTGTGAACGGGGTACACCAGTTATGACTATGATAGGGCAGAAAGAGTAACCGGAAGGGGCGACTGGCAATTGACAATCCACAGGAAGGCCATTCAAACTAGGAAGCATATGTTTTAAAACGGAACGATCGACATGGAAGACGATCAAGACAGTATGTATCAAAAGATGTGCGAGGAGGTGGCACCGGACTTAGAAGAAACGCGTGGTGTGTAAGCAGTTGCGGAGTGGATTTTCATCTAGGATGAGGCTGATGTGGAATCGACCATATATAGTGACTGCGAGGTTAGGTGCCGTGAAGAAACGGTGGTAAGAGCGAAGTTGAATTTGTTGGCGCTGCAGACGGGGTGAAAATTAATTTAGCGTAAATTGGTCAATTATAGGGATTAGGAATTTATTTAATCTAGGTTTCAACAGTAGTATTTTTTATCATGCGTAAGTCTGGTTGATGGGTGTTGTTGTTGGCCTAGCCATCTAACTCGAATGCATTTGTTGAGTTTGATGATATCGCTGCATCCGAGAAATCGCTTTTTCTCGCGGAACGGATCACATTCCTTTCATAAGTATTGTATAGTGCAACATGTGTTCAGATCGCATTAACCCTGATTGAACGTAAACAGAGAACTCATTGTCTAGCAGCAACTTCGGCTTTTATTTTACCCTGCATATCATTTGACGATGTTATTACTGACTGGAGGTATGTAAAACGGTTTGCTCTAAGTATGGTCGCCGATTCCGAGATATGACATGGAGATACTTCTAGATGTCGATGAGAATTTATATAGTTTCGATCGAATATTTTTTTTTATTTATTCAAAGTTACAAATGAACCAGATCATCTAGAAATTTGTCTACTTTAAATTAGTTTCTGGGTTTTTGATATCAGTAACCTATAGGTTACTCATTACAATAATTTTTTATTCTAATTATAACTGCCCAGGCCCAACGGTATCCACCTTGTGAGTCTTTTGCTTCATTGGAAGTATCCAACATACGACAGATTTCGGCATTTTCATGTCGAAATAATCGCTGTACGTGTTTCTTTATTTCATCGGTGATGTGTTCCACTTTTAAGTTAGTATGAAGGTTATCGTTCCTAATGAGGTATTCACAATTCCCAGGAGCCCATTTTTTTTTAAAATATTGTATTATTTGTACTTTAAAATAAAATATTTGGGACAGAGGCCGTAACTGCTATATGGCTGAAAATTAGATATGAATGACCATATATGTACATCATATATGATACGATAAAACACCCAGTCGCAACTTTCTAACAGGTCATCGCCAGGAACCGAACAGTGGACGTCGTTAGAGAAATACGCGTAAAATTTTTAATCGTTTTTGCGAAAATCCACTTGGTCAGTTCCTTTTGCATGTCTTTATAGATCGGAATAATTTCATTTTGAGCTCCCGCAAAAATATCAAGCGCCATAACGAAGGAAATAAGATACTTAAAAGCACGAAACTAGCACGTCAACGAGGTGCTTGCTTCAGAATTGTATTATTGGCACTACAATTTTTCTCGTTGCTATGCTTAAAACAGCTTAAGATACTTTAAAATGGCTAGGTACAAACTCAGTTAATGCAAACCATATGAATCCTGATTTATTTGTTGTTGCACAGCCTTTTGACCTTCACCAAATTAGTGTCGCTGTCAGATGCTCCACCTTACACGTTTTTTTGGTCTAATGTCAATTAACCCCATCTAACCTTAAATGCCACACAAAATATTAATTGAGGAAGAAAAATTAAATATTGTTACCATTATCATTATTACGATTATTATGTATTTTTATTTTTATTAAGATACGTTAAGAATCAATTCACGTGTTATCTTATATACGAATAAGCCCTTGTGGCAAATATAATATATAAATACCTCGTAAAATTGAATACATCTTACACAGCATGATATACACGCTTTTATGTACTGGAAAAAACTTTTTGCCAAGCATAAAACCAATCATTTATTTTTAATGAACTTTTTCATTTCTTCTTTGCCGTTTTATTCTTTATTTTATTTTTCCAAAAAGCACACACATCCAAAAAAGTTTAAATTTCAATTTTGTTGATTCCGATACTTTTGGTTTTCCTTTATATACAAAATTACATAATAGATCAGGGAGTTTCTAAATCCTATATACACATTACATACGCTTAATCATGTTTCAAAAGAAATTGATAATTTATCACAATCAACTTCAGCATTATATGAATTTTGAAATAAAATATTTTTGAAAATCTCATATGATACTTCAGAATGGAATGTGCATGAAAAAAATATTTTTTATCGTAATAAACCATAAAAATTTCCTGTACACATCTAACACACGCATTTAACATCCCCGTGGCGAGCACAGTAAAAAAAAAACTATTACGCACGTTAATATACCATCGTATATACGTAATTCGGAACAAAATACTAAAACTTTATTATTTTGATTCGAAATTCTGATTAAAAAATAATAACTTTTTTTTTTTGTTTGGCAAACTTGGCTCTTAACATACTCCTTCGCTCCGTTTGTACAAGAATAAAGCCCGTATATAATTCTTCCCGAATTACCACAATAAAATACATAAAAAAAATTGTGATGACAGAAGTAACTTTATTTATGAACTTTTTCCTCCTTTTTTGTTCCATCCGGATCCTTAACCACAATAAAAGTACGAACCAAAGCTGAAATGTTTTCGGAAAAATGGGAAAATTAAAGAATTGAATTTGAAAAAGGAAAGTGGAAAATAAAAAAAAAACAAACACACACACACACATGTATAATATACAAAATGAATTATTTATTTTCAAAAGATTTGTATTTATCCTAAAGGCTATTTTTCCGAATAAATTTCGGATTTCTCTTGGACTATTTCGTACGTACTCCTTATCCGCAAACTGTATTTATTTGTTCTAGTTGTAGGAATTTTGTTGTTTTTGTTTTTACTGTAATGAAAGTGTTAATGTTAAATAAATTTAACTAAAATAAAACAACAATCGAGTTATTCCATTTTACAAACTATATTCGTTCCTTTTTGTACCAAATGTTTTAACGCTAAAATTAATATTAGATTGTTAATGATGCGATATATGTTTGATTTTTAAGTGGCACTGATGGTGCCCCACCTCATAATGGTTTCTATACCAAACCCATGTTAGCGTTTCAAAAAGGTAACAACAAACTCGCTCACGAGAGTTGGAATACCACTGAAACAGAACAGAAGAAACAGAAAATGAATGCCAGAAAGCCATTAATGAGACCAACAAAATGTTATTATTCACAAAAGTTAAATATGCAGCCCGAAATTCCTATGCAGGAAATTAATGCCAAAGCACAGTGTGAGTATTATAATGATGAGGAAGATTTGGCAAAAGGGACAGAATGGGTTCATGCTAAAGGAAGAAAATGTAAGAAAATAAAATTAACAAATACACTTTTTCCAAAGCAGTGTGTTAAAAAATACCGCCACTCGATCTAGTCCCCGACGGTGTCAAAAACTTTCAACAAGAGGAGACACCTTTAGAAGCCCATCGGAAACTTCGAGTAGTTTTATCGTTTCCGCGTATGCAAATAAACAAGAAATATCTATCGAAATCATGGGATGATATCTACACCATACCTGTAATCTTTCCAATTGAGAACAGTAAATTTTCAGGTGAAAATAAAATTGTAGAGGAAAAATGATGGTTGACGTAAAACTACAAAAGTTGATAGATAGAGCTTTGAGCAGTAGGACCAGAATTTTTTTTGTAAATCGGTGTTTATCAAAATCGTAATTTCCTCTTACGTTTTGGAAAAATGGTCTGGAGCGGTATTGTTGCCAATTTAATTTGGGGTATTTTAGATTTCATCTGTGTTTCTAGAAACGAAAAAGCTTGCATGGAAGCTGTCATTTCTGGTTGACTGATTTTGGACAAAAATAGCTGAGACTACCGAATTTGTAGAAGCCAATTATGGAAATATGTTATAAAAATTCATATTAAATCGGACGTATCTTGATTATATAACCGAATCATAACATATACGATTATACTAATCATGAATACAAGCATCTAATTGGAAAAAGGCTCATGTTATCCTAATTCCAAACCAAAAACAAATAAAACATTTTTTTTTCGAACTCCAGTTATTTTCCTTTATAGATTTAAACCAAATTTTGGTAATTTAAAATAAGAAGCAAATTACATTTCTTTTCTGTGTGACATAAGAATTTTTTACGCATTTCCAATTTCGTGCCCAAAGAAAAAATAATATAGATAATTTAAAAAAAAAAAAAATCTTGGAAAAGAAATTTTCAATTTACTGCTTTTTTTATACTTAAATTTTCCTTTTACTGTCGATCGATTTTCTTCATGTATTTTCCTAAAAATTTTGTTTCATTTTATTGGTTTGCCGAAAAATATATAAAAACATTTCTCTCCAATTTTTTCGTTTTGTTTGTTTGTTATCTATTATCAACCAGGTTTAAACACAAAGGGAGAGTAATAAAACAAGAACAAAAAAAACAAATTCGGAAAAAAAGGAATTTTTTTTTTGTATTCTCCGCTTTCACATTTTCCTTGATTTGGTTTGGTACGTCATAATGAAGGTGGAATAAATTTAAAATTATGTTGTATTTTGGGACTAAAAAATGTCTCCATATCTTCGGAGGTATAATTTTGCTCATCTCCGAAAAAATTGATGTTACAAAACACAAATTATTTTATTTTCATAAAGTATTTTTTTTAATGGGCGCAAAACTAAAACAATGACAAGTAGATGATCTCGAAAAATTTCCATCTAGGGCTACGAGTAGTGTTCTTCCTCTTAAAAATTTAATAAACATAAATACTAAAAAAAAATAATTTTTGAATCTTATAATTCTATTCTTATACCGCGGAATTTAATTTAGAAAATGTAAGTTTAAAATAAACAGTTAGCAATGTCGCCAAAGATAGCAGAAACCATTTAGCAGAACATTACATGGCAATAATGAAAAAACATTGACCCTGCTTATTTTCAGAAAAACAAGAAGGTTAACCCTTGTGCGACTTCTGGGAGCCATTTATTAAAATATTTCTTATATTGCTCCCAGCACATGTCACCTGTATCGTTAATCAGATTGGTATGATTTTCTTGAATTTTCGTTCCCAGAAGAACTAAATTGTTCCCAGAAACCGCTAGTTCTGGAAACGAAACCTTATAGTAACCAATTATTATCATGTCCAAAACTCACCATTAAAACTTCAAGCGAATCCTTCCGTTGTGACTAATACTATAATCGCACATGTATTGTAATGTAAATATGTTATTTGAAAATTTTTCGTTCAAATATGTCTGGGCTCTGAATATATTTTTTTCTTTCTATGCAATATGTTTTATTACTTCTTGGGCTGAGGTTTTAATATTTCTTGGACTGCACTAATATCAATTTAAATAATTTTGTTGAATTCCTGGGCTGGTATA
This sequence comes from Nephrotoma flavescens, assembly GCA_932526605.1. NCBI lineage: Eukaryota > Metazoa > Arthropoda > Insecta > Diptera > Tipulidae > Nephrotoma > Nephrotoma flavescens. The sequence goes on from OW052220.1 coordinate 312,222,126, forward strand.
AATTTATATTACTTTAGTGTTGCTGGATGCAACAATTTATTATTTCTGGGATGACTTTCTGGGCTAACTTCACAAACATTCACATAAAGGTAATCAAAGTAGTTATGAATTAGTATTTGATGTAAGAAAGTGGTCGTACTCAGCCAATGCTCAGAAAACTTCGAGTTCGAGAGAGAATCTTGAGTGTTATACAAAATTTTTTAAACATTTTAATTATTCAACTCGGCCTTTACGGGTCACACAAGGCTATTGGAAGTGGTTCTGAATTAGCTGTAAAAAAACTTATCTTATACATTCTCGAAAATCTCTAAAAAAAATTTTATTTGAGAGAAAATATTTTTGAGTGTTATTCAAAAATTCTCAAACATTTGAAATTATTTAACTCGGCCTCTATGTAGGGTTGAGTTAAATAACTTTAAAGGTTTAATAATTTTTGTATTACACCTAACCATATTCTTTTTCCAATAATAAAATCTCAGATATTTTCAAGCAACTGACTAGGTAAGATTGGCTTCTTACATATCAATGACTGATTAAGAACCACTTTGATCACCTCTCTATGTAGTGGTGTGTTTTGTTTTAAGAATTAAATTTTGTAACTTTTACTCAAACCATTGTTTTGAAAAATTTTGTTTTTATTAGAAATTTTAAAATATTGTTACGAAATTTCAATTTTTGAGTGTTTTTCAATTTCAAATACTTGTTGGCCCTTTTTATATTTTGTTGTTTTGGCATAAACTTAACACCGATTATTTTTTCAAGATTAAAAAAATTTTGAACTACCCCGAGAGTCATTCTCTCACATTATAAAGTTCCCGTTGAATCTTAACAACATTATTGACGAATGACGACTCTAATTTAATATAATTCAATCTAATGCTAAAGTTTATATGGGCCAAAGCTAATGGCCGGGCACAACAAATCAACATTAAAAAACTTAAATGATTGTCGCTTTACCTCCAAATCGCAAAGGGCCTACGTACAATAACATAGTTTTCATAAGAACTCAGGGTTGATGACTCAGGTTAATGACGGGAGAATGTATTATACTGACGTATGTGAAGTTATCCCACGATTCTATCACAGAAATCATCAGGCAACATTAACCAATAAAAGCTCAATTTGCTCTTGTGTGAAGTTAGCCCAGCCCGCAATTTATTAAAAATCACGCTAAATACAAACTTTTAATTCGTTCCTTTTAAATTTGCCAATTTTAGCGTGCAACCGTCCTGTTTAAAGAACATTTATTTGGACTAACTAAAATTACATTAGACACGATAAAGGTACTTGGCACGCTAAAATTATAAATTTGTCGGATTAAGGCTTTGTGGTATACATATGTAAAAGTAAGGCATACATTTACACAAAATTATACTTTTAAGGTGCCAAATTTAAATGTTATTTTAGTTCAAATACGAGTTGTTTGGATATATACGAATTTCGCAAAGTACTCACCGAACTACCTTTTTATAATTTTCCTACAAGTAAAGCATGAGTGTGACCATCCCAAAATTATAGCTTTTTAATCCGACTAATTTATACCTTTAACGTGCCAAGATCTTTTTTCCGTGTCTGATGTGATTTTAGTTCAAATACAAGTTCTTTAAATGTAACGGTTACATTGCTTGGGAAAATTTAAAATGCGTGTTGCCTGATGATTTTTTTTTATTTTCTGTCATAGAATCGTGCGGGATTACTTCACATACGTATAGGGAGTAATGTAGTAATGTGGGAGTAGTAATGGGAATAATGTCTTTTCACGATATTTTTTATAGTTTATTTTTCCCATACTTCTATCACATCTTTTATTCACTTTCTTCAGAATGCCGACACTGACATGCATATTTTGGTTTATCTTGAGATATAATCTGTGACTGCTCAGCATTTTCTACTAATTAGATTTACAAGAAGTTAAAGAGTGCGGTTGATAATGAATAAGTACTTGCAATTTGCCAACATCTGTATTCTACAGGAGGCCGAAAATTATTTATCTATATTTGAAAACTTTTGAACACCTTATCCACATTTGAGATTAAATTAAAGAAGAAGAAAACCATGTTCGATTAGAAGAACTAGCTTAAATTAGCGGGGATCTGAGCACATACAGCAGCCGAATCGAATTCGGCAGTTTATGACCAATTGGGAAAACCCTCTTCAAAAGCAACTTAACACCAGTGGTTTTCTAATTTAAAAACTAATAGGATTTGTTATGAATGTTTCACATGGCACGTACAATCATTTTACCTTAAACGCAATTTTACAGCAATAAACAGAGGTTTTTTATGTTTATGACACCTCCTAAACTGAAGTCGTTAGGTTCCACGAATTTTATTCCATTTTCTTTAGGCATTAAAAAATTTTCTAATAGCGACTTAAAAAGGAATAAACTGCGAAGCTACCAAACATTATATAAGGAGAATCAGGCACTACAGAGCCACACAAAATATCTACACAGCATAAATAAAATATGGTTATTTTCATATTCTAGTTTGCTCGAGGGTAAAAATATGATTAAAGTGTTTTTTTTTGTTACTGTTTTTTTAAGGATGAAAAGGATTTAAATTTGTACATAAATGACCATTTGTTGGTGTTTTTTTAACAGATAACACAAACAATAAAAATGTTTATTTAAAAAAGACAAAATCAGGTGTGTGATATATGAATTACAGCGTACACCAATCCGCTAAATGGTTATCACAGTTCTCGCTGTTATATGAACGGGTATGGCGTGGAAGTGTTCAATTTATTTTTATTATATTTTGATTATAATTTCATATACAATAGGTACATAACATAGCTGTATTCGGTATGATAATGAGTTAAATTTACCTCTTTTGTACACACTCCTATATGTGTTATGTACTCGAACATAATTAAAAATGTTTTTGATAGTGCGAATATTGAAAATCACGATAAAAATTTACAATGTACATGTTCGGCAGTATAAACATATTAAATACACCACAAGTTTTATCGCTTTATATAGAGGTGTACACAAAAGTACATGGAAATTGAAAATATGTAAATTATTTTATTCATTTGGATATGACATAAATTGTTTATTTTTGTTATCGCGATCCAAAAAGCTTAAAATGTTCGATGTACGAATATGGGATACAGATACACGTCAAGTTCATTATTTAAAATAAAATTTTAATACTACAGGAGTTTACTGAAATCACTGGAATACGATTGATTGCATCTGAGATGTTAGTTTCTAAAGGTCATAAACAAAATAAGCATCTCCAGTGTTTTTAGAATTAATAGTATCTAATTAATTCCTAGGTCTCTATGGATGTTGCTGTTTCGAATATACCATGGGGCATTTGTAATGCTACGAAGTATCTTTGCTTGCGTTCTTTTTATTTTTAATTGATTGCGTTTTGTTTCAATGTGCTTTTTCCATGTCAATCTTCTATCGAGATGAAGACCGAGATATTTGACGTTTTTTTGTTGAGGAATTGTGATATTGTTTAATTTTACTGCTGGACATGTACGTTTATTCAGCGTGAATGTTACATGTGTTGGTTTACATTCATTCGTCCTTATCCGCCAAGTTTTTAACCAATCTTCTATTTTGTGTAGATGTTCTTGTAATTCTCTCGATGCTGTTTGAAGATTTTTGTGTTAAAATAATCTAGCTGTGTCATCAGCAAAAGTTGAAGTGACTATTTTTTCAGTTATTGGTATCAGCTGTGAATAACAAGTATAGCACAGGTCCCAATACACTACCTTGTCGTACTCCTGCTTTTATCTCGGTTAGATTAGTAGTGACCGTATTTTGTTTCACCTGGAACCACCTTTGGGCTAAGTAATTTTCAAGAATTTAATATTGTAATTTAATCCTTCTTGCCATACTTTGTCGAAAGCTTAATCGTATTTACAATTCTGTGCACCTGTTCTATTGTGTCGTGTTACTTTCTCAATCCAAATTCGTGATCTGGTATAATGAGACCTTCAGATAATAAAGGTATTAGTTCTTGTAGTACCATCTTTTCAAAAAGCTTTAAAATTATCGGAAGTAGACTTATTGGCCTGTACGACGAGACTTGGTTTTTGGTGAAATTATCCACATCTTATAATTGCGCTAAAAATGTATGTTATATATTTTATGCATCTATCTGGTAATTCTTTGATCATTTTTTCAGTTATTAGATCATGACCTGGCACTTTTTTAGGATTTATACTGTTATTGATAACCGTTTTGACCCATTTCCATTTAAATTTTACTGGATTTGGGTTCGACCCGTCCCTCGTAAGCTATTTTGATCGATTGGGGTGAACACTTTTTGTAGATGGTTAGAGAAAGCGATAGCCTTGTCTAAGTCACTTCTGGCCCAGTGACCATCTGGTTTCCTTATCGGTGGGTTCGATAGCTCTGGCCTTTTTAAATTTCTTGCTGGCTTTCACAGTGAGTAATCTGTTTTTTCTGGTGCTGTGAGCTCACTTAGGTAATTCTGTATTCCTAAATGTTGTCCTTCCCGTATTGCTTCTCTCAGAGCTTTAATAGCTCTATTAAACTCCCATTTGTGCAAAGAAGATTGGTGAAGCTGCCATACTCTTTCCTTTGGGTGATCCTTAGTATTTAAAACTATATCTTTATTAACTTTTATTAACTTAAAATAAAGATCGCCTTTCCTGTAATTTCCTGGCTCTCAAACGATTCTGTTGCAAGTTGTGCCATTTAAATCTTTAACAAGAGAATTATGAGAAATTTCAGACTGTAACACCAATTGGCTTCCAGCTTTTCAATATAATTTATAACGAATAAGAAAGCTATATTTTAATATTTGATTGTGTGATTGATTGACCAGATTCTGTTAATCAGTTCAGTGTTAAATGAAGGCGTGAGGAAATAAAATTCACCGATTGATAGATTTAATTATTTTCCCGTTTTTTTACGATAACTAGAATAAAATAATTTTATAACGAAAAGGTTAAATTAGTTATAACTGAAAACGGTGATTTTTGCGGTATTAAAATTTATGAAATTTTACTGAAGTTAAAATTTAGAGATTGTAGGATTTAAAAGGAAGGATCATCAATATTCATCAATTAACACATAAACTTATTATTTAATTTAGTATTTTAAATGGTACATCTTATATCACGTACACAATGCTAAACATAATCCCAAAGAACACGATTCTACCCCATTGAAAATCAAGCTTCAGGAAATCTCTAGTGTTCTTCAATAGGATGGAGAATATTACGCACCTGCTAACTTTTGACGAAAAGTTAAACCACTTAGAAAAAAAAATCTTACAGATTACAATTAATTTACATGATGTCAGGTTTACCATAAATTTTAAATATCAAGAGTAGAAGTTGTTCCCTTAATTTACAAAAAAAAAAGGAAAAGAAATAATTAATATGCTGAAACATCTTGAATTCATTAAGAAGCGTTGTTTTTCATTCATTCTGAAAAAATACTCGTACTTGAGAGAACGGAAAGTCTTTTTGTAATTTAAGAAACATTTTCTTATTTAATTTTTATTTTTATATTTTTGGAAAAACAGTATAAAAATGACCTTATAATTAATTCATTTTATTTTCACGCATACTTAAACTAACAAGTTGTGATTTATTTAATCCTTTTATATATTTGTTGTTGTTGTTGTAGCACAGCACAATAGAAAACAATACTAAGTATTTTTGTCATTTTATTTTCAATTTTTCTGTAATTTTATTATTATTTTCAAAACAAAAAATAGTAACAGTAATAATAAGAAATAAACTTTTTCTGAGCTTTTGTTAAAAAAAAAACTTTCCAAAAAGTTTTGTTGAAAACATGTTAAGAATTAAATATAAAGTTAAATATTTTTAATTGGATTATTTATATACATTCTTGTTGTTGCGCCACTACTACATTTAAAATTATAATAAATTGTATTTCCTTTTTTTGTTATTTGATAATTACACACCCTTTAAAAATATAAATATCCATCAATTCTGAGCTAATGATTTACCCAACCTTAAAAATATATATATTTTTTTTAAATAAATCAGGGAGTGTATTTCAAACCCAATCCAAAAGTTTAATGGTTTTATGACATGACGAGAAAATGTATTGAGCTTTATTAAAATTTGTAAAAGTGCTAAACAAAAAAAAAAATTGAAAAATTTTATAATTATAATTTGTTATAATTTATCAACTGGCATCGGGCAACACACAAAAAAGGCGACAGCTATTTATGTTTAAATTTGACTAATATTCAAATTCTGGATTATTTTTTCAGAATATTAATGATGATAAATGGGTTTGAAATATATTTTTGCCATCATTTATACAAGTTATTTTTTATGTCGTTAGTTATTAGTGGAGTCGACACCGTTTGCCGGTCGATAATTTTGCAAACATTTCTGTTCATTAACCCGTGTATATATTTGTACTAATTATGTTCGATATAGATCAAAATTTTTAAATTATATAGACCATTGTAAATATTCCTTATTTTACAGAATACTTTAATTTTAAATCTAAGGGAAAATTATTACAATTAAGACAGCTGGTATAAGATTCAAAATAATCTGTCCTTAATTCTGAGATTTGAAAAATATAAATTTAGTTCTTTTGCTATAGGTGAGATACAAGGGCTCCAACGAATAACCTGAAATATTAACGAAGCAGAGAATAAGGAAATAGTTGAGATGCTCGAATGTGACAAAATTGCACACCACCTGCGTCTAGGCTGCCTCGCCTTTTAAGTCGTGAAAATCTACAAAACCTTTCAAACCAGGCAAATAGTTACACATTAGACGTACGTGCACTACAAGATCTTAGATGATCTAAGAGTAAGATCCATGACACAACCAGTTACATTCTTCAAGTTAGTGGCTATGCGTCAAATTAGCACTAAGGGAATTAACATCACCATGAATAATGTACAAGCACGCAGGCGGAGGTGTAATCTAGCAAAATTTCGCTAATTCAATATAATGAAAATGCATTGAGTGGCCTGTCTTTCCATATTAACATGCTTTGCATTGATGCCACTCTGATAGCCTATCAGCCTAGCGAAATTTTGCTAAATCAGATTTTTTACGAAATTAGGCTGAAGCTGACCAACAATATGGCCTATCAAATTACCATAGGGTCACCAATGATGAAATTCGAAATTTAAAGTTTTCAAAATAATGAAAAAGGCCAACACAAAAGTCAACAGAATCGCATTTCAAGAGATAAACATTTCGTATGAGATGTATTTTCAACTAAGATATCGTGTAACTATACATTGCCACTTGGACCGTCCAAAATGAAAAGGAATACTACATACTTTCAGATTATTTTTATTACTATACTCTTTTATTACTATTTTTATTACTATTACTATAATCTGTGTATATCACCAACCTGTAGACTCCATGGCGGGTAGATTACTAGCTCTAAATGCATTCGGTAACGGCTGTGGTCCGGCTAATATATCTTTAAATGTTCTGAAAACAAACAGTACTGAACTAGTCGAACCACTGCGACAGCTCTTCAACCAGTCTCTGCCGGCCGGTATGTTCTCATCCGAATGAAAATCACCAAAATAACTCCAATTATATTTAAAACGGAAAAAATTGCTGACATTTCTTGTTGCTGGGGAATTTCATCATTGTCTTCAATTTCTAATCTCTTTGAACTAATTGTCTGTAACTCATTAAAAACAATAAGGCACACTAATTTCAATGAAACTTTTACCAATATCCAGGAGCAGTGGCTCACTTTGCAATCAACCATAACTACCGCGCAACATAATACTCTGGAAACAATGATTGGTACGATGTAATGATTGGTTCGATGATCAGTGCGGCATAGTTGTTAAAAATAAACAAAAGCTTCTTGAAAAATGGTTTGCTCGCAACACTAGAAGTACTCTAGCAGAATACCTCCGTGCTGGGAAAGCTACCAGTATAAATGTATCTGATTAAAGAAGCGTGAACTATGAGAAAATGCATTGAAAACGCCTATGGAAACTACCACTTTCCAAATTTCTGGGATCTCCCGGTTCATCTGAAGTATATAATTTCATCCCGATCAATCAATCCGTATATTGAAATTTTGCTAAAAAAACGTTTCTTGACAAAAATACTAATTTCCGTTTAAATTTTGGAAAAACTTTAAAATGTTTGACAAAAACGAAAAAGCTCATATGGAACCACTAACTTCCAGTGAACCGATTTTGGCCAATCGGCTACTGACGGTTACTGACTGGGGCCTCCCAATTTATGAAAAAAAAAATGAGTATGAAGTTTTACATGCGTGTGAAATACGTCACAATAAAAAATCCAAATTTGTTGCATGCAACAAATATTGCACGTGTAAAATACATCCCAAAAAAACCGAATCTTGTTGCATGCAGCAAATGTTGCACATAAATCTCAAAAAATATAAGGATTGATTTGCACTAATATATGACAACTTTTGATGAACTAAAGCGATTGCCCCTAAATTTTGTACGAATACTTTTTAACAGCCGATAAAAACATATGGGGTTTAATGATCAAAAAATGTCAACCCTTCCCCATATGCTCACATGTAAGCAGGAATTTACAATATATGACAACTTTTGATGAACTCCACCGATTACTTCCAAATTTTGAAGGAATACGATTTAGTAGCCGAGGAAAAACATAGGGGTTAGTGATCAAAAAATGTTACCCGTTCTCTATGCTCACCTGTAAGCAGGAATTTACAATACATATATGAAAACTTTTGAACCACTCGAGCGATTGGCCCGAAATTTTGCACGAATACTTTTTAGCAGCCCAGAAAAAACATAGGGGCTTTAGTGAACAACAAATATTACCACTTCCCCATGCTTACCTGTAAGGATGAACATATAATATATGACAACTTTTGATGAACTCAAGCGATTACTGCCAAATTTTGCACAAATACTTTTTAGCAGCCGAGAAAAACATAGAGGGGTTAGTGATCAAAAATGTTACTACTTCCATATGCTTACCAGGAACATTTTGGTAGCCGAGAAAACCGTGGGAGTGTTAACAAATATTTTATATGTATCGATATTTGTTGTATATGTACCGTAATTATTACACGATGGAGCCACCTGGATGCCTTCTCATATCTTAAAAATGAAGAAAGGATCATCAATAATGCTTCAAATGTCATCGGAGCCACTCTATTGACGGGGATTGCAAAAGGAGAGGATAAACTCATACCTCGCATATATTGATACCAACCCACCTGCCATTCAGCTTCAAACGAGTCTACTTCCCACTTAGACTTTCATTGTCCATAACCATCAACAAAGCTCATGGACAATCCCTTACGTTTGCAGGCGTGAATTTGAAAAGTCCAAGTATGTGGCATGTTCAAGAATAGAGAGTTCACAAAATTTGTATGTTTTAGCTCCAGGAGGAAAATCAAAAAATGTGATTTGTTTACAAGCAAGCATTGCGGTAAACCCAACAAATTATTTTTGTATTGATTTTATTCAACTCATTTAAAGTATTACTATAATTAGTTATAAAATAAAAAAACACCTGTTTGAATTTCAGTAGTTCAATTTTAACCTGGGCAAAACCGGGTACATCATCTAGTTAAATATTAAAATAAAAAAAAAGGTTAACAGTAACCTAGGAAAAATTTATAGAAAAAAATGTACGTTCGTTTCGAGTCATTATAAAATAAAACTTGTGTGGAATAAGTGGAGAAATAAAAAATTTTAATTAATTTTAAATAAAAATTATATTGTTAATTTCAAACAATAGTTTGTTTGTATATTTTTATTGTGAAACCATGAAAAGTGATAAGAAATCAAAATATCAGTCCCATATATTTGTGTTGCAAATGCAATTACAAAACCAACTACAAAAACAAAAACGTAAAACTCTTTGTGTTGCAAACGCAACCACAAAAATAAAACACCACAATTAAAAATTAAACTCCAACGCTAGTAACACAACCCACATGTCAAACTCTGAAAATTTGTTCTCGGAAGAGAACGTATCACGAGTGAGAAAAATACCCACATGTCAATCTTTTGAAATTTGTTGAACAACTTTGTTAATTGAAACTTGTTGCAAAAACCAATTGATTGTGCAACGTTTATTGTATGTAACAAATTATGGGTTTTTTGGGATTTATTTCACTTGGGTAGTTTTAACCGAAAAGTGAATCTGATTGGACTGTACAGAAGACGAATTTTAATTGAAAAACTGTTTTCCTCAAAAAACATTATTTCCGGATAAATTTTAGAAAACTGATCTAACCAGTATTCTTGCTAATTAAATTTAGAAACTTTTAGTTTTAGTCATTTTTCTTGTAAATTTACCTTTCAAAATATTTAGAAATAAACAAAACAGATCTAATGCAATCTGCCACGGTCCGATTTTGTGTAAAAATCATTGGGTTTTCATAGTTGATAGAAAAAGCTTAAGCATGAAGTTTCACCCTGAATTCGGCCTGGGCTGTTTGCAAAATTATCAACATTTAATCTGCACGATAAAACACGCACACTCAGAGATCTTTTAAAAACCACACCATACTGTACTTTATTTTGCTACGTAAAAGAAAGTAAAATGCCTGCGAACAGGAACTGAACTAGATCATTTTTTAAGTGACCAAGATGAATTTTTTTATATTTGATATAATTCTCAAATGATTTTTGAAAAATTTTCTAATATCTGGGTTTAGGGGAACCTGGTTTATCTAACCGATTACGCAAGGATGTGCTTATAGGAAGCTCATGAATGACCAGATTATTGAGTTTGCTATTTGCTAACACTATTCAATCAGGAGCAGGGGAAAATTTGGATGTAATAACATACAGTTTTCAACTTCTGTCCGAAAACACTTCAATGATTTAAAACTCATTTTAATAACACATATTACAATTTTATTGATCGATTTCCAAAACTTCTTCCAAAAATAATTTTATGGTTGCAATAATTTTATGCACTTCGATCCAAAATGCTCAATGTTCAACCCCACTTAAATCTTACATCAAAAATATTTTTATCATCACCTTAGTTAGCCATATTCTAGAATTTATGCCAAAAAAATTTTGGAAACTTATTTCGAGACGATGAACATTATTTATCGTCGATTATGAAATAGCCTCGATCCAGTCCCAGAATTTCTACCAAAAATCGTTGGTAGAAATTCTGAAACTTGAACTGCCATACTCCAGAACTTCTAAAAAACAAAAAATTAATATTTCATTTTCACCTTTCGTACTCAATTTCATCAATTGTGCACATCTTGAACGATAAATTTTTCAGAGCTACTCGCAGATCTAATATTCGAATTCAATTAAACTAAGAGACTAAGCATAGAACGAATAAAAAATAGATCCTGTGCAAAAACAGAGCACCACCTAAATGAATTTTAATGGGATTGAGAAATTTGACTCTTTTAAATTTTTATCAAATGAAATATGATATAGTGAATTCTCGTTTTCAGGTTCAATCGGTTTCGATGAATTATCGTTTTCGGGGAATTGTCGTTTTCAGTGAATTACCGTTTTTGGTGAATTGTCTGGCTACCCGAAACGAAAACGAAAAAAATTTAGAATTTCAACGCAAGAAGATGTAAAAAAGCAAAGTATCACTAAAAGTGAGTTTATTTGTTCAATCTCACTCATTGTATCCTGAAATTACTATCAAAAAACAAATTTAGCAGATTGAGTCTGCTTTTTACCAAATCTTTGATGCTGTTATCTAACACCATGTGATGAGGAATAATTATGATTGCTAAATTAAATTCCAACTTTTCGTTGGTACACTTTTTAGATTTTAATTTGCCCCAGACACTGATAATATTGAACATGAACACTTATATGAGGTCAATATTTATAGCAATTATGGTAAAAGTGTACAGTCTATCTGAAAATATCTATATTGAAAAGTTATAAGTTTTCGTGAGGTTCAAAAACCAGTAAACACGGTATTTGTCTGTCTCGGCAATTAAAGTCTCTAACAATAAAAAATTATTACTACCATTTCTTCAAATTATTCCAGTGTTAAAAACGCTCTCTGTGTCTGACAAAGTTCATTTTCAATTGAATTAATTTGAACAAAACAAACTAAAATATTCCAGAGAATATAATTTAATTGATTTTTGAATAATACTTAAAAGCGAAATAATTGCTTCTTGCAAATATTGAAATTCATCGGTCGATGCACTTAATTCCCAATATTGCTACTTGAATTAAAACCTCTTTGTCTTTCAGAAAGTGTATAACAAAAACTTAAATAATTAATACAAATATTATTGAAATAAAGAATTAATTTTGTTTTTTTTAATTTATGCAAAATGATTTCGATTACGATTTTATTTTTATCCCGCAGCGTCGTCCAACCGTTCAAGAAGCTGCTTGATATATATAATTCTCTAAATACACATAATAATTTTATGAGAAATTGCAGTTGTAAAAATGTATATTTCGTTTTCGTAACAAAAAGTAAAATAAAAAAAAATAAAAAGATAAAAAATTACGGAAAATTTATTTAAGCCAAAGAGGAAAAATCTGCAATATTAAATAAAAGACGTGACTCAATTTTCGCAGTGTTGGAATGTACAAGACACAGAATTTTTCTTTGTTATATATAAAAAAAGCTAGATAAAAAAGCAAGGCTGATAAGAAAAATATGCTCAAGTTTTCCAAACGATTTTTCTTATTTTCCAAGTTTGTAATCGATTGTTTTAATGTGCTACGAAATTCAACTGTACACAGAAGTTATATACCCAATATCTTAACTCTAAGTATAAGACAGCCATTTAAGTTAATGTAATCTATTTTGATTACCATAAAGATATGTTTGTGATTTTGGTTTCACTTTAATGGTAAAAGGTCATTTTACCAACCAAAATATAAAGTGCCTTATTGGTTTGATGAGATTTGATATACAAAATTATTTTTTTATATTTAGAACCTAAAGCAATGCGAAATAAACAACCGCAACTAAAAATTAAACAATATAATTGAACTATGTATGTACGTACGTATGTTTACCAATTACAAAACAACGATTTCATGAAAAATCAAAAAAAAAATATTTAAAAAATTTCCAATTCAATTAAATTTCTATACGATATAGAATATAAAAAATTATAATTGTAAACGGCTTCTGGCGCTTTTATAAATATGGGATTGCAAAACGGTGTGAAGTGTTCCAAAAATTGTCGATTTTATAGTTTAATTTCAATATGCGGTTGTTACTTCCTAAATAAATAAACAACTAATCCGATTTTCGATTTGTAGTTGTAAAAAACAAATTTTATAGCAACACCGCACAGCGAAACGTTTTTTTTTTATTTTTTTGTCAACTCAGCATTCACAAGTGTGTAGTTTTGACGATAACACATGTACCACAATAATTCAGTTATTTTAGATATAAACATATTTTGTTTAAATTTATCTTTAAAAAATTCATAAACAAAGCTCAATAGCTTTGTTAGCGCCTAAGAGTACGTATCACAATGCCCCGACTACTGTGACAAAGCTTGTTCTGGACACTGCACTAAACAAAATTGTATTTAGTGTGAACAAGGTTAGATAATCTATGTACGAGGATTGTCTCTCTCAAATAGTACCCAACGTCCTTCTTCGCAAAATAGTTGTTTACGAAGGTAAACAACTAGGCCTCCCCATTCGACAAAAATCTGTCTCCTATTGTCCTGTCTCCTATTGTCCTGTCCACTCTTTTGACTGTATTTTTGATTCTGGAGTATACTTTATTATGTTCTATGACCCTATTCATAGCCTCTTCTACTCGTGTCTCGCTAACTTTAATTCAACGGTTATTTAGCACCATTTGGTAGTAATTTTTGGACAGAGCCCCTACACAGAGACGCTGTGAAATCTAAGACGCCTTTGATTTGCGTATAGACGTGTTGCCTTTCCAAAATAAATATTTAATAACAGCTATACTCGTTTTTTTATTATCACAAAAACACTCATACCGACTCACTCAAGTGAACAACAAATGCGAGTCCAAAATAGCTGAGAATTCGGGGAGTCCCATTCTACACATGCACAAACACACTGCATCATCTTCGTGTTTAGGTCGGAATCTTGTGGGGTCGGGGGGCATACATTAGTGCTAAAATTAGTACCCCTCCTCCCCTTCTCACTTCTAGCAGGTGGGGCGGGAGGTTACTTTGAAATTAAAATAAGAACCCCAATTTTGTATTGCAGATTCGGATTCTATGGCTTAAAGTACGTAGGATTTCTTTGAAACATTTTTTTCGATTCACGATCGATGGCACTGTAATAATGATATTAATTTTTTTTGAATTCTCCTACTGAGATCCTATGCAATACATTTGATTTAAAATCAAAACGTATTAATGTAAATACTCGAAATCAGTTTTAAACAAATTGTATTTAAAAATAACTTGTCAAAAAACTACTATTATCGTAACCCAGGAACAACGACGTGGACGTAATAGTTTTCCGTTCCTTTCGGGTGCTTGATTAACGTGAGTCCCCTCACCTATTAATTAAATTAAGTGCTCAAAATGGTGACCTCCGACTTCAATGCACTTCTTATTAATCCGCATTTAAAATCAATGTACACAACTGAGTCTGCTTGAATTTCGGCACAAGCCTATCTGGTTCGCTCAATCATATTCTCACGTGTTGCTGGTGTTTGTTGGTAAACTTTGTTTTTGAGATAGCCCCACAAAAAAAATCTGGAGAATTAAGATCTGATGAGCTGGCACGCCAATTTACCGGACCAGCTCTACCCATCCAGCGACCATTGAATTCACGATCAGGTACTTCATGGGCTACCGACGAACAGTGTGCTAGACAACCATCATGTTGAAACGAAATGTTCTGTCGCAATTCAAAGCTCAAGTCTTTAAATAATGCTGGCTGTTCATTTTCCAAAATGTCTCGGTATATTTGAACATTCCACTTGTCTTCAATAATGTGAGGGCCGATTAGTTTGTTGCCAATTATTCCAAACCACACTTTGGCAGTCGTATTTTGTCGATTAGCCGTTCCATGGTTTGTAAAACTCGTTTCGTCGTAGACCAATACGTCTAGTGAAAAAAATTGGGATTTTTCTGTATTTCGCCCGTTTCAATATATTTGGAAAAATTGTCATCCGAAAACGATTAAAATATTGCAGCTCACCTTATACAAACAAACCCATGTCAAGCCTATTATGAGCCCGTAGAGATGGGTTGGTTGGTTTGGTTTTCTGAAATTTAAGCAGTATGAATGTTTTTTGATTATACAGAAGTTTTTTAAAAAATCAAGTAAGTTTAATTTTTTCCCTTAAAAATCAAGTGCCTATTCGTGAACTATGTATAGATCCGAGATTCGAGGTGATAGAACTTCGAGTGTTGAGCACATCATAATCACATCTGCATTTTTAATTCTAAAATCGAGAAACACCTCAATCGCTTACTGTTGCTCGAGCTGCAAACAGCATTAAAAAGACCCTGGTTCTGCCGGAGAATCCAAAAGTTTGGTTTCATTGCAATCGGTTTATGGCAGTTTAAACCCCTAAGCAATTTTCACCAAACGATTTACGACGTTTCCAAAACCACTGGTTGAAACATTTAAACGTTGGAACTATTTAAACATATTTTTTGAAAAATTCATTTTTCCGCTTGTACCAGATTAAACCTGTTTGTAACAAACACAAACATTTAAATTATTTGTTTGTAACACTAAATAAATGCGCGATGATAACTGAAACTTTTCAAGAATTAATCAAGGTAAAAGAGAATGTGTCACAAAGCTCGATCCAACTCGCCAATTTTTCTGATGAAATTCAGATTTGGCAAGATTCCTAATTTAATTAAGGATCCAGAGTTTAGCAACGAATGGAAAATATTTGTTCTCTGATATCCTGTATACAACTTTTACTATACTTTATAAATATCTAATGACGCTTAATTGCGACCGAATCATAAATCGCGGCTAAAATCTACAGAAATATAACAAGCATAATTATAATTTGTAATTATTATCATTGTAAAATTCTTCTACATTGGTTTTAACGTGTTTTTAACTTCATCTTGCAGCGTAATTATCTATTCAGAATAAACGTATACAAAAAATTCTTAAAGATTTTTTAATCCACCCCGTATTGTCTCCTATTTAAAAAAATTTACGAACAAAATTATTTATGTATACATATTTCATTTCATCCCAATACAATTAGATTATGTAGCCTCCGGTAAATAAAAAGATATACAAGCAAAAAATAAAAAATAAATAAATAAAAAACAAAACTTCTTCCCAATAGCTTTCTTTTTGTGTCTCGAAGCACACCAAAAAAAATATTGTAACTTTTATGTAATATTATGAGTGAACAAAATAAAATACTGTCATAAACCCCATTTTATGTGCTTTGGATATGTATAACCATATATAAATGAAAATGTATAAGAAGCATCCTCAAAAATATAAAAATGTTCTTGCCTTGCTCTGGGCTATCTACAGGGATTCTAAATCAAGGAGGTACAATTGCTTAATTAACATTCGGATTTTTATTTTTTACAATAGGTTAGAGCTTTTTTATTCATACACTAAAAGAATCAACTTGATTACGTTATATTGCTTGTTATTTAACAGCATAATATGATGTAATCAATTTTTACAATTTTTGTTGTATTCGTATATATATAAATATATTTACAACGAAATACAAGTACATAAGTGGTCTTCTTTAAGAAATATCGTTGAAAGTTTAACAATCAATTACTTATTATTAAATATTATACTAAGGAATCTGTTGCAAAGCTGATAAAAATATTATTTTGGCATACATAAAGTCTAGGGTTAATTAATTTAACGAATGTCATTTTCACTTAGGCATCTCGAGAATTTTCTTTTCTATATAATATATTTATAAAATTTTTCAAAATAATTATTTTGTCATTTCCAGTTTCACGCAAACATAGACCAAAATGTGTCATAAATATATCGCTGCCTTTTTCTTCTCGCACCATTTTGCGGTTTAAGAAATTTCATTGTACCTTAAGATTTAGGTTAGCATTGCGATTTTCAATTAATAATATTGTTTGATATGGCACACGAAACCTTATTATGTCGTACACGAAGCATTTCAAAATAATTTCAATTATTAGGTCGTTTGCTGTGTAATTGAATTTTTGATATCGTTTATTTTTACAAAATATGATTAAAATGGGATGAATGAAAAACCACAAAACATAAAGAAAATTTGAAATAAAAGATTTATTGATTTAAAAATGTTTGTTCTTTTGCTACATATACGGTTATGTTAGAAACTCAGAATCACTTTTACGTACCAAGCTATACAATTATATTTGATACAAGGATACATTTCTAGAGCAAGAAAAATTAAAATTATCCGGCTGGGCAAATAACGTTTAAATGGAAAATTTTCTTCAGTATTGATTATATTCATCTATATCTAACTAAACCATCTCATTTTTAAAATAGTTTGTAATGTAATATAATTATGTTTTAAGAAGGAACGTAAGTATTTTTCATTTTTCTTCATATAGGCAAGAAGCTCTAGATATACAATTTTCATTGCGAAATGATAAAATGAATGAAGTTCGACGCAAATACATTTACCTTTTGTAATACAATTTTTACACGGAAAAGGAGATGTAGTTGCCTGCGGTGCGGACTTCATATTTGTATATATAAAAATGACGTGGCGGTAGTGGGATTTGCTAATGTTAAAGCCCTTTTCCTGCCTGCCCATACAATTGTGTGGGTAAGGCAAAATAATACTGTCAAAATTTATTTTTGACAAATTTATTATCCTATACTTATTTTCGTCCGGAAAAAACACTACAACTATACTCACAATTGTGTTGGTTGTCCTTCAAATCATGCAAAAATTTTTATCAAAAACGTCATTACATATATTTTTTTTTAGCCACACATTTGTGTGGTTTAGACTTAAATTGAGCCAATTTTTTTTCTGGTAGAAAAAGGGATAGAGAGCAATCTGCAAAGTTACTGTGAATAATTCAACAAATTCTTTGTTCTTTGGTCGCAATTGGTTAAATCGAAAAGGGTTATACAACAATAGCAGTATGTTTGTGGAACCAATTTTGAATCGAACTCCAATATATCGCAACCCACAAACTACCTGGACGTATAAATCAATATCTCGTATTGTAATTTGCTTAAAATTGTTTTAGAATTGAAGAATTCTCGAATTTCCGAATTGTAAAATTTTTGGAATTTAGAAGATTAGAATTAATGAATATTATTAGAATTTTAGAATTTTAGAATTTTAGAATTTTAGAATTTTAGAATTTTAGAATTTTAGAATTTTAGAATTTTAGAATTTTAGAATTTTAGAATTTTAGAATTTTAGAATTTTAGAATTTTAGAATTTTAGAATTTTAGAATTTTAGAATTTTAGAATTTTAGAATTTTAGAATTTTAGAATTTTAGAATTTTAGAATTTTAGAATTTTAGAATTTTAGAATTTTAGAATTTTAGAATTTCAGAATTTTAGAATTTTAGAATTTTAGAATTTTAGAATTTTAGAATTTTAGAATTTTAGAATTTTAGAATTTTAGAATTTTAGAATTTTAGAATTTTAGAATTTTAGAATTTTAGAATTTTAGAATTTTAGAATTTTAGAATTTTAGAATTTTAGAATTTTAGAATTTTAGAATTTTAGAATTTTAGAATTTTAGAATTTTAGAATTTTAGAATTTTAGAATTTTAGAATTTTAGAATTTTAGAATTTTAGAATTTTAGAATTTTAGAATTTAGAATTTTAGAATTTTAGAATTTTAGAATTTTAGAATTTTAGAATTTTAGAATTTTAGAATTTTAGAATTTAAGAATTTTAGAATTTTAGAATTTTTGAATTTTATAATTTTAGAATTTTAGAATTTTAGAATTTTAGAATTTTAGAATTTTAGAATTTTAGAATTTTAGAATTTTAGAATTTTAGAATTTTAGAATTTTAGAATTTTAGAATTTTAGAATTTTAGAATTTTAGAATTTTAGAATTTTAGAATTTTAGAATTTTAGAATTTTAGAATTTTAGAATTTTAGAATTTTAGAATTTTAGAATTTTAGAATTTTAGAATTTTAGAATTTTAGAATTTTAGAATTTTAGAATTTTAGAATTTTAGAATTTTAGAATTTTAGAATTTTAGAATTTTAGAATTTTAGAATTTTAGAATTTTAGAATTTTAGAATTTTAGAATTTTAGAATTTTAGAATTTTAGAATTTTAGAATTTTAGAATTTTAGAATTTTAGAATTTTAGAATTTTAGAATTTTAGAATTTTAGAATTTTAGAATTTTAGAATTTTAGAATTTTAGAATTTTAGAATTTTAGAATTTTAGAATTTTAGAATTTTAGAATTTTAGAATTTTAGAATTTTAGAATTTTAGAATTTTAGAATTTTAGAAATTTAGAATTTTAGAATTTTAGAATTTTAAAATTTTAGAATTTTAAAATTTTAGAATTTTAGAATTTTAGAATTTTAGAATTTTAGAATTTTAGAATTTTACAATTTTAGAATTTTAGAATTTTAGAATTTTAGAATTTTAGAATTTTAGAATTTTAGAATTTTAGAATTTTAGAATTTTAGAATTTTAGAATTTTAGAATTTTAGAATTTTAGAATTTCAGAATTTTAGAATTTTAGAATTTTAGAATTTTAGAATTTTAGAATTTTAGAATTTTAGAATTTTAGAATTTTAGAATTTTAGAATTTTAGAATTTTAGAATTTTAGAATTTTAGAATTTTAGAATTTTAGAATTTTAGAATTTTAGAATTTTAGAATTTTAGAATTTTAGAATTTTAGAATTTTAGAATTTTAGAATTTTAGAATTTTAGAATTTTAGAATTTTAGAATTTTAGAATTTTAGAATTTTAGAATTTTAGAATTTTAGAATTTTAGAATTTTAGAATTTTAGAATTTTAGAATTTTAGAATTTTAGAATTTTAGAATTTTAGAATTTTAGAATTTTAGAATTTTAGAATTTTAGAATTTTAGAATTTTAGAATTTTAGAATTTTAGAATTTTAGAATTTTAGAATTTTAGAATTTTAGAATTTTAGAATTTTAGAATTTTAGAATTTTAGAATTTTAGAATTTTAGAATTTTAGAATTTTAGAATTTTAGAATTTTAGAATTTTAGAATTTTAGAATTTTAGAATTTTAGAATTTTAGAATTTTAGAATTTTAGAATTTTAGAATTTTAGAATTTTAGAATTTTAGAATTTTAGAATTTTAGAATTTTAGAATTTTAGAATTTTAGAATTTTAGAATTTTAGAATTTTAGAATTTTAGAATTTTAGAATTTTAGAATTTTAGAATTTTAGAATTTTAGAGTTTTAGAATTTTAGAATTTTAGAATTTTAGAATTTTAGAATTTTAGAGTTTTAGAATTTTAGAATTTTAGAATTTTAGAATTTTAGGATATAAGAATATTAGAATTTTAAATTTTTTTAATTTTCGAATTTTAAATTTTCGAATTTTCGATTTTTTTTTTATTAGGAATTTGTATTTTAGGATTTATGGATTTTAGAATTTTGAATATTAAAATTTTAAAATTTCAAAATTTTTGAATTATTAAATTTCAAAATTTAACAAATTAGAATATTAGAAATTCAGGATTTTAAAATTTTAAGATTTTTGAATTTTCGGATTTTAGAATTTAGAATTTGAGAACTGTAGAGTTTTGGAATTTTAGAATTTGTAGCAGAACTCGTTTTTTTGCACCGTTTCAACCCCAAATCCCTTGCAGGAGGGTGGAAATTGATATACTTTTTATATATTGTTTATGACCAAAAGAAACTCTGCGGGCAAAAGATCTCAATTGGATGGATCAATGTAAATACAAATTTTATATTACCCGTACTACGTCGAAAACGTAATACAGGAACTTGAAAACATTCACCTTCATCGCCTAATAAATTTATAAATGAAATGATGCTAACTTGAATAAAGCACTTGGTTTAGAATTATAACCGAGGAAATTCTAAAGAAGCTCCAAACGAAGGGATGACGTACAAATGCAAACGAAACAAATTTTCTTTTTTTTTACATTACCAAAATAAATTATAGAACTCAAGAAAAATTTTGAAGTCGAGATGAAATTTCATACTTAAGGGTTTCCCCATAAATTGTGTGGTCCGAATTACTGATGGAAATTCATGTATTCGGCTGACAAGTACAAAATAAACCCGCCATTATTGGCTATCCTAAAATCAACTAATCATCTAAAGTCGAGTTCCAAAATAAATATATAATTTTCCGACCTTGTAACTGAATATTCAAACTTTTTTCCGCTTCAACAATGACACATAATTTACCATGAAAGAGGGAAGCAACGCACACAGAAAATACTCTCGATAACACATAAATAATCAATTGGCAACATTGATTCTGATCAAAACTATTGAAAACTAATCAAAAACGTTTCACATAATTATATTCACTGTTACCAGAAAGTATATATTTACGCCATAAATCATTAGATTGACCTACTTCTATCAAGTCGTATACATAAATACGTATTACATATACATATATAGTTTGGTGTATACATATGGAGCTTGGAAACGGAATTAAATCAGATTCAAACTCTTAAAACAAGCACAACAAAAAGAGTAAAAAAGAAAAAAATGTTTGAAGGATTTTTCCTAAATTATATTTTAGTGCTGATAAAAAGTTTCAATATTCTTGCTCGATTTCCCAAATAACAATACCAAAAACGGAACAACATAAATCTATATTCTCAAATTATTTTAATATTTTATGTGCAAAGCTTCTGTGTATTATATTCCGATGGGATGCTACCATAACCAAACTTTTGCTTCATTATACTAATGCAACAGCTCAGATTTGTGCCGGTACCAAATACGAAAAAATAAAATTAAAAATTAATTTCGAACATCGAATATTGCTAATTGAATTGACTGAAGTGAAAAATGATGATGAGGAAAATTTTTTTCTATAAACTTTTAAATAAAAAAACTGTTTAAGGTGTTAATTGAAAATTTTGTTCGAGATACCTTTATTTTGTTAACCTGATGCAGTCAGGCTGCATACATAATTCGCACGTAGCTAAGCACGAGCAACGCGGCAGGGGTATATTCTTATCATAAAATAATTCGTAAATTATTAATTGTGCAGCAGGATGAGCTAATGTACAAGACATCTCTCGTTTTTGCTTGACTATATTATAATAAATCAACGTTTCTTAAAAAATATTTATAAATAAGACGAAAAGTAATTTTAACAGAAAAGGAAGCAATTTTCATGAAAATTTTAAAGTCTTTTGATTAAAAAATTTATTATTAAAATACAAATACAACACTCGGTGATGTTAACTTGTTGTTTTTGCCGTTCGTTGTATATTTTGATAATATAGAGCATGGGAAAGTCTTAATTATAAAAGATTCATTAGAAATTCAGTGAGGTGTAAATAGCACAATAATAGATAAATTTTGATTTTTAATTGTTTAAACGTACTCGTACGTACCCATTTTTAATTGGATAAATAAATTTCAAAACTGGAAAATCGTCGAACCGATTAATTTGATTATGCTGCTTGAAAGCTAAAGTTTGAATTCCATTTGCAATTTTAATTATATTTTGTTATTTTACTGTTGCTATAGACACAATTTAAACGTGATTCGTAAAGGCCGTGCTCGATGAAAGAACTTTATAATGCTCTGCGCCAAATTAATAATTGTTTTTACACATTAACCTTTTTATTGGTTTAGATTTTTATTAACAGACGTACACATACAAAGTCATTCTTACCAAATAATCCTCCCATCTAAGCTTGTTCTTCTCTAAATTGTTTTTGATTTGTTCTGGTGCCGCACCAGCACTTGCATCCCAATCGAATGAACCCAGTACTAAAACTTATTACAAATTAATTAAAAATTTGTTACGCAGTTAGACAATTTATTGCAGTTCCCGATCAGTTGCAATTCATGTGTGGGGTAGTACTGGATAAAGTTACTCCATACCGTTCTTGTTTCAATATTCTCATAAAATATCGAAAATATCACTTTTAAACATTAACACTCTGTTCCAAAATTTGATGGAAATTAATTAAATTTTCTTGTACTATAAATAAATGCTTCCAATACATCGTTAATAACAGACGAAAATAAATAAAAATATTTATTATGTTCGCTATAATAAAGCTCACATTATACATAGAGACAGTATAAATCTAGAACACTAGGGTTTATACAAAAATGTACTTAAACACAGAATAGTACATGAACTTTAATATTTTGTTTTGCTGTGCGTTATTCATCTCTAAATTATCTCAAATATGACTTTTGTTTTTGCTAAGTAATTTCTGTTTTGTTGTATTGACGACGACGAAAACGACACAAACGACGACAACGACAACAAGAACGCCATAATCATCATAATTATTTACCATCATCATCCTTATATATCCTTTTCAAGTTGTGAACATTTATTTATTTTGCTGCTACTTGTTTGGTGTATAGTGTATGCCTCGCAGAAGGCGATACTCTTAGTGTTTTAACTTGTGTGCGGTAATACACAAGTTATTATGCTATAAGGTATTAATAATTTTTTATTCAAGTTAAACAACTGTACGCCTTTACAACATCTTGCGCTAAATCATCTTCATTTTGTTGATCTTATTTAAAGAAAAAAAGCAGCACCCATCAATCATTATAACAACACAATCTTTCTATCTTCTAATTTATGTTGACATTAATTATAAAAACTTTTCTTGTGCTTCGGAACGTGAAAGATCGATTTTTATCCTCATCATTAAAAATTTTCAGACACCTCGTCCCACCAGCAATGACTCCTCAAAAAATTTTGCATGATTATTATT
This sequence comes from Nephrotoma flavescens, assembly GCA_932526605.1. Lineage (NCBI taxonomy): Eukaryota > Metazoa > Arthropoda > Insecta > Diptera > Tipulidae > Nephrotoma > Nephrotoma flavescens. Next base: position 312,245,916 of record OW052220.1, read on the forward strand.
CTTGGAACATTTTACATTATTCTAAAAGAGTTAGCTGGCGACTTTTTTGTAACATAATTTACAAGGCAACATATTTAATTCGTCACAAAATTGATTTTGATGTATTTTTAATTAAATATTTGTTTTAAATAATTTTTTTGTTGTTACGGTACATGAAATAACAAAGGTTAAGTATTTTCCAAGATTTTAATGGATTTTATTTGATATTTTCGTAATTATTTCACCCCAAATCAACAATAAAATGACAATCAAAATTTTTTATATAAATCAAATCAAATATTTTTGACTTCTCAGTACTTTACTGTTTACAAGAAAATAAAGTCTCGCTGTATAAATAGTCCTAATATTTTAAACCAAATATCAACCTAAAACGCACGAGGCCCTGGCAAAGAATAAACTGCGGTAAACGGAACACCGAGAGCCTATATAGCTAATAGTTTACATTCCAGTAAACCACTATCAACCTTACCGTTTAGAATTTTGTTCCTTGGTCTGTCTTGATAAATAAAGGGGCGCCGTAACTACAGATATACTCACTATGGAAGATCTTGTTTACGGTTATTTTTAGGATTGCGGATAAAATACTGGCCAACAAGTAAATCGGTCGACTATAGTTAAAATATAATGTGAGCATTTCGATTAGGACAGTGAGCCATCCACATCCATATGGACGTGTTCAAACATACGCCACTTGGCAGCTCCAGCTTACCAAGTTCTGTATAACGATTTTGCCTCGTGAGTTACTCATTTAAAATGAGTGAAGCAAAAAAAATCGAATACGTACACAGTGTATAATACACAATTATGTTTTTGTATTTGTATTTTTCTTTTGTTCGTATTTGTGTCATTTGTATCATGAACAGTACCAAAATAACGCGATCCGTACGAATCGGTTTAATTGTTATGGTGCTTATTTACTTTTCTCAGCACATTACGTCTGCTCTCAAGCTGTGGAGTATTATTATTCAACATGCTAATATATTTTATATTTAATTTTTTTTTTTATCATAAATTAATTTTACTTGTATTAATAAAATTTTATAAGTAAGTTTATTTAAAATTTCATAAATTTTAAAAATAAAATGTTAATTATGAAAAAATCGAAAATTGATAAACAACAGAAAAATATGGCGTTTACAATGGTTAATCCTTTGAGTACCAAAAAGCGCGATCGTGCTCCTCAATACAGTAGCTGAAATCATGTGGGCACTCAAAGAGTTAATATCAACAAAAAAAAAAGAATGACACGTGACTTGCATGTGCAGTAAAACACTCATACGCACGAAACTAACACAAACGCAAATGCTACTACTATACCTTTGCCGTTACACTCATTTCGTTTCACACATTTCGAGACAAAATCGATATACTGAATTTGAGTTGCGGTGCACTGTAGACTGGAGATTCAAGATTTTGTTCAGTAAATTTACGCTTGGCACGGATGCCGTGATATGATAAACTACACGACTTTGGGAAGGGACGACTATACTAAGTCATAAGTTAGTTCATCCGTTGCATGCTTACTCTTGATTTATGGTTGCGTACTAAAGTTAATTACTGCAGTAAATACAGAGAAATTTTGGCCTTCGAATGTATTTGGTTGCTAAATAGCAAGAAGTTTTCTATCGAAAGTAGAGTGTTTAATTCTGCAGGCTGGAGCTTTTTTTAAGAAAAAAAACGCTGATGGTTCGCAACATTTTTTGTTGTATTGTTATTAGACAGAACAAACTGCTACATTGGAAGCGTTGGTACTTATCTTGAACTGCATGTCGTTCAACGGATGTGCCAAATTAGTGGCAGCGACAAAATAATTACGCTTGTTCTTTTCTAGCCAAGAGAAGTTTATTCTGTTTCAGCCTTTCTTAGGTGAAGTTTTATTTGTGATTTATAGTACCATTCATTATTTATTAATTAAATTTAATTATATTGTTACGTATTTGAATGCGTAATGTAGTTTTAGTCACTATATGCTGTATATCTGTTTTGTACCATACATAAGTGTGAATAACGAACTTTTAAAGGACATTAAATCCTGTAGTAGTCATTTATACTCTTATGATCATATGAGTTTAAGATAAATAAATTAAATTAAAATTAACGTGACAAATGCCTGTATAATAGTTCGGCGAAGTGGTGATAATAGTTCACCGTAACGACGAACTGCTGATATCAACTTAGAAATGCAACGGGAGGATGCTATCTATTAAATTTGCATTTCTCAGGAAGTCGAGTGGCTACATGTTGAAAATGCATTTCGAAGCTTTAATTTTAATTTCAAATGAGGATGGATGAAATAATGACTCGAAATTTTAACTGTGTTCCAGAACGGAGCGACTCGCAATGAGGGCGTTGTCGATATAAAAGAAGACGAAATGCTACCTTTTTAATACCTTGTTTAAGATTCGCTTTAATGTGTGGACTGAGTTGCGAAGACCATATGGTATTCTGGCAAACTCTAAAAGCCGAAAAGCAGTGTAAATCCTCTTTTATGAGTGAAAATTGGGGATCCGTTTGCTGCAGAAAGAATTCGAACAATTTCCAGAATTTTATTAATTGTGGATTAATGACACTTTATTTACTATTTCATTTATGTTTCCACTTAATTCATTTTCTGCGTCCGAAAATTCAACATACTAGTCGTCAGTCTCAGTTTTATCATCGTCGTAATCGTAACTGGGTTGATTTTCTTGAGTGATTCTGTTTTGCAGTAAAATACTCGCAATACCGCAAAATGTACAGCGTGGTTATAACATAATTGAACTGCAGTGAGGATAACAATCCAAGTGATACTTTAATAGCATCCGAAACACTACCGTGCGCGAAAGACTCGTCGATTAGTATTCGAGCGCTTTCGGAAATATAAATCAGCTATCACTGTGGAATTAGTGTTGTATATGTGAAATATCCGTACAAAGAACTACAAGTTAGTGGAATGTAACATTCGAAACCAGTTTTGGCAAAGGAACTAAAAACCTTATTGGCGATGATATTTTATTTTCAAAAATTTATAACGAATGCATTGGATGCCGAAAACGCACTTGTGTTAAAAACTGTTAAAAAATACAAAACAATATTAACCTGGACCGATTAAGCAAACGAATCCTTCGAATAATGTAAAAAAACAACTTGCCATCATTACTTGCTTTTCCAAGAAAGAACGCAGAACTCGCATTATACATGTATATGCATCGAACTTTGCTGCAGGTAACAAAACGAGAACATTCGGCAATGTATTTGGAAGGAAGTCAAAACCGTGGAAAGGAAAGTCAAAACCGTTTGTGTTAGCACATCAACAGAAGTTTGGCAAAGCCACGCATAAACAAATCCGTCATTTGGATTTTGTCAGTCAATTTTGAACCGATATTCCACTTAAGCCAGATTCTGTGTTGCGTTCGTTCGTTCCTTCATTCCTTCTGATTTTTTTTTAAAGGGGTTGAAAAAAATTCGAAAGAAAAAAAACGTCACTTTTAACCAATGAAATTGGTTTAAAAAAATTTCAGAACGAAGGAAGGAACAAAGAACGCAACAATGAATCCGCCTTTATCAACGAGAAAAAAATATAACAGCGGACCTTCTATCAAGAATCCAAATCGAGACTAGGAAGATCATGAAACAAGAAATATACGACGATTTTACTGAAATCCGCGTTAAGTTAATTAACTTCGCTAATTTTTAAAATATTTTGCATGTTCTGACGAGGTGATCTGGTGTGATACATATTGACTCCGAAAAATTCCAAATACTAAACTTCCGTAAAAAGTGATAGCATCGACTCATATAAGCATGCACATCTAGGCATAAAAGCTACTATTATGCAACCAAAAGATATGGTTGACCAAACATACGACAAGATGTTACAAATTTCGTGCGAAGTTGTGTACAATGCAAACGATCCAATAAGGCACATCGTCATTCCAAAACATCGATAAACAAATCCAAACCGCCAGGTCGATGATTTTACTACATCAACACAGAGCTCATTGGACTATTATACAACCACAACATGGCTACGGTATTTTTTAATCGTATTCGACCGCTTTGGATCACAACCGACCAGAGTAGACAATATGAATCGTTCGTGAAGTGAGAACTTTATAACATCATTGAGGCTGAGTGGATTCAAGCGATTCCTTATCATCCACAATCAAACGGGCTAATAAAAAAGTGGCATAGGACGATCAAAGGATTACGAGTATATCGTTTAAGGAAACCTTGTTGACAACGCCAGGTAAATCTAGCGCGAATCAAAACAAAGATCTATGTCCGAGTCGTCAATGATAAAAAACAGCATTTAGCTGGAATGGTGAACCAAGTATAAATTAAAGTCCACAAATCACGAATCAGCAAATTAGTAGCAACCGGCATTTGCCACAGCATCGCCAGCAACAAATTGACCGAAGCGAAAAGTTCAAGTACGACAACGATATAGCGCTAAGGAGGATGTACCACTGTGCCCTCATGATATACAAAATAAAGAATTTAATTTTGTTACGATGGCTCTACAAATAGTTTTTAATATTTTCATTTTAATCTTTTTGTCATCCATTGTATTAATTTTTATTATATTTTCAACCATTTTACTATTTTTAGTGAACGTCAGATTTAGTTGAGAACTCGAGAGAATAAAAATCTGAAATTCGATCGTAAACTTTCGTTTTATTAGATTCACGTGGTATAATTCATAAATTCACGTGGTATAATTCATAAATTCACGTGGTATAATTCATAAACTAATTATTTATCAAATATAAGTAGCAAAGGAAAAATATACACTTGAGTTTAAAAAAGTCGCACATTGCTCGATTTTTCAGAAAAGTTCAAAAATATCAAATAAATCCAATTTTTGTTAATTTTTTTAATGCAGATTCAAAGTATATTTCAATACTTAACCAGTGGTATTTTTTTGTATTTATACGTGCCATCAAACTGATTTTTAAGGGTACACATCTGAGGTACACGTTTTTTGTGAATTTGTCAACATGAAAATGAGAGGTAAAAATCGAATTATAACATCGAAATAAAAAAAAAACAGATTCATTAATAAGAAGTATTCTGACAGCTTCCATTCGATGCTGCATTGATTTCACCAAAGTTTTCACAAAATCTTGAAGCATTGCCTCCCATTCCTTTACGATTGCCTCTTGCAACTCTTGGAGACTCGTTGGAGCAACATCTTTGACTTAAACCCTTCTTTTCAACTCGTCCCATAAATGTTCGATGAGATTGAGGTCGGGGCTTCGTGTTGGTCACTCCATAACAGACACATCCACCACTTGAAGGTACTAGTATAGTACTCCAGCCGTATGCGGTCTCGCATTATCCTTCACAAAGAGAACCTCCTCTTGATCGACGGCCAGTATTGGCTCGTGTGATGAATACGAGATCTGTTTTCGCCTCTAACTATGTGCCTCCCCAGAACATCCCCGTCTTCTGTAAACTCTTCCACGTCCATCGGTGCCATATAAACACATCCTGCACTCGTCAGACAACAGGACTGTTCTCTATTCTTCTACTTTCCAATTCAAATGCTCTCGAGCGAACTCACGACAGGCTCGGTCGTCTGCGGTCAATTTCGGCCCGTTTGCTTGTCTGTGTGCAGTTAGATTAAGTTCTCGAAGTCGTCTCCTAACTGTCCACCGGCTGACTTTGACTTCACGAACTTCTTAGAACCGCATTCATACGGTGATTTCGCAATGAAGTTGTTACAAGAAAGTGGTCATCACGCTGTGCTGTAGCACGAGGTTGGCCACATCCTTGTCACCGTCTGAAGCCACTAGTTTCCTAGTATCTGTGCCTTACTCGACGAATGGAGCATCGGCTCAAATTTAGTTTTAGAACCACTTCACTTTGGTGCTGCCCCGCAAAAATTAGTGCAACCATTTCTGCGGCTACCTCTCGTGTGGTATCCATTTCTTTGCTTTGGTTGAAGACGATATCAATAGAGGATTGTTCAGGCTAACTGTTGATATGCGAATGATCATATTCTGAGCGAGATATTTCATGGCATGCTATTGTATTGATCTTGTTCAATTATTTTTAGAATTTAATTCGAAAGCCTACTATATGCATTTGACAAAAAATAACATTGATGGCATGGTACAAGTACAAAAAAGGTACCACTGGATAGGTATTGAAATAGACTTTGAATCTGTATTAAAAAAAATTAAACAAATATTGACTTTTTTGATATTTTTGAACTTTTGCGGAAAATTGAGCAATGTGCGATTTTTTTGCACCAAGCTGCTCATTACCTTTAAAAATTTTGAGTACACCCGTTTTAAATGTGTTTTGCTTGCAAACACTAAAATTGTCGACATTATCTACATTATTTACATTGTTGACACAATTTCTATATACATTGTTTACATGTATAATATTAACTAGGCATCAGCCTTGTTCCATTAGTGTTCTCCATTTAAGGTTGCTGTTTGTCGTTTTAGAGATAAGGCTTTTGCAACAGCAAGTTCTAAATTCTTCATTGTGGCTTTGTATGGCTTTTACGTATACACAATAAACATTAAAAGTATTAAAATAAATAATTTTATATTGAATAATTAAAAACGACAAAAATCAGGTATATTTTATTCATTTTGACATGACGACGTTACCTGTGCCGACATGTTGCAACTATCACATTTTTCGCTTCGATACATTTTCGATAGAATACGGTATTTTGGAAGTAAAAATAATTTTGTTTCATATAAATTTTTACATTTTCATCAAAATAGGTCGGGTTTTTCGTCGAAGCGAAAAAATTGATAGTTACAACATGTCTGTCCTGCATACGAAATTTATTCGAAAACCACGACTTGAGAGTTTTTATGTTGTTTCATCAGCATACTACAGGAATCAATAATAATATTAATTTTGTGCATCTAGTAGGTAAGTGAAACAGCAGCAAAACTCCCAATTCGCAAGTCTCAGTTTTCGAACAAAATTTGTACTCTGTTATAAAATACTCGTATGTCGCAAAGTTTATTTTGGCTGAAACTGTTGGCTAACATCACTATCATAAAAAATTAATATTTTAATTTTTTTAGAAATTATGTCATTGAAATAGGAAAAATTTACGGCGGATATCCTTTTAAAAAATCGTGACATCTGCTCTTAAAAATTACGGATTATTTCGATAATATAATTGGAATGACAAAATCCAAAATATAAATCAACCAAATATACAATCATGAATAAAAGGTGAGGTTTCCATTCTCTATACCATACAAAAATTAATTTTACTAATTTTCCTCAGAATTATTGAACAGCAAATATAATTAAAAATTACAAAGTACAAAACCGCTATTTTTATAATCGTGACATAAAACTATTTACCTATCCTTAATCAAACTGTATATATAGGAACAAATACAATTGATTAAGTTTTTATTAGGTGTATTAGTAAAATCAAATGACGTTTGGGTAAGGATTTTAAGGTTTGCCATTTCTGTATTTTAATAATACTGATTTGCGTTTTTGAATTGTAATTAGATTAAGCGATGGGTTCGAAACACGAACACGGCAAAAAAAACTTAATTGGATTTACTTTTTAAAGTAGACGTGTATATCAGATATTTACATAAATATTCATGAATTATTTTACCCTAATTTTGTGTAGAAATAATATTAATTGAGCTGTGTGGAGGTTGGTCTCTATATTTATTGTAATCCAAACACTTGTAAGAGTAAATTATTAAACTCATAAAATTGTTAAAGGGGCCAATCATTAAAGGAGAAACATAAATACAATTTTCATTGCTCGATTTGTTTTTTTGTGGAATTATTATTACGATTATGCTTAATGACTATAATGTTATGTAGAAATGCCTGGGTAATTTCACGTTTGTAAAATGGTTTCTTATTTTTCTTGTTACAGGTTTTTGTTGTATTGTAGAGAAAGATAAAAACATGCATTTCATAAATTTCATTTGTGAATTAATAATTATGAATTAAAATCTGCTATTTTTAATATATTTTGAAATTTACAATTGTTTTTTGCATATTATCATTAATGAAAGCATAAGTTAAAAATTTGAAAAGCTCTTAATTTTCTTATTATAGTAAAAGCCCGATTATCCGGCATCCAATTAACCGGAACACTCAGTTAACTGGAAATTTAATTAATAGGATTTTTTATGCTTTTTTCCCTTTCATATGCATTTTGTAAATCATTTTAAAAATTTGCAATTGTGTTTTGCACATTTTCATTAATGAAAGCATTAGTTGAAAATTTGGAATGGCTTAAATTTTCTAATTACAGTAATAGCCCGATTATCCAGCATCCAATTAACCGGAACTCTCAGTCAACCGGAATTTTAATTTTTTTGATTTTTTTTTTGCTCTCTTCTGTTTTTTTTCTCTTTCATATGAATTTTTTAATTCATATTGAAATTTACAATTGTGTTTTGCTCATTTTCATTAATGAAAGCATTAGTTGAAAATTTGGATTATTTTTTCTTATTACCGTAAAAACCCGATTATCCGGTATCCAATTAACCGGAACACGCAGTCTCTTGAAAAAAACAAAAAAACCTAAAAATTAAAATTCAGGTTAACTGAGTGTTCCGGTTAATTGGATGCCAATAATTGGGCTTTTACTATAATTTGAAAATTAAAGCCATTCCAAATTTTCACTCACTTTTCCACTCATGCTTTCATTACTGAAACTGTGCAAAAATCAATTGCATATTTCATAATGAATTGCAAAATGCTTAATAAACACATTTTTATTAATCACTTGTTTTTTGTTTCGCAGAATATTTTGAATATTTTTCAAAAAGTTTAAAAAATCACGATCGAATTAGTAAAAATTTTGTTGTATAGTAGAAAAAAAAAAATTTTACTAATACAAATCAGTAGATACTCCTGATGATGACCTTACAAGTCGAAATCGATCGTGATTTTTTAAACTTTTTGAAAAATATTCAAAATATTCTGCGAAACAAAAAACAAGTGATTAATAAAAATGTGTTTATTAAGTATAAGTGTGTTTCGCCAAGTGCCTACGGCAAATAGCGTAAAAAGAATTACAAAATGCATATGAAAGAGAAAAAAGCAAAAAAAATCCTAAAAATTAAAATTCAGGTTAACTGAGTGTTCCGGTTAATTGGATGCCGGATAATCGGGCTTTTACTATAATAAGAAAATTAAAGCCTTTCCAAAGTTTCAACTAATGCTTTCATTAATGAAAATATGCAAAAAACAATTGAAAATTTCATAATGAATTACAAAGTGCATATGGAAGAGAAAAAAGCAAAAAAAATACTAAAAATGAATATTCCGGTTGACTAAGTGTTCCGGTTAATTGGATGCCGGATAATCGGGCTTTTACTGTTATACGTTTTACGATTTATTTCGATCTTAAATTCACACATTTTATTTCATTTTCAAAGTGATTTAAAAATACAAATTTTATGTCACTTACAAACACACTTCTTAAATCATTTTCAAAATGACTTATGATATGCATTAATAAAGTCAGCTTTTTTTATTTCATTTTCATTACAGATTTTAACTCAATTTTAAAATGAAATAAAACACTGGTTTTAAGTTCGAAAAACACAATTTTTAAGTCAGCTTTTTTTAATTCAGGGAGCCACAAACTCCTATTGGTGTTGTGCGGCTATACGCTTATTTCAGAGTTGTCGACATGTTAGTGTATAAAATAGCGCAGACAATTAATTTTGGCGTATAAAATGTTGACAATTAGCAGAGTATGTAGAATATTTGTAGATAATGTAGATTATTACTTTTTGTGGTGTTGTCCTTAATGTTTCGTTTCTAAATCATTTTCTTATTTGTTTTTTTGGCGACATATGCATTACAACAATTTGGTAATTTTTGTTCTCTAACCAAAGGAATTTAATTTATTATGCTTTTTGAAGGTAGCCACTTAGTGATCATTTTGGAAAACAACAGTTTCGAAGAAATTGTTGAACTTTTGGCTTTAAAAATTTTATTTTGAAATTGTTAAGGCACCACCTACAAAATTTGTCATAGTGGCAGACCAAAAACCAGCAGCTACACCTGCTTCCAGTAACTCAAATCAAAATATTAGCTTACAATTTTTTGCTGTTCATTTTTCAGCATTTTCGTACTCACCTCTTTCGATATCGGGTATCAGAACGCAAATTGTATAAAATATATAGAAAAATGAACACTAAAATTTGTTTATGCCCATTGAAACACTGAGCTGTTACCAGTTTAAATACGGCTTCATACGACGGATAAAAATCTCGGATTTTACTATCCCATCGTTTTAACCAATTACATCACGTAAATTATACAACGGGCACGCCTCTTTTCATATAAAAAAGTTGAAAGTATTGAAAAAAAAATCTGGGATAGAAAAATCCGAGATTTTTATCCGTCGTATGAACTCGCAGTAAATGATATCAAAAAAAAATGCATGCGTAAAAATTCAGAATTAATAATACTAAAAACAAAAGTTCAGGCCACATAAAGTGAAACGAAAAAATCTTTGTTATACTGCCTCTATTCGTTTTATATGGATTTTATGGTAAAGGGACCACATCTGACTAAATCCAGCAAAATCCAGCAGATGATGAACAAAGGTTTTGTACAGAGCCTCCATTTCAAAAGGATCGTGACATTTTTTGTCCCATTTTTTAGATATTTCGTCCTATGTAAACGTTAAAATTTATATTGAGATTTCATTTTCTGAAAATAGCCGCATACAATCAAAGATATTTTGTTTTTTTGTATAAAAAATCACAGCTACAACGATGACATTGGAATTATCTCGAAATATATTTTGTTTTTATTTTTTAGTTCAAATGAAAAATCTAATATTTTTGTCTGTGATAATACTAGCAATGTTATCCCTAAAATTCATTTCTATGTCACAAATATCACGCAAATCTCCATCTGAAGTAGTTCCGGCATTCTTATTGATTTAATAGTTCCATAATTGGGAACGTTAACGTTTACGAGAGTATACATAACATTTGGGGTTCTCACAATATTTTTGTAACTTTATTTGAATTTGCAAAACGCGTTTCTAAAACACTTAATAATTTCACGAAATCTATTCAGAGACGTTTCAGCGACGTTAAAAAATAACAATTTATTATTATTCTAACAAAAATAAATAAATTTTTGCGAAACGGTCCAAATGGTCACCGTAACGTTTTCATAAAACTCCAAATTTTCAAAAGATTGCGATTAAAAGCAATGTTCAGTACGACGCTAGAAAGTATCTGTATTGTGTTGAGAGTTTATTTGGAAACTTTTAGGTTTTGAAACCGAGGTATTAAATAGGTTAGATTTGAAAATAATTTGGTGAAGGGTTTCTTGAAAGGACCTAGGAAAATTTAATCAAAAAGGCTAATAACGTAAATTTATTATATTAATATAGCTGATCATACTAACCACCCTTAACCCCTATAATTTTTCAATGGATGGTGATTTTCAGTTAGTTTTTATTCTTATACTAACACAAAAACACCTTAGGGGGGTTGTTGAGGATTTTATATAATTTCAAAACCGTGTAAAGCATTTGTAAATTTATTTACATCATATTATATAAATTATAATTTACTCGTTTATACGACGCATTAAAGCGTTCCTAAAGTTTAGGAAATTCTTCACTTTCAACTAGATCAAAATTAGAAAGGAAATGACCACAAGTCATTAATAGATGGCGTAAATCACAATACACTAAAATTTTAGTCTGTTGACACATTCAATGTATGGTTTCCCAATTGAAGTGTCGTGTTCATAATATTTCCGGTATAGCACACTTTTTAATGAAGCAAGCGCTTTCTCCGATTTCGTTACATTAACATGGACTCTCCACCTGCTATACTATCTAGTTATGCTAGAAAATTTCGATCAAATGGCAATTGGAGACTCGCAATAATATTTATATGCTATCTGTATGCTATGAATACATATTATGTTGGCAGAACTAGATAGCATATTTGACGTTTCTTTTATTTCTATATGGCGTCTACTCAATTTTTTAATCGCTTTGACACAAAAAATGACGACAAAAGACGACAAAAGATTGATTTCTTAACGTCAAATTATGGCAATTTTATTACACCAGACACCATTTTGACCACTTTTGATAGAAAGAGAACATAGAATGCAATAGTATTCAGTTAGCAGGTGGAGAAACCATGCAAGCTTCAAAAAGTTCTGCATACTGCGCACAGCCTACTTTCCCAATCGTCAAAAGTTGAAGTGTTTATTTTCGATGGTGGTTAATTATCAATTTATAGGAATAAATATTAGGCTCAGAATGTTTTATAAATACACTGACAACTATCAATCACTATTACAATCTAACGAAAATCTAGTTTACATTAGTCAGTAATTTTGTTTAAAATATCGGTTTCAGGCACTTCAGCCACTTAAAATATAATTTTACAGCATTTGCATTAAAACAAATCTTCGGACATAAAAATCCTAAATATGTAAATCATTCAATCAATATTTGAGTGAATTACAGAAATGTGTTGACGTTGTCGATTTAGGATAGATTATTAAATATCTCGTAAATGCCTGATCTGGTTAATTCCATAAATTATTAAATGTAGTACGAACAATTTTCAGATAATTTATACTTTGTTTCGTTTTAGAGTTCGGATCATATTTGAAAACATGTTTATGCATTTAATGGATTTCATTTAGAAAAGTAAATAAACGTTATATTTTATGCGCATAGATTTTAATTGCCAGTAGCCAGGCCCATCTCATCTCAATATTTTAGGCCTTCACCCGAAATACAATTAATCAATATAAAAAAGTAAAAATTCCGATGAAAAATGGTTGTTTTCCTTTAGTCTAACAACATTCACCTTCAATTTAAGATTTTTCTTTTCTACGAGGCCATCATCAATAATTTTGATTTGCGAAGCTTTCGAAGAAAAAAAAAATCGAAAAAGATTAATTTTGTTGTGTGCTTTACGTTTTGTACCGGTCCAGCATATATTTTATGTGGTATATTTTATATGTAGAACGTGAGCGTTACATAAAAAAATTCAATTATGCCATTAAATTATCATTATACTCATAAGTACAATTGTGTGTCGCTCATTTTCTACACTATAAGAGTGTATTGGTATTAAACTTCTTACGTCGTATACATATTTTTCTTCTATTTTGATATCAAACCCTAGTGAAGATTTTCTTTATTTTCGGTATTTTCTTAGGATGGTAAAAAATAAACTTTCTACATATAAGTGATTTCGCATATATATATATATACATAAATTTCACAGCAGGGTTAAAGGCAAATTGTAATAAAATGTTCGTAAAAGATATTTTGAATATTTATGAGATATTTTCAGGCAAACGTTTCAAAAAAGAAACATCGTACTCGTATATGTTTATGTCATATATAGGCCCCGTAAGTAACACACGTGTCATATTCTTCGACTATGTATACGTAAATATGTATATAGTTAGAGTAGAAGATAGGTATCGACAATTGTTGCCATAAATAATGGTAACTTTAAAATTTTATTTAAAACCATTATGCTCGTTGTACGCTTTTTATTATATAAGTTAAGCACGGTGGTTTAAATTCAATATTAGAATACCGCCATAAATACTCTAGATTAATGCGGTATTTATGCTTTATTATCGCACTTAAGTGGGGTTCTTTAGTGGCCATTTATGTAGATGGTCCATCCTGAATAAAATTTATGATTTATATAGTAATTATTATCCTTAACCGAGCAACCAATTTTCTTGTATAATGTGGTGGGGACACATCTTTACGTTATTCTTATGAGGTTATAAAATAATAAAAGATTTTGTAATTACGGTTAATATTTGGCATAAAGCTCTTTTGTTGTTAGCATTTCAATATATTGTTATTGTTCTTACACTGGATTGTGAATATCGTTTTAGAATTTGACTGTTTACAACAATACGTGCAATTTACACTGCTTTTAGTGTATTTGCGAAAATACCAGAAATAATCTCTGAAAAATTTCCAAATATTTACGGAATATTTACGCCACAACGGGCATACTCCCGAAATATTCAGATAATAGTTTTCCCACTCTTACTTTACCAACACTAAATTACAACAATAAATAATTTACACATTTATTTATTAATTTACTTACTACACCATTTACAATTACACTACTACTTTCATTTTACACCACATATTATTTTACCGCTATTCACTTTCGCTCTTAAAATTTCCCGTACCGAATCTGAAACTGCTACGAAAAAGTATGGATCGGTGGAGGATGGATCAATTTGTCATGTATTGAGCAAGGAGCAAATGGAACAGCTTGAGGTAGTCAACCGTTTGTTTCATGATACAATGCTCAATAAGAGTTCGGCAGAGATCGGCAGCATGCTTACTTTTTGAGTTATAGAGACATCACGACCAACTGTTTGAACACACCCCGTAGTGTGCGTAAGAAAACCTTCTCAAAAGCTGAATTTTTACCTAAACGCTCACCGACCTAACCAATTGTAATGTAAAAATATTCCTTCCCTCCGCCCTACTGTTACGAGTCTGCGGACTCGCAGATTTAATCTAAACACGCAGAGGCTTTTCTCAGCTGAAGCTTGCTTGTTTCTGGCCCTCAGCGTGAAACAGAACATAATAAAAATAAAAGCGAACAAAATACTGAAATTAAATTGAATTTTTGGCTGGATGTACACACCTAAGAACGACCGGATCCTCCCGAGTAACAGGTACAATGTCTGCTAAAGAAACCCCCTCGAATGACCCATTGAACCCAAGAGGCCAATGCCCAGAAACAAAAAAAAGCAGCATGATAGGGTTGAGACATTCCTCTAACAGACAAAGCCATTCTTCACTCAGACAGACCTTTAGAGGAACTCCCACAATTCACAATCTGACAGATTTAGACTACCAGAGTTCCACGGAGAGAGAATGTAGATTTTGCGCTCGTCCTCGAATGGACGGCACATATGCAGGACTCGCCACCACGACCCTCTGTGGATGTCCTGCCAAGGGAATGATGGGGAGTGACAAGCCCAGCCATGTGAACTATGGAACCGATACGAAACGAGAGTTCCCCTCCCACTATACCAACCCCAAAAAATTTAGCCCTTCGTCTTATTGCAAAACAAAACAAAAAAATAGGTAAAATAACTAAAATAACAGCTGAAACAGAATAAATTGATCCCGATGAGGAAAAAAATAAAACGAATGCAAAAAGGAATCGCCATGCACTTTTTTACTTAAACAATTTTCACGAGAGATCAGAGGGAAAATGGCCGAGAGTGAGAAACAAAAAAATCTAACGAATGTGAATAATTGTAAGAGCGAAACCAGGGTCGCAGCTGTTACATAAAATTTTTGTTCTTGCATCCGAAAGGAAAAAATAGAAATGAAAATAAAAAAAACGTTCATTTTTGAGATGTAGATTTTAGTTTAAATTTTATTTTCGAGAGAACAAAATAAAATAATACAAAGGTGTTTTAATATAAAATAAGGGTTTAAATTAACAAAAAAAAAATCTATTGCGACTTAGTTTAAAACCAGAACCGGAAATATTGGGTAGTTTGTTTCAAATGAATAAAAAAATCTAATCTTGAGCACAAAATTATTACTTAACTGTATTTACGAAAATTTAAACCACAATTTTTCTGAATTCTCGGACCAAAAAAATCCATTTCGTATTTCATGCGCGTCACTCGCCTATCGTTTCACACTGCACATCAATCCACACGCCAAAACGAACCACAAAAATACTCTTCTCTATTCTTATTGTGGCACTATTCTTGTAATTCCCTGGGAATAGGGAACTGGGCAAAGAATTTATATGTAATTTCTGTTCAAATATTCTTTCCGGCCTACTGAGGAGCAAAATTTGATGTAAATATTTCTGTACCCCGGAAGAATACTACAATATGTCGAATTAGTTCTCGTACAAATCGTGTTTATTCCTCATTCAAATGGAATATGAAACTAGGTAATCCTTAAAGTTCTTACGGTTGAAATGTGCAGTTTCCATTAGAGGAAAAAGGCAGTATCTGGACCTCAATTCATATACCTCTGAAAATTTTATTGTCACATGGTGTCGTATGCCTCCGAGCTACAGATTTATAAATTGGGAATAATTTTTCCATAACTAAATAGGCAGGGAAAATTGTTTCCAAATTAATTTTGTTTTCAAACAATTTAACATTAGCTTTTTACCTCAATATGCCGGAAAAAAATATTTCAACAGAAATAACATATAAATTCTTTCCCCAATTTATGACCCCGAATGGAGTCGTAACACTACGTAAACAAAATTCTGGTAAAACAGAATGGTCTATAACCTCTCGATTATAGATTTGAGTGGTGCCTTTTCTCAAATTGAACTGTGCACCAAATCTAGAATGCATACGATTTCGTGCAGGCAAGGGTCTTTATATATAACATCTGGATTAATTTTGCGAACTGGTTGCGCGATTGCGCAATGCAAACATAATGGTTAGTTTGGAAAAATCTCAATTCTGTATTCGAGAAATCAATTATCTTGGCTACATCATGAACGCCGACGTCGTTGACTCTATTGAAGTCGAGGTTAGTTGCAACTATCATACTACCAAATTCCTTAGCAAAGAATTCCTTACCATATTCACTTTACAAACGAACGCACCTAATGTCCGGTTGGACGCCATAATTACACATGTAGAGGAGATAATGGTCATATCTTTAATGAGCCTCTTTCACATCACGCAAATATCCTGCAGTGGAAAAGGAATACCAAGAGACAATCTTAGCAATTGAAAAATTAAGCCACTACGATGAAGGAGTGGCATTCAGTATACTGAATAATTAACTCCTTACCTGGAGCCGACTTGAACTGCTCGACTGGGCAAACGCAGCCAATCACAATCGGACGATTAGACTCTCTGGAGTCGCAGGCTAGCGTTCAAAATAATTTATTCAATATTTTAGCCTGAAGAAAGAACGGTGGCGGTGCCGTCGCTTATACATACCGCGTGGCTAGTCATGAAACTTTGTAAAGTGATAATGTTTTTTGTGGGCAATTATCAGGAATCATACATGTCTCTTTACGTCGTTCATATTTGCAGGAACGCATTACAAGTTTCCTCAGTTATTACAAATTGTTTGTAAAGTTTATCAGTGTATGAGAAAACAACCTAAATGATTCACATTAAATTTTCAATAATATTGATCCAGATAAATTTTCCGAAATTGAAGCAGCGGCATGTCGACTTTTAACAAGAAACTGTTTTTTTAGCAAAAATTCGGTCCCTGTCCATGTGCAGCTCATACCGATTGATTGGTCGGAATGAAATTTAATATTTAATCTTTTTCCATAAATTTGAAGATCCCAGTGATTTTTGGGGAACGTCGGTCTAGAGGCCACATTTAAAGGACCACATTTAATTTACTTAATTAACTTTAATTAATATTACAATACCATTTTTGATTTTTAATGTTGATAATATGTAATTAAAAAAATATATTTAAATCACTAAGCGGGTAATTTTGTCCTTAAACTAGTCTTTAAAGGATCAATATCATGCAGGTCATCATCGTCACATTAGCAACTATGTATCGTTTAAGTTTTCTATTTTCCTTACTTCTGACTCTGATAATTTTAAGCTCTTCTCTAACTGGAGTTGCTGTAAACGTTACTTTCACTCCAATATTATTGCCAAATTAGGAAACTAAATTTTTATAATCTCGGATTGTTGACGGAGGTATTCCATATTTTCTTTGGACTGCTCGAACCTGATGTCTTTCATTCAGATTAAGCAAAGCAGCTTTCATTTCATTTTCCGAGCAACTCCTTTAGGAGGTTTTTTTGATGTATATTCGAGGCTTCTAAATTATTTTCATTGAGTTAAATAATAAACCTTAAGTTTTATAATGGATAATTCCGTGCATTGCATTGCACGAAATTCCCCTTAAAAAAATCAGAATTTCCCCACATTAGTAACAATTAGACAACAAATTTGGTTTTTGACACTTGTGCCAAACAACAAAACTCCACTGAGGCCTCAATTATTTCAAAGAATGTAGGAAACCCAAGTGAATGCGTTGTACATAAATTTCCCCACTTTCTCCTAAACAATGAAAAAATAATAATTCTTAGAAAAAACAAAAACTTCTTGAAGGACTCAAAAAAGAAGCTTTTTTGTAAATACATATTTTGAAAAGTATATAGCATTAAATTTCAAACAAAATTAGATTAGATCAATTTTGATATTATACAGGAAATGAGGAGTTTTGAAAAAAAAAACTTTATTTTGCCAAAATTTGGCGAATTTGGCAGACCAGGCAAACTATTCCAAATACAATTGCATATTCTGTATGGCCTTTTCCATTAAATGCGAGATCCATGAGAAATTTAATGGAAGTTCCTGTACTAGAAATTCAATGGGAGGTTTTTAAATGTTTGCAATGATGTTGAAAGGTCGTGATGTTGTAAATCGTTCTGGCACTGAGATACAATAAAAAAATTTCTAAAATTCTTTATAAATTAAAAAAAAAATACGATAGTTACATGTATTTTAATTTAGTTGGCCCAAGTTGGCCCACTCTCTATATTTTATTTAACGTTTTAGGTGAAACGAGTGGAGTTTAATGATTTCAAATCGAACCTTCCGAAATATGTTTATGGGTAAACACCGTTAAACCAATAAATGTTCTTTGTATAAGCAAAAAAAAAATAATTGGTTTCAATATTACTGCGAAAGTGCCTATAAACCCGAATAACAAGAATACACAGCTAATATGCAAAATTCCTAGAAAATCCCCGAAATTGCCGAATAAACTCTAGTATTTTTTTTTATAAAATATTGTTGGCATAATACATAACATTTTATTGATATTAAATGTAAATATGTGGTCTACCAAACACACACTCACGGATCGCTTTTGAAATTAATTCAGTAAACAACAAGATTTTTAAACATGTAAACCATAATTTTTTTACTTGTTCTCGTATGTACATATCGCACAAAATTGTTAAAACTTTGTATCTCCGCCTTTTAATTCCATTATCGTATCGTTGTGTACACATCGCTGAATAAATATTGTTATCAATATTAGTCTTAAGCCTCGCGTCCTATATATATAAAAATTTCCCTCCCGTCAATTTGTTCCATTTTACATCTCCATTTAGAAATCAAGTTAATATTTGCGCGCTATAAAAAAAAATAACAGGGAAACTCGGGAAATCGCTCGTTATTGTTGTATTTGTGTTTACAGTAATATCTGGGAAATGTGAAATGACAATTCGTTTTTATGAAAATATCATTAATATCATCATGATTATGATCCAATTTATGAATGGCGAAAAGAAAATTTATATTTAGATGGTGTGGCGGAATTATGTATGTATATATGCTTATATTATGTTGAACAGGCGATGGAACAAAATGTCAATACTAATCATTATTGTTGAAATACTGAGATAGCTACTAAGCAAGAAAAGAAAATATGAAGAAACGGTTACCATTGAGAACTCTGTCGCCAATTTGTATATGATGAAAACAGAAATTCTAAACAAAGATTTTATGTCTTCATTTTCTCATTTATCGCATATTGTGATAAAAATCAAATCACAGTGGAAAAATATGAAGGCAAATGTTCAAGGTAAGATGGTTTTGTTATAGAAATAACATGTTATTTTGCGGTATATGTAATGTGCGTATCTTTGTTTTGAAATGAAAATGCATTTGGACGGTTGTAGTATAGCAGAGACACAATGTATCTGCTGGCGTTTTTTCTGCTTCTTCCAATATCCGTGTTTTTACTCGTATATAAAAATGAATTATAGTATGTCTGTTCCGAATTGGCGTTTCAATTTTTTTTACACCATTCCACCATTCCTACAATCGGATTTAAACTTTACATAAGGATTTTATACCAAAATGAGTAAGTTTTCCTAATAGCTTTCAATCGTCGTCGCCCTCGATAACACAGTAAGTAGAATGCTTGCTATGTAATTCGGGGGTCCCAGGTTCGATTCCTGGTGGTGACAAAATGTTACGACTGGGCGTTTTTAATGTGTTATGTGTTACATTGTGCATTGTCTTATATATTTCAAGCCATAGTTATCGGCTTTTCTCCATAAAATATTTATATTTATTTATAAAATATTTATAAAATATTTAATTGGTTGGGTCCCTCGGTCCCACCCATGTTTTTTTTCCAAATTTTCAATTTTTTTAAATTTTATTTATTTTTAATTAATCACAGAAAAGCCTTACTCCATTTACTCGAATTTACGACGTAAGTATGAAGATAGTGACCACACTTAAAATTACATTGTCAATTAATCGTTTCGATGAAGAAACTGTATTTTACAATAATTTCTGTTACTCCCATTGTTTAAAACTTTCTTTGACATTTAAAATTTTCCATGCACGGTTTTCTCCATCTCGAAGAAAATAATTTTATCACAAATTTTATTACGTAGCTGCGACGTAAAAATTTTGGCCGTGAATCCGAAATGAAAAAAATTGAAATGAAAATAAAAAAATTTACGGACATTTTTGAGATGTAGATTTTTGTTTAAATTTTATTTTCGAGAGAACAGAATAAAACAAGACAAAAAAATTTAATGATTTAATTAAAAATAAGGGTTTAAAATTAAAAATTAAAATCTATTGCGCAATAGTTTGAATCCAGAAACCAAAATTGTGTATAGCATAGCTGAATAACATAAGTTTCTACTGCAAAAATCTGCGCATTTTTCCTTGCGCAAAGAATAAAAATTAATGGTTCTACTTAGTCAGCGTTTGTACACTGTATTTAACAATTTTTAATCTAGATCGTTCGTTATTCCAATGCATAAGTAAATGTAATATGTAAAACATTTGAAATTGTACAGTGAATCAAAAAGGGAAAGTCTAAACTTAAATCGGTGAGGTACGATCTTCCACGGATCGATTTACGCGTGTAATTCGTCAGCTTCGTAAGTTTCTGGTTGCTTAACCGGCACGAATACGAAAAAATATTATTTTACGCTACTATAAAAGCTCTTTCATCTACGCCAGTTGGTTTGGCTTGATTAACTGATTAACATAAATTCTCATATACGAAGGAACATTTTTGATTCAGTTTCTCGACATATCATTCTGATAAATATTTATATTTAATTTAAATGCTTGAAACTATAAATTTTTAAAATACATTTTGTTGCTTTACACTGCACGGTTCGAAATTATTTTTCTCTACGGATACCAGTTCAGATATGCCTGTTTTATGTAACTGGTACGTAATCGTACATAAAAAGCTCGACACTGCAAAATTAAATACTGTAAGCATATACTAGTACCAGTATACAGAAACGAGAGACAATCCAATTTCCGTTCTATATATTTTAATAAACCCAACTGTTTTTTCGATTAGACTGTTCAATATTTATAAACTAAACTTAACGAAACAAAAAATAAAAATAATACTAGTAATAATAATTCGTATAAGGAGGGAACAATATAAAAAAAAAAATTGCAATAATATGTATATTTAATATGGCGTACATATAAACACAATTTTAAAAATAACAGTAACGAACATAATGAATAAATTATCTCTCAATGTATGCTGAAAGTTTTTATTATTTCGTTAAAAGTAATAAGCTTTTGTGTGCTTTTTGTTCGAACATTATTATATTTTCTGGTTTCACTTCAGTTCCATAATACAGTTTGATTATTACATAGCAATGAAAGGAAATAAAATTAAATTGAAAATGGGCTGTGCTTTTTGAAGGAGTGCGAAAAGCTCCGGCTGAATACTAAATGAATAAACGAATCGATATATAAAATAAGCTTTTAACGTATATAAAACTTAAATAAATACAACTAATAAATATCTACGAGCTTTTGTCGTCTGATAAAAAGGAAAATGAAAGTATATACAATCATTTATTAAGTCTTTTAATCCAAACATTAACAAAAATAAGTTAAAAAGAATGGAAACCTTATCTTTACCCCAAAAAAAAAACGAGCTAAAATCCGTTATTGTAATTCTTATTGTTATTATTCTTATTATAATCGTTAATTTTAATTTAATTTTATATGATGCAGACGCAATGTTCATTTGCGTTGTGCGTGTATTACAATTACGACACCCTTTTCCTATTTACTTAAGTTTATGAAAGTTTAAAAAGCATAAAAAAAATTTATTTTTTCTAAATTTATTAAATTAATACAAAAACGGGTGTACATTTGCGGGAGGTTAAATAACCAGGAACTCAACCATAAAAAATGTTGCCTATTGAATGTTTGGTGTAAAATTAAGTGCTACTTAAAGTGGATATTGGCGTTGTTTTTTTTTTTTTTGGTAATACTCCCATTAAAAATGCCTCATTGAGTAAATAAAAAATGATTATTTTATCTAGAAAATTTATGGTACAATATTCTAATGGCTTAGTTTTTCAATTGGTTTATTTATATATAAAAATAAATTATGAGTAATCAAAGTTGTTGCAAATATTTACATAATATTAAACTGCTCAAAATGTATGTCATGGTTGACTATCAGTTTTTAAATAAAGCGTTTTGAACAAAAGGTATCGCATTAGGAATAAATGTGTTTTTTGTCCTTTCATTGGAATAATTTACCACCAATTGCTGTTAACAAAATTTTTCCTCCTTCCAAAATATTTAAAAAAGATATGCTAAGTAGTTTTATCAGAATGAGAAACGGGGTAACTGTTATAAGCGCTACAATGGTAATTTGGAGTACAATTATGCATCATTTAAATTTGTAACATTTTTCAAGAATTCTCACTGATATGCCATACTTGTAAATTTCATAATAAATCATCAATAATTAGCTATTAGCGCCAAAAACTAAGGATTATTTGAGTATTAAAAATTAGAACTACTTTCAGCGCCGCAGCAGTAGTTTTGAATACAAAGGTGCTTCAGAAAAATCGACGGGTCTGTGCAAGTTTTTTTCACTGATATGGAAATGGTGGATTTGTGAACGATTAACCCTCATAAAGCACTGATTAACCCTCAAGTGAGTGCAAAAAAAATATTTTAATTTGAGTGATTAAGGTACTTGCGTCCCTATATGCATTTTTTCATGGGAACTGATTTAAAAAAAAGTTTGCAATTATGAAATGTATAGCGAATTTTGATAAAATTAAATAAATAAAAACCAGATTGCATCTGCTGCATCGTATCAGTTCGCGAAGAACATTCTGTAAAAACAAAAAGATTACCGATAGTATTAAAAAAATTGGATAGTATTTTTGAAATAAATAAAAATATAGAAATAAATTAAATGAAATAAATGAACAGAAATGCAGACAATGAAATACATTGAAATATAACACAAAACGTGTAAACTATATAAAGGTACCCGAGTACCTTTGTTACTCTAATTCATATACAACTAAATTACTTTTTGTTCCCAAGTTCGTCCAAGTTGTAAAATTTCTCATTTTTAATTGTCATAATCTATCATTTGAATTAGAAATTTTCATAAAATTTAAAGTTTTTATAATGGCTGAAACATACAAAACGGCGTATAAAAATGCAAAGGTATACGGTCGTCATTCATATAAGGGTTAAAAATTGTTGCTTTTTTTAAGACCGGTGATATGATATGCCACAGATTATATGAGATTAAGAAAAATTGTAACTGCTTACAGCACCACAACGGTAGTTTTCAGTACTAATGTATTTAGATACAGCAATCTTCGACCGAAGATAAGCGAAAAGATAACCGAAAGTTGCCAGCCGAAAGTGAAAATAAAGATCGATATGGCAGATAGTGATTATGACAAATTGGATAGAGTGAATTACACGTTCAAACTTCAAAACTTTTTTAAGAACTTAACTCGTCGATGGTTATCGCTGAAAAATTGTCGAGGTCAAGTATTATTTTGGGAGTTCGGGAAAATTAAATGTGTTATATGTGAAAGTTAAATGTATTATGTCTGGAAAAGGTCTCATTTAAATCGATTTATCGATGGTTATGGTTATCGCTAGAAATTTTTCCAGATCAACTTTCATGTTGGGAGTTCGGGGAAACTAGACGGCGTGAATTACACGTGCAATTCCTAAAAATTTGTAAAAAACTGAACGTTTAAAGTAGTTGGGCTGGAAAAAGTCTCGATGGTTATCGATAGGAAATTGTTAAGGTCAAATTTCATGTGGAGAAATGTATGTCAAATAAATGTCATGAAATATCGTCAAACGCAAAAATAGTAATACTAATGCGATAAAATGAACGCCGTATACCTGGAACTCCGAGTGACGTGAACACTATTCAGTAACGTGAACAATTAGAATGCGCAACAATGTTAATTTAATTTTATGCACCCCCGCAAGCCCTCTCGCATGATTTGGAGATTCCCAGTTGGTTGTTTTGCATAATTTGAATCATGTCAAGTTTAACGACTCGGGGATTCCAAATTTGGCTTTTTTTCATAATAAGAAAAGAGTTAACACAAATATTGCAGTTGTCCTTTATCACCCAACACAAAGCACTGTAGAAAATTCGAACACAACTTGTGGAAAGTTGCTGGAATAGACCAATGTACGGAACAATCACAACAAAACCATTACAATAAAACAACAACAACGTAAAATATAAAAGTAATTCGTACACAACGAAAAGTTAATTGGTAAAAATGAAGTATAGATGGAGGATATGAAAGAATCGAATTTCGTACGCTATGCAGTAATTCGCTAGTAGTACAACTACATGGTATTGTTCTATATATAGACAATATTCCTATGTAAAAATATCAACGTCAGTCGCCGCGGCCTGATGAGATGACTGATTTTTTCAAATCAATAATCTCATTAAGTTCGAAACTGATTGTTGCGATTCTTGCAAATTTCCATCTATAATTCATATTAAATTCTAAAGTTTTTTTCTTGAAGTCTCAGATATTGCCATTGTTCTTTATAACGCCAAACAGTTTTAACATTAAAGGACAAATTTGAAATTGTTCAGCAATTTCGTAAAGGAGCAAGTGGTGAAGAAACCGTTGGTTTTTTAGGCGGCGTGATAAAAATGTCCATGTATGTGGCGATTTGCTTAGCGAAAAGACTAAACTTTAACATCGACAAATAAAAGAAAATGAAAGCTTTTTCCATGCAAGTAATGTGCGCTTGCTTAAAATTTCTGGAGAGAAGTTGTCCTATCAACCTGAACTTGTAGAGCTATCTAAAAGAAAATTGCATGCCAAAATAATTGAATTTGTTCTGTCTGTAAACCAAATTTATAATGCAGATGAAACAGGTTTGTACTGGAAACTTTTTAAGAAAAATAATTTGTTTCGTCATTAGAAAAGAACGCGTCTGGAAGGAAAAACAAAAAACAACTAATAGCTTTTCTATGGCATATACTAACGCAAATGGATTCTATAAATTACGGCCATTGATAATTTTAAAAGCTCAAAATCCACGATCATTTAAAATTTTTAACTGTCCTGTGTACTATAAGCATTCAAGAACTAGATGACAGCTGCAATGTTTAAAGACTTGTTCCATAAATCATTTGTACCACAAGAAAAAATTCGGTTAAACAAATAAATTTAAACTTTGTCAATTTAGGTATGAATATTTTTGAAAAGCTAAGGTCTGCCAGTAAAAGCTGTTTTATTGTTAGATAATGCTTCATCTCATGCATTGTGATACGAGTAACCAAACTTTATTATCGTACTAATTTATTGGCTTCAATAGTTGTTAATGAACATGATATATCAGAGTCGCTAAAAAAATTGAATCTTAAAGATGGCATACTTTATTTAACTGCGGCTTCGGAAAGACTTGAACAAAGTACGATCGCAAAATGTTGGAAAACATACTAAAATTTTATTGAAGATACGGAAGATTTAGATGATGATGTGTACCTTTGAGTATTTTGAGAAATTAATGGCATGCTGAAATTATCTCAGCAATAGAGCATACCATTGAGATTATCATACCATTTACCCTCAGGTTTGTGTATTATTGCTTTTTCTAATACTTTTACTAAATTATGCTTACAAAATTTAAAGGGATAAGTGGTCTGTTGCAGAAATCAATGAATGGAATGCAGATATGCAAAATGAAATATTTGATGAAAATATCGAAGACAGCGATACCGAAAGCGACCTAGACATTATTCCCGAGCCGAATAAAAAAACTCGACCGAATGAAGCAACGAAATTTGAGGGACAGAGCAGTTTTAAGAAGCTTACGAAACAAAAAACGACAGACAAGAATTACCGTTTTTTCCATAATATATGTATATGTATTATGAACTGAATTTTGTTAAATACTTTTATTTACATGTATTTACATAAATATAATTACATATTTTTGTTATAATTTAACTAATTAAAATAAGATCATAAACTTTCATTTATATTATATTTAGTGGTACATTTTAATATAGCTGGCTATGTGCACATTTTATAAAAACGAATCCCTGTAAACTTGTGAATACCAAATTTCATATGAAAAAAATCAAAGCAACCATGAACAATCTCGTAAACATGAACTTGCTTGGTTTTATTTTGTTCACGTTATCGCGAGTCTACTGTATTTATTTAAATACACCAAGGCAAACAAAAGCGCGTCCAACCACTGCATGTAACGACACCAAGATTAACAACCTTAAGACATAAAATGAAATTCTAAAATGCTTTCAGAAATGTACGAAACGTAAGTAATATTACAAATTATAAATTACAGAAAATAAAATAGGACTCAATTCGATCACTGTTCGAATTGTATTCACTAATGCTTAGTAACCTCAATTGAACCATAAATCGTTACTGTCTCCAGAATACAGGTTTCGTTTCAAAATCGTAACACTTCTTAGAATTGTGCCCTATAAATAGCCAATTTTCGAAGTCTATGATAATATAGTTTGAAGATGATAACAGAGTCTGTGTCCGGCAGAAATATCTTATATATTTTTTTGTCGCTCTTAAACTCACCCGCTTAGTACATACAATGGCCTGTGGAGTATAAGTTTTGCACTTCAAAATGATTTTCAATTTTTTTTAGTTCATTCTCAACTTTTTACAATTCAATCACAATTTTTTATATCATCGTCAATTTTTTTCTAAATCAACCTCAATTTTTTGCAAAGCAAATTCGTGTTTTTTCAAAGTAACTTCAATAAAATGAAAAGTAGATTCCAATTTTGAACACAAATTCAAATTTTAATATTTCAAGTTCGTAAATTGTTTGCACCTTTTTGCAAAACAAATTCAGTGCTTTCAATTCTTAACCGATTACTCGTATGGTGGTATTGAGTATGTTGGACAAAAATGGGATTCTTAAATGATTTTTGGAACAAATTCTGGAATTCGGCCACCTGGGACGGACCACGATCAATTCTTAACCGATTATGATGGGATTGGGTATGCTGGATGGACATGAGAACGTTAAATGATTTTTGGACGAAATTCTGGAAGATGTTTTGTAATTAGGCAACCTGGGCCAGAAATCGACAATTTCTTGACGGATTTTGATGGGATTGGGCATGCTGGATGGAAAAAGGATTCTTAAATGATTTTTGGAAGAAATTCTGGAATTTAGCCACCTGAGAGAGAACTTAATCACAAAAAGAACTCGCCATATTCCAGAACTTTTTCATAAATCATTTAGGAATCCCATTGTCATCCAACCTACTAAATCTCATAATTATTAATTAAGACATAGCCAAGCTCCATTTCAGGTGGCATATTCCAGAACTTCTTCCAAAAATCATTTGAGAATCCCATTTTCATCAACCATACAAATTTCCATCGTTATCGTTTAAAAAATTAACAAGCTCCACCTCGGTTAAGAAAAGTTGCAAAAAGTTGCAAAAAATTAAGGTTGATTTAGAAAAAATTGACAATGAAGTATAAAAAATTGTAGTTGAATTGTAAAAAGTTTTGAATGAACTAATTGGAAGTGCAAAACCTATATTAAATTTTAAGAAATCTTTTCGGCTGTTGCTTATGTTAAATAAGGGAGGCATTACCCATTGAAAATAAATTCCAACTCTCAGACGCGATGCCATTAATTAAAAAAATAACCCCAAATATGTTGATATGCGAAAACTTTCACTTACAGTTCGTTATGTTATATTATATCCAGTTGCGTAATAAAGTTGAAAGCTTATTTTAAAGAAAAGTTCAAACAACTAATAAATGTATTATTACTAATAAGATTTTATCAATGGTGTTTTCATATCGTCACGACTTTTCTATGAACATAGGTCAACCACCACACCATCCATTGTACTATGATTTCTACTAATACTCTGCGCTATCGTAAAAACTAAAGATCTAATAATATTATTATAGTATATACCTTATCATATAGAACTACTTTCGAAACTACTGTAGACGAGTATTTTATATTAAAAATAAAATTCAGCCCAAGTTTTTTTATTAAATTTCAAAATGCATGTAAAACAATTTTTTAAAAAGCTTCTTATACCGAAATACTTTGTTTGTGCTCCTGTATTGTATAATAAAACTATTTACTTTGATTATTTTATATTTATTTTAGTTTTATTCAATTCGCTTGCCTTACATAAAACCATGTATGTACAAATACAGTTATTTTTTATAATATACATATTCGTCTGGATATTTTGTCGACTATATATTGATTTTTGGTGCTTCAACGGAAATACACAACTAAAGATTTTTTTTATTACACAATTTGAGCTTTCTTCGATTTTGGGCAGTGAATAAAAACGGTGTGTATGTATATGAATACATATATGCGAAATTATAGAGCTTTTAGAGCAGCATATGTTGAGTTTCACGGTCGTCCTATATCATTTGCGATATATATAAAAATATGATTACCCCCCTTAAATGTTTTAAGATTTTTATGGTGTCTCTTGGCATAGATATCATAAAAAAACTCTATAAAAAGCTTTATATATATTTTGTGTTGAGACATCGTAAAACTATTTACTACTTGAACAAAAAAAAAAAGAAATCTTAATATATAATTCATTGTCAGTTCTATTTGTATATAAAGCAATTTCAAGAATGTTAAAAAGCTCTCTTATCAAAAAATTATTACTATTATTGTTATAACTAAGTCTATTTACATACCTCAAAAACTTATATCAATTATAAAATAGAACAAAGTTTTAATTGTAAAAGTTTGAGTTTTCTGTTTAACCAAAACTTAACATTAAGTATTTTTACTTAAGAAAAATGTTTTGTGCTGTCGATGTGAAAAGGTTAAAACAATAAATATTTAGTGTGTGAGTGAGTTGCCAACCACTACACAAGAATAATATTCGATATAATTTTATAGTTTTTCAAGAAAACTTAACATGAATTTGGTTAGTATGAATTCCTTAAAAGATTTTTGAGGTTGCAAGACAATTTATGTATACATCAAAATCTATTACCACTGAAAGCTATTATAAATTTTTAAGTGATAATGCATCTTAGTACTTTTGTTTTTGTTATATGCGATGCGAGTCAGACAGACGAATTTTTGTTTAATGAATTTTACTATACAATTAATGGTTGGTGGTCCGGTTGAAATGCAGAGAGAAGTATTACCGTAAAACTCATATACTGTGCCATTTTTGTATGTAAATTCAGCAAGTGCTCTCGCCGCTTCCTCGTCGCGGCCACCGATAACTACCCCATAACAAGAGTATTCAAAATGTGTGAGTAGTCCTTATTATTAAGGTTTGTAGTCCTTGTTATTAAAGTTTATGTTTTACTAGCGTTCCAACCTAGGAAAAAACATTTGATATACTTTAACAAAAGACTCGGATAATTGAATCGGAATTGCAACAACGACCTCTAACACAAAATAAGGATAATGATTTAAAATTTGGAACATGGAATGTATTCGATCAGGAATCTCGAACGGTTAGGTTAGGTTAGGTTAGGTTAGAGTGGCTGCTATTGCACACTTTGGTAAATAATGGCCCATTGTGTTACCACAGGATCCAATCTCTCCTTACTCCTGCTGAAACCATCCGGAGCTACTTCCTCCTGCTGAAACCATCCGGTAGCGTAAAATATCTCGCACTCCACAGTCCGCGAGTTCAGAAAGGCTGTCCATACCTTACACACCCAAGTACTTATATCTTTTGTATGAAAGTTGTTACAGTATGGTTCAACACCATTCTGCAGATGTCATCTAAGCACACGCAGAGGCCTCACACTGTGATCTTTTGCCGGCTAGATCTCAGGGAAAAATGCTATGGGTCATGGGGTTTGAGGCTTGCGTGGCTCCTGACCTACGCCGTGATTACAGATAGTTAACGATTAGTACCTACATGCATTTTACGAGAGTCATTAGTACCTACATGCATTTTGTATGGAAACTTATTTTTTCAACGTTCGTCCAAGTTGTAACATTTCTCATTGTTAAGTATGATCGTAATCTATACCAATTGAACTAGAAGTTCTCATAAAAATTAGTTAGTTTATAGTTTTATTGGGAGTAAAACATACCAAAATAGACGTCTAAAAGTGCAAAAAGTACCCGGGTACCCACGCCACTCACATTAGGGTTGAAAATAACATAAAAACGCAAATTAAAATAAAAGAAAACCCGGATGTCCGCCGAACTTGGTCAGACGAAACTTGAGGATCCGAACAAACAATTATACCCGAGAGTGGTGCCTTGGTGTGCGCATCCATTCGAATTCAAACAGCACATGCGCTGGTTTCGAAATCGGATGCGGGCACCAAGGGAAGGCAAACAACACGCCGACACGGAACGGAATCCCCGCTCCCGTCATACCGAGCCGAAGAATCGAATACTTCTAAAAGAAATCTAAAATACAAAAAAAAATTTTAAAATAAAATAAAACAAACAAAAAAAAAATCGTACCTTTATAAATCTACAAAATTTTGTTGCGATCTTGGGCGGTCGTCACGCCACAGGGTTCGCCGTCCCGGACCGTTGCGATGCTTTTCACTGATACCAAAAATTAATAAGCGGGTTGCGGCCTTGCGGTGCCGTCATACCACAGGGTGGATTGGCCTCGGTTGGCAGCCAAATAAAAATATTACTGCTGGCCTCAACTGGCCGCCGGATCTTTAGAAAGCGGAGTTGCCTTAACTGGCCATCCGGGCATCCGGTCCCGGGTTTTTTCTCAGTATCCTGAAGAATATGGATTTTAGTGCGTTGTACACTACCTCTCACTTTTCCGACGTGATTCTACCATCTTCCTGACCTCTGTCAACTGCGGCTAGCATCAACACGTGCTTCTTCAGGATCTCACTGAATAACTTCAGTTTCTGCTCCTTAGGAGCACCCGACGTCGGCGAAGCTCCTTCTGGGACCTCTGTCTTTTTCAGACACTATAGGACCCTGTTCGTGCTATCGCAGCCGACAATATTTTTAGCCCATGCTACAGATTCCTTCTGCTCTACTGTAAACTCCCCCTCAGGGGTTGCAGCTTGTTTTTCCAGAATTCTAAATGCCGACCGTCTCTTCTTGTACCGTTGCTTCGCTAGGGGGATCTCTCTTAATCCCCCGCTCTTCTGTTTGGTGGTTCCGCTTCCTCCTGGTTTCGATACCATGGTGTCGCTTACCCCTCTCTCAGATGAGAGAGCCCCTCCTTTCTGGTTGGAGTTACTCCTCTCGGAGAAATACAGGTCAGCCCGCGTAGAGATCGGTATACTCAGGTAATGCTTAATACAACTGGAGGTCGCCAGGTATCCAGAGGGCTCCAGAGGGGGAGTTTTTATGTTGTTTCATCAGCACACTAAACGAAAATATAGAATTTAATTATTATTTACATCAATCAATAATAACATTAATTTTGTGCATCTAGTAAGGTAGTGAAATAGCAGCAAAACTCCCGACTCTCAAGTCTCAGTTTTCAACCAAAATGTGTGCTCTGGAGACCCAGAAGAGCAGAGACACGTGACGCTCATTTCACCATGGTTTGTGGCCGATGGTTTTATGGCACCTTCCGTCGCCTTTTTCATACCAGCACAGCTGCGGTTGTGGACGGGTTATTTAATTCACGTCTAGCCTACCTATCGATAGGCCGTTCACTATTCAGAACCCGTGACCATACCCCCCACCCACCCCCATCCTCCAACCCTAATAATGTAGAATTTTTCTTCTTTTCAACGGAACCAATACTTTTCCCGTTTCACGTATATTCGAATAGCGGAAATTGGCATGATCAGCGAGTCATCATACGCGCTCGGTAAATAGACATAGTAGTCCAGAACTTATCTAAATTAACAAATTTGCGGACTTTTTAAACCCTAAGGCTTGAGAATTTTTCTACTATCTACTTCTAATTTATTTTTTAAACAGTTCTTGTGCTTATGTGAATGCATTGTTATAGCAAACAATTGAAATTTACTTGAATTTAGGCCGAAAACATGCTTACAAAAAAAAAATTGAGTCAAGCCATGTTACACTGAGAGTCGTCAATGTTACACTGAAGGTAAACATGGTACTCCAACTGCTGTCATAATGTCAGATTGAAAAAAAATACCACAAGGGTAATATTTTGCTACACGGTAGTTTTCTCGACTCCAGAGTGTCGAATTTGTACCAAAAATAACAGCGCGAGGTGAGCAAACCGCAAAAACATAGTAGTTGTTATTTTATTAATATTGGTTTGCTTGAGCGCATGCGCGTCATTTTGTTTATATATTTTTTTAATTGATGTGTCAAATGCGGTTTCGTATGTTGATCAAATATTTGAAAATCAAAAATCAATCACATACAACAAACAATCGGTTCCACTGCTCAGAAGCAAGCGAATGGAAGAGGTGAGGCATACGTCATCATCATTAGTATTCAACCGGTTCAACCGGAACTTTTTATTTTGCTACTTGCCTTTGCAAAATTGACGAACAAAATGCACAGAGACATGAGAAAAACAAAATACAATACACATATAAAATTGCATATTATACAGTGTGTACACAAAATAATTGTTCACCTCGTTAGCTCGCGCGTTAATTTTTGGTACAAAATCGACACTCCGGTTTTTTGGTCGAGTATTATTATATCATCATCATTCTTCTCAGATTCTTCTCAGATGAGGAATTTTTGGAACAAATAATTGTCAATCATGACAGCAAAGATGAAACAAATATATTGTTTTGACATTTAAAAGAGATGTAGTTTATTTCTGTTCCATTGTTGATACAAAATGAGAGTATATGAGGGTACCATTTTTAGAGTAGAAAAATATCGATCGGAATCAACATAAATACGTGTAATACAGTTTTCTACAGAAGGTCATACCCAACAAGAAATTTCTGTCGACTTTTTCTACCTATGTGTATAAAGGAGGTCGATAATGCAGTTTTTCTGCTAACTTCGAGCGATGAACAAATTTCACAACCTTTTATTCCTTTTATTAATTTGTTTTTAATTCTTTTGCTCTAAATCAAAAATTTTATTAAATTTTTAACATAGGTATTAGTTTTTAAATATAATTTGCTTCAGGTTATCTGCCTCTCGTTAAGATAAACCTTGCATCTGACCAAAACGTTATTCTATGCCACTGTTAATTTTCTAGGTATCGCGTTTTTATTGTGTGGTTTAGTTTATATACACCTCTGGCTAAGATTTCGATGATGACAGGTTGTCAGGACAATGCTATGCGTATCGGACATTTCTACAATTTCACCGACTAGGAGCATCCCGATTTGTTTAAGTCCT
The DNA here is from genome assembly GCA_932526605.1 of Nephrotoma flavescens. NCBI lineage: Eukaryota > Metazoa > Arthropoda > Insecta > Diptera > Tipulidae > Nephrotoma > Nephrotoma flavescens. The sequence continues at coordinate 312,279,492 of OW052220.1, forward strand.
AAATGCTCCCCGTACCTAAGTTTCATTTGCATCCTCAATTCTGTTCATTAAAAAAAATTATGTATCGCATTTTATTCTAAACAAAAACATAAAACAGAAATTATCATATCTGTTGCTGCAGTAACATTCGTGTTTCATCCTGTATTTAAATATCGAGGCCTAGAAGTATTTGCCGTGTTTTTTTATTAGCACCTGATTGACGTATCCGAAGCACCCAATTTTATAATTTATTTGTTTCCAAATTAATATTTTTCATTAGAAATCGATTTAAAAATATTTTGCTCTACCTGTTTATTGTTTTGTACAACCCTTAACGCATCACGATGAATTCTTGTTTATAACGTCATGTCAAAATAAATGACAATTGGTATATTTCAGGTCTTAAAAAGTTTGTTTTAGGGATGAATTTATTTTTATTTTGAATGACATAGCGACAATTCGGGTAGTAGCCGAACTTCGTATAGATAATTTCCCTTTCAGCGTTCAACAACCCGCCCCTGACAGGGAAAAAAACACAGCAATCGTTAGTACCACAGCCAGTTGTAATCATTAAAATAAATGTATAACTTGAGTTAAAAGGTTTCTGGTTTAGTTAATTGGTTTTTAGGATACCCAATTATGAACATTTTTATTTGTCAATTTTATATTGAACTGTTTTCCGTATATACAACTTTTTTTTAAAACTATTATGTTAAGATTTTGTTAAGTTGGTAATGAGTAAGGAAATGAGAAAGCATCATTGAGTTTAACTAAATTCTATTCAAAATAGTCAATATTGAGAAATCGTCTGATCCTAATGTTAGCATCCCAAATCCATCGTACAAATCAAATTAATCTAAATCCAAAATGTTGCTTCCACTTATATGATTTACAATCCTGATAACTATATGTTATCAGGAGCGTCAAATTACAACTTTTCCAAATGTGCAACGTTGTTAAGTGGTTCAATAAATTCCTATACAGTTGCGCATAGTTTCATAATACTCCATAGTCTAAATGATTTATTAATGCCTCAGGTGTTTTCGAATTTTTATTCCAGTAATTCGATATAACCGAAAAACATGCGAAACATAATTTGACTCGCTCGGAGGAACGTTTAAAAAATATTACGTGTTTTCCTTACCGTGTGAGAGGAATATAAATCCTGTTACAATAATATCGAATTACACCTATACATATATATTACGTGTACCTACACCACCTATATATATTGTTATTAATTTTCATGTTTAGCAAAGTATATATACACACATTTTGTGCCTCAAATAATAATTCAAAAGGTGTTGCACATATTATTGTATGTGAGGTGTACAATATATACTGAATAAAATTTATTTACGATATAAGAAGCTACACGATCATGATAACACACATAAAATAAAAAAATCCAATAAATATATGTAATATGTCGTTTCTATGATTGTAATATAATATTTTTTCGTATTATTGAAACTTATAAAAATTCAGACAATAAATACGAAAGCTTTTTATATTTTCTGTTTGCCTTTATCGTTTTCTTTTTTCTGCTGTGTGCTTTTTTTTTTGCTACTGTACTGTGCTGTGCGTGACAATAATTCAACGTGTGCGTTTTATTTCAGTAATCCGTTGGATTTACAAAATAAATAATCCTGATAAATTTTCCTCCCCGTTTTCGGTACTTTCGGGCGCGTTTTTTTGTTGTGGTGCGGGTGGTGTATTGTAATCAATTGGTTTATTTATTCGCACTAAACTTTAATTTTATAACATAAATTTAATATTCCGGGATTAGATTTTATGTGCGTACAAGGCTTACTATTTGTAGATAATATGTCGATGCATTACACTTGAAAATAATATGTTGTGTATAAAGCTCTGCGCACACAAGCGATTAAATATATTTTTTTTTTATTTTTGCGTTAGTTTCTAATACCGTGGCACGGTATACGAGTAGTGTATACATCCTTGCGAACATTTATCTTCCCATCGTTTATGCGGAAAAATAAACAAAAATGCGCGGGAACGAATAAGATAAATAACTTTTTTTATTCAGATTTTATTTTTTTTGTCGGTAAGATTAATAGCCGAATATTTTTATTTTGGATATTTCTCGTACAAAAATGTTTTATGTTATAAATTTTGTTTGAAAGAATTTTTGCTTTACATTTGTTGAGTATTTATTTTTAAATCGATTTAAGATTTATTTTTTTTTGTTTTGTTTTATGTAGCATAATTTTGAGATATGGATATTTTTACCTCTCAATAATATTTTAAGCAAATAATAATTTGAAAATCTTTTATTATATGTAAATAAAGCATAATATTAATAAAACCATAGGAACAGCTTTACTCGTGGGATTTTGGCCAAACATCTGAGGGTACAAAATATGTTTGGGTTTCGTATTCGGCAGAATAGATTTTTCTGATTGGTTATAGTCTTGATGGTTGATGCTGAACCCCAACTCTATCCTATCTTTCAAGGTTAGGCTGCCTCAACTTGATAAGATGGAAAAAATATAGAGTGCAATTTTTCGAGATACTTATAAGTTCTTGAAATCTGCAATTTAAAAAAAATAAACTGAAAAAATTTGATTACAAAACAAACATAAAATTTGGTGGTTAATTCATCAAAATCAGTTTTAACTAACCAAAACTAAATATTTCATTGTTGCAAATATTGTATTGATAAAGAGCTCAACAAGTAGCAAAGTTTGCCGGAACTAAGCCAATTATGGCACAAGCAGCACAATGCATAGTGCATCATTGTGCGCTATCTGATTTTTTATCCGGAACCTTAACCACGGCACCACACATCATTGTTTCTTACCTTTTTATTCAGCCAGATGATTATAATAGCAACCAGAACCTTATAAAACCAGCCAGAGCCATGTCAGCAGGAACGTAACTAAATATGACACAATGAGCACAGTGCATCATTATGCGCTATCAGGTTTTTCAACTGGAAATAATATTAAGCTAGCCGGAGCAATTCAAATCATTTCAAAACCAGAGTGCTAAAACCGGACCCATTGACCTTGCGTAATGTGCTTTAGATGGATCAGTAACATAAAAACTTTCAGTCAAGAGCCACTACAATGTCAGCTGGAACCATATAAATCCAGCTGGAACCAAGCCATTACATCACAAGTTCATCGGCAATCATGACAGTTTGAACAAAAGCTAACTATAGAGCATAAGTGACATGTACATAATTGTGCACTATCTAATTTTTTACCATGAATTGTAATGTCAGTGAAAAACATTAACAAGATAATACACTTTATATGGTTATGTAATGTATAGTCTTTCAGAATAATACCAGCAGGAAACATAAAAAGCCAGCTGGAATGAAACCCACTATGTCACAAGTAAAGTACAATAATTTGGGCAACATTATGCGTTACCAGAATTTTGAACCACTATAAATATTAAGTTAGTACAATTTATATTTAGATGAAAATAAGTCGAAGTAATAAGGCCGACCGCGTCAATGGGAGTACAAGGTAGAAGCAGTCTGGGTCCAAAACTTTTTTAGTAACTGAAACTGTTATCCAAAAATTGGGGTTGGAACGTAAGCACGAGAAAATTTGTATCCATGGACTTGCAAATCAAAATCGTGTGACTACTAGAGGAGTAGTCGAGGTACTCGTATATCATTATGGCATAACCCCACTTTCAAATTTTACACATAATGTGTATATAGGCATAATGTGTTATGTAGGCTTTTCAGCACTAAGGTCAATGCAACCGAAGGAGCAAATTTGATAGACTTTGGCGGGTGTAAGTCGTGAACTTTCATCAAAGACTGATTTATTGATTGGAGCCGATAAATTCTTCAAAATTCTTAAACCACAACATACAAATGTATGTTAACAATTCGTAATTTTGTTGGATTATGACTCACAATCAGATATAGTACCAGTTTAGAAATAAAATATAAAAGAATTTGTAAAGAATTATTTGAAAAAGCAACCATCAAATTATTAGAAAATCATTTTATGGCAAAGTTACCATTTAAGTTAGAAAGAAAACCATTAGAAGAACCACTATATATTGTGATAAGACGACTACACGCAATAGAAAGGTAATCGGACACATGGAAGAAGTTCAACCACCAAGATGATGTGCTGATTGTTTGAATTTGCCACACCTTGCTGTTTGGAATGATACTTCAGTAATACTCGACGCGTCAGACAAAAATACACCATGGTACTAGTTGAATGGTAACTCGCTAACAAGGCAGAATATTCAAAACCTAATCGGGGATATTTTATTAAGTTTCCGACTCCATAAGGTAGTGTTTGCAACAGATACTAAAAAGATGTAGAGCAAGATACGGATTACACCCTGATGATCGTCGAAATCAACGAATAGTTTGGCAAAAAACACCAGATAACAATTTCTTTACGGTTGCAGGCACTAACCTATGGAATATCGTCCACAACATATTCGGTAACCCTCGTCGTTATGCAGATAGCTATGGATCACGCTATTTTGTATTCAGAGGCACCCGGTTGAATTCAATGCCATTGAGTTAGCAAAAAAAATATCTAAAATATTGTCCCAATTTAGGTTTAATCTTCACAAATGATCTTGCAATTCAAATGAAGCTTTCTCTAAATTGAAGGTAGTCAAATGTCATCCTTCACTCCAAAACTATTGATCAAAACACCACATAAAGTTAAAGGTTCTGGGAATACAATGGCAACCAACCGTCGATATATTTACGTATCATGTGTCAGTTCATGATGTAGCTCCAACTAGCAAAGCAGCTATATGTATTGTACGAAGCCATTCGAATTTTTGATACATTATACCTTTTAGCTCCATTCACCATTAAAATAAAGAGCTTTTTTCATTTACTGTAACTTTTAAATTTTTGATGGGACGACGAGCTACTAAAACACGTTAAAGAGAAATGGATGCAAATTCGAGAAGAAATAGCGCAGATGTAGCTACCCTCCAAATAACTGCTTGGCTATTAATGACCTGAGTTTCATGGTTTTTGCGATTCTAGTGAAACAGTCTTCGCATAAAAAACATTTCACTGTCATGATTAGAGTTAAATGGGGCCTTATTGTTAAGCAAATTAATAAAGCACGTTCAGTCAATTCTTATTTTTGCATACACCCAATTGTATTGCTGGACTAATTAGCATTATGTTGGATTGGTTAACCGAGCCTTCGTTTGGAAGTTCTATCTACGGACAAATGGCAACCTATTTAAAGTGGATACGAATTTTTGAAAATTGACGCAGATCAATGGCCAGTTCTTCAGAAAATTGTATTATCTGATAACTGCCAACGTCAGGAAATAACCTACAAGTGATCGTGACTATACGCTCCGCATCTATACCAATAGTAAGAATTAATTAAAAAACATTCTAATTATGAAAAAATTATGAAAATTTTGATCATGATACGATGATTTATTGCCAAATATTTAAAGTTATTAGTCACCTCCGGCTATGATTGGCGAGCAGTATAGTCATTAATATACGATTTATCCTACAATAATACTTCCGAGATGAAACTCGCGATATTAAAGAAAACAGATTTGTTACACCGAGAAGCACTCCAAACAATTAAATTCGTTCCTGGACAAAGAAGGTTTTCTACGAGTATTTAATTGGTCGGATGGAGAAAGCGATTGCACCGTACACTCTTCATCCTATTTAATTGCCGTCTAAATCCAATATAATCACAAAATTAATAATGAAGTACAACAAAGGCAATTTACATTGTGGTGCAGCTTTATTATTACGCATTTTCGATGAAAATTCTGGGTTGTTCACGGTCAATATACTATAAAATCAGCGATTTGAAATTGCTTTAAACAACTAACGGTGACCGAGAACCAATTAATATAGACTGCCTTTCGAAAGAACTAATAGAACTAACCCGACCTCTGAAAATTGACGAATCCACTCCGGATTTTTGCTTGGTTAAAGTTTACTTTGCGTATACATCGAGAAAATTAGGAAAGGAGTATAAATTTAAAAAAAATTTAAATGCAGGATTGTTTATCAACAGTTTTTAGGAGGGGACGCTAAATTTTTCCGGAAAATCACCCCATTTTCCTAGAAATTTTTCAATAAAAAAAAATGCTTTATTCAAAATACGTACAAATGTGTAACTTTTATAAAAATTTTGATATTAGGATTATATCTTAACAGTTTTTCGACAGTAGAAGTAATTTTTTCGGGAAAATTTTGCAACTTTCCAGGAAAATTTGGAATTTTTTCAATATTTTTTTTACTTAGTATAAAATTATAAATAAAATTTGACACTTGAAGAATTAAAAAAATTCTGGAAAAGCTGGGGTTTGGTATCCCCCATCCTGTAAGGTATACAACGAATTGAAATTACATTTAAAAAAAATTATATTTACATAAGTTGATTTTTTTTAACTTTGTGACAAGGTTGAGCAAAAGTTTTCCGAAAAATTTAGCTACCTCCTCTTAAAAACTGATAGTCCTGCATTTAAAATTTTCCAAAAATTATACTCGTTACTTAATTTTCTCGATGTGTACGTAAAGTAAAATTACGCATTTTGCTCGACTAAGACAACTTTGGTCTTCAATGCAACCAGACATCTAAAAATGCCCATTCCAAATTCACTAAATGTGTGGGTTTTATTGATCACATTGACTCATACTGAAAAGAAATCCTTATTTTATATAAACATCCTAGAATTTGATTGAGTCGTATACAAAACAGAAAATAAATTTTAATTAAAAGAAATAAAATAAATTTTAAGTTAATTTAAATTTTAATTCCATTTGTACATGATACTCGCATTATATTTTATTTATAGGGTGGTTGCTGTATACAAAGTTCATTAGTTGAGTGAAAAGGGGCAAAATTGTAGTGTTGTTATTAAATCCTATAATCGCCAAATATCTTAAAAAGCACACAGAAAAAACTTTTCTATTTAAGCATGACTAAGTAGATTCATATTTCTTCCCGTACTCCTCAGCTGTTCACAATTCTTTATATAATCAGAGTTGGTTTATTATTACTATGTTTTCTTATTGTTTTAATATTGGCCTTAAGACAAAAAAAAAATAAGAAAACGAAACAAAAAAATTTTTTTTTTTCAGTTCCCTAATGGATTTATAAGTGCCTGGGTAACGGTAAAATGTAAAAGTATTAAATCTCTAAGCGCAAAATAAAAGTTTGTCTTTGTTTTTGTAAAACGTTATTGTAAATCGATTTTTTCATTGTTCTCGGTCGCTGCCGCCACTATTTCATCATATTGTGGAATATATTTGGCTTTAATTGTAAAACAGTTTTTTATCTATGTACGAGTATACGAGTTTCAAACTGTAATAATTTGTTGATATGATTATTCATTAAATGCTAGTATTCTGCTATCCTTAATCGTCTGTCACGTGCTATCTTAGTTTATATTTTTGTACATCGTATCTACGTAGCAGCAACAGAATTATACAGCACATCGGATGTTATAAGGTAGAGTGTCGTCTCTCTATCTATATCTATACACAAGCTAATCTTCCTTGGGACAAATGAAAGAAGAACGTGCTTTTTAGAAGATTGTTAACATTATAGTTTATCATAAATTTAAAAATAAAATGTGTTAAAATAAAATAAAAATTTTTGATTTACTTTTTTTTATTTTTTAGTATTTTTCTGGTACCCGTAATTGATTGTGAAAAGCTTTTAAGTTATATTAATTGTGAAAGATATACCAATTTATAATGTTTGTGTGTATGTGTGTGCCTAAGTTTCATTTATTTTTTTTTTTGGAACGATGATGATAAGATTTGTTGAGGTTACGTGAGTTAAAATTGTCAGAAAGGTGTCATCTTAAGTACTAAAGAAACGTTTTTAAGAATTTTTATCCATTTTGTCTGTGATTCTCATCGTCGTCATAATAAGCAGCACATAATTTTATAAGAAAGAGGAAATGAAATGGTAATGTAATAAAAATTAAGTCATAACGACATATAATACTACCCTTTTAACAGTATCATGATTTTAATGATTATAATTATCGTATTAGTAATATGAATTTGCAATCTAATTATAAACTATAATAGGGTTTATAATAATAATAGTCATTTGCAGAATTTTATTATAGTTTTATGGGACGAAGTAATAAAATTATAATGACATTTGCAGGGATATTTATAATATTTCTATTTAAGTGTGGGGTATAATATAGCATAACATAACGGCCGCCTTAGCAGCTCTTCAGCGTATAGTCGAAGTCGTGTAGTTGTCAAGATCAATCGGAATTTATAATTATTATTTTTTTTTTATGCAGAAATTGAAATGGTCAAACTTTGCAACGATGAAATATGTCAATACAACACAAGCAAAACATTTTATTTAAATAAACTGTTAAAATATAAAAATTATGCGTTTGAAATTGGAAGTGGACATAATTTGTGGATCACTCGTTTGATTACTAAACGTTGTATTTTGAAACTTACAACTCTGGTTGTCGCGTCCGGAATGGAGTTGAGTCAATGATTTTTCTCATATTCCAATTTAAAGGTGGTGGAATATGGTCTTCGATAAGAATCATCCCAGGTAAAATTCGCGGGAAATCCCGGGAAAATTCCCGTGGAAAATCCCGGGAAAATCCCGGCGGAAATTCAGTGGAAACCCCAGAGAAAACTCGCGGGCAAAATCCAGAGAAAAACCGGGGAAATCTTGGGGAAAAGTGAAAATTCCGGGAAATAATCCGGGGGAAATCTCGAGGAAAGTCACGGATAAAACCGAAGGAAAATTACCGTTGGAAATTCCCGGGGAAAATCCCAGATGAAAATCGGTAAAGCGCACCCAAAAATAAATGAGTAGTCATATCTTCTACGAGTTCTAAATGAACCGCCTTGGTATACTTAAGCAAACAACCAAACAGATGAATTGTGTTTTAGAACTCGTTGTACGCGCGTTCGTTTTAGATATAATATGTTTTGGGATTTTGGCCGGGGATTCCCGTGGATTTTCCCCGGAATTTTCCCCTGGAATATCTACACGATTTTTTTCAGGGGGTTCCACGGGATTTTCCCGGGGATTTAACCGGTGATTTTTACGGAATTTTTCTCGGCGATTTGCCCGGGATTTTGGCAGGGAATTTCCCTGGAATTTTTTCCCGAGGATTTCTTATAGATTTTCCTTCCAATAATATTTGATTTGAAGTATTCAAGTAAAATATACATGTCTTGCTCCATACTAATAATTATTGAAAGTGGGTCGTTATTCTCATAGAAGACGGCACAATCATCAGCAAAAATACGTGCATGGCCAGTCAAGGGCAAATTTGCGATATCATTAATAAAACTCCATAGGTCACTGTCAGAGTGTTACTAGTCGTGTCCTTAATTTTGACATATAGCTGACGGTTATTTAAGTAACTTTCGATTAATTTGTAGCGCTCCACCGGAAATCCGTCGCGGTATAATTTATCACGAAACAAGTTGTGGTCAACAGTATCAAATGTTTTTTTAAGATCAAGAAATAATGTTCCTACATATTTTTGAGTATCAAATGCGTGATAAATTATGTTTGAAATTTCCACAAGAGCATGTTCAGTACCAGCCTTCCCTAAAACCATATTGATACGCATAGAAAATTTTTGAATCATTTAAGAAACTCCTGAAGCGAATGTTAATAACTTTTCAAAAATATTATTAAATACAGATAATGTTGAGATGGGCCTGTAATCTTATCAATAATACAGAAATATCAGGAGCTTTTTCAACTGGAGAAGGGTAATAGGTAAAAAGTTGATATTTGGCGTGCTTTTAGGGTTCGGTGAGAAAAGTTCATAGCCGTTAGAATTACACCGATAGGTTTTTCCTGGGTTGAGCTGTGGTGGATAAAAGTTTCAGAAACTTGCCATTGAAAATACATGGGATTCAAAAATTGATATGTGTATTTTTAAATTTTGCAACATAAAAATACTACTTATTGTTTTCCGACCCATGCTTGCATGGGTCGCACGGGTTCCTTAGTAGTTAGAAAATAAGTCTTTATCGCCGCTTTTAAAAACTGGAACGACCTTGCGAATTTTTTAAATATCCAGCAAGAAGGCTCGAAAAAAGGGAAATATTACGATTTAAACCAGTATTTCAAATAATATACGGACCGCCCCCGGTTAGACCACCGGTTATATTGAAAATTTTTACAAGAGAAGTGGATGATAGGATTATTGAATTCGGATTAGAATGAATTGTATTAAATTTGTAAATGTCTCTATCACTTCCAATTGCATTTCCCAGACAACTTCCTTTGTTAAGAAAATAATTATTAAATACATTAACTATATCCGTGGTATTAGAAAATTTACAATTATAGCGTTCAACACAAGAAAATGGAACAAGTAATTTTTACTTCCTCATTCGCAAGACAACTTCTAATAGCAATATGTTGCCCACGGGATGATTAATGCAATTAGATTCCTTCCAGTACTGCAAAATGTCCAGCGAATACAACAATTTGTTGGTGTGGTAAATACCTACAATTTATTTATTCCAAAACTTGCAGAGATACTTGTGCTAATCTACACACAATGGACAAGTATTCTTAAGGCCCCAGAACGTCTCAAAAATTGTCAAAATACATTCCTTAAGCTCTAGAATAGCGTAAAAAATATGGCACTTTTAGCGCAGTCTTAAAGCAACTAAATAAAGTGAATTAGAAACCTAGAGGATATTTCTCCAAAAAATTATCAAATTCCGAAATAAAATATTCCACATTTGGAGAAATGTTTGCAATCTTCCATGCAATTAAACACTTTCGCTATTTTGTCTTAACCAAAAACCGCTTACTAGATAAATTTCTTCTAAGGTGGAAAGGCAATCACTAAAATGAACTTCCAAGTGAAAATTAGATAAATTTCCGTTACCTGATTTGACAGTTTATTGTGAAATAGTGTACGAGTAACTCGCCAACTCATCATTTCCTACGGCAATTTCGAAATTCCACACCGGTTGATTAAAACAAATCCGTTTAGATATTGTTGAAATATTTTCATCTCCTAATGAATTCGCTTACTAAAATGTGTTAATTGTCTTCCGCAGTAGGTAAAAGCCTACTGCATAAAAAACATCTCCGCACCAACAATAACAAAAATGCTCATCGAAGATTATATTTCTTTAATCAAATTATAAATTTCAGCCATTTGACAGTAAAATAAATTGTATTTAGTGATGTGCATTGTCAATGTAGTGAGAAATCCCAACCGAGACAACTCAAATCTGGTAACGCCAGATTTGGCATACTTATTATTTTTGTTTGGTAACCAAAAATAAAAAACACAATTCATCTGTTATTTTTATTATTTTTTTTTTTTTAAATTGAAACGTTAAATGTTTATCATTCAAATTTGATTTCAACGTTGAATGAAAGCTTTGCCGCTACAAAATTAAGTGCAGTAAATTTTTGCATTATGTCAAAAAATACTTAAATTCGAATTATGCAGTTAGTATTTGGTATATTATAGGAAATTAGCATATAGCACCAGGTGCAATAATTAGCACATGCGGATCTCTATTTTATCAATTTAGTATTTTTTCCAGATTTTTGACTAAGACCGGTTTTCAGGTAGTTTGAATGGTTAAACATTGTACGCGTATAATAAATTTACCTATGTCACAGTGTTTCGTTTTTCATGCCAATTTAATTTAATTTGTGGGTTTTCAATATATTAAAATTAAATCGGACAAAAACGCAAAATGAGAACACCTATACCAAGGAAAATTTATATAACGTTAAATTTTGTGAAAATAAATTAGTAAATTTATTTATTTTCCAGTTTTAGCAAAAATTAAAAATTTTATCAAAATTTATCATTGTTTAGAGATTTTGTATTAATTAACCAGCGCATTTTATATAGTGCTGGCGAGTAGTATAGCGCTTCAATGGGGAATACAGTCAATATAATGTTTTATGTACAATGCATTATTTATAATTAATATGGTTTCAGATCATTAGAATAAAATTACTCCTTTATTTATATGTCGATAGTCATAAAATATGCTGTGATGGGTGTTTAATATCATATGTATGTTCATGAAATTGTATTTGATAAAATTAAACAACACCACCACGAGCTTATTATCTCTAAATACATATAATACAGCCTTGATTACATATACATTGTACATAAAACTAACGACCAACAATTTTTTATTTTATTTTATAACGTTTCCCAAATTAGATAAATAAATGTGAAAGATCAACAGAAAGTTGTTAAAATAAATAAAATAAAAAAAAGTTTTGTGTCCCTTCGTTATTATAACGACGACGAATTAAAGATGTAAATATAAAATTTAGTTTGAACAACGTGATATGAATATTTTAGAATTTAAATTGATTTCTCTTTCATTTTTATTGTTATTATGATTTTCATCCAACCTCTCACCAAAAATGGTTGTGCTCTACTTACTTGTGATACATATACATACAGCACTAACAATATCGAAATGGAAAAATGAAAATTATTTTCATTTATCATCCAAATTTTTTATATATTTTATACACACACACACATACACCCGTTTAATTATAAAATGTATCTACATTAATAAATCTCGTTAATTTTGTAAACTGCAAAAAATAAATGTTTTTGCTTGTCGATGTATTTTATAGTAATACAGCAGCGAATTATGCAAATTGGTGTGCGATGCTGAATCATTTTGTTTTAAATTATTATCAAGTTTCAATGTATTTTTGTCGTATTAAATGCTTTTTAATTAAAATTTTGATGTATAAGCAGGAGTACGTCGACAGAATATTATACAGCGAATTAGTTTTCATTTGCACTGTGCACTTACCGTGGATTTGTAACGATAAAATAATACAATACAGAGTGTGTCTAGTAACCTTGTAGTGTTTCTAATTTGTAAGATTTATTCTTGTAGTAAGCAATTGTATGTCGTGACTTTACCTATTTCTATAACATACTCAACGTTTTGGAGAAATGAACAATATTGTTTTTACAGCTATTTGTTTCGAAATGGGTACAAAGGGCCGAATGTCGAAGGCCGAATGTCAAAGGGCCGAATGTCGAAGGGCCGAATGTGTCGAAGGGCCAAATGTGTCGAAGGGCCGAATGGGTCGAAGGCCCGAATGTCGAAGGGCCGAATGTCGAAGGGCCGAATGTGTCGAAGCGCTGGATGTGTCGAAGGACCGAATGTCAAAAAGCCGAATGGTTCGAAGGGCCGAATTTCTTTTTTTGCTTTTAGAAATATAATTTTTTAAATTTGTTGTTTTATTGAATATTTTGTAAATTTTTTTTATTAAACATAAATGAATTTTTTATGAATTTATGTATTTTACTATTTTTCATCACATATCCAGTCAGCGGTACATTTTGGTGAAGGAAAATTTTGTCATGCGCCACCAATAGGTATATCCCTTTTACTGCCCGTTTACACAATTGTGTGAGTACTCTAAAAGTACCATGTCAAAAATTTATTTTTGTATGTGTTTTGACCCAACTTACGCTTTTGTGTATTCCTTTTAAAATTATTTTCGTCCGAAAAAAACAATATAAGTATATACACAATTGTGTTGATTGTACTTCCACAAAAGCGAATTTTTTGGCGTAATTTTTTAAAAAAATTTCATCTTGCCCAAATTTTTTATTAAAAATGCCATTACATACTATTGTTTTTTACCCACACATTTGTGTGGTTTGGACTTAAATAGTGCAATTTTTTTTTTGTTTGAAAAAGGGATATGTAAAAATATAAATAAATTAAATAAAAAAAATATATTTCTAAAAATAAAAATAAAAATTCTGCCCTTCGACCCATTCGGCCCCTTGACAAATTCGGCCGTTCGACATTCGGCCCTTCGACATTCGGCCCTTCGACACATTCGGCCCTTCGACACATTCAGCCCTTCGACATTCGGCCCTTCAACATTCGGCCCTCCAACACATTCGGCCCTTTGAAATTCGGCCCTTCGACATTCGGCCCTTTGATATCATACCTTTGTTTCTACGTCCCTATAGGTAGCAGAACACAAACAGCAGAGCATTACAAGGTAGTATGGATAATTATAGACTAATAATAGGCTAAATAAATGCTCTATTAACACACTTTAGAAGTATATCACAAACCTGGACGGTATATCATGAAATCCGCGATCGTTTAAAATTTGACGGAAATCGATCAGTTACCGTTATCATAAATCCCATTTACCGATAATTTGCCGTAAAAAAATTATCGTTTGCTGTGTAGCTGACGAAATATGTCAAAAATAAGAAAAACTTCAACAAATTATTTGTGACGTGTCATTTACTTTGTTTATTATTATTTTAAACTAATTAATGATAAAAATTAGAAAATTAAATTAATAAAGTTATTAAATAATAAATTAAATTATTAGAGATGGCAGAAGGTAATATAAATATAGTGTAAGTAGTTTAATTATATTTTTCATACATTTTTTTTAAGAAAATGGATTTTATATTGACATAACCTTATTTTTTTTTTAAATCGAAACAACTTACAAACCCAACACAAAAAAGGTTGTTGTCGAATTTCATGGCTGATCATCTGGATTTCGCTAGGAGACTACTAAATAATCAGCAAGGCCGAACTAAAAAGGCAATACTATATAAATCCCTTAGCATGCTTTTGAATTCCAATGGGCCACCATCAAAAACCGAGGCTGAGTGGAGTGAGGTATTGATAATAACTTATTTAATAAACGTTTATTTACTTACTTCCTATTTCTTGTGTAGGTTTGGCAAGATCAAAAGTGGGCTGTTAAAAGAAAACTGAATTTTAATAAAAAAGAAATTAAAAGAACCGATGGATGTCAAATTAAGGAACTTACTCTGGCGGAGGAGATAATTTCGCGATCTGGACTTGAAGCTTCAGTTAGTGGTTTAAATTCAAACAGGTACGGTACAAATGTGAGAATTAGAATGTACACCAGTTGACTTTTAGGAAAATCAGGCGGAAAATATAAATATGGAAGGGAGGGGGGGGGGGGGCGGTTGGATGATATCCAATATATTGATAATGGTAGTGAAAACCAAGAGGTTGTTATTGATGATGGTAGAAGAGGTACACAAGATACCGAAGAATCAAACAAATATAATTTATGAAAAAAATCTTTAGGTATTAACAAAAATCTTTTAAATTCTTTAAAAATATTGCAAAGTTTCTGCAAAACTTGCAGGAACAAAACCAACAAATAATCGAATTAAAAAAAACAGAAGCTCGAGAACTAAGACGCAAATATTTTGAAACGTCAACAAATTTTACAATTAAAATGGGTGGAAAATGAAAATCCGTTTATGTAAATAATTTCTTTTAAATTAAGTTTTATTTTTTTTATTAATTAATCTTTAAATGAATTTGTGATGAATTTTATTAATATTTTATGTAAATTACCTATGTGATTGCATAAAGCAAAAATTGTATAGCCTTAATTATGAATGGATTAACGTATGAATTTAGTTACGTATCAGTGAAGTACCTGCACTACTACAAAAAATATACAATTTTATAGACTTAAGCTTTACTAAAATAAATACTCGAACACAAACGTGCAAAATTGAATTTTAATAAAAAATATTTATTTTACTTAGTTATGGTTTATTATACAGTACATATATATCTTATTTGGTTTCTTTTTTGTTCAGCAAGCGAGAGAAGTCTTGCTTTTGAAGTGTTTGCTAAATCTACAGTTTCTGGAGGTAATGTATCATAATTCTCCATATCCATCGGAATATCACTCGCATGAAAATTATGCAATTTAAAACCAGAAACCAAAATCGTGTGTAGCATGGGTGATTAACGTATGACGGCCCATCAATTGAATATGATAATAATAGTGAACGCAACCAAGACTCAAAAATACTGAACACAATCACATAATGTTACAATTTCGTCATTTTTAAAATTTTGTTTTGCCGTTTAATTTTATTCAGATCAGAATTTTAAATGCATCATCATTGAAATGGTAAGTATTTTAATGAAATAAGAATTGTGAACGTTTAGTAATCGTTTGATTTGGATTGATTAATCCTTTAATTTATATGGATTGCTACTATTACAAAGATAAGTAGCCTTAAATTAATAAATACAATTGTGCAATATTAATTTGAAATTTCTTTAGATCAAGGTGACCATCAGTGGTCTCAACAATAATGATCAATTGATCAAAAATGAGAACAAAAATATTATAATTTTGAGTTGCATATTCATGCAATTTAAAATGCAGAAATTATAACTTAATTAATAAAACAAGCAATAAAATAATGATAAATAAAAAAAAACAAAATATTAAACCTCACTCTGTATGCATAGGCACCAAGACGTTGTCGTGCACAGGGGTCAATCTGACCCCACATACGCTATGGTGCATTTTTTATAGATATAGTTGGATATTGTGTTGTTTTTTCTTACTTCACTTATAAAGTTATTGCAAAAATAAAATTAATTCAAACAAACAATTCATAAGTTAGTCAAATGAATTAAACATATAAATTCATGAGGTATATATTCTATTCTGATGCATCATCTGATACATTACTTTCTTCGGTCGAATCATATTTATCTGATATGTTTGGACATGTAGGCTGAGTAGAAAAATAGCATTGCGATTTGTTTTTAACGTCGGCAAATCGGATGCACAGGTAGCATCGTGAACGTTTAATAACTGCTGAGACCATTGATTGTTCTGTTGTTAGAAAGCCTGTTTCATTTAAAATTTTATATCCAATAAAAACTCGTGGATTGGATAGTTACTTCAACACATTTTCCTGAAACAAATGCATAGCAAGTCCTTTCAAAAAATAAAAATCTCTCCTATGACTTCCGATTCACATATAGTTGAGGATTAGCACTTGTGTTCAAGTTGTAAGCTGCCATACGAGCAAGATCAACCTTGTTAAAAATAACACCATTTGTTTTTCGTTTGCTAGTACAGGTTATCGAGATTATCAACCCCACCTGACAGGCTTATCGAGATTATTAACCGTATTTTTCGTGGCGTTGTAATCTAAGATGATATTTGATATGTTTGAAGAACTGTCAACACCTGATTCGCTGTGTAAAGTTAATAGCAATAGAATGTTTTTTTTTAATGAAGCTTACCACCGTGTCGAATTATCGCAATGATCGTTGCATTTTTGTTTGTAAAATGCCGACCAAATTTTGGCAGCTGGTAAAAAAGTGTCCGTGGCTATAGTTCAGCCTTTGTACAAGAAAGGTGCCAATATTCGATGTACTAAATAATAATCAACAGAACGAGGATCATTTTGGTTGTTTCTTATGTATACTTCAACATTCAAAGGGTAGGAATTTTTGGCATCACATCACCAGACTATTTTTGTACGGTATTTCCCTGATTTATATGGTACGCTGCAAGAACGAACATTTACCACGGGAAAACACTAGCTGCTCGTCAATTGTTAAGTTGGCTGATGGCTTATAAAGTGGCCGAACATTCGCAAAAAATATATTCCACACATTAAGGAATACCGCTAATTTATCAGATTTTAATCGCTCTTGTCTGGTTTGGTAGAAATCAAACCATAAAAATTGATATACTTGCTGGATTTTCTGTCACATTCGGCAGATTTGGACTCCATTTCCGAGAAAATATGCGCCTAAAACCATATGTTTATGCGCCTAAAACCATATGTCACTCTAGCTCCCCGAATTAAAAAAAGTTGACTTAAAATTGTGTTTTCGGACTTAAAACCAGCGTTTTTATTTCATTTTAAAATTGACTTAAAATCTGTAATGAAAACGAAATAAACAAAGCTGACTTTATTAATGCATATCATAATCCATTTTGAAAACGATCTAAGAAATGTGTTTATAAATGACATAAAATGTGTCTTTTTAAGTCATTTTGAAAATGATATAAAATGTGTATTTAAAATCGATATAAAACGTAAAAATGTACTAGAGTAAAAGCCCGATTATCCGGAATCCAATTAATCGGAACACTCAGTTTACCGGAATTTTAATTTTTAGGATTTTTTTTTCTTTTTCTTTTCCTTTTCTCTTTCATATGTATTTTTTAAATCATTTTGAAATTTGCAATTGTTTTTTGCACATTTTCTTTAATGAAAGCCTTAGTTGAAAATTTAGAATGTCTCCCAATTAACTGGAACACTCAGTTAACCGGAACTTTTATTTTTAGGATTTTTTGCTTTTTGCTCATTCGTTTCTCTTTCATATGCATTTTTTAATTTATTTTGAAATTTGCAATTGTTTTTTGCACATAAAGTCATTAATGGACGCTTTAGTTGAAAATTGTGAATGGCTTTAATTTTCATATTACAGTAACCTGAGTTCCAAATGTGTACGAATTTTTTTCGAAGAAAATCAAATTTGTTCTGAAACTGAAAATGGTCATTAACACTCTTTAGCAGAGATCTTGACTCAGGTTAAGATAGTGCGTACAATAGTTAATTAAATTAAAAAGTGCTAAAGTGTTCACGAATTTTTATCGAAGAAAATCAAAATTGTATTGCAACTGAAAATGGCCATTAACACTCGTTACCAGAGATCTTGACTCAGCTCCACCATCACTAATGACTAACGCAAAATTGGAAATACTAGAACATAAAAACAGGAAACAGATGACATCAACTGGGGCACCGTTAAAAGTATGACGAATTTTGTCAATAGTTAAAATCAGACTCTGTAAGTTTAAGCTAACTACATTAAACAAGTTGGACGTAGTCCGAAATATGGTCTTTAATAAAACCGAAGGTAAAGAAGTACGCTCAGTGAGCATCGCGAATCATGGCGCACTTCAAAACGAAATAAATAAAAAAAAATACCGGCAATAGAAACCATGTTAGAGGAACGATACTTATCTGTTAATACAATTCTTCAAATTATAACCAAACAGAAAAGGCCTCAAAATATAAATTTATTAAATTTAATGAAAAAAAATTAAAATTGGTCGTTGTCGAAAAAAAACATTGGTTGGTTCTTCAACTGGAGTAAGTTTCCTTTAACACTAAATAAATAGAAATAAATTAAAGTATTGTATGTAAAGTATAATTACAAAATGTGTACAAATCAATTTGACAAATAAAATGTTACAACAATTTTCAACACTATACGTATAATAAAAAAAATTTACATAGAAGAATTATTGCAAACGAGAAATATTTTATTTCTACCCATTATATACCTAACCTATTTTCCAAACATGACGTTGCAATGAGAAACATAGAAGACTCGTCATATATGTTTCGCTCAAGACATTGTCTAGATAGTTGTATTCATGACATGTTTCAAACTAGTCTCTGATCGTTGACAGACATTGGATACGTCAATATCCTATCAAAAAACAGCAAAAGATAAGCTTGTTCTTCTTTTTCATATATACTAATTTTGAAAGAAGGGCAAGAAATAGAAACGTATGTTTTTCGTAAAATATGACTCAAATGGATGTTGACAAACTTCCAACTGGGTATAGGTATAGTTTTTAAGAAAAGGCTATATACTAGTAAGCTTTTAAAAGATGTTTTGTTCGCAAAAAGCATCAGCGTTCCAAATATCAAGGTAATAGTTTAACTGTCGTGGGCAAAGTATAATATTCGACTAGCAAATAATGCCTGCTTCGGGTGATTTACGGCACTAATTTAACGACCCTTGTCGTATTTCTCATGAATAACAGCCACCATTATATGTTCGCCGAGAAAAACACTATTTTCATCCTTTAGTATACTGCCGTGCTAAATAAGAAAGCAGAACTAAAAAAAATCCATTTTTTGTTTTTTTTTATAGCTTGGGATAGCATGATTAATTTCACGTTTAGTTGAAAACTTTCTACCATGAACTCAAAATAATACCAATGGCAACTCTAAACAGAAACTAACCTTTTGACCAGAATCTAATAAATGTTTCCAGCTTTATAGTTTCTCCAATTATGATTCGGAAAATATGGAAGGTATTACTGAATTAAATACAACCTAAGAGTTTACAACCTTTAAACTAACGAAGTAGTAGACGATTGTTTAAATGTATATACCACAGAGGAAAGGGTTGGACCATTTAGAGGGATTGGGAGCAAACAAGTTAATGGCGTTGAAAAAAAATTTGAATTCGGATAATTTCGAAAAAGCAGCAGTAGATTATACCAAAACGGGGACAGTAAGGAACAGGAAGAAGTATGATACATCAGTTAAAGAAAGAATTTCAGGAAAAAACTAAAACAAATAGTAAAACATCCACTTCAACCACCGTGTGTATGTAAAGATCGTCGTAAGGCGTTAAGCGAGTCATCCTGGAAGTTAAATAGTTCGGATAGGAAATCGTTCATGTTACAGCACACATTATCTCAACCAGTGAAACAAAGAAAAGTAACAGAACCATTAGATTAATGGTACCGCATGCAAAAATGTTTTTCCTATACTTTAAAGGACACAAATGGTACAGCTCATATAGTCTGCAAACAATTTTTTCAAGTACCCTAGGGTTTAAGCCATCATGCGACAAATCGTTGCAAACTGCGTTAAACAGTTATAGAAACTCGGTTGAAGCTCCAAAAATTACAGAGCAAAATATTCCACTGATAATAATAAGTTGATGATACACATATCAAACAGCACATATTAGGAGTTAATCCTAACATTTTATAAACAACATCTAAGATTTAACCTGCTCATATGAGAAGTATCGGAAAGCTTTTCGTGATTAATCGTGATTTAAATATATCGTTTGCTAACCTGGGGCATTAGGAATGTGAGAAGTGCTATGAATTTAAATAGCACGATGAAAACTATAACGAAGAAAGTCTGAAAGATGATAGCGCCTGTAGTACAGCGTGGAAAAATATATTGACAGAGCCAACGAAACCAGAAAACAATATAAGCAAGATGATGATCTTATTGAACATTGTACCGTAATTTATTCAGCAGATTTAGAGAAAGTTATTATGCTACCACGAATGAAGATGTTCAAAACAGCATTTTTTGTAAATAGGCTTGTCGTGTATAATGAAACATTTGCTCCGGTTGAAAAAAAACATACTGATTTTAAGATTATTCCAGTATTGTGGCGTGAAGCGTTATCTGAACACAGGAAGGATGAACTTATAAAATCGTATTATACATTTTTCAAACATCACAGAGATGTAAAAAAAATAATATTGTAGCTTGATAATTGCTCAGCACAAAATAAGAAAAACTGGGAATTTTTCTCGTTTCTTATTCATCTTGTTAACTCTAGCAAAATATCAGCTGAAACGATAACTATAAAATATTTTGAGATAGGCCATACTTTTATGTCGGCTGACTCATTTCATCATCAAGTTGAGGTGTCGATGAAATGATGTAAAAATAAATTGTTTGATTTCGAAGATTTTAGCCAAGCAGTTAGCAGTGCTACAAAACACGTAGAAGTGAAACAAATGCTGCTTGAAGATTTTTGTGAATGGCCTGATTATACCTCTCATTATAAATTGGAAAATATAACTCCACGTCCATACATAAATGATATAGTGCAAGTGGCGGCACAAAGAGGAAGTTATGATTCTTTTTTACAAGATTGACCATTTTGGTATAAGAATCAATTTCTTAAATTAAAAATTTTTAAAAACGAATGTGTTACCATTGGCCTCGCAGCAAAACCAAACCAGTTGGCATAAAAAAGTGAAAAAACAAACTTTAATTCAATATATGGGAAATTTAATGCCATCCCGTTTATAGTTTTGTTTTTTTTTTAGTTTTAGCTAAAAAATGTCGAATTTTTCTAATTTTATACTTATGCTAACAATTTAGTATAATAAAACTTAAGATTAACAAAATGATTGATTTTATATTTCGTTTATTTATATGTATTTTATAAATTTGAAGTTTCATTTATTTTCTTATGGAGAAATTTTCTACAGTGCATTTGTCAGAAAAGGCGGTATCTCAGAATAAAAAAAGTAAGACACTACGAGAAAATGCAGTATCTCAAACAACTTCTAAATTACAATAATTTTTAATTTAATTCTTTTATAGTTAAATAAAGTCAAAAAAATCTTAAATAATTGCAAATTAATTGTTTTATATACATAATTTAAAAACTATGCGAATTTGATTTTTACAAAATTGTTATTGTCTCTGAATTATAGTTGAAGCTGAGATACTGCTTTTAAAATAAGCGCGGCAGTATAACCGACAGCTCCATGCACGTTCTTCTATTATTAACATCAAGAATTGTATAAAAAAATTTCTTCATACAAAATAAACTTCACTCGTTAGTTTCTGATAAAACATAATAAATAATTCATTAAAAAAGCAAAAACTTAAAAATAATTTTGTGAATTTTTGAAATAAAATAGCAAACAATGTTTAACTAAAAAATCAATGAAACCTAATTAAAAGAAATTAAATTAAGTTTTTATTCAATTGTGAGACAAAAAAAAAAATTTTAAAGTAATTTAATATTTTATTTTCTATACATTTCCCTATAAAATATTTATATTATTAAATATAAATGAAAATGTAATAAAACTTTTCAATTTTAGAATGAATACACGAGCAAAATCCTTTAATTAAGGACGTGATCAAACTTTTTGGTTTTAGAAATCTCGTAATAAAATTATTAATTTGTATCCGTCCGTATATATTCCTAATTGTTTAATGTTCAATTTACCACAACATTTTATTTTTCTATAAACTCGCTTTTCTATATACACCCTGTAATGTAAGGTATATGAAAAATTATTTTTCCGAAAACTAAAACCATTTTATGATTATATTTTAATTGATTTCCAATAATTTAATATCGGTAGATCTTCTTGGGGGTTATATGTATATAATTTTTGATTTGCCTTTGAAATTGTTTCTAAATATTTAAATTGCTTTCCTGTTGAGTTCTAGCTGGTATATAGGAAATTATATTATAAAATATAATTGGAAAATATTAAGATTTCCGTAAACACAACTTCATTTAAATCTAATTTTTTAATCAAAAATTATCTAAATTTTAATGTTATTTCTTTTTTGGAAATTGAGAAGATGTTGAAAACTGGGATAAAAAGATGTATATCATTTTGTGACACAGCCCTGTGTGGGATGAATACGCACCGCCTACATTGTGCTTGCTACTATTGCACTTGTCAGATCGGTCAATTTCGTTGTTGGAGGTGACCCTAAGTAAAATACCAACATTGTTGTCAAAATAGACACATTAATGTGAAAAACCTTCTTGTACTTCTAGTCTCCATTCGAGCAGCACGGATAGTTCAACAACACAATAAATCAAAACTAAGCACATTTGTTGATTTTTAAGCCGGATTTTTGTATTGCGTCGCTTTAACGGTTTCTCGAAAGAGTGTTGCGAAAGAGGAAAGTAAAATGTAAGACTTGGCTCCCGATGGCAATCACTGTAGATGATTTCCGTGACAAGAACAAAATCGATTTCTTCCAAATTCCTAAGGAAGCTCTTTTATCATCGTATTTTTGCACACTTGAACACATCGTAAATCTTGTAAACAATCGTCACATATGACACCATATCACAAATCACAACATACCTCAGTGCGACCCATTCGAGGCCCTTACTGCTCAAATGCCCCACTAGTGAGGCTTTTAAATCCAGCTTGTGTCGAGTTTGCAACAAGAAAAACATCTCGCGTTACTACAATATTCGAATCCCTATACCGGATCGTTATTCGTCGAATCATCAACTCAAATTCACGTCACCATGGCCCAAGTTGCGTCACCATTCACGGATGTACATGTACTGCTTATGACAGTATCGCATCGTACTCGTTCGAACTTCGGGATCATAAGTTACTTTCATATCGGAGAGTGCAGCAAATCGAATCGGATGAGCGAAAAGACCAGCCTCAGTCGCGATCATTGCAATGTGCGAAATAGATGATGCCTACATCGCGCTTCAATCGTTGAATTTGTATTAGGCTCGCAATGCAATTAAACATTCCCCCTCTTGGTTATGACGCTCGATGTCGGGAAGATTACATGCACGCTGTCACCCCAACTAATTGAAACGCATCAATGGTCACACTTGGAGCAGTTGTCATTTGGATGGTTTAAAAGGAAGGAAGTAATCTTCAGCTGTATAAGTAGTGCACTCCTCGCCGGCGACAAAGGATTGGTTTCATGTTCTTCGGTACAGTTTTTCCAGCGTTTCAATGATAACTTATCACTTCCGGGAAGATAACGAAATGATGCAGTTCATCGACTACAGCATATGGAGCGTTGGTTTTATAGAGCTCAACTACACTTTGAATGCCACCAGTTTTTGCAAGACTACCTACCATTGGGTCATATGGAGGAAGTGCTGAAAGACCATGTCAGTTCGACGGACCAGACAACCGAAAACAACAACTGAAGTTTCGTCAGATGATTAGACAGATCTTGATGGCGCCAGAACACGGAAACTCTTGACGAACCATCTGGCGACCTACTCGAGATGAACTGCAGGAGTCGAACAGGAAAAATTCCTAATTGCAGTCAAAGAGGACATCATGATTTTAAACGAAGTCCAGAGGCAAATGGTGAAACTGCTCCGATGTGCATCAAAGTCAAATTCAGTTGAATTGGAACGATTCAGTTAAAACTCTTGGTCTACATTGGTCTGCCTACCATAATTAACACCAAAATTGTACTACAAGAATTTTGGGTACTCGGCATGGAATCAAGCAGTCACAAAATCATTAGCTCAAAATGGCTCACATATAGAGATAGTTTGAGATCTTAGTTGGCTCTCAAAATCGATTGCTATGGATAAATTACTGAAGAAATTGCAGTAATTCTCACATTCACGGATTCAGGGAAGGTAGTCGGATTTGTGAGCAATCGGATTTCGCAAATCCTTGATAACCTTCAACCCATCAATTGGAATTATGTCAACCCTATGCACAATCCTTGCTGATTGCGTGACGTCGAACCCTCAGTCACCTGGTGTGGTGGTCATTAAAAAATTCGCGGTGGTCCATAGCTGACGATGGTTCATTTACGAAAACACTATTGGACCCTAGGCATCAAAACTACATAGACAGCTCGCACATACATAAATGTGTTTTGTTTTTAATATCGCTCAACGACGAGCCAGCAATCATCCATCGCATCGCGTTACTCATTCGAGGGAATTGACAAAGAGTTACATCTACATGTTCGTCTGATTATCTACGAAAAAACTACCTGTGGAGCTGGTGTTCGATATCACCACAAATGGATTTACCGCATCGTTCAAAAGGTTCAACACGCGAAGAGTCCAAAGCCTTTACTCAGGATGAAACCACTTGCAACATCATTTGTCCTGCTAGGAAAGCCGGAAACAAGAAAAGAGTTACACATCAACAGCCAGTCGGCGTACGTCTTAGGGAAACGCTAGATAACGCTGGCGGGACGACGTTGAATAATATATGTACGAGTAACAGAATGTCAAAACTGTGAGGTGAGAAACAGAGGCAGTTTGAGGATCACTGTGTAGGTGGCGCGAGAGAGAGAGAGAGAGAGAGAGAGAGAGAGAGAGAGAGAGAGAGAGAGAGAGAGAGAGAGAGAGAGAGAGAGAGAGAGAGAGAGAGAGAGAGAGAGAGAGAGAGAGAGAGAGAGAGAGGCCATTCAAAAGTCATTCAATTTCAATCAAAAGGCAAATTGCGTGTCGTTTTTTTTTTTATGAATGATAACGCTCGGTCGCAATTTCGGCAACAACACCTCATTAATTTAATAAATCATCCTCCGTGAAGTTCACATTTGAACCTTATAGAGCACATCTGGGATAGTGTTACAACTGCATGTAAAAAAAACGGAGAGGCAACCCACAAATTTGCAGGAAGTTCAAAATGTTTTACAAGAAGAGTGGCAACAAATCACCATGCAACAAATATACAATGTTTTAAATATGCCACGGCGTATTTATAAAGTACTGCAGCCTAGAGGAGGTACCACACGATATTAAAAATTCCATTTTGTTCGCAGGTTTTAGTTTTATTGCGTTTGAATAAAGTTTGAATTTTTTTTTGTTGCAACATATACCTTTTTCAATATATCACTGTAAAAATATCCTTGATCTTGAAGCAGCAAAATTACACCTGATATGCGTGTCTCATTTGTTTGGTTTTCATATATATATATATATATATATATATATATATATATATATATATATATATATATATATATATATATATATATATATATATATATATATATATATATATATATATATATATATATATATATATATATATATATATATATATATATATATATATATATATATATTTGGAATTTCTCGACTCTATATCAATATTGGTATTGTTGTAATTAATGTTCTGAAGTTATTTAACATTTTAATCAATATAAATAGGTATTAGGTATACCTAATACTTATATTGGTATGATATTTATAATGCATTACATAATTACTAAAAACTTATTTTCCCAATAGACAGATTACATTCACAATGTTACATAAAAATAAAATGAAAATATTAAATTAAAAATTGTTCGTAATCCAAAATCAATTCTTCGTATTCTATGATTTATTATTGTAAACAGAGAATAGTTCAAAAAGAAAATTGAAAATCTCAAGATGACTAGAAGTATACACAAAAGATTGATTGAACATGAAGGGGTTCCTACCTACTCAATATATTTTTTAAGATTAAATATTTAATTAAAATTTATTTTTCGAATTAAAAATGGATTACATTGTTTTACTGCTGCAATTGTATTTGTATTGTGTAATGCACAACTACATACATATATTATTTGTACATAACTTTTTGTTTATTAAAAGTAAAAAATAAGAAAACTGTGTAACTTCCTTTTTACAATCTAAACGAATAAACAATTTCTATAAATAAAATTTTCCAAACGAAATTTTGCTATTGGTTAAATTAGTTTATATTATGTAGCTCCTCGCTCGGTAGAATAGAAAAAGCAAAATGGAAATTTATTTATTTATTCAAAAGGATACTATTTTTTTGCTTGCTTATTTCCGGTGCTAATAATTTCTTGATAAAAATGTATTTCTATGGAGCTTTCTTCTCGGTATATCGCTTGAGATGGGTTCGGATTTTCGTTATTTATTTGATGTACTTTGTAATTTCTTGGTACAAAGCAGTGAAATGAATTTAATTTAATTTTCACCAACGCGCTTAGAACCGTGTTTAATAGTGAAATGTATGAAAGTTAGTTCATTATTGATTTTGTTGAACTGTAACAGAAAAGTTTTGCTCTGCATAATTAAATTAATTTGAATGAATGAATACTCTTGTATATACACCGAGGTGAGTTACCAAGCGTTAAATTCTTAAAAATCAAAAAATTCGGTCACCTCATCGCAAAACCTTAGCGAATTTTTATGCTTCGCATCGCAATTGTCAACCCCTTCGTAGCCTTGATGGCACCCGAATTAAAGTGGTAACCATATAAAAATTTAAAAAATTTATAAACGAAGGCCATGGAAAAATTAATTTCGGCTATAAATTGCTACTTTCATGTAAAAACTTAAAAAAATTAAAAACCATGATATCTGAAAATAAACAATGACAATGTGTCAAATACAAATAACGGACATTGTTTGATTTGATTCGGACAATCATTACAAATGTTACGGCGTGTATGACTGGAACGTCAAAAAAATTAGTTTCATAAATATTTTTAATTTTTTTTATTTTATAATTTTTTTATGGGTATGGCCTAGAACCCAAAATTTCTCGTTTATATTATGATACAAGCAATAATCGTAGATTTCTTGTATCAAGGGTTTCGTAATAGTTTCTAATGTTTTTCATGAAAAATGCTAAAAGGGGGTTTTCAAATACCAGGAATAAATTGCGATGGGTTTTGATTACAATTCATTACGGGGGTCATACATTTTGAGCCCGGGTCATTTTTACTATCTCTTTGTTCAGCTCAGACAACATTCGCTAATCGATTGTTGTGGTTCCTGATTTCAGAATAATTATATCCAAAGGTCATCCGGTCGGACCAAGGTTTAACTTTTTGTGGCTCTCATAATTTACATAAAAATTGATTAAGAAGGGGTTTTAATTGTCAGGAATAGAATGCGATTGGTCCAATTGTCATTAAAGTTCGTTCAGAGAGTCGGCCCAGGTCCTTGAACTCTTTAACTTTTTCGACCCGCACCATTTTTATAAAAATTCGTACGGGATTTAGATTCATTTTTGCCTACCTAGATAAGTTTGTTAACTGTAAGAAGATCTGTTGGAAAGGTTGTCCGATGAGGCCTGGTTTCTTTTCCTTAATTTTTTTGGCTCGCTCAAAATTAATAAAAAATGCTCAATTAATTTAGGAGGTATCGAGTTGGGGCTGGGTTTCATAATTTTTTTCAGTTTGCACGATTTTGATAAATTTGTTAAATGGAGACTTTCAAATGCAAGGAATCGACTACGATTGCTAATTTCCTAATAATTGCTAATTTCGTTTAGGCGTCATCCGGTTCAAACGATTTTTATTTTCGGTATACTTATATGTAAATGAAGCTAGCCCGATACTCATCCCAAAAAAGCGTGATTGCAACACTAAACTATCACTATTGTGAGAGTTTACTTTCCCAGCCCAAAACATCACACTCGGGACAGTAAAATGTGTCGTAATAATCTGTCATGACCTTTAAAACATTCAGCCGAAATTATAAATATTACTTTTATGTATTTTTAAGTTATATATTTAATTGTTGGGAAGTGTAGACAGTCCTAAACTGATCTAAATACGACAATGCGGAAACTCTATTAGCACTACTTGATAGACCACCATGAAGCTTACATGAATTATCAGCCACAAATGTATTAACTTGTAGGTTATGGGTAAAGTCATTTGAAGTTTTGACACAAACTGAGAGATTTACAAATAAACTCTATCTCTAACCTCGCAGGCGATTCACGAGCATTGAGGTTTGTCTACTAACT
The DNA here is from genome assembly GCA_932526605.1 of Nephrotoma flavescens. Lineage (NCBI taxonomy): Eukaryota > Metazoa > Arthropoda > Insecta > Diptera > Tipulidae > Nephrotoma > Nephrotoma flavescens. Next base: position 312,308,333 of record OW052220.1, read on the forward strand.
GAGAGATTTGCAAAAAAATTCTATCTGGATATAGCCTTTTGAATCTCGCCGCATAGGCAATTCACGACATCTAGACATAAACTGCAGGATTCATGGAAGATTTGACTACAAGCTGAAAGCAATTCCAGTAGTAGCAAACGACTACATTTCGATACTTCCCGAACAAAATTCTGAAAATATCTATATGTTCTGTATTCAGAACTTCATCGAACTCGGTGGTATACATCAAGTGCACGTGAATTGTCTGTGAGATTATGTTAAAGCGATTATATCCAGATAGTTTTAGATAGAATTTCTGTAAGAGAAGAATCAAACGGTTTTATCAAGTTAATTTTAGAGAGGATTTTACAGAAAATCCGTCATGTTGTACTCAAAACTTTAGTAATTCCGGTACTACAGGTCAAATGCTCGTGATTTGCCTATGAGGCGAAACCTTTATCGACTATAAACTAAGTAATTCTCGATAAAAAACTCTCAAGCTGAATATAGTTACTCAAAACTTTTTGAAACTTAATAAAAAAAAATTCAGCAGCCACGATTAATTCGATAGCCATTTAATATACAATTAATTAATTTATAATTGTAAAAAATTAAAATTTCTGGCTGAAAATTCAGACTAGCTTCAAGGAGATTTTAGTAATGATAGGAATGAATTGCGATGAGTCCTATTCTCGTTTAGGAGGTTCTCCTCCGGTATGGCCCAAAACACATTTATTTAAAAAAAACAATTTTGCTAGGACGATTTTGATAAAAATTGGTGAAGGGCGGTTTTCGAGGGCCAGGAAAGAGACAAAAAAAATCTCTTGTTGTTGGGTTTCCAAATTTCTCTTATTTTTTCATGTTTCAAATATGTATCTCAAGAACACCAACAACTTTAAATTTAATTGTATTTGTTGACTTTAGTACACATCGACGTTCAAAAAATTATCTCAGAAGCCCCGAGCACCCCTCGACGAAAGGTGGTTTAATTGGAAGTATTTTGTGCCATGAAGTATAAATATTTTAAAATCGGTAAGGTAATTTTTAATTTTATTACGGTGTACAAATCAAAACTAAATTAAACATTATACATAATCGAAACAAAAATACTTGCTTTTTTTAATTCTGAATTCAAAATAAATAATATTCTGATAAATTTGCATATTGCCAAGCAATTAAACACATTTTTTCCATTTTTATGGTCCATTGGTTTCTAAACTTCACCCTATGGAATCGTTATACAAATCCGGAACTCATTTTGAAATCCTGTGTTAAACATAAAAAAAGTTGTATCTGTATCGTTTAAGAAATAACTTAGGTTAATTTAAATTGACAGTTTTTGCAGAAGCATGTAGAAAGTTTATAGTTGATTCACATTCTCATCATCTTTTCTAAGTCCCCCTTGATTGAAATATGACTTATTTCTTTTGGCAAATAAGACGCAACAGAATGGCTTAACCGCACTCTAAGACAAATTTATTTTTTTATATTTTCATTCCAGTTATTTCATATCATTCGAAAACAATCCCTCTTAATATTTTAAAAAAATCATTCCAAATCATTAAAATTTTTCCAAATTTAGAACTCATCACAATCGATTCTTAGCATACTGCGGGAAAAATGTGAAACTCTCACCCATCATTCATTTCAAAATCGCTTGAAATATTTTTTTTTCATAATGGCACCCTACCCCACTAATTGGACCTCGTTATCCACTCTAGCATAAGAAAACTATGATTATCATCGCTAATAAATTTTCCCGAAACTAGCACCCATCGAAGGCAATTCCTAACATTTGAAATTGATCCGTCACCAGTTGATATCAAAATTGTGATACCAGAAAAACATTTATTAATGGAACGTCGCAATCGGTTTGTGGTACTCGAAATCGTAAGAGCCCTTCCGTATACATCTCAATGGTTTGAGCCAAAAATGAATGTGAAAAAGATCAAGGTTGACAAACAAATTGCTACAAATAAATATTGGTACTGATAATAAAATTTTCAAAAAGACGTGATCATCGCAACCTTACAACATGCCACCGTAAAACAACCATCACAACTTAGTGCAAAATGTGATTTCTGATTTTAGTAAAGCATTCGATAGAATTGATCGTGACTTACTTGTAAAAAAAACTGGAAGTGTGAAGTTCTACTTTTAAAGTGGATCTTGCCATATTTGGCAAACCGAACTCAAAATTTTTATTTAAATAAACGTTTTGTTTAAAGTTCCGCAATGTAGCCATCCTGGACGTCTCTTATTTATTGCAATCGTGAGTGAATCTTGGATTATGCTGATGACGTTAAAATAATTCGCAAGATTCAAAATGATAGCGATCTATTTAATCTACAACAGGAATTAGATATTTTCTGTGAATGGTACCTTGAATAAGCTTTGTCTCAACGTTTCTAAATGTAAACTGTTCTAGAAGACGCAATAGTCTATAATAGCTCATTTTTAAATGGAGCTACGACCGTTCGAGATAATTTTCTTCTAGATTTAGGTGTCCTATTTTCTCGAAATTTATCTAATTAAATGTTAGGGCTTTGAATCCGTTTTCTCAACGATTTTTTTTGATCCGTGTACTTTAAAAGACCTCTTCGTTCTATTTTTTCGGTTGTACTTGGAATATGTCTCAATTGTCTGGAATCTGTGCTATATATAACAACTCCTCTAGCCGTATAGAATAAAGAAGTGATTGCTGTTGATTCTCTTAAAACGACTCTCTTGAGAGTTACACACTCCTAAGTATGTGCTACCGCCGTTTTATTATCGGGAGCATTGTCCGTCCCAAGACAAATATCTTATGCAGTTTTCGTGTGCGATATTATAATGGGCTGAATTTATTGTGCAACGGTCGAACTTTGGTATGTGGGGTCCGATTTTTAATTCAAGTCGTGTATTTATTAATTTTTTACAGCGCTTGACTTTAATTTGTTTCGGGACGAACTTAAGAGGGTTATAAAAAATTTATTATAGAAATTTAAATTACATAAAAATAATTTGATTTTTTCTAAATACCATAGATGTAACAATACACATCAGGATGATTAAATAAACAAATAAAAGTGAGGTTGTAATTTTTTCATAAACTTGGATTATAGCATACGAGAAAACAGCAGTAAGACGAATGTAGACAATTGATAAAATTTTTATCGACCCAACATATTTACAATCGCTAATGTTGCGTTGGGAGAAAAATTAAAAATTTATTGCAACAATCAATTTAATGCCATAACGTATTGTAGTAAATACTTACAAATGACTATAAAAAAATCATATACCAACCATTACCACCATACTCGTACATAACATAGAAAATCAATGGAGCATAAGCATCGTAATTCTGTGTACAAAATTTTTAGCTAATTTCATAAAACATACGAGTAGGTAATGGAGTTGAAATAACAAATTAACAATAATAAAAGAAAATGTTATTGTTTTATTACCACTAAAACTCATGTGGAGCGAGAAGTCGAAGGAATCGTATACACAAGCAATATTAATTGTTGATGAAAAATAAAATGAAAATGCAACGATTTGATTTCGAGAAAATTAGGACATGAAACAGGATATTTTTGTGTTTTTTCCACAATGAAATAGAAAAATCCCAATAAAAACACTAAATGAAAATAAAATATAATTTTTCTCAGTTTCCTTTTAATTTTCCAGGGAAACACTTAATTTTAATTCCATTAAAGCTTTTGTTATCGCTTTCGGAGAATATATTCACATTAAAATGTACTTAATGTACTTAAAGCGACTGATAAATGGGGGCTGATTATTATACTTGATAAAACATGAAGTGGCTCTAATTAGTCATGCAGTCTGTAGGGATACAGAGATGCATTTTATATTGATAACAAAATTTAGATCGTTGTATACATATTTAGTTAGTGTCTGGGTGATTTGTTTTGTTTTTATATACAATTTTATAAAACAAAATAAATTTTGAGATAAAAATTTTACTAAACAAAATTAAAATAAAAAAAATGATTTTATTTCTTATTTCAATTAAAAATAAATAGATTTCATTAAGATATATAATTCTACATTGTCTTTTATTTATTTTATTGTATTACAAAATAAATTTAAGTTTTCTATTTTCTTATATTTGTTATAACAATAAAAATTGAATTTTGAATGAAATTTTGTTATCTCAGTTTTGCATTATTTAAAATAATATAATATAAAGAAAATCTTAAATTCAATTCAACCCTCGCCTTGGTATATATATATATATATATATATATATATACGGGAACACCAGACAAGAACAAGCATCGAAGAAAGCACAATAAATAAATTAAATTAATTTTAATCAATCAACAAAAAACGGAAAATTGTATAGCGAGAGTAAGAAAATGTAATTTTAAACAGTAATAAAAAAGTGAGGTTATGTATAAATAATTTTTTGGTGAATGGATTACAATTTTGGCCAAACAAAAGGTTAAGTTTGTTGCATAAAGTACAAAAGGTACGAATACAATTAGATTAAAAGCGGCAGACGTGATTTAGTTTGCTAAGAATTTACTGTAAATAATAAAGCTTTAGTCATTTCTTATTGTAGAATTTACCCGAAAAATAAAGTTAATTTAATTATCTATCTATCGAGGAAATACGTCATCGGTTAAGATAAGACGCAGTTTGGTTCGTGTACTCCGTTCTTTAGAATTAATATCCAACATTAATTGAATTTCAGGAACATTTTTAAAATTACTTACGGAAGCCAATTTATTTCTCAGGGCAGCGCATTTCATTCTTTGCAGGTAATACGAATCTTAGAGATTGGAAATTTTCCGATTGTTAAAGAACGATATTTTTCGGTATAACCTGCAGCACTTAGTTAAATCTAATACATCGGATAAAAATTTTAAATGTTATCGTGAGCTAGTAATTTATATTTAAATGTATCAGAATTTGACAATTCATAGAAAATGACTGTTCACCGAAATGCACTTTCAAAACAAGTAATTAAACATAAGCCAGTTTTGAATTTAGCTGTGTTTGTGTATAGAATTCCCATAAAAGCATAAAATAATTATTCATCATAGTCCGCCTTTTTATCAATAGTAACTAAATTCGCGTTGAATTTATGTAAATTTAAAAAAAAAATAAATTTAAATAAATCAAGTTCAAGTTACAATTACTACCATAGAAAACAGTCAACTATGATGAATAATTTCTTTTTGGTACGATTAATTCATAGCAAAGCTAAACTCAAAACTGGCCTAGATTATTTTATTTCCCAATAAAATACAGCTATACTTAAAATAAAAATATCCACGAGTTTTGATTTCAAGAAAGTTTGTTAATAGCATCTTCAGGTCAGGCCCGGTTTCCTTTTTAAATTTTATTTTCTTACCTCAAACGAATGCTGAATTAATTTATGAATTGTTTAAAAGGAGCTTTCGAGTACCATGGAATCGATTACGAAGGCTCTAGTTAGAGGAACTTGCCGTGAGGCCCGGGTTCGAATCTTTATTTTTTTCCCAGCCCGAACAACTTAAATGAATATTACTGAATAAGAGGTTGTCGAGTATTGACATCAGATCAAAAACCGTTATGGAGTTAACACATCGATTCCAACGGAGTACATGGAACATATTGGTCGAAAATTTAAAATCGCTTCTATCTCTGCCATCAGAATCGTTTTCCCAATTACCCGTTTTAACTAGACATTTTTTGGTAGACGTCAATCTAATCATTTTGAACCGTGTTTGTAAAATCAAGTAACTGATTACATTCTTCTTCAATTTCTCCGTTATCATCGGTTTGGACTAACCAATCAGGTATACATTCCACCAAAAGTGCTCAAGAAAAATTTCCGTTTTCGATTACTATACTGATTTATGAATCCGTTCATCATTAAACTTCAGAGATTTTCATTTGTGTTTCATTTTTTACGAGATTGAGTAGATTAGTTAATAAAAAGTTCCAACACAACTCCAACCTTGGCATAATGTTGCTTGTTTGATAGAATTAACTTTTGGGTTATTCAAAATTGACTTGCATGACACTTCTCGAGTTATTGACTCAATTTTAAAACGTACTGGCTCACGTCACAGAAGACATCCATTTGAATTATGGACTTTTTATTGGTGGTTATTGATCTGGGAGTACAAATTTGACTAACCTAAATTAACCAATCACAACTGTTGAATAAATATTTTCACTGATATGACTACCGTAGCCTACAAACCAAGAGGATCAAATCGACGAATTACTTGAGACAAAACTGTTCGTTCGGTTAAAAATAGGCTACATTAAATATCTGAAGAGAATGTCAACTCGCCCGTGGATTGATTCCAAGGCATGCCTAATAGTTTCTTTAGGACATCGGTAATCTAGTGTTATAACTTGCTCGGTGTTGAACTGCGTCTTGCTGGGTGTCTGAGCTTGACATCAAATCGAACAAATTAATGTCACGTTTGATGCTTTTTGATGCAAGAGTTAATATACTTTGGGTTTCTTGACCAGTTTACTTCAATGTCCGAGTTGCTCAGAACGAAGCCGATGATAGGCCGTAGGTTACCATCAAGAGCCGATAGTGTTCTATTGGTTCGATTGGGGAAGTCCGCCAAACAATTTTTTGATATTGTGTATCAGCCTTCGAAATCCGTATTTGGCGATACATTTGAAAATTTTCAGGAGATAGTACTTTGGTGGTGCTAGATCGATCTTTTAAAATTGCCTTAATGTATGACCAACAATGAAATTGGTTTACTTTTTAATGAATTGCTGGGTCTGCCGGAAGCGACCCAACCAAACACATTTATATGAAGTAGGAGTCCAAAGAAATAATCGGGAACAAATAAAAATGTCGATATTGCTGAAGATAAAACTTCGTGGTTATAGCTTCGTGATGATCTTTGACTGGATAAACTCACCGAGGGAATTCTGTGCTGTCGGTTGAGTCATCATTGTAACAAACTATATTGTTTCCGTTTGCAATGTTGACAGCGTCGTTGGGATGTTCATTTACGCGCTGAAGGTTTCATCCTCGTTTTCGTCCACTCTCTTCTTTTGATATTATTCATGGTGTTGAACTCTTAATACTGAAATAATGAATGTAGATTTCTACACGCTGCACATTTGAAGTTTGAATAGTTGGTTGCATTGTGACCGGATACCCTAGGGTACCCAGGGAGTTATATCGCTTCGTTGGAAAAGTCAATGACTCCAATGCGTTGTTCCATCGAGTCAGTTCAGAAATTCAGTTTTCTGCCTATAGTGATTCCGATTTCTCGTCTAATTAATTCAATAAGAAAAAAGTAAGCTTCGAGTCTCGTATTTCGGTACGAAAGTTTGCCTCTCTAACCGTCCCATCGGAGTAACTTTTCTGTTTCTCCGCGCAACTGACCCATGAGGTCCTGAAACTTTTGGACGGGGTTCAGTGAGGTTGACTCGAGTATTGTTGAGCAGCCCAGGTCGTAAAATGACGGCCATTTGCCAACAAATCGAGATTCTTTGGAAAATGGTATGTTTAACTTCGGTAATTTAACGTCGGCCTGGCCGTGAGGTTATTAAATTTGAGCGAATCAACGTATTCAGACCCATAATTGCTTTGCAGTAGCTGTTTTCATCTGTGTTGACCTTGAAAATTAACGATTCGATAACGGTGAATTCTAACATCAATTTTCAACTTCGCGATTAGTGTTTGATCATTGCGTTGATCCAAAAAGTTTACGGGCTTCTCGGGCTATATGAAAAATCTATTGATCAATCAAGGAACACATAATTTGACGCGCCTGCACTGTTTGGTGCGTACGACCCTTACAAAGAAAATTTTGATGAGTACATGGGTCAGTTAAATTAGTCCGCCGCAACCAAAGTGTGTCGAGCAAGAGTAATCAGAGTGTGTCAAACAGAAATGCTTTAAAGTCCTGTTCGGGTCATCAAAGCTTGATCACAGCAAATATCGAATATTGAGTGCCGATTATGGGTAATGTTTTAATGTTAGTCGTATTGCATCGTGAAATAGTCATCAGTCAAAGCCAATCTCAAAAGGGTAGTGATCGAAGATAATCCAATAACAATGTAAATTCGTTGGATCTTTTCAAAATTTTGTAATATTCCCGTGACGAATTGTCAAGTATGAACAGGAACCATTGGTTTTGTATGAAGTTGCATGTTTGAAATGAAAACCAAAATAGGATTTGCTCAGCGACAATAGAAAGTAACGGAAAGCGTCTAAAATGTTTAGTTCACTCTATAGATCCACGATTTCCCATAATTGATAATGATGGTTATCGTGAATTAGTCTAACCGTGAGTCACAATCGCGAGTACAAGCTGAACGAGTGTGGTATAATATTTGGGAGCCAGTGCGAGGTAAATTGGAGTTTAATGTGAAGTTTTTGAAAGCTCAGTCGGAATTGCCAATATATACGACTGGATCATTTTCGAGCCTTACAGTACCTATGTAATCAATTCAAAGACTACATAACCAAGAAACCTAACGTTACACCGAGACACGTATGTTTGATTTTAAGCTCACAGTATAGTCCCATCTCTACGACAACAAATATCCAATTCCGGTGGACGGAGAGTTAGAGCGTTATTTCAGTGCAAACGAGGACGGCTTAATTGTGACAAGTCGAACCGAAGAAGAATATCTAAAAAATAGGGAACTTGAAATGTAATATGAGCAAGTGCAAATTCTTCAAAACTAAGAAAATTATTTTTGCCAAAAAACGAGTTCTATTGTGAAAATGCCTCAGCTTGCCCATTATCAGGGAGTTTCTCATGTTTACCATGACGACGCTTGGTTATCATCAAAAGAAATATAGGAATGTCGATTGTCTATGGCTGTAAAAAGTTTCACCAATATCTCTATGGCAGAGAATTTAATCCCTTTTATTACTGTTTCACCCAGAGAAATGTAAGGCAATTGAGTAAGGCAATTGACGAGCATGGCAATGTCGATGCACTTTCATGTATGCAAGAATTTCCTCTGAATAGTAATAGAATTGATTCATAACAGCTCCAGATTTCATTCTAGCGAATGTCCAGTCATATGTGGAGGAAGGATGTCTAGACTCTGCCCAAAATCGAGATCTTCAGAAAAAGCTAGCCCGTATAGGTACTGCTATGGCCCGAACATCCATAACAAAATCGAAAACTCGGTGAAGAAATGTTGAGGATGCCAGGAAGTTGGAGAGTCTCACGATATGAAGGTAAAACATTACTACCAAATCTACTGTTGACGTAACAACTGCACGTTTCCGTTCTTTCGTCGATTGGAAATGATTGTCAGATTTTTCAAAACCACCATGAAGCAATGGTTAAATAGCAGAGCTGATTTTGAATAGTCAAATACAACAAAAATTATCGAGCGAGGTTGCTACACGAAGTCCTCCATGATCAATTCTTCAACAAACAGCTATGACTCTGAAGCTGGTCAGCAAAAATTCGACAGCCTCTAGCAAAACTTGATCCTTTATCATGGAAAAATTAATGGATATGAATAAAAATTATTTTAATAAATTTTTGAAAATACTAGATAATAAAAATTGTAAACAATTTGATAGATAGAAAAGAAACACTTTTCAATAGTCATCAAAGAATTAGAAATATTATAGTTTGTAAAGTCGCCACCTCAATAGCTGCTGGCTAATGTTGCTTTTTATTGAAAACATCATCGAAAAAAATAACCGTGGAGGCATTTCATAAAAAATCCATGAAATCAATTGCTCTAACGTATGTAGTGGCGCAAAGTTACTATTTGTGTTTTAATGAGAAAGGGGTGCATTTTAATGTCAAGAAAACCTAAGAGGTAGGCCGCTCATATGTGGAAATCGCAGTGCTCGGTAGGACAATCTGAACCAGCGCTTAAACAAGCTCTTTGAAAATTGGCGAATAATTTTGCAATTGAACGGTCGGCGAGCTACATTCTAATTTTGTAGTCCGTACGGTTGAATATTTTTATTGGTATACGTATACATATATAATGGATACTTTAAAACTTTAAAAGTTTTTATTTGCTTACAAGAAAACCAATGTTGGGTGTTAGAAAAAATAACAGAAAGGTTACCAGTTATCTCAGAGTATGTTTGTTATTATAGGAATACCAAGTAATTCCTTAAGGATGATTATGAGTGAAAAAACAAACAAAAAATAATTCCTAATCTTACACAACACGTGCAATATTTATTTATTCACATTGAGTTATTTGGGTATTCATGCATTGATAAACAAATCAAATTCCACTCACACCATATTTGTTCTTTGCGAAAGCTTATAAATTTACTTTGTTCGTTCTGATTGCAGGGAAAACCGTATAGGAAAAATCAATACACATAACCACATATCTCGGTGTTTCTGTTCTATTTGCACAGTAACGAACGAAATCAAATAATTGCAAAACAATAAATTTTGTTTGAATGGTAAGCAATTGTTAAACCGTTTGGTGCGAATAAAAAATAAAATAAATTAATTTAATTTTAAATATTCGTATAATTTCCACGAATCAATGTATAAAATATTTGTGATCGTATGTATGAGTTTTGTACACAGCGCAAAACACCTACTTCTTATATAAATCCTAAATCAAAATTCGAAACACCTTTTACATAAAATCATTTCAATAACTTAAAATTTTATTTTAATTTTTATGTTTTTAAATTAATAAACATTGGTTTTCCCCTTTACTCTAGGTAAATTGTAAAACGTTTATTGTAAACAGGTATAAAACTTTTCTCGCAATTCAATGTACCACAAAGTTAGCAAAAAAAAAAATAAAAATATTTAAATTAAAATTTTAATTTTAATTTAAATTACTTTTGTTTTGATTTAAACAAAATATAAGGAAATGGATGTAGTTTAAAAATTAAATCCGGAATAAATATTGCTCAATTTATTTATTTATTTTTTTTTTGTTAGCTTCCGTGTATATCCAAATTACCTTACCTACCTGTATATATTTGAATTAAATATATTCATTTATATTTATATCCTACGCAAGAAGATGATAAAAAAAATTGCGGAAAATTAAGATAAAGTCAAGTGTGATAATATTATATACCTACATATACCTGAGATGGGGAAAATAAGAAAAGGGAGGAAATTTAAATGCTCATATACTAAATAGAATTAGTTTGGCAACACAAGAAATAAGAAATTTAGATTTAAATAAAGATACTCGTACCGGTAAAAGAAGATCTTCGTTTTTTATCTTGGAACAAAATAATTTGGAAATATAGAGAGTAGAAAGCAACAACAATTTAAATTTTAAATTAAATGCATTTTTTATAAAAAAAAATCCTTAAAACACTAATTGAAGAAAATAATTTACAGTGTTATAAATAGCAAGTAGACTCATAGACTAATTAAAGCAAACCCTCCTTATTAAACTTTAGCAATCTGAACTACACGGACCAAATTTTTTGTTATGGACTATTACCACAAACATAAAATTGACTGCATACCATCACACAATAAGCCATATAGCCACCTCAGTAGCATACATAGTTGCTAAGTTTGATGGAGTATATTTTAGCGCTACTCCATACTAAAATTATGAAAAAAATAACAAAAATTAGTTTGAATCACCAGAATAATTGGCTTTAGTAGTTTAGTTCAATCATAAAATACATCACGCAAAATTTCGTAAAACATAATCGGGGATGGGCAAATAAATAATATTAGTTATTTGTCTTAGCCCAGAAAATTTTGCTGTTCTCATATTCTGATGAAAATGCAATATTTTTTTACTCTCAGCCTCGAAAAATGTTTGTGTCGTGATATAGTTTTAGCTGTAATGATAGTAAATATTTTCGGGCCATCGCATTTTTCGGGGATATAATTTAAACTATCTTCACATACATGAGAGATACAAGGGTGAGGTTTTGCAATATTTCAATAATCCAATATATTGCAAATGCACTAAATGGGCTAGGCTTTCCCAGGCCCTTTAATAGATATATAAATCGAATTAGCAAAATTTTGCCCAATCACACTCCAATATACCCATCAGAATGTCTCCACAATTGGGCCAAAGTATGGACTGACATTGTGGACTATCAGATGGTAATAGAAAATCCAAAATTATACCCTGTGAAACTCCTCAGGTTACCTCCAACCATTCTTGATGGGGCGTAATTGACTAAGATTATGGCATGTAAATTACAATAGTGGTATCGATGATAAAGCATGCTAATCTAGAAAGTTAGACCATTAAATGGATTTTCAAAATATCGAATTAGTATAATTTTGCCAAATTACTTCTCTGTAACCGGTTGAGAATTTCTCCACACTTTCTTAATTTGCGCCTGGAAATTTTCAGCTAACTTTAATAAGTTATCGGACTAGTCGCGCAGTGATTAAAGCTTCGGCACTTGAACCGGAACGGGTTCAAATCCCATCAAAGCCAGGATGCACAACGAGTTTCTTCAATGATTATGATCGGTGATGTTAATCAATCTTTTGAAGTGCAGAATTCAGCACCGTAAATGTCAGTGTGCTGGTTGACATGCGGGTATAATGTAATTGTGCGTATTAGTTGACCTTAAAAGGACATTAAATCCCATAGATGATTAAATCCATTTTCTCTTAAAAAAAAATGAATTTTTACATTGTACCTTGAGCGAAGTTAGTAACGAAACAGAAAGTAAATCTAGTTGAAATTTGATTATTCGTCCAAACATGGTTTCTGTGTGGGTTATAGATATAGCTTGACAGTTGAGCGTTAGATGCAGTAGTACAAAACATATTCCATTCTTTTTATATTAAGGCATAACCCGATTTAAAACGACGAAACTTTCAGATTAGTCACTTGATTGTGAATGGCATACCATTCAACATTTAGTTTACTAATTGTGGCGGTTTCGGTGTAAGAAGCCATTGGAATTACTTTCCTCCTCCTTGTTTAACCACATGTTAGAAACTTTAGGGAGCTTTATCTTAATTTCACAAATTACTTAGGTCCTTTAAAATGTTCAATAAAACCTTGTGCGAATAACATTTTAGAGGTTCAATTAGTTCAAAATTGTATTTATGTTCTAAAACACATTGCTTGGAAATGGTACTGGACGTTCTTTGAACGAAATAACAATGTTACGGCATCATTCGTCGGCAAAATTCTCGGGGAGGTCTTCACGACAATTGGCGAAATTGTGGTATGTGTCCGCATATCATATGAAGGTACATGGAAAAAGCTGGTTTTCACCTTGAATTTTTATGTGAAGAGCAGCGCAAATACATTTTTTTTGCCTAGTTTTTATTTCCATAAAAAATATAAAGTAATTACATGAAACGAAAAATAAACAGTTCAGAAATAAAAGCAGTAGTTTAGTAGTCTCCTTATTAAAGAAAATGTTTCGGAGCTACGATTCAATTACAAAAAAAACTTAAAAAAGGTTTAAATTACACTATTACAAATGTAAAAATCAAAAATTATTACTATTTCTATTCGTGTACTAAAAGAAATTGTGAAAATATACAAAAGAAGAAAACTGACGGCAATTGACTATATAGTTTAAGAGCGGTATAGTTAAACAATTTTTTAAAATATTCCTAATTAGGACGAGGAATATTTATTCTATTAAACTTGTGCAAGTTATATCATACGATATTCAAATTACTAACTATAACCGCTAATTAAATAAAACGGTTGTAGTACTTTAAATACATGTACCGAAGCGGCAAAACTTTGCACTTCACAAATAACGGGAAGGATGGAGTCGATCTTGGTTTACAGTTAATTATTCTCAATAAAGCTTTCTGAATGGACATGAACAGTCTCTAATATGGGATAAGTAAATTCCGTCTAAGCAAGTAATTCCATATCGCGAGTCAACTAGTGCATATATGCATTTTAGGAATTCCGGACTACAAATATTCCGAAGATAGTAAAAAGTTCTTAGTGTCTTCCGTAATTTACTTTTAAAATTGCACACATGCCCCTTAAAATTTAGTTGAGAGTCAAATGCAAACCGGGATATTTAAAAGTGTACACGCGGTTTCAATTGGAATACAAAGGCAGTCACAATTTGTATGATTGCAAGATAACGAACGATAAATTAAACATGAATTTAATTCAGACCATGTTGCCTTCTATGGAAAAATTCATTAGTTTAGACTTCCAAATAATATCATGTTCTAGGGAATCTATATTAGAACCAGAGTACAGTAATGTCATATCATCTGCAAATGCGACGATATTTCCCACGTAAATCCAGACTGACAATTGAATTACAATACATTAGAAAGAGCAATGGCTCCAGATCTGATCCTTGTGGAACATAAACCAGTTTCTCATCACTAAACTTCCCATTAACACGGCCTCTTATACACACTTCTTATACGAATATTGCATAGCTTCGATAATAAAACACTACGATTAACAGAACCTAATGCTTTTGAAATATCAATGAATAAATTTGAGGATTTTAAATCATCATTTAAATTACGGTGCAGAGGCGATAAAAATTATATAAGGCTTTTTCTGTTGAAGAATTCTTAATAAAACCATACTGTCATACGTCTAGAAACTGAATTTTATCAAAATAATCTAACAATTTTTGCTTAATTATGTTTTCGAAGATTTTAGAAAAAGTGTTCGAAAAAGTAATAGCATCCGAAAGCTCAAGTAGTTGGAATTATTATAAAGCTACACATTTTTTAAAGAGTGTATTATTTCAATTACTCACAGATTTAGTTTTGGTTGTAGGTACGAATCCTGAACTAAACACACGAAACCTGACCAGAAGCCAATAAATCACTTGCATAACACCATATTCCATTAATCAGTTAAACCAAGTCATTCAGAAATTTTATATAATGGAAATCTCCCAGATTGACGAATTTTAACTTGTATTGCCGGACCATTCAGTAGCGGAGCTAGCATTTCTAAAAAATCTCTGAATGATCCTCGTATTAAATTTCGACATTTACCTTTCGTTGTTAAGATTGCGAATGGCAATTGTGAACCAATTCTTCGTCAGATACGTGCGCCGATTACGTTTACGGGGAAAACTTCAATTATTAGAAATTATAAAAATTCGATTAAAAAATTTCATATTACCTGATAGTACTCGTACATCAAATAAAAATACTAATGCTTCTAAATTTAATACCAAATTTTTCATTTTTGCATTTAGTAAGGCTATATAAAAATCTCCATGGTCCAGGATTGTGTAAGGCGTTTATTTTGTCTCATAGTATTGATGTTGCTAGGTGCCAAGCCAATTAAACAGAGACATTATATTCGCTTCTGCGGTTGAAAAAGTCATATATCAAGAGATGGATCGAATTTTGTCACTAAGGGTCTGAGAGGAAAGTAGCAATTCATAGTGTTCACCGATAGCAGTAGTGGCAAAGGCTGAAATATAAAGAAAAGCTATGTCTTGCTTAAGATGCTTAAAATAAGGATGCTTAAAATACCATATATATCTAGTAATGATCTTAAGGTCGCGCACGAAAAAATTCCGCTAGATAAGGGGTCAAGGGATAAGACAGCTTTGATCGAGTGATATGTCTAGATGATCTTTTGATAACTTTATAGATATTTTTGAGGATCTTTTGATTTTGTTTCATCAGGTTGCTGAATATATAAATAAAGCTAAATTAACAATAATTCTTGTGTTATATATAGAAGGAGATGGAGTACTAAAATTTGATCCAGAAAATATTTCAGCCATTAAATCTAATGGTAGATCCAAAAATATCCTTGAAATTTTCAGTTTTCTATGCTTGACAAGATAGGCTCGTCGATTTATATCGCGATGTTCAGATATAGTAGAGTTATTGACGAGTTTACATTGATAATTATTTAATAAGTTTAAAATTGATTGTGTTCAGCTCCTGTTTTAAAAATTTCAGATTACACGAAATATTTTTATATTCAATGTGATGCTTCTACGACTGAAATGGGTGGTTTACTGTTTCAAAAGCTCTTCCAGCAGCGGAATGCAGTTATAGTCTTACGAGTTAGAGTGTTTAGTAGCTGTATTAAATTGATTGATTGATTGATTGATTGGACTGTAAGACCAAGTACTTGACAAGTGTCCCTGTTAACGCCTTGCCTATTCTTACAGCCTGTTTACACAAAACAATAGGAAGGATAGGAATGGTTTTTTTTGTGGGACGGAACGATCCGGTTTCAGACACCTAACGATCGTACGGCACAACACAATTCTAATCTACGTCTAATCTACTAGAGAAAGGATTAAGGCTTAATAGGTTAAAATGATAACAATGATATTGCTCTTCAACAAATGCTTCTCTAAATCAGCAACCTGAGAGTAAAATTTTATTATTTCACGTACATCTGCGCTTTTTAATTCTAAATTAATGCTTTCCGGCATCCAAAACAAAATTGCTTAATTGAATCAGCCTGGTTACAGACACCTAGATAAAGTCGATAATTAGTAACAATGACAGCACAATTCTAATCTACACCATCAAAAAATGGATGCTTCATTTGCCAAAATGATTAACTCCATAAAACCAGAAGTTGAGAAAAATGAGAAAATACAAAAATGAGTTTTTTAAAAATTAGTTGAAAATTGCAAGTTTAATTCCTTTTAATTTTGTCATCTAGTGGTGTTAACTCTTTTTGTTATAGAAATTGGTTTTGAATATATATAGTTAGGAGCCAATCAAGTGCGTTGATATTAAAATTTAAAGTAAAAAAAAAATCCACAAAATGGAGTTAATCTGTTTGGCTTGTGAACCATCCAATTAATATTTCAAAGCAATATTATTTCATATACATCTGTAGATTTCCTGAAATTTAATTCTCAATTAATATTTTCCGGCTTTCTAAATAATATCAATATTTATTAATTTAATCCTACTGCAATTCCACAACTTTAAATTGTATTAAAAATTACTCTAAAATCCATTAGTATTTAACAAAAAATATTTGTGGCATCCCAAAGCCAATGGTTCCCGAAAAAGTATTAAAGTTATTCAATGCCAGATTAACTATCGGATTGGATATTTCAAATAAACTATGCCATGCTCAATGGAGCTTTACCATTCCACAACCAATCACTGTCAAATATGGTTTGCAGAATTGGATTGGCACTCTAACATGCCATCTCTCAACAAATGATGGTCAAATTCGGTGTGCAAAGCTGAATTTGACGAAATTATGGGATTGGGATATAATGAATGAAACCAGGTCATCTCCCAACCGACAACTTTAAAATTCATTTTGCAGAGCTGGGCTAGGATTCTAATAAGAAAGGTGAGCTTATATTGGGTTTTTAAAGTGTCTTTTTGATGAAGTTTAATAATTCGATCATTCTGAATAGAACTTGAGAACCATACCCCAAAATATATTTTGTCAAATCAGGTATTCAGAATTGGGTGGCGATTTAAAAAAGGACTTTAGAGAAGTTCTGCAGTTTGGCCGTGCTAGCCACTTTCTTAACCAATCATGTTCGAATTTGGTATGCCGAATTAAATCGAGACTCCAACATAAACCCCGGATGAAGCTCTGGATTTTTCTACAAAACAAATCCGGAAACAATTTGTCAAGGAACTATCCAGTTTCTCCATTCACCATAGTCGAAACAAACTTGGCCTTAATCCGAGTCAAATCCTGTTTCCCAAAACTCAAGTTTACTAGAATTCCAATCCAGCCCAATTCATACCCAAAAATTAATTTTTGCATCTTCCGCGGTATACTGTCTAGAAACAGATTACTGA
Organism: Nephrotoma flavescens; assembly: GCA_932526605.1. NCBI lineage: Eukaryota > Metazoa > Arthropoda > Insecta > Diptera > Tipulidae > Nephrotoma > Nephrotoma flavescens. The sequence goes on from OW052220.1 coordinate 312,325,969, forward strand.
GGCAATTCCGCACATGTCAGCCAATCAAAAAAAAAGTGAGGTGATGGCTCGAATGGAAGATAAAACCACGCGGAAGCTTCTTACATAATTGGTGCATGAGCAAGCCGTTGAATAGGATTTACAACTCAAATCAATCAATATTCGTGTCTGATGTTCCCATGTAGTTGCCAACCTTTTCGAGAAATGTTGTTGAGCCAGATAAATTCTATCATAAAAAATAGCGCCGCAGCAGTAAGCAATCTTAAAAAAATAGTCAACATTAAAGCCCGAAACGAAAATAAAAATTAGAAACCATTTTCTCTTTGCTATCCCGTAACACATAACGCACATGTAGGGAAGCCATAGTTACGTTATTAAATTTCAAAATCATAAAACGAAGAACGACACTTTGCGCTTATCATTTTCGGTGGAAAAAAAAATGTTTTTATGAAATCTAAGATTGCGCATCTTTCTTGTGAATTAACTCAAAAAGATCATTTTTTTCAGTTGTGTCACCCCTCCATACCACATGCGACATGAGGTCTCACGGTTTTGAACCAGTCTACAAAAAATATGTTTTATGCATATTATTTGAAATTGAAAAATTTATAATTATTTTTACCGTGCATTATTAATAATTATTATTAGAGAGAAAATTAATTTAATTAAATAAATTATAAACCAGTTTAATAAACATTAAAATCAGTTAAAAATAAATAATAATAACACGTGGCAATGTATGTACCTATTATATGTTACAACAAGTACATGAATTTAAACTACATTGTTGAAACCACACGAGGTCTGATATGAGACTTGTTTCTGGCGTCAAATTACCATTCACGCGCACATAAGTCACATGAGTCCCGACTCATCGATAAATTTCTGTGTATGTGTAAAAATTTGTCGGAAAAAAACACTTTGAAATGTCCTCGCATAGTTCACCCAATAAAACTTCTTGAGCATATTCATATTGCCCCCCCCCCCCTTCCCCCACCTCCAAAACGTATAAGTTTTATAGGTAAAAGAGAAACAAACGAAGAAGCTACCGGACTCAAGCCATCGCAGTATGGATATGCACATCGAAAATAAATTACACAAGTGCTTAGCAGCTGTATTAAATGTAAACTGTCTAAAGTATGTAAAAAAAACATTTACCATTATCACTGATCACGCAAATTTAAAGTGGTTAATAAGTCAAAGAAATCTTTTGCGATGTATCGCTCGATGGAGCCTGAAATTGCAACGATCTATAAAATATCGGAAATGAAAGGGTAATTTGGTACCGCATGCTTTATCTATAGAAATCAAGTTCATGATTTCAAATTAATCAAGGAGATAATTGAAAATCAACCGTTTGTCATATATTTAGAGTCTGATGCGTTCCATGATTTAAAATACCATTCAATAATTAAAAATTTTAACAATAACCCACGAAGTACATGAAATTTGAAAGTGGTTAAAAATCGAATATTAATTCATATAAACGTCTGGCATTGAAATATTAAATTTGAATACCGATATGCCAATTTGGGAACATTAGCATTAAGATCGCAAACTATCAAACAAACGCATTACCCCTCCACTTCCTCTCATTTTGGAATTGGGAAGTTTGTTGAAATTACTTATCGCTTTTTTCATTGGCCAGGGTAAGTAAAAGATGTTTAGAATTTTATTAATTCTTGTGACATATATGCAAACAATGTAATGAGACCTCCAGTGACTTTATTGTGCCGTTTCTTATTTTAAGAATTAGCAATTGTTTTATTTTTGTTGTTTACATCATTTTTCTCTATTTTTGTTTTATGCATGGGATTGCTAATCACATTATAAAATATTTTATAATCGAATTTTTCATGTATACTTTCTGTTCCACAACTTTTGCACAAATAATTTTCTCACGTTGGAGTATTTTTCGCTCGTTGCTCAATTCGTTGCGTTCACTGCTCGTTGCTCAATTCGTTACGTTTTGCCATTTTTTTCTTTAACCCCTTACAGACAATGTATCCTACGTAATTAACGGTATGATTTTCCACACATTTGCTGCACTTCTTTGCTTCAGGCTTGGTTTTGTCTAAACCAGACTCACTAATCTGTGTTCCATTTTGAAGTTAGTTCTCTAATTATCTCTTGTGGCGATACGTATGATTCGATTCTTTTTATTACGACAGTTAAACCTGTATACATAAAATTATTTATTACATGCTCCTAAGATGACAACAATTTTTTTGATATGCTGCGATGCAAGTAGCTTAAATTTTGGTTTTACAATACTTAACATACTGCTACGTTAACAATTGAAATTAATAAAATCATTTGTTTTTTGTTCAATGCCAATCAGTTCACTGACCCTTAAATCTCTAGTTTTTAATTACGTTATGTTTAAAATTCGGACAATTTGATTTTCACCAAAATACACAGGTAATCCGTGCATGCCACGCTAAAATCTCACAAATATGTCTTCACACTGCCACTCACTGATAGAGCAGTAAAATAATAATAAAGTAAGAAAACCCGAATCTTTAATCTTATTTCGCATATAATCAAAAATACATAAATATCCCCATCACAAAGTCATGATATGAAATTTTTATGATATGAAAATGTATTTTTTCGTTTTCTCGGTTCTATCTCCTTATTCAACGCATATCCTTTCGTTATGTGTGCCTTCATATAATATTCGAATGATTTTGGATGACGTGGTAGATATTAGAGTATCGAAAAGAAAATTCTTGCCGTTTTTGTTGTTAGATGATATATAACATCGAAGAAAAGGGTGTTAGAAAATTACGAAAATCTTTTTCATCTTCGCAAAGTTTTTTTCCCAAATAAACAACTTAAAAATAGAAAAGATGCGTATAAAAGGAGTACGTACGTTGACTTATTGATAATTTTATTTTAGGCTTAAAGATATTTTCGGCTTTCCGAGTATTTGCAATAAAAGAACAACCTAAAAACGGCTTAGTTAAGAAATTTTACTTTCTCTTATGCGATTTAGGTCCTCCTTATATCTTATACGTACATGTCGACGATGAAATTTTACTCGAGTGACAGATTACTTGACAAGACTAATGGAAAAATAACTTTTAAAAAATCCTTAATCGATTATTTTATTTTGAAATCGAAGCACAATTAGGAACCCATGGCTTTTCAATAAATACGAAAACAATGTAGTAAATAGTTAGCTGTGCATTAGTTTTCTTCAAAATTATTAGTCAACCCTATTCACTAAAAAAATATCAAAAAATGAACCCAAAAATTTCTAGCGAATACACATGTTCACCACGGATTAAAGTACTAGCCGAACCAACTAGGCATGCAGTTAAAGGCAATATACGATTCTGGTGTTATTTTCACCCTAATGTTCAAGAACGATTCCAACGAAAATTACTTGAATACAACTCGATTCCGGTTGAGCAATTTATGCCGCATCTAACATTAAAAGCCCGAAAATTTGTGTGAAGCGCACAATTCATCCTGAACAGTGAACGGAAAGATAAAAACTAAGATAAATAAATAAAGTTTTGGATAATTGTTTTTAACACGATATGTTCGTCAATAAATAAATATGATGTATTGATATGTGCATCACACCAAAAAAAAAACTCCCTATGTATTTTAAAATCATTCATGCACCCCCTTTTACTGTTGCGTATAAAAAAACCATTGAATTAAATTCATAACTTTTTTATGTTACATAACAACCGTATCAAACAATACTTGTCTCCTGAATATTGTATCGTTCGGGTGTATATTACGTACGTTCCATATCTCGCAACAAACCCAAATATTATTCAATTTGATAACACGAAAAATATGGAGAAAAAAATTCCCACATTTTGTCAACCTCAATATTGAATGTTTTTACACCGTACACCTGAATGTACAATACGTACTCATCCGTCGAGTAGTATATAGATACGTGTACATATGTATATCATAAACAACAATATATGTTATGTTTTAAGGTTAGTTCTCAACAAAAAAAAAAAAGTTTTGTATTGCAATCATAAAATTTGACATTTTTATAAATCATAAATAAATAAAAATGTGCGATACAAATTATTTCGATGCCAGCGTGTGTATTGGATCTGGTTATCCTTTCTACATATTTAAATAACATTATATGTAATAAAAGGGTGTAAGGTACCGTTTATTTAAAATTATTTATCGTTTATTATCCGCGATTTGGTTAACTTGCTTTAGAATTTATTATTATATCAACGAGCTTCTTCCTGTTTTCTAGGGCGCCCTTATATATCTATACTACTGTGGACCGCTCTATTTTGTTTCTTAATCTAATATATTCACTCTAAAAAATTTGATCAAATCTAAACTAAAGATCAATTAATTTTATTTAAATTATTTTAGCAATTTCCATGCAATAAATGTAGTAATGAAATTTTTTATTGTTTATTCAATAAAATATTGACTTTTTTCAATTAGTTGTTTAAATTTCATCACAAACATGTTGCAAATTTACTTGTTGTGGGACACTAAATAATACGTTTGTTGAACTTTAATCAATTGATAAATTTTCAGTAGAAATATTGAATAAAATCATTTTGTGGTAAATATTAAACAAAAAATTGTTGAATATTCAACAAAATAAAACAAAATTCATTTAGAGTTAGATGCCATATTGTATAAATGCATTAAAACTGAAGCCACAGGACTGCAGAACAAACATCAAAAGTTAATAATCAAGAAAGTGGAATTTAAGTAGTTTGTGTGATATTTTGTCTTAAAGGTAAGTACGTTATAAAATGTTTTTAAAATACAGTAATAATTCTTAGTAAAAATTTAGTATTAATATTAAACAAAGTCGTGTTTAATACGTGTCAGATCATTCGTTTCGAATAGTTTGCGTAAAGCAAGCGTCTATAAAGTTACGGTAAAAATTGTTTTCAAACAATTGTGTTTTATATGTTATGTTTAAATTGTAAATTGTAAATTTAATATGTACTCTTTTAATATTTTTTAGTTTCGTTAACAATGTCTACATTTCCATTTGAAGTCTGCAGTGGGGATCGTCGCATCCGGAAAATCTTTTGATCATTTGCAACATAGCTGCTGTCATTAGCAAAGGTAAATATTCATTTATTCTAGTTATGTATTTGTATAGAAGGGTTTCGGGGCATTTAACGAAACGAGATGTTACGAAACGGTGTACACGGTTAAAAATGAAAGAATAAAAATTGCTTTTAGCCCAAGTATAAAATTATTTTGGATAAATTTTATTTAATTTGGTGCATGAAATACTTCCTTTCCGTAAACCTAAATATTATTCTCGCTTATTAAATGATTTCCATTCTTATTTTGTTCATTGTTTATCCTTTTTTTAAAACCAAATTTTATTCTTACGTACTATTCTTTCCATAAATAAAAATGTGTCTTTTTAATGATGATGTTTATCTATATTTAACCTAAAATATTTTAAATATTAAAGGTTATTAACTAAATGGTTCATTTTATTCCAAATTGAATAAAACTTGACAAAATAATTATTTAAACTTAAAAGTATAAATAATCAATGTGTCTTCCATTTTTTAGTAAACAAAGAATGATGTGGTAATTTTAATCCAACATTTATTCATAAAAGGCATTCCAACTAAGTTGCACGTCAATATCGAGCGCATCATAAAAGTTTATCAATTTATCGGAACTTCACAAGTGATGCCAAATTAATTCGCGACTGTGGGTTATTAGGCCAAACCTTTGTGGTGATATTAGAATTCCTTAATTGAAATGTTGTGTCTAAAGGCATCTGATTTTGAAACAAGCAGAAACTCGATTTACTATACTTTATTCTTTTCGGGTCATATAATGCTTTCTCTCTTTCAAACCAATTTAACGATATCCGGTGAAAGATTTATTTTAAGATTTCGTCATTGTATACCGCAACTATGATGACGAATAATTTAAACGAATCGTTCACGGTGTGCCATTAAATTGGTTAATGTGATCAGAACTAAGTTAGAAACGTATAGTTGGATTTTCAAATCTCTGCCTTGGATTTTCAAATCCCTGCCGTGTACCAACCAACAAAAATATTTTTTATTAATTGTATCAACCACAAACTTCCCAGAGATTATTACCGTAATCTTAAAAAATTTAACGGGTAGTTTTCGAAATTAGACGCCTCGAGTTGAACAAATGGAAATATAATAATATAATATATCCTGTTTCCATTTCAAGCTCAACGTATGAAAGTAAATAATTTTCGAGAAAATCAAAGTAACAAAATTGCTAGGAAAAAAAAGAGATAAGAACATAATTGCCGTGTTTCATGACACACATTGATCCGGATCAGTTCAAATTTTATATTGAAAACCTGATCCAAATTTCATTTTGATCACAAATTTTAATTTGAAACCTAGTAACCGCCTTTGTGTTGTTTCATAAAACATGAACTGAACCGGATCAGATCAAGCATCAAAAACACAGCTAATATCGTAAACTCCAACATTTAACAGGTTCAGCTTACTCTCAACTGCTTATTGTCTCCGCTCAAATTATTATCATTGTGATATGATTTTGCAGATAAAGCCGTTTTGTAGATAAAACATTTTTCTCCACATATAAAACATTACGAAATTTAAACTTATCAAGTTATCAACAAAGATGTGTAATACGAGTATTACTGTGACTTAAGAACGTTTCGTGCTGGTTACATAATCGTTGTTACGATGGTTACAATTTTTAATCTTAGTGACTGAGTGCTATTATAGTACCTTTAAATTAAAATACAAATTTCACTCAACACACCAAAAATTGTCGGAGGCTTTAAACCTGTAGAGTTCTATATAATAATAGAGTTAGCTTCAATATTTTGATAAAACGGCTGATAATAGCTATACTCATACTTATTTAACTAAAAATTGAAGAGAAAATCATATTTTGTCCTTTTTAGTATAAAAATATTTTTGTCATTTTTATTCAGTTTTACATAAAAATCTGAACAAAGTATTTAACTTTACAAAGATATATTTGTATGCTTTGCAGTACAGAAAACATTTAAAATTTAAAATTGTATGTCTTTATCTTTTATATTACTTTTGTGGAGAAGTAAGGGATAGCAATCTTTTTGGAAAATCATTTTGATTTAGTTAAAGTTATTTCGACTTAAAAATTTAGTTATTAATTGCCGATCTTTTGAAAAGGTTCTGCTGTATATAAAGAGGTAAGTTTTTGTCCCTACACAATTTATGTAGTTTCTCATATAATAAGCAACACTTATTTTTAAATATTTATTTACTCTCAGCAGAACCACAAACAGATTCATCTATAGCCGCACTCAGTTACTCTATGGGAACGCGGATTGAAATTGCATGTTGTTTGAAAATGTAAAAAGGTAAATATTTAAATAATGTATTTGATAATTTTTTCTAATAAACATTTAAATTATTTAGGCCAAAAAACAAGTTTAGATGGAACTAAACAACAAACTAATAACATGGAGTACGGGGCTTTATATTTCACTCAACATTTAGGAACATGCTCAGCGGATAGGATAAAATCACACGCGGATAGGATAAAATCATCGTAATTTTATTAAACTATTTTACACATAAATTTGGCATTATTTTAAATAAAAAATTATGTTTTATAATCAAAATTTCTACTCTTTTCTTTATTCAAATTTTTCTTAAAAAACGTTGAATCTGACTTCTAAAAAGAATTAAAATGATGCTTCTGAATTGTATAAAATATGCTAGTGATTAGTATTTATTTTAATCTTTAAATTTTATAAATATTATTCTTTGTAACTTATTTTTTATGTGCAAAGAAGTGCAAATTTAGCGATTTTCACAGAGCAAATTTTATTCTAAACCCGAGTGCTTTTTACACTAAGCCAAAGAATAAAAATTATCACTGTCCGATAGATGAGTTTTATTCTTTTGGACAAAAATAAAATTTGTTAAAATTAGGACAAAATTATTTGATTTTTAAAAGTATAAATCTTATTTCTTTGTGAAGTATAATTCTAATCCTTACAAAAGGATGGACGTATAGTTATTCTGCAAAAGGATGGGAAAAGGATGGATTCCTTCCTTTTATTTTTAACCGTGTATGCCCAAAACGAAAAAGATTGGAAACAAATTCTAATAACTGAGTCCAATGATTAATATCAAGAAAATATTATATAGTTTTCTTTGTTTATTGGTTCATGAATTTATAATTAATCTACAAAATATACGAAAAGTAGCTAGTTCAAATATAGTAAAGAAAAATATTGCCCTGGCATTTGAACTTAATTTTCATTGATGGCCTTAAATTTCCAATCATTTTAATGATTTTTTCGCTTATTATATGTCGTTTTGTACCATACCACTTAGATTATTTTTCATATTTTCAGCAAATTCCCTTGAATTGCAAGGAACTAGTTTGGTCCTTGAAGCAAGCGGATCTGAAATAACAGAGGACGATATTCTCGAATGTTACGCTGCTCTGTATAATGTGAAATTTATGTTGCTAAAATTTGACGAGGCATGGATGCAACACCACGATCAAGAACAAGTGAACCGAATAATAGTTCAATTACCACACAACGTCACGAAGAAAATCAATGCTCCGAAATATATCTCCGAAATTTTATGTTAACCCATTTTATAAATTTACTATGTATAATTGGAAAATGTATCTAAGTAATTTAGTTGTTGTTTGAATGAAATATTATACATATAAAATATAATTTAAATATAATAAATTTAAAAATAAAAGTAAATTTGGACTAAAATATCAACAATTTTGAGTTTAAATTCGAACAACGAGTGATTGAAATTAAACAAATTATATAAAAAATTCAGCATATATCTTCTAAAAATTCAACAATTTTACATGCCAATTTCATCAACTAATTGTTGGAAATCAAATTTAATTTGCTTCAATTTAATCGTAAATATGTTTAAAAAGTGTTTAAATATAATTTTATATTGTTTAAAGGTAAACACATTTTGTTAATAATTCAACAATATTCAAAATATTATTAATAACTTTTTTGTTTAAATTGTCTCCTTCAAAAGTTGACGTTTAAACAGGAAGTTGAATATTTCTTTCGAGTTTAAAATTACTACAATAATTGTGTGTAATTAGTTACACTCAATTATTGAAGTAAAATCCAACAAAAATTTTTTAGAGTGTGTATTGCTTTATATGGCCTGTTAAACGATTCCCAACAAGTTTTAACTTAAGATGGTCTTGTCTGCTCATACGGTAGAATAACAACTCTATTTTTACATGATATGATAAATCCGTATCATAATCCGAATTAAACTTTTGAATATTGCCATTACAATATTTCACCAATTAATTACCATTAAAATACAATATGCATTGTCATTAAACAAAAGTGGAAAACGTCCCTTTTGGTTTTAGTCGACACATATGCAGCATTTGAAAGTCGTGTTCGAGAAATTAAGTAATACGTGTTTTGTAATCAACGTTGAAAAATGGCATTTCGCGAAGGAGCAAAATAAATTTTTGTGTCATGAAGTTAATGCAGCAGAAATTAAACCATCCACTGAGCGTTTTGACGGTATATATACTAAAATTTGACATATATATGTACCAGAAAATGTTAATTAGCTTAGACGAGTTTTGGGAATATTGAATTTATATCGCACATTTACGCCAAATGTCGATGAGAACCAAGCAATCCACTGCAAAGATCTTAAACGAAGCAAAAAAATGATTCTCGAGTTATTAATTTTATAAAGAAGAAACTATTGCAGCATTTGATCTTGCCAAAAAGTTACAAAGTGAAGTTGCCATGTTATAGCATACCCGTCAAAAGTAAATAATGCCTATAACAACTGCTACAATTTTATTCATCGAAGCTAAGGAAATTTCAGTAACAATGATAGAGAGTTAAGTGCCAACCATAAAAAAATTATAAAAAGTTTAAAAAAATTTGCGACTCAAATTTTTAATGGCATTACAGCCATTTTAGTCGTATAACGAGTATGCCGTAAATATTGTTGAATATTGAATGACAGCTATATTTGTTATTTTGGCAGCTATTTATTCTTTGTTATTTTTTTAGATAGCACTTATACAATTCATATTTAATGAAGCTTCGGTAAATTTTTTAATTTAAATGAATTTTCCAATGGGCGAAAGCACAGAAACGGCATTTATCGCAAACATATAATTTTTTTAAAGTTGCGTTTATATTTTTTATTTTTGTTTGGTTACCCCTTTATTTGCTGCTTATTATGCAATCAAACGATTCCTTTATATGATTGAAGGACGTACATGCGTGTTATTTAAAACAATTGATCTTTGCATATTTCCAGAACCTTGATAAGTCATTACACAGCGTCAATGCCGATACTTATAGGTAACATTTGTTAGTTCATAACCGATATACAAAATATATCCAAAAATGAAAATGTGGTCGGATACACTGTCAAGAAATGTTTCATTAACATTACCCGAGGCTTTTAACTATGAAAGTATATCAGAAGCACAACATTTTGATGACGATTTTTAAAACGCTTGGAGACCAACATTGCATTGAAATTCGTGAAAGTTCCATTAGCATTCAATTCAAATTTAAGCATTTATTGTAACGTCTTAACGAGACTAGATCGATCATATACACCAATACATTTTCGCAGCTTGTTATTCGAATCTATAAATGATCTATCCCGTCATTCAAACGACCGTTAAAGCCGCATGTCACAGTATTTTATTTGAACCTAAACCTATAGTGATGGTAAAAAGAAATTGGGCTTTTTTTGTCAAAAAATCAAAAGTTAATGGAAATTACGCCTCAAGGTGCATTTTTTTTTATTAAAAAATTCGATGACTACATTTTGCCGTATTTTTGAAACTATAATCGAATTTTTATACACCGCTCTCTTCACGGTGAACTTCTCAAAACATGTGGTGTTTTTGGTATTAGTTTGGTATTAGGGCTAGTTTTTGTCGTTTACAGATTTGTCCTAATCTTTGTTTTGGTTTCTCCATTCTGGAAATACAAAATATGACTTGACAGATAAACGTATGCGAAAATGAAACTCACCGGTTTTATACCATTAGAAATTTTTCGTCTACTTTTTTTATCGAAAATTTTCTCTTAAGAATTTCAAGAATGCAAAAATTTCGATTTTCGGTTGGGATGGCGTATTTTGGCAGAAAGTCGTCGATGATTTCAATCGAACGAATTTCAATATTATGCGTCCTGTCACGAGAACGTTCATCGAACTACATCTGGATATCATCGCTTTACGACATGGGCTCCTATTCCAGATAGCAAAGCAGAAACTGTAGTTTTGGGTTTCGAACGAAAGAGAGTCAGTTATAATTTCAGATGCAATGAATTCATTGTGAGATGGCATCGTCACAGAGGTGCTATCATGTGCCCTCAAACCTAACAATGGACGAATGCCCAGTAACGCTATTCAACTTAAGGCGCACTTCGAAACAGACATAGCCAGGATAACGTACTCATCGCCAAGTTGATAAATACTTGTTCACTTGTAATTATAGGGACAAATGTGGTTAAAAAATCATTGGAATTACCATAAAAAAATTTACGTTGGAAATTCGGGGCAAACAATGCAAAATTTCGTTGGATAGATTAAAATCACGCTATCTTAAGGAAACTAGTTCAACACCATCAATAAATGACTGAATAAAAGAGGTAAAAGAAGATAGCACTGGTAAAATATTTATGAAATAATTCAGATATTTTAAGATTGTTTATTCCGGTTGTTTTTAAAAGAAGTAGTACGTAATATGAAAATTTTCGACCTCGAGATTTTTTGCAGATTTACTACAATTATTTTTCTCGCCCCAGTAGTATTCCGCAAAAATTGCCCCTCACGACGTTGGTGGCTTTTATAGGAATTTTATCGATTTTTTATACAAAATATGTAACAATATAACATATAACATAAAATGCAAGTATGAAAAAATTGATAAAGAACAAAAGGGTTCTTGAGTTTGTTACAAATTTGGTTCTGTTCATTTAAGCGTAAATGATGATTTTTGATAAAAATCTGTTATTTTAAAAATTCGGCTATATAAGGTCCTACATTCTTAGTTGAACAAGTTGTAAAACCAAACACATTCTTTCCCGTAGTTAAATAAAGTGTTACATAATTGTGAAATAATGTTACATAATTATGAAATTGCTTGACCTCGCTCGACAGATTTTACAGGTTTACCATTCAAAATGGGCGTAATTTTACTTTACGTATACATCGAAAAAATCCGGTAAGGAATATAAATTTTGGAAAATTTAAATGCAGGGTACTATCAGTTTTTACGAGAGGAAAGCTACATTTTTCCGGAAAATTTTTTGATTTTCCGAAAAAATGTTCCCTTTTTTTATACATTTTTTTTAATAATAATTGCTTCTTCAAGTAGCATTCTTCAAGTGCCAAACTAAGTAAAAAAAAAATGAAAAATTTTCAAAATTTTCCTGTAAAAACTGCAACATGTTCCCGGAAAAATTAGTTGTTCTGTCGAAAAACTGTTAAGATACATTCCTAATATCAACATTTTTATAAAAACTACACATTTGTACGTCTTTTGAATAAAATAATAAGCATATTTTTAAGTGAAATTTTCCCGGAAAAAGGGTTAATTTTCCAGGAAAATGTAGATCCCTCCTCCTAAAAACTATTGATTAACAATCAATAGCATTTTAAAATTTTAAAAATTTATACTCCTCACTTCATTCTCTCGATGTATACGCAAAAGTAAACTTTAGCCCAAAAATGTTTTTCAAAAAGTTCTCTATGCACATGGGTCTGCGTGTGTGCTCCCATGCAGACATAATATCTGTGTCATCTCTCTTCGTTCTTAAACTTTTTCCATTCATTTGGAGATCCCAGTGATTTTTGGTCAACATCGGTGCATCGGAAGTGGCTGTTTTCATAAGATTTTTTTTTTTGCAAGTATTTTGATTATTATATCATTTGGGGAAAAACGACAATGACCGATGAACAAAAATATTACAAATTAAATTTGCAACAATATAGGGTTTGCATCAGTTTTCCAAAAAACTGATTTCAACAAAAATGTACACTCTCTACATCCCAGAAAGATTGACTAATGGGGATGAAACTTTAAGTACTTATAAGCTTTTTTCCACAATTAGGAGATTTCAGTCATGTCAAATGAAATTATTCTGGAAAGTATATAGCATTTACGAAAAATCGATTAATACAAAAATATTTTAAATTTAATTTCTAGCAATAACGAATTTTGATAAAAAAAAATCTTCAAAGTTCGGCACGCCTACAGTCCAGGCCGATTGACTAAATGAAAAAATAAGCATTTAACATAAATAGGGAGATCTTTGCGAAATGTTGTGGAAATCTGTGTTTCGGAACTAGCACCTTCTGTAAGAACTTCAATAAATTTTGCGATGATGGTGATGTTATATTTATAAGAAACGGCAAAAATTAAAAGCTTCAGACTCTTTTATGAAATTCAAGCGGAAAATAATGAGTTTTGATTATTCAAGACGGTTTTCACCAGAAGTCCGGTAAGTTTAATTTTTTGTTTTACATAGAAATGAAAAGTGATGTGTTCGAGATCGATGTACATCCGAAATAAAGTCAAATATTGGCCTCAACATATACTCCATAATTTTTATTTATTTAGAGAAAATTCATGAGCTACGACTTGAGATTATGAGACCTGATTCAGTTGAAAATATGATAATTTCCGAAACTTGTTGTGGCGATCTCAGATATATTTCTCTCAGATGGCATATGGAGGAATGGGTACCAATCAATACAAAAATCCAGGTGCCCATTCGAAAATCATGCTCATTATTGCAGAATAAATCTGTGAGATCACCAAGCAACCATCTTATTTTTTAAAATTATGCTTCAGTTAGTACTTCAGTGTCTGATATCTAATTCCGGGTATAGCTGGATGAACGTCTACATTGAGAAATCAAGAGCCACCGCCATGAAAAAATCTCCTTATTTTTAAATTTTTGCTTCCGTTCGTACGTTACAAAACAATAGTTTAATGTTTAATAATATTTCAAAAACCGACTGAATCGATGTTGATATGCCTTTGCCCAGGTTATCAATTTTCTTTATAAAACGACTGATTATATCGAAGTTTACTCACTGGCTTAGATAAAAACTAAATCCGCTCCCAGAAGAGGTTAATTTGAATTATTTGAAGTATCTATAGTAGCTTTGCTCGCCAACAAGCGCACAATACCAGTTATAACACTGAGGTGGAATCGGCCTCAGCTATTTTGTATAGCTTTATCTAATGGAAAAAATGCCAGATTTCGATAAGCGCGATTGTACTACCGAAACTACCGAAATCTCATATTAGTATCCTGCATTCTCAACGTACACACAAAGTTTCATCTCTAACGGATTATAAATAACTTGGCTTCATACAAATAGACCGTTACTACATCGGAAACCGGAACTGCAATTTCATTTTCAAAATAAAAACTCAATTTTTCCCAATCAATTAAGAATTGGCAATTTTAAACAACTTCGTTTTTCATTTAAATTTGTTCGTTTTAAAAACCGTTCAGAAACGCGTAAAGGAAATATTTTTTTGTCATTCAAACCGGGTCGATACTAGTCGGTTAAAAAATTATCAACTAATACCCACTTTTGACGTTTTTCAGAACCCGAACTGAAACTCATATTAAAATACAACTTTCAAGCTTGTCCGAATAGTTAAAGGTTTGATCAATGATCGAGTTGCTTTAATTTAATTAGAACATTTTCCAACGTCACAATCTGAATCGGTTGAAATATGGTTTAGTAACATTCAAATTTTCATATTTCCAAGTCAATCGGCTGTGAAATCTATATAAATTTTTAAAATTTTTGTATTCGACATTTTGATTTCCGTTTTTGATTTTCGTGATTTTGATTTCCAAGATTTTAATATCACGGATTTTCGTGTGGAGGATTTTGAAGTCCGGGATTAAGATATGCAGGATTTTTGGTTCTAGTGATTTAGATTTCTAAATTCCTGGATTTTGATAATTCGGTCTATTAAGCGTCTCCCCTAATTTAGATATCCCAAGTATCTAATATTCAGATATGGTAGTGGCTATATGTTAGTGATAAATTTCGTTATACATATATGTAAAAATAATTTTGTCGTTTATGTGACAGTGTATACATAGTCAATTTTGCGCTAACTTCACACCAATTATTCATTATATATACGTTTCGTGTTTGAACTTACAAAATTCTGACTGCTGCTTTACTGGTAGAACATCATACATAAATTACACAAACAGATTTTTCAAATCATATTTTAAATGAAAATATTCTTGACTAGCATTTCCAGAACAATTTCAACACAGAAAAGTTTACCGAGCCAACGAGGAATTTATATGGATAATTTATTCTGATATCTTATTCTATAAAAAATGAAATACATATTTCGTAATATTAGAAAAAGGGTACGGTATAATTAGGAGTATACCGCACTTAACATAAAGGTACGAGTTTAATTGCTGTTGCAAATTTTTTGTAAATAGCTTACAGCCACAACAAAGATCAGTGCACCTCATATCAACGATGATGGAAAAATCCTAGAATTGTACTTCAATTACAATTTTAAGATCTCCAGAATTCATAATTTTAAATAATTTATACACGCGTCCAACAATTTTCAGCTCAAATACGAAAACTACCCCAGGCATCCTATAACAAAAATATTTTTTTAATCTAATTTTACCATAGGGAAGTTTTCACAAAAAACATCAAAAAAAAATTTTTATTTCCTTTTGGATACTACGGTCTATAATACGGAGAATCTGCTTTTTATTAAATTCATCGAATTTGATCCATTATTCTAAAACAGAATAAACATTGTTATTTTAATTGAAGATGGTTCATATATTACTTATCATACCGATTGTGGGTTATACTCGTAATTGTTTCTAAATGGCGTATAATAGTTAACACTGTGCAATTAAATAAATTAGGTCATAATCACATAGTATTACAGCTAAAAGTACCCCAGTTAAGCCAAAATTAAATTAATTAAAATTATGATGCCCTCTAATAAGCTAAAAATATGTTTTTTTTGTTGTTGTTCTTCTGTAGCGCAGCATCATACAAAAATATTCCTACCCAGTGTCGTTATCATAATTTTCTACGTTACATAAACATTTTATGGCATTGTGTGGTGGGGTGCTTCATGCTGCCGTACATCCTAAATTTTATGTAAACGATATCAACTTTAATTTACAGCATTCCGTCAAGATAATAAAAAAGGCTTATCACAACAACAATTTTATATTTTTCAATGTCAAGCTGATATCTGCTCTGTATATACAATAAACTGTTATTAAGGAATCTAATGTACGGTTCATCCAACACAAAATATCATACTAAGAGTTGTGTGTATAAATAGATATATGTACAAAAAATCATGGAATCGAAAATTTCTCTTCACTTACGGCGCAGAATCTGTTTTCCATATTTTGCAAGCGGACAAATCAAGATGTACCACACCAAAAATTACAAATGCGGAAAATTTGCGAAGCTCACAGCAAAATATCAAGGAAAATGTGATTTTTAATATTTTTTTTTTTGCACGAAGTTCCTGAGAAAATATGTCGCTCTCTTTGTACCTAGACAAAAACAATTTCCCCTTTCATTCAGATTAAAATCAACCAGAGCTTTTTACAAATTTCCTTTTCGTTTTCATTTTCGCCACCCGAAATTTTATTTATTCGCCACAATATAACGGACCATATAATAACAAAGAGAAGCATGAAAATATATGAAAAATAATTATTAAGTTGATTGATCTGCTTGAATTTTCCTGTATCCATGTTAAAAAAAATTTATTTATTTTTTGTCAAAGGTTTAACCTTTTCGTAACCTTTATAATAAAATTTATGTAAATTTATCGAGATAAAAGGTTTTTGTTTAGGGGTAACGAATAAGTTTATAATTTGGTGTGACCTCTTCTATACACAATACACAAATCAAGATATGTAATATTTATGTTGACAAATTAATTTTATCGTTGTATTGTTTTAAACGACCAAACGAAAAAGATCTTCTCGACATACAAAATATATTTACTCGTACTACACACAAGGAAGATTTCGGACCAAATTAATTATAATTTGTTTCATACATAAGAAAATCCAATGAATATATTACCTAATTAGGAATCTATTTAACTTAATACTCTTAATATAGGAGAGAATACAAATTATTTTCTATTCACACACCAAAAAGAAAATGGAAAATCATTTTTCATTGTGCACAATACATACATATACAGTATAAAAATACACATTATTACAAATGAATGCGATACGTACATAAATTATTGATTGAAAGCCAAATTATTAATCTGACAGTAGAGCGAGCCAAGCCATTGAATGAACGAATGAATGAATGGAAAATCTTAAAGAAAATTAGTGCGAGAGAGAGATCCATGGTTGATTTAACAACTTAATAGTGTGAAAATAGAAATAACGAAAAAATAAATAAATTTCTGCTGTGGTGATAACATAGCCGTACACACGAAAAACAAAAACACAAAGAAACTGAAAATCTTAACGGAAAAACTAAACAACGAAAAGAAAAACTTCTTGTATTTCTTAATTTTTAAAAGAATCACGATTTGCAGTTTTTCTTCGGTTCGTATTTTTCTTATAGTGTTGTGTGTTATATTATTATGGGATCATTATTTGTTGTGGTGATAAGTTGTGTTTTGTAAGATGTATTCAGTACACCAGAGTATAAGACACCGAGTTGATAAGAAACAAAATGAAAATATTTATAATTCATTTTTTATATAAAATCTATTCGCAGAAATTGAGGATTCACATTTCTATGGAAATTTCTTCTAAAAATGGAATATTTTTATTTAATAACAAATAAATTTCTTTTATTTACATTATTTAGCCATATTTAAAAAAATATCAAGGAGAGAAATTTTGAATCCTTCTTTTATAAAATTATGATAAAAATATTATTTCAAAATTGTTGAACGATGAATACTGGAAAATTGGAAGAGTAGAAACAATTCAGGACCTATAACGAATCGAACGAATATAAATTTCTGAAAATGCCAAGCTAGTCATGGATTAGGACTGCACCACTCTGGAAACTTTATTACCGTTATTCAAATATAGTAATCCAAAATTTATTTAAAAATTCTGCTTTTTCTAAATGGAAACATATTTGTTTTTTTTTTTAAGAAAGTATTAATCATCCAATGGATTTATTGTTCTTCTCAGATCAATTAGTACTCCCCTTTTCATGCACGCACACACATACCCATTCATCTACCCACACTGTTTAAATCTGGAAAATGTAGCATAAAATAATCCTGTCATGTATACATATATGAAGTGTGTCAGATCAACGGCAGCCAACATTTCCTGAAACAAAATATGTAATGTATTATTACTCTTAAATTGTTTACATACTACTTTAATTTACTATACACATGTATTTAATTTTCATAGCTTACTCTTATTAATTTAACCAAATCTGAAAAGAAAAATGAAATTTAATTTATAAGTTAAAATATTGTTATTAAAATTTACTTATCTTAAATTTTGTTATGTATACAGCTTCAACTTACAAAATGTCAAAAGTATAGCTGGATGCAAGACACCTTTGTGATGCAGTTTCGAAACTTATAATCACGACGCGACATCTGTGTTTAAGCACAAGGTTCTAATTTTAGAACATAAATTTCGTGTACATTTTGTTAATATTTTTTCGAGACTGTACCTTTTTTATTGTACATTTAGTCTACAAAAGTTTGTACTCAATAAACATCGATCAAGATTACCTAACCTAAAATTAATAAAAATAAAGATAAAATTAATTTGTGCCGCCTTGTATTCATTACCAATTATACCCACCAAATATAGTAATACAAGGAAGTGTAGTGAAATTTAAACCAAATAAAACAATTTGATTGTACGATCATAGAGTACAAAAAGTAATTACTTTCTGCGAAAAAGTAATTACAACACACACAATTACAGTATACTACCTGGACGTTGCAAGCTTCATGTCAACCTGCACAATGAGAATATGATTTCGGATTGAGTGAATGATGTAAAGGTCAATTCTATTCGGCTTAAAATTATCGTATTGATTTTGATTCGATATGTAGTGAAGGAAATTCGTTTCAGCTTTACGAAAAAACTACCCCTGCAATGACGTATGCATCGCCTTTCGAATATGCGTATTTTCTCCATATATATGATGAACTGATATTGAACCAGATGGGTATCCAATTTTAGTTTTAGTATATCAACGTAATCGATGAAGAAAATTCGCTTTACATCCTGCCTCTGGTGGGATTCGAACCAAGTACCTCCCGGTCTAAATGCCGAAGCTTTAACAACTGCACCACTTGTACGGTAATTATATAACGTGTTATATTATAACTTACTTTTCGATTTACGGATATAATCAATCGATATACGGCGAAAAAAATTGTGTCAAACGTTTTTAATCTCTAAAAGGAAAGGTAAACAAAAAAATGCTTATCTTGACCGACTATAGTGGTATAGGTGTATATAAATTTCATTCGAGCAATAAAGATAATATTTCCAAAAATAAAATTTCATTACAATTATTACATGCAGGAAGAGAATACTCCGTTGTTACATTCATATATGTTTTAAGTTTAAATCAAAATACAATACAAAATTGATCTGAATAATAAGCAGATGTTTAAAACACACACAATTAAAATAAACAGCAATAACAGCAATAATATTTACAATGTGTATTAAAACGTGTTTAAATAAAATTAGGTTAGAATTTTACATGCAAGAAGTGAATACTTCTATTAATACATCCAAAAAAGTTTTTTATTGTGAATTAAAATACAAAATGCATTTATTTGCTAAATTCAAATGGATCAATAGTTCACGGAATATACTGCACATTTACACATATACCATAAATTAAACAAACAGATTATTACATGCACGAAGTGACTATTTATATTCATTTAGAAAACTTTATTAAAATAACCTCACGTTAGCAGTATGTATATAAATAAATTTTACTCAAGCAATAATAATAATATTTACACAAATAAAATTGTATTACAATTATTACACGAAGGAAGTAAATGCTTCTATTGTAACAGCCATATAAGTTATCTAGTTTTAATTAAAACACAAAATGCATTTATTTGATAGCTAAATTCAAATGGATCAATATTTCACGAAATATACTGGACAATTACGTAAGTATATACACCGTAAATTTAACTAACAGATTATTACATGCACGAAGTGAATATTAATATTCGTTTAGTAAAATTTATTAAAATACCCTCTTACCCTCAAAATTTATATTTAAATTTGACTCAAACAGTAATAGTAATATTTACACAAATAAAATATGCTTAAAATTATTACATGCGGGAAGTGAATCCTTTTATTGTTACAGTCATATAAGTTGTTTAGTTTTAACTAAAATAAATTTATTTGATAGCTTAATTCATATACTGCACATTTACAAATATACCGTAAATTAAACAAACAGATTGTTACATGTACGAATTGAATATTTATATTCATTTAGTAAACTTTATTAAAATACCCTCACGTTGGATTATAATTATTACATGCAGGAAATGAATCCTTCCAATGTTACAGCAATATAAGTTATCTAGTTTTAATTAAAATACAAAATGCAGTTGTTTGATAGCTAAATTCAAATGGATCCATAGTTCACGGAATATACTGCACATTGACACATATACCGTAAATTAAAGAAACACATTATTACATGCACGAAGTGAATATTAATATTCATTTAGTAAAGTAATTTAAAATAACGACACGTTAACAGAATATATATATTTAAATTTCACTCAAGCAATAATAATAGTATTTACACAAATAAAATTATATTACAATTATTACATGCAGGAAGTGAATCTTTTATTGTGAATTCAAAAGAATATAATGTACATTTACATATTAAGAAAACAGATTCTTACGTGCATTAAGTGAATATAATTATTCATTTCACTCAATCAAATTGTTCTCAAGCAATAATTGTAATATTTACACAAATAAAATTAGATTACAATTATTACATGCAGGAAGTGAATCCTTCTTTTGTTACAGCCAAATAAGTTTTCTAGTTTTAATTAATACAAATACAATTTATTTAAGAGGTTAATTCAAATGGGTCAATAATTCAAGGAATTTACTGCACATTTACACAACAAAAAAACAGATTATTACATGCACGAAGTGAATATAAACATTCAGTTAGTACAATTTATTAAAATAACCACACGTTAACATAATATATATATATATATATATATATATATATATATATATATATATATATATATATATATATATATATATATAATTAAATTTCACTCAAGCTGTAATAGTAATATTTACACAAAAATTAAATTAAAATTTTTTACATGCAGGAAGTGAATCCTTCTATTGTTGTCTGGATCTAATTAAAATACATAATGCTTTTATTTGATAGCTTAATTCAAATGAGTTTATACTGCGGAATATACTGCACATTGACATATATACCGTAAATACAGATTATTACATGCACAAAGTGAATATTAATATTCATTTAGTAAAATTAATTAAAATAAGCACATGTTTACAGAATATATCTAATTAAATTTCACTCAAGCTATAATTGTAATATTTACACAAATAAAATTATATTACAACAATTACATGCACGAAGTGAATATTAATATCCATTTAGTAAAACTTATTAAAATAGACGCATGTTAACAGAATATATAAATTTCACTCAAGCAATAATAATAATATATACATAAATAAAACAAGATTACAATTGTGACATGCAGGAAATGAATCTTTCAATTGTTGCACGCATACTTTTTCTAGTTTTAATTAAAATACGAAATGCATTTTTTGATACCTAAATTCAAATGTATCAATACTTCATGGAATATAATTCACATTTACAGAATAAAAACAGATTATTACATGCAGGAAGTGAATATTAAGATTCAGTTAGTAAAATTTACTAAATTATCTACATATACATATATGCTGTTAAATACAGGTAACCCTCCAAGAACACGGCATTCGAATAACGTGCATACCTATTTCCTCAAATTGCACGGTTTCAAACAACACGATTTTCGTTATTCTGTTTTATTTTGTTTTTTTGTATATCATAACAAAAAATAAAAAGTAAAACGTAACATTTTTTTTCTTTTCTTTTTTGTAGTTTCGAACAACACCATTTTAAAGAACACGGAACGAATTAATCGTGTTCTTGGAGGGTTTCCAGTATATGTATATACTTAAATTTCACTAATGCTATAATAGTAATATATATATATACAAATAAAATTAAATTACAATTATTATATAACGGAGGTGAATCATTCTATTGTTACAGACATGTAGGTTTTCTAGTTTTAATTAAAATACAAATTGCGTATAATTGATAGCTTAATTCAAATGGATCAATATTTCACGAAATATACTGCACATATACTGAATATTAACATTCAGTTAGTTAAATTTATCAAAATAATCAATTAACATTATGTATATAATTAAGTTCCACTCAAGAAATAATAGTCATATTTACATAAATAAAATTAGATTACAATAATTACATGCAGGAAGTGAATCCTTTTAGTGTTACAGCCATATATAAGTTTTCTAGTTTTAATTAAAAAACAAAATGCATTTATTTAATAGCTTAATTCAAATGGATAAATAGTTCACGGAATATACTGCACAATAACACCTATATACACGGACCAAAGTAGATTATTACATGCAAGAAGTGAATATTAATATTCATTTAGGATTTTTTTTTTTAATAAGCACATATTAATGGAATATATATATATATACTTAAATTTCATTCAAACAATAGTTACTTTATTTACATAAATAAAATTAGATTACAATAATTACATGCAGGAAGTGAATCCCGTATTGTAATTTTTATGATCATATACAAATAATCTATGTTCTATACCAAATACATTGCTCCGCAAAAACTGATTAGTTCGACAAAGAAGTTAAGTTAATTGTCGGATAGTTCTCGCTCAATCCTATACGATTAAGCCCAAAGAGTTTTGGGAGGTTGTAATGAGATTATCTTACCGTGGAGTTGAGATTCGGTTTTTTGGCCTTTACAAGTAAAATGTTTCAGAAGGTTGTAATGGGACTCTCATACCGATAATTGCCAATATTTAGCCGCTTTAAGAATTACCATAACATCCTGGTGGAAGTTGAGATTTTGGTTTTTGGTTATCGGTCTCATTAAGATTATTGAATAGTTTCTAACTTTAGTGAATAACTATGAACCTAAAAATTCTAAATTATATTTGAAATAACATCGGCCTAAACCCTACACCATTCTCCAAAATTTAAGCGGAAATGACAGTTTTGGACAATTAAATTGTTTTTTACAAAAGTTTTGTGTCGCTACCGCCCAGACGGATTGACAGATTACGATGTTACTTCATACTTAAGACTTTTCCATTAATTCAAATATCCTAGTGACAAGTATAGATGGAATCTGTGAACCGAAATTTACAATTTTTCACAACTCATAATTAAAATTTTCTCGATTTTCATAGCCCCAACTATTTCAAAAATATTTCTATTTAAAATTTGCCCAAAATTTAAGCGAAAACATTTTCCAGACAAATTGACTGTTTTAAGGCTTTCTAATTTTTACAATGTTGAAATGTATAAAATTTGAAACTTTTTACTCGTAAAAACTAGAACCAGAACTGTCTGAAAATTATAAAGAGATCAATGGCCAACTACAAAAATCTCAATTTCCACCATTCTCGATATGAGAATCCCATTACAACCGCCCTGCATGAAATTACCATTTTAATGGTCGGAGCGCATTTGATACATCATAAAATTACTACCTTAAAATTTCTAGATTTAATATCAATATTTTTAGTTAGTGTGTATCGCAGTCTTTTAACGAATAAATATTTGTAGTAAAGAAGAAACATATAATATTCGTTAATTATAACGTCAATCATTAAAAGCATGGTGATCATGACAGGGTAAACAGAATAAAATTTAATTGTCTATATAGTTTTTTGTCATGATAGTTATCACAATAGATGACGGTTTTGCCAGCGAGTAAAATTATAATTTTTTGGGCCACCTTTTGACTCACGATACCCAGTGTGGACTAGATATTTATGACGAATATGTGAATTTGTTAAATTGTTAAAATAGCTTGCTAACGTTTATGGTACATTCAATGTTGCTACTTTTGATACAAAAATAGATTCACAAAGCATTCTCAGCTTTACGTTTTATTTAAATTTTTTTCTATCACAGAATTTAATAGTAAACCAATCTTCAACCTCGAATATAAATCGGTAAATGCAGAAAAATGTTTTATCGTCAAAAGATTTCGAACGTCCCAACCTTATGCTTGAAGTAAAAAATTCTTCTATATTTCTTTGGATGAAATTTATAGTCAAAAGGATCAATCAATCATTACTTTTAAATTTCTTCGTTTCTTCCAATACCTGCATTATATCTACATTATGCAAATATTTTCCAACAACCTAAAGGTTATACATAATGTATTCATATGTCTTTCGGTTTCCTTCTTTACTCGTGTATAGATAAATATCGCTTTTACATAATATGAGATCGATAGAAAAGTAAAATGAAAATTACAAAATAAATTAAATTTTCTTTTTTGAGCAATGGAAGATAAATAAAATGTACGTGTGTGTGCAGAGATCTAGTCTACATATGGGGTACCTATAGGAGATGAGATCGTACGAATGCATATCCATGAACAGCTATTGTCCCGTCGTTAACACGATATATTTTAGGATGTCGTTTTAATACACCATTTTTGCACTATCCTATTATGTTAGATATTCTGTATATGCCGAATATAAATAACCTTTATGAAATTATTATATTCTAGTTTTTCTTAAAAATTGAATGTACAAAATACATGGTGGTATATCAAACGGGTTAACTTGTTCGACAAGTTGCACAATATTTCTCGGATTATTCAATATTATTATTACATTATTATTTGTTGTGCTTTTTTTAAAATCGATTGTGCACAATTGTGTGTCTATAGAGATTTTGTTGCAGCTCATTGAAATCTAAAAAAAAATGCTTTACGTTCGACATGCAAAATTCGTATAAAATTCTTAATATTCTTTGTGTAGCTCAATGTATCAAAGTAAAGAGAGCTTTTTGTAGATATAAAGAAAATTTAAATGCAATTTTATTAGTTTTTCTTCGTATTTACTTATGTGTATATCTATATACTACGTATGTATGTACCAAAATGAAAAATGTATATTAAATACGTGTTTGATTATTATTCTTTCAGATAGTTGATGGTGTTGGGTATAAACTTTTGCTATAAAACATTGAAAATTCATTTGAGATTTTATATAAATCACCATTATATGAAATTTTATTGCATTTATTTTTATTCACTCTGTAATTTGTTTTTATTTTTGGAGAACTTAATCCTTTCTGTGTTTAATTCTAACGTGTTAGAAAGCTTTCTATGACCTCTGTTCTGCTGTAAAAATATAAACTGTATTCAAGTATAACGTTAATTGAATTTTGCAATTTCAATTGGTAAACGTGATGTTGTTATATTTACGCCATTGTTTTAAATGAATGGTGTTTACCTGAATAATTTTTTCTATTAAAATTTTCAAAGAATTTTCTTGATTGAATTGGAAACAAACGAGGTGGTGCTAGAACTACGTTACTTAACGTAGATGGCAGTAGTTATTTTTGGGAAAAAAAACTATGCCCCAAAGTACGAACCTCATGTAGTTTGAAGGCGCTAAATTATTTAGTATTTATTTGGCAGCCATCAATAGTGGAAGCGCTCAGTAAATTTGTAAAACTAAGCAACACGACAGCATTTGGCTCAAAAGAACGTGATATCTCATCAGGTTCCTCATACAATTTGGTCGCCAATATAACCTCCTAATATAAGTCTCTTTTCACCATAATACAATGAAAATAAAACATATCTAAAAATAATCTAAACTGTTTGTTCAGAACCGAAATAAGTTCTATTGGCACGACAGTGGTGACCAACGGTAGTTTTTTTTACTCCAAAATAGTGTTGAAAATTTTGCGTATTTCGAACATTCCAAGTCATCAATTCCCTTGTCTCGATGATTATTTATCACCGTCCTTTAAAATTGCGTTCGTTATTTTCATATTTTACTCCACATCAAATGCCTACGATACGGTAGTCTGGTTAGAGTGCAGACAGAGAGACTTCCGCAGGACGCACATCCTGGACCGTCTCTGCATGCAACTTCAACAAGTGAGTACACTGCACCTCGTGGCGGCTACTGGTAACTACCTAGTAACGAAGGTAAACTAAGTGTGTGACGGCCATGGTGCTTCTATAGAGGGTTAGCGTTGGGCTACAACCCAACCAGCAAAAAACAATTGTTACAAAACTAACAAAAGTTTTGGAAATATAAACTCGCATTTAAAATAACGACCTCGGACTGAAAATATAATATCAACGATTTAAATTTTGCAACATGTAATGTATTTAGCTTAAACCGTCTGTAGAGCTTTCACCAACTATTCGATCTTGCATCTCAGTATAAGCTCGATCTTATTAAACTACAAGAAAATGGGCTAAACCGCAACATCGTCATAGCAACAACTTCGATAGGGATGAGCTTGCGGCTGGTTTTCTATGATCAGTATCCGTTTACGCCAATTTATAAGAGATTTTAGATCCAATACAACCCGATCTGCGTATACTTCGATTGCACAACTATCACTTCAACATGTCATTTGAAAATGTATTGCCCCACCGAAAGTGAATTTAAAATATGCTAAGAACACATTCTACGACCACCTCGAAAGACACAGTTTTAAACAAAATTCATCTGCAATGTAGGCAGTATTCATCATGGCACCATCGCCACAGACTTCCTACGCCTTCCGCCAAACAACAATGGAATCCGTTCCATCGAGCTATTTTTTCTACATAATCTGTTGCAAGCCAGCACGTACTCCCGCCGTGATGGTTGTCGGTTAACAATATTTTATAATTTTTATGAAATTATATTGTATTTATATTATAACAGCTTTTCCAGTTTTGATTTGTCCAATCTTTGGTTCAAACTTTTGGTATTTCGGGCTCGGTATAATCCGATATATTTAAATATTTGGTTTCGTTCCATTTCACTATAGTAAATACGAATCATTTGATGTCACATTAAACCAATCAAAGCTTGAAGCAGATGCAAATCGCTGCATCCTTTGCGGAATAAAACTATTAAGATTACATTCCTAGCCTACCGCCCCCCCCCCCCTCAAAATACTAGAAGAAGAAGAGTTAGCAACGGAATATGGGGTATGTGAAGGAAAACTTGAGGAACTTTCTTTGGTTTCAAACGGAAATGGGTTGATTAGACAGATTATTAAGCTCTAATATATGACCGGGCTTTATTGCCAAAATTATTCAAATTAATAAAAGAATCCGAAAGTTCGAATCCCTAGTGGTTCGAAAGTTGTTCTTAAGTTCTTCAAGTAAGGAGTTTACCAGATGACGTGGTGAAAGCCGTTGGATTAATACAATCATTTAATTTGAGGAGGAAGGCCGTTAACTCAGATAAGAAGATTTTCATCCAATTCAGACCGAAAACAATGTGGCCAGGTTTTAGATTCCTTTACAAAGTCGGGGTAAAGTAGGTTCTTTTAAACGAACATTACCTGTTTAATAGGATTTAACTTTAGCGGAGAACATCAAATGTTAAATTACCAAAATATTTTAAAAGATTTTCTTTGTTTAATACACCAGAAAAGGGAGTGATATAGAGCTTTCAAGGTCGGCATCATTTTTTTTTCTTTCATTGGATTATGGTTATTCATGGATATTGATAAAGAGATGCAAAAGATAGATGAATTATGCGGGCTTGATCACGCCTCAATGGAACTGTTGTTTGCGCACCTTCACCTTTCTTAAACAGAACCTGTTAGGAGGCTATACTTGAAAGTTATCATTGATTGACGTTGATTATCGCAAGGATTGTTGTAATCTTAACGAAACGCGCTATACACTTAAGAAGTGAATCGCTGCAAAACATTCAAAAAACGTGGTAAATTTTACTCGATTCATCCATTCAAAAAAATCAATGTTATATTGAGTCATCTGTGATTAGTGAAGAAGCGGAGATTCGTCGGAAGAGCGAATTAAATCTTAGGTTATTGTTTCAAGTTGAAATTTAACACTGATTCATTGTGCTTTTAGAAAGTACGTCTCTGGTTTTATCTTCCTTTGTGAACGTATACATTTCTTAATTCTTGGTCAATGAAAGCAACGAAGTGGCCATCAGTTTCGCAAAGCGGTAACCTTAGGTTCATTTCAATAGTCAAGCATTGGGATAGTTTCATGCAACATATATAATTTCCGATATTCTGGAATTTCAGTTTAAATACATTAAAACATAATGTAACATAAAATTCAGAAGATTTTGGAATTGGCCACATTATGTACATTTAGGAGAAAACATGTTAAAATTATTATTTTATTTTGCAATAATTAGATCTCATAGTCTTTCCGTACGAGTATATAATATTGTCCTAATTAACAGACTTCATGTTTACTTATAATTAAATTTAATATAAAGGAAGTAAAATATTTTATATATAGTCAACCGACTGAAAGAGCTGGGTAGGAAAGGAAACAAAATAAATTTTGTAGACGGTAATCATTTTTAACACCGGAAGCTGTTTCATATACATTCGATTTCCTAGAAAACCAAATAGTAAAGAATAATATATGTAGACGAATAGGTAAGGGACGATGTTATAAAAATGAACCGACTCAAATCAAATTATGTTGAATGAAATAAAAATCAAATATATAGATTTTTTATAAACGATAATTTACTGGAAAACCAGTAAATTATCGTTTACCGGAAAATCTAATTACCGACCAGTTTTCCTTATGTTATATAAAATGTTAGTATATGTATGTACTGTTATAGGTACATGTCGTCTTGTATAGTCGATAGCATATGCCCGATTCGTACTAAGAGCATTTGACGCATTGTTCGAGTAATACTCGTATGGTAGTCTAATTTAGGCTGTACTTCGCATCTAATTTATCTATAGGAGAATTCCAATTTTATTTGCATAATCTTTGATATTTTCATCTCGACCTTGAGGAATTTTTATTAGTTCAACTTAGACTTGCATTTTAAACAGGAACATCGAATCTGTAGTTAACTGCGTCTATTGATGGACTATGAGTATTACTGTCGCAACGCAACTGCAGTATAATATTGTAATGAGGCCGCTTGTAATTTGTTGAAATTTTGTTAAAATTATGCCCAATAAAACTCCGATTTGATGAAATTGTTTATTAACGAGAATGCTCATCCATTTTTTTATACACCAAAATCCTTACAAATTGTAACTATGCGGATCAAAATTTTTGTTTAACCGGTTATGATAACCTAGCCAAATAAACTATATTGCAATTTAGTTATTATACAGACAAAACCTCCTTTAGCAGGGGGCTAAATGTCAAATATACCATGACTTGTCTCGACCGGATGGAACACCAAACAAGCGTTTTCAGTATTCCAGTTTATTTCGCCATTTAAAATATTTCTCTACTAGCTTCCACATATCGCGACATTTTGGGTAAAGGGCCTTCAATTGAACAGCTCTGCTTTTTCATCTGTTTACTACTTTAGCGGAATAGAATAGTGATTTTTGTTCTGCTGTTCTGAATGTTATTCTGCTGCTTTGGGAGAACTATAGTTTTTCAGTGGTAGGGTGGCACTATTTCGATAAGAAAGCCAGAATTTTTGAAATTACATTTTTTGTTTCAAATTTATGGCCTCAGTTGATGAATATCATTTATGGCCACTGCAGTATAGTTGATGCCCTTAGATTCCGTTTGTGACCTCAAATTGACTGTTCGATGGTGTAAAAATCTATGTTGAGTTGAGAGGATATGGCTTTGCTCGAAATATGTGATGATGATGTTCTACAAGAAAATATCTTGTATCCTGTCAACGTGACTGTTCCTCCTTTCATTCAACAAACAGGTTCGATCTACTGTTAAGATTTCCTCTGTGCTTCGATGGAGGTGGTTATTTTTTCAATAGTTTTGCCACCACTTTCTCAAATTACATTGTGGGGAACCTTTGTTTTGTATACAGAGATCCTTGCTTAATAAAATTCATAATAAGCTGATGTCCATTTTGTTATTTTGTGAATCTCACAACTTTAAAGTTGCTGCAGCTGCTTACACTTGAGTGAAACGCATTAAGTGACTGAATAAAAATGTTTTCCCGGTTGGTACTGTCATACTAGTTGAAAGTTTGTATGGAGCTAGTTAATGGTTACAAACGCTTTTGAAGATCACCAAGTCTTAAAATGCTTAGCACTTTCCCTGTAGGTAGTTGACCCGCCGCTAAACCCACTTATTACTTGTGTGAGTCACGTACTGAAGATAGGTTTAATTCAGTCCTTTCTAAAATACGTTTATAAAGCCAGTCGCTTGCTGCAAAAGTCTAATGTGGTGATTTGCGCCGCTAATAGCTCACATATCTATTTAGCGTTCATGGCTATAAGCAGAATTACCCCTGCACTGTTCAAGTTAAAAATAAATTTTCTCCGCAAACAAATTGGATTATCAATAAGACTTGATTTCACATGATTTAGTGGTAATTTGGACTGAGTGAAGTTAGACCAATTCGTAAATGGTTGGATCCCATGTTTATTATTTGTCGTGTAAGGGGGCAATGAACTTGAGTCGTGACACTAAAACAGTAAATACCTGTGCCAAAAATCGGGGCATATTTTATGTAGCATCATAGTAAAATAAAGTGAAAGCTCACCCAGTCTAAACTACTACTTGATATGCCTGCAGGTTTTAATTTATTTCACTATGATGCTACATAAAATATGCCCAGATTTGTGAGCATATATTTTTGATTAAAGAGCTATAAGAGCACGTATCGTTTTCAGCTGTACCTCCCAGTCGCTCGAAATAGGCCTTCTTTGTCTATAAATGGAGCAAGTAAAGACAATTTTTTATTTTCTTTTAACTCCCCTTATTTTTGTTAATATTTCAAGTTCTTGGTGTCACCATTCATTGTTGTCAACTTCACAGATTCGTTCTGCTGTTTGGAATTTTTAGACCGTATAAGTGTTTGATTCAATAATAGTATTTTCGTAATAGCAGTCGTTTGCAGTTGGCAATTAAAGGAAATTTGCCGGAGCAGATTATCCTAAATGTCATCTGACGGTAATACAATTAAGCATGTTGTATCCATTTTTTGCTTTCATTCACAACAACTTGCAGATTGATTTAACATATCCCTATTTCTTTTGCGGCTTCTCATAGTGGTTTCTCTATTGTGCTGCTATTCCTATAAGCCACAGAAGTCAATGGCAACGTTGTTCTGCTATCCATGCCAAAACCGTTTTAGAGTTCATCCAAGCATATATGCTTTGATTTTGACGTATGAGAATTCTTCTTTAGTTTTACCAAACAGTTTGGTGAGAAGATGTGCTGCACTTAATCGATACCTTGGAAAAGTTATTTGATGTAATTATGCTATATTTGTTTTTGATGCGAATATGATGGTGTGAAATTTCATCTTTACTTTGATTAAAGCTCGTCATTCTAGCCAATGTTTCTTTTTATTGGAATTTCCTTAAACTGGTCAAACTCGTTTCGCAATTGTTTCCATTTTGACAAGATATCAGTAGGTAAGTAATCAGCACGATCCAATTTTCACAGCCAAAGCTTCTGGAATAAAATTTTAACAACAAATATGGAAGGTTTAAGCCAACTCAGAGAATCAAATATTTTTTAAAATTCTGAAAGAAGTGAACTTTTGGAGTAGTTTATAGTTCAGATTTACATTAAATTGTAAAATATCTGTTTAACTCAGGTCAAACCGAGGACCTTTAGTACTTGGCTGTTATTGTTGAGGTTGATTGGTTTTCCATATACCCATTTTGATTGTCAGCAGAGATTGTAATTTTGTATTGAAGAAAGAAACGTTAATCTTTCAGAATAACAGCTTCATATGTGGCTGTTAACAAATCGTCAACATAAACATCGTTTCGGATTATTTCATCATTTTTGGATTAAGAAGGGGGTTGTCTGGTATGCCAGTTGAAAGAATTCGAAACCGTCTTCAAGCAAAAATGTGAAATCCTATGTTCAGGTGACTCTTGTCCAACTTTCGCTGAAAATCGGTATCTTCATTTCGAGCCATGACTTAGCTGGTACATCTTTTATACGTCTGAAGCGCAGAAAAATAGACCAGAGAGACCGCTGGTCTATTGATTGATACTGTTTGATGAGTTTAGAAAAGCGTAATGCGGCTGGTAACAATGGTACACTCATGAATTCCAAGTAGAGTGATTTGTATGCGGTAACCTTCAAAATAGGGTGATTTGTTTGCGGTAATGACTCTGGTAACTGTTCCTTTGTATTGTTCCTTAACTTCTTCTTCTTCTCTCGTTAATAAATTTGAGTCATGTTTTAGGTTTTCCATTTCGAAATTTTTTTCTAAAGTTGTGTTTTAATTTTCTCATCTTATTTTATAAAATTACACAGATTATTTAATTCCTTAGAGCAGTTTCCCGATATATAACACAACCAAATGCAGTACTTTGCGCAATGGGGTTTTCGTTCCTTTACCTAAATTGACCATTTTCTATAATATTTCGAAAAATGCATTTGATTCAACCACAATATTGATTTCATTTTGATTTTGGCATTTTCTGGCATTCTGAATATTTTTCAAATACTCATAATTATTGCAGTTGAATCTAGTCGGTGGTAACGTAGTTTATTTTTCAATTATGAAGAACTTATCATCAGGTATCATCGGTAAAATTGAGTGCACGTGCACGTAGTAATAAGTTTCATTCTAATCGGTGCACTAATCCAGATTTGTATGAGATATATTTTAATGTTATCGGAGAAGTATAAATTTATTACTAACAGGATCTTAAAGTATTTTATGTCCCTAATTTATAGGCAAAATAAACTATTACTTTAGTTTTTTTAATTGCGTATTTCCAGAAGTCACAATAATAATGTTATAGTCTCACGTTTAACTTAATTAATATGAACACTTTGTATTGTATAAAAAAACATGAAAACGAAATTTTTATCTCTCAATCTTCAACAAAATATTTTCATTCGAATTCTAATTCGATTGCCTCATAAATTGTTACACTTGAAATATAATCGTAATTAAGTAAAATCAGATTAATAAATTATGTTCAATCATTTTGACTTCATCAATATACACCGAGCGTTAGAATACACATACATACAGGGAAAATTGGAAAAAGCCTCCTTTACAATACAGAGTACGTATATGCATGGGTAGGAAAGTTTTGGATACACTTAAAGAAAATATATATATATTTACAAACACTTTCTGTGCTTGGTAC
The DNA here is from genome assembly GCA_932526605.1 of Nephrotoma flavescens. Lineage (NCBI taxonomy): Eukaryota > Metazoa > Arthropoda > Insecta > Diptera > Tipulidae > Nephrotoma > Nephrotoma flavescens. The sequence continues at coordinate 312,359,405 of OW052220.1, forward strand.
ATAGTTTTGTATGCTTTTTATTATGCTGTAATTTTATTTAATTTGTTGTTGTTATAGGTTTGATGAAAATAGAAATGTGTGAAAATTATTCCACATATAAAAACCATTTTTCTTACGTTTTTTTCATCTTAATTTCATTTCATGTGTTTTGTGTATGTATAATATGGATATGCTTTCATTTCACCACATAATTTATGATTTTACTTATTTTTATTTTTTGTATGTCTGATTGTGTATATGCTTTTCTCTTAAAGGAAAATCACGGCTTTATTGTGTACAGCTTTTTCGAGTTTTTTTTCTGTTGTGTGTGTGTATGTACCGCAACCAGACGTACATGTAGCGTATCACATTAATGAATTTCTTATGATTTTTTGTGCTGCTGCTGCTGTTTGATTTTTTGTGTTTTTTGGTGAAGGTAATTAAGAATGAACGCCATAATATAGTAAAATACAATCTTAATAATTTACGATGTAATCGAGAATATTTATGTGCGGAGTGTGTGCGTTAGGCTATTACATTGCTAAAGAATATATCCAAATAATTATCGCTAATTTAAGCCGAAAAAAAATATGTTTTAAATGTTTTTTGGTGTGTTTTAATTCCGCATTAATAATGATATTAATTAGTGTTTAGGAATAAAATATAATTGTTTGATAAATACACGGTTTTGTAAGGTAGGTAGTTTAGCAGATTCTATTGTTCACAAAGTAACATATTTTTGGTACCGACGATGGCCGCAATCAACACAATCATGACACAAGTAAAAGGATACGTTATGCGTAAAGCACCTTATAAGACGTTTCATCCAAAATCATGACAACCGGATATTTAACAAACAGGAAATTAAACCAACTGCATCACAAGTAGGCGGATAGAGCATTATTGTACACCAATTGTTTTTTTTCACACGAAACCATAGTTCTTCGAAACCAGAATTTTAGAGCCCGAAACCTTCATAAGCGTTTTAAGCTTGATAAACGAGTAAAACGTTTTTGAATGATTGGGCAATATATAATCTTTCCAACCCAAAATATTACGCTCGTTGTGTATGCTTCAAACGTTATGCGGAGCGGTTGGACATTTTAAACAAATTCTTAACTGTAAATTATTGGGTTTATTGCCAGTTCTATTGGATGACTATTTCATGTTTATTGTATATTTTATTTTGAATTCACACAACTTAAATTTTTGACTTTTAAAATTTAACTGATTCAGATGATTTAACTGATTTAACTGATGGTCAGCCTGATATTGATTCAGATTCAACTGACATTTTTTAAGCTCAATCACTGGTTGAGAAATATCTAGTAGTTATTAACCGTCACTTCAATAACAAAATAAAACTATTGATTCAATTTCTTTCCAATAATGTTGAAGTTTTTGAAAGCGACTTAAAACACTTTTAGGGTAGAGTTGAAACTCAGAATCACAGGATCACCTCAACTGGCATATGATTGTATGGATTGAAGATCATCTTAAATTTGAGAGTCTTGAATGCAAAACACTATAATTGATACAATTTGTACATAAGCATTGCCAGATAAAGATTCACCATTACATGATATTGTGGAAAAAACACAGATATGCTACAAGATTGGATAAACAAAATGCAGATTTGCGTTTCTCTGACGAGAGTGTAGTGAATCTAAAATATTTGCACCAAATTCTGATCACTTTATTCGTACAGAAGGAAACAAATTAAGGGCAAAAAATCTACTCTCATGGATGAATTCCGAAGAAGCAGATTCTATAGCATTCGAGTTTCTTGATGAAATATAGAGCTTGAAGATCTTGAAAACGTAGATTTTTGAGAGCAATGAGGGCAGTCGAGCAATGAACAATACTGAATTTCAAAATGTAATTCGTTATTATAATCATATTACTCAAAACATTCAAAACCAGTAAGCAGGACCTCTTGATAGAGTCAAAATTTTCATCACAGAAGGTCTTTTACATTGAATGTTTGTAAAAAATCAAATCATTGCGGTAGTTACGAAAATAATTTGAATGTTTTGTCGAAATTGACTCAGTACTTGCTGCTCGTCTTGTATAAATGTACGGACACTGCACCGATTATTCAAGCTTCTAGTGCAAAAAGACAGTAAAAACGCTAGGATTCTACCACTGACTGTAAATTATCTTTAGAGTTCATGATCATGCATGATTAAAAATAGATAGCGGCAAGATAGTTGTTCCGAGGAGTAAAGGTTTTAGTGTTTGGAGGTCCGTTCCAACCAAATTATATGCAGCCGGCAATTAAGTTATGACGATGCTTCTAACTTTGTTAATTTATCAGACGAGAATGGGAGAATTACTTCCAGAGCATATTGAAAAAATATAAAATTAGAATTTTTGTTGGTGCTAAGCTTATATACTTCGTTCTAATGTTGATGATTCAAAACGTTCAGTGAATAGAGTCATTGGCAAAATAACGGCAATTAATTGGCCAAATTTTAGAAGAGCGCAACTCGATGTAAGAGAAATCCGATTGATTTAACTGATCATAAAAGGGTTTCCTGCATTAGAAAATTTTGGTACAGCAGGGCGTCGCATGTTGCCAATTGTGTTGAGCTCTGCCGCCACATCTCATAAAATTTAAGGCAGCACATTAGATTTAGTAATCGCTGATATTTCAGGTTTCTTTCTGAAAATTAAAAATATAAATCCAGTACCATTAACAGACAAAAAACATTCAATTTTGCTCTTAAAGAAATGGAGCTTATATGAGAAAATGTCCTCCTAAATTTTAAAATAGTTAAATTTAAGAATTTCTTAAATTGATAATAATAAAATGAACCAAAAATTAAAAATATATTTTTTTTTCTTAGTGATATACGCAAGAAAAATAATAAGAAATGCAGATTAAATTTTGAAATTGATTGTAGTAACAGATTTTATAATTAAATTATCTCGTTTGACTTTAGATATTTTAACTGTTATCAATGAATTATGTAAATTTACAGCTTTACAAGTGCATTATTAAAAGTGTGATCCTTAATAACTTATCACTTAAAATTGGTCTACCTTTCAAAATAAATGAAGACCGAATATTAAGAGCATGTTTTGCTGAGAATCCGCCCATATCGGTCGGACAGATGGCCGACAACCACATCGCCGGCAAGAATTTTGGCCGACAAGCCACATCGCCGACAGAACAACATCGCGGACATCCACTTCGCCAACACCCACATCGCCAACAACCACATGGCCGACAACCACATCGCCGGCAGGAATTTTGACCGACAAGCCACATGGCCGACGCAACAACATCGCCAACACCCACTACGCCTACACCAAGTATGTGAAGATAGCCTAAATTCCATCCCGAAAAATGTGATGGCAACACTAATTATTGTTATCATGACATTTTGTACTCTCACCCCAAAAAATCTCGACATTTTTACTCTCAGCCCCAAAAATATTTGCTATCATGATAGTTAAAAAATGTCATGACAGATGAAATTTTTGGAAATACTTGTACATGTGTGTGAAATAAGCCCAATTTTCATGGGTTTGTGAAGATAGGCTAAATACAGTCTCAGACGAATGCTATAGCATCAAAATTATTGCTATCATGATATTTTCTACACTCAGACCAAAAAATCAATACAGTTTTACTATCAGCCCCGAAAATTCTTAATATGACGATAGTTAAAAACTATCATGACAATCGAAATTTTCGAGCTTGAGAGTAAAAAACGTCGGGATTTTCTTATGTGCACATCGTTTATTGGGTGAATGTTTAAAGAAAACCTAAGACTTTTCATTGAGATATGGTCCATAGAAGTCAAGAAGTATTCGTTGGCCCAACTAGCGGTGTACATCGTGTGATAGGTGACTATTTAAGGATCATGTACGATTTTTTTAGAATTTTTCCATGTATAAGATGTGATCTTTCGGTGATGTGGTTGTCAGCGATGTGCGTGTCGGTTGTCGATGTGGTTGTCGGCGTTGTGACCCATACGGCGATGTGACCCATAGTTCTTTCAAAATGGAAATAACTTAGCCAATTAAAAATAATTCTATAGATAAAGAAAGCAAACTGGCTAACTGCTAACTATGGCACTTAATCCATTTCTGAATGGAGAGGGATTTCTAAGAATAAGAGGCAGTCTGCAAAAACCGTTGTTGGACTCTGAAGTGAAAGTTACAGCTATTCATCCTGCCCATATCACCAATAGTAGAACTTTAATCAGTTATGCACATTTTTAAATGATGCATGGTGGAATCGAACTCACTTTCTTCAAAAGTTCAGCTTTTCAGATTTTTTGCAAATATACCTCTGTTATACATAGCCACTCATTACGAAAAATGAAGAAAAGGCCATTTTCTCGTAAATTATAATAATTTATGATCTTTTATTTTGTTCTATTAAAGTCAAAAACAGATAATACAAAAACAAATTATTAATAAATGACAATGGAGCGCAATAAAAATAAAAACAATTACAAAGTGAATTTAAGCTTTGCGTTATCGTTACTATTATCTTTTTTCTTTATATTATGCATAAGTATAGGAGTATGTACCACTCACATGTAGATGTACCTAATAAAATATTTTTAAATTTGTTTTTGATTTGAGGTAAAAAAATTCCTAGAAATTTTGGTTTATATATTGAAATACAGTAAGTGCTCAACTTAAGCGAATTTGAATAACGTGAATTCGTACTTACAGGATTTTTAAAAAAAATTAGTTTTTGAGTTTTTTTTGTTGTTGTAGGTTTCTTATTTTTTTTGCGCTTTATATTTACGTTTTCTGAATTAATAATAATTTCTAGAAATAATATAAATAATAATGTTTTATTAAATATTTGTATATGTAGATCTATTCTTTTTTCAATCATCCTATACAACTAAAAAATATTTCTCGAACTTAAGGTTTCTTCGACTGACGCGATTTTTTGACTTACGCGAAAACCTTCACGGTAAATTAGTCACGTAAGTCTTACTGTATCCAATATGAATCGAAAAAAGCTCTTGTCTTATTTTTATATGAATGTATGTGTGTGTATGTGTGCTATGTGTATTCATATAAAGGTATAAAAGCAAAATGACAGATTGATAGATAAAATATGAATTTATTTACATGGAGATGACATTCGAGATACGAGTCGATTGTTTTGTGATGTTAGTGTAAATAATTGATCAATAAGTTAACATAATAAAATATTATTAAGGACAAGCTTTAGGAACAAAAGTCAAAATACTTTGTGAGTGTATTTGTATTCAAGATTGTCATAGCGACAGGCTATCTTTAAATACTTAAATATATAAATTATACCCGACGCAAAAATTAACAATTTAATTGTCTATGCTCTTTATTGTAACATAAATTTAAGAGTTTCTGTTCCATGAGAAAATTTATTAATGTTAAGTGTTTTTCTTCAAAGTACTTTACGAACACATTCTTTTTGCGTATTTTTTGGTGTAGGTAATTTAAATGTATATTAGATAAGACAAATTTCCAATGTCAATTTGTTTTAATCATTTCTACGAGTAAGATAATTTATTACGTTCTCAAGTACACACGAAGTATTTAATAAAATTAAATGTTGATTAAATAATTACGGTTTGTGTGTACATACGAGAACATTGTCTGCTACGTCCAAAAACATTCGAAATTCTATAAAATTGATTTTACTGGGCACATAGTAACAAGTACAACCGTAAATTTTTCATTTGAAATTCAAGAATTAATTTTATATAAAAGTGTTCTAAACACATAACTCTTATGTACACATATATTCTTGCTATTAAATTGCAATTTATTTAACTGGATTAGATAGCCAAAACTTTATTTTAGTTTTTGCAAAAGTGTCTTAATAAAATGAAAATTACCTAAAGTTTCATTATAAAAATGAAAAGAATGAAATAAAAATATTGATTAGATAATGTTGTTTCAATGAAAATTCACATAAATTTCAAACGAAAATTTTACGATTTAAGTTTGTTTCGATAAATTTTAATATTAAAGTGAGATTTTGTAACAATCTTCATCCTATAAAAATAGAAAAATAGTTGAATTATAGGCTATTGTTTGGGCGCCCAAAGTGGGGCTAGTACCCACGACCCAGAGATTAAGAGTCTGATGCTCTACCGCTTGGGCTAGCCGGCCTAAAAGGTGTACACTTACTTAATTCAAATAATATGCAACTGGCACAAATTTATGATATACATTAGTTGCGAATTTATTTGCAGCATCACTCTGAACAAATGATCAAATGAATAATGTTTGTCCGTAGTTTAAAATTCGAGATTGACTGTTTATATTGTACATGTGAGCGCTTTTGTCATACGCCGCTTTCAAAGTATGTAACACCTTATCTTAATGGTATACAGTCGATCGGGTTTGGACGTAATATATTTACTTAGCAAATTTTCGTTTGGACCATCGAGCAAATTTTTCAATTTATACTCTGAATCACGCTCCGCTACATGTTGGCCAAACCCTAAAAAATAAGAAGGTAATTGGTAGTAGAATGTACACAGTTTCGAATGGGCACAGTAGTTTCATGAAGCTGGTTGCAATGCCATGTGTTCCTGATAGATAGTTTCGAATTTCTAACAAGATTGTTTTGTTTACTTTCTCCGAAGCAATTGCATCATATTTCCTTTACTAAGCTGATCAGCTTTTGGATTGAGCTTTTTATTTATATTCGTTGCTATCTAGATTAATAGTAATGGCTTTAATGAAAGACCCCAATGGGTTAAATAATCCTCTTTTTTGCATATTTTTATTCATGTTGGACATGATGTTCCACAAAGGGTGTTTGTGACTTTACATAACAAAATTATCGTTGCAACTTCATACTGCGTATTTTAAAATAATTAGGCATCTCGGCCGTGTTTTTGTTCGTTGCGATGATAGTTGGAACATTGGTTGAAATGTCTCGCGGATTGATAAGATTAAATAATTTAGAGTATCGTTCGTTAAACCTTGCATTACTTAATTGTAATGCCAATATACTCTTCCCTTGGGAAAGTTCAAAGGTATTCGAATATTGGGACTGATAGTTCCACAGTCATCCTAAAATGATATAATTATCATTTCAATTAGAATAACGCTGTAAAATTTAATGTGAATTATTATGTATTATTAAATATTTTTAATGTTAGCCGACTCGTTTCAGTCGGCGAAAAATGACGGTAATGCAGATTCGGTGGTAACAACCAACATTTGTCATTCGAAAAATGTCGATGAAGTAGATTCAAAAACAACGTATAATACACGTCAATGTGAAATACACGAGTCCAGGAAAACACGATTGAATAAACCGAAACACAAAATTTTAAAATTTGTAAAAATCGACTTAAACAGTCAATTGTCATGGGTGGAAATATTATCAAATGAAAGGTCTTAGGTTCAAAACTGGAAAAAATTTCAGATCAAGTTTCATGTTTTGAGGCCGGGAAAATTCGATTGAATAAAACGGTTGAATAAAATGGTTAAGAAATCCATAGAAATACACAGCCGAAAATTCCGATAATGCAGAGTAAATATAACCAGGATTAAATGATAGCCGAATAATGTCGATAACGCAGATACAAACTTCTTGTCGGAAGTTGGAGTGTCGGAGATTTGGCTACTTCTTAAAATCAACGTGTGTGCTATTCCTTTGAGTTTTTCCGAACTCCCAACATAGAAATTGACCTGAAATTGTTCATGAGCATCATGACACTTTAAAGGTATATTTCTAGAAAATTTTCAAATTTTGTGTGTGCGATATATTGAATTATGTTTTCCAGAACTTCCAATATGAAAATTGACCTGAAATTTGTTCCAGGTGTGAGTATCATTAAGATCTTTCATTTGAATTTATTTCCAGCCATGTCACTTAAAACGGTCAATTTTTATAAATATTCAAATTTTGTGTGTGCGTTATATTCAATCGAGTTTTCCCATAGGTACTCTCTAAATGAAAATTGACCTGACTTTTTTTAAATTATAATTTTTAGAAGGCACTTCATTTAAAATATTCTCCAAACACGCCACTGTAGATTCATACCACGTCTTACCTCCGAAAACATCTAATACAACACTTAAAGAAATTTGGTTTGGTATATTAGTTTCACTTGTTGTGAAAGAAAATTTCCTGTTTTAAATTTTTTAGTTGGTTTTTGGGAAGAATAAATTAAAAATTTCTAATATAAATAATTATTTTCCAGCACAAAATTTGTATTTGCATTGTCGACATTTTTCGGCTGGAGTTGGCTAAATTTAATAGGGTTGATAGGACTCGAGGGTAAATTTATTTTAGTTTGGCGAAGTTTTTTTCTTTAATTAATTCGCACCCAAAAAAAAAATTTTGAAATATTTTTACACGTTTTTCACTCGTGGTTTATTATCAAATAAAACAGTATAACAGTATCAATATAATTTTTTATTTATTTTAGACAATGGTTCAGGATATTTTTTCGCCAATAGATTTTTTTAAAAATTCCATCCTAGAACATCAACTGTTGGCCACTTTTTACATAAATGTGCACTTAGTGCACCAATAACACAAACAACCTTGGTTTTAAGGTCATTGAGTGTTTGTAGTTTTTTGGAGTAATCAACTGAGTGGCCAACTGAATTTATACGCCTTGAAATGCAAACCTTCATGTGAATCCAAGTTCTTGAGAACGACGTCTAATTGATTGTACTCGATTTTCATCTACACTTTGATTCATATACATCGTTATTTTAAGCAGTATACGTTTACTTTTTTGACGGGTTGAACTCTTAAGGTCATAAACACCACCATAATTGGTCTTCAATATATTAATTACATTATTAGTATAATGTTAGTAGGTCGATTATGTTGATAGTAGAGAAATTGAAATTTAAAATATAATAAAAATTACTGTATCCGTAATGTACCATAATGGTATATTATGGTATAAGCTTGTACATAAATATTTAGAAAAAATATCCGATCCTGTAGACATCACACGATAATTTTCTTAAATACATAAAATACATTAAAAAATTACCATAATAATTCATCATCAAAGCTAATTAGGTTAAATTTGTGTACACAATAAATTTACCGCCAGACGAAACCATAAATTTATCGATCCACATTCATTTTACTCTAATCTTAGAGAAGAAAACAACAACCACCGCACCAATTTAATATTTCTAATTAATAATTTTAAAATTCAAATAAATGACAAACATTTATCAAAATAAATATTTATGAATTGATATGAAAAATAATAAATTTTATTCCAACTACGAGTAGAATACGGGGAGTAAATTAACTTTCATTTGCAATTAATTTTGTGCTACAGCTAGAGCTTTTATATATATAGGTACATATATGTATACGTTCTACATAAGACACTTGAATATGAGAAATGTGTTTTGTTTATATTTACACGCACACATCTACATATCTACCATAAATAAACTTAAGAAATTTTTCAGTTACAAATAATCGGGCTGTTTCAGAAAAGCACCTATATATAGTGGCACTGTGGCAGTATATTGTGCAGTGTTGTGCAAAATGAATAATGGCTTGGCATAATAGTAATAAAATACCAACAGAAGAATATATTTTCCGGAAGAGTTTTCTTTGTTTTTAAACAAAATGAAAAACCAACAGAAGACAGAATTTTAAAAAAACATACGTAATACTTTATCATTTTAGTTTTACACTACGAGATTGTATGAATAAAATTCATTGAGTTCTGGTTTTTAGCAACAAAACGACAACTTTTTTTTTCGTTGTTAAATGTGTTACATTTATGGTTATAATCTATCTTGAGATAATCAGATTTTAAAAGACATAATTTTTATTATTGTTATTATTTTTTGTGTACTCTATGTTTATGGATGATGAGAAATTTCCTAATGAATTTATGGTTACTCATTTATAATGAAATTATACAATTTACTCATGATGTAATATGTGCGGCTGTTCCATATTCGCTTGTGGTACGAAAATAACATTGTATTGGGGGAAATGGCGTACGCAATTATGTTTCGAATCAAATATTAAAATAATTATTAGGAATTGTAGTATGGCAAAAGCTTTATCATATAGTAATAACTAAAGTAGAATATTTATATATTATAATGAATTAGTGGAACTAACATTTCTAATTGCTTTCTAAAATATTTACCCCGTAGTAACTAAAACTACATTAAACCGTGTACGAGAATTCCTGTCCAAAAGTTCCAATATATTCAAGGTTACTTACAAAATGAAACGCTGACTCTTATTTGTTATTTTCCTATATCAACGAAGCAAATTATATCAAGGCATATCAAAAGTTATGAAACATTCATTCAAACGTGTTTTGAGCAACAAACAATAACACAAGCGACACGACATACGATAGCACATTTACACGATTCATATGTGACGAGGTGGTTTGTGGAATAAATGCTCTTGGTTCTGAGGCGGAATGTCTAATGGTTGGCTCAATTACAGCGCAACTCAAAAGATAAGTGCTGAGACTTAATAGTGTGGAAGTTAGAGACATTTTAAATTTGATGTCCAACCTTTGATAAACTTTTAGCAGTGCTAAATAAGAGAACGGATGCTTTGCAACGGTTAAACCATAAACATTAAAGCGCTTATTAGGAAACAAAATTAACAGCACTCGATCAGAATCGAAGCACGGTGATTCAAATTCTCTTGGTTTATTCCATTTTGATGGGGTCGGCTGAAATTGGTTACACGCCGATTTGCGAGAGTTACTCGAAATTATTTAATTTGAAATAAACTTGCAGAGGAAAGCGTAAGCTTTCTCAACATTTTTCCGTTTTTCGCCGTTTGTCGTTTAAAGGCATTTATCGCTTTCCAGGAATGATTGTATAGAGTGTTTGGTTTGCTAGTGCCTTATTATTTGAAATACTTTCTTTTATTTTGTTAAAGTAAGGGTGTACTGATACATTTTCTCTTTGCTTGGTCGCCCTCAACCTATAGTACGATAATTCTTGTTTATCGCCTTAAGTCTCTAGCAGAATTTCTTTTATTTCTTGGAAATTCGATGAATTTTCTTTAATTTTATTGCTGCAACACCTCACCAAAGGCCGGCACGATTTAAGTAAGTCAATATTAATTGAATCCGGTATTTTAAATAAATCAGTCATCAATTGTTGTTGTTGTCGGTCAGTTATAGGTGTTTGTGCAGCTGCTTCGATCTTTCTGTCGTGTTCTACCGACTTCAACGTCGTTAATTGCGATTGGCCAGAAACAGTTTTTAATTGGTTTGTTAAGTCATTAATGTTTCGTGATCCATTATTTTGTGAGCGGGTGAAATACTGCGATTTTCTATTTTGTAATTCACAATTCATTCACTTATGCTTTTTTTCTCGGGTTGAGTTTTTTCTCTGGTCATGGAGGTAGATTCTAGTGTCAATATTGTGATATACGGCGAAATTCTAATATCTCTTGGTGGTTCATCACCACCAGCCAGAGATGTTGAGGGGTAAAAAAAATCACAAATTATTTAGCATCCGTAACGATCCATGACCCTTTAAATAAAATAATTTTTCTTAATTATTTTATTTTCTCTTTATTTAATTTTAATTCTTTACACTTTGAAAGTATTTCTAAGACGAACTTAAATTAATTTCTTAAATTATCTTCTACGGTTAACAAACTGATTATTTGACTAAAAGGTCTATAATTATTATATTTGCATTTATTATGGTTACGTTGCATTTCATCAGAATTAGGTATGGTTCGGGTTACTACTTGTTTTTTTTGCATCTAATGCTGATTGTTGCACAAAAGTGTGAGGAAGGAATTTTAGAATGTGATTTGCAGTAACATGCTGATATGTAACGGCATTTCTGTATGGTATGTAAAAACATTTCAATACACCAAGAATCCAATATGATTTACAACAAACACATTAAAATGTATATGGGGGTGAGCGTCAAAACAGAGATAAGGGTTATTATACAACCAAAAGGCCTACATACATTCCGTGTCATTTGAATAGAGCCAAGATAATTTTTTTTTCATTTTCCAATTTATTAATTACCTTTTTTCTTGCGTTATTCTCTTTTATGCGTTGTTGGGTAGATAAATCAACAACAAAAATATTTAATGAGATTCGTTCATCTGTGAAAGTAAAACCGTTACTATTTTGAATTTATTTAAAATAAGAAATAAAATTTTTATGTTTTAGTGGTTCACTTGAAAAGACCACGCCAGTTGGCTGTTTGAACTCTCTGATAATTTATTTTACTTTAAATCAAGTTTTTTTACTGTTTCAGCGAAGTGAATTAAAGTTTATCAATTACTTTGTTTTTATTCGTAGTCATGGATAGTGAAGAAACGTGAAGTAAGATTGGGAAAGTATAGGATGCAAGTAAAATCGGCAGAATCAAATCAGTTATCAATCATTACCTTAATAGTATTAAAAACTATGGCAAAAATCGTTACACTCAAAAAAATTTTTGAAGACTTGGATTTCTTTCAAAATCAGGAAACTTATTGATATCAGAAATAAATTATACAAAAAAATAATGAAACATCCGCAAAATAATTCTCTTAAATCAAGACATTCCGACCTAAAGAAAAAGAGTTCTCGAATCAATATGGAAACTAAAAAGCAATGGGAAATTATTAACTCTGTAGGTCGGTGAAGAGGCAAAAAGAAATAAATTTCGCATAAAAGATGAAGCTGGCATTGAACACGTTGTTTATGCGGTAGTGGCCAACACATTCAATAAATTCTTTGTGGAAATGCGAACTTATCTCTCTCAATAACAGCATTGATAAAGTTACCTGTACTGCTCAGGAGGAATATGATAAGAAGTTCTCCAAGCCTGTTTTTGCTCGCCTGTTGATGGTTGTGAAATTCTATCGTTCATAAATGATTTGCAAAATTCTGATTCTAGTGGGTTCGATGAGATATCAAATAGGACTTTAAAACAAATATCGTCGCCCTATGTTTGTTGAAAGGAATATTCTCAACTCCGAAGAAAACAGCTGTAATCATACCTCTATAACATGCGTAATTTCCGACCGGTTTCCAAACTATCCGGATTCTCTAAAATTCTGGTGAAAATTATGAAAAAAAGAATTCTTGAGCACCTAAACAAAACAACTTTTCTTAGTCAATTTGGTTTTAGACTTCACTTGAATTTAAACTGGAAAGCAGGTGGTCTTTTTATCGATGTAACTAAGGCGTTTGATACCGTTAATCACTTGTTGTTATTGGAAAGATTATCTATAGCCAGATTTTGCGGTGTTCCATTTGAAATGCTGAAATTATTCTTATTGTTTCGTCCACAAACTGTTATGATTGATGGCGTGTCCAGTAATTTTGAGTATGCCATTTGTACCGGGTACCGGAGAAGGTGGCATTTTGTTTTTTGCGGTATTTCCTAGTGTGGAACAACTGGTTTAGTTTTGCAAACGAGCAGGATGACTCCGGAATATCTTACAAAGTATTTCTGGAAAATAATTTTCCAAGATTTTCTGAAATTTTTTTACCGTTGCAATGGGCATTTCAACACGATAATGTCCCGATTCATAATGCGCGTGCTGTCAATAACTGGATTGAGAACCAAAATATTGCAATTTACCGTGGTTCAAGTGAACAACTAAGAACACACAAATTTCATTTCTTACGCCCGGTTTACATGCGACCAACATTTTTCTCCTGCAAAATGAGAAAGATGTAACATTGACTTTTTGCACATGAGAGACAAGAAAAGAAATATATCCCAACAAAATTTTGCAGGAAATTTTTTAGTCAATACACCGCAAAATGTTGCCATAAAAATAAAATGTTGCCATAAAATATATTCGATTCGAGTATTTTTATGGCAACATTTTAAAAAATTAACAAGAAAAAAAATTATTTCGTATTTATAAATGTTGAGGATTCATAATAAAAACAGACGCCATAGATAAAAATTTTAATTTCGCATTTTAATTCACTAAAAATAAATTAATAATGATCCTATAAAAAAAAGTACGCCATTACTATATATGTTTATTTCTTTCTGGCATATTGAATATTTTTATATAGCGGATTCTTTCTTATTTACCTGCAAAAATTTGTAAAAGAAAACAATTTTCTACATGTAAACCGGGCATTATTCTAAACAAAATTCAAAAAAATAACAGTTTTAGTCTCAGAGATGAACGAATCTCATTAATTGTTTTTGTTATTTATTTCTTTTCCCAAAAGCGCTTAAAAGGGATTAACTCAAGAGAAAAGAAAATTAATAAATTGGAAAAATTAATAAAATTATGTTGGCCCTATTCAAGTGACACGGAGTGTATGTAAATTACTGAAGATCTCTAAATCAATTTATTGTAATATTGAATAATAAAATTAACAAAAAGATTTTTTCTAATTTTATTTATCCAAAGGTAAACAAACTTCTTACTACATTCGATTAAATCGTTGCTGCACAGTTGAGAAAATATGGCCTATGTAATGCAAATTGCTTTTCATATAGGTCCTGCGCAAGCTTGCATAACAAACTAATGCACAAGTTGCATTATTTTAGATATTAATGCTAATTGTATTAATTTTTATTGTATAGTTTACATTAAACTTTAACGGAATATTTTGTTAAAACTAATACAAGTTATATTAAAATTTTACAGCAAATTGCATAAAACAATAAATTAAAATATCCATTTGGAAGCATCATTTTTTGTCGTAAGTGGCATTGAAATTGTATAGCTCAGCCCAGTGCTTTAAACAATATAAAGCACATTACATTAGAAATTTAGAAATTCCCAATTAATTGCATTACACTTATATTATTTTGTATTATAAATAAAACTATAAGGCAAATTCCACAGATTCCAATTTTTTACTTTTCCAACTGGATTGACGTAAATCAATTGACGTCCTTACACAGCAAATATATGAAAAATATTTTAAGCTTTTATATTAAAAATATACACAATGCCTTAGCGAATTATAATAAATTTGCTAAAAAATAGTCAACCCCCAGATTATATAGAAATTTTCTTTTAATACACTACTGCAGTAATTTTAGACGCAACTGCATCATAACTATTTTTAATGCATGCTTTGCATCAGAATGTGATACACGATTGCATTGTATAAGCCTTAATGCAAAGGCTGCATTAAAAATTGCACCAAGATTTTTAAGTGTGTGGGTATTAGGTAATATAATGTGTCGCTGCAAAATAAGCACAACTTAATAATTCTATGCAATATATTTTTCTACTGTAAATAACGGAAATTCATTTTAAAATCAATTTCCTGTTAAAATATATAAAAACAAATAAATTTTGCTAAACGTTAGTTAAATCTACTAACATGATTAGTTAAAAAATATGGTGCATTACCGTTCTTAACTATTTCATACATAAATAATTTATGTAAAGTAATTAATTTGTGAAAAGTTGTATAAATTACTAAAGTGGGGAAATTTTATTAATTTTTAGTTGAAATATTATTATTATGTTGCGTATAATTAATGCACGTTACTCCTAAATAATAAACGTTGCTAACCCCATCTAGAGAGTATACGCTAACACGATACACAATTTTCCAGGATTTGAACTTTTAGTACTTCGTAACATTTGAAAACATTTCATATTTTGTTTTAAATTATTTTCGCACGATGTCAGACAAATCGCTTTGAAGAAAAAATCAATATTTTCATTTTACCTTACAACTAAGATTAAAGTAAAGTATTTTAATACGAGCAGAATATACTTAAATATAAATCGTACTACTCCTCTCATTAACGGAGACCTATTTAAAAAAAAAAAGTGAGTGAGTCCATTAGTACTCTCAAGGAGATGTGTAAACATAATAAAATTAAATTGGTCTATTACTCTTTCGGTATAATCGACGCAATTGGATTTTGGTAGCTAAAATAACATATATTATATACTGTCGACTCTAACTTTAAAAATTTTCATTGAAAAACTGCACAATATGGTCGTCCCATATCTAGTAGTAAATATATTTCGATCTGAGTTCATGTGCAAATCGAATTCGTCTCGCAGGAAGTTTATAAGTGGTTCAGCTTGAGGAACAGCAACATTAATATTGAAATCCCCGCTCATAATCACCGGCAAAAGATGATAGTCTCCTTGGAGAATTTTTGAAATTCTTTAGGATATGGGGCAAGGACGAAATGTATGAACTTCATTATGTCTTCGAAAGATTTATTCGGCGAGGCTAATACAACTACAGAAAGCATCTTATTCCCATTGAGAAGCTGAAGTTCAGCCGTATATATATCATCAATGAGTTGTGTTGTTACGCTCATACCAGTTGTTTGTCCAACGATGATTTCTTTATGCGAGGTGACTGTATGGTATGAGTATCCTATTTGAATTTTTATATATTGTTACTCCGGCAGCTCACTCACCGTCTCTCTTGAACTGAACGCAGATCTGGAAAAGCAAGAAAATTGAGCATCCTTGCGTGACTGTGTCAGTTAGGTCGAGGTGATTTGTATGACCTAAGACTCTGACAGTTCAATGTTAAAAACCAGACTTCATTATTACCTCGTACAAAATTCGCCATTACAATGGATAAAGCGGATTTGTGGTGAGGTGCGATAGCTAATTTTGAAGAAGACCCATTGAGGTCCCATTTTTACGTTCATGGTAGACGACATGATCATCGATAGCCGATGTGATGAACAGTCCTTCGAGACTCGTTACTCGTGCTAAAGCAATATACACAATTTGTTAACTGTGTCTTTTATCGTAAGAGTATATACTGACTATCTCGTTGTAGGTACCACCGTGTGATGCATGAATTGTGGTGGCACATGAAGGTACGACGCTTTACATTAATTGTTGTTTATGATTTGTAATTGTTGTTTCGATTAATAGTTGAGCTTTTTCTAGAAATGGGCACCAAACATCGGTCGATATTCGTTTTCTGCGCCCATCCAGCTTCAAGCCACCTGACCTTCTTGCCAACTTGTGAATTTGAACCGAAATCCATCCAGAGTCGTTTGATATTTTTTACTGTCGACGTTTTCATCGTTCTCGTTGTCCTGGTTAGAATGCCTATGCATTCTATATACTTTAGACAGCCCATAGTTCCATTCGCCAGTCCATTTGTTACGTCAATATTGGTTTTGAAAAAGTACGGCAAATTATTTGTGTCCACTATGCTCATTTTATGGATCTTTTGACGGAATTGCTACTCCGGCAGCCCTCTGACCATCTCTATTGAACTGAAAACAGCATTCAAACGTAGGAATATTAACAAGTTCGTCATTGCGCAGCCAGGTCTCGAAAACCAAATGAATTGAGCATACCTGCGTGACTGTGACCTGAGACTCTGGCAGTTCAATGTTAAAAACGAGATGTCATTATAACCCCATTCAGTAGAAGACATGATCATTGATAGCCGATGTGATGAATAGCGCCTAGAGACTCGTCACTCGTGATAAAGCAATATACAGCAGTTGTTGACTGTATTTTTAATCGTATGAGTATGCAATTTCGTAATCGTAATTCGTATTTCGTATCGTAATTTTTTTTTTGATTTTTCTGATCGATGGAAATGTCGATGGTTTTCATTTCATTCATTAAATTAATTTTTTCATTTTCCCTACTATTATACATATACATAAAAGCATGCCATGTATAGTAAAAATTGTTTTTGTTGAGTTTCTTGCTTTTTTTCAAACGAAGTAGGTATACGTCATTTCCGTTCGTTTCATTTACAAGTTTACTCTAATACAAAACATTTTGGTAGGCGCGCGTAAAGATGTTTACACATCAAAAACTAGCAAAGAGTGTGTTGTTTACACTAACAATGTAACGTAACTTTAATTTTTTTTTTGTTCATTTTTTTGATTCTGAACCAACACATTTATACTTAGTTATTTAAAAAAAAAATTACTATGGAAAAAAATTTCCAATACATCTTTACTTAGTTATTGTTTATTTTATATGTGTGGAGTTAGCAGGACATATTTAAGTAGACGTCTAGGAAGCTGGCCCGAAAACCATCCGGAAAAAAACTTTTAATAGAATTGTTTGCGTCCTTACTCAATTAAGAAAAAAAAATTGTTCGAAAAATTGCAAATGCAACCGAAGGACCATTACCATACGATTGGGAAAAGGGTCATATATATATACAAGACATTTACATAAATTGCAAAGTCGAAACTATTGGATTGCAAATGGTTTGAATACGACCCTTATTCCAACGGTCGTTTTCAGATATCGCACAGTCAAAATCATTGGATAGAAAATGGCACATTTTCTAGCGTACGCCTTTGAGGCTTATTGATTGTCATTATGCAAATACCTATTTAATTGGAAAATTGCCTTCGCAGTAAAATAAACGGCAACCCTGGGTTGCACTTGCCGTATGAAACCGTCGATTTAATTTAGGTTCCAGCTGGCGAACAATTAATCGAGTTCCATTACATAGACACGCTTTGTATTAAGAATTCTTAATATAAGCGAAATCCTGATGGCGTTTAATCTTTATCATTTGTATCAATCGAATCAATGGTGTAATACGTTACGAGGCTTTCTGGCCTTTCTGCAAAACGTGCCAACACCTCTTTGTTGATAATGTTTCATCTGAATTTTAATAAAGATAAAACTGCTATTTTGGATCTCTTTCGATATCTGCTGAGGACAACGTTTAAGGAAAGGTTTCATTATTTATAGATCCTTCACAAATAAGATTGCTCGGAATTTAAATTACGTCGTCGGCTAGCACATGATTGTTGGTTAAAGTTCCTTCGCTCAAAACGAATGTTATTTTAGGGCGTGAGAACAATAAACTATTCCCACATACCATATGAAATTCTAAGCTAACTTCAACAATTTTTTCAATGTACAATTACAACTAACGTTGGTCTAGAGTATCCACAAAGTAGCATCGGTTTACTATACCAAAAGCTTTCACGGCAACACCATATGTGCCATAGTAGCTTCATTTCATACATTTATTTAGTAATATTTCCTTATCTTTGTCGAGGTTTCCAAATACCATTCATTCTGTCAAATACATTCCAAATCATTATGGATGTCGGAATATAAATACCGTCGAACATTTTCGTCTGTTTGGTTAAAATATGCTGTGAGCATTGTGTTTTCGTTGGCAGCTCGAATAACAATTACCATTACAATTAACAAGCTATACCTTAGATGCGCTACATATGCTGAGTTCATGTACGTTCTATTATTTTCATGAACCCACTTGCATTGTTGAACGAAGGTTTTATACTGTCGCTATTATGTCCTTTGTCGACATACTTAAATAAGTTCGTTAAACTTGACTTGACGCATAACTTTTGACATTAATATGGCCATTAAATTTGAGACTTAAACGTGGATTGTACGAAACAATTAATCAATTTTTTACTTTCTTACAATTTATTATGACACTAGAACAAGTAATGCTAGAAATCTATGCTGCTTCTTCCATTACCATGCATTAAATGTGCATTAAGTGTGAGATGCATATGAATTTCCTAAAACATGCTTTTGTAATATTGTACGTTCGAGAAATAATTAGCCTCATCTCGTACTAATCAAACCTAGAAGGTTTATATATGTCAGTAGACTATACAATAAAGTTACGAACCCATAATTTCTTTTTTGAACATAAAATCAGGATTTACAACTTTACTCTTCTTTTAAAAGACCAAAACAACAGGCTAACAGAGATCACACGTAATGAGTTTCCACAGTAATTGACACTGGTTGAAGTCAAGAACATCGCGTCACAAAATATCAGGATGCTTTCCACTACTTTGTTTCACGAATACGCATATTGCTCAGCCGCAACCAGCACAAAGAAATCCGGAGGAGAATTTTTAATTCCATTGGCAAATTGTTCATGATTGTGTGCTTTATTTTAATATAGTGTTTTCCAATAGGAATGATATGATTTTTAAGTGACGTTTCGGCCATTTGTAATATGTCATGATCTGTCATTTTTTGTTTCATTGTATTCAGTAATGTTTACAATTTCATCATGGTGAGATATACGCAACAACAACGTTTACAAATTATTCTGTTTTATTATAAAAAAAATCGTTCTCCAATTGCAACTTTTCGTGCGCTTTTGCCATTTTATAGTCGTAATAATCGTCCGAGTGTGCTCGCTATTCGTCGAATTGTTAAAAAATTTGAGCGTACGTTTTCTTTACATAATGTTCAAGTGCCAATAAGGCAAAGAAACGCTCGAAGTAATGCAAATATTGCTGCCGTTCAGGCAAGTGTTACTGAAGACCGCAATTTGTTGATTAAAAGACGTTCTCAAGAATTGGGACTGTCTCGAACCTCAACCTGGCGGATTTTGAGTAAGGATTTGGGTTTGCATCCGTATAAAATTGTTTTCACACAAGAAATGAAGCCATTGGACCACCGTAAACGTCGTGAATTTGCTAATTTTGCATTGGAACAACTTGAAAAAAATAACGATTTTTTTAAGAAAATTTCATCTGAGTGATGCGGTAAATAAACAAAACTGTCGATTCTGATGCGAAGAAAATCCACAAATTATTCATGAAAAACCATTACATTCGCCTAAATTGACTGTTTGGTGTGGTTTTTGGTCTGGTGGAATCATCGGTCCGTATTTTTTTCGAAATGAGCTGGTAACACCATTACTGTCAATGGAGATCGGTATAGATCGATGATATCCAACTTTGTATGGCGGAAATTGGAAGAAGTTAATCTTTAAAACATTTGGATACAACAAGACGGGGCTACGTGCCACACAGCAAGTGCAACAATTGAATTATTGCGAGAAAAGTTTGGAGATTCGATTATTTCAAGAAATTGTGATATTAGTGAAGTTGTGATTTAACACCATTATACTGTTTCTTGTGCGGTTATTTGAAGTCATTGGCGTTTAGCAATAAACCAAATTCTCTTCAAGCTTTACAAGTCATTATTGAATGTGCTATTCATGACATACGACTTAATTTAGTGGAAAAAGCGCTCGAAAATTGGATTCATCGAATTCGTTCCTGCAGAAGAAGTCGTGGAGGCCATTTAATTAATTTTAAACGTTTGGCCATTTTAAACGTTTAATTTAGAACTTAATTGTATCGATTGCACTTCACATTAAATAAAAAACATTACAATTTCCTTAAAAATTAGTGTGTTTTTTTTAAAGAAATCATCACTCTTATTGGAAAACCCTTTATGTAATATTTCATAATATTAAGATTTATTTTTAGTTTACTATTGGCCTGTTTTTTATTGTACCCAAAATATCAAATAATTCAGAGCGATTATTTGTCTGACAAATCGGATAATAGTTAACCTGAAAAGGCTTTTTACAGAGTTTTATACACCGTAGTGAAAATATGCTATTTGGGTACGAAAAAATAATAAATTAGCGTATTATTAATTTTGTAATTAATTTAATAAAAATAAGATAAAAATAATTAAAGATTAATTTAATTGCGATTTTCCATAGCGTTCGCCATACTTTCTGTCAAAATACTTCAAATTACTTCAATTTTTCTCTGAACAATCTGAAAAAAAAAATTCAGGTGAAAAAATGATGATCTGAGAATGGTCTGAGAAAATACAAAAACGAAAAAAAAATTATCGGATTGATCAGATAAAATAAAAAAACGGAAAGGGCTTTCTTTTTATCTCTCTGATCTCTCCGATGTAATAATATGGCCAACCTAGAACTATTAAATCGTTTTTCTTGTAATGATAACCTTCAAAGTATTTTCAAAAAAACGAAAATGGTTATATATCTCCCAAATATGAAGTTTCATTCCTACAAGACAATCTGTCTGGGCTGTAGAGAAGCTACAGAAATCTAGTCTTCGCAGCATCACACATGCACAAAGATTTTTTGTAAAAACCACTTATACCCCGTTTACACCAGTAGAATAAAAGTATGTAGCAAAAAAGTATGTTGGTGTAAACTCAAACTAAAATACTTTAATAGTTTATCACGTACTATTTTGCTATTAAAGTATAATAGCTATCAAAAAAATATTGACATTATAGTCGTGGTTTAAACTCTAATTTAATGTTATAATACTTTAATTTTGTTTATTATTTTTTTCAAGTGGCCGATAGACATTTTTTGTTTGGCTATACATTTCCATTTGTGACATTAACCAAAAAAAAAATATATTTACCGACAAAAAAAATAATATAGTATTATAGTATGGGTTTACACCGCTTGCGATGTAAACTGGCCGGGTATTATACTTTATTAGCAAAAAAGTATTATACTATTAAAGTAGCTCTGGTGTAAACCCAGTATTAGTTTCATTTTGTTTTACTTTGGCGAAAAGCATATAATTTAGAAGAATTCTATGAAAGTAACTCTTTTTCAGTACTCTTTTTCAGTAATAACGAAAATATTAATCAGGTGAATAAATGAGTACAAAACATACAAAAACAATTTGCACCAATAATTGTTGTTTTTAATGTAATTTTTCTTGTAAACTGTAACCATTTCTTACATATCACTAAATATTTTTTATTGCAAATCAAATTTTATATTGAAATAAATTTAATTGAACTAACATAATAAACCAAAAAAAAATTATGTTTCTGAACTGTCCAATTCTCGTCGTTCTTGCGTCTGTTTATTTAGCAGTTCTTTAAAACGTTCTTCGATCACTGCCGTCTTATCAAATTTTACTCTTGCAAGTGATTCAATTTGATTAACCAAATCTGGACAATAACTCCCAAGTTCATGATAATCTGTCCTATTTAATGTAAACAATTCAGTAGTTTCTAGTGCAACTTTTGTGGTATAATGCACTCTACTGGCCTCTTCAAGTGCCAAAACTACCTGACCAAAATATGACCCATCTTCTTGGTGCGAAACTTCTCGTCCCCCACAGGTATACATAGCAACTGTGCCACTCGCAATAAAATACATTTTATTACCTCTTTCGTAACACCGATAAACGATATCTCCAGGCATAAGAATTTCTCTGCCCAGACGTGATACAAGATTGACCAATGATGTCTGCGATAATTGTTTAAAAAAGTCTAAATCGAGCAGTAATGTACAATGCAGAGCAATATTATTCCGCAATACATTCGGAATTGCTAGTAATATTTCATTCTCTTTAAAAAACGATCGTTCGTATTTGTAGGAATAAAAAGTTCTGATTTTCTTCTTTGTTGACTTTGGCAGGTATTTATGGTTCATATATTCTGAAACTTCATTCAGCATATCCTCATATTTGGCTGAGGCACTTCGCATCCCGTATATTTTCACGCATATTTTAGCAAATATGATAGCAGTAAGAATATGGCCTACGATCGACAAAAAAATCATGTTACAGAATTTAGTTACAGATTGGTGTTCATTCATCAAGAATTTCAAACCGGTTCCCGTAAGTATGCTCACTGTTCGAAAAAGATACATAAGGTATATGTTGAAATTTGACATGCTGCAATAAAATGTTAAATTAGTATTAAATAGTTTAATAGTTGGTTTTACAAACTTTTCTATCAAAGAATTAAATTCACCCATCTGTACACCGTAAACACGTTGATCGATAATTGCAATGATCAGTGTGAAACATGTGAGCCAATGTACTATGAAAAGTAAAGCCACAATCGAATTCAGAATACTATTGAAGTTGTCGTTAACCTTTAAAAACCGCAAAACGTTTCGTGACACTTTTAATATGCTGTACAATCTAAACATTCGTATATAACAAAGGAGTTGAATCGCTAGGATATAATTGGGTGATGTCATAAAGAAAAACTCTGCAAACGTAGGCACACAAGATAACGAGTCAAGTAAAAAGTAAGTTTTCAAATAATGAAATGCAATTCGTTTGAAACTCAGTACAATCTGAAAGCAAAAATAAATTATTTCTAGTTAGCCATCATTAATAAAAAAAAACATTACAAACCTCGTCATGATCATGGCGATGAATTAAATATCCTGTAAAGAAACGCCGAATACAATCCAAAACATATACCACAGTCAACAATATTTCAAAATAATTTGGTTCATAACGCCAATCCTCTTTCACTTCTAGCTGTGTAAATATGTTCAGAGGAATTTTAATAAGCATTAAAGCAACCGCAATCATCCAGATGATTTCACAGTAAAATGTAATAATCGAAAATGGATGTAACACATACGGATAGTATTGAAGCTGGTGCAACATTTCATTTCGCAATGCGGCAAAAGATCGCGGATGACTTCGGAACAAAATTATTTTTTGACATATTAGAGAATTTTTCCGAAACCATAACTGTAACTGGCTTTTATTTGCCGTATATTTATCAAACGGACTGTTTATATTGAGATTGCACGTATGGCCAAATTGTTCAAAATAATCTTGTAACATTTTTATGTGCAAATTGATGTTATTAATGAAACGTAAAACAAATTTATATTTTTGTTTTTCATGGAACTCTCTAATTATCGCAGTGCCTTGTTGATTTCAATGCAAGGATATTTTTTAATAAAAAACCAAGTCAAGTGTGAATTTATTATCATTATTGTCGTAGGCGAATTTAATTTAAGAAATTATATATGATGTTAAAGTAACCCAAATCGTCCTTCATCAATCTCCCCTTGCGAATATCAGAAATACAGCATGAACATTTATTTTTTTATATTTTTCTCGCCAAGTAGAGTCGTTTCTGTTCACGCTCTTCACTAAAACAATATCCTGAAATGGATGTTTTAAATTTTTTTTTTCAGCTCAAGTTTATTGACTTCCCATGACATGGTGCTGATTACCATATACCTCAGGGTGCGAGAGCAATCCGGACAATTGTTTCAACTTATAGAGGTAAATACGTACAATACGATCGAACTCTCGGTAATATTTTAAAATCGTGCTAGCTATCTGTATTTATTCTCTACTTCGGCTTTCAACACCTGTTCAACACCTTTCGCTGGGAATAGGAAATTGGTAAAAATATTTTCGATAAAATTTTTATGGAGCAAAAGTTTCCCATTTCACTTTATTTTCTTAATTATTTACATTAAACTAATTCCATTTGTAGGCTAGAAACGGCTAGATACAATTCAAACAGAAAATGATATTAAAATATTTTACCCAACTCTCTTTTCCCAGCGAAAGTGAGAATACTTCCACTGGGCCTAGAAATCTATAATTTTATTCGTAATAGCATTTTCGCTGTTGTTTAAGTGGTTAATGTATGCTCGTGTACTCATACGGAAGTGCGTATCAGTTCGACAATACGGTTTAGCAGCTGCAGAATTGGTATATAAGGTGACGCATAAATTATGTGATATATAATTCAAATGTAACCATTTTATTTTTGTTTGGATCGGGAGGTACCGGGTTCGAATCCCAAAAGGGGCACTGAAAAGTGAAGTTTCATCAACAGATTACGGTCTGTGGTGAAATGTAATAAATCTATGACCCCCTGTCGGTGTGCAAAACCCATGGGCCGACCCATCGTCCATGCCAGTAAAGGCTGCCATTGAGCTTGCAATGTGCAGATGGTCTTAAATCGGTCCTATAGCCGTACGTCCCCGAGTTAGCCGGGAGGCGTAAAGTAGGACGTAAAAAGCATAACCGCGGAAGAGCAGGGTGATCCTTGAGGCTCAAAACAGATCGCAAAGTTAACAATAAAAAAATAAAAAATAAAAAACATTTTATGTCCCTAGGACTAACTTTTTGAACTTTTCGTTGCCATAAGTAGTGTAAGATAAAGGCTTAAAAAAGTCGTTTTTGGATCCTATGTTCCAGGTTTCAGCCAAAAGGCCTTTACTGCAGAGAAATCAACGAATAGCAAGGCTGAGTTTAGCTCAAGAACACGGATTTGGTACTTTCAACCAGTGGGGTAATATTTTGTATGAGGAGAATGGTTTCTTAGAGAACTCGACCGTCAGAGAGCAAGGAGTATGAAGACCATATGTGAGCGGTATTCTCAATGTAACATTACGCCAACCGTCGCTTATGGTGGGGCCGTTATTTATTTAGATGCCCGTATAGAATGATTAATTTCGATTATTGATGGCGGATCCTTTACAGCTGATAGATATGTTAGAGATATTCTGCTAGAACATCCGGTACCATTTCCCCATTTATCAGAGAAAATTTTGTTTTAATGCAGGATAATTTACGGCCGCATACTGCAGGCTCTGTATCAACCTTTCTGCCTGAACTTGGAATAATCAAGCTGACCTAGTCTACAGCAGTTCGAAACACAGAAGAACTTCGAAATGTACTTTAGGACGTATGGAAAAATTTATCACAAGGAACGGTTGAAAATATTAATTTTTTTTCCTGAATTTGGATGTTCATTCTTTATTTATTTATTTATTTATTTTATAAAAAAATCTATTCTGTGAGTACATGTATGCTTTAAGATTAAAACTGAATATTCAGTTGAAAATGAAAATTAAATTAAAAATAAAAATTTAAAAAAGGTTAAACCAAAACAAACTAAACAAAAAATAGAAATCAAATTTTAATTAAATTTGAAATTTAAAATTTTTATAAATAATAGTTCAGGTTTTTTTGTTGAAATTATCCATTGATAAATAGGTCATCAATGATGTTGAATGATTTAGTCCAGCTATTAATGGGGTTGTTTTCTCCATAGTTTGAAGAATGGCGTTCAAATGCTTATGGTTTCGAAATGTTATTCAAAACGTTACCAATAAAAGCCGCGTCCAAGAGAAGTCGTCTATTTTCAAGCGTCCATATTTTGTAATCCGTGCATCTTGATTACGGAGGTAACCGAACTACATTTTCATGAAATGGGAAATTTGGGTCATAATGCTAGCCACTTTTCTTTAACAAAAAAATCAGGAACTTCTTTTAAATGCTTTCAATTCTTTTCATGTGCACAGCATAGTATGGACCATAGTATACAGACCGTAACTGTATATTCCAGTTGAGATCAAACACCAGCGAAATAGAGTGAACAATAGGTTTGAATATCTTGAAATTCACCTGTCCATCGTTTAACAAAATATCCAAACATGGCATGGCATTCACCTTCACAATATAATTTTCTATATGTCCAGTTTCGGCGTTTTCACGAATGTGACATGGATTTAGGCGTTACAAATGTGACACCTAAATCCATAATCTCATTGACTCTTTGCAATACTTCGCTGTTGACTGTATATGCAGCGATTGACGGATTCCTTTTACGATGAAAATATTTTGTGTTTCTGTGTTGATTACACCACTTACTTAATTTATCAAACTCATTTTTGTATACTTTCTCCGTATCTGCCATTCTATTAATAGTACGAAACATTTTCGGCAAATATTTGATCTATGAAAACAATAAAAATCCAGGATCCGATGTGTCATCCTTGGGGACATTATTACAGATTGTCGCCGCTTTGATAGATTAGATATGACTTAAACCAATTTATGTAATCGAGTGAAAACCCAAATGTGAATAAACTCTGCAGTGCTTCTTGATGGCAGATGGAATCAAATGCTTTATTGAAATCCGTGTACGCTACATCAACTTGATGGTGTTTTTCTATCTCGTTAATTATTTTACTGGTAAATTCAACCAGATTAGTCGATGTGGATCGGCCAGGCATAAATACATACTGGTTTATTGATATATGACGTACAATTGTGAAATTAAAGTTGTTACATAAGACTAATTGCAATAATTTGAGAATTGATGGTGTAGTTTATATTCCTCTGTAGCATGTAACGTCATCTCGTTTATCCCGATTTAAAAATTGGTGTAATTTTAGAAATTTTTAATTTTTCGGAAAACACGCTGGTTCTTAAGGAATGATTGAATAGGGTCATAACATAAAGGAATTGCTGAAATGTCAGCGTACTCCTTTAGAATAGAAAAGAGTATATTGTCAAGACTACAACCATCTTCAAACTCCCTTAAAGCTGATAAAATGTGGTCCTCACAAATAATTGAAGGAGTTATTGATGTGTTGTTGTTGCTGGGTTGTTCGTGCAACCCAATAGTAATGCTTGGTCTATAGACTGATTGAAAACACGACGCGAATATGTCAGATATATCTTTCGAGTTTGAAGAGCAGGTATTGTTGTATATCATATTAGCAGGGTACCCTTCAATTTCGCGTTTATTCCTAAAATATTTCCAAAATTGTTCTTGATTTGCTTCAATTTTTTCTAGAATTTGATCGAGATAAGACCTGAATTTTGATTTGAAATAAATTTCAAACTCGTTAATATGTTATAGAAACGTAGTTTTGTAAGCTTTTGAACATTTCGGCTTACGCTTTTGAATTCCGATTTTTAGATATTATTTTAGATATTCATAAATCAACGTCTATCCAATAGACTCAATTGGATTTTAAACACCTTTTTTCCAACCTTTTTCTTTGATCCCCTGATTGTGCTGCTAGGAAATTATTAAATGTAGTTCGCGATGCTATAAAAAAAGATACGGCATTAAACGAAGATTCACTCCATAATGTAACATTCATGGTAATGATGGTAATGAAAACGAGCCATTTTAATCCTCACCCATTCCACCAAATGACTAACAACTTATCGATGCCTTTCAGCAAGACTTTCAAAATATATATGGGCAAAAACTAAGAAAACTGCAAGCGGATATAAATATAGGTCAAGATTCTCAAATGCGTAAAGTTCATTTTCAAGAGTCGATCAGCCATGATACCCCTCGCGTCACCAATTCATTAATCCAGACACCTGGATTGAATAGTGTTGTAAACGATATGAAAAGCATTTTGGATTCTTTTAATTTTGCATTAGAACTTCAAAAATTAGAAGAAATAATAAACGCGACGAAAGAGAAATTAGCAAACCGGCAAGCTAGTCTATCAGAATTTGAATTACAAAGTACTAGATCTAACCCACCGGGGTGTAATTATGTAGGACCATAACAAAACCAAATCCCGACCATGCCTCCATACGGTAACTATTCTTATTCGTATGACCCACCTTTCCCTCCCAACTATTCGTATGAACCAATTAATTCAACAACAATCATTTGCACCAGTTAGATACGGCTAGAACCATTAAATCCTGGAATATAAAATATTGTGGAAAACGTAAAGATCGTGCTGTTGAAAAATTTATATTTCAAATTGAATATACGGAATGTAAAAATATGACTACTGAAATAGCATGAAACCAATTGAAACAAGAAATGCAAAAATATTATGATTCGAAAACCGATGATAGTATTAAAACAGAACTAGATAAAAGGAAGCAAAAATTCCAAGACGGCGAATCCTTCATGTCATTTTATATGGCACTGAATATATCACATCAGTTTACCTCAGTTAATTCAGATTATTCAGTTAAATCACTTCAATCGAATGTGCCTTAAATTGTAAACTAAACTAAATTATAACTTTTCATACGCTACATTGTTTTCAACAACACCGGTTTGTTATTATTTAAAATCAAAGAAATCAAAAAAATAAAACAAATCAAACATTTTAAAAATTTTATTGAGGGAAGATAGTTCATTTTATTTTCGGATCATAGACATCTAACATTTGCGTCGCATCAAAATTTGTATAAAGCTTCACCCAGACAACGACGCCATTTAGATTTAATTCGTATCTGATATTACACACATATCAGGAAGTTGTAATGTTGTTGCTGACACACTGTCACGTATTTAACAAGTACACGTTGGAACTACAATTGATTACGTTTTGTTTGCAGAAACGCAACAATCAGATCAAGAACTTACTGCATTGATTGAATCAAATCCAAGTTTAAATTTAAAAAAATTACCGATATATGGATCGGACAAGTACATTTTTTATGACATCTCATCACATGAAAAAGTTAGTATGGCCTTCAATGACAAAAGAAATACACACATGGGCAAGGAACCGTATTGTTTGTCAAAAATGTAAAATTACCAAACATGTTAAGAGTAAAATTGGTACATACCAAACAACTAAACCTAATACATTTGAAAAAGTTCACCTCGATATTATTGGACCCCTCTATCCGTCCGAGGACAAAATGTATTGCCTTACGATGATTGATAGGTACACACGATGGTCTGAAGCAATTCCAATTGCAAACATTCGAGCAGAAACGATTGCTGATGCCTTACTTAACAATTGGATAAGTCGATTTGGTGTTCCTTCAAGCATCACGACGGTGCCCAGTTCGAATCTGCACTGTTTAAAGAAATTGCCAAAATATTAGGATTTCATCACAAACGAACGAAAGCATATAATCATGCATGAAACGGCATCATAGAACGATGGCACCGAACGTTAAAAGCTGCTATTTTGTGAGCAACAAATACGCAGTGGACCAAATCTCTTCCACTAATTTTATTCGAATTGAGAACTGCATTTATATAGGATTTTAAAAGTTCTTCTGCAGAATTAGTGTATATAGGCAAAACCTTCAATTGCCTGCAGATTTTGTTATAGAGAACAGGTACCGTCAGTCAAGTAAGAGCGTGGTCGGGTTAATTTATAAAAAAAATTATTTGGTGAAACTTTCATATTTATAAATATATTGTACACATTACAAACGATGATGCAATTCGGTTAATATTGTGTCATCGGCGTCGATAATTGCCTGACATCTCCGAGGCATGCTTTCTACTAATTTGACGGCGTATTCTAGTGGCAACGATCTCCAGATCCGACGAATTTCGCAAGATAGCTGCTTCAAAGTGTGTGTGCGTCTTCCACGAAGTTTCTGTTTAATATATGCCCACACATTTTCAATAGGGTTTGCATCGGGTGACTGCGACGGCCAATCCAATGTAACGATGCCAGATTGAGTCTTCCACTCAGTACAGAGCTTGCTGAGGTGTTTAGGATCGTTGTCCTCTTGCAGAATCCAATCTTCATTTTTGCTGATGAACCAACGTTTGGCAGATGGCAGTAAAGCTTTTTTGTAGATTTTAATCATTTTTTCGGCATTTAGGTTGTCGGTAAAGAGGTACAAAGTGCGGAATCCCTGCTTTGAGAAGCAGCCCCAAAGATGCACCTTTATTCCGTGTTTTACGGTCCGCTGAACAAGCCTATTGGTGGAAGTTGACCAGGCTCGCGTGAAGACACAACGTGCTCATACAGAACATTCATCAATAAAAATCTCTATCGATATTCTCATGCGCCCAAGCGAGTCGCTTTTTCACATGTTTTCCAGTCAACAGAGGCTTCTTCATTGTGTTGCGCCATTTCAGGTCATGAGTACGGAGATGGGTTCGGATAGTTTCGTAGGATATATCTAAACCTTTTGCCTTTAATTTTGCTTGTCCTTGCTGCAGTGTTAAACCAGGATTCCGCAAAAACAGATTCACTATTCTTTTTTCATTTTTTTTGTCCACTTTTCCTATCGAGCCACGTTCTGGTAAATCATCGACATTTTTAGCCACTTTATATCGCTGTACCCACTTATGTACAAATGCCTTCGACTTTCTCATATATTTAGCAGCCGCTGATTGTGACATTTTGGGACCTTTCGCATGGGTGCAAAGGAACACAGCCTCGTAGCGCGACGCGTATTTAGCACTCATGGCGCTTAACGTGATTCTCTTTCAAAAGATCAACGACAACTGAATCTTTGACGACAATGCATCAAGAACAAAGCTTCCCTCTATCGGCTCGCAAAGGAATGAAAGCGAAACGACCACGCTCTTACTTGACTGACTGTATATCAGCCAATCCGATTTCGTTAATCAACTACGAAATCAATTTAACAATATAAAACCATCAACAACATCACGACATGTAAAAGATCAAATTTTCGTTTTCAAAAAGTTGTGGGTGTATCCGTTTTCTTGTCGTTGTATTTTCTGTAAATATAGTTATAAAAATAAATTTATTAAATGCTGTTCTTATTTTTATAAGTTTTATTTCTTTTTATTAAATACTTTACCTTAATATATGTTTTGTTATTATTATTTGTTATGACATCTAGTTGTTAAGAAATGTATAATTAATGACATTTCTGAATGGGCTAATGGATGCGTTTTATGTAAATAATGTAGTTAGGTACAGTTTGTTAAAACTGGTATACAATCTGGCTGTAGTTGATGTGACGAATCATAGAGTCCTTAGCCAGGTTGTATACCAGAAAAAAATAGTATATAAGATTTTGTTTTAAATTTTTTTTAACCACCAGTCGATATAAATTTATGTTCGAATTATTAAGGACACATAAGAATAACCGTTAAATTTATAATTATAAGATATTGAATAAATAATTATTAAATACAAAATAAATTAAATTAAAATATTTTATTATGTAATTTATATGTGTATAAGTGAATAAAAAATAATAGCTAAACAAATATATAAGCTGCTGTAAATATCAGTATTGGAGGACTGATAGGAATCCATATATATAAGCAAAAGTTAAATAAATATCAAATACATTTATTACAACGCAGCACAACACCTCCTAAAAAGTGTCGAATTGCGAATCTGTTTTGGTAAGGACGGATGCATTACGACGCCCGTAACAACCTCCGTATGAGGGAGCTTTACCAGTAATCAAAAGAGGTAAAAAATTGTTCATTCTATCAATCAAGATTGTTGAATCAACAATTTCAATAAACCGTGTTTTATTGAATCACAACAAACCAAAAACGAGTAACTTTTACACCAGACGATACTGAACAATATAAATCAGGATCAGGACGTATTTCAAGAAAACCAATTCGTTTTGAATAAAGGGTATCGTTCTTGTTCAACCACTGGGGTAAGGATAGTGTGGCGGTTCAATCAACAAGTTTATTTTAATGATGAATTTGTATAAACGGTTTAAGTAGCATTTCCTAAACTGAGTGTTTCAGAATTTATTGAATTGAATGAGTAAAATGGAAGTGCCATGAAATGTTATTATTAAACAAAAACCGTAGGAATGAAAATTCTTAATAATGAGATTTTAGCTGCTCCTCAAACACACAAGACGTGTCTTTTAAATATCGTATTAATTAAACATTAAATATAAAATAAATCGAACATCATTCATCAAATGTAAAACCAATCGAAGGTTGTTAAATAAAATATTAAAATAAATTAAATTAATAGAAGATTATAAAATTTAAGATAGATAATTGTTCATTAAATTTATGAGGTATCAATATAATACCCATAGATTTACTGTTAATAATAATCGGACTGTTAATAATAATAAATGTCGCGTGATCGCCTACTGTAGGCACCACAGATCACTCTTAAATAACCGTTCGTAACACTTGCACAAGAGGTCCATATCGGGGTCAATGTTTGAAAAATGTTTAAATCCTCCTTTCTTTATAACGGTTCTTTAGAATTACAGCACACATCATTTCACACCCATTTGTACATCATTCAGCTATCTACATTCCACAATCCACCAAATATTTATCCTCGAAATGAGACATAAAAAATATTAAAAACAGTCACAATCGGAAAAAATACAAATTGCGAAAGAGACAAAAAACCCATGTTTTATTTCCAGACATATTTTTTAAATCACTAATAAAAATCAACTCATTAAATCTAATTTAATATTGAAATAAATTTAATTGAACTAACATAATAAACAAAAAAAATACGTATAAAGAATTTATGTTTCCGAACTGTCCAATTCTCGTCGTTCTCGGCGCATCTGTTTATTTAGCAGTTCTTTAAAACGATCTTCGATCACTTTCGCCTTATCAAATTTTACTCTTGCCACTACTTCAATTTGATTAACCAAATCTGGACAATAACTCCCAAGCTCATGATAGTCTGTCCTATTTAATGAAAATAATTCAGTAGTTTCTAGTGCAACTTTTGTTGTAAAATGCACACTATTGGCATCTTCAAGTGTCAAGACTACCTGACCAAAATATGACCCATCTTCTTGGTGCGAAACTTCTCGTCCCGCACAGGTGTACATAGCAACCGTGCCACTCGCAATAAACCACATTTTATTACCTCTTTCATAACACCGATAAACGATATCTCCAGCCATAAGAATTTCTCTGCCCAGGCGTGATACAAGATTAACTAAAGATGTTTCGGATAATTGTTTAAAAAAGTCTAAATCGAGCAGAATTGTACAATGCATGTTAATATTATTACGCAATACATTCGGAATTGCTAGTAATATTTCATTCTCTTTAAAAAACGATCGTTCAAATTTATAGGAATAAAAAGTTCTGATTTTCTTCTTGGTTGATTTTGGCAAGTATTTATGGTTCATATATTCTGAAACTTCATTCAGCATATCCTCATATTTGGCTGACGCACTTCGCATCCCGTATATTTTCACGCATGTTTTAGCAAATATGATAACAGTAAGAATATGGCCTACAATCGACAAAAAAATGAAGTAACAGATTTCATTTACGGATAGATTTTGATTCTTCAAGAATTTCAAACCGGTTCCAGTAAGGATGCTCACGGTTCGATAAAGATGTAAAGAGTATATGTTGAAATGTGCCATGCTGCAATAAAATATTAAATTAATTTAAAATAATTTAATATGTAATTGGTTTAACATACTTTTGTATCAAAAAATTAAATTCGCCCATCTGTACATTGTACATGCGTTGATCGATAATTGCAAGGACCAGTGTGAAACATGTAAGCCAATGTACTACGAAAAGTAAAGACACAATCGAAACCAAAATACTATTGAAATTGTGATTAATCTTTAGAAATCGCATAACGTTTCGAAATACTTTTACCATGCTAAATAATCTTAACATTCGTAGATAAGAAACGAGTTGGAATGCCAGAATATGATTCGGTGAAGACAGATAAAACAACTCCGCAAACGTAAGCACGGAAGATAATGAGTCAATTAAAAAGTAGGTTTTCAAATAATGAATTGCAATTCGTTTGAAACTCAGCACAATCTGAAAGAAAAAACAGGTTATTTCTATATAAATAGTTAGACATCACAAAAAAAAAAGTTTACCCACCTCGTCATGATCATGACGATGAATTAAATATCCTGTAAAGAAACGCCGAATGCAATCCAAAACACATATCACAGTCAACAATATTTCAAAATAATTTGGTTCATAACGCCAATTATCGTTCACTTCTATTTGTGTAAATATATTCAGAGGCATTGTAGTAAGCGCTATGGCAATCGCAATCATCCAGATGATTTCACAATAAAACGTAATAATCGAAAATGGATGTAAAACATACGGATAATATTGAAGCTGGTGCAACATTTCGTTTCGCAATGCGGCAAAAGATCGTGGATGAGATCGAAACAAAATTACTCTTTGACATATTAGAGAATTTTTCCGAAACCATAACTGTAACTGGCTTTTATTTGCTGTATATTTATCAAACGGACTGTTTAAATTGAGATTGCACGTATGGCCAAATTGTTCAAAATAATCTTGTAACATTTTTATGTGCAAATTGAAGTTAAGAATAAAACGCAAAACAAATTTATATTTTTGTTTATTTCATGGACTCTATAATTCGCAGTGCTTTGACGATTATACGCCGAATCAAAATATTACCATTACCATATTTCCATGTATCGAGTTAAAACGTATTTAGGTTGATTTGAAAATTTGTTGGAGTTAACTCATGCCGTTTCCATGAAACCGAGTTAAGTTGACAGCTATGTTAATATTTTTGTCGTAATTTAACTTATTTTCAAGTCATATTTTAAAATATTTTTATTCAAAATCAGTATTTTAATAGTACTAACAGATAGAACCTATCCCTAACAGACGAATTTATGTATTTTACTGTTTTTCATATATTTTTCACATGAATTTATGTATTTTACTATTTTTCATCACGTATTCAGTCAGCGATGTATTTTGGTGAAGGAAAGTTTTGTCATGCGCCACCAATTAGTATATCCTTTTTCCTGCCCGTTAACACAATTGTGTGGGTAACTGTAAAACTACTACGTCAAAAATTTATTTTTGTATGTGTTTTGACCCAACTTACACATTTGTGCATTCCTTTTAAAATTTGGCCCAACTTACACATTTGTGCATTCCTTTTAACAATTGTGTTGCTTGCACTTCAAAACAAGGGAAATTTTTTATCAGAAACGTCATTACATACTTGGTGTGTTCAGTCCGACCAAAATGATAAAATTTATCATGATATTTTTTGTGACCCTTACTTCACTCCGTATAATTTTATGTTAAACCCGAGTGAACAACCAAATTGAAAAAATAATTATAAATTGATTCTGCACGTCAAAACATTGTTGGCGCTGTCATAACAAAAATTTACTATTTACTAATGCCTAAGTGTATTTCACAATAGTTTAATACTTCACATCTTTTCTTAGGTAATAAAACAAACCCGGGGAGTGCACATAGTAATTGACACATTTAAACATTCATTCAAATATAATTTACGACAGAGATTTGCAGATAATTGATTGAGCTAAAAACTTTCACAAATTGTTTTTAGATGGCATTTATATGTGTAAAGGAAATCATATTTTTTCGCCCAATTCATGAATACACGAATAACTTTAACCACACAACGTCGCACCTAATCAATCATTCAAGGCGGCCGCATGAAATGTCTCTCGAATCTCGAGCCGAGCCAACAAAGTTAAAACTTAAAAATTTGTGATCTCAGAAATGCGGTACAACAACATTTTCATTACAACAACAACAATTTGCATTATTTCACTCATTTTTAACTATCAGAGGAACTGAAACGGACATTGAAGATTGAACAAAAACACAGAAGAGAAACTACACACAGAAATCATACACAGACAATATATTTGTTTGAGTTTACTCAGTGCACCTAGATACTAATGGCCTCATTGCTTTAAAAATTTTGCTATATGACGTCATTTTATGTCGACGATTTCAATCTTTGTTTTATATTTGGTAAAAAATAATTTACATATTATATTATTATCAAAATATGCATTAAATATTTCGTTAAACCTTTAAATGTTATGTATTTATTTAGACATAAATTTGATGACGTAACAAGCAGTATTGCCTTGTCTTCTAGGTGCATTGGTTTACTCCAGACACTGATTTGAACTACATTGGTTTTAATGTATGTATTATTGTTAATACGAAATAACATTAAAGTTGAACAAAATGTTGTTCCTGTTCATATAAAATCATAGCGCAATAACATTAGAAATAAAATGTATAAATTTTGACAGCCAGAATCGAAAATATTTTTGGTTTTTTTTTGTGATAAATGAGTGCGTTTTATGACAAAAGCTGATAAAATATATAATGATAATTTTGATCATTTTGGTCGGACTGAGCACTAGGACTATGATTTTTAACCCACACATTTGTGTAGTTTAGACTTAAATAGTGCCAACTTTTTTTTTTTGCTTGAAAAGGCAATATGTACAAAAAATAAAAAATAATTAAATTAAATAAAAAAAATATATTTCTAAAAAGAAAAAAAAGAAAAAACAAATTGGGCCCATTGACACATTCGGCCCTTCGACATTCGGCCCTTTGATATTCGGCCCTTCGACACATTCGGCCCTTTGACACATTCGGCCCTTTGAAATTGGTCCCTTCGACATTCGGCCCTTCGACATTCGGCCCTTTGATATACTGAGAAAAAAATTGTAAATTTGTTAACAAACCATTTTAATTCAAAAACTTTCAAATATGAAAATGCACTAATAGCGATTCTTATTAAATTATGTATAAAAATAGTAATGCATTGTAAAATAAATCGTAGTTAATTCAACAGTTTCTGTTGTTAAATCATAAGAATTACAATGTTAGTTTATTAGTTTGTATGGTAAATTCATTGATGAGCCGTTGTTAATTCAACGATTTATATATATAAATCATAAATGAAACGTTGTTAATCTATCAGCGGGCATAGTAAATTCATCGATGTTTCGTTGTTAACTCTACAATTTGTAGAACAAAAATGGTACAAAATTGTCACTTGGGGTGGGTGGGGTATTATAGGAGTTTATGTTTCTCTTTCTATATTAATGCGTCATCATTTTATGCTTGCTGTAAATTACAACCTGTAATCATATATATTCGGAAATTATTTTCTCCGCCTGCGTGAGCACCGAAAGTTTGGTTTTTCACTATCATCTCAACTCAAACTTTTATTAACATTTCTTATAAAATATTTGGTAATCGCAATTACTGCAGCTATGAAGCTACAACCTACAACGTAAAAGGTGGATATTTAGTGTTTACATACAAATTAATCACTCATTAAGATAGCGAATTTTTCATAAATAAACCAAAAATTATTATCAGTCAAAAATCACAGAATAAGCATAGTAAATTCATCGATGCTCTACAATTTGTATAGTTAGGAGTTCAACAATTTTAAATTTAATTTAAAACTATTTTTTTTTGCTTAACACCGTTTCATGATAAATTCATCAACAAACGTGATTGATTTTTTAAACCAGAAACAATATTGAATTAATAATTTTCGCCTATAATTTTACTACTCAAAATTTTTCTCAGTGATCATACCAATTAAAAAACAGGCCCTGAGAATCGACACAACTATTAATTTACTATTTCCAACTTACATTTTTTAAATTTGTTAAATTGTTTGCGCGTTCGTTTTTAATTGAGAACAAATGTGGCATCGACTGAAATATCACATATCAAACGATAGATGGCGATTGATATCGATGTTCACAATCGTAATTTCGTTGAACTGTATGATATCGAAATCGATACGAATTGATTTATTTGTTTATTACAAATTCGATTTCGATAATACAAGTTTCGTATCCCAGCAAACAAACGCTGATAGCATAATGAAATAGATGGAAACATTTGCACACGTCGAAGCGAGAAAACAAATAAATTTACTTCGGTTTCTTCTATGTACTGCATTTTTACCCCCACCTAATCTCTTGTTTATCAATTTCATTTTACAAATTGTTATTTCATTTCTATCAGTCTCCAGATTTCAGCTGAAGGTAATAGACGTTTGTAAATGTTTTTCAGGTGGAAATACATGGATAACATTTAAAGTAAGTATATAAAATTAAAAAAATGTGTAGTTGTATCTGAATGACAATACACATTTGGTACAACAAAAACCAAACACAATCAATAATATATGATTGTGTTTGGTTTTGATACAACAAAATACATTAAAAAAATATTATTTTCTGGTAAACCAACGGTTAACAACAGTTACATATTATACTCAAATCGAAGTGAAAGAGAGATAAATTAATTTGTAGGGGAAATAAAGCCGAGTTTTCGGTCGACAACAATACGAATAGCATGGAATTAGATGCATCAATTTAAAGTAAAAATTGAGCGCTCTAATTATATGCTGTTTATGCGCTCTTTGTGCGCTGATTTGTACTAATGGGATTAGAGTAAATTCGTGTAAGATCGAATATTTTCGTTGAAGAAAAAATGCTAATTACGAAAGAGAGAAAAAAACCTACATTTTATTTCCAGATATATTTTTAAATCAATCATAAAATTCAATGTTTTTCTCTACACGAATAATCCAATATTATATTAAAATTAATTTAATTGAATTAACATAATAATCCGAAAAAAAATAAAAAGAAATTTATTTTTCCGGACTGTCCAATTCTCGTCGTTCTTGGAGCATATGTTTATTTAGCAGTTCTTTAAAACGTTCTTCGATCGCGGCCGTCTTATTTAACTTAACTATTGCCAGTACTTCAATTTGATTTGCCAAATCTGGACAATAACTCCCAAGTTCAAGATAGTCTGTCCTATTTAATGTATATAACTCAGTAGTTTCAAGTGCAACTTTTGTGGTAAAATGAAACCCACCGACATCTTCATGTGCCAAAATTTGACCAAAATATGACCCATCTTCTTGGTGCGAAACTTCTCGTCCCGCACAGGTATACATAGCAACTGTGCCACTCGCAATAAAATACATTTTATTATCTGTTTCGTAACAACGATAAACGATATCTCCAGCCATAAGAATTTCTCTACCCAGACATGATACAAGATTGACCAATGATGTTTGCGATAAATGTTTAAAAAAATCTAAATCGAGCAGTTTTGTACAATGCATGTTAATATTATTCCGCAATACATTCGGAATTGGTAGTAATATTTCATTCTCTTTAAAAAACGATCGATCGTATTTGTAGGAATAAAAAGTTCTGATTTTCTTCCTTGTTGACTTTGGCAGGTATTTATGGTTCATATATTCTGAAACTTCGTTCAGCATATCCTCATATTTGGCTGACGCACTTCGCATCCCGTATATTTTCACGCATATTTTGGCAAATATGATAACAGTAAGAATATGGCCTACGATCGACAAAAAAATGAATTAACAGATTTCATTTACGGATAGATTTTTATTCTTCAAGAATTTCAAACCGGTTCCAGTAAGTATGCTCACGGTTCGATAAAGATGTAAAGAGTATATGTTGAAATTTGACATGCTGCAATAAAATATGAAATTAGCTTTAAATAATTTAATAATCGGTTTAACATACTTTTGTATCAAAAAATTAAATTCACCCATCTGTACATTGAACATGCGTTGATCGATAATTGCAAGGACTAGTGCAAAACACGTAAGGCAATGTACTACGAAAAGTAAAGACACAATCGAAACCAAAATACTATTGAAATTGTGATTAAACTTTAGAAATCGCATAAGATTTCGAAAAACTTTTAGCATTCCAAATAATCTTAGCATTCGTAGATAAGAAACGAGTTGAATGCCAGAATATGATTCGGTGAAGACAGATAAAACAACTCCACAAACGCAGGCACGCAAGATAATGAGTCAATTAAAAAGTAGGTTTTCAAATAATGAATTGCAATTCGTTTCAAACTCAGCACAATCTGAAAGAAAAAACAAGTTATTTCTAGTAAGCCAGTACAAAAAAAAAAAAAAAAAAAAAAATACCCACCTCGTCATGATCATGACGATGAATTAAATATCCTGTAAAGAAACGCCGAATACAATCCAAAACACATATCACAGTCAACAATATTTCAAAATAATTTGGTTCATAACGCCAATCATCGTTCACTTCTATTTGTGTAAATATATTCAGAGGCCTTATAGTAAGCAATAAGACAGTCGCAATCATCCAGATGATTTCACAATAAAATGTAATAATCGAAAATGGATGTAAAACATACGGATAATATTGAAGCTGGTGCAACATTTCGTTCCGCAATGCGGCAAAAGATCGTGGATGAGATCGAAACAAAATTACTCTTTGACATATTAGAGAATTTTTCCGAAACCATAACTGTAACTGGCTTTTATTTGCTGTATATTTGTCAAACGGACTGTTTAAATTGAGATTGCACGTATGGCCAAATTGTTCAAAATAATCTTGTAACATTTTTATGTGCAAATTGAAGTTAAGAATAAAACGCAAAACAAATTTATATTTTTGTTTATTTCATGGACTCTATAATTCGCAGTGCTTTGACGATTATACGCCGAATCAAAATATTACCATTACCATATTTCCATGTATCGAGTTAAAACGGGTTTAGGTTGATTTGAAAATTTGTTGGAGTTAACTCATGCATACTGTATATTGCATCTATCTATAGTATTGCATCTATCTGACTGGTTATGCGATTCCGAATTCGAATGTGACGTTCCATTGTTGATTATTATCAAGCAACTATTGAAGAAATTTAAATTGGTACAATTGGTTTTGTTTCCATGAAACCGAGTTAAGTTGACAGCTATGTTAATTTTTTTTTCGTAATTTAACGTAATTTAACTTATTTTCAAGTCATATTTTAAAATATTTTTATTCAAAATCAGTGTTTTAATAGTATACAATGAGCGCCATTTTAAAATACACGTAAAAAACATTGACAGATAGAACCTAACATAACCACACTAGTTTCGTTGAGTTTAACGAAAACTCAACCCTAATCTGCGTTTCCATACACGTAAAACCTTGTTAATCTAGGTTAACTCTTATTACGTTGCCATGAACCAAATTATGATTTTCGTTGAGTTTCGTCGAGTTAATAACATGGTGAGCTAATCCCTATCGTTTCCATGCTAAATTTGTTTTGTCAGTTCAGGCGGTGTTATGTTTTTCTCAGTCTTTTTATATTTTAATGTGTTTCGTGAATATTTTAACTCGTGCTTATTTTAACTATATCTCATTTATTTTTACTATATCTATAGAATCTCATTTCACCCTATAACTTTCGTCGAGTTAATGAGGGTTAAGAAATTTAACGAAAACTTTAAATCCGACTCGTTTCCATGATGAGATAATCCGAGATAATCCCGGTTAACTCTGTCATGGAAACACGATATCTGTCATACACAAAAGGTTAAGCACGACATGATTGAGTGGATATGTGTTGAATTAACACATGTATACGTTGCCGAAATCGGGTAAGAGTCCCATCGTTTTAAAGAGATGCAAGCCATAAAGTTCGGAAAAATCACCACATTTTCCGGGAACATGTTCAGTTTTTCTAAAAATGTTTTTTGTTTTTATTTTTTTTGTTCATAAACGAAAATGTACAGTTTTAATTTATCAAATCTTTTAGATCCAGGTAACTCTCAATAAAATCCTTAATGGTATGGCGATAATGGTAATGAAAATGTAGATGGTGATAGCCATATAATGAAATGAAAATAAATTTCTTCAGTTTGATATTTTCATCTGTCGTATACATTAGATTAGAGAATGGGGGCTACCGCCAAAACCTCCACTAATAATTAAAACTCAATTATGCTTTCTCAGTTTGCTAAAAAAAAAATCCATCGAAATGTAATTTCACAAAAAAAGAGATCACAAAGGTCACATAATAAAGAAATATCCGCTTCTCAGATAGCACACGTAGATTCGTAGATTTATGTAATATTACAAACAATTCACTTGCGATTTTGTTTAAATAGCAAAACCTTTAAACACTCTACTAAAACAGGACTCAAAATTCATCTGGACAGATGAATGCCAGGAGGCATTTAAGTTATTAAAATCAAAGCTAATGAATACATTAATACCGAAATATCCGAATATTGATGAAAAATTTGCAGATGCATCGACCTTAGAGTAGTACTGTCTCAAGAATAAAATGGAAAAGATCTGCTGATTGCCTTTGCACAGATCAATGGGTAAACATGAACTAAACAAGTTGGTAATATGAACAGAACTTGACTATAAATGGACTATAAATTATTTCAAACCTACACAACTATGACCCCCTGTCTGAGTGCAAAACTCATGAGCCGACTCATCTTCTATGGCCAGTACTATAATATATGCTCGTATGGAGCTATGCAACGCGCAGATATAGTATTGTAAATCGAGCCTATAGCCGTATGTCTTAGATTTGGCAGACAACTGCGTGAACCGCGAAAGAAGTGGGACTGCTTCGGCCCCAGAACAGATTGCACGGATTAAAACATAAAAGAAGGTTAGTGTAGGCATTTCGAAGTCAGAGCCTGATCAAATCTATGTTTGAGAATGCACGTCATTTACTAATTCGAATTTACGAAAGAAGATAACTTGCGATAAAAATTAATTAAACAAAATAAGGTATAGGGTTTTCCAATAAGAGTGATATGATTTCTTTAAAAAAAACTCACTATGTTGAGTGGTTGTGCGAGATTCTAGAATTTAATTTGTAGGTTTATTTTGATCAAGCCTGATGACACACTGGCAAAATAATAATTGATTTTTATCGCTCAGTCGTTCTCAAAAAAGTGAACGA
Source organism: Nephrotoma flavescens (assembly GCA_932526605.1). Lineage (NCBI taxonomy): Eukaryota > Metazoa > Arthropoda > Insecta > Diptera > Tipulidae > Nephrotoma > Nephrotoma flavescens. The sequence continues at coordinate 312,402,891 of OW052220.1, forward strand.
GATTTTTATTTGTAAGTTTTTATGTTTTTCCAGAAAAAATGTTATCTTAAATTGTATACAAAAATAAATAAATGTTAAACTTTAAGCTACCATAAGCTATCTTAACTCTATACTACACGCAAGCAAATCTAGTACAATGTTTGCTTTACGTTACCAACAAATTGACATTTCCAGAAATATTTGATTTGTTTACATTTGCAATACGGGACATAAAAGTTAAGTACAATGAGATAAATTCTTATAAGAAAATTTATTTAGATTCTAAATTTGATTTCAGATCTACGATTTATAAATTAATGTTTGGTACAATATACCTAAATGATTGGAATACTATGTTATACAAATAAAATGGTAAGTACATATTTATAAATTTTGTTGTAATTATTTTAGGTTGAAGCTGTAGAATGTTGGATAACGACATCATCAGCTGAACAACAGGATTTTCTATTTAATTGATGATATTTTTTATGTGTTGTTTTGTATTGTGGATAAATAAAGTTGATTTACGATTACCCGATATTTTGTGTTTTCATTCTCATAAACACACTAATTGTTAAGGAAATTGAAATATTTTTTATTTAATGTGAAGTACAATCGATACAATTAAGTTCTGAATAAAACGTTATTCAAATGGCCTCCACGACTTCTTCTGCAGGAATGAATTCGATGAACCCAATTTTCGAACACTTTTCCACTAAATCAAGTCGTATGTCATGAATAGCATGTTCAATATTGACTTGTAAAGCTTGAAGAGAGTTTGGTTTATTGCTAAAAACCAATGACTTCAAATAACTCCACAAGAAATAGTCTAATTGTGTTAAATCACAACTTCACTAATATCACAATTTTTATTAATTTGTATTTATCACAAAAGAAATAATCGAATCTCCAAACTTTTCTCGCAATAATTCAATTGTTGCACTTGCTGTGTGGCACGTAGCCCCGTCTTGTTGTATCCAAATGTTGTCAAGATCAACTTCTTCCAATTTCGGCCATACAAAGTTGGTTATCATCGATCTATACCGATCTCCATTGACAGTAATGGTGTTACCAGCTCATTTCGAAAAAAATAGGGACCGATGATTCCACCAGACCAAAAACCACACCAAACAGTCAATTTAGGTGAACGTAATGGTTTTTCATGAATAATAAATTTACATATATATATATATATATATATATATATATATATATATATATATATATATATATATATATATATATATATATATATATATATATATATATATATATATATATATATATATATATATATATATATATATATATATATATATATATATATATATATATATATATATATATATATATATATATATATATATATATATATATATATATATATATATATATATATATATATATATATATATATATATATATATTTATATATATATATATATATATATATATATATATATATATATATATATATATATATATATATATATCCCGACAAACAATTTGTAACCGTAGACTATGTCTCGGGAACATTATTGCTTAGGCATGGTAACAATATTTTGAAAAGTGTCTAAAATATTTATTTTTATAACTTCCCATCAAGACTTTTTTGCTCGACAAGTAACTTTTGGTTTTTATTTTTATTATAATTCTCCTTTCTCACTCTTATTTACACCCTTTCTTTTTTCATTAAAAAGTGTCGGTAATTAGTCAGTAACTGTCGGAAATGCAATATGCTGCAGGTTCGGTAATTTTTGGAATACAAATAACAGTTTTATTTTCATCTTCCGATATTTTTAAAATTATTGTTATTTTAGTTTATACTTTAGATAGAGTGCTTCAAGCAGTGATTCGTGATGGTATACCATATACACGCATATATGTAATTTAATAAAACTTATTTTATTGAAAGTTAACAATATTATTGACAAATAATGTAGATTTAAACGTAAGTATTATTTTTAGTAATTCAAAAATTATGCGATTAATTAAATATTCATTCTAAATTTTAAAATGTGAAAATTTTTTTTTGCAGATTTTTGAATGCTGTTCTTCATACAACAATTAAATGTTTTCAAAGTGGAGCTTGAAGGCACGTACTTAGAAATACAAATTAAATAATATGGTTTTTGTTTTCATTTTTAAAATACCGTGACCGTGGCTTATTCAGTGATTTAAGAAGTAATATTATTTTAAACAATGTACACGTATTTTTGTTTGTTTGTAACTTTCGGTAATTGTTATTTAGTTTGACGATAGATTTACCAGCGTATATGCTTCAGAATGTGCGTCGGTAACTTGTCGGTATTAAAAAGCGATATCGAATATCTTTACTTACGATTATTTGCGGGATCGTTATATTTTCAATCGCAGTTATGAGCTTAATTAGATTTTTTCCAATTCGAACCATATTTTAATTGATATTTGTTTTGTTTATATGACTCATTTTATCATTTCTTAAAATTATATTTACAGATGACTCGACAGATGAAGTCAAGAAGACCACTACGAAGCCACAAAATGCCGCTTTTTGGATTAAAGCTTGAAGATTTAATTTTTTTTCTTATAATGTTTTATAAAAATTGAGTTACTTGTACAGTTAAAATTAAATAAATTAATTTATAATATATTTTGAATTCTTTAAATTTGTATACGTGAAAGTGTTTTTTCCACATATTCGGTAACAATTTTGTCATTATTTCCCATAGTGTTGAGATGGTTTTAATATTTGTAATATTGCCTACAAGGATCAGTATAAATATAGAATTGTAAGAATTGGTATTTTGAAAGATAATTTAATTTAAATTGTGTAATATAAAAACAAGTTATTTTATCAGTAACAAGTTCTTAAAAATAACCGAGTAGTTCACGTTTAAATTATAATCACATTTCCATAAAATTACCCAATAATATTTGCGTTATCTTCGCTGAGTATTACTGGTAAATGTACTTAATAAAATGATGGAGATTTTACAGTAACAAATACCGCGAATAAACCAATGGTAACTTAGTGGTAACTGTTCCAACCCATTGTGTGCCAGGATTAGGTAATTTTGTGGTAACCGATCAGGCTCGGTACCAGCTCGGTCCCCGGTAACAGCTAGGTTTTTTTTCGGTTACAAAATTAAAATTGTTTGTCGGGTATATATATATATATATATATATATATATATATATATATATATATATATATATATATATATATATATATATATATATATATATATATATATATATATATATATATATATATATATATATATATATATATATATATATATATATATATATATATATATATATATATATATATATATATATATATATATATATATATATATATATATATATATATATATATATATATATATATATATATATATATATATATATATATATATATATATATTTGAACAACATTAGTCATGTGCTCTTCCAACAAAATTGATGTCGTCGAAATATAAATCGTCGCTACTTATTATTCTATATACTAGTTGAAAAGGTAAACATAATTTAAATACTTTATAACACAACACAAAAACTTTTTATTAAAAACACACGAACGCAATATTGTGTTGTCACAAATGTATGTCCAACACGCTCTTATAACATAATAAACCAAAAAAAAATAAAAAGAAATTTATGCTTCCGGACTGTCCAATTCTCGTCTTTCTTGGAGTATATGTTTATTTAGCAGTTCTTTAAAACGTTCTTCGATCACTCCCGTCTTATCAAATTTTGCTCTTGCCAGTACCTCAATTTGATTAACCAAATCTGGACAATAACTCCTAAGTTCATGATAGTCTGTCCTATTCAATGTAAACAATTCAGTAGTTTCTACTAACTACCTGACCAAAATATGACCCATCTTCTTGGTGCGAAACTTCTCGTCCCGCACAGGTATACATAGCAACTGTGCCACTCGCAATAAACCACATTTTATTACCTCTTTCGTAACACCGGTAAACGATATCTCCAGCCATAAGAATTTCTCTGCCCAGACGTGATACAAGATTGACCAAAGATGTTTCCGATAGTTGTTTAAAAAATTCTAAGTCGAGCAGTATTGTACAATGCAGGGCAATATTATTCCGCAATACACTCGGAATTGCTAGTAATATTTCATTCTCTTTAAAAAACGATCGTTCGTATTTGTAGGAATAAAAAGTTTTGATTTTCTTCTTGGTTGATTTTGGCAGGTATTTATGGTTCATATATTCTGAAACCTCGTTCAGCATATCCTCATATTTGGCTGAGGCACTTCGCATCCCGTATATTTTCACGCATGTTTTGGCAAATATGATAACAGTAAGAATATGGCCTACGATCGACAAAAAAATGACGTAACAGATTTCATTTACGGATAGATGTTGATGCTCCAAGAATTTCAAACCGGTTCCAGTAAGGATGCTCACGGTTCGATAAAGATGTAAAGAGTATATGTTGAAATTTGACATGCTGCAATAAAATTTTAAATTAGCTTTAAATAATTTAATAATTGGTTTAACATACTTTTTTACCAAAGAATTAAATTCGCCCATCTGTACATTGAACATGCGTTGATCGATAATTGCAAGGACCAGTGTGAAACATGTAAGCCAATGTACTATGAAAAGTAACGTCACAATCGAAACCAAAATACTATTGAAATTATGATTAATTTTTAGAAATCGCATAACGTTTCGAAAAACTTTTAACATGCTAAATAATCTTAACATTCGTATATAACAAAAGAGTTGGAATGCCAAAATATGATTGGGTGAAGACAGATAAAACAACTCCGCAAATGCAGGCACGCAAGATAATGAGTCAATTAAAAAGTAGGTTTTCAAATAATGAATCGCAATTCGTTTGAAACTCAGCACAATCTGAAAGAAAAAACAAGTTATTCCTAGTAAGCCATTACAAAAAAAAAAATAAAAAAGTTTACCCACCTCCTCATGATCAGGATGGCGAATTATATATCCTGTAAAGAAACGCCGAATGCAATCCAAAACACATATCAGAGTAAAAATTATTGCAAAATAAATTGGGGTGAAGCACCAATTATCGTTCACTTCTATTTGTGTAAATATATTCAGTGGCATTGTAGTAAGCGCTATGGCAATCGCAATCATCCAGATGATTTCACAATAAAACGTAATAATCGAAAATGGATGTAAAACATACGGATATTGGAGCTGGTGCAACATTTCGTTCCGCAATGCGGCAAAAGATCGCGGATGAGATCGAAGTAAAATTACTTTTTGACATATTAGAGAATTTTTCCGAAACCATAACTGTAACTGGCTTTTATTTGCTGTATATTTATCGAACGGACTGTTTAAATTGAGATTGCACGTATGGCCAAATTGTTCAAAATAATCTTGTAACATTTTTATGTGCAAATTGATGTTATTAATAAAACGTAAAACAAATTTATATTTTTGTTTATTTCATGGAACTCTATAACTCTCGGAGTGCTTTGACGATTATACGCCGAATCAAAATATGCTAGGTAGTATATACACAAAAGTTAAGCACGAAATGATTGAGTGGATATGTGTTGTATTACCATACGAATACGTCGACGAAATCGGATAAGATACCTATCGTTTATAGAGGCTGCAAGCCATAATTTTCGGGAAAAATGTACAGTTTTAGATTACAAATCTTTTATATCCAGCTAAATCTCAATAAAATCCTGAAGACGAATTCATATCAAATGGTGGCGATGAAATGAAAATTAGTGTTTTGAATAAATACAAAATTATTAAATTTCTTCAGTTTAATTATTTTAATTCGTTTTATATTAGATTAGAAAATGGCTAAATTGCTTAATAAACACATTTTATTAAACACTTGTTTTTTATTTTGCAAAATTATATTTTTGAATATTTTATTTAAAAAAATTTTTCAAAAAGTTTAAAAAATCGCACGATCGATTTCGACTTGTTAGGTCATCATCAGTAGTATCTCTGATGGTAACCTAACAAGGCGAAATCGATCGAGTGATTTTTTAAACTTTTTGAGAATTTTTTTTAATTAAAATATTCAAAAATATAATTTTTCGAAATAAAAAACAAGTGTTTAATAAAATGTGTTTATTAAGTATTAGTGTGTTTCGCCAAAAGTAGAACTAAATTGCTTTCTGAATTTTCTGTTAAAAATTTTTTTCATCGAAATGTAATTTAAAAAAAGAGGTCACAAATGTTACATAATAAAGTAATATCTATATACGTCCAACAGGATTAGCTCGTAGTTTTCAGTAATTATTTCAGACGATTCATTCGTGATTTTGCTTTAATAGCAAATCCTTAAAACAATTTACTAAAATAGGACTAAAAATTTATCTATTAAAATCAATGCTATAAAATCTATTAAAATTTATTAAAATCAATTATTCCTGACTGGTTCCGCTTTAAGTTTAGTGTAGGCATACCGAAGTCAGAGATTGATCAACTTTTTGTTTGCGAATGCAAGTCATCCACTAAGATTAGAAATTTAAAGCACTTTCAATTTGCGAATAAGGAATTAGATAACTTTCAGGAAGTAGATAAAGAATTAAAGATAAATAGATTAGCGCTATGAGGTGAAGATATAATTTTCAGTCTAATAAATATAGGAAAATTTAAACAAAAATTATAGATAAATAAGTTAAAAAGCAATAACAATCACAAGGAGATTTGTGCAAAAATTCATATATTAAAATTTGGAATTTTGAAGATTTTAAAACCCATGGGCCGACCCATCTTCCATGTCAGTATAGGCTGGCATGGAGCTTGCAATGTGCAGATGGTCTTAAAATCAGCCCTATAGCCGTACGTCTTCGATTTGGCAGGTGATGCGTAAAGTAAGACGGAAAGAATAAACCGCGAAAGAGCAGGGTGCTTCGGCCCTATAACAGATGACATGGAAAAAAAAAGATTTTAAAATCTGACATGGGAACTGACTTTCTAAACGAATTCATCAAAAATATCTATGATTTGCTAAAAATCGGCCAAGTGAACTTCGCTTCTTTGCCATTATGAGACTTTAGTCTCAAGAGGGGGGGGGAGACCACAGGGTACCTAATGAATACTTAAATAATTTTACAAAATAGTTCAATTTGGGAGAATGGCTATCATATTTCGTATTTGCATACAATATAACACCGCATACAGAAACAGGATTCAGCTCACTTGAACTAGTTTTTAGCAAAATAGCCACCAAAGCACGTTCATCGAATCAGACCAGAACCATCTTTTCGTTGGTTTTAAAGTGTGAGCGCAACATTTCATATTCGCTAAACGAGTGCGCAGCACGGCCGCCTGTAATTTCAGTCTATAGGAATGGATATTGGTTTCTGCGCTGCAACTTTGGTCGCACCAATTAACACACAGTGAAAACAATCTTCATATTTGAAGCGAGAATATGCTGCAGCTGCATACGCAACCTCACTGGCTTCAAGAAACACGTGCAAGTGATTTAGATGTCATAACTCTCTCAGTTATTGCAATACATTAGGCAGTATCTCTATGGACTATTTTATTCATCAATGATCGGCTCATCCCATTTGACTGCTGTTTGCAATATATCTTGAACAAGAATCTTCACATATACAAGGATATAGGCTATCAGTCAAATCGGATCAAAGACCATCGTTAAAGTTCGAAGAACATCCCGTTTTGTAGGTTTTCTTTTTCCATCCATGATCTCACTATCGATTCTATTGAAATTTACACGATAGTAGAAAGTATCATCGGTAACTGACCACCACATTCCAAGCACTTTCGCATATCATCGGATTCTCCGCTATTATTCAAACTCTTGCTCGTTATAGTTCCTGTTACTCGTCTAGAATTTGAAATGAAATTTCTTATTTCAAACCCACCGAGTGAATGAATTCGAATCACTTCTTTGGTAGTTTTTCGCCTTTGACGCTTCTGAGCTCTCTTCCTCGAATTTCATTACGTTAAGGTTTTTACGAATTGCGCTGAGTTCGGCGAGCATATTTCCCCAAATGTCATCACTCTTATGACATAAATATCCGGTTGTTACTCTTTACCTTCGTCGCGCGGGAGAAATCGTTGCTACTTTTGATCTTCCTCTAAATTCCAATTTGATGAAACATTTCTTTTATGTCACCTGTTAGAGCAAAGGGTCATTGATAAAATCTCATTATAATGTGCGCCAATGGAACTAATAAATCTAAAGCGGAAATTAACGATGTTCCGTTTACTGCTGCTGGTGTGATTTTTTTATTAAGGATTGGTCCGCGTCTGTCTCAGCCAATTGCAATGCGATTTCAGTATCAATGCAACACATGAGGCCACAAAAGGCTTATTCGATTGAAATGAATTAAGTGAATATTCAGAATTAAGGTAAACTCATTCCGTTAATTCAGAATATTCAATTAATTGAACCTCCAGTCTAATAGACCTAGAGGCATTGCCCGTATTAGACGATGAAGGGCAGACAAATTTTTGACAAGAAAATAGATTAAATTAATTACTAATAAATTTAAAAATTTCCATTAAAATCGAATATTAACCTAGTACGTACCGACAGTACATTATGCCACTTATTTATATACATTTTACATTATCAAAGTTATGCACCCATAAAATAATTTATACAGAGGATGACATCTAAAGTAAACTAAGTAATTTAAGATTTTCCAGGATTCTTACTTTTTAGTTGAAAATTAGAACATAGCTATTTGTTGGTTGAATATTCCCTGCTTACTTATATTTTAACAAGATTTCACACGAATCGCTGAGAGGAAAAATTTTTATATTTTGAGTTTTCCCCTTTCGGTGTTTAATATTCGTTAATAACAACTTAAATATTAATAACAACAACTTAATAACAACAAATTAAATATTTTAAAGCAATTTCAAGTGAATTTAAGAGATTTTCGGCTTTATTTATTGCTGTATTACTTTATAGGTGAATTGAGTATAAAGACAGATGAATGAGTTTGTGAATGTGAACGGGCGTTAACTGCTGGGTTGTTTTTGTTGTGTTTTAATGTTTCTGTTGGCTTTTGATGTTGGTTAGTGGAGGATACCGTGAGACGAGAGGGCTGGTTTGGTTTACTTAAAAGCAATGTACGTTTATAAGTTGATTTCAATTGAGATTTGCCTATCTTCATGCCGTTATCATAGTTTGATGGTGGTCGAATTTCAACACTAGTTTAGGTCTCTTACGGTGATTCAGCCGTATATGACTTGACCTCATAGGGTCGGATAATCATTATGGTTTGATATAACAGGCGACTTATTCCTTATTGATCATTGTTATTGAAGGCATGGTAATTATAGGATGGCTCACAGCATTGGAAATGTTTTGAAATAGGTCTGTTTAAGGTTTTAGATTTGGTTGGTGTTTGTTGTAGGATTTGCTTACCGAAACATATTGTTCTATGTTTTGTTGTACACTCCCCGTTAATCAGTCAATCAGGCGTAATCATATAACATGAATTTTAGCCAGTTTATTCAATTTTGAATGAGATTGCGTTTCTTCTAAAAATTGAATATTTGATCACTTTTTAATTAACTCGCGATTTTTTCAAATTTAGTGATGACTTGTATTTGTGCGCGTTCTGGTGGATACAATATAAGTCTCCTACTTTGAAAGAGCGTTTAACACTCAATCTATATTTATGATAGGGTCTGTCCAAAGAGAAATATGTGGCGCAATTATACTAAATACCAATTATCCGTCTCTCAACATAAGTAATGAAATATGTGCGACACCTCATGGCTTACAATAGTTTCCAAAATTTGCTTTCATTTCATTAAAAAATCATCATCATCAAATCAGTCTCACATCTTGCAATTCCCGATATAGCGTCCGCGTTGTTAGCATTAAAAACATCGAGAATAGGAACGTGATCGTTTTTGTTTTTGTAGCCACTGAGTAAAATATCCGCCCAAACTTGTTATGGTTGACTTATACAATCCAAAACCAACGCCAATACCTCTATTTTCGGTTTTGCCTCTCGAGTTCTCAAATGACGTTTTTCCTCTTTTTCTCAAATTAAATTAAAAGAAGTTGTTTTAAGCAACACCAGCGCATCTGAAATTAGTCTACCATGAAACGATTTTTTTTTCGTTTTATTTTCGAGTAATCTTTCAAATTCTTTCAACGAGCTCATTTTTATGGTAAAAGCCCGAGCCTTGCGGTCAGTAGCCAACGCACGTCCTGAGTGATGAAAAATATGAAAATCAGTTAGTTTTGAGGGTATATTTGAGAGTATCTTCATCGATATCACTTTTACTTCGGCGGTATCTTTGACTAATAGGTTGAACCCCGAACTATACGTCTGCTGTGTAAGCGCAAAAGCATAAACCAGTAAAGGTTTATTTTTTCCATTGCCTTAAATAAAATCAAAATGCGGAAAAAGTATTTTATGACTTTACTAACTAATTTGCGTTTCATTGAACATCTATACTCACAAGTACTTGCAAGTCCTTTGCTACTGCCATTGTAATCCGGATATTGTAACATTTCAATTCACTTTGATTCTTTCGTCGTGATTCGTTCTTTGTTTCCTTCCCATTCTTCACAAATTATTGTTAGTTTGCAGGTGAAGGGGAAGGAAACGGGGAAAGAATCAAAGTGTAGAATGGCCGATTTCCGATTGATTAGGGAAATATCTACTAGATTGTATCATACAGCGCCATGCCATTTATTGTTAAAACAAAATCATTTTTGCCGCGATATCAAATTTTGATTTATCACACATTATAAAGTCAACAATTACTAAATAATAAAGAAAGAAGAAATATACAATTACTAAATAATAAAATCAACACAGAAACAAATAAAATATACGACTTAATTATAAACAACACACAAAATACGGATCACCCACACACACAAAATTCAAAAATAGCATATAACACAAAAGCCGCTCATTAATATTATCACTTATATAAGTAATTAGCTGATGATGGTAACTTGTGTTTACCGAAATCGATACTAAAAAATATACATTTATTGTATTTTTTAAAACATTTTCACTATAAGGAAGTAATTCTTATATTTTTTAAAATTGTCCTTTAATTTTTAAATATAGTTTTAAAATTGTTATTGTTTTTTATTTTATTAAATAAAATAACTGTGATATAAAAAAGTGAAAAAAGTGCACAAAAACAAGAATCATGTTTTCCAGTAATAATAAAATTTTATATCTTGCAGAAGTCAATCGTCATTTAGGCAATATTTAATATGCCTTCATCGTACCGTCAGCATATTGACAGGGACTGGTTTCCAATTTACTCATACTCCAATATGAATGATTTGGTGTACACTATTTTTACTACGATTTTAGGACATGTGATAATAGTCATTATATTCGCAAGAGTGTGTGAAATTGGTATGTGCAGCGTTTCGGCAAAGTACGAGGAAATGCTAAACGAAGTGTTGCAATACACAAATCAAGGGAACTGTAAGCATTCAACATTAATGAACGATACCGACAATTAAAATGTAGAAGCCTATTGTACCTATCTGAAAGAGCTAGTACTAGTACCTAGCTTAACATTATTTGACATTTGATGAAAGATTGCATTGTTGCGAAATAAATGTGAAAATGTGCATTTCTGTATATCCTGTGTTTTGAAACCCTTGTATTGAGGAACGCTGGGAAAATATTAAAAATTACTACCGCAATTCTGAGTCGGTGGTAGGAACTTTAAGATCGCTCACTGCGATTTTCGGTCAAAATCATCGTCCCACCTGACCGATAAGTGGATAATTTCGAGTCAAAATATTCTCTATTTCACGTTCCTGTGCCATAGAGACAACACAGTCAAAGTACTAGAAATGTCGCTGCCGTAGGTACTTGGTAATCTTACAACCCACATTGTGGTGAATTTTGCGTAAAAAGCCTGGCTTACACCGTTACAAGATCAAACTAACTCAAGAACTGGCGTCTTATTATGAATTTTTTTCGATTTAGTAAAATTCGTAAAATTTAAAAATCGTAAAATCCGTCGTATTATGAACCAAAAAAAAATGAAATCGAATTTTACGAAAATAAATATCAAAATTCGATTGCTCTGTAGGTTTGTTATTAAAATAAAATACTTCCATTACTTTTTAAAATGTAAGTTACTCAATTAATTGATGTTTAATTTATTACAATTTATTTAAAATTCAATTTGTTGTCTTTTTTGTAGCTCATTTCGAAAAAATCGAAAAAAAAATTAAATGCGCCTCAATATATGGGACTAGGTACCTAAAATTTGTGTAGTTAAATTACAAACCAATAAAATTTAGTCGGTCCATCCAAAAGACCTGTTGGTGGTTGAACTGTTGGAATTTTATACAACACAAAACAGCAAACTTGGATCGTTATTGGACAGCAACAGCCTCCAATAAAAAAAGTGACCGTGTAGTGTGGATTTCATGCCGAAAGGAAGATTATTTTTTGGCCTGAATTGAAATGACTTGACATCAGTGATTTGTGGTGCCAACAATATAGCGCCACATGCCACACAGCTATAGTCAACCAATTGATCTATTGAAGGGGAAGTTCGAATCATGAGCAATGGTCAAGTCAAGTGGACACTTCACTGATGCGATTTAACGTCGTTGCATTTATTTTTTATGGGATGACGTTAAATTGTTGGTTTATGTCAATAAGCCAACAACGTGATAGAGTGGTGAAAAATAGGCTCCAACGAATCGATCACTGCAAGCGTGGTCGCGGTGGTCATATGAACGAGATATAATTCCATAGTTAAATGTAACACGTGTACTGCATCTTCCTACTGAGATATCCCCAAAAATGTTAATCGTATATGGGAAGTTAGTTGAAGCCCGTGTCAATTTGAAAAAAATTTCAGGAGCTCACCATGCATGGAAGAAATTAATAGAATTTTGTAATATGACTAAATTTAATAAAAATTAAGGCAACGGAGATTTTCCTTAACATCTTAACAGAACCTCAGGTATCTGCAATTGGTAGTACGAAAAAATATTTGTTAGACCAAACATCAAAGGATCCTCTGGGGTATTATTTAAGTATGATTTTAGGTAGAAAGTGTAGTCAGACGCTCCCAATCCGGGATGTGGACCATTTGTATGGCAAATATCTCTATTTAGAAACAATCACTATTGCTAGAGATCTTAGCCCAATAGAAAAAATATTTATGGTCTTCCCATCCAGGGGTGGGAACATTTTAGAGAATTTCGAATTAAAAATTAAAAATATGTATAATAAAAATTCGTATGCCGACTGAGACATCCCGAAAGATTTTTACACAAGCACAAGTGTATGGGGTGCTAGATGTGGACCATGTCATTTAGCAAAAATAATTGGAGTATCGGAAATGGCACGCACGATTTTCATTAAAATTGCCAAAAAGATGATCTTTTAGATGGCCCTTCGGTGAAATTGACTGAGGGGATTTTTCGAGTACCAGAATTGATTGTTATTGGTCTTCATTTTGTAGGAATTGCTTTAGTGAGCTATCCGATAAGATTCGGGTTCCTTTTTTGAAATATTTTTTTAGTTTGCACAAATTTATTAAAAATTAGTAAGGATCGGTTTTAATTTGACAGGAATAGATTGCAATTGGTTCAGAATTGAGGAATATTTGTTCAGAGGATCGAATAGTCGGCTTTGGTTTGTAATAATTGGTGAGGGCGTGTTTTGGGTGCCAGAAATCCAGTGCGATGGGTGCTAACTTCTGGAAATTTTAAACCCTCAAGGTCACCTGACTTCGCCCGAGACCCTTTCCTTTTTTTTCATCTCGAACAATTTTTATAAAAATTGCTGAAGGAGCTTTTTCAAGTACCCAAAACGGGTAGGTAAAAACTGGATCTGGACTTCCATAAAATTTATTTAGCGGGTCGTTCGGCGAGGCCGGGGACCTCAGAGTCTTTTTTAACAGTTTATTTGTTTTGCGGGACAGGGTTTTCGAATGAAAGAAAACGATTACATGGATTTCTGAATAATTAGTTTACGATTCCTCGGATAGGTTGTCATGTTGCACCATGTTGTTTCATCATGTTTGATCATATTTCATCATGTTGCGTGGTATTGTACCATGTTGCATGATGTGTATCTTGTTGAAAGATGTTGCGGGATGTTCCACTATGTTTCGTCATGAACGATTTTGATAAACTTTTTACAGACCGTCATATTTCACCATGCTGCGTAATGTTTCGCTTGTTTGCACTACGTTATGTTGCATGATATTTTACCATGTGGCGTGAAGTTGCACAATGTATCGTTATGTCGCGTGAAGTTGTACAATGTTGCGTAATGTTTCGCCATGTTATACTATAGCACAATAATGTTGGGTGTTGCATCGTGCTGTGTCATATTGCACTATGCTTCGTGATGTTGCTGTAACGTGATTTTGTTCTATGTAGCGTCATGTTGCTTTGAGTTGGGTCTTGTGTTTCTCAATAATGGTATACTCGATTATATTGTGGGGCAGCATGTTCACGTAAGCAACGGTTTTAGGAAATATTTCCTGTTACGAGTAACAAAATTGAGTTGTAGATGGGTGTTAATTTCGGGAATTTTCGTTTAAGAGGTCCTCCAATGAGGTCCGCGGCGGTTTTCGATTTTTTTTTCACCTCTAACGATTTAGGTCAAAATAGCGGTGATTAGCATTTTCTATTGCTAGGAATGGATTGTGATGAGTCCCTATTTTTTAGAAAATTCATTTATGGATTTCCGAGTCGACCTATACTCTTAATAAAAAGGTTTAAGACGAACTTTCGAGTGCTTGAAAACGAATGTAACGAGCTCTTAATTCAGGAATATTTATTTAACGGGTTCTTAAATGGGATTCGGGTTCTTATGTAAAACAAATCAGTTCGAAGGATTTTTATAAAAAAAAATTGAGAGGGTATTTCGGAATGTTAGGAAATAACTGCAATGGATCGTGGTTTTGGGAAATTTGTATACAGGTGCTCCGGTTTACCTATTTTACTCTGAATCGAAGCGGATGAAACTCTGATTAATGATAAACGTGAAAATCTAATAAAAATTTTGGACATGCCTCTAGAAATTGTCAATTTTAATGAAACTACTCCATTTCTTAACCGATTGGGATTGTATCTTAATTCTATTTGTAAGTTAAACAAAAAATATGATTTCAAAATGAGTTCCGGTTGTGGTTTTGAGTAAAAATTAGTAAATATGATGGAAATAAAGATTTGTTTTCAGCGCGTGTGTGTTGTTCACTTTGTGATGACAGACGTATGAGCTACGAGAGAGTATTTTTATTTTTTTGACATTTTTAGTACAAAAAAATCGATAAATCCACTTATTTTGATTTATTCATCAATCCCAGTGAATGTGGCCAATTCATGAGTGCCGTGCGGTCACACGGTTGATGTCGCGTGAATGTGTCGATGATTATGGTATCAATTATTTGGCGAATAATTGAGTTGCTACAGCAGTTTCTGAGGCTCATGATTCCAGCTTATTTCGTTGTACGTGTTATCCAATCGCGCATAATCTTGGGTTCTGTAAATTGTCAATTTAGAGCCATTTAAAATTTTTAATTTTAATTCATTAAATCTATAACATTTCTGCAAATTTTATATCTACTATAATTGAATTTAACTGAAATTTTTTGCGTAAACTCATTAAAAAAAATTTAGTTGGGCAGCAATTGAGAATACAGGATTTCAGTATAAATAGGTACAGAGAACAAAATATTATAAGCCTGTAGTAAAAAGGGTTAGACCCTTCTCACAAATTTCTACAGATTACAGATATCACACCCATTAACAAAAATGTTATAAATGTGTGAATCACCATATTCCATGATATCTATAAACTTAGACATGTCTACGTATTTTTATTTATCTTTTAATCTGTTCTGGGGACTAAGCACTTCCAACTCTTTCGCGGTTCGCTCGGAATAGCCCTACTGCTAAGAAAAATGCTGCACACTTACGTACATTTTGATACTCACACTCTACATTCTTTTTACGGAAACAATACTAAAATACTGATCTTACCTTTCGGTTTAATTAATTTACTATAAATTATGACAAATTAATACTTCACTAGTAAATTCTAGTGTTTAATTAAAAATTCATTGTGGATAAAAGCTTTTAAAGTAATACTTACATTTTGTAATACGAGTACATACAAAGACGTGATAACGACAGATAATATTTTATAAGCTTAAGCATATATCTTCATAATGTATAACATATATTTAGTAAAATTCAAAATCATTTTTATTAAATATTCATTATCACATACAAAAATACGAAATTTAATCTCGATACCAAAATTATCAGCCCTCGTCTCCTTCCCCATATACATAAAACAGAATTAAGAAAAACTTTAGCATTCATACTCTTAAGCATAAATTTTCAAACATGAAGGAACGATGGAAGGATGCAACAAAAAAAAGTTTATGAAACTATACATAAATGCATCAATTGAATCTTATATATAATTTTATCTATTTTCGTTCCTAGTCACGTGTGTAAAAAAGTTTCCAATATAAAAAAAGACGAAATAAAAGTTACTTTTTAAAATAATGAAGTTGAGAATAGAAAACTTTTATGTATTGGTAAAAAGCACAACAAAAAACAAATGAAATAGGAATTCGTTCGTGTCGGCCTGGAAAGGGCTTACATAATTTATTTATATAGTGTTGAAAATGGGTTGTTATTGGAAATTTTGTTCCGCAGGGCTTCCAGCATCGTCTTCATTTTGTCACATAGCACAAATATACATACTATATGTATCGTAGGAAATCAAAGTAAAGAAATAAAATTTAATAAAAATGTTCCTGTAGGCAATTCATTAGAGAGACTCACATATATAGAAAATAGTATGTGAGACGTATTCAATATAATAAAAATAATTTTGATATAGGTACGTGACTTTCATCATTATGTTGACTTCATTCGCAATTTTTAATATAATAAATCACGTGTTGAAATATCCTAACAAAGTATTTCTTAATCTTTTTCTAATGATGATAGAGAAGCTTGCCTGGACCAAATAAAGTGCTAAACTCAGTTTGTATATAGTTTGAACCTGCCCTTAAATGTATAGAAAATTTTATTTGATTCGAATACTTTCATAAAGTTGGACGAATAATGTCGATAATACAGTTAAACAATTGTCATGTTAAAAAGTTAAAATTTTGAACTAAATTCAATAAAACTAAAATTCCAACTATTTCGGAAAAACTATTTTAAAACTAGAAAAGCTCGTTAGAATATATCGTGGGTACATGTAAAATTAGAAACATTCTAAAATTTGAACTTTAAGGCCATAGTAATATTTAACTATGGAAAATTAAGGTCACTTTGCATATGAATAGCCTGGGAATACTTATATCTTTCTCCCTCTCTCTCCAGTGGCACTATTCTGGTAATTCCCTGGGAATAGGGAATTGGGGAAAGATTTTATATGTAATTTCAATTTTCAAATTTTTTTTTCTGGCATACTGAGGTAAAAATCTGGTAGTAATTTTTTTGAAAACAAAATAAAATTGGGAATAATTTTCCCTGCCAATTTAGATATGGAAAAATTATTCCCAATTTATAAATATTTACATCAAACTTTTTTCCTTAGTAGGCCGGAAAAAAATATTTGAACTGAAATTACATATAAAATCTTTCCCCAATCCCCTATTCCCAAGGAACTACCAGAATAGTGCCACAGGTTGCACATATCATGAAATGATTATGCCACCTGTGTAGTGGTCCGCTAACTATCTGGGTTTTCCAGTTTTGATGTTCTATTGCTCGAAAGTCATGTTGGACGTCGTCGCACCAGCACAGTCTCCTCTTCCCCTGCGACTTACACCTGGTTGTTGATGGGACACTTTTCTTATTAATCGTTGTAATGAGGTTCGTTCAACGTGGCTCAGTCATCTAACTCGGTTGGATTTAACGAACCCAATATTATTACAATCTTCAACGAGACGTTTGATCATGAAAACCAATCGAATCCAAGATTCATTGTTGACAACCTTAAATGGACCATAAATGGATCGAATAACTTTCCTTTCAAAGCCGGAAAATATTCTACAATCGTTACTGATCAAGGAACAACTGTTGATTCCAAAAGTTGCCCACGGGTCTCAAAAAAGCTTTATAAATTGTGACCTGATATCCGAGTATTTGTCCTGACATATTAAATATGCATCAGCTGCAGGATTCAATACTGCTTTTTATTACCACGTGCTCGAGCGCCAGATTAAAGAGCAAAGCCACGAGTGCATCTCCTTTTCGCACATCTGATGTTATCTCGAAAGGATCCGACACACCACTCCCTCCCACTATAATTTTACAGGGCGAGCCAAGTGCAACATTAGCAAGCACTTAACATGCGTATTTAACAGAGCTTTACCAATGTAGTTTCACGTTTGAGACGGTCGCTTTTGGGAAGCAGATATCCTATGTGAGCTCCTCCATGCTAAAAATTGATACAAATGAAAGTCCGTGGTGATGGTTACGTCTCAAAAATTGTATGTCACTTTCCATGAGGAAAGTTTAGGAAAACTAGTTTAAATATTTCATACAAAAAAAAATTTGAGAATTTTTTAAAATTAAACTTTTTAAGTTTCATGGTTGAAATGAAGCTGAAAAGAAAGGCATTGGTGGTGATTACTTTTGGAAAAAATTTAGGTTTATTTTCATGTGGAGATTCTGGAAAAACTCGTTTTAATATATCACATATGTATAAAAAATTTGTAAATTATAAACGTTTAAAGTGTAATGACTGAAAAGAAGTTCAAATGAAAGGCCTTAGCGACCGTCTGGAAAGAAATTTAGGAAAGTTAGGTCACTTCTTACGGTTGTGAAGTTTTTCCTTAACTTACGAGTTATTCCTAAAAAACAACAACAACAACTAAAAATTTCATAGTATTGGTAAAACTACGAACTAACGGGTAATTCAAAACTAAGCATTAAAAAATAATAAAATTTTATTAATACAATCGAAATTTGTGAGGTGCAGTAAAGTTATAAGTTAAAAATATATCATAAAAACATTTATTTAATTTCCGTAATCAATTAAAACTGCGCTTTCAGGCACTTAGGATTGACAATTTTTGAATATTCTATAGAGAATTATCGTCTATCGAGATTCCCTGAATTCTCCTGGTTTTCCTAAACACCGGCCATCTTAACGGAAACTGGGTTTCGGTTAATCACGACCTACTCTATTAGAAAATAGGTCATTTTAAAAAAAAATCTATGCTCCAAGGCACTTAGGTTTGATGATTTTTGAATAAGTTAACAATTTTTGAATATTCTATAGAGAACTATCGTCTATCGAGGTTCCCTGAATTCTCCTGGTTTTCCTAAATACTGGCCATCTTAACGGGAACTGGTTTTCAATTAGTCACAATCTACTCTAACAGAAAATAAGTCATTTTTAAAAAAAATCTATGCTCTCTACTTTACTTGATACTTGAAGTAAAATAAAATTAATTTTAATTCAAGTAAAATACCACGTTCATATCAGTCAAGTAGATTCAAGTTACTTGAATTCAAGTACTTGAAATCAAGTTACTTGACTGATGAGAACGAGGCTTTATATTAGGGCCCCCACTCATTTATTAAATGACTTGATGTTGTTCAAGGAAAACATGTCACGTTTTGATTTGCTATTTTTTATTAAGATTTTCATTTTTTTTATAATAAATATACTTCAGAATCATCTTCGATAATTTACAGGTCA
Organism: Nephrotoma flavescens; assembly: GCA_932526605.1. Lineage (NCBI taxonomy): Eukaryota > Metazoa > Arthropoda > Insecta > Diptera > Tipulidae > Nephrotoma > Nephrotoma flavescens. Next base: position 312,422,530 of record OW052220.1, read on the forward strand.
AACTAAAATTCGATCATAATCAATATTAGGTTTAATATTAATTTTTAACATTATGTAGAATTCATATTAAAATCCCATTTTCATAAGAAGCAGAATTTCACAAAAAATAAAAATTTGAAAATAAAATACATCTGAAACTCGCATGTTTCTCAATCGATTATAAAAAATCTTAATTTCATTCTAGAGAACCCTTTCCATAAAAACTTCCGGAAATCACATAGCAACCAATTTTCAGAGAAATATTGACAATATTTTCATATATTCTGACAGATCCATTCAGATAGACCATATTTCAGGAGTGCTCCGAGATTTATTTTAGATTCTCCAATTTATTACTAATAAGAATGAGAAATTGCTAAATGTTTAAATAGGCCATTTTCATGAACCAAAGCAGTATCGTAATAATTTTAAAATTCCGATAAAACCCCTAAAGTCACGATTAAAAGTACACGACGTAAACAATACAATAAAATATTGACTCCATCCAAGGACTCGAATTTCGAAAAAGTCTAGAGTTTTATGGTTTTCAATTATTATCTTTTCAGTGATAGTGGTTTTGGGGAATAGTAATTTTCGGTGGATTGTCGTTTTCAGTGATGTACCGTTTACGAAGGACTGTTCGTTTAGAATAACTGTCGTTTTCGACGATTGACGTTTTTTGGTTAATTGCTTTTCGGTGAATCATCATTTTCATTTAATTAAGAATTGCCGATTCTTTTATTACCAAATTTTAAGGAGTTCCATGGTGTACTAAAACATTATTTTGTTGAGTACGAAGCATAATTATTAGCTGAAAATTAGAGAAATTGATCGATGAATTCATAAATATGCGTTGAAATATATCGGTAATTTTCGCCTCCATTTCGCTATTTTAGTAATTAATCCTCGTATTAGTTAGGTATAATATACTGAAAATTGCAGTGACACGAAAATTTTAAATCATCCTTCAGATTTTAAATATATGAAAGATTTTGTTAGAAATCTTATGAATTATCATATTATCTATATGTTATGATATCGAAATAAATATAAATATTATTTTGATTGTGATTATTACTCCCTTGAAGCCAAATTTCAATCGATTTTTAAATTTTATTAATGTACGGTACACGTATGTGCAAATAATATACAAATCGTATTTCATCTATAAACCAAATATGAAATCTTTCACTTCAATTTGTATCAAGATATTATTTCTTGAAATGGATTTTATTTTGTAACATGACAGATTTATATATTTTATTAAAAATGTAAAATTTTATTGTTATACATTTTGAGAATTGAAAAATGATACCTAAACGATAAACAAAACAATTTCTACTTTAATTTTACGTTCGGGAGGGATTTGCTGTTCTACCTACATATTAGGAGACGACGGATAATGTTACAGAATTCGTTTTTGCATAAACAAAGAATTATTTCGCGTCGTTTTGGATTATTTTGCGCTTGAAATTTAATTGTATATAGATACAAAAGCTCCGATCGATATAACTATGTACATAATATGGATGTACCGACTAATGAAAAATTCAATATTATTATCCTGCGGCAGATTAAAATATTTTTGTTCACAGTATTTCCACGTTTCAGTTGGCGCAGATAAACAAAATCGTTCGTCAATAAAACTATCGATATATTGTACATACCCATTTAATCCTCGTTAAAATCGTACAAATAATAACAACAATTACTCGAATGATTTAGTTAGATTTAGAATCGTCGTAATTAATTAACATAAATATTCTAATCCTCATCGTAATGAATGAACTCTTTGCTCTGCTATCTTAACCTTCTCACGTGGATTATTAAATGCGACGGAAATTTTTGATTTTCTGGGGCAATTTATAATGAATATATTTAAATAAATAAGAAAGCAAAAAAAAAAATCCGTAAACTACGTAATATGGAAAATATGGCTTGTTCCATATATGGTACAAAACACAATGAAAGACAAAGGTTAACACAAAAGAAAATATCACATTTCCTTTTTATTGCATAAAATCATAAATTAAATTTTTTGCTAAACCAATTTGCAAATAGGAACTTTATATTTTTCGCACTGTAAATTTAAACATTATTTTTCCACACTATGGTACTGAGAGAAACAATCTCGATCAGATGTCTTTACATACGGAACAAAAATTTGTCGTTGTCTTTTCTCGGCCCTTTCCAGGAAGTGGTTATTCTGGTTAATCACAGGATTTCTGATTTGACAAGGCGTTTGGCAGTTTGATTGGTTGACAGATGGCTTGTTCTTTTCCTAAATAATACGTTATTAATGAGAGAGTTCAGTTTAGTAGAAATGCCGTAAATCTTTAATATTGCCATGTGAACGATAAATGCATTTTTCACTATATATATTAAATCAAAGAAAATTTTAAAATAAAATTTAATTTTCGCTCTTCGATCAACTTCGTACGTAGCCTTTTTTGATCCGTGAGATCAATGCCTCCATATTTGGGTTATATTTCATAACCATTTCTGGGCATTGTACGTTTATTTTATTAGATGATTCTCGCACTCTACGTTTTACAACAATATTATCATAACAGTAAAAATTTATATTACCGCGATCTAATTTTACCTTAGTATCAGGTTTTGCTAAATGATTACAATTTTTGTGAACAGTGCCACCGTATTTCATTCCTCTTAGGCTCAATTTGTGTTGCAATTGAGGAGAATTAAAAAAAATTATCAAAATAAATTCGCGTCATTCATTAATGCATTTTTCACTTAATCGAAGAATACTTCTTCTCCTAGATTTACGGTTTTATCATTAGGTTATTATCATAAGGTAGCCGGTTTTAGAATCCTAGTGACACAACATTTTAAATCAACATCTTATGCTTTCATGTAAATAAAATCATATGTGTAGTTATACAGTCTTGGCCAAAAGTATTGAGTACCCATGATATCTTATACAACTTTTTTGAGAGTATCAATTTGCAATAAATTGAAACAATTTTTATTGGTTCCCATTACAATTTATTTATATAAAATTAATAATTTGTGGGTCCACGCTTTGCCTTAATTACGGCAGAAATTCTTTTGGGTAGAGAGGTTAAAGTTTTTTCATTCTGCAGGACGTATGGTGCCCAATTCTTGGTGCAAACACACAACTTATTGTAATAGTATTGGTGTAAGTAAACATTCAGGCAAAGTTATATTGTATAATTTAGACGAGATGTGATTTTTTATTTGGCCTTAGATACATTCAAAAGTCATTCTAAGTTTTTCTAAGCATTTAGGATGAACTGCCGTGACATTAGTAGACAGACCGTTTAATTCCAAACGAGTGTCCTTAATAAAACACATGATTTTCAAATGGGCCTGACAAGGTGCCCCCAAGAGATTTAAAAATGTGATTTTTTTGATGGATCTTAGGTACATTCCAAAGTCATTCTAAGTATTTTCTAAGAATTTAGCATAAACTTCAGTAACATTGATAGACTATCTAACCCCAAACGAGTGTCCCTAGTAAATTATATGATTGTCTATGGGTCTGAGAGGGTGTCTCATGAGTTTAATGCTTAATGCTTACAAATTACTTAGAATGGCTTTGGAATGTGGCTTAGGCGCATTAAAAAAATCAAACTTTTGAATCGCATGGGGCAAACTGTCAGAGCAATTAGAAAATCATATAAATTACTACTGACACTCGTTTCGCCTTAGAATGACTAGAAAATACTTAGAATGACTTTGAATGTACCTAAGGCCCATTTAAAAATCACATCTCATCTAAATTACGCAATATAAATTCGCCTGAATATTGTTACACCAATACACAATAAGTTTGTTGTTGTTGTATTTTTTGGATTAGTTTGGATAAACTTTACTAGCGTATTATAAGACACATGTCTACTGTTTCGCCACCATCTTACATTGATGATACTATTCAAGCTCAAACGAAATGTAGTTCTTTAGCACTTGATACAATAAACCATGAACATTCGTTCGACTGTGCCTACTTACCATTATGATGACCGAAGGCACACCAGTTTCCTAATTAATTAATATATTTATTAACATTATCCAAGTAATTGACTCTCACTATTAAAGAAAGCGCGATTTATTATAATTTCCAACCAAACTGTTTTGCGATCCGTCTTTATACGAGTATATAAAAATTTACTCCACTGAACTTTTGTATAAGTTTTAAAATAAATAAACTTGCCAAACAAAATAATGTTAAGGATATAGCGGTACGACGAGTAGGGGAAGCGGCAAAAAATAAACATTATATAAGTTTTAATTAAGACGAAAAAAAAGAAAATTTGTACATATTTCCAGTCAATTAGTCCTTTCGATTCCATTTTATCTTGTAACTTCCCAGTTTATAATATTAATTTGTATCCTTCTTTCAAGTTTAATTTTTATTTTGTTAAGTTTTTAAACTTAAAACACACTTTCAGTAATTAACTTTATTTATTTATTTTTTTTTCGATGTTGGTTTTAATTCTTTTGGTTATTTTGTCTTCTTTTATTTTATGCGTTATTTTCTTGTGCTTGAGTAAAACTTAAGTCAGTCAACCATAAGGAAAAAAATATCTACAGATTTTAATTTTTTTTTTTTTTTTTTGTAGATTTTCCTTTTAAATTCGCCGTATTTTTTATTTTTAAATTAAATAAATAACGAGTAATAAACGCTTTTCGTCCTCTTAGATCTTCGCCTCACCTAACAACGTTAGCAATTTTTGTTTTTGTAATTTGATTTGATTTTCCACATCAATACACGAAATAAGGAGAGATATCTTGTAAAACCATTATTTTTTTAAAACGAAATACATTATTTTTTTCGATATCAATATCCACATGATACGATATTTAAGTGATATGAGTTCGCTCTCTGGGTAATCAAAAACAATTGGATAACAGTTGATAACACAGTAAAATAAAAATCAACAAGATTTATTTTGGTTAAAATAATTTGAAATGTAATTTCTGTGTATAGAATCCATCCCAACATTGAAAGATAAAATGAAGATAAATCCAAAAGTTTTCTACTTTTTTATTATGTTTGCTGTTATTTTCTATTCGTACATGAACGTACAGTAGATTTTTTTTTTTGGGGAAAACAATAAACCTTTTGGGCTCTTAAACGATTTTCATTTTTATTTTTCGTTAATTTGTTAAGATTAATTAAATCCCTTGTGGGTTTGCTAAAACAAGACTTTTCTTATTACATACGAAATATAAAGCTAGAAATTAAGTTTATTGTGTAATAGTTGTTATAGATATTAAGGCAATATGTTGGGTTGGATACATATTATATTGCTAATATTACATTGGTTAAACGTGCCATAATCAATATGTACTCCCAATAATTTACTTCGGTGTAGTATAACCGCTGAATTCTAAAAATATGTCTATTTTAACAGTTTTGATACAAAGGTAAAAAAATTAAACTATCTTAGTGAAATTTTAAACCTTCTTCTCCTATCATTTACAAATCAAAATGAGATGACTTCGGTCGATAAAAAATATTTCGTTTTGTACACATCCATTATACGCATATACAATAAATCTATTTTATATGGCACCATAGTGTATTGTATACTAAATATATATGATTAAATATATTAAGATTTATGACTACTTTCCACTTTATGGAATTGTAAAATAGTTGTTCAATGTTATATAACTTTCTACTTTGATAATAAATTGGTTCGGTGTGCATACATTAATCCAAATTAATTCGTTTGGTTTAAAAGCAAAACTCATATTCTCGTAAATTAATTTGATTTGTATAATATTTATACATATCGCACACTAGCTTCAAAAATGACAGCAAATACAACTCGACACAACCTAATTTTAAATATGTAGTATTTTTCAACAACCATTGTGATGATTACAAATATGTTTTATTAGTTTAGTCTAGGACTTTACACAGCCCACTCATGTAATTTACATAGTTTTTGTACACATAAAATATATACACTGAGAAAAAAAAACCAGTAAAAATAAAAAAATATACATATAAAATCAAAAAAATATACATATATTTTTTAGGCGAAAAGTCTCGCTTTTAAAATCAAAAAGATAATCTTTTTAATTTTAAAATAAATTTTTTCGCCAAATTTGTTTATAAAAATAAAAAAAATGCTTTTATTTTCAAAAATACATTCCTTACATTTTTCAAAGAGTTTTCTTAAATTTTAAGAGATTGTTTTTTAAAAATAAAAAACTATTTGCTAGTTTTAAAAGTTTTATTTTAATTTTTAATACTTTTTACGCTATTTGCCATAGGCACTTGGCGAAACACACTTATACTTAATAAACACATTTTTATTAATCACTTGTTTTTGTTTCGCAGAATATTTTTCAAAAAGTTTAAAAAATCACTCGATCGATTTCGACTTGTTAGGTCATCATCAGGAGTATCTACAGTAGATACTCCTGATACTCCTAATACCTACAGTAGATACTCCCGGAGTAGATACTCCTGATGATGACCTAACAAGTCGAAATCGATCGAGTGATTTTTTAAACTTTTTGAAAAATATTCTGCGAAACAAAAACAAGTGATTAATAAAAATGTGTTTATTAAGTTTAATTTTTAAATATTTATTTTTTAAGCCAGCAAAAACAAAGAGGTCATAAACTCATAATATAATATATCTACCACAATAAGTAGAAAATTAACTCCCCCTCCCCAATTCTTAACCCCCAGGGTCATTGTGTAAAAATACACACAACCCTTAAAAAATATAATGAGAACTTCCGCAAGTTCTTTCTTGGCAGTTTGGTTTTGTACTGATAAAAAGTTGGTAATCGACCAAAACCAAACTGCAAAAATTCAAGCCTTCCTACCTTTAGTATAACACAAGAACATATAGATTTGGCGAATTATATAAAATATAGACGAATTGAAAAATAAAACAACGGGATTTCTGGCAAACCAATAAATATAAACATTTTCATAAGGTCAAAAAAATTGTTTTAAAATTCTAGAACTCTTCTTTTGAAATAAATTATTCTGCTTAAATAAATAAACTTTTTAAATTTAAAAAGTATTTTATAAATCATTTTATAAAATACGTTATTAAAATAAAAAAACTATTCATTAGTTTATAAAAATCTCATTTAATTCCAAAAAAATACTTTTTAAATTCAAAAAAATTTGTAACTTTTAGAAATTAAAAACTTCGTTTTTTAATTTTACAAACCAAAATTTTTCTCAGTGTACGCTTAGTTTACATACTTTAAAGTAAATAATGAACAAAATACTACTTGTTCGTTAAAAGTGCGCCATCTCTTGCCAAATCTAATAATTATCAGAAAATTGACTGTGTACTCGTCCATTTTACTTAACAAAAACAACAATTTGACGGATTAATAATAATAATATTTGTTCTGAAATTTTAGATGAATACAAAATAAATTAACCTATTTGACTGAAATCTAATCGAATAAATATCGATCACTTTTTATTACGCAAACCGTTAAAACGTCTGATAATTGAGTTGTAGTCAAAGATAACTAAGATCAGAGCTCATCAGTTTCAACGTATGGTGTCCTCACAATCAAGGCGCAACCAAAGGTCCAGATAAAAAGTCTGAATAATTTATAAATAGAAGTCATTCCCATTTATAGTTTATTTTATTTTATTGCATTGTAATTTTTTGAGACCATGTTGAGTTTGTTAAATAACAACAATTGTTGCAAAAAGGATAAAATTCGTTATATATCTCTATATGAGAACCTACGGAACATAATTTTTAGATCTACACCCTCCTGAACATCATTTTTAGATGTAGAGGTGCCAGTAAGTATAGGAAATTGTTAAAATACGATAAGTTTTTGGTTGTTTATAATTGTGGATATCCGAAAAACAAAATGAATCTATTTGCTTTTTGTCGATATTGTGCATAACCTTACAGTAATTTTGCGATACTTTTCTAACGTATGGTTCCGTGGGTATCATTTAAAGGATAACAGTGCTGCCACATAGATGGTCGGAAAAAAATTAGCATGATCAGTGCCTCTGTATGTATACTGTCATATTACAATACTAATATACAATATAAGGATGGTGGCAAATTCTCATTCTCTTTCAAAACGTAAAAGTGTGAGGTTGTTAATCAAAATGAAAATTGTAAAGAAAGGAAATAAATAGAAAAATTAAGTCATTAAATTAAAATATAAAATAAATTTATTCTTATATACTAAATAAGTTTTGTGCGTGTTACAATATTATACGTGTCATAATATAACACATATAAATATAATACACGTACATTATTGCATAATTCGAAGAGTCATTTTTGCAACCCTCCATCTTATATTGCTCTGATAATGCCTATATACTGTGCCTCCTGCTCAAAATCTCTCCTGGGATTAAATGTGGCAACTGTGAAAAAGTATTCCATATAAAATGCCTAAATCTCTCGGATGATATGGTAAAGAACCGTAGTGCTGGTTCTGCCGCATGGCTATGTCTCACTTGTCGTGGCACCACGAGAAGGTCGATGATTGACTATACGGAAGTTAATGAACCCGAAATACCGGAAAATCCTACTCTTCATGATGTGATGGTAGCCCTGAATAACGTGCATCTAAAACTGGATGCCTTGGAACGATCCCAACAATTCATTAGCTACACTGTTTATGAATTAAATAATAAAATGTTGTAATTAAAATGTGTTATCTAGTGAAAATCATGCGATGAAAATTAAACTCAATCACTTAGAAAAGGTTATTGATATTTACGACACCAAAATAAGCTGGTTGGAGGATAAGATCGATTTACCCAGCCAAATACAAAATTCGCGCAATATCATTGTCTGTGGGTTGCCCAGGAATACTATACTCACCCCAGAGCTGTTTTCTAAAGTAGTACAGAAATCAGGGGAGACAATATCTAATGAAGCCATCGCATCCATGGATAAAATGAAACTAATTAACGATAACAGTTTTCTAAAAAAATCATTTATTGTAACATTTAAATCTACTGAATTTAAATAACATATACACTACAATTATTTCGCACCTGTAAATCCATATTATGGAACGAAATTGATTCCGGATTGGATAACAGCAAAATTCGTCTGTTGCACCATCTCACAAAACACCGAAATAAACTGTACACGGAGGCTAAAAAATTCAAAACAAAACAAAATTTTCGATTTCTATGGTGCAACAGCAATAAAATATTACTTCGTAAATTATCTGATTCAGATGTGATCCACGTCCGTTCCATCTCAGCGACCTCAACCAGCTTGAACGAACACTGGAAAAAGACGTCAATGGATAAGGATGCATTGTATGGGCGATTATACAGGATGGCAATCAACAACAAGGAGCTACTGAAAAAAAACATCACAATTGTATGTTGGTTCGTTTTATCACTATCTTAGTTTATGATATACTTAACTTTAAGTTTTTTGATCTCCATTTTTTTAGTATTTTTATTTATTGGAAAGTTTTGTTTACATTTTTTTTTTTTTAAATTTTTTGACAGTTTCACATTTTATTTTATATTTATATTATATTTTATTTTTTGGCGTTATATTGGTAATGAAACCTTACAAATGCTTTTTATGTATATGAATTGTAATGGTCGAATTACACGCATATACTCTAGACGATGGATTAATTTTTATTTAGTTCAAATTTTTTTGTTTAATGATAATTTTTTAATTAGTTTATTTTGTTTAATTTCTATTACTTTACTCAAAATCATTTTAACTAATTTAAATATCCCAAGATTGTTTTTCATTTTGGATATTTTACTTTTTTATTTTCTCCATAAATCGACATTACGATTGTGTATGCTCATTCTCGTTCTAGTGGCAGTATATTTTCTTATCGATATCGAAGAGTTGCTTTTATTAAACATTACTTTTTTCAGAATTGGAATTGTTTTTTGATTATTTTTAATTTCGATCTTATATCTACATCTCTCATTATTATTAAAAGTTTGTGCAATGGATAGTAATCTAAAAGAATTTTATTTTATGAATCAAAATATAAGAAGTCTTAGGAAAAATAATGATAAGCTGGTTGCATACATTGACTCCACGAAAGTGAAGCCTCTTATTATTGGTCTTTCTGAGATTTGGATTTATGAAGAGGAAATTGAAAATAATTGTTTAGATGGGTATAATTTATTTGCTAAGTGCAACAATGATAGTCGTGCGGGTGGAGTAGCTATTTATATAAATAATAACTTGTACTGTAAACAAGTTAATTTTAACTTTCAAACATTCGATGCCGTCGGTGTTACATTTACCCTGAACTCCAAATTGATATTCGTAGTTTGCATATATAGATTGAATTATACTAGTGCTCCTACATTCGTTGATGAGTTCGCCAAGCTAATTAATGACGTATCTCATACTAATTTATTTATTATGGGTGATTTCAACATCAACTTTTTACAAAAAAATCCACTCCTAGATAGATTCTAATGTTAGTCTCCAATAACGGTCTTGATGTTTTGGTTTCTGAACCTACTAGAATTACAAATAGTTCGGCAACTTGTATAGACAGTATTCTGCATCGATTTGATCAAAGATACACCACATGTCGTACGCTGTTCTAGATCTGAAGACATCAGATCACTGTTTAATTAACATCGAAATATCAGGGCGTATTCAGTATACAAATTCTAGTCGAAATACTGAGGTATCGAATGTTAATCACACTCAATTAATTAATCTGCTGACACATGGGCAGATGTATACTGCTGCGAGGATCCGTCTTTGGCTTTTGTCCATTTCTTAAACATATTTAGAGATCACATTGATAAATGTACTACTTCAAAATCAGTGAACAAGCAATAAATTAAGTTAAAGCTATGGATGTCCGATTATCTCTTAAAACAAATACGGAATAGAAACAAGATTTGCCAACTGGTCAAGAAGCACTCTAATAATAATAGGTTAAAACAGTACAGTTTGAAGTTGTCTGAGTCTGTAAACGAGAAAATATGTGCTACTAAAAACAGTTTTATGTTCAACAGTTCCGTAGTAATGGCAAAAACGCTCGCAAAAATTGGCAAACTGTGAACGAAATAATAGTTGTCCATGCTCAGCATGTTCCAATTACAGAAATTATTGATGAAATGAATAATCCCATTCAAGGGTCTGTTAACATTGCCAACGCATTCAACAATTTTTTTACAACTGTTGGTGACTCAACGCAGTCTACTTACAAAACGCACCATCAATGCAGTTTCTAATTCTCACCTGCATCATCTGGGGAACTGTATTTAATAATTAATTCTCTTAGAAACCGATCGGCTCCTGGTATAGATGGGGTGTCAAACTGTACTGTAAAAAAAACGGCTTGCTTTCTGGTTGATGTATTATCGTTCATATTTAATCTAAGTGTGGCTACATAAATTTTTCCGATTACCTTAAAGAAAACCGTGGTAGTTCCAATATTTAAAAAAAATGATAGAGCATCTTTAAATAATTATAGCCCAATCTCCGTTCTTTCAGTTTTTTCAAAAATATTCGAAAAGGCTATGAAAGCTAGGTTTGTAAATTTTTTAGATAAATTCAATTTTCTATCTCCCTTACAATTTGGTTCTAGAAAGAACAGAAATACCGAATAAGCTCTATTGTCATTTTTAGAACAAATAAGTATAAACACTGACCACAGTTTAAAGGCGTCCGTGTTATTTATAGATTTGACTAAAGCCTTTGATAGAGTGGAATATTCTACTCTTTTAATGAAGCTTTACCGCATTGGCTTTCGCGATATGATCCACAAGTGGTTATATTCATATTTAAATGGTCGTACTCAGGTAGTCAAAGTAAATGGTCATTTTAGCCATGTTCTGCCGATCAGTGTAGGGGTTCCTCAAGGCTCAGTCCTTGGGCCTCTACTGTTCCTTATTTATGTAAACGGAATTTTTAGCCAACAATTCTATGGCTCCCTCATTGCGTTTGCTGATTATTTTTCGTTTGTCTACAGTATAGTCTTAGCCTACAAGATAACATTAAGTATATTGATAGTGATTTGAATATGGTCTCGGTTTGGCTCAAGGCTCACAATCTTCTTCTAAGCGATAAGACGAAAATATTATATTTTCGACACGGATTGTCATCACCATCAGCCATTAAGTACCATGAGTATGGTTCCAACAGGATCTGTAATTCCAGTGGATGTTTCTTGGTTGACTTGGTTCATGTTTATCGTTATCTTGGTATTTTGATAGACGAACAATTAAACTGGAAGGCGCAAATAGAAGGTTTGAAAACTAAGCTTTTATTGGTTGCAAGGAAACTGTACGTTTTGCGTTCATATATGTCCATTATATTTACTAAGAATGGTGTATTTCGCACTAGCTGATTCAATTCTACAATACGGACTCTACGGAAACTCATTTATTAACTATTCAGACTATAGTCTTCGATCTAGTCTTCTATTCAAAAAAAAAATATTCCAAAATATAATTCACATCTCAGAAGAAGTTTTTTCAATGTAATTTCACCTATTATCTTTAACAAGTTACCTTGCAAGATTCGTAAGTGTTGCACCTCATCATTATTTTCAAAAGAACTAAAACATTGGCATAGTACAACCAAGAATATTGAGGAGCTCTTTAGTTTTTATATTTAACACTAGTACGAGTAGAAGTACACTTTCGTGATGTTTATATTATAATAATTGGATTCAACTGCCATAAATTTTTGTCTAGAGATTATATTATTATTATTATTATCTATTATGTTTACATATTTCATTAGTACTTTATATCGTAAATTATTAGTTAATTAAATTATAAGTTTATTGTATACTGTAAATTGTATTGTTATGTTGCATTTTTTTCTAAGTTTACATTAATTTCGTTAAAAGGGAATCAGTGTACCTGGCCCGTGTTCTCTTGAACCAAAGGTACACTTTTTCTTACAAATTTACATATTTTTAATTATTGTATACTTCTTGTAAATAAGAAATGATAATGAACATACAAAAAAAAAAAATTGTGACCAAAGAAGTAAAACTGTCCAAATATTTAGTGGCACTGTGTGATGACTCCGGCAGAATAAAATATTGTAAGTCTACAAAATTTCTCTAAAAGGAATTAAAAATAATAACCATGAAATTATTTGAAAGAGAAGCAGATATTGCATCTTATTGTCATTTTATTGTGTACACAAATTTATTTCTATGTTTTGTTTTTGTGGTGTGGGTGTCAGAGGAAATAGAGATCGTAATTGCTATTCCAAGCCTAAGTCGTGAATCATATCCGCCAGAACTTTACTAAGCGGGGCATCGAGCGCTTGATTCATTTTTTTAATTTGAGCATCCGCTGATGAGAATGAACCGAGTGATCTGGGCTGGGATGTTCCAACATCACCATTTTTCGATAATTTATCGAAGTTAATTTTTCGTTTCTGTAGAATAAAATTTGTCTGTTTCAACTTTTATATCATTTACCAGCCTGCTAGATTGCAACATTGTGATGTTTCTACTGAGTTTGAACGTTGTGAAAGCAATAGAGAAGAAATTATTGATAAACGAAACAGAAGTTAAATTAATACTAACAGAAAGAGACGTAGACTTCGATAAAATTTCGAAAAATGCTGATGTTGGAACATCAAAGCCCTGAATTCTACAATAAATTCAACTAAACTTGCAATTTGTGGATCGAGTTTTTTACCTCATGTTACTGTAGGAATTGCTCGAAATTCGAAACCTTACGATACAACTCCTTGAAATACTTGTTGAAATTATTCGCGATTTCTCAGAAAGTAAATTAGGTGACATCAACCTTTTCCCTTTCTAGATTTTGCATGAACTCTTCAATTTTTTGATCGACAATGTCTAGCTTCTCATTACGTTTGTACTATAAATTTCCCTTTCTGTTTGGGAGACTCAATAGTAAGCGATATCTTTGTTCTGGCTATGAAAATCATTCGCTCATCAAAATCATTAGATTCACCACATCACTACATGACACGCTAGGTTTGGTTTCCCATGAATGTATACATAGATCTAGAATACACCACAGTTGGTTTCTAAAGCGAAAAATTAAACTTTCTGGACTTTTAGTAAAAGCTGACTTGTAAAGGGTGATCAAATAAGATAAAACGGTATAAGATATCAATATAATTTTTTATTTATTTTAGATATTGGTTCATGATTTTTTTATTTAAAAATGATTTCATCTAAATGACAACCTGTGGATTTTTCCAAAAATTCAATTCTTAAACACCAATTTTTGATTTCCTTTTAAGGTCATTTAACATAACCCCAAAGAAAAAAATCCAATGGAGTTATACCGCATGATGGTGGTTCACACTAAAATTTTTGAAAATTACACGGTCATTAAACTTTTTTCTGAATAAATTGATGATTTCATGAGATGCATAGCATGTTGCCATTAGAATAAAATTTTGGAGATACAATTTGAAATTTAATTAATTTAGACAGTAATTTAGTTAAGAAAATTACTATCAGGCATCTTAATTTCAGACTAAATTCTAAATATTTTCTAAAAATAGTGAAACAAATTGATCTATATCTGTTAGTGAGAACTACTTATATTTATTTGGCCAAACCAAAAAACATATGGAGTTGAATTAATCTTGAAATATTTTGTCCATTGAATTGACATATTCGTTTATCTTTCATTGGTAAATTAATTTAACAATGAGTTAAATATCGAAACATTAGCCGAAAAAAATAAATTTTGTCAAATTGACATGCCAGTTGATATATCTCATCTTCAAATATGGAGAGCTATGTTAAATGAGTTCGTTAGAGAATACTTCACTTATTATCAGAAATTAATTTACTTCACTTATTATGCTGGTTTATAGAAAACTCCCGAAGAAAACATTCAGAAAAATTAAAATTTTTGTTAGAAATCATTGTTTTGTAACTTTTTATTCTAAAATTCGTTCTATCGAGATATTATACAAACAGATATACAAATATTTTGTTATTGTTGTTTTTTAGGATAGATTAAGGGCAAACTTCAGTAACGTCTACAAAACGGTGAAGTTTACCCTAAACGAAGCTTATTTTTTTTGTAGGACAGATTTAGGACAAACTTCAAGCGAATTATTCTACAGCTTATTTTCATTTAGATTGACTTAATTAGGTTACATAACCATTTTTCTGATTACATTCAAGGTTTATAACAGAATTAAAGTTTCATTTAGACATCCTGAACATAGTTTTTTTAAAACTGGTTGAGGAACGGAATATTTCCAATGAAATTTAAAATTTTCTAGATTACATCTGCAACTCAAATTGGGCCCAGTTACAATTTTATTGATTATTATATTCAAACCAATTTTCCAGTGCCACATTCGAAATTCATATTGGATCTCGTTTTTCATTATAAAACAAACGAATTGTCAACAATCGAAACAATCGGCATTCGAGATTTTAGTATCCTGAATTTTGATATCCAGGATATATTGTTTTCAGTATTTTTATTTCCGGAATTTCCGCGGTTTTAATAATTTATTATTCGAAGCGGCTTCGTTTTAATTTTAATTTAACATCCCATGAAATAAAATAGACTTTAGGCTCAACAATTTGTTGGTTACACTCACAAAATTGTTCTGCTTATATTTTAATTTCGTAAAACAAATTTTATAATTTTTTTTAATTATTTTAGTCTTAAATTAAAAATCATATTTTTAGAAATTTTTATTTTGTGTACTTTGCTTGCGTTTGTAGTCTGTAAACATTTTCGATACTAAATTCTCTTTTGGGTTAAACTTACTAAAAAATATTCGTAGAAATGAACAGGAACTAAATTTTTTTATCCATACACAGAACATGAAAATTTTATTAAAAAACTTTGAAACTTTAAATTAGATTGATTATTATTAATGCACAAGAAAAGCTCTAACATTTGTTTCTGTTAGTTACGAATAGTGTACATCTCCATAAGGGTTATATTTGCAAACGATAAACAAAAGAAAATTGCTAATTTAAATAAAATGTTTTCTTAAAGTTTTTGTTGGATTTATATTAACTATTTTAGATGAATTGAAATATAGAATTCTAAAATAACAAACATCGCACCTAATCAGGAAAATAATTAGCATGATGAAAATGTTTTTTTTAATTTTATTTTACGAGCTTATACACTTGTATGTGTAGCACCTGTACAGATATTATACTATCACGAATAAGGTATCAGAGTAGGTTCTTAATATACGAGTCCCTATAGTTATATATCATAAAATATATTAATTTAAATTTTTTCACCATCTCAACGTTTTGTTAAACCCATTTCAAAATATCTTCGAAAATATAAGACAGGATAATATTGTTAATTATTTAATTGAGATGGCTTAAAGCTATATGTTTTCTTCTATTTCTACTACTTCTGTTACTTCCAAACATATGGATATATTGTATATCCTTTGTTCGTTTTGTACGATCTCAAAAAAAGGATGAAATAGATAAGAGAATATTGTATACTCTTAATTGAAAAATAATTCAAAGATTTTTTTTTTTTTTTTTGTTATATCATAAACAAGAAAATCATTCCCGTGGTGTTTATTCTTTTGTTGAAATATAATTTATCAGTTTTGCTTTATTTTGTGAAATTAATTTCTTTTTCTAAAATTTTTAATTTTTAATTATGATTTTGTTTTTTTCGTATATAAATTTGCTTTTCGTGCTGCACAGCAACGTATCAGGCTAAACCTTCGAATTTATACTAAATAATAAAATACTTTAATTTCTATTATTTTAAGTGGTGATCTGGAAAATTGGATAATGTTAGTTAAGAGATGAAACTGGGTGAAATCAACCAGTTTTATTTTGTCTATATATAAGAATACGAACAGAGGAAAAACGGGATACACGTATTATGTTTAACTATACTTAAGTACTGAAAGAATTACGAAAATTTGGAATCCGATGAATCATATAATAATATTATTGGCACAGATTTTTATTGCGAATTTTTGGTAGTTTACTTCGATACTTCAACGCAAATCTTGAACAGGATATACATTACACAAACATCCATTACACCAAATAAGGTGCACATGCTTCATGTTACATGTTGTTTCTTCGGACACTAATTATATTTAATTTTTTTTACAAATGCAACGAAATTCTTTAGAATCGCTGGTTGGCTTTCAAGTTTTTTGTGCAGCATTTCAAAATTGATACGTTAATTTTTAGGTCGATTTTCGGAAAATGTCACAAAAATCAGAAAAAGAGGACAAACAATGAGAGTACCTCGAAAACCACGTTTTCTTATCTCTGGCATTACAATAAATATTTAATGTTATTTTCTTAAGCCAAGTAATAATTACGCCACCTTGACCCTTGTGTAAGCAAAGGGTATGGGTTAGTATAAGGTAAATTGATTTTCCGCAAAGTGTGCAAAAATTCAATTAAACAGTTCCGTTTTATAAATAGATGTTATCTCATCGATTTTTCTAAGAGAACAAGACAAAAAACACGAAGTAGCACATGAGTTTTTATGAATCTCAGCAATTACTACAGTATTAACACCTCGATTCCGGTAGTTGAGGCGTTATTTCAATAGTGATAAAAAAAATATGTCAGTTTTATGAAAAGTTAAACAGTTTGTACGCCAAAAAGTGACTTGAGGCGAAAGAAACAATAACAAATTTCAGTTTTGAGACATGTCTAAATAAATGGTGCCTAGCAAAAACATATAAACGCCGATTGGGGTTTAAAGTCAAAACATAATACATATTTTGGCCAAGCACTGGTTTTATAGTAAACGGGGCACTAAAAACGACAAACTACACGACTAGCGGTAGCGAGGTGTAAATTGACTAATCAAATTATTATTTCTAATAAAATTTTTCAAATAAATTACCAAATACATATGTTGATTTCGTAATTATGTGTTATTTATGGAACCAATTAAAATGGTGTTATATTAAAATTGTAAATTTAAATTAATGATTTCGGTTTTTATTAACAAAAATTCATTTAGAAAATATTAATGTAAGATGATTCTTATGAGAAAGAACAGAAGCTTCCCCTAGCTTACTATAAAAATGACGGAATCTTTCGGCTCTTACATCTAGGTGACTCTGGTACTATGCCTACTTGAATGCTGGTTTTTCGACATAGTACACAAAAAAAACAATTAAGCGTGGTAGCGGCTCTATTATGATATCAGGCGCTTTCACAATACAGGTCCAATTTATTACATAAAAATATTACATAAAACATCGGATGTTTACGTCCAAATATTGTATATGATGTGTTGTTGGGACATGCCGAAGACGCTATAACGCACGGACCCAAAGCACCCCAACCGATTCTTGACAGAAAATACAAAGATAAGCAGGGCAAAACATTGGTAAATAAATGTTAGATGCTTGTGGATCCTATTGACTGCCCATGTCTTGAAATGCTTAGACGAAAAGACCTCACACGACTAAATACTAATGAGAAAAAATTAAAATATTAAATATTTTTTTTATGTTTTTATTATGAATTAAAGTTTAATAGTTTTATTTACTTCAAGGTTTATTGCTGAAATTGACAAACATTTTTTTATTTTAACAATTTTCAAAAAAAAAACTCATTTGTGCTATTTCATTGAACACCACTGCATCTATCGACGATTGCTTAAATCAAATGTCAACAACATCGAAAATCACATATTTATCGTTAGCTACGTATACATAAAATCGCCAAACTTACGTAAATTAATTGTGGGTAACAATAAAAGGTAGACCAAACCTATTTACGTAGAACCATCTGCACATTGCTTAGCTCCATGCTAGCATATAGTATTGACATGGATGATAGTTTGACTTATGAATTCTGCACTCCGATAGTGGGATATAATAACGTTCATTTACATCACCGAGTCGGTTCTGGATGATGAAAGATGCCGTTTCCGTCCTCTCTTCTGAGTTACCATCGATTAAACCTCACATCGGTTCATCTTCAAAAATGTCATTTTTTCAGATCGTAATAAAGTATTAAGTCCTGGACTTTGATGGTGCAATTTTAAATGTTTTAAAAAGTTAGGGCATTGCCTTAACAGGCCGCGCTTACTGTAGTTTCGTATTTTTTTTTTATTTCAGCAGTCCCTAAATTTATTCAAGCTCAATTACTATGTTTTAAATAAGAGATTTTATATTAAAAATATTGCTCGATGTCATAAATGTTATTAATATTATTAAATTTAGTATCACGGTCAAATTTACGACACCGACCCGTAGAAGAGAATTTATATGTTTTGGTAGTAAGTGAGACCAGTAAAGCCATGTAAAGGTATAATCTTTGAAATATTTCTTTTTTAGACCGCACATCAAGTGCTACAAAGCACTCTTCGATCATTTTTTTTTCTTGCAGCATTTTTTGGTCTGAGTCCGATAGGAGCACAATGAAGAATGGATTTTTAATCATCTGATAACGATCGGATGAAAATGACTCAATGTTGAGAGATGTTGATGAATTAAAGCACGAACTCATGAAAAATTCAAGACAATGTGGCCGGCAAAGTCTTCCATGATGATTTCAGACAGTTACTTTCAGTAGTACCTTGTGACGATATTACTGAGTGCTGCATTAAAACAAGCTTTTTGTGGTGGCATTTCAAAAAAATAACGCTAACGGCTAACATGCGATGTGAAGGCCAGTAATTATACACAATCGATGACTCTTGAGACTTACGAGGGAAGACTGCACGAATTTCAAACACTACGTGATCCATCACAAATCATTCAAATTCCTTCAGAAAATATTGAAAATGCAAACCTAATTGAATAAATTTTCGGTGAAAAGCGTGGCGGTCCAAGCCATGGGAATCATCAAAGTGAAAATTAAGCAGTCTCATGGCCAAGGTTGGTTCCTAGAAAATTCAATAAATAAATTATTATTTTTTTTTAATTGAGCAAACATAGTGTGAAATAATTTATTTAGGCGGTGGCTTGCCGCTCATAACCTCTAGCATATTATAATTGATTCTAGAAGTATCCAGCCGATATCACATTTCGATATTAAGGCTGCCGGCCAATAGTCGGCGAAATCAATTTTAAGTATATTTTTTGGTAAATTAATTTATTTTCAAAAACACTATGGTAAACTGAACGAAAAATCTTTTGTAAATCCGATTTTTACCATAGTAATTTTTCCGATTTTTACCATATAGACGAATTAGTAAAAACGGTTTTGAGATTTTCGTATTTGTTTCTAATTTTATATTATTTGAACTTTACTTCTCGTGTGTATGAAAACTTACTCGGAAAATCATTTTATTTTTGGTAAACTAAATACCCTGCGTTTGAATCCAATTAAAATACAAAATATTTTGACAATTTGACATAACTTATAACCGATAGTGTATAACCGCAAAGACGAAACGAAAGCAAATTGAATTGAATGCGTTCGTTTTGTATCGATCTGTTTCGTTTTCGTCTATATATCTAGCCCATAAACGATTTACCTGACTATTGGCCTGCAGCCTACTAAGGCTGTGTGCCATACTTAAGGAGAATCGGTAGAAACCGGTTTTGGGACAAATATTTCGATCGCTTTTCCATAGAAATTTTGAAAAATAATGAATCTACCGAACCATTTACTTTAACCTGTTGCCACACACTTTTAAATTGACGACTGTGCTCAGAAACAAACTTTTCTGTTTTCAATTATTTATGACTGCCATATGAAATTGTGCGTTATTTATATGTTTGGAAGTGAAAATTATCACATTTTCTCATAGTTTGTGTATGAAAACTCTCAACGGTTATAGCCGTCATTTGCTCATCACAACGTTATCTAAGCGAACTTGGGAGGACGGCTATAGCCGTCATTTGTCTCTGTAGGCGGAAATGTATCGAATTGCTAAATATGAAAACTCAAAACCAACCCATTCTGGAATGTTACATCTTCTTTATCTTCGATGTATTACTGAATATTTAACAAATAAATGCATTAGTACACTTCGTACGAATGATGATCCACTGCTATAGCCGCTATAGTCGTCCTTTGCCTACATATCAACGGGCTTAAATTGACTTTTACCTATAATTTGGCACGCAGCCTAAGTATGAAAATCAATTTAGTTGACTATTAATAGTTGGACACAAATGTTTATATTCGTTCATAAATTAACAAGTTTGATCGCAATCTGATCGCTTACGACTTCTAATCTCTCGGTATTTGTTATATGTTTTTAAATATTTATAAATGTTTAGCCCGTCGATCGAGAATAACCGTAAGATTGTGCAAGACAAGAAGCTGGTGTAGGTGAAGGTTAGTTTGCTTAAAAAGATATAGTTTCAAGATGAAACTAGTAACACTCAAGGAATTAAGTAATCCTGAAGTTCCGTGTGCAGCTTTTAAAATTCAAATATTAGATACTTTTTTTAAAAAAAAACTCTTTTTGAGTTGAAACTAGTGAAACTCATGCAACCAGGTACTCATATAAAAATTCGAGTGAATCTTGATTGATCTCACCTTACAAGTACCGATAGAAAAATTATAATTTTTCATCAGAAGTCCAAATCAAGGAATAATAGAAGGTAGACTAAAGTTGGTGTCTATCTTATATGGGCCAGTTATTTAATAATTAAGAATGCGGTTAAAAAGATTGTATAAATGATTCGTTAAAACCCGCTTAAAGTTTGCTACTTCTTTCATGTTATTCAGATGTGCGGTCAGTTCCTGCAAACTCAGGAACACCGCGCATGTCATTGCGTATTTTCTGTGTTTAGGAAAATACCTTGCAATGCATTCCACAAACGAATTGCTAGCGACACGCTGATCACAGCAATTCGTTTGAAACAATGTTTTCAAATAACTAATTATTGTTTTTTTTTTAATTTTTATTAAAAAATTAGAATTAACCTAAAACTTCATCCAGCAACATTTTAAACGGCAGAGCCAACAAAAACCAGAAAAAGGCAAAGGTTCCAGTTTTTAATCAAAATAAACGTGTGTGTTTTTAACAAATAATAAACCAGTATTTAAATTAAATTTGAATTATTGTGTTTTTATTTTATATAATTAATTGGGGATTATAAGTGTTCATCTAATAAAATTTTCCCAACACGACAACTGCAATAAAACGACATAGATGCCAGAAAGACTTTTCTATTTTGGTAGTTATATATGTAACGAATATATTTAGCTTCCTCTAAATTTGTTTATTAAAGTTTAAGAAATAGCAGACATAAAGTTTGTTGACCTTGCTGGCCACATCAATAAAACATACGCCTGCTATTCCTAAATTTAGACAATAAATCACAGGTAAACGTACATAAACCAACTCCTTAATTAATTGCATTTATATTGTGATTACTTTGCGTGGTGGTTCCCATAAATTATGTTTTTTTTTTATAAATATATCAATTAAAAAGAAATCATATATTTAGTAATCGTATATTTACATAATCGCCAACATAATTTTTATAAAATACACAACTTGGTGCTGCTATATGTAATATGTATTGTATGTTGTAGGACTGTAGGTAGGTAGACATATTTTGTCTTAATTAAAAAAATGTAATCGGTACAATATAAATTTATGAAAATTGTGTTGGTAGCGTGCAGACATGGCTAATATTATTTTTAAAAAAATGATACCCTACGAGATTTTAAACTATGATAATACCTAAAAATGGATTTTTTATCTATTTCAAAGTCATGCAATTATTTAGTACAAATTATCGCGGTTTCATTATTATCTGTTATGTCATTAAATTGAGCGCAAAATCTAAGTAATCTAGATCTGTCTGTATCGTTGTTTCATCCATCAAGAAAATACTGGTTTCTTTTAAATCTAAAAATTAAAATAATCTTAAAATAGTTAGAGCCACAATACCTTAACTTTAATTTTAAATTTGATGAAATTTTTGAAATTTGATGATTTTGAAGACATTTGATTCGAAGATTGGTATTTTCGATCACATTTTGCTATAGTTCGTTCACACCTCGTTAAATCGTTCACATCTCGTTGCTTTAACTCGTGTCCTCGTCTTAATGGTAATGCGCCATTTACCGCAGTAGTGGCCGGCTTAGTGGTCACAGATGAATTCAATTTTGTGTTCAGACTAATGAATACCTAAGAAAAATTATATGAACCCCGTAGTAACTCAGCTTTGTCGCTTTCTCCATCTGAGTCAAGATTGAACAGTTTTAAACCTTTTCCTATAACCGCACTTCTTAGTTCATATGAAAGTGCCTAGCAAATGAACCGCAGAGTTTCATGGCCGAGTAGTTTCGAATTAAAGTGGCACCTGATATTGTTAACTGTTGGATACTGTATAATAGCAAAGCCTCCTAAATTTAAGAGCCGTAAGAATCGGATATTTTTCATGAGCTTTCTATATATAGGAAGCTTTTTGTTCTTTTTCATACCAATCAGTGCATTTTAATATTTTTTTAAAAGCTTTAATGTATATAAAAACATAAATGCTTCGTTTGAATTTTCAATTTGAATGGTTGGTTGAATATTCTGAAAAACCATATTCTAAAATTGAGTCATATTATGTCGTAGCTTGTAAAAATTTGATTTTACATCGCAACAAATTCGCAGACTATATCGTTTCAACCTGTAGTATAAACAAAACAGAGGTTCATAAAATAAAATAAAATGTTATTTTATAAAGCTGTTCGCAATTACTAAACCATTCAAAAGATGTCGCTAAATATAAATTTAGAAAACAACATCGACAAAAATTTAACAATTTATTATGAATACTGCCTAATTCAATAGATTTTGGAGATCTTTTCGAACTGAGAATAACGCAACGCGAGCGAATAGGAGTGAACAAACAAAAATTTGGAAAAATTGTGATATTTTTCTATTATGTATTGTTTTACAGCGCGCAGCAACAATGATGATGAATATTTTACGACTAAAAGTTTTATTTACGCCAGTCGTATTATAAATAAAGATTATAATTGCTTTGAATTTTATTATTTATGTTAAATTATTTTACTTTATTAAAGATTTCGCGCTTAATTTACTAATGGTTTATTTTCGTAAATATTTGTTTAATGAGTTTCTTCTTTTATGTAATTTTAAGTAAATTTATTATAGAGGCATCATTTGCAATCGCCTAAATTTGCAGTTTTCCATGTTTTGTTGTTTTTTATAAAAAAATTTACTAAAGAAAATCAACGTTGTCAACAATGTTGTATAAATCTCCAGTAAATAAATTTTTCATTATATGAATTATAATTACTGTTTCTACATGTGATTCAAAAATTCTCGTTTCAGCTCACGTTTTATCTTTAATTTTGTTACAAATGTGATCGTTTTATATTGCTATTAAATCCATCGTTCATCTAGAAAATTCTGATACGCAGAGGACCAGAATTTACTAAATAAGTTAGATTTTTATAAAACTAAATTATAAATTGGATGTAAGAGAAATCTGCGGCAATACTCTTTATTAACTTACTTTACAAACCTATACACAATTAAACGGAATTTTTATTTTTATTGAAAATTTTAAAATCTATGCTCCGTTTTAGTTTAAATTTACTAATTAAATACTACACTATGATGGCTGATTTTCAAACATGTGTTTGTTGAATATTTTATTAAAAATATAAAATTAAAATTTAGATGATTTGTTTAATTTTTTATTCATAAATTCATGTTCAAAAATTTTCTAATTACCACGGTTTCTTATTGTAACTCAATAAACGCTCTCTCATTTTTATATTACGGCTCTTTAAAATCATAAAATCATAGATGGCTCTGATAATAGTTCTGAGTATTATTCAGTATTGCAATTTTTGACTTTACCAAATACTATTCTAAATTAAAAAATGCACAATATTCCTATTTCTAAGTCCCAAATAGCTGAGTGAGAAACTTAATATTACTATGCGTTTATTGGGTTCTAGCATCCTCAAAGTCACGCCTTGAATATTTAATTAATGAGGGCTCTGTTATGTATATTAATGCAATTTTTACAGATTTAGTATAGAAGTGGTGAAAATCACTAAAAAAAATTTAATTAAAATTTACCATCTAAAAATTGTGTATGGGTTATCAATGGTGAAATACTCGTAATAACCAAATAATGCAAACTGTACGTGTTCTGCAAGCCATCTGAATTATAGTTAAAAAAAATTAATTTAAAACCATTTTGTATTCATAATATTGGGTTAGGTTTTATTTTGTATAAGCAAATGGAATAATCGAAGATACTTTCATTGATTTGTCTCCAAAGCTTCGTAAAGGGCGCCGAAGCTGGGATAGTGCGAGTAATTCAATTCGTTACGACTTAACTTCTAAAAAATCATTCGCCTTCTTTGCACTGCCATCTGCTGTTTGGTACCACGACACTCTTGTAGCAAAACATTTTTAGTTGTGTTTTTTCCGATGGTTTGTTTCCTCGATATCTAAAAGGAAGAAAGTCCAAATATCGTAATTACTTCACCTTATAGGGATTTGTTTCTTGGATTATATATCAGTTCAGATGAGTTGCGGAGAAAGGACCGTCGGATATTGGATTTTGGTATATTGGTGAATTTGGAGCGTGATGGGCAAGCTAAGAAATGTATGGCCGCATGGTGGAATACAGTTGACCCAAGAACTTAAAACAAATGATTGGGCTTTAGGGCATTTTGCCACAGTTTTATTATTTAATGAAAAAATCATCTTCAGCGATGAAGCTGATTTGAAATACGATATGTAGACAACGTCAATAACCAAAGAAATGACACTGAATACGTAATTAATCTACACAAAGTTTATCACCAATTAAATTCTCATTGAGTATAAAACCCCGATCTTAAAACAACTAATCACAGCTCTGAGCGGTGATGAAAATAAATTGATATACTTTACTATCAACCTATATGGCCAATTATCTCTAGTATCCATTTCCACTTGTCAGTTTTGTCTTATCCCTGAGCATAATAAGTGAAGTAATGAGAGGCAACTAGGTCCTATCTACCAGAAAAACTAGTTTATTTTATTAAAAAAAATTTCGGAAAATCCTAAGAACCAGCACTACCAAAATCATTTATATTTTATGAATCTTGTAAAACCTAGGTCACATTATACCGAAAAACACCTCAATTTTGTCCAAATTAGGAGTTTAAGATAGCGAAGGTCGCATCTGCTCTCTATAAATCATCAGCCTCGAACTCTTTCCATTTTTCGCCATGGTGCTGATTAAATTATTGCTTTATTGTCGTATATCTCATTTTATTTGGTGTTTTGCTCTTGGTTTACATAAGTACTATTTACCTTTCATCGGTCGTTCCATCTTCGTCAATTTAAAGAGCACTTCATATAAATATAAAAACGAGGTGTGTAATGATAGCATAAGAATAAGCGTGAAATTTGATCGGCACTACCTTCACATTCTATAGCTTCTTTAATCCGGTCTTCCACGAATCAACAAATAATTTAGCCTGACCATTTGACTGGGAATGAAACAGTACCATTCTGTTTTGCTCGATACCGTTTTCTCTGCATAACAACACAAACCCTTCTGGCACACATTGGGAACCGTTGTCTGAAACAATGTTGTCGCAGAGTCCCTCAATGAAAAAAAATTAGTTTTTTCAGCAGATGATTGCATTTTAAAGTTTTTTAGTCATTTGCTAAGCCCGTCAGTGGTCACCCGTTATCAAAAAACAAGACAGAGCTTTGCTCGTCGAGCGAAAAGTTTTTCAGACTGTAGCTTTCTTGCAAATGTAATATTAATCTCGTAGGGACTTAAATCTTACTGGTACCTGTTTTGGTGGTGTTTGAATTGCGAAACACAGTTATCGTAAGTGGGCAACATGGGTGCGTTTCGTTGCAAACGGATAAACCGTTTACCGGAATTCCTTTCTTCTACGCAAACATAGCCAACAACGGTATGTTAAGTTTGAGAAATTTTTGAAGAAATTTTTTCACAGTGAACATTAGTACCAAAACCTTTCGCTGGATCTGCGCATAATTTTTCTCGGTCTGGTAGTTCGGGTATCAATCCTGCCTTCATGGTTTAGCTCAATGCGTACTTTTTAACTCAACAGTTTCTTGATGTGCCGATTGCCACTTAAATTTTACGTCGCTGCACAACAAATTCATCTACTGATCCATAAAAGTATTTCAGGTATTTTACGAATTTGCTGAAACAAGTATCTTCCCCTAGGAATGTTTGAAATTGTTGAACGTCTTTTGGTGCGGGAATAATTCTCAGCATCTTGGATTTCTAAGGATGTGGTTCAACTCTTTCTGGTCAAATTAACTCTTTCAAGTTTAAACCGAAAATAATACTCTTCGATGGACTTCAATCCTTCGCAAATATTTTTATTATGGTATTTTTCGTCACTTCCTCAACAAAAAAATCGCCAACGAAGAGAGTAGCTACGTTGTTTCGATTAATTCTAGAAAATGTCAGGCGCTGTCTGGTTAATTGTACGTTTTTTTCGTTCGCCATCCATTTTTATCTAAAACAAGGCGTCGGACAAGACGATTTTGCTGAATACTCGCCATTGACTCAGCTTTGAGAATATTTCTTTGGGTGTTGGTAGTGAATACTTGTTTGCTTCCAGTACTTCATCCTACTCTATTGAACATTTGATCTAAATACCAATATTTCTGTCTTTTTTTTGACGTCTCTACGCAATACGACACCACCATTTGCTTTTCTATATATGTTTGTAGCTATTTCTAAATTATTTTTATTATTTCACTCAACCAACGAAGATTGAAATTCTACAGTTAAAATAAATTATAAAGTATAATATTTCTCTGAAAGAATTTGATTTGGTTCATTCATAGTACAACAGCATAAGTTTTGAAAGTTAGTAAAATAAAACTTATAATTCCGCGGTTCTATGTTACTTATGTACAGTTATTTTCATTTTAATAAATATAAATATTTTTTACTACTAGTGGATAAAATGCAACATAAAGCTCTCCCGATATACGAAATGATAAATTCACACAAGAATTCGTATTTTATCTTATAAATAGAAATAATAATTTTTTAAGCAGCGTTATTAAATTTAAACTTTAAAAAAAAATAAAATTTAAAGCTTTATTGATTTTGTGCTTAACTCAACATTGGTACTTCAAATTTTTTTTGATATTACATAATAAATTTCTATAGAGTTAAATGTAAGCAGTGTAGTTACCTATTTACCGATAATTATTACGATAACTATTACATTATTTTTAATTTATACAAATTTTTTTGCTACTTGTACATTTAACAACAAAAAATCGTATGACAAGTTTTTTATAATTTGCCACTTGAAAACATGCAAACAATTTTTTTGTTGCAGTTTTCCTATATACTCGAAAAAAATTTAAATTTGAAAATATTGTATAATAACAATATTAAACATTTTTTTATCCAAACCCTAGCAGAAGTCAATAAAATATATTTTAATGGCTTTATTATTATTTGTTTTATTCTAAGTTTAAAAAGTAATAATCGTAAATAATTTCCGTGTACAGCTACGTTTGACATTTTTTAAGCTCTTAGTGCTACTATTAAATTTTGAATTTTTAAAGCGGTCTGTTTGAATAAAATTATAATAAAGGAAATATTAAGGAGAATTTAGTATATTAAATTGGTATTTCAATTTTTTTCTGATGTGAAACCAGAATATTGTTTAGATACTTACTTGTATAACTTAAGAATTTGGTTAGGTCTGGTTATTTAATCACCAACATTCAAAGACTGTATCAGTTGAGAGTCATAATAAGGTGAATGGAAGGTGAATTGAATATAAATATGAATTGAATATGAATTGAATATGAATTGAATATGAATTGAATATGAATTGAATATGAATTGAATATGAATTGAATATGAATTGAATATGAATTGAATATGAATTGAATATGAATTGAATATGAATTGAATATGAATTGAATATGAATTGAATATGAATTGAATATGAATTGAATATGAATTGAATATGAATTGAATATGAATTGAATATGAATTGAATATGAATTGAATATGAATTGAATATGAATTGAATATGAATTGAATATGAATTGAATATGAATTGAATATGAATTGAATATGAATTGAATATGAATTGAATATGAATTGAATATGAATTGAATATGAATTGAATATGAATTGAATATGAATTGAATATGAATTGAATATGAATTGAATATGAATTGAATATGAATTGAATATGAATTGAATATGAATTGAATATGAATTGAATATGAATTGAATATGAATTGAATATGAATTGAATAGGAATTGAATATGAATTGAATATGAATTGAATATGAATTGAATATGAATTGAATATGAATTGAATATGAATTGAATATGAATTGAATATGAATTGAATATGAATTGAATAGAATTGAATATGAATTGAATATGAATTGAATATGAATTGAATATGAATTGAATATGAATTGAATATGAATTGAATATGAATTGAATATGAATTGAATATGAATTGAATATGAATTGAATATGAATTGAATATGAATTGAATATGAATTGAATATGAATTGAATATGAATTGAATATGAATTGAATATGAATTGAATATGAATTGAATATGAATTGAATATGAATTGAATATGAATTGAATATGAATTGAATTTGAATTGAATATGAATTGAATATGAATTGAATATGAATTGAATATGAATTGAATATGAATTGAATATGAATTGAATATGAATTGAATATGAATTGAATATGAATTGAATATGAATTGAATATGAATTGAATATGAATTGAATATGAATTGAATATGAATTGAATATGAATTGAATATGAATTGAATATGAATTGAATATGAATTGAATATGAATTGAATATGAATTGAATATGAATTGAATATGAATTGAATATGAATTGAATATGAATTGAATATTCATAATATTTTTTTTATACAACCGTTAAGACACTATTGAAATGCTTAAAGACCCGTTTTTAATAATAACTTTTTGATACGACTGGCATATGCAGTTACGCCTTTATTTTGTTGTTGATGAATATTTTTTAATTCATTTGGCTATTGTTCACTTGATCAGAAGAACTGGATTTTTTTTTCAAATCAAGATTCAAATTTTCCAAGAGCCAAATTTTGTATATTTTATATAGTCATAGGCTTTTGCAGAACATTTTTTAAAACCAAGCAAGTTTAAAAAATTTTAAAATTTTAAATTTTTAGTTTAAAATTTTCACTTCTCACTTCCTAAAATTAATGTTAAGGCATCCTGCAACGACTACTTGATTTGCAAAGATGTCAGAAGGAATCAATTTTGTATTTATGGGTTTACGTTAAAAGTAAAGGAATTTCCTTTAAAAGTGACTATAAAAATCCTACTAAAGGATGATCTAGTGTCGTTTTTCAAAATATTTTGTTACTGTACCAATTCACTTTAAATTCGGAACGCCAAAAATAAATGGTAAGGATGGCATCAAATAAGAAAGCTGGTAATTTAGAACACAGAAACAATATTTTATATATTATGTTAAATTTTTGTGTTTCAGTTTGAATTTTGTGTCTAAAATTGCTGATTTCCTCCATTGCCATTTACTTCCACTACAAAAATAAGGTGACATTCAACAACACTTTGTTATGATGTGCAAAATAAAATGTTTAGTATTAAAAGCATGAAATATAATTTGAAAGCTCAAAATTTGATAGATCTTTATGTTTACGAGTATTAATGGCCATCGCGATTTTGATAATAATCTACAACTGAGGAAATTCACTGTTACTTTTATAAAGCAAACTAGGAATCCAAACAACAACAAAAAAGAACATTATACGTAGAGATTATATACAATGATAAGACAGACACGAAATAAAAACAAAAACGTTTAATTTCTTGTCACGAATCTCAATTTCACATTTTAAATACACAGCAGAAGCACAAAACTTTTACACCAGCATAAAATTAGTTAAATGAAAAGAAAAGAATTCCTTGTATTTTGTGTCGGCAAAAAGACAAAGGAAAATGAAAATGTTAGCATAAATAAATTTAACAAATAAACACTAATCTTCGTTTTTAATTTTATAAATCATAAAATTTTATTAGAATTTAAGTAATTTTATTTTTAATTCTAAATTCTCTCTACTTGTTCAACATTTGTATTATACAGCATAAAATACATAAAAATAAATGTCTTAAATTTTTTCTTGCTGCTTGTAGTAATTTAAATATACTTTCTTATCAAATATTTATTCAAGTGTAAATTGACATAAGTTTTGTGCTCAGTATTCTATTGTTCCATTGTATTTCTAGCCAATATAATAATGTATCAAGGATGAACATCCCTCTTGCGTAAAATTGTTGTTGGTTTTGTCTGTACATATTTTCATTTTTAAAATCAAAATATATAATATAATTAAAATAGCAAGACGAGAGAAATTTCCAACATTATCATCATCATCAACATCATATAGGAATAAGATCGACCGCAAAAAAGGAGCATAACCAAAGTACAAGAAAAATGGGAATTAATGTCATTTAAATATAAGCATATTTTTGTCTTAATGATTCTTAAAATTATTTTTTGGTCTTTGGTTTTAGTTCTTGTGTTTTTTTAAATAAATATTATTACGGTTAATTTCATATGTGGTTATGATATAGATACAGGATTCATGTTAAAATTATTTTTAATATACGAAAACTTCTCAAATTCAGGAAATTATATCCATTAAACATAATGGATACGGGTATGCTATGGTTATGTCAAACCAAAAATATATTAAACATAAATCCTGACGTTAACATTATATGGGACACAAAATTTTTAGTATTCCAGTCCGAGCAGAACAGATCGCAAATTTAATGTCATAAAATTATAATTTAAACCAATCTTTTATTACCTTATTTCCGGTGAAAAACTATTTTTTTTTTGTTGCTGTTCATCTTCGCTTTTTCACAACAATCTACTGTATAAATTATGTTTCCGCTTCCTTTTTGAATATATAACATAGTAAATACACTGTAATAGACATGTTTATGTTCTCGTGTATATAGAAAAATATTTTATCATAATTTTTTTTGTTACTTTAACATAAAATTTATTTTATATTATTTTAATGTCGTAAAGAATTGTTATTATTATCCTACCATTTTCTTATACGAGTATGTCTTACGGTATGTTTTACAAACTATAAACGAGAGCATAATTTTGTTATTATACTTAAAAAATAATACTAGTCTTAAGCCATAATGTTGTGGTAATCTAGTGAAAAAAATCAAATAACAATAACACAATATAATATTGAGACATTTAAATTGGTTATACAAGTGGGTTTTTTATGAAGCGCAAACGGAGAGCATCGACTTTAAAGTAAACTGATTCAATGCTTTAAAAAGTTGTGGATGTTGCTTATGTAAGACATTAAAGGTTTGCTGTCAGGACTATATACTAGCTTTCTTTCTTAAAACATTACTAAAATTTTCCGGTATTCCGGTTTTTCTCGGGAAAATTAAATATTTAAAATTGCTAGGGGCTAAATCGCCATCTTGAAAATCAGACTTTTATTTAGTAGGAAATACGAGTAAATATACTTATATGAAGAACAACTTTTCGAAAAATATAACTACTAACGCGAAAACGACTCAGAAAAATAATCTGATACTTCCAGGATTTTCTAAAAAGGAGTAATTTGTCATAAGCGCCAAAGCAGTGAATATGTGAGGGTAAGTAAAGTATTGGTGGTAATAACATTGTTGTTGGGTCCAAGACATTTCAAACGATATGTTACATGAATTTATTTAAATGACCAAAATGTCACTGATTTCAGTATTACAATGGTAGATTTCAGTACCATGTGCTTGATAAATATTTGTAACATTCTTCAAAAGCATTACAACGATAACGTCTTATTGGATCAGTTACATATATTCCAAACAAATGCTATTATAACATAAAGCTTCGATTCCACGAACGCCGCACAGGAGTAACCAAACTCGACAACCATATGCCGTACATCGGAAACCACAACGATCGCTACAATAACAACTCCAGCGACAACATTATGCAACTCCCATGATCCATCATTCAACTACGCGCATGGTGCAGTGAATACCATAACCATGCTGACTGTCGCTTTCCTCTTGCGTAGATCATGCAGCATCCATTATCCATGAGTTAGCAAATAAAACCCCCTAACCTACACAATGACCCAAACTTCCATATCAAAAGCAGTACTCGGAACTTCAGAACCATCAGGTTACATGAGTTTCACAAGTTCAACTTGAAACTAGCTCTTCAAGCAAGCTGAATTCTCTTCACACAGTCTATTATGAAATTATTATGAAATTTTTTGACAGCGTTTGTTTTCGATATCATCAAAATTTCATGACACCTCTTAATGTGTCGGATATCGTTGCGATTGCGAATATATAAAATATTTATAAAATTATACAAAGAATATTAAATATTGGCTTAAATAATTTTAATTAAAAATTATTTAGTTGAATTATAAAAAAATTTTATAATAAATTTTTTTTGAGATTTTCATATTTTCGATACAATCAAAAAATTCGCAATAGAGATTTCGGCATTGGCCGATAAATTCAGACAAAACACTATCGAAAATTTCAAACTAAACCCCCTTTTTTCTGATTTGTGCAATCTTGCGGTCATTCTCGAGCGACTGGCAGAACAAACATTTAACCAATACCGGGATTAAATGTTTAACTAATAGCGACAGATATCGCTATCTCCACAACTATGTAGCCATGACCGACACTTATACTCCGAAAATTACCTTTTTAGATTCAGATTATCGCAAGTGGTAGTGATTAGCCAACGAAAAGATAAATGTCTTAAAGAACGGGTATCTTTTAGTGGCTCAATCAATGAATAAAACGATCGAGCAATCAATCATTAATCAATTCGCAATGAGTCGATCAGCTAATGTTACGATACTAAAATATAACATATGACATCAACAACGGGT
This sequence comes from Nephrotoma flavescens, assembly GCA_932526605.1. Lineage (NCBI taxonomy): Eukaryota > Metazoa > Arthropoda > Insecta > Diptera > Tipulidae > Nephrotoma > Nephrotoma flavescens. The sequence continues at coordinate 312,456,346 of OW052220.1, forward strand.
TGTTGACGCCCAATCTTAACCATGTTGAGCATATCAACCTTTGGTATCACGACAATATTGACATTCTTCACTTTGTGTGTCACCCCAAGGGGAATAAGATGAAACGGTTGGAATATCTCAACTAACTATTCTAATGGCTGATGCTACACTAAGGTAACTGGTAATAAAATCAAAAACTGCGGCGCAGATAAAACCGGTTTTATTGGTGGGAAAGTAACGAAAAATTTACCAGATAAAAGTTACCCTAGTGTGGATCTCCCATTCCACACAGGGTTTTTTGTATTTTGGTATTTTTTCAAGGCAAACTAGTTTTATTTCGTTTTGTTCTGCTCTCTCCTAAATAAAATTTAAACTATACTATGTCAAAAATGTCCTTGAAATATTTTTTATTTCATTTATGTTTGAGTTGTGTGATTGCACAGAAAATTTGTTTAAGTGCATCAACAGATATACATGCAAGACGGAAACAACACGACGAGCATTTCAAAACGAAAACAAAAGAACACGGCGTATACGAAACAAAAACGATAATTTTCCTTTCCTGTCAGTTCACCTCCATTACCCGCGCTAGTAACACGCTGCGCAAGCAGCACTTAATTAATCTACCGCATTACATATGGCGGATAAAAATAAATGAAAGTTCATTTATAATAATTTAATAATTAAATAAAATTAGGTAACAAAATAATAATTTTACACATAATTATAAATAAAATTAATTTAATAATATAAATATTTAAACGCTATAAGTTTTAAACTTAATAATTTTGCAGAAGAATCTTGATTATATCTCTATTACGGTTATACGGCCATTAGTCACTGAACATTTTATTATTGATATAATTTTTTTTATTTTGAATTTTTTCTTTTTTTATTTTTCAGTACAAGAAACAACGTTTAGGAGATTCGGTAGCCATGTTGTATACGATTGAGGAACGAGCAAAAATTGTTGAGTTTTATTTGGCTAGTCAAAATTCAATAATTCAAACCCAAAGAAAATTTCGAAATCTTTTTAACACCAGAAAAGCACCAGCTCGAGATCAAATACGCAATCTAGTCGGTCGTTTTCAGTCATCGGGATCTGTTAGTGACGTATCTTGGAGTGGAAGACAGCTTGAAGCACGAAGCCAAGATAATATCGAACGAGTTCGGGAGAGCGTAAATTAGAACCCTGAGGCATCGAGTCGTAAACGTGCCACTCAGCTTCAAATGTCCAAAACTTCACTGCGTAGAATAATGAAAAAAATGTATTGCTGTTTCCGTACAAGATACAAATAGTACATGAAATTTTGCCGCAAGACTATGCAATCCGCTTAAGATTTTGTGCAAAATTTACCCAATTATTAACGGATGATCCTTATTTTATGGGAAATATTATAATGGCCGATGAAGCGCATTTCCATTAAGGTGGTTATGTTAATAAGCAAAATTTTAGAACGTGCGACATTGAAAACCCAAGAGTGATTCAACAGCGTCTGTTGCATCTACTTAGAGTCACAGTTTGGTGCGGAATATCAGCAGACAAGATCTGCGGCCCGTACCTCTTCCAAGACGAAGGTGGCAATGCATTGACTGTAAATGGCGAGTGTTGCAGGGGCATGTTAGAAACTTTTTTGTTTCCTGATCTTGATAATGTCATAAAAGAAAATATACATAAGAGGACTCATGTAGAGATTCCGAGGTTAATCTATGTTACTTTTGGCAATCTGTATAAGCTTGACAAGAACAATAAACTATAAAATAACTAGGCCGATATGTTTATACGATATGTATATCTGGATTAAATATAGAAAAAATGATAATTTGTTTATATAAATATATTAAAGCTACAAAATAAGATTAACCTCGGAAAAATTGGCTTATAAAATTTGCACTACCGGATTTATCTTATATGTTTATTGCTCGATGATAATACTCAAGTAATGTGGTCTTAACAAGACGGGAGCTACGTCCCATACTGCAAAGGGAACAGTGATTTTGCTGCGAACGCTTTTTGGTAACCGTATCGTTTCATGATTTGGAGATGCCATCACGATCACCCGACTTAACACCACCAGATTTCTTTTTGTAGGGATATTTGAAAGATCGTTAGATCCACAAGGACTGAAACGACTAAAAGACAACAAAATAAATGAAATTATTGCGATTGATAAACCAGTTTTGGCTCACTCTTCACAGCAAAGAGCAGCAGCTTGCGAAGAGGCTGATGGCAGGCATCTAGCAGATATTTATTTTAAAATTTAATTTTTTTTTAAACTTTTCATGATTAAAACTATCTTTTTTAATCAAAATTATTCATTTACAATAAAAAAATATAAAAATTATATCAAAAATACAATGTTCAGTGAATTATGGCCCACCCTGTATGTTTTTCAAGAGTTTTCAATCGTCATTAAAATTATCTTGGGTATTCTGTATGTCTTGATGTCCCCATCAGGTGGGGCATTCTTTTTAATCTGAATGTTTTCTAAGAATTCCCATTTTGATTTTCATCACGCATGGAGTATTTTAAAAGATAATGCTCTGAAGACGTTGACGAAATGGCAATTACTATACACTAATTGGCCTCTTCGAATTCAATCGAATACCATTGGGAATATGCAATTTGATGGCTACGCAATTTGATGTTCATAGTGTTCGAAATTTGTTTTCGGTGTTAAAACTCTAGATAATTAAAGCCACAAGCGCTAGATTTTAATTAGCCGCTCTACTCAAGAAGCCCAAGACACCCCAAAAAATTTCTTGGCCGGAAAATGTCCAAACGCATTCACGTGACTAAAGAATAAATTAGGTTATATAACGATGATCAATCGCTGAAGGCAAACATTGTACACTGCGCCGGGGCTGTTCTGCAACAGTAACGAATGTCAGGAACCATTGAGATTTTTCTCGAACAAGTTATCAAATGCCGAATGAGCGATTATGTAGTTTTGATACTTTGTTGGAGGTCGGGACTTTACCATTTACACCGAATATAAACCACTGACCAAGGCGATTCAGTCTAAAACTAATAACCTTAGGCAAGCGAGCCATTAGGATTTTAATTGACAATTTACCTGGGATGCTTTATCCCACACATTCGATGTTGGTACAAAAACCCAGTCGAGACACGTTTCGATTTTGATACGATTATAATTTCGACGCAGCACAGAAAGGAGACTTAGGTTACGAAATATACTACGAAACATTTACGGGCGCAAATTCTCCAAACATCGTAGAATCTTGGTATCCGTACGACTCGTAAGTTGTGTGGACACAATCCTGTTTACCCTGCCAGTGATCGAAAGGTTAAAGGCTACACGAAAACCACTTTGGCCATTTTCAAAATTCCACCTGGTGTATTAAAACATATTTACTTCGATATGGTTGGTCCTCTTCCAGCTTCCAATAAATATGCTTATCTTTTAACATGTAACGATCAATCCACACGATAGCCCCTCGCTTTGTTCCACAAAACATTATAACCGACTAACGAACGCAAAACGTGTCCAAACTTTTCCAATCACCGGATAAGTACGATTTCGTACCATCCGCAAGCGAATGGCATGGTCTAACGCCCCCGTCGACAGCTTAAAGCTGCTCGTAGGGCTCGGGAGAATACCATGGTATGCCACCTGCGATGTTACAATCGTTGTACTTGGTATCTGAGTAGCAGTGAAAGAAGATTTATAGTGCTCACAAGATGTACTAGTTAATGGAAAAACCCGCAAGCTACCCGGGGAGTTCTTTGTCGAAAATCGTGTTTCACCTCCGTATAACAACGACACCATCATGCAACATATTATCCTCACGACAACTTGACAATCAAAACAAATCGGCAAATTTTTCCCGATATAATGGCCGATTGGTTAGCAAGCAAGCAATTTCCTAGCCGAAATCCTGACTACTCAATCAATTTAACCAAGGAATTTTAATTTCAAATCATATTTTCAATGATCAGCTTCTTGTTTTGTTTTTTGCGATTGCAGAGTACAAACAAACATTTGCTGTTTAATTTTTGAAGCCGTAAATTTTACTGTATAACATCGCAAAAATAAACAAAAATTTTATGAAAAATGTATTTTGAAATTTAAATTTGATTGGTATAATTGATTGAGTAGTCAGGATTTTGGCTAGCAAATTGCTTGCTTGCTATTTGCCAGTATTATTTCATCAAAATTCCGTAATTCTACCTTTCCGCACTGTCAATGCGGAATGACTAGTTGGAATAAAATTTCATACTTAATTAGTTTCCATTAATTAGGAGAGTCGGAAGTGGGCTGCCACTCCAATGGGATATTTTTCAATTTTTACAATGATGTTAAAATATTTAGCATATACAAGAAATTAAAAGATGACAATAAATTAAAACATAAAAGAGTTGACCTTGTTGGTTTTCTGAAATATTATCACGGATAAAGTTGCTTGATTACTATTTGTAGGTTAAAACTAGGTACATCAAATCTGAAACTCGTCGATCATGTCGATAATTAGACAGCAAAGTTTAAACGCACCGTAATCGACACAGTAGTCAACATTAAGGCGAAAATGCATTTTAGACCATCGACAATTTCCTGTCATCCCTGCATTCTGTTATGTTATGGTAGGGACGAACCTGCAGCTATCTGTTTTCGGTCACAACAATGTGTTCAACTAAATTTTAGACATATAAAGCAAACCTGGGATGTAAGAGAATTAACAATAAATAGTTTTTTAAATAACCTCTAGTAACAAACAAATATGAAAACTGCGAAGAGATATGAGGTTGTTGTGCAGATAAATTTAAAATGTTGTTTCCGCCCTTTAATAGCTGATAGTTTCCGCCCTTTAATAAGTTTGACGGAAAAAACTGTTGTGGTATAAAAAAGTATTACCAGTGGCTAGGGGTTACAAAACCGGTTAAGGCTAACCGGTTAACCAATTAGTTGATTAGTTCGATAGAGAAACATTTTGATTATTTGTTGCAAAACTAACCGATGTTAGCCTAAAGAAATGTTTATCATATTTACAAAACATTTAAACATTGGAATGGAAAAGGAAGAGTTGGAAAGATATTCCAAAATTACGTTCAATTTATTTGCAGAGAGGGAAGCTGTTATTTACTAAAAAATGAATAAATGTATTCCTATTTCTAAATGGAACAACTGTTAATTAACAACGTGTAATTTTATTAATTATTTTTCTTTTTTGTTTAAGTTTTTAGGAGAATATCCTTAATATTTTAAAATTCGATGAATTCTCTAAACCTTGTCTATTAAAAAAAAACTAGTTAATCGATTAATTCTCACAGAATTCAGTCAGTAAATGGGTTAGTGGAACTATTATGACATTCCCTACGTGAAAGGAATTAGGAAAAATATTTACATAGAATTTTGCTCTAACTAATTTTTTTCTGGCATACACACACATACTACTTTTTCAAAAATAAAATATAATTAGGAATATTTTTAACAAATAAATTATAAAAATTTAGATCAAACTTTTTGATGTAAATATTTGATGTAAATGTTTTTCCTAATTCCTTTTTCCTACGAAAAGCCAGAATAGTGCCAGTGAAAAGTATAAATTTCAACACTCGCGAAATAAATTAAAATTCCATAAAAATCATTTATAAATATTTTTTTTTGATATAGGTGCAGGTCATAAAAAAGACACTTTTATATTGCTTGATGAAGATAGTGATGTTGAACTGTGTAAAAATACATATCGCACCGATTTGTGCCAATACCTCCTATCTGACATTTTTTGTGCAAATGGGCTTTTGACGCACGCTTACAAATAATTAAAATAAGCTGGTAAGGCATGAAAAAAAAATTAAATCGAATCGAATTCCATTAAAAAAAATTCAGATATGTCGTGATTGATATATGATATCAAATAGTTCGAGGTGTGTATTGTGTTAGAATGTAGTAGTAATCCAGTAGCATATATAACCTAGTTACTATATAACTCCTATACCAATCCTTAAAAAAGCTTCATCCCACAATATAATACTCGTATTATAATATTTTCACAATAATAATTTCTATACAATTTTAAATCCTTGTACAACCGCATTATGCTTTAATTTCTCTTTTATAAACTGTATAATTGTAGATATAAATATAAACACTAACAATAATCATAAAAACTATATAATATTTTGTGTACCTTACAATACCAATAAAATAATATAAACTAAGTAAAAAGTAGTTAAAAATTGTTAAATATGAAAAATGATAAATAATATTTTCCCAAGTTTTTTCCCACTTCTTATATAATACATAATATCTAATGTAATTTAATAAGGTCCATCCCCTAGATAATGGTTAAAATTGATTACACCATTGTGAGAAAATTGTTCTATATATTATGAAAGGTAAAACTGGTAGAAGCAGCAGCATCATAAAAACAATGGTTTAAAATTTATTTTAATCTCCTTTTTTTCACACCACTTTACTGCTCCAGGTTTTGTTATTCCATATGCTGCTGCTACTCTGCTGCTACTCGACTCTAAGGTCAGTTACATTTTATATTAATGTTATCTAAATTAGAAATAATTAATATTGAAGATTATACAAAAAAATAAATCATAAACACACATTTTAAACTTATGAACTTTGAATGTGGTGTTGTATATATGAACTGCCGTATACAAAAGTACAAGATACGAAAAAAAAGCACAGAATGGATATAAAAACAAAAAGTTGTCTGAATATAATGGTTTGAATGAATCTCTCTAATCGGTGTTACCATACATAATACGAGTATATAGACTAGCACATCAAGAAGATTAAGTTTCACCTTTCATTCGTGTTATATTTATCATGTTTTTCATATCTGTACACCAGCATAATGATGACGGAAGGTGCTTGTTAAAAAAAAAAATAAGTTTATTATATGCCGAATATTTTTTATTTATCCAGAATCGAATTTATTGTATATCGAGAACATTTTAAATATTTTATTTTTCTAAATTATCGTATATAACTAAAATTGTTTGTGTATAATACTTTAAACTTAGTAAAGATTGATTATCCTTAATATTAAATTTTTCTTGTTTGTTGCTGTACATTGGATTTTTGTTTAATCTTAAAATCTTGTTCTTCTGCTATATAATTTATATGACGAGCGAAACGATGAGAAAACAAAAATAACTCAGAAGTTGAAAAATGAAATCTTGATATCAAAATATCCCCCCCATTAATCTCAGCAAGGATATAAAAGTTATTAAAACTACAAACAAAAAGTTTAAATCAAAAATTGAGAGGAAAATTTCCTGTTTGGTTTTTGGTTTCCTCTTTTGCTTGTTTATAAGATTATAGCATAGACTAACAAATGCCGTATAGAGACGTCACTGCCTGTGGACTATTTTTTTATTATAAATATGTCACTAGTTTGAAACAGGATTAATTAATTACAAATCATTACATTTATAAAAGCAATGTTAATTTTGTTGGCACCCATCAACTTATTTTCTTGCTTTTTTGACGTCTCTACGGTCAAAGTTAAGTGCGATTTTGATATATTGGGTGGGTCGTGATATCTTCGTCTAAATTGTATTTGCTATTTTTGTTATGCTACGCATTCATCCTTACCTTACAGTAAGTTTTAGACAAGTTTCTGCCCAGTGCGCTAAATCAAACATCAGTTATACTAATCAAACATTTGAGTATTCCATACTACCCCGTTTGACAATGTACTAAGCCAAATTTCGGTTTGTCACAAATTGTTATTTGAGGTTTAATTGTAATTTTAGAATCATTAAAATGAAATTTTCACTGATGGGTGAATATTTTGTAGCCCACACCCGATTTTTTTTTACCATGAATGCCCATTGATTTCGAATTAGAGATGGGCGTTTATGCGTCATCTATTAGATTTTACTTGATTGCGTAGACTATTTGTCGATTGAATTATCTACATGTTTTGAACTGGTTTCCGTAGAAATTAGTTAATGTAAATTATTATTACAATAAAATATACAGTAAAACCTGTCTAAATTAACTACAAGAAATGAGCTCTATTGAATGATTTCTAATCCTGGAACTTGGGACTGAAAGCCACTCTTTTCAGTCTTTTTAAGTAAGTCCTAACTAATTATTAAGTTTAAAGTGTTTAATTTAATAACAAATCAGAGCTATTGACCTTCAAATTCCCGATGTTGCACAAATTTTAGTTCTCTTATTTCGCCGGTTATTGAAACTATCGCGACTTTGAATTTCTTTTTAAGAACAAAGCAAAAATATTAAAGAATTTCTGTTTGTTTGATTGCTGAAAATAGTAAATATTTTGCGAGCTTCATATGTAATTCTTATGTGCTATAGTATCAAACTAATTAACCTATTAAACGAAAAACCTCCTTGTTCCGACCACAAACATTTTAATGGAAAGAACAACCACTATAGTGAAAGTATTCTTGAAATTCCGAAATTCTGAATTTCAACAAATTTTAGATTTTGTAGCAGTTTTATTCATTTTTTCCCGAAGTGAATTCTGGGTTTATATAGCAGTTTTGACCTTTATTACTCCACACATATTTTACGAAAGCATTAGCTGGTAAAAAAAAATTGGTAATATAAATTGGAGATATCCAATTTTTCACTTTAACAAACAAAATTTACTTTTTAAGTAAAATTCGATTAAAATATAAACAAAAATCAATCAAATTCAAGTCAATTAATTTTACATATTTCTTTCCTTGTTTTATTGCGACCGCGAATAATTAAATTATTCTCCCGTTTATATTGTCCCCAATTTGCCGTATTAAGTTTTAGAAAAACCAGGGATTAGGAAAACATGTCTGGGAAATAGCTATTCTCTATTCCCGGCCAAAAAATGTATTCTCTATTCCCGGGGAATTACCAGAACAGAACATAGTGGCTCTATATTCTGGTTTTTCTCGGGAATATGGAACTGGGAAAAGAACTTGTCAGTATAATTTCTGTTTAAACATTTTTTTTTCTGTGACACTATTCTGGCTTTCCCTGAGAGTAGGGAATTGGGAAAAAATTTTCATAGCATTTTTGTCCAAATTGTAGTTTTCTGGCCTACTGAAGAATTAACTTTAGTGCAAACATTTTCAAAACGAAGTTAATTGGGAAAATTTTATTCCACTAAAAAGCGAAAAATGTTATTCCATTTAACTTTGTTTCGAAAATATTTACACCAAACTTGTTCCCTCAGTAGGCCAGAAAATAACAATTCAGACAAAGAAGCTATGAAAATATTGTCTCCAACTCCCTTTTCCCAGGGAAAGCCAGAATAGTGCTACTGACCTACTAAAGTAAAAATTTAATGCAATTTTTTTTGAAACAAAATTAAATTGGGAATGTTTTTCCCTGCCAGTTTAGAATAATGAAAAAAATATTCCCAATTTATAAAAATTTTCAACAAACTTCTCTCCAGTCCTCAGTAGGTCGGAAAAAAATATTCGAACGCAAATTACAAACAAATTTTTTCCCCAATTTCCTATTCCGGGGAAATTACCAGAATAGTGCCATACAAATTAACCAATTTACTGGGCTTCAATTCAATTCATTACGTTCAATTCATTAGACCCAATTTTGAAGGTATAAATATCTTCTTAAAACGGATGGATAATATAGAAGATTTTTGCCGTTTTGTATTGATACGACATTACGTAAAATCCTATTTACACAGTCAATCATTACGTTCTTTATGAATTAGGCACGTAAATTGTGTATTTTTGGGAATGTTATACAGATTTTTGCAATTTTCCTCGAATTAGGATTACACTAATCGAGACCACTTAAGGACTACTTTATAATACCTCAACCAGTCACGACTTAAGAGCTTAAGTTACACGCAGGTTGCACCACTTCGGTTAGTGCTACAGTCACCAAAATTGTATAGGCTTCTCGACACAAATAAACAACTGACCTCTAAAATTGTGGCCGTACTGCTCCCCTAAGTGGTCCAAACAGAGCACAACTTAAGCTCTTAAGTTTTACTGGTTCAGGCTTAAGTATTAAATTAATCAATTACTCGAAAAATAAATTCGCCTGGTAATATTAATTTTAATTTTAAATTTATTATCTGGGCTTAGACTTATTATTTGAACTAATAATTTGTCATATCATAGAGGTTCATAAGAAAAAGTCGCATTTTAAATAGGGTCTTCACAAAGTTTTACACTTCAAAATATTAACCTTCGTTATCATAAAACGAATTAAATATCTTTGTCTTTGAATTAAGCTGTTGGACGTCCTGATTTCTAGAACCGTCGTCGAAAAATGTTGTCGAAACTGATAATTATTAATTTAAATAACGAATTTTAATTAAATATCAAACAATTGTGCCCTTTATGTACGACTAGTATGAACGAACCATCAATTATCATAGTAAATGTACAAAAAAAATCGAGTTCAAGCGTACCGTCTAAATTATTGAGTGAACTAAATTGACGTTTGTTTGTACTAGTAATTTATAGTTGTTACTGTATAAATAAAACGTATTGAGCCTAAAATTTTGACATCAATTGCGTCCTAAATTGTTATTTATCTACCACTGATAATAAATACTTTGACAATTGAAATACCATAAATTAAATAAGAGGAATAGAATAAAAATGTACAGTGCAATACGAATAACGCCATCGACTAACACGAAATTAGTTTTCTCAGGAATTTAGTACAAAAAATGGGTACCAAGCACAAAAGTTATACACTAATTTCAGACTAAATATATTTTGTTTCTAAACGGTGCTATAGATCTAACATTTTTGGTTTATTTTTAGAACCAATAGGGACGCGAAAAATTTGTTGTGTTATAGCAGTCATGTTGTTAAAGCAACATCTGTCAAATTTGTTTGCGTATTCTCCATGGAAGATCACCATGGTTATAGCGTTGAATAACGCACATTTCGTCATTTTTTTCCTTGCCACGACCGTTCGTCTACTATTCGACGTTTTTTATAACCAAATTCGAGTCAACCGGTACGATAAATAAATAGACAACACTTGTGTACGTGTTTCTGTTGTCTATTTATTTATTCCTGCTTAAAACAGGACTGTTGTGCTTTTGAAAGTATGGGAAACCTAGAGGCAGTTAATTTCTCGTCATTCGCAAGTACTAGGCCTTTCTGCGACTTCAAGTTTTCGAATTTTGAATCAGGACTTGGGTCTGCATCTAAGGTAAGCAACGTCGTATTTTTGATTAGGCATTGGAACAGTTGGAAGTTGACTTAAATTTCACTAAAAATTACATTTAGAAACGAGGCCAATTTTTCAATGAATCGAGGGATATGAACAAGCAAAATTGTCGGATTGTGTGGATTTTTTACTGATGGTATCATCGGTTTATACTTCTTCCAAAACGAAACTGACATTGCCATAACCGTTAGCGAACTACAAATCTTGTAGTCTAAGCGATCGATTTGAGGGCAAGGTTATCTCGCGCAGAAGTGACAAGAACTGGGTCCAAGATAGTGCGAATAAGCGCCTTTAAACTTCCTCCGTTGGGACTATTACTAATTCATCGAAGCTTGGACCTCAGAATACTTGCCATCAAATAAACCTGCGGCAATCATTTGAACGATGTTGTATTCCATACTTAATGCCATAAAATATTGTGGCAAATAAAAAATTCAGTGAATATGTCACACACATGTACATCAAACATTTAAAAATTGAGCGTTTTTATTGAAAGCCTCTTTCGTTAAGGTTCTTCGAGTATTTAATCCATTTAAGATTCCTGAGGAGTAAGACACGTTTTCAGTTTGTCATCTTCCGATTTACCCAAAACGAGAATTTAATTTTTCCGCACATTTTTTGTATTGGATAGAGGTTTCTTTTCACGTGTACGGAATGTTTTACAAAAGTTATCGTTGTAAATATTAAGTCGCTTTAAATTATGCTTATGAAATACGTTTCAAAAAAATTCTAAATTTGTTGCATGCAACAAATGTGGCTCAAAAATATAAGAATTGATTTGAAATGAAAATAAATGACAGATTATCAGGGCGTCATTTCCGAAGCTTTTATTTAAAAGAATTTCTTACTTATTGCTGTTGTTTCATTTGTATTGTAAGCTATAACCTTATATGTTGGAAATATAAATAACGGATCAAATACACAAAACTTATTTATTAGAAAATGAAACAAAAGTCATTTCAATATCTCTTCTGCAAAATTCAAAAGATTGACATGTGGATACATTTTCTGGCATGTTCAGGGCATGGTCGCTTATCTATACAAACAGATTGAAAGGTTCCTGAGATAGGCGTTATAAATAATGTGTATTTTACAAAGGGGTTGTTGCAACAGATTTCAATTAAGAAACCTGTTCAACAAATTTCAAAAGATTGTCATGTGGGTAGGTATCCTGGAATACTTCTTATTCGTTCTCTTAACGGGACAAATGAATCGAACGATTGTTGGGGTCGGCGATATAAATAACGGGTCTTTTACAAAGTAGAAGGTGTTGCAACACATTTCAAACTTACTTAGTAGAAGTTGTTGCAACAAATTTCAACAAATTTGAAATGGTTGACCATTGGGTCTGCAAGCTTATGATATCGACTCTATATCGTGGTTAAAATTTTATTGAGCACTTTTTAAGTATTTTCAAAAATTAAATAAAGTATTGTTGAACAGATTTGTTACAACATCACCTTTGTAAAAGACCCGCTATTTATATGGCCGACCCTAGAAATCTTTCGATTCATTTGTCCCGTTAAAAGAACGTATCTTGAGCTTTCCAAGAACGGGGGTAACATATCAATTTTTTGAAAATATTTCTTAATTGAAACTTGTTGCTAAAGCCTAACGTATTATGCTACGTTTACTGCATGGAACAAATTTTGGATTTTTTTGGGACATATTTCACTTGGCATTGAGTTACTTATCATTCAGATTTACCAAACTTAAATTTAGGCTGTGATGTTGAAAAGCTAAATCCATCAGCCAAATGTCGTCTCTCAGTGTTCGTATTCATCACCTCTACAAATACAAACGGAATTAGTAACACTAAACCTCTTCTCTTAACTAAATATTACTAATCCTCTGAAGAAATTCCCCCCCCCCCCCTTTTTAATCCATAAACATTGGTGTATTCATAAGAAATGAAGTTGATCCAATGTAGACATCATTTTCTTCAACTTCTATTTTCAAACGATGTCTCTTCTTTCTCGAACTGAGCTCGCTATTTTAAAAATATATTTAACAATTTACCAAGATTGCAGGTCCCTCAACTGGTGGTGTAAAAGAAGTTATTTGGTTTTACATTTTTTTATGTATTCTTTTATTAAGATTTTCAATTTCTTTATTTAATATTATTTTAAATATTTATTTTGTTTTTTATTCATTGAAACTACAAGTACGCATTTCACTAGGGTTTTAAAGTATATAGTTATCAAACATATAACAGGGAGTAACAGTCCATCCTAGGTATCAAGTCTAAATAAATATGAATAATGCTGTGGCTGTCGTTGAACTTTTTTGGTTTCACAATAATTTTTTTTTATATACATATATATGAACACTTCAATTCATTAGTTTGTTTTTGTAATTCTCATTCTCAAACATCCAACCGATCAATAATTTTCAAAATATTTCATTTAATTTTAACAATAATTTTAATGTCATAATCATATTGACATTTAACTAACTCAAACAGAGGACTCCCCACTTATCCTATAGAGATCCATAAACCATAATTATATACATATTTTAGTATAGCATACAGCATTTTTGAGTTGATTTGGGTTACCTTTATACTCTCGACTAGTCGATGAACACTTGCTTTGTTTTTTTAATGTTGGATACCGAGCCAGAAAATAAACAATACCTATTTCAAAAAATTTATAAAATTAAAATTGGCTAGATTAAAAATGTAGGTACTCGTATATCCTATAAACTCTATAGAATTTTCCATTTTACTATTTATTTAGCTATATCTCTCTCTCTAGAAAAATGAAAATGTGTAATAAACAAGGTGTCATAAGCATCTGATGATTTGTTATATTATTTTTTGTTCTTTCTTGGTACTGTTGACATTAACTTTATTTATTTTTCATTTAAGTGTGTAATAGGTATTCTCGTATTTTCGTATATTAGGATAATTATGATAAAAGCTTATACATTAAATAAATCCCATTGTTGTATAAACTTTTACATACATATTCTATCAAGCGCACAGAGCAATTAAATCATTTTATATATGATAAATTTTAATTATCATCGTAAAAACAAATGACGTCACAACCTTCATTATTATTAAATAATGTTCGCTAAATTTGATAAATGATTACCATCATTAAAAAATTGATTGCATCTACTTGTCGTTATTTAGCTGGCCCTATAAATATGTACGCCGGTTTTCGTTGTTCTTACACCCAGATCTTGCCGTAGTAGGTGTTAAGTTAATTAAATAAAACGAACAAAAAAAAATTATTTGATTTATACACCATGTGCATTCATCAAATTCAACACAGCTGGTGTTAGTATATAAAACCCACAATATATCCTACATCTTGTAGGTTGATTGAATTGTATGTATGTATATGTATATATGCATAAAAAAAATCAAATTAATTATTTATACAATTTTTTGTGCTACAAATTAATTATATTTACGTTAAAATAAAATTATATAAAAAAAAAAGTTTTTGTAAATTATTTTTTCGAAACTTTTTTCCAATATGAATCTAGCAGATTAATGTGATATTGAAATCCAAAAAATCTATATCGCAGCAAAAAAAATACAAAAACCATAGAATAAATTTATGCAAATTGTTTATTAATTGACAAAATACAACAACAAAATTTTATGCTCTGTATATAAATTGGAAATGTATCGATTTTGGTTTTTAGGAATTTTCAGCATTATTATATTCTGGGGTATATAAAAAATAGCATTTATTGTTGCCTTTTTTTGTCCCTGCTAGAATACTAAACATGACACCAACCGAATACATTTTTTTTAAACATAAATTGCTTTGGTTTTAATGCTCTAGATGAGTTGGGGCTTAGTATTTTATACGTAGGCATTTTTCTGGTAGGCCTAAGCACTTTATTATAACCCTTATAATTTGGCAGTGATTTTTATTTAATGTATCCTAAAATCATTTAGTCTCTTCGAATATCGCATTTGGGTACGATTTAAAAAAAAACCTTTCGTTTATTAAAACCTGCGGAATAAGTTGTTACACTTTCCTAGAATTTATTACAATCGGAAAGGTTTCATCTACCTTTTGTTACTTATTATATGTTTTATATTTAATATTTTTCAGAATCTGAAACAAGAAGTTATCTCAAAATAATAGATTCCTAATAATTTGTAATAATTAATCAAGTAACTGGATAGAGCGTGTTTTGGTTGTGGAATTCCGTCATTTAATAAAATTGAAACATTCATTAAATCAAGTACGAAACTATGTAATTTTAAAGAGACGCCAAATACCGATATTCAAAAATGGATTCGGAAGGTAAATAATTGAGCAATAGCGTCGTCACAGAATTGAAGTATAGCCAGAACCGTCATTGCAGGACCAATAAAATCAAATACTTTTCTCACGAATCTCCTCTTATCCTAAAACTAAATCATGGACATTCAATTAACCGATACGGCACGAGAACGTGAACTAGCGCTACAGGGACGGCCCGATTTAGAGCCGGCAACCGTGTTGCATAGTTTGGTACGTACAACGGTAAACGATGAATATCATTTAATGTTTTTGGTGCGATAAAATGCGAGAATTATGTCCAAAGCATCCAGCATTTTGATGGCACATGGTTAGGTTCACGGCAGCGTCTAGCCCGTGCACATAAAATTTATTTAAACAAAACATTTTTGTTTTTATTAATTTATAAAATGTATTAAATTATATAATTACATTTTATTAATTCATTTTTAAGTTGCAATTTTAATTAATACATTTTTTTAAATGATTGATTTTTTAATAAAAAGTTTTGAGGTTTAAGTTTTTATTTGCTACTTTGGAGTTTAGAGTTGGTTGGAGAGCGAAAACTGATAATTTAATTCATAAAAACTTGCCAAAAGCTTAAAACGAGACATGAAACTCAAACAACTTCAGGCGCCATAGTTTACACCGGAAATAAATAATGTCACTAAGGGCGCATTAAAAAACTTACCAGAGCGTTGTAAAGGGATCTGCATTGAAGTTAGTAAAGAAGAAGAAGGAATTTTGAAGTGCGTATTTAACAGAACAATACTCCAGGTTAGAAGAACTCAAGACATATGTAAGCCAGTTGTCTAGGGCTTAAGGAAACTTGATTTCAAGATACATTCAGCAAATTGATTCACGAGAACAATCAGGTAAGTAACACTCAGATAATAAACTACTTCAAATGCTAATCGGATGGTGCTGCTCTCTGGTCAATCTTCTACAACGTTCAGAAACAAATTATGAGGCTGTGGTGGAAATTCTCAACAAACGAAATAAGAATAAAGAGAATATTCCTCTTAACAAACATAAGACCATTGTTTGGCGTACCGTTTGAACAGGAACACTGGAATCCGAAATGAGGGTGTAAACATTGATCCTTCAGTTATTTCCATAAGAATGGCATTTTTGGAAGAATTTGTGGGTAGAAAAGGAGCTGCACTATCTATAACCAAAACCCTATCGAATATGAAATGGGTAATTATGAACTCAGATTGCTAAAACTAAAGATGTTAGTCGTTGCCCGACTTTTTGTTGCTTCAACATATTAAAAATTTAATTAAATCTCTATATTGTTTCTTCTAACAAAAAAAGAGTGAGTCCATTAGTACTCTCAAGGAGATGTGTAAACATGGCATATGTATAGTGCGTGTGTATGGTTTACTTTGAAGGAAGAAGAAATGAAATTTTACTAACCAGATTTTTTCCTTCGTTTATTACCATCAAATTGGTCTATTACGGTATAACCAACGCAATTGGCCTATGGTAGCTGCAAGAATCAAAGACGTGGTCCCATATCTCCTAGTACATATATCTTATATTTCTCACATATCTCGTAGAAGATATATTTCGATCTGAGTTCTTGTGCAAATCGAATTCGTATCGCAGGAAGTTTATAAGTGATTCATCACTGATCTTAGGGAGCAGCAAAATGAAATCCCTGCTCATAATCATCGGCAAAAGATGTTAGTCTCCTTGAAGAATTTTTGAAATTTCAGAATATGGAGCAAAGACGAAATGTATGTACTTGATGATGTCTTCGACAGCTTTATTCTTCGAGGTGTATACAACTACCAAAAGCATCTTATATCGCCAATGGGTTGTGTTGTTACGCTCATACCAGTTGTTTGTCTAACGATGATTTCCTTATGCGAGGTGACTGTATGAGTTCTACTTGAATTTTTATATACTGCTACTCCAACCGCCCGCTGACTATTCCTCTTGAACTGAACGCGGCATTGAAAATTAGGAAAATTGAACATGCAGGTCATTTTAGGAGAGCAAAAGAATTGAGCATCCCTGCGTGACTGTATCAGTTAGGTCGAGGTGAAGCGACCTGAGATTCTGGCAGTTCAATGTTAAAAACCAGACGTCATAATTATCTCGAACAAAATTCGCCATTACATCCTGAGCTATACTTAGCAGTTTTGTGGTGAGGCGCGTTAACTCATTTTGAAGAGGACCAATTGAGGTTACATTTTAACGTTCATGGTAGAAGACATAATCATTGTTAGCCGACGTGATGAACTGCTCTACGAGATCGTGATAAAGCCACATACACAAGTTGTTGACTGTGTATTTATCGTAAGAGTATACTATCTCGTTATAGGTACCACTCTCTATAGTGCATAAATTGTAGTGGCACACGCTATTTTAATTTTTTTTATTTTTTCTGTTCGCTGAAAATGTCGATTCGTCGTTTCTATTTAATTTTATAAATGTTTCTTTGTTTTCTTTCCATACTATTTATATATACATATACACTCAGACTATGTGTATAGTACAAAATTTATATATGTATTTTGTTGTTTTTGTTCTTTTTTTTATTATTTTATATTTTGTTTCTTTTTTCAATGAAGATATTTAAACGTAGTACGTCATTTCCGTTCGTTTCATTTGAAAGTTTACTACCATACAAAAATTTTTGGCATACGCGCGTAAAGATGTTTACACATCAAAAACATTTTATAATTTCATTTTCTTCCATAATTCCAAATTTCATTATGATCGGTTGAGAAATAGGGAAGTTCGGTCCCAGCATTAATATTGATACTTAAACTTGCGTTAGACTATCAATTTGTTTATTTTTTCTAATGTATTATAATTTATCAATCCGTGTTCGGTAATATAAGAGCCATATCTAGGTTAATAGAACCTCATGTTCGAGGTTTTTTTCCACTAAACTTAAAAAAATGGGTATAAAAATTTATATTTCCCATTGAAAATAATGAAAAACAGCCAATTTTATTTGTTAGTTTATATACATATCTATTTGAGCCCTTTTTAATGCTTTTAGATAGAAAAGTTCTAACAAAATAGGATTCAAGAAAACTCTTAAACTGTATAAAAATCGGCTTGGGAAATGAATAAATAATGAGCTTTTATAAATGTTGTTGTTGTATTGTGTCATGATTTCAAATCACAATATGGGTCTTCTTCCATTCTCTTTCTAAAAACACAATTGCAGTGGAAACAAAACATTAATTTTTGTGCAGGATTTTTTTTATTTTTATTAATTATTAATAACGAAATTCAGTCCAGTGCACCTAGAATACTACAGGCCACACTGCTTGCTGTCTCATCAAATTTATGTCTACAGTTTATTCTTTGAACTGTATACAGTGCTGGGGAAAAAATTGGACGAACATATTTTACTGCTAATTGGAGTCTTTTTTTATGTATGACGTAATTTTTTGAAAAAAAATTACCTGCAAAATGCCAAAATATTCAAAATACATGGATTGGAGTTAAAGTAATGGAATAAATTAAACACTTATTTTTTAATTTTTTTTTTTTGTTGATTTATAGAAGTTCTATCTTTAATATTAATATTTTGTTGGACAGCCATTTTATTTTATTACAGCGATACACCTCCGATTCATTGAATTTCATAAATTTTTCAAAGTCGTAGGAAGCATGGATTCCCAAATCGTCATCAACAAACTTTTTAAAGCTTGAATCGATTCTCGGCACTCTCTTGCTACTTCTAGCTTCATTCTAGACCAAATATTTTCAATAGGATTTAAGTCTAGATTATAACGGGGGCCAGCTCAACACATCGATACTTGTTCCATCGAAGTACCTGTTTACCTTTAAATGAGGAAATAAGAAAAAAAACAAGTTTTTAACAACTTTTTTATGTTTATCTGAAAGCCAATTTTTCTATCTACAATTCAAAATTAATAACTCACAACTTTGGCGGTATGGCACGTAGCGTTGTCCTGTTCAAAAAAAAATTTTGCAATTCTCACCAAAAAGCTTTTACACAGAAAACTCAAATTCGTTGTGTATGGACCTGCAGATAAACAGCTGCTGTGATGCTGGAACTAAGGAAGCACAATCGACCGGTTTCATTTCCAGAAAAGCATCACCAGACCAGAACTCCTCCATTTTTCGGTGGAAGTCTTAAAAGACATTCGTTGCTTAGCCTCTCACCCGGTTTTCTTTTTACGAGAATTCTTCCATCTCCAACACGCAGCTTGAATTTTGATTCATCGGAGAACATCACATCATTCCACATCTCTGAAGTTACAGAAACAAGCTCCTGGGTCCATAGCAAAGGTTTTTTTTTTCACTAGTATTGTGAACTCAGGCTTCTGGACTGGTTTAAGTGCTGCCAAACTAGCTTTAACAAGTCTTTTTCTCACTAAGCTGGCTGAAATTTGTTTTCACGATGCTCGCTGCACATCCCGTCTCCCAAGTAGCACCAAATAGCTTTATAGTTTTATGACCAAATCCCGACGTCGGTGCAACCGCTAGAAACTTGAAATATTAAGCATTTTGAACGTAAAACTAAAATTTTTTATCTATCGATCGGTCCGACCACCATAC
The DNA here is from genome assembly GCA_932526605.1 of Nephrotoma flavescens. Taxonomy (NCBI): domain Eukaryota; kingdom Metazoa; phylum Arthropoda; class Insecta; order Diptera; family Tipulidae; genus Nephrotoma; species Nephrotoma flavescens. The sequence goes on from OW052220.1 coordinate 312,476,282, forward strand.
GACTGTTTTTTTACCAGTCAATATCGAGTTATTTTTTATCGAATTGGCTAACTTATTTCACAATTTCTAACTATTATCCGACTACTGTAACTTAATGGTCATTATTTACCCACGTGTCGACTCTTCAGTTTACCGGTCGTTTTACCCGATATTTAATGACCAGTTGGCCACTTTATTGTCATTTTAAAAACTGAAATCCAACTTAAACAAGTTATTTGACATATGCACGACGACATAGTTAACTGCGCTTGACATTTTCTCGAGAACATTATTCATCGGCAAACGTCAATACAAGAATTTATTATTTATAAATAATTAATCATGGATCATTTTAAATTAAAAAAGAAGCCGATTAAAAATTCGACATTATTTTATCGGAAAGTGAAATTTTACTTAAACAAACCCTTAAATCCAAACGTCAATAGAAAAAGTAATTTTGACAATTGAGTTAAAAAAATAACCAAGTTGTTGCCAGAGTGACAAATTTGTTGGGAAAATAATTTATTTGATTATGAAATAACTTTTTTGTGTTTTTTGAGATACGATTGCTATAAATTATGCCGGGATTCCAAAAACATATATTCAAAAATTTTTTCACTGTGGAATTCACGCATTAGTCTTTATTATAACTTTTTTGTCATTTTCATATACATGATGAAACTCGCCATTTTTTCTTTAGGTTTCATTAAACATCTGAAAAACAAAATTTGTTATTTTGAAAATTTTCATGACTGTATGTCAATATAGTATCATAATTTTAATGGTGCGGATGTTTTTGGAAAGATTTACTCTGTTTTAAGAGTAATTTAATCATATTTTTTTTTTTATATTTTTTTGAAATATCAACTTATATTTTAAAATAAAAAAATTATGGAAGCGCGTAAGTTTTGACAATAAAACTTAATTTGTTTTATTAGTTTAAAAATTATTCTAACAATTTTAATTTTTATAAAAAATCTTTTAAAGTAGGAACATTTAAAAATTTGTATTTTTTTATAAAACAAGAAAATGAAATAAATATAGTGATGAAAAAGGCAGCACGATTATTTATATATTTTGAAAAAAAAGTTCTCTCTCCACAAAATATAATCCGAATGACGGACGAAATTAGTTATTTTACGAACGTAATAGTTGTTTAAGCGACTCCCATCTGACTAAAACTTTAGTCATTTGAAAAGACAAATATTTGTTATTACGGCGTTATAACAACCTAAAACTTATTCCCCAATACCTCGGTAGCACCGTTATCATACCATTGTACTAACGTCGGCTAGCCGACCACCATCCAGCTAACGGCGGTACGAAGTTATCCCAACCCATTTGTGCTACTTGGGCTTATATCCGATGAAGTTTTGAAACGGTTCCGATGACATTGTAATATTATGAAACGATTTTTCACGGGCGTTGTCTTTCTGAGCCTTCCACAGCCTTTCTTTCTTAGTGTACTGCCCATCTCTCGTTTTTCTTAATATTCCACGCGACAGTACTTTTAGGAATGTTTAATCTTTCTGCTGTTTCACGTATGGTTAAATTTTCTCGCACCAAAAACAACATATTGCTTTTACACTGCTCACCAACTTTTCCTATTTTTTTGACTAAAATTGCACTTCATTCTTTATTTGACTAGGATTACTTACAGAATAACTTAATCTTACAAAATATGCACTATTAAAAAAATTACTAAAAAACTACTAAAAAAATTACAGGCAATAAAACATCTGTACTCTAATGACGGCCAAGAACGGTAGGCGTAAAATAAAATAAATGCTTGACCAATTTTACATAATACATCAGTTGCGAGGTTGTGTACTGGTGTAGTAAAAACAAAGGCGGCCCAACAAAATATTAATATTAAAGATAGAACTTCGATAAATAAAAAAAAAAACAAAAAAAAATAAAAAATAGGTTTAAATTTATTTCATTCCGTATTTTGAATATTTTGGCATTTTTTGGGGTTTTGCCCCTAAATGGCAGGTAATTTTTTTTTTCAAAAATTACGACATACTTCTATTTAAAATAAAATAATAAGCCAATTGCTTTCAAAAGTTTTGTAATTTTAGCAAAAAAAAACACCAATTTGCAATAAAATTTGTTTGCCCAATTTTTTTCCGAGCACTGTATGGCAGTCATATTTATAAAAAGAATAAACGAAAATAAACAGAAAAAAAGCTTCAGGAGAGTTTTTTAGCGAAGTTATTTAAACTAGGCACGTGTTGTTAAATCCTGGCTTTTAAACCACTTACTGCCTTTACGAGTATATTGCTACAACGCTTTCAAAAATTAAAGTTTAAACTTTTCTGTTTAATATTTTGTCACATAACTTACATAACTGCCAACTTTATTGACAATGTGAACAATGATATTAAAACTCGCATTAGTTACATAAAACATCAACATTTATTGGCATATCTTTAAGCTACATCGATCCAACTGAAAAAATACGTTTTTTTTTTATTTCATAAAATAAAAAGCTTTTAGCTTTTTAAAGTTTGTAAATATAGGTACCTTAGTTTTAATTAAAAAATCTCTTTTTAGTATATTACTACTATATGTATGTTTACCTCTAGTTGGGAATCTTATATTTAAGTCTTAATATTAAATTTAAAAAGCTTAAATATGTCTTAAAAACTATTAAACTCACCAGAAAGAATAATGCAAGAGCAGAACTACCCAGCAATAATCTCTACATTTTCATCTAAAATTGGGGAATAGGAAAAATTACCAACATAAAAATAAGATAAATTTCCTAAATGTTTAATTTTTAACTGTATCGTCCAGTCGTATACAGTATAGGGAGTGTTAATACTAGAAAATATAGTGTCTGTGGTATACAGCAGAGAAGCCGCATATAAACAACATTGTTAAAGTGTTAATTGTTTTTATTCTTTCGTTTGATAAGATCTCATATAAATAGAAATAAAGTCAAACGTATATTTAATTATCGTATTGGGGAATTTCAGTGATTAATTTTATCTTGACTAAACAGTAAAATACTCAAATAAAATATGTAAAATTTGCTTATCAATAAATTAATTAATGTATCGGAATAAATCTGTTTTTGAAACCAATCAATTTCAATCTATTTCAAATATTGTAAAAATCGTTTTTACCAGCAAGCTCAAGAGATATTTTTATATAAATCTCATGAGATATTGTACTAAACGTAATCAGACAGTTTTTCAAAAAATAATTTTCATTTAACAATTCATCATTGAGCTTTTGGTACGATCAAAACTCTACAGTAACAGTAGTATGTAGTTTAGATAAAAAAATATTAAAAATTCATTTTCTATTGATAAAACGTGATAAAAGTAGGATCCAAAAGCACAAAAAATATATTTGATACATAATATCTAAAATCCCCTAATGTATTTTATGTACGATCGAACTTTATTCGAAAACTTTGTGTTGTTTCGAAGAATTTTTCGGACGAATTCATAATTTATGATACAAATTTACAAAAGTACGATAAAAAATAGTTAGTTTCTTCTCTCTAAATCTAAATGACAGTTTAATCAATATGCTTTTCATCTGGAACATACATGTACCGTACATATATACCTCTATATATTACATGTGGATTCTGGATGAAAGAAGAAAAATTTGATAGAAATTTTTAAAAATTGACGTGTAGAACTTTTCTATATAGTACATAGATATTTTTTGATGTGCTTTTATCTATACTCGTATCTGATAGTAACAAAAATCCAAATTTACTAGTTGACCTCAAAAGTTCACACAAAATGATTAGATTTTTATCTTACCGTATATAGATAGAAATACGATGATAACCTGTGTGTTGTGTTTATAATCTTGGATGTGTCTTATAAAGTAAGAAAGAAATGTTTCGTATACAGTTGGTTCGTTCATTGTGAGTTGAAAGTCAATTTTTTTGTTTTCAAATATGTAGCATAAAAAATTCTATAGATAGTAAATTAAATTCAAGTGAGATGCACGGCATGTACACAGCATATTCTTAACATATATATTAGATCGAAAGAGTTTATCGTATATCTAAAAAAATAGTTCATCGTTTTTGTGATTGATATAGATTTTAAATATTAATTTAATATATTTCTACTGTGGATCGATGTAGCTGAATTTTAAAGAAAATCGAAATATACAAATATAACCATTGTGTGTTTGCGATCAATTAAAACCTTAAAACAGTTTAAAACATTCGTAACAGATATAATATTAAAATTGCTGTGCTGCCACAAAATATTCCACCCCGACATATATTAAAAGTTATATACAGAAAAACATTTTAACGCTAAATATTTTACTGTTTATTGAGGATCCAAAATGAGTTATCACTCTGTTATTGGCCCAAATTTAAGCGATTCGGTATATCTAAGATATAAGAACTAGTTAAAAAAGTGATTAAAATCGACGTAAATCAAATCCAATGATGCGTCTAGCGCCTCAAGAATAATTTTTGGACATCATCTACATTTTGACTACGAGTTGCTAAACGATTTAATATTTCGCCTTTTAGGTGTAGAGCAACATAATATTCTGTGAATGACAATTTCTGAAACTCCTATATACAAAAGCGTGTTCCATCGCAAGCCTCATCTAATAAAAAATAATCCCTTATTTTGACCAAATTATCGGTTTTGGTTTAGGACAGATTTATTTTGATTGGAATACTATAAATCGAACACAGATTTTTCACAATGGTTCTTAGAAACCCCTATAAACCAAAGTGTCGATTTTGTACGAAAAGCGACAAGCGCGAGGTGAGCAAACCGGTAAAATAGAGTATTAAGCATCTTGATGGTATTAGTATGCGAGACGCATGCGCATAATCATGGTTTGATGTTTTTTTGGATTAACATTTCTATGCGTAAACATTTTACAATTTTCATATTTTTGAATTTAATATGAAAATAGTTCACAGATCTTACTAAATATTAAACCATAAACATACAAATTAATAATAAAATATTAAATCCTAAAAACATAAAATATTAGTTCATTCCACCGCTGAAAAGCAAGCGAATAGAAGTGGTGAGTAGACGTCAGTATCAAAAAAATTAAACCGATTCAACCGGAACCATTTATTTTGGTACTTATAATTGCAAAAATGGCAAATAGAATGCACATATAAAAGAGAGGAAATACACAGTACAAATATAAAATTGTGTATTATACACAGTATATGTACACGAAATTTTTGCTCACCTCGCCAACCCGCGCTGCAATTTTGCGTACAAAATTGATACTCAGAATTCTAAATGGCGTAAATTCTGAGAAGCCGCTGGACTTCATCTAATAGAAAAAAATGGTTTTTTTAGTCCAATTATGGGTTAACAGAAGCTATAATTTCAACGCACAAGCTTCTATATTTTTACGTGGAAGCTTTTATAAATCAGCATGCTGAGTGAAGTATACTCTGACAAGGTACTATAGGTCCCATCTAATGAAAACCTCGTTTATTTTAATCAAATTAGTTTAGGGAGTTTAGGACAGCTAAATTTAAATTTCCTGAATTGTTCCTAGAAATTCCTATTAACCAACATGCTTATAGTATCGTAAATTCTGAAATTCCATTTAATCTCATCTAATAGAGAAACATGTTTAGTTTGATCAAATTGAGAGGGTGTTAAGGACTAGGAAACTTCCCTTAGAGTTCTGCATTTCTCACGCAAACTTTTCTGAATATTTCTTAGGGATTTCAATAAACTAGCATGCATCTAGATAGTATCATAAATTCTTCTAAACCTGATCTAATAAAAAAACGTTTAATTATCAAGCTTTGGGCTTAAGCTGTTAAGGGTAGCCATATTTATCTTGGAGTACTATAAATTGGAAGTAAACGTGTCTGAATATTTCTAATAAACTCATTTCTAATTCATTTTTTAAGTGACATCTTTTCTGAAATGCTACTAAGCCTCATCTAATAGAAAAGTTTGTTTATTTTGATCAAATTTTGGGCTAACTAAGGTTGTTAACAATAGCCAAGTTTGCGTTGATTTTTCATAAATCCCGTGTAACGTTTTCCTAAATTTCCCGGGAAAATACTATAATCCGCATCTCTCGATACAAATGGCTATCATAAACACAAATAATCGTGTTTTTCTATTATATAAGAGGGGGGACTAGTAATATCTCAATTTAAAAGCCAATTAGAGACGCTGATTATAGTATTCGCCCATATAACTTAGGAACACCGTATAGGTTTGTTTTATAGAAGATCAATGCAAATTTGCCCATCCTAAAAATTCGTTATATCGAGACATTCTACATACACATCTACACATTTTTGTTATTGTTGCTTTTAAGGACTGAAATAGGACAAATTTCACGAACGTTAAACAATACAATAGTTTCATGCCTCTGAAGCTTCTACTAAATCGTACTAAATGAATATAGTGCAATTTTAGTAAATTCTTCATTGGCCTATATATAGATGATTGAACTTTTTACTAAATCTTACTAAATGTCTTTTACATATATTCAGGGGCAAATATTTTAATTCTTTTAAAATATTAAATATATTGATTTCTATTGATATCTTGACACGCATTTATAAACATCGAATATATTAAATATATTTTAATTTATTTTGTCAACTTGATTTAAAAATTTAATAAATAAACTTTTAATTATTTTAAACAATTTAATTAATCACAATAAATTATTTAAATTCATTTAATTAAAATTAAGATTCAATTTAATTAGAACTTAACCTTAATTTATTTATTAATAAACCTAGTTGTGTTAAAAGAACAGACAATTTCGCAAAATTATTATCTGCCTCAAAGTATTTTTATATTATTTAATTTGTAATACTGTTGTGACTGTAAAAAATTTCAAGATAAACCCTTGGCCTTTACTCTACGACCTAAATAACTGAAAATAGCGATTATTTATTAAAGTTCATCGGGGCAATGTAGAATATTAAAGGTAGTTCCGCCAAAATACCATCGGTCTTGCGCTATTTTTTGATGTTAGCCTAATCTAATATAGGCAAAATTAAATAAACAAAGAACCTCAAATAAGTTAAAATATGTACCAGTAACGAAGGTGACAATTCAAAACAAAAACACGAAAACAAAGAAACACATGCAACAAACATTTCCGTAACTTGCTTTAACATTTGTGATGATTTAATAAGAGAAATGTACAACGAAAATCGAGGAGTAACTAAAAGTTTATGGGCTACGAAAAAATATTAAAAAAGATTTTGTTAATCAGCCCACGATCTCATTACGATTTTCTGTTAGTCCATTGAGACAACAACAAATGTACTGAGGTTTAGGAAAACCCCTTGGATTTCGCTACCCTTATGGCATGTTCAACGAAAATCGAGGAGTAACTAAAATTTTGTGTTCTACGAAAAAATATTAAAAAAGATTTTGATAATCAGCCCACGATCTCATTACAATTTTCTCTTACTTGGATTTTGCTACCATTATGGCATGTTCAACGAAAATTGAGGGCAAAATCTTTTTAAATATTTTTTCGTAGAACATAAACTTTCGATTTTCGTTGAACAATGCCATAAGGGTAGCAAAATCCAAGTGATTTTCCTAAAACTCAGCACACATGTTGTCTTCTCAATGGACTAACAGAAAATCATAATGAGATTGTGGGCTGATTGGCAAAATCTTTTTTAATATTTTTTTGTAGAACATAAAATTACTTCTCGATTTACTTTGTACATTTCTCTTATTAAATCATCACAAATGTTACGGAAATGTTTGTTGCATGTGTTTCTTTGTTTTTGTGTTTTTATTTTGAGTTGTCACCCTCGTTACTGGTACATATTTTAACTTGTTTGAGGTTCTTTGTTTATTTAATTTTAGCTATTAGGTTAGGCTAACATAAAAATAGCGCAAGACCGATGGTATTTTGACGGAACTGTCTTTAATATTCTACATTGCCACGATGAATCTTAATAAATAATTTTCAGTTATTTAGATCGTAGGAGTAGTAAAGGCCAAGGGATTATCTTGAATTTTTTTACAGTCACAGTATTACTAATTAGTTAATATAAAAATACTTTGAGGCAGATAATAATTTTGCGAAATTGTCTTTTCTTTTAAGACAGCTAGGTTTGTTAATAAATAAATTAGCATTTGTTTTACGATTACTAGTAACTATGTTTTTCACTTTTTTGTGTTCTTTTATCATTTAAATTAATTATACATAAAAACTAGTTATAATAAAACTAAAATAAAAACTTAGGACGGAATATTTCCGAAATGGATCTTAAGAATTAAATGCCATTCTTAAGTTCATAAATAAAACTAGTTTTTATTTATAATTCAATAAATTAAGGTCAACTTCTAATTATATTGAATCTTAATTCTAAACTTATCATTTATATTCTTTAAAATAATTAAATATTTATTAAATTTTTAAAACATGCAAAAGAAATTAAAATATTTGCCCCTATTAAGTAAGATTTAGTAAGAACTTGTGTATATTTTCCGGAAGAAATAGTTGACCAATGCATCAATCAGTTTAATCTTAATACCGTTGCTAGTGAACACGACTCAAAATGGTGGTGATTGACCAATAGTCCGAATTGACCAAGTTTTCTCAAAAATCAGTTGAACAATTTTGCTACGACTGTAACATTGGTATTTTTAGGCCTTCTTTATTCGGTCGCAACTTCACAATAAAAAAAAGAATTTTGAAATTTGAATATTTTTGAATTTTTGTGCAAATTTTATTGTTACTGAGCGATTTAAAGCGAGTCGTACGGACGAAATTTGTATGGTTACGCGAATTTGGTGTGTCGGTTATAGGAAAACTGGGGGTGCCGTTAAAATATCAAGTTCAAGAAAATGATCTTAAAATAATTAAATCTTGTTATAAAACCGTGTATTTCTTACTTTTTACATATGGAATATATGTTGTGGTCTTGTCAACTATCTTTTACCACGAATGTTTATAAATGTAGATCTCGAATACACCACACTTGATTTCTAAAAGCTTTTGGTAAAACTGTCTTGTATAATCAAAAAAACATTATATCAGCCTAAGTTTCGAAAAACCAACAAGGTAAACCCTTTTTCTTTGAAAATGGAATCTTTAAATTTATTTATATGATTTAATTTTTTATCGATTTTTGTAAATGTTAATTTTTTCAACAACATTGTTAAAACAAGCTTAGGTGGCCGCATGCGAAAGACACAATTATAGTGAACATTAGAAACAAATAAAACCCAACGCCTTCTTCCCTTGACCTATAAACATTCACATGACTGTAGTACGAGCATCGCAAGTACTCCAGCTTAGTTTGAAGAAAAAAATGATTTAAAGAAACATACAGAATCGGTGACAATAAATTTTACCCGTTCAAAAAAATTAAGGCTAACCATCAGGCATTTTTCCAAAAAAATTGAATATATTTTTTGTTGAAATTCCGGTTCAAAATGATTATAAGTAATGGTAATTATATGTTTAGCAAGAAATTAACGGTGGGTTGCAAATTGAATGCGCGGTTATTGGAAATTTCGTATTTTGAGATCCGCGGTTATATTTTTTCATCGAACCTGGATTACAGGAGAATGAGGCGACATATTGAAGCAACTCAAAAGTTGACCTACTCAAAATTACATAATTAACGCAAAATAACCGAAACATACAGAATCGGTGACAATAAATTTTACCCGTTGATAAAAAGTAAAGCTAAACCATCAGGCATTTTTCCAAAAAAATTGAAAATATTTTTTGTTGAAATTCCGGCTCAAAATGATTATAGGTAATGGTAATTATATGTTTAGCAAGAAATTAACGGTGGGTTGCAAATGGAATGCGCGGTTATTGGAAATTTCGGATTTTGAGATCCGCGGTTATATTATGTCATCGAACCTGGATTACAGGAGAATGAGGCGACTTATTGAAGCAACTTAAACGTTGACCTACTCAAAATTACATAATTAACGCAAAATAACCGAAACATACAGAATCGGTGACAATAAATTTTACCCGTTCAAAAAAAGTAAGGCTAACCATCAGGCATTTTTCCAAAAAAATTTAAAATATTTTTTGTTCAAATTCCATTTCGTATTTTGAGATCCGCGGTTATATTATGTCATCGAACCTGGATTACAGGAGAATGAGGCGATATATTGAAGCAACTTAAACGTTGACCTACCAAAATTACATAATTAACGCAAAATAACCGAAACATACAGAATCGGTGACAATAAATTTTACCCGTTCAAAAAAAGTAAGGCTAACAACCATCAGGCATTTTTCCAAAAAAATTGAAAATATCTTTTGTTGAAATTCCGGTTCAAAATGATTATAGGTAATGGTAGTTATATGTTTAGCAAGAAATTAACGGTGGGTTGCAAATGGAATGCGCGGTTATTGGAAATTTCGTATTTTGAGATCCGCGGTTATATTATGTCATCGAACCTGGATTACAGGAGAATGAGGCGATATATTGAAGCAACTTAAACGTTGACCTACTCAAAATTACATAATTAACGCAAAATAACCGAAACATACAGAATCGGTGACAATAAATTTTACCCGTTCAAAAAAAGTAAGGCTAACCATCAGGCATTTTTCCAAAAAAATTGAAAATATTTTTTGTTGAAATTCCGGTTCAAAATGATTATAAGTAATGGTAATTATATGTTTAGCAATAAATTAACGGTGGGTTGCCAATGGAATGCGCGGTTATTGGAAATTTCGTATTTTGAGATCCGCGGTTATATTATGTCATCGAACCTGGATTACAGGAGAATGAGGCGATATATTGAAGCAACTTAAACGTTGACCTACTCAAAATTACATAACTAACGCAAAATAACCGAAACATACAGAATCGGTGACAATAAATTTTACTTGTTCAAAAAAAGTAAGGCTAACCATCAGGCATTTTTTAAAAAAAATTGAAAAATTTTTTTGTTGAAATTCCGGTTCAAAATGATTATAAGTAATGGTAATTATATGTTTAGCAAGAAATTAACGGTGGGTTGCAAATGAAATGCGCGGTTATTGGAAATTTCATATTTTGAGATCCGCGGTTATATTATGTCATCGAACCTGGATTACAGGAGAATAAGGCGACATATTGAAGCAACTTAAACGTTGACCTACTCAAAATTACATAATTAACGCAAAATAACCGAAACATACAGAATCGGTGACAATACATTTTACCCGTTCAAAAAAAGTAAGGCTTACCATAAGGCATTTTTCCAAAAAAATTGAAAATATTTTTTGTTGAAATTCCGGCTCAAAATGATTATAGGTAATGGTAATTATATGTTTAGCAAGAAATTAACGGTGGGTTGCAAATGGAATGCGCGGTTATTGGAAATTTCGTATTTTGAGATCCGCGGTTATATTATGTCATCGAACCTGGATTACAGGAGAATGAGGCGATATATTGAAGCAACTTAAACGTTGACCTACTCAAAATTACATAATTAACGCAAAATAACCGAAACATGCAGAATCGGTGACAATAAATTTTACCCGTTCAAAAAAAGTAAGGCTTACCATCAGGCATTTTTCCAAAAAAATTGAAAATATTTTTTGTTGAAATTCCGGTTCAAAATGATTATAGGTAATATTAATTATATGTTTAGCAAGAAATTAACGGTGGGTTGCAAATGGAATGCGCGGTTATTGGAAATTTCGTATTTTGAGATCCGCGGTTATATTATGTCATCGAACCTGGATTACAGGAGAATGAGGCGATATATTGAAGCAACTTAAACGTTGACCTACTCAAAATTACATAACTAACGCAAAATAACCGAAACATACAGAATCGGTGACAATAAATTTTACCCGTTCAAAAAAAGTAAGGCTTACTTACCATCAGGCATTTTTCCAAAAAAATTGAAAATATCTTTTGTTGAAATTCCGGTTCAAAATGATTATAAGTAATGGTAATTATATGTTTAGCAAGAAATTAACGGTGGGTTGCCAATGGAATGCGCGGTTATTGGAAATTTCGTATTTTGAGATCCGCGGTTATATTATGTCATCGAACCTGGATTACAGGAGAATGAGGCGATATATTGAAGCAACTTAAACGTTGACCTACTCAAAATTACATAATTAACGCAAAATAACCGAAACATGCAGAATCGGTGACAATAAATTTTACCCGTTCAAAAAAAGTAAGGCTAACCATCGGGCATTTTTCCAAAAAAATTGAAAATATTTTTTGTTGAAATTCCGGTTCAAAATGATTATAGGTAATGGTAATTATATGTTTAGCAAGAAATTAACGGTGGGTTGCAAATGGAATGCGCGGTTATTGGAAATTTCGTATTTTGAGATCCGCGGTTATATTATGTCATCGAACCTAGATTACAGGAGAATGAGGCGATATATTGAAGCAACTTAAACGTTGACCTACTCAAAATTACATAATTAACGCAAAATAACCGAAACATACAGAATCGGTGACAATAAATTTTACCCGTTCAAAAAAAGTAAGGCTACATCAGGCATTTTTCCAAAAAAATTGAAAATATTTTTTGTTGAAATTCCGGTTCAAAATGATTATAGGTAATGGTAATTATATGTTTAGCAAGAAATTAACGGTGGGTTGCAAATGGAATGCGCGGTTATTGGAAATTTCGTATTTTGAGATCCGCGGTTATATTATGTCATCGAACCTAGATTACAGGAGAATGAGGCGATATATTGAAGCAACTTAAACGTTGACCTACTCAAAATTACATAATTAACGCAAAATAACCGAAACATACAGAATCGGTGACAATAAATTTTACCCGTTCAAAAAAAGTAAGGCTTACCATCAGGCATTTTTCCAAAAAAATTGAAATAATTTTTTGTTGAAATTCCGGTTCAAAATGATTATAAGTAATGGTAATTATATGTTTAGCAAGAAATTAACAGTGGGTTGCCAATGGAATGCGCGGTTATTGGAAATTTCGTATTTTGAGATCTGCGGTTATATTATGTCATCGAACCTGGATTACAGGAGAATGAGGCGATATATTGAAGCAACTTAAACGTTGACCTACTCAAAATTACATAATTAACGCAAAATAACCGAAACATACAGAATCGGTGACAATAAATTTTACCCGTTGATAAAAAGTAAGGCTAACCATCAGGCATTTTTCCAAAAAAATTGAAAAATTTTTTTGTTGAAATTCCGGTTCAAAATGATTATAGGTAATGGTAATTATATGTTTAGCAAGAAATTAACGGTGGGTTGCAAATGAAATGCGCGGTTATTGGAAATTCCGTATTTTGAGATCCGCGGTTATATTATGTCATCGAACCTGGATTACAGGAGAATGAGGTGACATATTGATTGTATTTGATTTAGGCGTTGATTCGAATGGATGTACGTGTTCTATATGCAGGAATTCGCCCCGCTTAGTCGATGACAGTCATTCACTTGCAGATGTTATTATGTCGTGCGCATTAATGTAAACCAAGAAATTTAGTTAATACGATGAAAAGTTTAGACGCAAATTGCGTTCATTGATCAGTTGTAATATTGAGTGGAACGCCGAATGCTATTGTGGCAATGGTTTGTGTTGGCATATATTAATGGTCATGCAGTAGGGTTCGGGCCATTCAGTGAATCGTTTGAGGTTAAGAGATAAATTTATTCATTGACCCACTATATATTCAAATCAATATGTTCAAATCGACTAGGTGTAATTTCGAACTGTCCAATCGGTGCCTTACTATGCCGCAGGACATTCGATTGTTGGCAGGATAAACATGATTTTCCCAATGATTCACGTCTTTGTTGAAACTAGGCCAGAAATATCGAGCAATCAATTTAAGAGTTACGCCGCGGACTTCTTTTGAAATTCTCTCTCGCGATATTTCTTGTTTGTCTGATTGTGCCGTTTCAATATATATGTGGTGTGGGATAGTGTACCCGCGACGATATCCGTCGTAAATTGACTGAATTGCTTTGGTCAGACTCTTGTGCGGTCGGTGTAAATCAGTTCCGATCTTCGACGAGATATCTAAATTGGTTCAGTGATATCTAAATTGTTTCAGTGATAGTTTGTGAAAAATCACAAGTAATTTCCGATGAACTTTTCCAGAGCTTTTTCAAGGAAAATCCCAAGGGCTGTTTTGAGCTGATGTTATTGTATTACAACAATACAAACAGCGGTATTCGATGCGTCGTGATACTAAACTTAGCGTCGTTCACTGGATGTGTCAATAAGGTGCTTGTACCCAATTTAGGTTTTAATTAAGTGTGTCTTTGCATTCGTCGTGCCAAGAGAAGTTTATGGCGTCTTGAACTTCGTTCGCAGATGAGCCTAGTGTTTGTGGATAAAACGTTGAATCGTTTGTGTGGCATTTCTAAGATCATGCAAATACAAGGAGAATATGAGGTATGTGGTATAACCATTCGGTACTGTGACCGAATTAAGTCGCTGATATTCTACATACACGGTCTGAAATCGGGATCTTTCTTTCTTACCATATAAAACTGGCAAGAGGCGGGAGATGCCTAAGGTTATCAAATCCCAAATTCCACGCAGCTTGTGGCCGATTGGATCTAGTCTTTATGGCCAATATAACCTCGTAAAGTCTGACAAGTAGATTATAATTTGATTCGGCTGTTATAGTTAAACAAACTTCTGTGATAACCGACTATATTCCATCGCAATGACTGACGGCAGAGTAGCTGAATTAATCAGCCGTTTTCATTTAATATCGACTAAAGGAGCAGATTTACCGAGAAAATCAACTCCTAAAGCTAAAATGAAAGCATAAGTGTTTGTTCGTTTTAGACGAAAATAAACCTGCAGCAAATTCCGTGTCATTAACGTACACGAAAACTATATAGATCTTGTGATTTTAAATTCAAAAAATTAACGTACAAAAACGCTAGACTGACAGGAAGCACCGAAAAGTCAGTTCCCGTGTTTATTATAGAGAGGTCAATTATACGATATTCGTTGCCGACGCGATTTTGCAACTTAGCCGTTTTTTGTAAATGTTTGGGAGGACACTGATGCACTGTATTTACAGGGAACGTTACTGAGATAATGAACGTGATTGCGTTGATCCTGTCCAATCACGCTCCGATAGAACTTGATGGTGATCGCTGCCGTGCATCCGCACTCATTTCTGCACGGCTATATTCTTCCTTGCCGACCCGACTTATAATTTTTTACTAAGAAAAACTGTGATTTCGGTGTAATATAGGATTCGTAAAATTAGCTAAGTTACAATCAGGCCTTGAAGTCGACTGTTATGAAAGTTGAATCTTGGAAAAATATTTTTCTTGGTTTGTCAGAAGATGTTATATAATCTTTTTCTTCTCGAATCACTAGGCATCTGTTATTGAAATATAATTTAGTATTTAAATCCAATTTCAAATGAAAGAATAGAAATTCTAGCTTTATTGATGTTCGTCATTGTTTGTAAGTAAGTCATCGCATTTAGGTAGCGAGTTAGGCGGGACTATTTATACCTTAAAATGAATTAAATGATAATAAAATCACAGATGCATTTCCAATCGTAATCTTTCGTTGCCGTATATAAACTGGAAATAATGCTGAACATAACAAAAATATTTTGTTATCAAAACGGTTCAATTTCAACTAATTCCCATCTACAGTAACTCTAACTCACTCACAATCATAAAACACCATGCTGTATATATTCTGTGATATTATTATTATTATTCTCTGCATCCAGCTAAATAGCAGTAATTAAAACAATAAATTGTTTTAATAAATAAATCCATTTTTTTCATTTTCTATAATATAAATAATTATTTACATGCCGGAGAGAATATTGTAAAACACAAAATTATTTTGTTTTACGTATAATAATGAAACGATATTTTTTCTATGTATATCGCGTATTTCTAATAAATCAATTGAATTAAATAAATAAATTAAAATAATTTTTAGTATTTAATTCCAAAACACAATATTTTTGTGCTGTGCAGCGATGATTTTTATTTATTTTTATTATCATATTACAACTATTATTATTATTATTGTTATTACAATTATTGTGATTATCATTGCATTGTAAATTTGAACTAGGAAAAAATATTGTATTTTATGATCGCTTAAATAGAAATTATTTTTATTATTATTCTAGTGTAATGGATGCCTTGTAATAATATATTATACTATATACAACAACTATATGTATTTTGGTCCGACATTTATATTTATGTTGGATGCTTCACAACTTCCTATTCCAGATTTTTTTCGCATTTTACAACTATATATAATTTAATTCTGGATATATGGATATCTCTCTGATTTTACCAAGTTTCTAGCAGCTATATGCACAACAACAACATCGCGCGTTGCTATAAAATACGGTAAATTTTAAATTCATTTTTTATTTTACATTTTATTATGCGGATTTTTATTTTTTCAATTTCATGCAGATAAATAAACTTGAATTACTTTGATTAATTTAATAAAGACCGGCCATATGCCAAATTGCCAATGTTACAAAAATATAAAATTTGCAATTTTATTTTGTAATCGTAAAAAATAATATTAACCAATTATCACTGATTTCAATTAATTTGGAAAAAAACACATGTGAATTGGCTTTTTAATTCATATATCAAAATGTTAAAATATTCCACAATGTATTTTTTAAAATAATTGAATACGGTATTTGAATTTTCAGAGTGAATAATCAGGAGCTCATCTTTTACCCATATACCGAGTATATACCAGCGCTGATTGAGTACTAGGTAGTAATGAAAATTATTTCATCAGCTTTTTGATTGATTAAATGCAACCGATAAATTTTTCATGGTTGTGCTTTTAATGTAAAAATTAATGTGGTTTTAATATTTTGTTTACAAACAGGGAAATAGCCTTTATACAAATAATTAAGTAAATGTGTATACTGCAATATACAATTTCAATTATTATAATTAAATACTGTAAACCACTAGGTAATTTATATTTGGTAATAAAAACAAATATTGTGGGTTGCCGATCAAATTTAATTAAAGATTATTGAATCTTCAATAATGAGACGATGTCATGGTATTGGAAATAAATTTGGCTGAACAACCATCCGCTTGCGAAAACAATAAAATTGTTTCATAAAGTAGAAGAATACTAAAACTTCCGTTGCTGATAGCGTTGAGCCGAACGAAGTTGCCATAGTGTTTCGAATCAAAGATGTAGTACCACCGTTTGTGGTGTGCATTTACACACATTGTGCATTTACGTGCTGAGCACCCTAACTAATCAAAATTCACACCAAAACTTTTAAATATAGAATTTAAATTGAAATGTTTGAATTTAACATAAAATTTTGCTTACTATCTACGATTTCAACAATTATCTCGTTCCGTTGATGCTGCGTTCCTATTTAAATGTTTATGGTAAAATAAGATTGAATTAATCAATTCAAACTCAAAACACACAAAAAGAAACCCAAAATAATTACTGTAGGCTTAACCTTTCATATACCAACCTAACCTTTCTATGGACTTAACAGGCTTAACCTTTCAAATAAAATAGGTTTGATTTTCAAACGGATTGATCGCGATAGACTTTTTAAGTAAAACTCGTTCATTAAATTCGTTGAGTGGCACACTATAATCCCATGACATCGTAGATTTTGTACCAAAATTCATTATATACTGATGACACCTATGGATTTTGGGCCTTGGATTTTTATTTTACTGCTGTTGAAAGTCAACTTAGTATTCTTGGATAGCGATCGGGTGGTATGAAACTGTTCCAGATTTCGTTAGGACTTCGGTCTAACGACCGTGCCTTAGGCACGATATCATCTGCATACCCTAGAATTGTGCCTGACTTGTTAAAAACGCTGCGTGAAGTTTCGATATTGTTTTTCCTTACTATACGTCAGCACAGATGATATTTCGAAGGTGTCTGACACTGTTTCCTTGTCCACGATTCTACGTATAATTGGTTTTTTAAAGCGTCGCCATTCAATAGTGATAGTTAAAATGAAAATTGATTGATCGTAGTGATTGAGTAAGGGAACTCGGTCAAAACATGCGAGACACATGAAATCTTGAAATTTAACAATATTCTGTCTCTCTGCCATTTCTTACCGAACTACGATGAAATTTGGATAGTAGTATTGGTTAGGGATTTTAAAGTTAGTTTTGAACACAATTTCAGGATCTTTTCATGCTGGACTAAAATTGGCCATTGCATAACCAATCTTTATGCAATTTGGTTTGTAAATTGATTTTTGATTGCGATATAAATTTTAGATGAAAACAGGGTATCTGTACATTCTACACGATTAAAATGGATTTTGAGGTGGAGAGAACTCGGCTATTTTTTATTTAATATTTGTTAAATCTGCATCACATATATCCATGGATAATTCGGAAAAAAATTATTGATTATTTTTAGTCTAATATTTTGCTTTTCTGCTGCCATATTAGTTCTTCTCAGTTTCTGGCCAATATCTCAAAAACTTTCACTAGCATCCAATATTTTAGGTTTTTTTCTAATTAATTTTATCATTCGTTATCAGATTATTTCTTCAGTTATTTATCGATTAACTTTTAAACGCTAGAAAATTCTATGTGTGTGTCACAGGTTTCGGAAATTATTTTTTGCTTACCAAGTAGCGATTGCTATTTGTTATAATATCGGAAAATTTTATTCTGTCTTTGGGAAGAGCGTGGGTTCTCTTTTTAATTATGTTCAGTTCGAACAATTTTGATATGGCAAATGAGGTAATGGAGTGCTAAGAATCAATTGCAATGGGTGCTACTTCCATGAAAATCAACGTAAATGAGGTATGGATCTCTTGCAAAACTTAAATAAATTCATGTAATAAAAAATTACTGATTTTACGTTTCATCGAAGCATTTCTATCTTTTGAGAAGATCCATTTCCATTATGTTTTCGATTACAAGTGATATCGAATTAAGCTCTTTCATTAATTGGTTTATTGACAGCTTAGCTTCAAATACTTCCTCAACACTTCTATTTTCTTTCTCTGTAAAATGTCCCATTTAATAATGTATACATCCAGTATCCAGCATCCCGCATCCGACATTTGGCATCCGACATGCGACATCCGGCATACGACATCCGGTATTTGTCATCCAAAATCAGGCATAATGTAGTCGGTACCCGGCATCTGGCATGCATCAAACATCTGTCATCCGGCATCCGACATCTTTCATCCGGCATCTGGTATGCATCAAACATCCGGCATCCGTAATCCGGCATTCGTAATCCGGCATTCTTCTGTATCCGGTATCTGGATGTCGGATTCCGGATGCCAGATGTCGAATGAAAAATGCCGGATGCTGGATGTCAGATGCTGGGTGCCGAATGCCGGATGCCAGATACAGGATGCCAGGTAAAGGATGCCGGATACATGCGATTCCGGAAGTTTGATAAATTCCAGATGCCGTATATCGCATGCCGGATGCTGGATACCGGATGCCGAATTCCAGATGTTTGATGCATGTTAGATGCCGGATTCTGGATGCCAGATGTCGGATTCCTGAAGTTTGATGATTGCCAGATGCCGGATGCCGGATGCTGCATGTCGGATGCGGGATTTTGGATGCTGGATTCCGAATGCCGGATGTCGCATGTCAGATGGAGAATGCCGAATGCCGGATACAGGATGCCAGATAAAGGATGCCGGATGACGGATTCTGGATGTTCTATGCATGCTAAATTCCGGAAACCGGACTCTGGATATTTGAGCATGCCAGATGCTGGAAACCAGATGTCGGATTCCTGATGTTAAATGATTGCCAGATGCTGTATATCGCATGCCGGATGCCAGATGCTAGATGCCGGATATTGGCTGCCGAAACCCGGATCCAAAAGCCGGATGTCGGATGACGAATAGCGGATTTCGGATTCAGGATGTTGGATGCATCAGATACCGGATGTGGTATGTCGGATGTCGCATACCTTTTGCCGGATGCCAGGATGCGGGATGTCGGATGCCGGACCATAACTAATAATTTTATCAAAAAATTATTGGATTATTTTATCATCCAAGGGATGAGAAACTAGTGACCAATCCTCAATGACAGTCATCCAAACTTTAGATATAATTCTTTGGAAAAAGAAATATTTTTTTATCTATATGGGACATTCCAATTGGATTTTTAATAATTTTATAAAATGAAATTCCCAAATAAGCAACGAACCTGATTTTATTGAATTGATATAATTTGGATTTTTTCGCAATAACCCATTGGTGACCAAACGCTAAAATGTGTTGACCAATCCTGACCTAGCGATTACCTAACAAAATTTATGGATGACTGTTATTTTCTTCAAATGAGGTGCTACCCGGGATTTTTTTTTTGAATTTTTCATTATTTATTTGCCGTTTATCGTAAGTGACCAAACGATAAAAACTAGTGACCAATCCTGACCAAGTGATGACTAAACGAACTCCGTCATGATTTTTGTCAAAATCTTTAGATGTGGTGCCAAAAACGCGGAACCATTAACAGGGCTACGTTTATGATTCTAATTTTATTATTCAACTTTTTCTTGAATGAGTTTTCCACTAAATAAAAATGAAACAGATGTTAAAATATAAGATATAACAGTTGCTATACCATCCGTTTCCGTTGGTTTTGTTTTAAATTCGAATTTTATATTAGAATATTTTATTGAGGTAAATTTAAAAAAACACTTTAAAAAATATCAAAGAAATCGAAATAAGTTCTAATTTAGTAGAATGGGTAATTCCTTTTATTAATATAAATTTTTATAAAAACTAGTACCTTCCAATAACATAAAGTTTTACTTGTTTAGGTAATTTATATTTTGATTATTTGTTAAAAATTCCATTCCAGTGTCTTATTGATATTTTTAACAGTGCTATGGCTAATATGACCACCAAGAGCACACGTTTATGGTGGATATCAGACGTTTATAAATTTGACAGAAAAATGCCTTCCTTATATATTTACCCCGACTTTTATAGCGTTGCTCGCAACATACAAATCTTACTGATAGTTTTATTGAGCTAGTTAATATGTCCACTAGCCGGATTTTGGATTTTTTACTTCGACAAACATGTATATAGTGTCGCTCGCAATCTTGGATGCTATTTGATATATTTACCAGAGCTAGCCAATATGACCACCACTCAAATGGTATTCAAGCGACATTAAGCTGCGACAATTTATGGATTTGCAGAAAGACTTGCCTTTTATTCATACAAATCTTTGATTTTTTAAGGAATTTATAAGATTCCTTCCCTATTTACGTAGTTTCCACCATTTTTTTTTTGTCAAGATTAGGATATTTATTTAAGTATATTGTAATTTAAATGTTTGATTTCTCACTTAGTCTCTTTAGTGTGGCCTTAACAAACCTTAACAAATTATTTTAAGTACATACAGCAAAGGTTGTGTTTTAGTTTTTTTTATTAAAACTTTGTGTAAAAAATTATTAAAATTATTGAATACACTTCTATTGGAGTAATTTTTAACGGAATATTTACTTGTACGAGTAATATACGGGTACAATTAAATACACATACATCGTTAAAAAATATTTCCCAAAAATTTTTTAATATAAATTAAGTTCTATGAAATAATAACAATTAACATTTACATCGAATTTATAATATACAATATATAATCATAAATCTCACCACTCAAGATGAACACGAAAACGAGAAAAGCGTAAAAAAAAATTTGTCAAAATTTAATTTAATTTATAGATTACAGCACCAATGAAAATGAAAAATCGCTTAGCACCAAATAAATTAAATTTATATTCCTATCAAAAACTGCATAATATACAAATTTTCTACAACCCGACAAGCAACTATACGATATTTATTGTATATAACACAGCAGCACAAAGACGGCAGCAGAAGAGAATTTTCTTATATTATGGGGAACTAAAAAAAATACAAAGAAATTATTACATAAATTTAAAAATATCTCAAGCAAAGATTTCAGTATTATTACTACTGTTATTTTATTATACAATTTTTTTTTAATTCTACCATAGGCACGTCTTCCAAATGAACAATTTTGTAAAATATTGTCCATTGAAAGTATTTTCGTCCTTCTTTTCTAAATAATAATAATAAAAAAAAATCTTAGCTTTTTACAGTATGAAACAGTTTCTTTCCGATTCCTCCACACATAACGTAATATAACCAACCAAAAATAATAATAAAATTATTTACTTCCAACCAATTGCTTATGGATTAGAGAGATCCAATAACAACAACAGCAGCAAGCAACCAAAAAAGCTTTATGAAAAGAAAATTCGGTTTTTCTGAGTGAGGAATAAATAAAGGAAATTCACAATTTTTTTTTTGTGTTGAGTTTCAGTTTTTTTTATAAGAATTCTGCTTTTATATTGTTTGGGAGCTTTTTAAAGGTTAATGTATATAAAAAACATACTTAGGGAATTGACAAATTGAAATTTATTTGTTTGCTATTTTTGTTGCTTTATTTTCAGTAAGTTTTGAAGTTTGGTAACAACCGAAACCATATACCTTTAATACTATGCAACATCGGTAATACGTTTATTGTTAGTAAAAGGAAGTATGATAGGCATATATTATTGATCGACGGTGTGCACAAGAAGACGATTTTCTTTGTGTTGCGATAATAACAATTTTATGTTGGCTGCCTTTTAAAGTACATTTATGTTTGTTTATCATTAAATGCAAAAACATGATTTAGTAAATATTTTTTTCTCGTTCCATCAATAGCGTCTTTAATTTCACAAAGGAAATGTAAAGAAAACGATTAATTTCAGGATTTTTGATAATGTTGATAAAATAATGAGCTCTTTGGAAAAATTCTGAACAATATAAATAAGTCAAGCGCGCGTGACTCTCACTGTAAATTGTTGTGTATAAATGTTTTATAAAACACACTTCCATCACAATTATCAATCCCACCCAGCGTTGAAACAATACGGGTAAGGAAAAAAGTATCGGAAACACAATTTCCTTTAATCAGTTCAATGAAATTTCCTTTTATATTATATTTTCATGTTTTTGTAGAAATGAGTATTATAATTTAATGGCCAAATGAAATGTAAAAATCTAATGAAATTGAAAGTTTGGCGATAAGAGCTAACTAATTTCCAAATATAATTTTTTTGTTATCGCAAAAACAAAAAAAAAAATGTTCAAAGAACGTACACACAATGCAAATAATAAGATTATAAAAAAGGAAAGTGCGGAAATTAAACGAAATCTAATTGAAAATTTGTATATGAATAAAAAAAAAGTGAACAAACATAATGATTTTTGCATGTAATGAGTTCAAATTATGATGTAAAACCCTTAAACCCCGACATATTATTTTGTTTAAATAAATATTGATTTACGGAATTTATTACGCATCATGTGAAATTTAAATAGCAAATACACAATTTGGTTTTTTTTTTGTTGTATTAACGCCCAAATAAATATTTATTTAGAATTTGTTTTTAATTGTTATCTCGTCTAAATAATCAACATTTGAAAATTCAATTGTTTTTTTATTTTAAATTACTGTTAAAATTACAAATATTCAATTTATAAATATTTGTTTGCTAATTTATATTTAACAGTACACCTATCCTGATATATAACGGCGATAGAGGGTAGTATAAACCAAAAAAATATTGATTTTTCTACCTACAGCTTGGATTGATTGCAATTATATTTAACATCTCAACTCCGTACTACTACCTCGGAGCGAATCAATCAAAAAACAAATTTTTATTATCAAGTTAATTTAAAAAGTATAAGAAAGATATTGTTACAAATTTACAGTGTCAAATCCGAGTTCGTATCATTAGGTTGTGAATATCGTTAGAGAATTTGAAGGGTAAACACTACTTCTTGAAATCCACGAACCAGAATAATTTCCAAATATTTATGAAATAATTACGCCAGTATTGGAAATATTACAACAATAATTTTGCCACTTTTATTTTAACTAAATCACAACAACAAATAGTTTTCACAATTATCTATTAACACCATTAACAATTTTTAATTGCACCACTTTTACACTTTACACCACTAATTATTTTCTCGCTCCTTATACTTTCGCTCTTATACCAAAAGACACACCAAGATTCCACATTGTGTTTGTTGCACCCGTATTTATACATCGATCGAATATTCTAGATCCGCTGTACAAAAACACTGTTATAAAATCAGCTTTAGTGTCACTACTCAACCCTAGATGTGAACAATCTCACAAAAAATGTTTTTAATTTTCTAAACCTTAAATGGGGAATTTTGGTTGAATAAATGTCTAGCCAATGCCGAATTAATTGGCCATCAACCCAAAAGACGTGATCGTAATAATAAGTTTAAATATCTACCGAACTATACAAGACAGAAATTGCTCCTGCAATAACAAACCTCTTCAAGCTGGCCGGCGATGATAAGGAAACTGCTGAAGTTGTTATTACTTCGTAAAGCAAGGTTGGCGAAATAGCGCAAAGGCCCCATGAAAACCTGATGATAGAGATCGTTTCTTTCAAAAGCATTTCAGTAGGAAGAGCGGGCTAGAAAAGTAAACTAAAAATACGAATCTTACTAAACCTATAAGTTTCGCAAATTATCAAACAATAATAAAAATATAAACATAAAAATTTTCGAGCTGGTTGTGGAAATAAATCTTGTTGTTGGTAAACTGGATGAGGCACGCAACATAGGTGTACTTGGAGCCACAAACCAAAAATGTTGATTCCTTTGGAAAGGACTCCAAAGATGGCTGCACGGAATTCGTAGTGCAAATTCAAAGGAGAGTATAGCAACTAACTGTAGCAACAGAAAATAATGATGGAAATTGGCGTATGATCGGTAAAAAAATGCAAGTAAAATGAAAATAGAAAGCGTTCGCGTAATATGACGATAGAGAGATAGTGAGTCCGCAGTCTGCCAACAGGGACGATTGACAAAAAACCTGAGGGAAATCATACGTCTCAGTGAATCAAACATAATGATGAACTATGTAACAAACGTTTTCTCTAATGGTGTTGTGTTTACTGTTGATTCTTCCAGGGATTTTTAAAAAATTTTACAGAAACGTGGAATTGGAAGGCGTATCTGAAAAGAGGCTACCTAAAGTGATTTGATTATCTTTGACGTTATATCACGTAGCTTAATGACGACATTATCACAACTTGCTTAGAAAATCAAAATCGCCTAGATCGAAAAGATGCAAAAGATTTTAAGGTTCTAGATATAGAACTGGTCCGAGGAATAAAGATACCGCCCACAACATGATGATTGACTTGATGGTTGTCGCATGAGAACGTTTGTGTTACCAACTATGTCAAATAAATACAAATATGTATGCAAGTTGCGCAAGGTGCAAGGAAATGTAAAAATCGCATGATCACCAAGTTGGTTGCGCACCTTGTAACTCATGACGTGACAGACAAGACGTTGCTGATATCTAATACTAAATATGATGTTTAATCAATATTTAAGACAACAACCATCGTATCACCTTAGTATGCAGGGCGCCAAAATAGTCGGATAAGGAATATGTGAGTGCATCTCTATAACCATGAGATAGATATTATATGTATTCAAGAACCACACTCAGCCAACGGCCAAACCACCGGTTTGCCTGCTACAGACTAACCACTGCCTGCTGGCATGAACATGGCGAAGCATGGCTGGGAATGGTGTTATTATGTATCTATCAATGACTAAACTAGATCTTTGAACGATGGAAACTCATTGTATTTGGCAATTTAATCTCGTCCTTTGGAATTGCAGAGAAGTTTTGTTCATGGTATGAAACATGCTCTTTTGATGTGTTGTGAATGAACGTATGGTGTCGCCGAGCTGTGTTTGGGCCCCAGTAACAGTTGAGTGGCACCCGTGAATCGTTTTTCGTAATGCTGTTGCTGATTTCGAGTACCATTTCTCGATAGCGATATCTTCATTGTATTCTTCGAACTGTGAGTTCCAAGCAATTTCTCTACAGCTATGGTGTCATTGATACACCCAGTACTCCTTTCCACGCGTGTTGTATATTCACGATTGTCTATCTTTTCATTGTTTTCACGATTGTCACTTCCATTTGCACTCAACTCACCCAATGTTAAAGTTGTAATTACATTTTTAATATTTTAATGTTAAATAATTTATTAACTTAAAGTTAACCTGCTTTGGTTAAGCAAGCAAAAAAAATATTATTTTCACAGAAACACAACTCGCGGTGAGACCCCCAACTAGAATACTGCTGACTTGCTCCTTGCTAATCCAATAGGTTATCAATACAGGTAACTACACAGTTACACTTTAGATACCATTTGACATTTAACATGATATCCCGCTTAAATTTCAGGAAACCGACAGTGACAACCGCATTCTGAAAAATTTAATCTCCCAATTTATTTTATTGGGAGTACAAATTATTTCGGTCCTTTTTTTTTAATTTTAAAAATGCATTTATTTTAAACCAAAATGAATGAAGAGATTAACTATAATATTGTCCATCGCTGCTTACGAGTTTTTCCCACCTCTCAGGCAATTTTTGAATCCCACCTCGGAAAAACGTTTCGTATTTTGAGGCGATTCAATTTTGAAGCCAATTTTCAATTTCTTCGAAAGAAGTGAACCGGTGACCTGCCAAATCGTGTTGCATGAGCCAAAACAACCACTAATCAGAAGGAGCAATGTCTGAAGAATACAGGATTTTTTGGTCGTTTTTCTAGTAATGCACTGCTCAAACGAACTACTTGTAGTCTGTACCGCTCATCCGTAATTAATTCGCCAGGTTGTTGCAGCTTTATAGTACATCACGCCTGTTTGGGGCCACCAGATATACAGTATAATTTTTGAACCATGAATGTTCGATTTTGGTGTTGATGTTGAGGTCAATGGCAAAGATTGGCCAGGCAAATCGTAGTATTTTGCCTCTTGGGGTTACCGTAGAAGACCCACTTCTCGTCACCAGTCACTATCCAATGTAAAAAACCCATTCTTGCTTGTCTTTGAAACAGCTGCTCTCAAGAAACAAATCGCCATACCACGTCTCTTGGTTTCAATTCATAAGGGACCCAATTGTTCCCCCAATGTACCGGCAAGCTCTTCTTGCATTTGAGTTGGATCTTCATCAAGCAATGCCACTAATTCATCATCTACAATTTTTTTGGCTGGACCAAGCGAGGTTTATTTTCAACACTAAAATCATCATTTTTGAAGTGCCGAAACCGTTTTCTATATGATTTATCGGTTTTCGCAGTGTCACCGTAAACTTCCACAAGCATTTGATGTGCTTCAGCTGCACACTTTTTTCAAATACAAAAAATTATCATTTCCCGCAAATGCTGTTTAGATTTTTAAATCTGTCTGAAACAACGGAAATCAGCTGTCACTATAAAAAATTTATTATAGTCAGAGACACTTTTTAAAAACGGACGGAATTAATTTGTATTTCCACTATAATTCTAACAACGTTGCAAATATTGAAATCCTACTACGAACTCTGCTACTTTCGATACATTGACTTTCCCATAATTTCGCTAGCACTTCTCAAATTATGGGAAAATCTTACATATAAAGTTTAATACCGATCAATCAATCCGTCTTAAACGCAAATCAGCAAAACAGAAGCCACAAACTTTTTGTCTTTCAGACCACAAGCACACATACACACACACACATGCACATATACAGGGTGTTTGGCGCGTGGACCGACACAATTTTTGTTCAGATTGGGTTATAACCATTTAAATTAAAAATATCATATCAAAGTTACCGTGACACTTAGGACAACAGTTCTATAGGATGAAAAATGACCCCCAATCTGCAAAAAATTGTGTCGGCCCATGAGCCAAACAACCTGTATACTAAGACATTTTTTAAAAACGAAAATTTTTATGACTACAATTTTTTCTTTTACTTACGAAATCGAATAAAAACAATAGTTTCAGAATTTAATTTGCACTTTCATATAATTTTTTTTAAGTAAGCACCAAGTAAAGACACAATCATAGTTTCGGATACCCGGAAGATACAATCGGTTTATTTTCTCCACTGTTGTAGAGAACAAGGAAACCTGCTATATGTCCTTCAGACAAGTTAATGACATATCGTTGTTGTATCAAACATATGAGCTTCTTATATTAGAAGTAAAAAATTCTTTAATTTTCTTTTATTCGTTATATAGTGAGGTGCGGTGAATTAGCGATTTACGTACATACTTGGTAGTATAAGTCGCGCTTAGCCCACAATATACACACCCTCTATTTATGTATATCCTTTATTAAGATTTAGATGTCTAAAGCGGAAGTAGCGAAACCTTGAAACGATAATAACGGTCAAAGTAATTCAATTCCATATCAAAAATCTGTTCGTATTTTACACGAGCTTTACAAATTTTTCCGACGAGCTTAATAATTATATTTAGTAGCCCGTTTAGTTAATTAAAAAGGTACTTGAGTTTCATCAAAATCGTTTATGTATTCTGAAATATTTCGAAACAATACATTGCAATCACAATTACAGAACCAAGATAAACTTGAAAATTGATATTGCCCAAATTTGATTAAAATCTATTTGGAACACATGCGGCGGATGGTTTCCATTCAAATCGTACCCTTAAACTCACAACAAAACTGACGTTTTCATATCAATCCATTGTTGTTTGCATTGTATAATGATGACTTAAGAATATTAAACACTAAATTATTGTTCAGTATTTTCCTCAATTGGTGCCCGAATGAATTAATCAAATATGTTGACAGCTTTTTAAGAAAACCATCTGATGCATAAATTACAAATTTTCTTTCTATATCTGTACACAATAAAATCTATTGTCCTATATAATATTTATTTTCATTCCATTGCTCTCTGGACGGTACAAAACAAGGAAATTAAGGAAAATAAAACGGAAAATTATTTGTATTTTGGTGTTTTGTATGTACGAATATGGTTTAGTCTATGACACAACAGTACACACAAATTTCATGAAATTGGGGAATCATTAAAATGGATTTAACAATATAAAACCATATCATGACAAAATTTTTGTGGTTCTATATTATCATTATTGTTACGAATACCATTATTTTTATTATTTTAATAACTATTATAGTCATTATTATTTAGTTTATGCTTGTTTAATTTTATCGTACAGAGATCTTTATATATATACTCGTATGTACAGTTTGAAGATTAAACAATTACAATTTTTTTCATAACTTCTTTTTAATATTGTTGTCATGAATTTTTAGTTAAATACTTTTTAATACACTAAAAAGGGTTTAAACGTACAGTTTTTGAAATAATTTTTTTTGTTTTATTTTAATTGGATCCTTTCAATTATTATTCAAAATATATTTTTGCTGTCGGAACAATAGCACTCGAAACAAGACATTGCAAAGATTGAAAAATAATTTCATTAACCTAGGAAGTGTGTTTTTGATAATAAAGCTTAGGTGACGTTTAAAGTGGTCTTGAAAAGTTTAATATTATTAAAATTTAATCACTATAAATTTGTACTATATAATTACTATTAAAATTATGAATTTAGTGAGTTTTAGTCACTGGTGGCGTTTTCTATGCTTCCTCTAGTCAATTGTGAGTTCATTAAAGCCCCTTAAATAAGCAGAACCCTTACGGCAGAACATTACAAGATTGTGTGGATAATTATAGGCTAATTTTAGGCTCCATCCCTTAAAACTAAAACGCGGGTTCTGCTAGCTAAAGAAAAAGTTAACAGAACCCATATCAAAAAACGATTTAAAAACAATTGGAAATTTGAAGGTTAATTTTAGGATGATTAAATGTCCTATTTAAATTTTTTTATTATGCTCGCTCTAGAAAAAAGTAAGGCTTTACCACTTAATAGCTAACAGAACCCAAATAAAAAATCAGACCAAAAATTAAATTGGAACGCAAAACAAGATCAATTGACAACAAACAATTTTACGCTGACCTGAAGTCAATGACCTGAAGTTTGGTCAAAAACGAATGGACCCCAAAATTTTTTATTTTGCCGTTTGCTTAGGGAATAATAAGTCTAAAATTATTTGTTTGTCAATTGATCTTGTTTTGCGTTCGAATTTGATTTTTGGTCCGATTTTCGATTTGGGTTCTGTTAGCTTTTAAGTTTTAAAGCCTTACTTTTTTCTAGAGCGAGCATAATAAAAAAATTTAAATAAGACATTTAATTAGCCTAAAATTAAGCTTTAAATTTCCAATTGTTTTTAAATCGTTTTTTGATATGGGTTCTGCTAACTTTTTCTAAAGTTAGCTGAACCCGCGTTTTAGTTGTAAGGGATGGAGCACAAAACTTTTTAATAGAGCATTTAATTAGCCTACAATTAGCCTATAACTAACTTGTAATGTTCTGTCGTATGGGTTCTGCTAGCTTAAGCGACGTGTTCATTAGCTTTTATGCATTTATGTACTGCTGCCCGAGCAAAGAGAAGCTTATCTAAAATATTAGAGCATGTTGAAAATAGTGAAAGTGATTTTTTTTAACTTAACGCATGTTGTATGAGATAGCGAAAATTTGACAGCGGAAAATAAGAGATAACACTACTCGCCGCAAGAGGCACCACCATCACTAATGAGAAATAATTTCTTCTGTAATTACCGGCGGAAATTTTTTATCATTATATGTTTCGTTTTTCACTAAATAAAACATATCAGCGGAATAAAATTGTGATATAAAATAAAAAGTGTTCTTTAAAATAGAAAATTGATTATCTTTTCTTCAATTTCTTAAGGAAAAACGATGAAATTTTGATAGAAGTATTGATCAGGGATTTTAAAGCAAGTTTTTTAAAAAAAATTTAGGATCTGTTCGTACTGGACTAAACTGGCCAGTGAAAAATGATATACATATGTACATTTTACTCGATATAAATAAATTTTAAACTGGTCGGAGTTCGAAAAAATTTATGGTTTAAAGTTTTCACTATAATTTTTTGATTTTCTGCGGCCATATAAGATGAAAATAACTTGTTTTTGGCTAATATCTCAAAAACTTCGACTAGTAACCAATACTTTCGGTTGTTTTTCTCAATTGCACGTCACCACAAACATGCGAGCTCAGTGGTTTGTGTCCGGCGCTTATGCAGAAAAGCTACTCAAGATATAGGTGAAGGTTGAATTGGAGGCAGACGGACAGGGTATATCAATTTTACCAGCCAATTTTGTATTGTTGTATGTTTTGAAACGTATTCCCATAAAACCTAGCTGCAATTGAGATTTTAGAATTCCAATTTAAAACGGCGGGCAACAGGAATGCTTCGGATGAAGTGAGTCGTGTCGCAAAATTAACAGTAGCTCTTAAAGGTGGAATGGTCGAGACATTGAAAATATTTCTGAAAATGACCGTAACAGCTAAGTGAGATATGGAAGGTGCTGGGTCGGAAATACGAAAGAGACCACAACCGAAAACTATATCGCATCGAAATGAAACGACACTACAAGAAGGTCGGGAGGATCTTCAAAAGTCCGCAACAGAGATCGAGCGAGCTTTCATTGACGGAATTTTGAATCTAGAGACACGCAGAGCGGTGATTTTCTTACCGAAAGCGACTTTCGCTAAAACTATTGCTGGTGCTTTAATTATTGAGACTGCACAGGTTATAATTAAGCCATCACTTAAAGTACGGCAGAATGAAATAAACACCGAAGTGAAAATCGAGCGGAATACACCCCGACCCCATGAGAGTATAGGATTGTTTGTTGGATATGTGACAAGTTGGGTCATATATCGCAAGACTGCTGGGAAAACGGACTAAAGCGGGGTAGGTCACCATCTCCGATGCAGCGGAAATCAAAGGAATTCAAATCGTTAGCCAAAGTAAACTGGCTCCCATAACCAACTACTCCATAACGTTCATCCCGATTTCCACAATTGGCATGAAGTGGTGACAGTACGAGTGTTTGAAAAGGTCAAACAGCGGCAGTGGATTCATCCGAAGAAAGTAGTGAAAATTTGTATTCGAGATTTTTAACATGAACTACTGGTAAGCCATTTTGCCGATCAGTTCCATTATAGGTATGGATGCTTCGTGTTGGATGTTGAACGAGGAGTACTGAGCAACAGAAATGTCAAGATGTAACTATGATGGTTCATATGTAACTAACAACAAGTGCGAGTAATCATTGAACACCTTGTAAAAGAGTCACTAAATACAGAAACAATTATTTGGAGAAGATTGGCGGGAGGTTCTGGGTCACTCAAGTTGTGGGTTGTAAAAGCTAATGAACCGGAGCAAGTAATTAAAGAAATAATTCTAATTAGAGCTCTAATTAGAGCTCTAAAATACGAAAATAAAGATGGCAGCATGAGATTTTGTGTAGATTATCGAAAACTTAATATATTGACGCAACGGCTTATGCCAATTTAATGTAAAGCCATTTAGATTATCTAACGCCCAGCGACTTTTGAACGATTAATGGCGCACATACTAAAAGGATTACATTGAAGAACGTGTCTGGTATATGTATTTTAATGGGAACATTTCCTGTTCTAATGTTAAGTCTGGATCTTGGATTGTGTACATAATATAGACAATTCGTGCCAGGATTCGGACCTGATAATTGACGCTGTTATCGAGTTATTATTAAAAATATATGGGCTTTTTTGAATTATACATAAAGACAACAATAATAATCATACGGTCTATCGTAAACAAAGAAAAATAAAACAAACAAAAAAATGTTCAATGTTCGACGCGTTCAATGCTGTTCGACGCCAAAAAACAAACAAAAAAATCATTATATTTCATGCAAAAACAACGAAACTTCAATTCTGCCATTTATACCATTAACTTATTATAGATATGTACGCGAAGGTACAAAGTGAATATTTACGCTATATTCGCCACAATCATGTGAAATTGCGTGCAGAGGAATATATATACTGGCGGGATGCAATTGTTAATGTCGATGGAATTCTTGCAAAAAAATTACATGAATTGTCGAGCAAAAACAAGCCGTTTTAATTTAAAGAAGAGCAAAAGGAATCATTCGTTGAATTACGGAAACTATAATGCACAACACCAATAATTTCGTACCCTATACCCAACGTGAAGTTTTGGATAATGATGGTAACTATATGTGGAGTGTTGTCACAATATACTCAGAAATAATATCGAAACCGGAGCGTATTTATTGTGTGACACTAATTATTGGCTATAGCGGAATGCGTGAAACATTTTCATAAACACCTATACTGCAAAAAGTTATATTTACGAATAGACCATGGGACGTTGCGAAAGTTACAATTTAATAATCTGAAGGGACAGTTGGCACACTGCATCGAACATACTTACTAGTGCTACGGTAACGTAGTACCGCAGTGAGATGAATGACCACCTCGCAAAATCGCGACTAGTATTCCGTTGAAAACAAAAAAATAGAATTAAGGGCTGAATATGTTGTGACCAATACCCGATTTTCCTTCCCCATGAGTTTATAAATAGATCCCGGACTCACCACACTTGCTATCTAAAGGGAGAAATTAAATTAACCAGATTTTTGGTATAACTTATAGCGGGTGTAACGAAATATCGATGATATTTCGTGCCTGGCTGCGGGTTCCTAAAAATGTCCGTGATGAATTGTACCGTCTCTTGTGGTATCGCGCCGAGAGTATAAGCAAATTGTTCATCGTCGTCCACAATGCGGTGGATGCCGAACTGGTGTTCGACGAGGATGAACCAAGCTGCCGGCTGCTCTTGCGTGGATTTTGTTAACGATCGAACTGTTTTTGTAACCGTTATACACGCGCGTCGGGGTCACCATTTATAGCGGGTGTTACCGTGTTTTATTATTTAAATTATAACACTCACTATATTTTAGTATAAAAACAATTTATTTAATATTTATTAGTTAAGTTCACAACTTTAGATGGCGGACGATTGTTCGCGGCACTTTTCACTTTTCTTTTATTATTATTATTTTTGAGACCGTGTCTCTTTGAAATTCTAAACGCGACTGTTCTTTTTCGTTTCTTGATTTCCGGGTCGTCGATAAATATCTCGATATTTATCGATTGTCGATAAATATCGAGATTCGCGGAATTAGATTGTAGGTGGCGAAATAGCTCTATTCAGCAAAACGAGCAATGGCTCGTAATTAAGCGGCGCGGTGTATAAATAGTTTTGCTACGAAGAGTGCCATGAAGTGAAAAGGATTTTTAATGATTTTGAGCCGCTACAAACTCTTGTACTTATAATCAAAAATATTTTCCCTGTACAGAAAACTAACAAGGTCAACAGATTTTTCGATCAGTTTGCCATAGAGTTTTTGCAAAATAATTGATTTTACCGAAAAATTTACTTAAAATCTACTTTTATCTTAAGTTTGGCACATAGCCTGAGGAAATGAACTTCTTGAACCTAAGGGGATCTCCCAATTTATTAGATCCCGATCAGTCAATCTGTCTCAGCTTTGGAGAACCAACAGACATTTAGTGGGCACGGAGCCACACACGCATACATACGCTCATATTTTTACTCATATTTTTTTAAAGCCCGTATGTTTTATTTCGGCGATATCGCGAATGGATGGTAAAACTGACTATATTTTAATAATTAACGAAAGAAAAATTAAATTAACCGTAATGATAAGCTTCTGGGTCAAATTTTTTTCGTTCTTGACAAAGGGAGTTACTTCGGGAAAAATACCATGGTGTCACAAAAAATGTATCAAAATAACAACAAAGTTAAAAATATTTCAACTCGAGTATGAAACTAGTGGTCGAATCATAAAGCGTTTCATGAAATTTGATTGGGTTTGAGTTCGGGAGCGAGTTTGATGCTTTTTATTTCCAATGTCATGTACGTAGCATTAACATAATCAGATCGATGACCATTTCCCAAAATTTAGACTTGTATTCCGTTGATATCCAAGAAAAAACACGTTAAACAAAATTTGAATTTTAAGCTTATTTTTATCGCTTACTTCTCAATCATGTTAGAAGTAATGAGTTCTTCAGGCTGTGTGCCAAACTTATGGTAAAAGTCAATTTTAGGTAAATTTTTCGGTAAATTCAATTATTTTTCAAAGCCGGTTTTTGCCGTGTACGGTACTATAGTAATCGATTTTCCTTAAGTTTGGCACACAGCCTGAATAACTTAATACATCTAACATGATTGAGAAGTAAGCGATAAAAATAAGCTTAAAATTCAAATTTTGTTTAACGTGTATTTTCTTGGATATCAGCGGAATACAAGTCTAAATTTTGGGTAATGATCAACGATCTAATTATGTTCAGTATAATTCAAATAATTTTTTGTTATTTTGAAACTATACTATACGGTTGTGAAATGTTTTATAAAATTTCCTATAACCTTTTCTTGTTTAGGATAGAGTAAGGAAATATATCATGTCTATGCAAAAAGTACTTTCAGCATGGATTCAGTATACAATGACTATGTCCGAATAGTCTATGGTAAACATCGATTTTATCAATTTTCCGAAAAGTTTACTTAAAATTGATTTTTACCCGACTATTCGGACACAGCCAATATTCCACAAAAAATTCAATACTATAAATGTCTTGCCAATATCAACCTTGGTTGATGATATTAAGGAATTGATTAAATTAGGTAATTTTGGAATAAAATGTGTCTAAGCAAGAATTATTTATAAACAAGTGAAAATCAAAATGATTTTTTAAACTGTTTGATTAGGGATTAGTTTAACCGATTGGTGGTCATGTTCATGCGGTCTGCACATAATCGTTTTACATTATAATTTTGCGTTATCTACAATTGAAAATTAAAAATGTAAAATCGATTTTGCTTTACTGGTTAATGTTTTACCATGCATTTACAACTAAACGAAAGAAATAGAAAATGTTGTTATATGTGATCGAGTTATTCACAAATGCAAATGCCTCTTCTATTCTATCGATAATTTACTACAAACTATACAAGAATAAAAAAGGTCAGAAGATATCAATCCGTATACCCCCGTATACTAACTTGCGTTTCGATTGATTTGCTACAAAATTAATTCACCTGAAACTCATATTTTCCAATAAGTTCTACAAAACGGTGGAAAACTATCTTATTTTCAATTTTTAATATTTTCAAAGTAAAGAAGCACATAGAAAAACTTTCCAAAGTAAACTTTTTCCCCCCTCTTTTCCACGAAATGTTGTGGTATGTTTTGTTAAGGATATTATCACCATTTGATATAACGCAGCAATAGGTAGCTTACTTTTTTACAACTTTGTGCAAAAACTTAGTTTTTTTTAGAGACTGGTGAGCGTATGAGGTGATGTGTATAATACCTATTTGTGGTAAATATGGTCGTGTTGTAAAATGTTGCGCTGTTATAGGTTAGGATCATCAAGTCGGTATATAAACGAATACGTGTATCTAATGCTATCGGTAAGGTAGAATGCAAAATAGTTTTTTGAAAGTTTTATGAACAAAACCAGAAATATTTATATACAGCTAGGTTGAAATAATATATGCTTTATAGGAAAGTATCAGCAATTTGTTTTTAATTGAAAAATACTTTATATATACGTAGACACAAACACGTAAATATTGTGCTGTATAATATGTATTATTTCAAAGTAAATTTTAATTAAATTAAATCTAACCAACCATATCAAATGCATAATTCTTAATAAATCGACAAATTATAATTTAAACACACACCACACAAACTACACACAAAATAATTTTACATGATTACACATATCACATAAATAAACATATAAAATATAATTATTAAGATCTATGACGTATTGTATGTCTACAGGGTGGCTCATAGCTCAAAAACTGCATTTGGGAAATTTACTGTAATTTTGAGGTATAAGCAGAGCCATCTAAGATTTCTAGAGCCGTAATATTAAACGGAGATCTTTAAATGTAGGGGAAGCCTTTATTGAGCTACTATAAGAAACCGTGGTAATTGGTAAATTTTTGAACATATATTTATGAATAAAAAATTAAACAAATCATCTACATTTTAATTTTATATTTTTAATAAAATATTCAAAGAACACATGTTTGAAAATCAGCCATCATCATGTAGTATTTATTTATTAAATTTAAACTAAAGCCAAGCATAAGTTTATTAATTTTCTATGAAAATGAGCGTTCCGTTTAGTTGTGTAGGTTAGTAAAATAAGTTAATAAAGGGTGCTGCAGCGGATTCCACTTACTTCCAATTTAAAATTTAAATTCTGGTCCCATGCACATCAGAATTTTCGAGATGCACGATGGATTTAATAGCAATCTAAGCAGTCACATTTATAACGAAATTAAAGAGAGACAACGTGAGCTGAAACGAAATTTTATGAATCACCATGTAGAAATAATAAATATTATTCATATAACAAAATTTTTTCATCAAAATTTATTTATTGGAAATTTATACAATATCGTTCATATCGTTGATTTTTTTTAATTAATGGTACTATTCAATGGATAAAACAGAAAATTTTTGCTGAACATCTGACAACGACAAAAACTAAAATTTACATTAGAGCGACTGAGACACAACATTTTTATTTTATGGTAGGGGAAATTCTGAAATCGACAAAAACTAACCTTACATTTTTTAAATAAATAACAAAATCTTTATTTTTAAAAATTGACAATTATTTTATATCGTAAAAATTAATAAAAAAATTAATTGATTAATTTACGAAAATGTCTAAAAAATGTTGTACTATAAAATATGGTCGAGACATTTTTTACAAGTTCGTAAATTAACCTAAAATTTGCAAGTCGTGCAGCCAAAAAATTTCTCACACATTTTAAAACCAAAACCAATTATGAAATAAATTATAAATTAGATAAATTTAACAAAAATAATTTATAAATATTTAATTTACACAATAATAAATCTAGTGAATAAGTATTTAAGTTTAAAATTTGAGTGCTGTGTGATACTTGTAATGGTTACTCCAACAAAAACGTTCTTTCGAACGTCGTTCATATTCAAAACACCGTTGTCCACAGTACGAGCTAGATGTGATCGTGAATTTCATTAAATATCCTAATTTGTTTTGTGTTTCTTTTGTAGAATGACGATGAAGATGAAAGACGATGAAAGCAGATCGGTGACCAGTAGTACGAGTCTAGTGTAAATGTTACAGTACTGGAACATAATGAAGAGTTGAAAGTTTATTTACAACAGTTGATGGACAATGCAAGTGGTGATGATTGAAGATCACTTGGCTATAGTCTTTCAAATTAATCTGTGTTTTATATATTCGTATAAAATCAACAAAGAGATTCCATTTCTAATTTAACCGATACATTGGCCAATTTGGATACTGGCCATCGTTAATATGTCAAAAATATCCAAGTATTTGGTATGTTATTGGAAGCGTCGAGTAAAATTTATGGTAACCGGGTCGATATCATGCACAAGAAAGTGATTCAAATGTCTGGTGATTTATCGTATGAATGGCGGTAAAAAAGACGATGAAAGAAATGAGTATGGAGGGGGAATCGAAAAGGATGATCCAATTACTGAGAGTAGTAATAATGTGCATGATCCAAAAGCAAAAAAGCGACGTCAATAAAGTTCAACCGTACCAAAATGTAAATGAGAAATTTTGTATGAAACAATATTTAGGGAATACAACATTAGTGATAATATTAACAGTTGGATAAGTCAAAAAATGATTTAAAAGCCTTACAAAGTGTTGGGCAAATTGTCGAAGAGGTACTCAAACCATTGACTGAGGATAAATGTAAGTACCTCCAATATGTCAGAGTGATTCAGTGGAACGATAATTTATGCTTTTTTTAGAGTTATTTTGAATGCAGCAAACTTGCTACGATATGTTGTGGGATGAATGACGTCAGTTAGACAAGACAAAATAGAAGGCTGGAACTAGGGTAGCCCCAAGATCCTGGTGATGTAACATATTCCGCTATTGGAGGCTTATCCGAACAAACTCTTGAGGTCACTGAACTTCCGTTAATGAATCGTGAATTATTTTTAATTTTTAAATATTAGGGACAAAGCCGTAACTGCCACGGCTGTAAATTTGGAAATCTGAAAATGAACGAACACATACGAATAACATATGACACGTTAAAACACCCAGTCGCAACTTTTTTTTTTACTGGTCGCCACCAGGAATCGAACCCAGGACCCCCGAATAACAGAGCAAGCACTATACTTACTAAGCTAAAGAGGGCGACGATTTTTGCTTGTTGGTATAACACCGCCAAAAGTTTCTTTACTATACGAACCAATACTCGCTCGTGCGGTAGCATCACAACTAGACGCAAATTTCTTAAAAGTTGTGTCCAGTGCTATCCATCAATCAATTGTGAAATTCAATGTACTTTAATGGAATTGTTTAATCAAATGGATGGTTTCAATTCGTTGGGCCAGGTTAAAATGATTATGGCTCGATCGAATGGCAGTTTATGAATACAAGTAATTCTATCAGTAATACTGTCATTACTCAGAACATCATTACTTAAGAAAACAGGTATTTGCACAAAATTTTCGTTAGATTTGAATTTGGAACATTATACCTAATGAAGAAGTTGGGTAGTTTAAGAATAAATAATTATAAAAGCGCAATGTAAATAGGATATTTTTAGGTAATGATGTTTTGAGTAATGACAGTATTACCACAGAATATAGAGTACAAACAGAAGGGACATAACCCGATTTTTCTATGGAAAAATTTCGACTGTTTTTTATCCTTGATTTGTATGGAAAAATGGTAGAGTCAAAATTATTTTTGGTTCACTTAAAAGCGTATATATATATATACTTTATAATATATGGTATTACTGATAGTGTAAAGGCCGCAATTGTTGCGCCAATTGCACACGCGAGATTTGCGGCGTGGTTTTTGTCCCGAATTTCATAGGACGGCACGAAGATTAAATTTACCACTAGATAAACCAACAGATATTCATTTACAAAGAGGGCGACGAGGTCCACGACCATTTCAGATTTGACCACCTATTCAAGATCTTACCCGAGAAGATATTGAGGATGAGTTACCATTATCTATCAAACATATTGATCGATTACGATATTTGGAAGAATATTGGGTTATTGGAAGAATATTGTTTTACTACCATAAAAATTTCAAAAAAAAATAAAAGTTTGCTGAGAGTGGGGGAATTTTTTCAGTTTTGTTACCA
Organism: Nephrotoma flavescens; assembly: GCA_932526605.1. Classification (NCBI taxonomy): domain Eukaryota; kingdom Metazoa; phylum Arthropoda; class Insecta; order Diptera; family Tipulidae; genus Nephrotoma; species Nephrotoma flavescens. Next base: position 312,516,310 of record OW052220.1, read on the forward strand.
TAAAAAATATTCGAGTTGATATTTTTTATGAAAAATTATGGCAGCACAACAACAATTTGCTCAGCAAATGCTCAGCAAGCTATAATCGGATGCGCCATTCTTCCTATAGTCGATCTATATTTTTGTCTCGTCTTAGTTTGAAATAATATTTTATTCACATCGAATAGTACCATAAGTAGTATCACAAAAAATAACAAAACGTAGAAAAATTCAATTTTATGCGATTGCCAAGCCAAGCTTTCTGTAATTTCAAAATCCGTTTACAGATTTCTCTATATCAAATTTACTTGAAATCACAGGAAAAAGTAAAATAATTAAACAACTATTTACGAAATAAACCATTTATAAGTTAAGCGCGAAATCTATAATATAATACTTTAACATAATTAATAAAACTCAAAACAATTCAAATTTTTATTTATAAAACGATTGGCGTAAATAAAACTTTTCGTCGTAAAATATTCGCCATCATAGTTGCCGCGCGCTGTGAAACAATAATAGGAAACTGTCACAATTTTTCCAAATTTTTTTGTTTTTTAATTTCAATCCAATTGGGTCATGTTGGGTAATTTTCAGTTTCAGGACATCTCCATAATCTATTGAACCAGGCAGTATACATAATAAATTGTTAAATTTTTTAAAAAAACATTTTAGTTTTAATACTTAGCTTTAATTTATACTTAGCGACATCTTTTGATTGGTTTATTAATTGCGAAAAGCTTCATCAAATTACAAGGTTTTTATTTTGTGAAGCTCTGTTTTGTTTATACTACAGGATGAAACATCATTATAACTTGCGAATTTGTTTCGACGAAAAATTTAATTTTTAACAAGTAAGTGTGTGTTTCAATTGGTTTAAATACCGCATAAAAAGTTAAAAAGTTAAAAAAAAAATCGTGGTAATTTTTTTTTAACTTTTTAACTTTTTATCTGTTTCAATTGGTTAAAATTTTGACAATAACATGGTTGATTATTTTATGTGTAATTATGAACGTATATAGCACATTTAAATATGAGAATATGTAGAATAAATACTATTTCAATGTATATTAGTTAATTATGGTCAGTTTACATCTAAATTATTACGATTTTCCTCAAAATTTGTACATGCCAAATTTCTGTTTACAAACCAATATTTTTGTCAGCCAAATGTTTTCCACATAAAAATTTTATCAGCTCTTGAAGCAGATAAAAAGTTTGACATTTTTATTCACCACAATTTTTAACTTTTTAACTTTTTGTGCGGCATTTAAACCAATTGAAACACGCACTAACGTAAAAACAGTTTTGGAAGTTTGATCATCGACAACTTTGAAATAGAATCCAAAACACAATAATCCCCATTACATCATTACTCCAAGAGCATCTTTTAACAAACGTTTGTTTTGGAAAAATAATGCTTAAATTTTTGATGGAACACTATACTAATTTCTTATTTTCTGTTCTTTATACACATATAAACAAATTCTTGTTTGTAAAAAAAATAAATTGTGTTTGAATGTAAATGATTTTGTGTTAACTCAACATAATATGACTCAATTTTAAAGTATGCTTTTCATTTATGTTTTTCTATACAAAAAAGCTTCTAAAAAAATATTAAAATACACTGGTTGGTGTGAAGAAGTACAAAAAGTTTATGAAAAAATGGCTAAATCTTACGACTCTTATATTTAGGAGGCTCTGGTATTAGTCGCAATCAGCTACATATTTTCCGAACAAATACAATTATTACATCAAGCTCAACAGTTTTATTTTTAGTCTCGAGATTGTTTTTTTGAGAAATTTGTGAGTAATAATTTTTAAGTTATGAGTGAAATTTAATGTGTCTAATTTTACAGTAGAACCGTGATTATCTCTGTAACGATTACTGATAGGATAAGTGTTGTCATAATAATTTTTCATCTCCCGAATTTATAGTACTTATTTAGGAGTCACCCTATATATGCACATATTACATACTCGCCTATTTTGGTAATACATAATAATATATACATAATATAATCTATAGGCATAAAGTTTCATGCTTATCATAATACACAATTATATTTTATATTCTTATAATTAAATAAATTTGATAAATGTTAATGTCATTTGCGTGTTATCTCACATATTACATATAAAATATATATTTATGTACATACAATTATAGGTATAAATCCTGAATACTGTACATGTACATATTTTTTAAACATTGCGGTTAAACAGTGAGACGTTTCAAAAGTAAAATGAAAGATAAATCAATATTATGTATATTTTATTCCTGTGGAGTTGTGGGCGGATTGCGAAAATATTATATATGCACATATAATTACAGACATTGAACAATAAAAAATCAAATCATAAAAAATTTTAGGAAATCGATTAATTTCACACCAATCGTATTAGATTTCCATTAAGTAATAATAAATACACAATTAGGGGTTGGAAAGAGTTTTCACATCTAAATAGACAATAACATTCGGGTGTTACACTTGTCATGTTAACAGAACGATACAAATGAAAATTAAAAACACAATTTTTGTAATAACCTACATATATACATAACGTCTATCTATATACTATTATATAAACTTATAAACAACATACCGAGTATATTTAGCAATTTACAGAAAAATAACAATTTACATAATAATTACTGGAAATTTATAAATAAAATTTTATGTGCTTATTTTTACCCTGAGTGTCATATATTAGTTTAATTGCTTATGTATTATCAACTCCCACAGTGGTTGGCAAAAAAACACATGTTATTTTTTATGTTTTCCGAAAAACATCATTCGAAATTTTAAGAATTTGTATAATATTATAATGTCACATGCATATAACAATTTTAAATCATACAAATTTATGTGGGATTTTGTTATTGCAGTAATTTAGGCGTATAATATCGCGTATGAAAATCATTAAAGTAAATTAGGCTGCCACCTCTTGTTCGATTTAAAAGCTAATAAAAATGATCGAATTTTTCTTCAAACTGCAAACAAGGCCATCTATTTATTAGTAGTTGAAATTAAAAAAAAATCATCGTTTGAGTGGTTTGAATTTTAACGTTTTATTGTTGTTCTAAAAGGCAAATTAAAATAGAATTGGTTAAAAGTATTTAGCGAATATAGTGAAAATTTAGATTTTGATACTAAAGCCCTATTAAGGATTTCAACAAGAGTTCTTCAGAATCAAAATAACATATAACATTGAAGTTTCAACCGATTTGTTGCTAGTTTCTGTTCAAAGAAAATCACTTCTACTCTATTTCAGACTTACATCTCATAGAGGAACAACACCTGTTTTCATAAGTTTCGATATTTTATAAAAATCAGATATTGTACAGAACCAGAGATGACGGAATCTTGTCTACATTTTGTGCAAGCTTATAATATTTTCTATCTATGGGGTGAATATGGGCCAATCGTAATGAAAACAATTTTTATTATTTCTTTATACAAGATTTTAGCAATACCTCCAATTAGATTTTAACATGACATTCCCAAATAAGAGACGAACCCGTTTTAATAAAGATTTATATAAATATCTGGAAAACTAAAGATGTTGTTGGCGAAGATGGGCAAAACTTTGACAGGTTATGCAGAATTTTTACAGAATTTTGAAATTTTTAGAAAATTCTATGTGTTCTGATGAAGTTTACAAATGTTTACGAGGACTTCTGGAGATGCCCACGCTTATAATATTGGATAGTTGAGAACGGCTTCTTAATACAAAACAAGTAAATTTTTTTCAAAATTTAAGAATTTTAATAACCAAAGCATAGTTCTTCAGAATTCAGTAACGTTCAGTACAATTTTAGTCTAATGGTCGAGCTGTCAAAATCTTTTTTAAATTTTTTTTTCTTTTATCAAAACTCGTCATTTCTGTTAAATATAATATTAGGCATATGCCTTAATTTTTACAGATTATTTCTTCGAGCTTTAAATTATTTTTCAAAAAGAAATATTTTCGCGGTATTTTATAGATTTTACATAATCGGATGCAAGGTTTCAGAACACCGAACGATAAGTCTACAGAATAGCTTATGATGGCAACTGATAAATAGCTCATTCGGCACTGCATTCGTTATGAATTCTAATAAGGAAAAGATGCTTCTAAAGCACGGGAACCAATTTGTAGTGTTCTTAGTACTGACTTTATTTCTTATGAAATGTGTAGTTATTGTGGTGTCGCGCCCTGTACAGTCTTGAAAGTTTTAAGATAAGTAATTGCAAACTCAGCTGGACGAAGACTCAACGGAAACGCAATTAGAGATTGCAGCCCAGCTAGGAATCACCCAGGAAAGGTCATTTATTGGGCGTAACTCAAAAGACTCTTAAACTGGGAATGTGCGGCCTATTTACCAGACTTGGCCTCATCCGACTACCATTTGTTACGACTAATGCAGCAGCTAATGCCATAGTAGCTAAACAGTTCAAAACGCTGGTCGATGTGTGTAAATTTGCCGATGACTTTATACGTTGAAGCCTGCAAGTAAATAAAAGCAACTTCATATTCAGTTATAAAAAACGAACTTCGATTGCAAAATGTTACAAAATTAGCTTTGAAAAACTAACTTTTTAAATCAATTTTGGTTTTTCAGAATGGAAGGGAATACTATTATAAAACACATAACTGCCAGTTGGAATGAACCCCTTCAAATCCTTCACATGACGGAATTTACTCTTCGAAATTGACAACCGCCCCAGATATATACATTCAAGTTCCCGATGTGTCGAAATGGAAGTGCATCGTTGAGGTAGAAGATTATAATTGACATCATCCCTATTAGGTGTGTACTTGACACGTCTTAATTGGTTGACAGTGGGATCCCCCACTAGTTGTTGAATAAATTACCTGCGGATGAATCGACTTGTATTTTTCGACATCGAAGTTAAAAAAATAATCAAAGCTTAGAAGATGTACGTAAGAGCAACGAACTCACTTGGAAGATTTCTAATTTTTCCTTTAATTTTTCGCCCAATTAGAGAATGCGTGGGATTGTCATGGTTTTGAGTATGTTTTTTCTCTATAGGAACTTCTGTTCTATAGATATGTTCAGTTTTGAAGCCATATTGGAAAGAGCATTCGAAAGAACCTGATTTTGGTTTAGGCAATTTTACGTCGTTTGCTGTAGATGATCTAATTATGTGATTGCATATTGATGTAATAAAAATATTCCAGTAATTATCTTTCCACATACCCCACATAGTTGGTTGAATCATGAGATGCAAGATCACAAGTGAAGTTGTTGATTTATAATTTCATTTTATAGTATTGTGAACTTTCATTAAGCTGTGAACACAATTTCACGGCTTGTACGTCCATATAATACATCAATATTTGTCCATCTTGTGCCAATTGTTTGATCAACTTCCATTATTGTGTTCGCGCTTTTTCTACCCGAGATCTGTGATCGGTATATTGTTCTATGTGGCTTACAATTGTAAGTCGGATTTTAAAACGTTTAAAATCCAGACATACTCAAAGGCTTCATTCTATTCTGCCTTTGGAAGTGCGTAAAGTTATCCCAGTATTTCATCCAAGAAAAATACAAAATGTTCATCGGGCAATACTAGTTATATTCCATCCCAGGATTTTCAAATACATTCCAGAAAATTTTAAAATGTCACAAGGCATGATAAAAGATGATTTAAAGTGAACATACTTCAAATATCTATCATAAAATTATGAAAGCCAGCCGTATGTTGAGATATGCGCTAAAGCCTTTTTAAATAAAATACCTATTTCAGATTTAAACGAATGGTTCTCTGGAACCCAAAGTGTTGTAACCGATCTCATTTGAAATCAATTGGACAAAACGTGTACTTCCTCCGAATAAAAGTCATGGCCATCCGTAAGCGCCAATGCTACGCTATGGGGTCATATGTGTTAATGGCCGAATCATTTTTAGAACAAAAATCAGATTTAAATTAATGGTCCCCCGGAACCTAAAATATCGTCTTCGATCTCTTCTGATTTCTATACAAGATGATGACCTCTATCTACAAAAAAAATCCCAAGACCAACCGTATGTTGAGATTGGAACAATAGGTCCATATGTGAACCATTAATACATATGACCCCATATCGCCAATCCTAATATACGGATGGCCATGGACTTTTATTCGGAGGTAGTACACGTTTTGTTTAATTGAGATCAGTTACGACACTTTAGGTTCCAGAGAACCATTCGTTTAAATCTGAAATGTATATTTTATTTAAAATGGGCTTTAGCGCCAAACTCAACATACGGCTGGCTTTCATAATTTTATGTTAGATATCTGAAGTATATGTTCACTTTAAATTATCATATTTTGTGACATTTTAAAATTTTCTGGGATGTATTTAAAAATCCTGGGATGGGATATAACTAGTATTGCCCGATGAACATTTTTTTATTTTTCTGGGATGAAATACTGGGATAACTTCCAACACTTGTCTTTGGTAGGTACACTGTTCTTCGAATTCTCTATCTCTTTCACTGCGCCTTCTCCTCTTTGTTCTCTATTTCTCTCGTGTCGGCATTCGTATGTTACCTGCGAGAGATGGCACAAGATTAAATTCGCCGTTGTCTAATTTTTTCTTAAAATAAATTTGCTGAAAAATCTGGAAAAATTAAGTTAAACGCCTAATAAAAAATTTTTTGACTAATTCAATTTGAAATTTACGTTTTTTCGTAAATGCTATATATACTTTTCAATATATACTTGCAAAAAAAAAAGTCTCCTATAGAAACTTCCATTTCCGAAGAACCATTTGTCATCCAAACTTCACTGGGATCTCGCAAATTATTGAAAAAACTGAACTGTGAAATTTTTGAGTTTGTCTTGAAAACTGTTTTTTTTAAAGCGATGATTTGCACAAAACGAAAATGCTCCTTTGGAAGCTTTCATTTTCGGCTTACCGTTTTCGAGAACACCGATATTTAATCTGCTGATGCCGAGCACACACATGCACACAGACGCGATACAGTGAATGAACACCATACTTTATTTAACTACGTAAAAAAAGTTAAATTGATTTAAAACGTTTGTCGTGTACAAGGCTTTTCTTGCACGATTTCATTCGTATCTTTTATTTTTAATTATATTTTATATATAATATTATTTTTACCACTGTCGCTTTTTATTGGTAAATTGCAATTTATATATTTAAAAACCTTCTCTTATTTTAATTTCTTTTGCGTAGTAAAATAAAGTTTAGTAATCATGAAAAAATTTGAGCTCGAGAGTTTTGCAAATATGCCACTCGCTACATCGTCGAAGTAAAAAAAAAATATAATTTTCTAAAAATCTCTGTGTGCGTGCGGGCTTGGTTCCGTGCATTCTAAATGTCTGTTGGAGTTCTACAGCTCAGATGGATTGACTTCCAGTTATTTCAATGGTTTTTGAGCGACATCGGTCCAACGGAAGTGACCATTTTCATATGGGAGCTCTTTCGTTTTATGCAAACATTTTGAAAAGTATATTATTTACGAGAAAATCGGCAATGAGAGAATCTAAATTAAAATTGCGGCATTGCTGGTTCAGATCAGTTTACCATAATTTAAGGGGGAATTACGATTTTTGACAAAAATTTGTTTTTCAGCAAAAAATCGATCCCCCATACGGATTAAATATACGTGATGAAACTTCATACTTAAGAATTTCCATAATTTGGGGGATCCTAGTGAATTTTGGGACCCGGGAGAGACAGCTTCCATAAGCGCCTTTTTCTTTTTTGCAAATATTCTGATATAACATTTAGGAAAAAAAATAAATTACAAATAAATTAGTTCAGATCACTTTATAAATTTTGTCGGAAATGGCGAATTATGAAAAAAAAAAATAATTTTATTTCTATTTATTAGGAATTTCTTTGCAAAATTTTGTGGAAATATGTTCATCGCAAATGACAGCTTTAATGGGTACTTTTTCAATTTTTGCAATAAAGTTCAGTTCAGTTTTAAAGAACTAAAGTTTAGCATTTTCAAGAATCGGCAAAAAATTAAAAGATTTCATTTAATTTAAAGATTAAATTTTCATCCAACAAGGGTTGACCTTGTAAGCTTTCTGAAATTGAAGCAGGGCTAATACTTTTTGATTATTCAAGACAATTTTATCAAAAGACCTGTCTATATGTATACATTCGAGGTATTAGATAGTCAGATGTTTGCCATAACATATTCTCCCCTGCATTGTTTTTATTATTTGGTTGAGCTTTTCTCGTTTTGTGTAAATTTCGTTTTCTTTATCAAAATATCCAAATCGTTTATCGACATGGTTTTATAAAATTACTCTTAAATTTCAAAACTATAGTTTTGTTGGCCTTATCAACATTACCCGTGTCATACACAGTTTGCCAACTCTCAAATATGAGCGATTGCCAATTTTCAAGAGCCATTTCATATGGGTATACAGTCCTGAAGTCTGTCGCACTTTTATAATTATTTTCATTATTTTCAAACATGTATCATGAAACCATGTGTTTATGATCTGGAAAGTCGAGCCCAGTAATTCTGTGTGTGCAGTCTCAAGCCGCATCTTATAAAGAACAAAACAAGAGTCTTTAATAGTTTAGTACGCGCGATAGAGAAATCACACTGTGGGTATTTAAAAATTGAGACCCGGAGACACATAGAGACGGACTAGTATTATTGGAGGTAAAAAATATCGTTCATCTCTCTGTTTGCTCCAGTATGTAATAAGAAGAAGCGATTGCGAATAATTTTGATTTGACTTGGGTGAGACATCAAATGTTATTGTCACTTGAACGTCATTGTAACTGCAGATCAGACGAACTTGTTCGATTATCAAATTTTAATTCTCGTGCAAAAAATAAGCAAGCCGCCGATACAGAAATAACTAAACCATATCATAATTTAATGTGAAGCTTAAATAAACGATAAAATTGAATTCCAATTTATTACAGACCACCTGAACTCTAAATAAATTAAATCATGAAATAACATAAGGTAAATATATAAGCACCCATTTCAAACAGCAAATTGTACTAATAAAATACCCTAAGCCAAAAATTAAACACAATTTGCCAAAAATTGCGTAATTATCCGCATATGTCATTCATGGCAGCACACACAGAAATAATTTTTTTACACTTCAAATCATAAATAAATATAAACCCCGGTCGGTCGCTCGGTCGGCTGGCCTTATACTATTTTATAATTCTTAAACATATTAACTAAGCAAGATGACAGCATTCAAATCAATTTAAGGAATAATATAACAAAACATAAATTTCTATGTGTTCAGTACGAAACGAACACATTTTAATCCAACAGGTAGAAAAAATGTCAAGCATGTTTGTCGTATTGTTGCTGTTATTACTGATAACAATTTATTTCTATACCTGAAATTTGTTTGTTGTTGTCATATTATGTATTTAGCTAGAGCTACATGCTCAAATTTCTTGTATTCGGGGGTGTATACTCGTATGTGTGTTTGCAAGAAAATAAACAAAATGTAAGAAAGCATTATACACAAACTTCAAAGGAACCCCAGTAAAAAATTGAAATAACATCCTTATGCATATATTGTTATACCAAGAATAATAAGAGAATATATTTTAATAATCGTTTTAAATAATAGGAGTTGTATACGCATATAGGATATGGGAATACGGATATAACGTGCCAAAACATAAAGATAAAATTTAAAAGCATAAATGAGAAACGTGTCTAGAAAAATTATTCGAGATTTCCATTTTTTTTTTTTTTTTGTTGTTTGTGGTGTATAAAGTAGGTGGTTTTAAGGGTTAGATTTTCGTTCATGACTCAGGTATACAATGACAACATGTGTTGGTCACGAATTAAAAATACATAAAATCAACATGATCAGCGTCTTGGAACGAGCTACTTAATATTGTCAATTCAATTGATATTCAATTACGCTTTATAATTAACGTCATCGATATATAACAATAAACCATGTTAAAAAAAAATTTTGTAATTAAAGTAATTTGAATACAACAATTACCGTGACGAAAATTTTAATTTGGGTTGTAAACAAACAAATAAAAGAAAATTCACAATCGAAAAAAAATTGTCTTCGAAATTGTTGCAAAATTCTCACCAGGAATTCGTATATGCGGAGAGATCATTGGACCTTGCACCAAAACGAAATAAATTACTGTTAAGCTTCAGTGGTTCTTATACCAATTTACATTTCGCAGAAGAGACTAAGCATATCATATCGGGTTGATTCATTAAAATTTATTTTAATTGATTGAATTAAAAAAAAAATAGGATCTCTGAAAAATTTTAAATTTATATATTTACGTGAATCATATATAGAAACCTCATCCTACTAGTATATATGCGAGAGCGGTGAATAAACGAGATGAAATAACACACAAAGAATCATTTGATTTATAATGGATAATCTTCAAATAACAAACATCATCGCCTCATTATATTTGTAATCTAACTATGCAGTGTACACACCCACACACAGGAACAAAAATAAATCTGGTGTATACGATAGATCCAGGAATATATAGTAACAAATTGCTTTGTTCCGAACTCTTTGGTATATACATTTTTATTTTTTTTTAGTTTTAGTTTTTAATCTGATGATTCGTTTTGTCGTCACAGAATACGGATTTTTGTTGTTAAACAAAACCAGGAATAAAAGTTTTAAGCTTTTCGGATTCGTCTATATAAACAAACGATGTATAAGGAGTAAAACTGTATCTATATACAGAAGCTGCTTTATGGCTTACATCCTGTACGCCATATATACAAACTGTAAAAACAAATATCCTTAACAATAGGATAGTTGGATGTGTGTTGTGTTTTGCTTGCCTCGATATGTTTTCATCTTTAGCTTTGTGTATAATATTTTTAATCCGACAGGGTATTTTTTGGTAAGAAAGTGTTGAATTTTTTACTTTACGTATTGGTTTTTTTGGTAAAATGATACGGATCATCATAATATAGGTCGATCAAATTAGAGTTTTTTTTCAAAATTGCATGGATATGCAATGCAATATTTAAAAACAGATTATGTCTGCAATTGAATAATGGATGTGAAAAGTACTGAACTTTTAATAATTATTCTAGCGAAAAATTTTAATTGTTGGTAATAATATTCAAACATTTTTCTTGTATATTTGCTTTAAAAGCCATAATTACAGCATTTATGTTGCAAAACCTAAGGTCGCATGCAAATTTTTTTAAAAATTATTGGTAAATTGATTAAGTAATACGAAGAGGTAATATTGATTGATACACTTTAGACAACCCCAAAACAAATTGAGATAAAATAATACTCATACCGTAGCTGCAAAAAGTCGTTGGAGAAAGAAGCTCATTTAATTAAAAGTGAGATAATAAATAAAATAAAGTGCTAGAGGCTGAAACCGCACGACATAATCAAAACTTCGGCCAGGAAATTAAAATACCTGAAAATAAAAATTAGAAAATCTGAAAAAAAATTTCCTGTAACAATAGTTATTGCAAAATAATCCAGTCATTTCCCAAAATGAAAAGTGGCTCCCACCGTAAGAGCTTCATTGATTTTGGAAATTAGACCAGTTTTAATAGTTTTTAATTATACAAAATGAATCGAAAAACTAAAACAGTTATGAGTAAAAAAAAATTGTAAGAAATGTAGGGTAAAGACAAGAGATATGGTATACCTTTCTTCTTATTGTAATAACTTAAAAAATAAAAAAGGTTTTGGAATGAAATAAATAAATTCATGTTCTTTATTAAAAATAAACTCTAAAAAATAAACAAAAAGTAACAATAAGTAAAAGTTCAGCCATTAAAAATAAAAATATAAAACTAAACATAAATACCATTTCACCCTCGGGTATGGGTATTATGGTACACAACCTGAGGGCCATATAGGCGCATTAATTTTACTGAACAATTTTGTTGCCGCATTTGTTGCACTTTGATTCGTTTCTCCCCAACCTTCTTGTTATTATTAGATTTCGTCGGTTTCTGCTTTATTTTATTTATGTTATCTACCGTAGTCAATACACGAGCTTTCTGCTTTCTGACCGTAATGGTTCTACCCTTGGACGTTAACGGTATTGGCGTTATTTTATTCAACATTTTTCCAGGGGTTATGTCGCTCATATTCGTATTGTATACCGTTTCCAAATCCAACTGATGATATCTCTAGAGAGTAGTCGGCAACTGCAAAGATTGTGTCTCTGTAGATGTGTGGTCAATAAAATTTCCAATTATAGACACCACGATATACTACACGAGTTTAAGGGAAAATTGCAAAGTAACATATAGTTATATTGGATGGTATTTTTGGTGATTTCCTGTGGCAGGTACCTGACGTTCTAGAGGTAGAGATCCCAAATGCTTTTCAATTCCCCGAATTAAAAATAAAAAAAGATTGGGGTAAAAAAATTAGAATCGCATAACCTATTATTGAGATATCATCGGTATATAGACATCTATCCATTCTGAAGGACGGACAAAATTTTTTGTTTTTATTTCTGAGATTATGTGATCATGTGATTGAAAATGACCAAAAAAATCAAATGACCAAGTTCATTTTCCATAATTTTTTTCAGAATTTCAATCAATCCAATTTCAACTAGTTTTAAAGACAGAAATTTATTTGCGGTTTTCCTTAATACCTTTTCAATGATACGTCACACTTATTTTCTAAAAAAATCCAAATATGGCGAATAGCGCCAAAACAGTGGATTTGTGAACTAAACAATTTACTGATTACAAAATCGTTGTTTTTCCAAATTGAAACTGTTTCCAGCGCCACAACGGTGGTTTTGAGTATTAAGGCTTTCAAAAAAATTTACGCTATTCATCACGACATTTTCAACGATATACGACATGTATACGAGTAAATAGTATAATAAACTAAAAATCAGCTCCCAGGATACCAGCTCCCTGGTATCGTGAAAATCAGGATACACAATGAATCGAAAAATTAAAACAGTTCTTACTTATGTTTAAAATTTAGTAAGCAATTTTTGTACTAACAGGATAATTCACATTTACAAATTAGGGACAAAAACCACTTCAGACCGTTTTAGCCGTTATTTGGGAATTTACTTCATTGCAACACATAAACCGTTGAATTTTGTTAAAATATAAAACACACTTTCAAGTAGAACGAATGTTGAGTGTTGGTCATTTTATACGTACGTCAACGTAACAAATCACGAATAGTGTGTTTTATGAATGTACAGTGCGTGCGTCTGGATTTGCGAGCCAGCTTCTCGATGGTGTGCTACTCAATGACGCATCAACATTGAAAGTGACGCCCTTTGGTCCACAATGTGAGTCCGTGTAATAATATTTGCCATCATAATGCATAAACACGAATGAGGTCAAATCAGTGAGAGAATGGCTATTGTAACCTAGTTCGCTATCATCATAATGGAACACTACACTTCCGCGTATCCGGAAGCGAAGATGTAACCCAGTCTCTGATTCCAAGAAGCACGAACTGTATGTGATGTCTCACTGATAGGCATAAAAGCACTTCTTTGCGGATCGACATTTATTCATTGGTTTGTGTTTGTTGTTGCCGAAGCTCAGCGAAGTCAAATTTATCTTAAATAAATTCAATCAAAATTCAATCAATTTATCTTGATTCAGTTTTGCAAAACTATCAATAGACATATTTTTACATCGCGGGTTTTCTGCTATGGGAAACCCAGTACTGTATGAATACATTCTCGATATTGAGATGTTGAGATTATCCAGTGCTTCAGTAACTAGCACAATTCCCGCATCATCGCTTGCACGAGTTAATATGGCTGGAAGGTTCTCGCTCACTTTAAATGGAATGAATGCGAAAAATATGGCCTGCCTCTGGAAACAATACTAGTCAAAAGTGCCATTAAAATTAATCACATTGGTCAATTAGGTGATTAGAACCCTTATCATACATATCTGGAATATCTATTGGCTCAAGATTATTGTTCGAGCTTAAACCTTCATTTTGTTGATCAGATATATATTGCAGTGATGGCACACATCCAAGGCGACTCACTAAATGATAGCACATGACTTGGTTGGGGCGGCGCTAATTGAGTTGTCCTGTTTTTAAAGTTCACTTTAAGCATAAACGTCCAAATACTTTAGAAGATTTCCTGATGCTTCTTTTCAGTTTTCTTTGCTCTTGATTCCGTTCGCCGCGATTGCCCAAGTGTTATGCGAGAAATGTTCCTCGAGGTGCAGACGGAAAACACGAACGTCCTATGCTTTATTTGCTCTTGATAAGGTTCTTCGATTCTTGTTATTGCCAGGCGAAAGCTACGAGCATCTTGGCTCACTATTACTGTAACTCTATTCTTTCGATGCCTTTCCATTTCCATAACATGGGTGCGCATAGAATGCTGCTCAATCGCACTGCCTAAAAAAGCTCACGCAGTGATTGAGACGGATGTAATGCTGTTTCTTCAGTCGCCGCTTGGGCTGAGTTGACATAAACACACATAGTTTTTATGCACATTGGACATTTTAATATTTTTTTTGACTATTTGCAAAATTTAATATTTAGGCATCGTCGCAAGAAAATTTATTTTGAAAAATTATTCGAAGTTGGGGCGTCCTTGATACCCAAAGTTTCTTGTTTTTCTCGAAAATCATTTGGCCTTATCGCTATTACTTAGATTACAGGACTAGTTCGTGTAATAAGATAACTCCTACTTAATTGAGGCCACGGCTTTTATATAGAATATCTTACGTCAATTCCACAACACGAGATCGTACCACTGTTCTCACCATGCGTACGGTTACTTAAACAACGTGAGATCAATCAAAGCACTTTTATCAAGCAAAACGCATACTGCAGGTATCCCCACATAGGAAGTGGGAGACAGGTAGTCATTTAGGATGAACCCTTATCAAAACATGGCAGCATGATCGATCGTGAATCGTGGCTCCTATCGGCAGTGCAGGTCCAGCATAAAACCATCATCAGTATTCTCTTTCCGATCGTGGATGCCGCAGTCAATACGAGCACGAACCCGTTGACTACGTTCACCCATCACGGCAGTCAATTTCTTCGATATCAACATGTTGAAGTGAGACAATGGGGGGGGGGGGGGGTAATCATAATGATTGGTTTTAGACACGGTTTCCTTGCACTGGCTAAAATTGACACAGGCTTCTAAATAAGATGAAATTGGTTCCTCTGAAAATTGTCGGAGTCTATGGCGCATAACATCTCCATTCAATATTGGCATGCTGTACACTGAAGACTCTGCGCTTTTGCACTGGCATCCGCCTACTAACCAGGAAGCTACCTCAAGTTATGCTGAAACCTTCGTCGTTTGTCTTCATAAGCAATTGGATTTAAAGAAAACTACTATAACATAACTTCATAATAATAAATAACGTTAAAACGAAGGACATCAATCCCTACGCAAAATATGAATAAGCGACGAACTTGATATAATTACATAAGAGAAAAGTAATTTATTCAAAATGGTACCAAATACTGCTCACAGCGGGCTATAAATCATTGAATATTGCATTGTCCTCGAGCACTAAGTTTGAGCGCTCTAGTAAGTCAATAAGTTGGTGAAAATTTGATTAAAAAATACCGCAGACAAACATGAAAGCGAGCAAAGTGAAATGTAGTCATAACGAATTATGTAAATACGAGTAAATAATAAAATAAATTAACAAAATTAAAATAACGCCCTAACGAGTTTGGCAAACAGTGTTAAAATTAACGAGTCCACCTTGACTAACATATAACTACCTTGCTAGAGAAATTCAGAAACTAATTGAGGATTATGTTAAAGATACCGAATATTCCCTTTGGAAAGCGACCAAGAATAAAACGACATATTTTTCAAATTTCACAAGTTCGAAATTAAAATGGAACATATTATAGTCTAAAAGAAATGTGCAACCCACTTCGAGAACACCAGCCACTTCCTAGACAAACAGCAGAGAAAAACATAGCACCAGTAAATAAAGTGGATAACTACAGTATATCTCCTTTCAGTGGCGTTTCCTGGTTGTGTCTTCCAGTTGTCCTGCTTAGGATTTTGATAAGAAAATAATATTAGAAAAACTATATTTTTTATACTGATAAAAATTCAATTTTACGCATTGAAATAACACATACAGCAACTAGGGTTTTGTAGATTGCAATGTTCACAAAGCAAAAATACAGAGGTTTAGAGTGATGGTTAAATTGTTTTACATATTATTGTTGTATTACAATACAGAATGTATTTTTGATAATTAAATTTTATGTGTACAAAAATAAAATTTTTAGAAATACAATAAAAATATTAAAAATTGTTTAGTCAGTCGGCGAATTACTAGAACATCACTAGAAAACGAGAAACTTTTCAGAGATTCCAAAGCAATGTGCTATGTGGTAGGCAATCCGCCATGGTACATATAAACTAACAACCTCGCGACCTGATGATGGTTTAAGAACCCAGTAAAATGGCTGCAAATTAAGAAACAATACATGTTCTATTAGATCCTTTCGGAAGAAAAAGAAGAAAATTATAAACGTCTATATAGTTAAAATCCCTTACAATTGTCCTAAAATTTTTGTTGTATTTATGGCAAGTTAGGACGAACTCCACCGGAATATTATGTCATGGTTTTCCTAAATGCTAAAGGTAACATGTTTAATGTTTTATTATACATGATATTTTATGTTTATTTATGTACAATTAAATAAAAATAAAATAAAATATCAAGCAGTGATTGTTCTTTGCTGGTATGCCTCACTCAGTGCTACAAAAAATAATCGCCATCGATACTTCATGAAAAATAATTGAATATATAAATTTGCGATGATTAAAATTGTTTGAAACAAAAAATAAAATTGAACCGATCTGTTCTTTTTAGCTACTTGTGTGGTCCACGCGGTTTATCATAAATTTTTGTTTGTAAATAAATTCGCGAGATTTAATAATAAACAGACAAAAATATTCCGTCAAACACACCACGGCATGTGATTTTTTTATGTTAGTTTTCGCATTTTATTGTGATTTTTTTTTGGTTGTTTGCTGCCGCTGCTGATGCTGCTGCCGAATCGAAACAATCCAAATACTTTTGGTATTTTATTGTGATTGACAATTTTATTCAGTTTTTTGTGTGTTTATAAGCCGTTTTGGTATTGATACATTGAAAGATATACTTTGTGTATGCACAAAACCAAAAAATAAATAAATATATATATCGAGATTGAAGATAAATGATATACGAGTAGGTCCCTGAATATCTAATCGATACGATGATGATAGCCGGTTATTTATAAATTTTTAAATTTTTATTCCGGAATGTTCATATTGAGGCGTTGCATTAATTTGGATTCACTATAGAGCTAGATTGGAATATTATTTTAAATAAAATGAAATTTCAACAATTTTGTGCACAACATTTTTGGTTGCCCGAGATGTTTCATATAAAAAACCATTACAAAAATTTAAAATTTATTTTGTTGTGGCGTGGTACTAGCAATTACATTATAATTGTTTTGCAGTGTAACAAATGTAGACGATACACAATATACATACGTCAATCAATAAGTCCCGAGTCTGACACACAGATGGAGCATCCAAGAAAAATTAATTTAATTTTTAGAAAGCAAGAATCTTTAAACGATATTTGTCAAAATTGTAGGACGATGCGATGATTAATTTACAAGTTGCAGTTGTTTCTAACGCAACGTTTATTATTTTCCAAACCATTTTTTTTTACTCTCTGGACTTATTGTAATTTTCACGCACACACACACCCATTTACCACCTGTACGTTGCAAGAGGGCGAAGTCCGAGATTCATACCTCCTCGCGGTGCTCTCTGGGTAACTCTAAATGAATCAGGCGGTGTAGTGGAGACGAGCAGCTAAATCCTGTTTATAGTCATGGACACTACATGTCAGGGCGAGCCATTGGCGCCTCAAAACCAATGCCAAACCAGCGTCTGTTTTCCAGGTTAGGAGCGGCTGAAGCGGGCGTCTGTCTTGTATCAAGCGGCTCGCTATATAAATGTGTTCAAGGTAGGACTGGATGCCTCAAGATTCTCACCAGTACGTGACCCACACACGTAACAAGCGGGTTGAGCGGAAGGCCAACAACCTCCCCTCATAAAAACTCACCAAGTTATGAACCCTAAACAAAGGCCTCGGATAACCATATCGGATTCATTACAAACTCGACCTCGGAAATTGTACACGGACAACGCTTTAAAAATGGGAACATGGAACGTGCTTAGCCTCTTAAGACCTGGAGATCTCCAGAACCTATCGAACCAAGCAAAGAGTTACACATTAGACGTACTTGCACTACAAGAGCTTAGATGGTCTGGGAGTGGGATCCATGACACCACCAATGGTTACACTCTTCATTACAGCGGCCATCAGAACGGAGGAGAATTTGGAGTTGGCTTCCTCATCCATCGGCGCGTGAAGCATCATATCATCGATTTCCGCCCTATCAACATGCGGATATGCACGGTCAGACTTCGCACTAAGAAATTTAACATCACGATCGTTAATGTGCATGCACCCACCGAAGATAAATCAGATGACATCAAAGATCTTTTCTTTGTCGAACTAGAGGAAGTCATCAATAACATACCGCACCACGACATTAAAATCATCGTGGGCGACTTTAATGCAAAAATCGGTAGGAGTGCAGAAAATACATCGCACATCGGTCCTAACAGCCTGCACCTAGCTAGTAATAACAACGGCCAACGAGTCACCGACCTGGCAATAACGTACAACTTAGTTGTATCAAGTACGTTTTTCCCACATAAGAGAATCCACAAAGTAACGTGGAGATCGAATGATGGGAGAACGGAAAATCAAATCGATCACGTCATGGTGTCTAAGAGGCACTCCACCAGCATATCTGACGTTAGATCTTACAGAGGTGCAGACATGGACAGCGATCATATGCTTGTCATATTTAAATATAAGTGCAAACTGTCATCTACGTTTAACAGACAAGCACAAAAGACCGTTCGATGGAATATCAATGCTCTAAAAGACCAAGCGTCATTGCAGAGTTACCAATCAGCTGTCACTAACTATTTAGAGCGGCCCAGCAACAACGAAGAAGCTCCCTCTAACATCGAGGAGCAGTGGCACGTTATACAGTCAGCCATAACCACCGCGGCGCAAAATACCATCGGAAGAAGACCTCCGAGGCCCCGCAATGATTGGTTCGATGACCAATGCCGTAGGGTTGTCGAAAATAAACGAACGCTTCGTGAAAAATGGTTGGCTCGCAACACTAGAAGCACTCTAGCAGAATATCTCCGCGCTAGGAAAGCCACGACTAAATACCTTCGACAAAAAAAGCGCGAACATATGAGATTATGCATCGAAAACATCAGCTTCCAAGCGGAACTGGGAAACTCAAGGGACTGTTTTGCCAACGCCAGGAATCTCACTAAAGACTTCCACCCAAGAAGTACAGCCATCAAAGACGGGAATGGAGAGTTGAGAACAAACGTGGCTGATGTTCTCTCAGTATGGCAAACCTACTTTTAAAATCTGCTAAATCGGAATGACGACGTGACCCCCATTAGAGCAATAGCTCCTCCAGGTGACGAGGTCTTTGTCGAATATCCCACAGTGGAGGAAGTAGACGCAGCTATTAGTCGATTGAAAAACGGCAAGGCACCCGGTCTCGATGGAATCCCCGCAGAATTGATTAAACTCGGAGGCGCTACTCTTGCAACAAGTCTATACGATCTCGTCGTCTGTATTTGGGACCAAGAAGAGCTGCCTGAGAATTGGAAGACCGCGCTCATATGTCCGCTGCATAAAAAAGGCGACCGTCTTAAATGTGAAAACTATCGTGGCATAGCCCTATTGAACGCTGCTTACAAAGTGTTGGCTAATGTTGTACTTGCCAGACTCATCCCTTTCGCCGAAAACATCATTGGCGACTATCAATGTGGTTTTCGACCCAACCGATCAACCACGGACCAGTGTTTTACCATGAGGATGATCTTGGAAAAATGTTGGGAGTACAACATAACCATACATCAACTATATATAGACTTCCGGCAGGCATATGACAGTATAAACCGAGACAACTTATGGGCCGCGCTCATATGCCTAGGTATCCCAGAGAAACTCGTTTCGCTGTGTAAATTAACAACGTATGGGTCTGTATGTAGAATCGTAATTGAAGGAACTGTGTCAGACTCCTTTGAAATAACATCTGGCGTTCGACAAGGTGATGCACTCGCGCCTTTGCTGTTCAATTTGGCGCTTGAGTACGTAGTAAGAAAAAGCAACATCGAAACTTCGCGCTGTATATTTAATAAATCCGGCCAAATTCTTGGATATGCAGATGATATCGTGCTTCTTGGCCGAAGACCTAGCGATATCAAAGACAGTTTCATACCGCTCGATCGCTGCGCAAGAAGACTTGGTTTGGAGGTGAACAGCAGTAAAACCAAATATCTAACAACACCCAGGAACATCTCTAGTGCAAATCTCGGAATTGGCGACCACAATTTTGATGGTGTCGAAAACTTTAAATACCTCGGGTCAGTTATAACATCACTGAATGAAATGCAGGCAGAAATAAAAGCCCGAATCGCTGCCGGACAACGAGTTTTCTACGCCCAATCAAGATTATTGCGTTCGAAACATCTGTCGCAGTCGTGCAAGCTCGCACTTCATAAAGCACTAATAAGACCTGTGCCGACTTTCGGAAGCGAGAGCTGGACCATGACCTCTAATGATTGTAGATTGTTATCTACATTCGAAAGGAAGGTCATCCGTTCAATTTTTGGTCCAATTAAAGTTGCGAACAACGAATATCGGATTCGTATGAATCACGAAATAAAGCAACTCCTCGGAGGCAGCGATATCATCGGATTCATTAAATCCAATCGAGTGAGATGGCTCGGCCACGTTACAAGGTCCCCACAACAACGGATGATATATAAAGTGTTTCACCAACAACCAGCCGGAGTACGTCGTAGAGGAAGACCCCGACTACGCTGGCGTGACGACATTGAACAAGATCTGCAAGCATTAGGATGTCGAAACTGGAGGACGAGAGCAATGGATCGGGATGGATGGAGGGCCATTGTGCAGGCGGCGAAATCCCTTCATGGGATGTGAAAGCCAGAGAGAGAGAGAGTGGTACTAGCAATTACATTATAAATGTTTTGCACTGTAACAAATGTAGACGATACACAATATACATACGTCAATCAATAAGTCCCGAGTCTGACGCATAGATGGAGCATCCAAGAAAAATTAATTTAATTTTTAGAAAGCAAGAACCTTTAAACGATATTTGTCAAAATTGTAGGACGATCCGACGATTAATTTACAAGTTGCAGTTGTTTCTAACGCAACGTTTATTATTTTCCAAACCATTTTTTTTTACTCTCTGGACTTATTGTAATTTTCACGCACACACACACCCATTTACCACCTGTACGTTGCAAGCTCCATGACAACCTGCACACTGACATGGACCATTGTAGCCAACATTCGATTTTTTTTTTGCCAAAAATGTACACATTGATCTCGAACACACCACCATTCAATTCTAAACCTAAAAATTAAACTTACCGGACTTCAAAACTGTCTTGTATAATCAAAAATAATTCCTGCTGAGGTTTCAGAAAACCAAGAAAGTCAACCCTGGTTTAAAATTTAATTGTTAAATTTAATTCTTTAAATTTTTATCGTTTTTTCTAAACGTTAAATTTTTCAACATCATTGCAAACATTTTGCAAGTTTCCATGAAAGTTGCCACTCCCGGTACAGCGATTTCCACCAAATCCCACAAGGATACCCCAATTAATGGAAAAAGCTTGAGTATGATGTTTTATTCAGATTAGTCAATCCGCCTGGTCTTCAGTCGATGAATTTTGGTGAAATAAATATTTTTTTTTAACAAAGCTCGTCATATACAGTAAAATTAAAAAAAAAATTATCTGAACAAGCTTTTTCGTAAATGCCTTATACTTTTCAAAATATTTGCAAAAAGCGAGAAAAATCCAATTGATGCTGTCACTAACTGTGAAAAAGTTTCGGCCACAAACCACTGGTGTCCCTCAATTTGGTTCAAAAACCCTCACTTCCGCTTCAATTTTGGAAAACTGATCTGGATCGGCAAATTTAATTTAGAATATTTTAGTGTTTACCGTGTTTCACGTAAATGACCTACTTTTCAAAATAAAAAGAACGAAAACGCTCCTATGGAAACTAACACTTGAAATCTATCAAAAATCACTGCGTTCTTCCAAATTGTTGAAAAAGCTTATTGGCGTACACATTTCGGTAAGGTGGGAGTCCAAATGTTTTGGAACAGTCACTTCTTAGAGATTTTAACACACTTGTAATATGGATATTCACTTCAACTTTCTAAATTTAGTGTCTCATAATTCTTGTTATGTGGTCATAAATTCATTATCACTAAATTTTTATTTTACTCGAAAGAACGAGAGTAGCTCAAAATTTGAATAAAACTATAGTTAATATCTTTTAATTGCGATATTTTTAAGATTATGAGCATCCATTACTGGAGGAGCAGATGGTACATGTCTTTCAATAATTGGCCAAAACGAAGTTTACATAATTCTATTCTATTAATTTAGTTTAATCTTTCTGCAGACATTGCAAAGCATTTTCCGTCGAAAACACTTTTTGACGAAATTACGTGTGCTTCACATGTAAAACTTACAATATGTATATGAATCTAGCCCGATACTCAGTCCGGAAAAACGCGATGGCAACACTAAACTACTATTATCGTGAGAGTTTACTATCCCAGCCCCAAAAATGTCACTATCGCGACATTAAACAGTATCATGATACAATGTCAGGAAATTTATAACATTTAGCCCGAAACTTTAAAATTACTTTTATTTATATTTAAGATATATTACCATTGCTTGGTAGTCTAGTCAGACCTAAACTCTACATATGAAGCTAGTCCGATATTCAGACCAAAAAGCCTGTTAGCAATACTAAACTATAACTATCGCGAAAGTTTTATATCCTAGCCCGAAAAAATATCACTATTGCGACAGTAAAATGTTTAATGATGATTTGATATGGCTTTAAGAGCATTCAGCTCGAAATTATAAATATAATATTTTTATCACATTCAATTGCGAAACGTAGACAGCCCAAACCGAACCTGAAAACGACAATGTGGAAACTTAATTAGCAATACGTGATTGACCACTATGCATCTAGCAAGTCCCTAGTGTATCTAGTGAATCGAATGTGAGACGAGATTTAAACGACTATATCTAGATAATTCCAGATAGAATTTTCCCGCAAATCTTTTAGTTTGTAGTCAAAACTTCAAGAAATCCGGTGGTATATGCCGAGTGCTCGTAAATTACCTGTGAGACGAGATTCAATTAGCTGTATCTAGATAAAAATTTTCTGCAACTATATTCTAGTTTTGTAGTAAAGATTTTAACGAATCATATGGTGTACGTGAAGTGCTCGTGAATCGTCTATAAGGCGAGATTTAATAGAATATATTCATTTTAATATCCGATAAACTTTTTCTCAAGCTGAATTTAGTTCAAATAATTTCACTTAAAATATTTATAGAATTTTTTTTGAAAACTTGCCCTATTAGTTTATTTTACTTTGATGTTTCAGCAGAAATAATTTTTTTTTTATTATTTTTATCAAAATTTAGAAGCCACGATTAGTTTGATATTTAGTTACACAATTAATTAATAGTTATAATTTGCGTATATTTTGTGCCATGGCAGAAGTTGTATTGCCATTAGTAAAAAATTAAAATATCTAGCTGAAAATTCGGGCTATCACGGAGGTGTAAAACTTTTCTAATTTAATTTCAGAATTTTTTTAAATTCTAGAACATTTTCTACAAATAGTCACATGCAATTGTTTTTTAATTTTGAATACTTAAAAAACTAATTTCTGATGATAAAAAATGATGAAATCTTAAATATAGGGAGGATATTTTCAAAATTATCTAACGTATTTAAGGAAGAGAAGGATAAGTTAAGGATTATGGAACCTGCTAGCTTATAGCAATAAACGTAAACTACGAAATGTGTTTTGCAATTTTTATTTTCTGTTTAAAGTTGCTTGTGTTTAAAATCTCAACCAGTACTCCGTTTGGACCACTTAGGGGAACTGTACGACCACCAAAATTTTAGAGGTCAGTTGTTCATTTATGACAAGGAGCCTATACAAATTTGGTGATTGTAGCACTAACCGAAGTGGTGCAACCGGCGTGTAACTTAAGCTCTTAAGTCGTGACTGGTTGAGGTATCACACTTCTCCTCACTTTCACTAAACGTCGCAAAATCTGTAAAACTACAAAAATAAGCCCTGGAGATAAATATAAAAAATGATAGAATGCAATAACTGATTTTACGAAAATTACAAATTACAAACCGCCATAACATGGCGATATTATATTTAAATTTTCATAATTAAGTGTGTATTTATTTATGGTCGTGATATGAATACGAACTTATTATGGTTGATGTTCATAACCAGGGCCTATCTGGTGGTGTCTGCTACTGTGTAACGATTTCGAATAGAATCGTTACAAGTTTCTAAATTCTGTTTCAATTTTTTTTGTATGTGAATCGCCTGAAGTACGTTGTGTGTAAGTCAGCAAATTTTCATTTAAAATCCCTAAATGTTGACTACGATATTGTGATGTACGAATCAGTAATTGAGAGTGATCGTAAAAGTGAAATATCGATCGATCGATAATTTAAGTCAGTTAATTATGAAAAAAATATCGAGTGGTCGATACACCAGTGCAAATGACTTAGCAAGAATAGATTTTTTGATTTTTTGTTTTTTAGTGATTTTTTTTGCGAGGAGGAAAAAGAAAAAAATATTGAGAGTTCAGTTTAAGTTTGGCGATCATTTCGGGCGTGAGATATAAAATCGAAAAATATACAAATAATTTTGGAAAATGAAATAAGAATAAAAAAAAGTATAGTGAGAAGTTTAATAAATGAAACAGTATTGAATTGTTATATCATTAGTGGAATTTAATGAAAATATATATAATTCATTAAAAATAAGAATTACGAAAAATAAGACTAAGTGATGAAAAAAGGCTAACATAAATATTTCCAATCGAGTCGTAATATCACCCAACACCATCATTCAACACGCCTTAGCATCACACAACAAGAACATCAACAACGTAAGAATTTTATTTATATTTTCTTTTTTACATGACACGAAAATTCGGTGGTATCTAATTTGGTGGCGGGTAATTAAGATTTAGGTAAGTTGGATAGGGTTTTAGGTATAGTTAGATAGTTTTTAAATTTTTCTTTCTGAATTTCAAAATTATATTTTTTTTTTTATTTATTTATTTATTTTTTTTGATGCAATAAAATTATTATATTAATGATGTTGTTAAAATCCAATTTTGTATGTTCCTAATTTGCACAAATATGAGACAAAAGTAAATTATTGAAGTGAGGATGAACTAGGGTGAATGTCAATCTCGGTAATATATCTGTAATTAGTATTTCCTAACTTCCCACCTTATAGGGGTTAAACCTGGCCTACCCAAACTCAAAAACCCCACCCCACTCCCTGACGCTTAGCCGCACAACAACCGCTTGAGTCCCTGAATAGGTCGAATCTATAGCGAGCATGTTGTGGACGGTATTTATTTGTTTTTTCTTTTCTCCTTCATTTTTTTTTTGACTAGAATTTGCAGTTATCTTTATTTTTTTTTTTGTTTCAATCAAATTTTTCAATTTAAATACCCTCCATAGCATGCTAAATGCAATAACTGTGGCACTATTCTGGTAATTCCCTGGGAATAGGGAATTGGGGAAAGATTTTATATATGTAATTTCTATTTTAAATTTTTTTTTCTGGCGTACTGAGTTAAAAAAATAGTGGTAAATTTTTTGAAAACAAAACAAAATTGGGAATAATTTTCCCTGCCAATTTAAATATGGAAAAATTATTCCCAATTTATAAATATTTGCATCAAACTTTGCTTCTTAGTAGGCCGGAAAAAAATATTTGAACTGAAATTACATATAAAATCTTTCCTCAATTCCCTATTCCCAGGGAATTACCAGAATAGTGCCACACTGGTGTCGAATACACCTAGGATTGGTTCCCGAGAAACTAAAGTCCCCTACGCTTTTCTGTTTTTTAGTTATATTTTCGGGATGAGACTAAATTTTTTTAATATTTACATTCTTTTCAGGATGACAATACTTCAGCGAAGAGACTTACAAAAATTATGGGTTTGGGACAAATTCATTGACTTGTTACTATTGAGAATTCCAGAAGTCCAGAAATAATTTAATTTTTGCATGAGTGACGGTTATCGATTATGCCATCGGAAGCCATATTTAGAATAATTCACCAAATACTGCTAAAATATTTTCAGAAAATTTTCCATGGCTTATAATCTTCATAATAGTACACGGCAGAGAACACGTGATTCCGGGTTGTCCTAGACCTGGAAATCTATAACATTTTTGAAAATGATCAGATAATAATACTTGAAGTCTTGAGCCTAGCCGTGTGGCAGAACATGTGGCTTCAACTTGATAGTTGTTCAGAACACTATTCGGTGATAGAACGTATAAAGTGATTCTTAGTTGGTCTATCATTCAAATCTGCAATTCCAACACTGGTGTATTTCCCTTACATAAAAGGGCTTTTTAGGCTTACATAAAAGATATTAAACTGCATTTAGCTGGAAAAATAATTGTTTTATTATAATTCTATTGAATATTTAATTGTGATAATTCATTTTGAGTCGTAAATACGAATTTTTTTATTCCATTAATAAATTACAATGAACAAAATGTGTTCTATTCAAGCAATGAAAATTATAGTTTTGTAAAGAAAACGAACTGCACAAAACTACAATAATAATTATTAAAGATTTCTATAAAATTATTATAAATCATCTTCTTATTATTATTTGCATTATTTTTAATCTTTTAAAGAGAAAAATTATCATTTTGTTCGCTACATAAATTTATGTGTATACAAAAATAAAAATTAAAACTTTTTTGGAAAATTATAGTTCTGGAAATGAAATGTTCGTTTGGGTGGTGTATGTATATTCTATTAAAAGTGATAATTTTTAATTTTATGCAATGTAATTGTTGGTTTAACTAAATTATTTGTTTGAGTGAGTGTAAATAGGATTACCGTTGTTTTTTGGTATTTCAGACAATGAAATGTAATATAAGTTTAGTTATTCTTACATATAGAAATGTATTCAAAATTATATTTAATCCTTTTATCTTCAAGAACTATTAGTCAAAAGCTTTCAAAATTTTAAATAGAACTGCTGGCATCTACTGGCACTTGATCAAACTAAGAAACATATGAAATTGAATTAAACTGTTAAGGGTTCCTTTCATGCATAAATTAATTTAACAGTGTAGTTAAAAGTCAAAACTAGCACATAACTTTTTTTTTGTCGTATTGATTAAAGCCGCTTCTTACTAAAATATGGTGAGGTAATTAAATATGAACCAGGTACATTACGGATGAGTCTGAATTGGAAGATGGAAATGAATCCTAGTTAATTGGGCTTGTGGGCCAGCTCAAAAGAATATGCTTTAATGTTCATCGCAAGGATGAGGTTTATTTTATTTGTACTGGAGTTTTGTGCATTTCAGTTAGAAAATAGAGAATTCGTGACATCTATATAAAAGCATCTGGGTATGTTTATATTTCATTTGATATTTTTTAAACTCAGCACATTTTTAACGCGATATTCTTGATATTTAAAATTGTATTGAGAAGATTTTTAAAACAACGTAACTGGAAATTTAAAATAAAAGTTGATAGATGTATCAAAAAAAAAATATCAAAATTGTAGATTGTTATAAACTAGAATAAAAAACTAGTTGATAAGAGATGGCGCGCAAAGCAAATGACCTATACATATTAAAATTTATTTTTTATTTATTAGTTCAAAAAATTTTTCCAGATAACTTGATCCGTAACAAAACGGCACCAGGCATGATATCCAATAGTTCGAAGGTCTTCTCGACATCGTTCATTTACTGATTAAAAGTTCTCCGTTGACATACCGTTTTCATTAGTACCGACTCCTGTACCCATTTTACGTTACTATTTTAGAAGGTGCCCGAGCCATATCATTTCTCCATCCTTAATAGGGCCTAGCATAATACATACCAATTAACGTTCAAGAACGATAAGTTTTATTCTTTCGCGTGAAAGTTTAAGACTCGCAGCCAAAAGTGATTACTGATTTGTTTTGTGCGATATATAAATTTAGTATATTGATATCAAGCTCATGCAAAAATGATAATAATAAAACAATATTAGTAACCACTTTCGGTGGATTGATTTCGACCCAATATCATCTGTGATCTCGCAATAAAATCTTAAGTATGAAGCTTAACCCAATCAACCCCCTGCTTTTTTGTTGAAAACCAGTTGCTAGTCAATAATCTTCAATTCCGCTTATAGAATATTGAAAACCCGTTGCTACAGAAATATCGGTGCTCTTTCAGAGCTTCGTCGTAGTATTTGCCTCGTCGGCTAAGACTCAGGGATTGGGGTGAAGAATTTCGTAGTTGGAGCTAAGTATGCAGTACCACTGGGGGGAGGGCAGGTCGGTGTACTCACCATTTAAATTACCTAGATTTCATTCTAATTATTTACACCTTACAGGAAAAACTCACCTAGTACCTAGGCTCTGGGAATTGTAGTGCGAACAGCTTAATTATGAATTTTGATTGCAATCAATTTAGCTAAATCCATGTTACCAACATTCGAAGAACCACCTTAAAACTTACTATAAAGAACTTCGACTTCCGGTTGACTGTCTTGCTGGAGAACTTGGGGATTTTTTAGTTATTGCAATAACTTAAACCATTTCATATAATGACAAAAATTATCCATGATACGAGTACTATGAGAATTAAAATATTCTAATTTCCGCTCAAAATTATGTATAATTCATAACAACCAATTTTCAATCCTGATTTGTTTTTAATAAAACAATCAAAAATCATTTCTTTCTAATTTTTGTTATGTTATTTAATGTACATGTATGTACATTAAATAACATAGCGCCGAATACAGCTACAATAATTGTCCGGCAGTACAGATAACCATATCTCCCAAAGACTCATGCCACGCAAACAAAAACGCACGTGGATCATTTTAGCACAGGGTTGAAAACATCACATTGGCCACACTATTGTTTGGAACAAGTGTTGTGCCCACAACAAGTTCCCAAACGACTGTCTCAACAAATTCTGTGGTCGAATAGTTACAATTAAATTTCTTTCTTTAAATAAAATTTAAATAAATTTTTACGTTCCCAAATACTAAATACATACGCTGATTGTTAACGTATTCATTTAGGATTTGTTTTTTGAAAATTGGAGTCTGGTAATTGATGTCGAAGACATTATCATTGATTCGCGCAAGTAATCGCTGATTAAAAAATGTCCTCCTTATGTGCCTGTATTTTTATTGTCTTCGATGTAGAATACTTTCAAACGATCCAATGATTTTGGTTAGGAATCCTGAAGAAATTGGACAGTTCATTAATAATTCGTTACATTGTCTGGACCGAAACTGTTGAAAAAAGAATTTAGAAATTTTTACTTTATAAACGTTTTTCTTGTAGCTGAAATATGTTTCGTAATATACTTGCAAAACACGAGACGCCTTTTACTGTGAACCGATTTCGGCTAAAATAACAGATTTTCTAATTTATGAAACACCGTAAGCTTAAATTTTCATCCGGTGAGTCGCTCCCTATAGAGCTGAGAAGAGCCTACAAACTTTTAGTATGTATATATAGCACGCTGTTTGTGTGCGTTTTTAAAAAACACTTATTTCGGCTATAACGAATTGTAAATCTTTAAAACTCTCGAGATCGAATATTTTCATGATTAACATACTTTATTTTACTTCATAAAAGCAAATTATAAAAAAGCAAGAACGTAAGTTTCGGCCTCGAGATTATTCCAGATTTTACTTTATTTTAATTTTAAGGTACTTCGTCATGGTCCAGAAAAACTGATTTTTAAAAATCACGGTGTGTTGTGCTGAGCAGGCTCAATGCCTGTTCACCGGGACTGACAAATTCTAGAGGAGCTTTTTAGTTTTTTGCAAATATTTATTTTAAAAGGTATAATATTACCATCATAAACGATGATATACTAAAAGGTTGCAACGACATCGGTTCATACCAGTTTTGAAAAATTTAAGCGGAAACGATAATTTTTGGCAAATAACTAATTTTCAACAAAAATTTGGCCTATGTACAGCCAAGACGAATTAATTGATTGGTATGAAACTACATATTTAAGCTTTTTTCATAAATTTGTAGGTTCCAATGATGTTAAGCCTAAATCAATCCACCGGTATTGGGAACTCCCATAGGAGGTTTTTCGTTTCTTGTAAATAAAATGCCTCTTTTGGGTGACATTAAAACAAAGAATTTTCTTATTCCAAATCTTATTCCTTTATGAAATCAACTATGTGCCATTTTCATTGACGACTTCTTTTGAATTTAATGTAAAACCATTAAGACGATTCTGCATGGACCGGAACAAATGGTAATCCGATGTTGCAAGGTCAGGACTATATGGTGTGTGCATCAAAACAGCCAAGCTCTCTCAGTTTCTGTCGGGTCATCAATGATGTGCGTGGTCTAGCATTATCATGATGGAACACAACCCCATTTTTGCTGATAAATTCTGAGCGTTTTAACAGAATTGCTTGCCTTAAACGCGTTAGTTGCTGACAGTAAAAATTAATCGTTTCGTCTGGTGGCATAGCATCTCATAATGGACGATTAATTTCCAATACCACCAAACACACAGCATTACATTTTTTGGCGTCAATCCTGGCTTTGATACCATTTCGGAAGCTTCACCTCGTTTCGTCCATGATCTTTTTCACACAACGTTATCGTATCTTATCCACTTTTCATCACCAGTAATCATTCGCTTTAAAAATGGCTCGATTTCGTTCCGTTTCAGCATCGTTTCGCAGATAGAAATCCGGTCTGTTAAATTTTTAACTGTTGATTCATGTGCTACCCAAACGTCAAGCATTTTTTGTATCCAACCATTTTCAAATGGTTTGAAACTGTTTTGTGATTAATATATAGACCATTACCAATTGCATGGCCGCGTATTATTCATTGACTTTTCCAGTGGTTGGCCGACCAGAGCCAGGTGCATCTTTGACATCCATATTTCCAGAACGAAAGCGCGCGAACTATTTCTTTGCTGCTGATTTTGATAAAGCACCTTTTCCATATACAGTACAAATTTTATCGCAAGCCTGAGCCGCGTTTTATCTTTGTCGTAATAAAAATGTAAAAGATATCAAATTTCATTATTAATCTCCATGTTTAAAATGTTGTAACTTTCTTTTCACTTCATCGATTTTAATGTTTTGTGTGTCAAAATGCAAGCTAAAATGTCTCCAGTCAAACACCCAATACGATCAATGGTTACTGAGATATATGAATGTAAAGCCATTTCGGAAAAAGGCCACGATTTTTGCCCCTGTCCTTTAGTTTAAATCATTTTTTTATTTTATACCGGAAATGATAAGTTTTTATTAAATAAAACTTTATTTAACCAAACTTTGGCAGCTTCACATTCCAGGCGGAACATATAATCTATATACAAAGCCTACTGTGAATTATGAGAAAATCGACTACGAACCTAGAGACTCTAAAATTTATTTACTAAATTTATTTACATTGGTTCAATCCAATTTTCCAAATTTTACGCGGAAATAACAATTTTTTACAATAAACTGCTATTAATTTCATATGCAATTTTGCATTTCGCAATATCGCTTAAGTCAAAATAAGTGGGTTTTAAATAAAACTTTGTGTGTGTGCAGACGAAATGTCTGTGTAATTTCAACAGCCAAGATAATTTGATTGATCGGGATGAACATTTATATTTAAGCTCTTTCCATAAACTGGGAGCCTAAATTCCGCCTCTGCAGAGCCCAGTCAGATTGACGAAAAAGTGACTGCTTCCGTAGGAGCTATGTTAAAATATTTTAAATTTTTTACCAAAATGTTTCAGATCGATTTATTAAATTTTAGCGAAAATGATAAGTTTTCATAAAAAACTGTATTTCACCAAAATTCGGCATCTTTACGTTCCAGGCGGAATGATGATTTGGGATGAAATTTCATACTAAAGCAATTTCATTACTTACGAACTATGGTGAAAATCTGTGTACTGGAAGTGCTAGCTTTCATAGGAGCTTTCTCAATTTTTGCATATTGATGTTGAAAAGTATATATCATTTACAAAAACAAATTGAAAATTAATTGGTTCAATTTAAATTAGATATTAAACTTTTAACAAGTATATTGAACTTGCTACTTTTCTGAAATTAAAGCAGGAATAATGTTTTTTTCATTTTTAAAAGTTTTCACTTTACAAGTGTAATGATAGTGTATTCTAGATGTATGTACTTGCGTGGCAAAAGAAAATCGGGTGTTGGACGTGGCAACATAATCACACCACCGGATTTTCTAGAAGAAATCTGATGGATATCCTTTTATGATGAAGTTCAGTAAACATTGCTCTGGTGATCCCAAAACCGTTGCTGATCTGTCCAAAAAAATGTTTAATGCGGCCTACTCCAACAACCATATCGATTCTGATCAAACCAGCGCTCAAACATTTCTGGTCTCTATATAAATTGATTTTAATGCTGCGGTTAGAAGGATCATCAAGCTAAAATATGATTCGACAACTGTGTTTGTAACTTAGCTCAACCACTTACAACTCTGTTGCAAAACTCAATATGGCTCCGAATATTTCCATCAATATATGGAACACTCTTTTATAGTTCCGGCCTTGAAAACGTTATAGCTTGGTATGCTAAAAGTAATCTTAATTTAAATGTGATTAAATGCCCATACATTACATACCCTACAAAATATGCAAATTTCATTCGTAAAGACCACCCCATCAACAGCGATAATGTTGCAAGTATTGTAGCCATCATACGGGACTTAGCAGTAGTATGCTAGTCAGGTTTGGTCTCCGTACAATTCCGTGCACGTACGAAGCATTTAGGCTGTACAACGTAGATTTCTGCGCTTTGCTTTTTGTGAATTTCCATGGGTGGACAATATCAACTTGCCTCCTTATCTTGACTCTAATCTTGTAGGGTAGAGTTTTCAGCTCTATTTAAAAAATATATCTTATTGTAAATAATTATTTTGGTACCCGGACTAAATTTTCCAACGTATTTACCAAATCGAGCGACTGAGCCAGTTTAACTATAAACAGGCAGAAGAATCACATTTTCTAAAAATACACTTACAGAATTATATGTGAAGACATAATACTTTTTAAATACAAACCATAAATTTTCGATTCACTTTGAAACCGCATCCGTATAAGAAAAAAATAAAACCACCCTTCCAACTTCGTCAGCAGCATCCGTTAAAAATGCACATGGCGCTTTAAATTTTCTTTATTATTTCTTATATGATCGTCGTCGATTCAAAATCTATATTTTTTATAGCATGTAAGAAATTCTTCTTGTTCTTATTCTTCAATTTAAGAGTAGTATTGTATATTTTACTCAATGGCTATTTTATCTAAATAATAAAACCTTAAATAATAGTCGCGTCAGCATAATAAAAAACTATAAATGGACTTGAGTTCTGTATATCGCGTATCGTGGACAATACAAAATAATAATAAAACGTCTTGTATGCTGTATGCAAAAAAATAAAAAAATTGCAGATGTTTTATTTATTTATTATTGAAAAATATAATTATTATTGTTCGGTTAACAGAACATTTATATAAATAAATAATATTTTTTTTGACAATATTATTATTAATAATTGGAAATTGCTTGGGTTTCTGTTTTCGCATTCATCATACAATAAATACATGGAGATAAATGACAAAGGAATTATTGCATCGAATGTATAAGAAGTGGGTTGGCGACCATTGACGGCAAAAATATTCTCGCATACACAACATTATATGTATTGCGTTTAATGTATACATTTCTTTAAACGGAAGTCGTACCTCCTGTTGTCTTTATACAAATCGCTTCTATTCAATAATTTTATTTATTATTATTTTATGAATGGAATCCGCGTAAAATGAAATAATAATGATGCAAATTCTTTTATTTAATATTATTGTAACAGCATTAATTAATTGAAGTGGATGTACGGTGCATATTTTAGAATGTACGTCAAAAAAATATTAACAAACCGAACAAAAAATAAAAATTATGGAAACTCAAGTTAATTTGTAGGCGTTATTCAAGAAAACGTTTTATATTTGATACAATCATATGAAATTATTAGGTGTGTGATGTCGTACACCGTTTAGGTATGCTGTGAAATGAAACTACATTGTTTTGTCGCCAAAAAACAACTATTATATTATGTTTAGTTTATAATAACTAGGTTTTGTATATTATTTATATTTTGGATACGGTTATCATAATTATATACTGTTAAAGCAACCGCTAACATATTAGTATTATTAGAGTAGTAACTACGTATTACTGCTATAGTTTATTGTACTACCATAACAATGTTTAATGTTAGGGTAGTACACAATAAGCTATATTGTTGAAACGAAATTATTTAATTTTTTCGCTATTTTTTGGCTTGGATAGGCACTATTAATTTCTGTGAGTAGAGAGAATCTTCTTTTTTCATATGATCATTATCGATTTATTAGAGGCAGTTTAAATTTGCCATAAGTTATGGACGATCAATAACAGAATTGAGGTAATGGGCAGTGTCAGTATCTTAGTTTTATTTTTAAGCATCTCGTATAGTGGTTGGGTAAAACAACAACTGGTGGTTGTGTATAAAAAGCATGTGCACCGCACTATAAGATTTACCTATAGTTAAGTTAATATTATGCATCGGAAGTTCATATATGGGTTGAATTGTCGTTTCGTTATTAGAATCTAGCTAAGTGAAGTCGGTTGATGGGAGTGCGATCGGACCTTAATATACCATCAAGCTAGATGCCAGGTTATTGAAGCGGACGTGATCAAGAGTAGCGAATGCAACGGATGCGAGCCTTGACAAATGACATTCTGAATGGGTTTTTTCGAAGTTTGCATCCATCACAATCGAGGTGGTGCGTTCGAAAATCCTTGATAATCTATAATTTTTATTTTAATAGAAGAAATCCAGCCTTCACAATTGGTTTCTTGTACTCGAAAACACCTCTTAGTAAATTTTTATAAAAGTCGTGTTAGCCAAAACAACGGTGAAATGGGAACGCTACAAATCATTATTGTTACTCATAACAACCAACATTTTCAAAAAATAAAAAAAGCTATTAATGCAAATATACAATACCACTGTAACGCAACCAGCATAACATTCCGAAATATCATGAAACGTATCCTGAGATATTTATAGAAAAACATAAGACCCAATACGAATCAACATAACGCAACATGGCACAAACTCGCTCAATACGGTGCAACAGTACACATAATTCAACATAACGCAACATGGTACACATGACGGAACATGGTGCAACACCTAATAACATCCCATAAAATGACGCAACTTGCTGCGACATTGTGCAACATGACACGCAACATAGTGAACCATCACACAACATCCCTCAACAAGATCCAATATCATGTAAAATGATGTAACGCCACGCATTATGGTGCAAAATAACGCAATATAATGCAATATCCCACAATGTAACATTAGTGTAAGCAGCAACATCACGCAACATGGTCTAACATGGCAACCCATATGGAGGACTTTTAAATCAATTTTACAGAAATAAGAACTACTTAAAATCTTTTCCTTCCATTCAAAAATCCTGTCCTGCCAAATATTAGGTGTATTTCTT
Organism: Nephrotoma flavescens; assembly: GCA_932526605.1. Taxonomy (NCBI): domain Eukaryota; kingdom Metazoa; phylum Arthropoda; class Insecta; order Diptera; family Tipulidae; genus Nephrotoma; species Nephrotoma flavescens. The sequence continues at coordinate 312,552,112 of OW052220.1, forward strand.
GACGCTTGATCTGATCCGGTTCAGTTCATGTTCTATGAAACAACACAAAGGCACTTTCTAGATTTAAAATCAAAATTTGTGATATAAAACAAAATTTGGATTGTGTTTTCCATATAAAAGTTGAACTGATCCGGATCAATGAGCGTCAAGAAACACGGTAATTATTAAAATAGTTCAAGACAAATAAATTGTTTAGAGAAGGCTGTAAGCTAACATCTCACAATATAGTGGAACTTCACGCAACATCTCTCAACATGAAACAATTCAAAAATCACACAGTATGACGCCCAAAATGATGCAACATATTCAACATTCTGCCACATCATGCTACATTTTGCAACATAAAAACACGCAACACGTTGCAACACCTTACAACAGAGTGCAGCATTCACAACTTGGTGCACCATAACACAACATGGTACAACATCATGCGACATTGTGCAACAAAAAACTCATCCGGAAAAAAATATTCAAAGTTTCCGGGCCCCATCGACAAATTTTCCCGTAAATAGACCCCATATAAATCGATTCCATGGCATTTGAAATCACCCGTTCACTAATTTTTACAAAAATCGTGCGAAACGAAAAATAAAAAATTAACTGGCACCCTCCGGATGACCCTCCAAATTATTTTTCCCGAAATCAGAACCCATCACATTCGATTTCTCGAAAACACTCCACCAGAAATATTTCAAAAATTCGTGCAAGCCAAAATGAAAATAAAATAAAGTGGCCCGTGCCCAACCGTACGACCTTCAGAATCGCAATAAAATCATTGCACTGGAAAACTATTTCCATTGCATTGTTTTTATAAAATCATGAAAAATGAAAAAAAAAATAAAGAAATGTACCTAAATCCAGCCACAGAAACATCTAAATGATTGATAGAGAAAGCAGGAATCGACTCTTTGTACTTGAAAACTCTCTAATCAATTTTCATTAAAGTCGTTTGAGCCAAGAAAAAACTAAGAAAAAGAAACCCGGGCCCTACTGGAGAACCGTCAATGCAAATTAACCTGAACCCAAGATCCATCGTAATTGATTTACTCAAAACTTACTTTTTGTTGTGGGATGCTGCATCATATGAAACCATGTAGTTAGGGTAAGTCATTTAGGTTGGGTACGTCATTTGTAGTAATGGCAGGATTCCTGCTATTTATTTTTTTCTGTTTGCACGATTTTCCCGATATTTAAATTATTTTGTTATCAATGGGTCCTGCTTTCTGCCAAAATCGTATGGAGGTCCTATGGAAGAGCTTGTTACCTTTCTTTAATTTTTCTTCGGCTCGGTTGATTTTAATAAAAATTGGTGAGTTAGGGTTCGGTCATTTGCGATGGGTGCTAATTTCGAGATAATCTATTAACAGGGTCGTCCGGTGCGGCCCATATCCCTTTATTTAATTTTTCCGCTCACACGATTTCCTTTAAAATTACTTGAGAGCATTTTCGACTACCAGAAATTCATTGTGATGGGTCCTGCTTTTGAGAAAATTTATTTACTGGTGGAGGTCATCCGGTGAAGGGCAAATTCCATTATTTTTTTTTTTGATGTGCACGATTTGTAAAGCGGAGATATATCAGGAATCGACTTCAATTTGTTCTAATTTCGGTACAATTCATTTAAGAGGTCCATCGGTGAGGCCTTGGATTGATTATTTTTTTTATTAATTTTTTTCAGATCGATTGGTTTTGATGAAAATTTTGATCATATGGGTTTTATAATAGCAGAAATGGATTGCGATCGCAGGTTCCTTTATTTAGTTAAAAAAAAAATGGTTCGAACGATTTTTATAAGAACTGGTGAGGCGGTCTTTTCAGGAACTAATTCCGCTTTGTCCTAATTTATAAGGATTCTTGTTGTGGCTTGAGCTTTCATTTATTGTTTTACTTGATTCAAATTATGTTGATGAAATCTTTCGGGACAGGGTTTTCGAACGCATGAAAACGATTACAAGGAGTTTTGATTACTGATGTGGGCTGTCATGTTGCAATATGTAACATAATATTGCACCATGTCATGTCATGTGCGGTATGTTGCACCATGTTGTTGGATATCGCACTATGTGATGAGATGTCGACTCTCCGTTACATTGCACCATGTTGCTTGATATTACATCGTTAAAGAATGTTATTTGGTATTTAGGGGAATATTGCTAAATGTTGCACCGTGTTGTGTAATGTTAACCACGTTGCACGATTTTGTACTATAATGGTGCGCCAGCTGGGTCTTAGGATTCTGATTAATAAAAATGGGTGATAAGGGTTTTCAAGTACTCGCAATCGATTGTGCTGAGAGATAAGTTTATGTATGAAGTTTTCAAATAGAACACATAGGTAACTATTTTAATAAAAATCGAAACGAAATTTCAGAAATTATATAGGTTTTGCTCTCCAAATTCACCATTTAACAAATTATGTTCATCAATTTGCAAATAAAATTCATCTATATCCTAAACATTTTCATCCTTTTCAAAATTAAATCCACCTTTATTCAAAACATATTCATCCTTTCCCAAATCAAATTCACCTATGTTCAAATCAAATTCACCTCTTTGTATGTTAACATTGGATAAGATGTAGGATTCCAAAATGAGTACCGAATGTGGTTTAGAAAATGAGTAAATTGAATAGCGTAGAAGAGATTGGGGTATAATGGATAAAGACCTTTTGGTAATTGTAGATCAATTTTGATAATAATTTAAAAAAAAAATCGCGGGTTCCTTAAAATGAATAGTAGTGAAAATAATATGAATAGTACTATCTTTGTCTGTGTGTAACTGCAGGGCCTTTTTTGTATTGCCGAGTGTCACAGCCTTAGTGGCACACTTAAGTTTAATCCTCCATCCTTCAACAAATACACCAAATCCGCGACGTTTCGTTGGACATCATTTAGATTATTTATTCTAGAAATCGAGCCTTTATCAAAGAAGTTATGTCTTATGATGTTTGCTGCTTCTAGGCATTATTCTTGGTATTCTGATGATAGTTGCATTAATGTTTGGGTGGCAGAAAAGGAGCGAACTTTGTGGGATTTTCTCCATACAAATTTTTAGTATATAGTTACTACTCACTGTCTTCTCTGACCTAGATTTGACTAAACATTATTTAATTTTATCTCTGAGAGATCTGAGTAATGACAATACCAAACTGTAATCTACACGAGTGGTTTTACTTGTAATTATTGAATCCGGGAATTTCCAAACGTGGTTTAACCCGTACCATCGAACATGACACGTAATATGGTGGTATGGAACTGCTTTCTATCACGATTTCATAAAATTCAGCATACAATTGGGAAGAAATTTATTTCAATTAAATAATAATTGATTTCATTCCTAGTTTTTTCTAAATAATGGATAATTTAAATATTCAAACGAGATTCATTTGTTTTTGCCGTGAGTAGCTGACAAATTTTTAGCTGGATGTGTCACTTAGCAAAGTACATAAAAAGTCAACTTTTACCATGTTCAACTAATTTAAAATTTAATAATTTTTCACACACTGTCAGTAGGTAAAATACAACAACATGAACATCACACATTCATGTTATTAAGATTTTTTTATGAAAATTTAGTTTCAAATAAAATATTAATTACTAATAGAACGAAAAAAATAAACAAACAAAAAAAATTATATTTGATAAATAAAAAAAAAAAAATTTAAAACGTTCTTGAATAATTTAAATATTTTTATTTTATTTTGTTTTGCTTCATTTTTTGCATAATTAATTAATTAAATAAAAGTTTGAGATGCTATTTTTGCATAGGAAGAATGAAATTATTTAAAATAGAGAATGGTTTCGAGTTAAACCTTAAAATATAATCAAAAACTAATTACTAATCTGCACTATATACCTTACTTCATGATATACGTTTTTATGTTCGGCTAAGTGACATGATATAGTTTTTTGATGATGAAACATTTTAATACGAACTTTATTTTAAATCAACTGTTTAAAATAATTTTTTCATATTAAATCCTAAATATCTAAATACCAAATATTACAACTAAACAATATCATAATAATCTAAAACCAACAAAAAATAATTATAAAATCCGTCGTATACACATAAAATATGTACCGAGATTACATACGTACCTAACATACATTGAAATATATTTTTGTAGTAAATTTAATTTTAATTTTACAAAACTATACAAAATTAAAAAAAAATTTTGTCATATATTTTGATAACATCTTATACATTGTGATATGCAGTTATTTCATATAGCAACATATAATCGAGATTAAAATTTTTTGTATTTGAACAGTTCATATACATATATTATGTTTATGCTGTTTTTATGTTATGTAATTTAATATTTTGATTTCCGAGTTTTTTGCCGAATTTCAACTATATATATATGAAAACTAGAAATATTATAATTAAAAATTTTCATTAGCAAAAATATTATAAACAGTCGTTGGTGGATTTCTGGTAAATTTCAGCAATCCAATTGTGAGGGGTAACTTTAATTCATGAAATTTTTAACTTTTTTTATAACATTTTTTTCAGCAACGGAGAAAAGCCGATAACTAATAACTGTGGCTTGAGAGCACGTGACACGTTGAAAATACCAAGACATATTTTTTTTGGACAATGGCCTCATTCTGGTAATTCTTTGGCAATAAGGAATTGGGGAAAAAATTATTATAAATTTTAAATATTTCCAATTCATGGAAAAATATTCCCATTTTTATTTTGTTTTCATAAAAACTACCACTAACTGTTTGCCTTTGTATGACAGAAAAAACTAGTTTTAACAGAAATTATAAGTACGAGGCGACGTAGCGTGTATTGCGTGTCATTCCTTATTTCTTCTAGACATTTTTCCTCGCAAGTAGTAGTTTCATGGAAAAGTTTTCTTTTCTAGGTGATTCTAAATAAATCATTTTGGTTTAAGCATTACTCTTGGTATTCCAAATATACTTGTCATGGCAAAATCTTGTTTACTTATTTTTGGAATCTATATCACAAATAAAATTGTAGGGCCTTTTACAAGTATCGTGGACTCTGCGTATTCTATAGCTTCTATCTCATTTCTGTGTGAAAAGTTTCGATTTGAACTAAACGTCTAATTTCTGCTTTGTCTAGAAGGTTCGTGTTGATTATTTTACCCTTAGCCAATTGTGTAGCTCTGATAATGTTTCAGTTACTTCTTTAATAGTTTCTGGACGGTGAAGTAGTATCTGAGTATTCGTAAATCGAGTGGACAATTTCGTTGTATTATCTAAGAATGTTATCTGCAATGTCCATTAGGGTGGGATTGATTTGGTATTATTCGTTAATGCTCACAAAGATTTTTTTTGGCTATTGACAATTTGATTTCAGCCTGTAACATATGTTGATCGCGCTACCCATTTACATGATGTCCCAACCCAGTCAATTGATCGTCTGGCTATAGTGTTTCTTGATTTTTTAGTTGATAATCTGTCAATTACGTCTTCGCAGCTAGTCAAGTTGATGACGTGAACCATTTTTTTTCTTTTTTTTTTTGATAATTCGTCGGGATCCTTAATTGTGACCGAAGTGGCACTATTCTTGGTTCCTTATGTAAATAGAGACTTATGTAAATAAAGAATTGGCAAAAATATTTTCATAGCATTTTTGCCCAAATTGTGTTTTTCTGGCCTACTGAAGGAATAAGTTTAGTATAAGAAATTTCAAAGAAAGTTAATCGGGAAATTTTTGTCCCATAAAATTTTTAGTATGCCAGAAAAATACAATTTAGACAAAAATTCCGTATGCCCAGGGAAAGCCAGAATAGTGTCACAGTGGGTTGTCATACTTCTAGATGTTTATTAACGTTGGTAACGTCCAAACAAAGGAGTTAAAAAGTAAAAGTCCAATGGGATTGAAATTGAATTGAAAAAAATATTGAAATTCGAATTTGAATTGAGATAGTTTGTAGATGTAGAAAATGAACTTCAGTTATCCTTTTGCCCATGGTTTAATTTCACATTTATTTGTATCCTGAAGATTATTGTTGCAGTTTATTAGTTAACTCTGTTACTTTGCGAACCATTGTTTCTCTTAATCGTGTTGTTCTTTTTGAACTCCGTCGCTCTTTTTAGTTCTGTGAAATCTTGAGTGTCGCTAAAATTGCTGATCCAGATTCTATTGTCATGAATTTTATGCACGGAACGTTTAGATTGGAATGATTGTGTTTAAGTGTTCCACCTTCATCACACTTGGTTGCTTTGGATGTTGTGGCATTGGGGGTATACTATACTGTCCTTATAGTTGATTTATGTATTTTATAATTGTTCGAAAAAATTTGGTTTACAGGAATTTTGACCGTTTTATTGAAATCCCTCTTGTGTATTGTATGGTTTCGGAGTTGAGATTTTGGATTTCCAGGCAACTGTCAGTATTAGAATAGTGAGCATTATTAATATTTCGACTGACAACCCACCTACAAACTCGTCTCTTCGTCGTATCCGTTTTTTAGTTTTCCATTCTTACTTTATTTATTACAAGTAACAATTGGTGGTTTTCATAGAATTTGACTATGTCTGAACTTTCTTAGGTTAATTTTCTAAGCTGATTTTCGAGCGTACGTTGGTCTCTTTTTCCTGCATATTGAAGTGACAGACATTTCTTAATTTCACTCCAACTTACATTGAAGACGTTATAAAATATAAGGGCTGAGTTTTCAGTCCCTCCAAACTTCTATTTCTGGCATATACTTTGAAGATTTGTGCTATCGGTTTACTTGCAGCACAATTTATCCATGATACGTAGTGCACCGGGTTACCGCCCAAAATGTTTAACTCTGGGAGTTTCCTTATTTTCTGAAAATCGTTTTCGCCTCTTGGCACTTGTGGTACAATATGGTTAACTATTGCTTGTTCCTGGGGTTCAATTCATTCCAAATTTCTTTCGATTTGCGATTTTCTTTCGATTCTTTCAATGTGTGCATGAGTGCTCCGGTCAATTTAACAATGATACCTCGTTTTTATTATTAGTGTTATTAAATATACCTTTTGCTTTATTTATTATTCTTTACCATTATTTTAATCAAATTTCATTATTTAAAGTTTATTTAGATTACGTTGGGCATCGAAGATTTCCGTTTCTTCGCACTGTGTTTTTAAAAGTACGTTTCTATACGGATTTGCATTCCTATCGATTTGCGTTCCCGTGGATCTTCGTTTCCGTGCATTTTTGTTCCCGTGGATTTGCGTTCCTCCCAGTTGTGATTTTTTTTTTAAATGTGGTTCTATTGATTAGCGCGGAACGTTTATATTTGTAATAATCCTATTTATATTACGATAATTTACTCCCAGTTTAGTTATTTTTCACTGTTTGTACTTAATTTACTTAAAAATTACAGATTATAGGCGCCAGTAATCAAAATTAGATTCTGAGAGATTAAAAAATTAATTTATTTCAAAATAAGTACATTGGTAAACAACGTGTATTTCAACTCTAAATTTTTAGAATTGAAAATTTCCGGTTTTTAACTAAAATTAATTTTAATTTTAGTTAATGTTTTATGATACATAATAAATTAATTTATAATGATGGAAATAAGTTTCAAAATATGTTATTAACTGGTTTCGATATACATCCGAGATTTTGGGTGATTCACCATTTATAGTGTAACCTGGTAACCTGGGTTGCTAACATAGATGTTTGTGAATACTCCTCACGTCAAGCGCGTATCTAATGCTCTCCGTTAGTTTTCAAGCATTATGTTCACAGTTTCCTATTGACGGTGAACGCGCATTTTTCGCCACAACCATCCATGACGTTCGCTCGAGCCTGCATTGGTAGATATGTCCCCCAAAATGAGGCTGTTTCGTAAAGTTGGTTTTGCGGGACAGATTCGGAAAATTTGTTTCGAGGTTCATCGCTTACTCTGCTATATTAAAATAAAATCTATTGTGTTTCATGTATGATTTATTCTACCTGGAACCGCCTTGTAATTGGAGGGTAGCTTATCTAATCTTTGCAATTTAATTTGGCTATAATTCAAAGACGAATGAATATTTTTCAAAGCGGTTTGTTTTTTTGTAAAGAGTATACATTGCCAATGCCATTAAGTTTGGACTACTTTTTCATTTAAATGACTTTTACGGCACTATAAAACCCCATTCTGTCAACCCAATTGTTTAGAACATTTTAGATTGTATGGGGCTTATATATCTCATCAATGGCAATTGATTTGATTTTTGAAGTCTTGGATAGTCTCTGTGTGGTTAGCGTAATACTTATCCTCAACGACTCCCCACCGAAAAAAAATCCAATGGAGTCACGCCGCGGCTTCGTGGTGGCCAACTGAAATCTAGTATACGGCTGATTCTTCGCTCTCCGAAGACAGTGTGCAAAAGACCGATTGTTGCGTGTGCTGTGTGGCAAGTTGCGTCATCTTATTAAAACGGGTGTGTCCTTCCCTTAATTTCTGGGTGACAAAAAATCGTATTTCATGACATGAAAAGATAATTTTTCGGTAAAAATGATAATCTTCTACCAAGCATTTCATAGCCCTATAGCCGCGAAAAGGTTGCAGATGGACTTTTTGCTTCAGTTTTTGCACTAAATGAATTTTGTACGATTTTATACCGAGGGATTTATGCACAATTCTCATCACAGAACTGCTTGAAATGTTCAATTTTTGAGCACGATGGCGAGTTGGTGGACGCTCAGACACATTCTGAGCAACATCTGGAATGTTCTTGCTTGTACAAGGCTTACCACTTTGAAAGTACGTTTTCAATATTACCCAATTTTATTCAAGTTTAAAGTGATTCATTTTATAAATGTCAAACATTAAACTAATTTTCCGTCATAACACGATCACTAAGTGTTGCCAAACCCAAAATAACCGGTAATTGAAATTGCAAACGCTAGAGGGGCCACCCGCTACTTATGATGTATGCATATTGAGGAAAAAATTCAACGGAAGATAACGTGGACCTCCAGTGCAGAAACACGGTGTATCAAATAAAATCTATCCATATACATGCCTATAGTAATGATATGGAATAGGAGTCAATCGATGAGTTCTGCAACCCAACAAGGGGTTAGAGGTGTTTTCATTTATATCGTAGATCAGATGACGGAAAACACTTTTGCATTTTGCCTCTGATGGGATTCGAAACCGGAAGTGCCCGGTAAGATAAATTCATGTTATTGGATCTCTTCGAATCAAAGGCTATGACGATTATTATTCGGTTAAAATTCTTAAAAACATAAAGTATGAAGCCGATGTGAATTTTTAGAAAAACATTTTATTTTCCGAAACTTATAATTTTGGCAGTAGTTTGTGTGAGGGCCGAGCATTGTTAATATAATAACATTGTAAATATAATAATAAAGTTTGTTTGTAAAAAGAAATCAAATTTTGTGTATCTCATTAACATGAGAAAGACTTTCAATAATTAAAACGGACGTCGTGCCAGCTTATGGCGGATTACACATTTCTCTGAGATTGGCTCACATAGTGGTTATAAAGGTTTAAAAAAACACATTTGTTATTTGATTCAATTTTTTTTTTAGTACAGTTTAATTCATAGAAATTTGTTTGGCTTAAACGTGAAAAATGATATCTCGAAAGTGATAGCCATACCCTGCTTCGCATTCACTCATGCTCGTTCTCATAGAGTTTCCATAAATTTTCTCAAAATTTCAGGTGTTACAGCCAGGATTTCATTTCGAGTTTTGATTTTCAGTTCTGATATGGTCGCTGGTTTATTGGCGAGCACTATTTCTTTCAAAGAAGCCCAAAGAAAAATGTCTGAACCGGTTAAATCTGGTGAACGCAGCGGTCAAGTGAACTAGTTTCATTTCGTAATTATTTGCTTACCAAACATATCTCATAACCGAGCCATTGGATCACTTGCAGTATGGGGTGTATAGCTCTATTTTGTTGGAGCCATAGCTTTGGAGTGTTTTGCATAGCCGCCTTTAAAAAAAAATTCAATTGTGAATTATCATCGGGATTTCCTTCAACTATTGCTCGTAGCGAAATCGCAAATTCAAGAGCTTTTTGGTAGCCTGTCAGTGTTTAATTTTGAACAGGCTGAATTTTATATGTTGCGTTGAACGTCTCTTTGGCAACGTTTCTGGACTATTCTACACGTTGAATATTATCATCCATATACACGTACGTCATCTGCCGGAACTTGAGGTATTCCTTACGGCATCTTGTTACTAAAAATTTGCAACCAGACGGTTGATTGTTGGTCTAGATGGTACATAACGCACATTATAATACCTTCGATAAGCATGAGAAGTGACCGTTGGTTTTCATAATAAAATTCAATTATTTTAATTCTCTGTTCTTCGGCTTATTGCTCCTTTATAAATTATTCAAGTATAATTCTTTACAAAATTCTGAAAAACATGAACTAGTAACCTCACTAAGTTTGCCCTTTGACTTGCAAAGCTTTTGTCTCAGTCGACCATGGATATTAATTAGCAAATTACAAAAGTTTGGGTTATTATAAATCATAACGTTGCATGATGATTCAAAAAGAGTTAGTAGCTGGTGCAAATTCTGGTCGTGGAAGTTCACGAGCGTTATGCTTTGCCTGGGCCCACTGCCAACTTGAACTTGATATTTCTGTGTGATCTCCATATCAACAAGCATTCAAAGCAAATTGGCATCAATCTACCTCACTAGGAACATGTTTCACTATACACATATTTGAAAGGTGTCATAATTATCAAATAGGCGCACTTCATAATACAAGAAAACAATTAGAGGAGAGACCTTAATGACAGGAAATGTTTTGCTGAGGCACATCAATTCACCATATATCCTGGAAAATATCGAATGTACATTCCAATCAGAATTACTCGGGAAATTAAATAAACCACGGGTCTCGTTTTCTGCACATTCTGCACTCTTATTGTCTTTAGATCCCGAATGATTCATCCGAAATATTCATTAACTTCTTAATATTCGCTGCAGTTTGCCGTTTGGATCAAAAATTTGTCGATAAATGCCCTCATAAAGATATCTGGTTTTTTGCAATTATTTCGTTCCTTTAATTTATATAAAGCTCTCATATTGTCTCTGTAATGATGATATAACAAGGTAATTTTTCACATTTTACAACTGACCCTTGATATACTGACGCTTTTGTACAGGATTCAGTGGGTTAACTCGAGTATAGTAGAGCACTCTAACTATTTCCATGTCTAATTACATGTAGTTGTATATATTATGCGTTATAGGAAATATTTGGTTTCTGTATTTGCATTCCCCTATACTTAATTACAATCAATAGGAGCATAAAGGGGGACAAAGGAAAGTTTATTTAAATATTCATTTCATAATATTCAAAACAATATTCACCTGGTTGGGTTAGGTCATGTTTCCCATTTAATATTATTTTTATCCTGCGGCTTACAAAAATAATATGGTTTTGTATGGATTCTTCTCCGGCGTATAATTTCTATACATCCATCTCAATATATACACAATAATAATTCCTTTCCTTTTGATATTCAAATAAAAACTTTAAAATATAGGACTTTGTATAATTAATAACAACGAAAATCTCAAATTTCATTTCATAATTGTGATAATCTGCTGCTCTGTACACTCCGTGCTGTATATAATCGTTACCGTATAGGTAACAAAGGCATATATAGACGATTTATATAACGTCTCCGTTGCAGTCATCCATATATAGAATTTTAGATTTTTGAACTTTCCGGGGTCTATACCCATTGAACCGTACCACCGTACTGTGGTATGGGGTACACAAAGTCGTTCGTCGTTCTGTTATTATTGTTGTTAATGCTCGTACATATTTGCTTTTTATATTTATTGTTCACACAATAATTTTTATATCGAAAACAGAGGGATGATTTTACGATTCAATGTTTTAGGTATATATATATAATACGGTAGTAAGTTAAGGGATATAAAATCATCATTTATGATTGAAATTATTTATAGCAGATGTTTTCTTTTTTATATATTTTTGATTAAGTTGACGATTTGTGAGTGCTTCGCAAAGTATTCATTTCTATCCCCATTCAAGCAAATTTTTACTTTTTTTTTTAAAAACCATACAGCATGGGTAATAAAAATTTATTAAATGCAGCACACCTCCAGGTTAACATAATGATCTGCTGCAAAGTATTCGTTATTTATTTGATTGATAACAAGGATATATTTATGATAATGTACGATCTCCTATACTTATATATACACAAATATATGGGGGAGCTCGATACCCTTCAAAATGAATAAGCGACGCATATTCTTGCCTTAAGTAAAAAATTATTCAATTGAATCAAATTGAATCTGACAGAATATCATTAGAGTTGGATGGCAATTTCCTTTTGGTATGTCACCTGCGTTTCGAGATGAATTTTTTATTCCTGTATACAAAAGGGGAATTGAATGCCGTTAGGCCAATAATTAAATTAAGTAGTCATCCAGAGATGATTCGTTTTATTAAAACTCGTGCACATCATGTTCGTTGTAACCATAATTTGCCCTGTTTTGATTTACCTGAGGAAACTTAGATTTTCTTAAGGTTCTGCTCGGTGCTTTTATTTAAATAGACTCAAGTAATTTTGGTGAATCGATTTGATCCAGTAAGATGTTTTCAATACAAGAACACTTCAAAGCTTCCATCTATCCTCCAGGGTTGTCCGAGTTAAGGCTCTACATTTAGTGAGTAGTTCTTGCTAACCTTCACGTAAGACGATAACTATTTGACATATTTTGAGCAACCCTTCCAAGTTAACTAGCCTAGATTCTCCTTTTGGATACAGTCTTTGTTACAAATATGTTACTTGTAAAAATGACACCAGCTATTAAAAGCATACTCAATTTGGGATTTTACGTATGCGAAGTTCAATCTTTAAATTGTCTCTATGTCTTCTCCTAGGTCTTTAAATTCAGATACTTTTTGTAGAGTGGTACGATCCAAATGGTATTTTTACACAACAGGATCAGTTTTTCGGTGAAAAGATATGGTTTTACATTTCTTGATGTTGAGAGTGAGAATAACACCAATTTACTGTAATAGGATGTCAATATTTTGTTGAAATTTGTGGATGACAGTTGATGTTCTGCATTGTTTTAAAGATTTTAGGGCCATCTGCAAATATTGTCCTCTATGGATAATGAACTATTGCGGCGATTTCATTAACAAAAATGGTGAAGGTTCGATGGCCAAGTATTAAACCAGAAGCCCTATTCCTGAATACGATACGAAAACGAGAGTACAAGATTCATATTTGAATTGAATCAGATTCGTACAGTTTTTATTTAAAATTGAATAGGAATATTGTACTTTCGTTTTCGTATCGTATTCAGGAAAGGGCTCCAGGTTACAAACGAACTGCAAAACCCAAATTTATTCAAGCATTCTAAGGTTTTATTAATGACTTCGAAGGCCTTACAAAAATCGGTATATACCACATACACCTATCTGTTTGTGATTTTCAATTTGATTTATCGGGCTGCTGGTGAACTGAATAAGATTGGTTTAAGGTGATCTTTTTGGTATAAATCCATGTTGATTTAATGATATGTATCGTGATACCACGGTCTGGAATGAATTGCAAAGAAACAGTTTAATTAACATCAAAATGTAAGTGGCGGCCGATCACATTTATACTCCAATTATTGGGCTAACAATATAATTAGGAGCTGCAGGTCTCTTTGTTCATGGACGTCTCGTCGTAGATTTCACAATAATTGGATGAATATTCTAAAGATGAGCTTTACCGGCCGTACATAAAAATTGATCATGCAACAACATGCTCTTAAATTTTTTAAGTTTATTAATGGTGTTTTTTTTATTATATTGGAGAGATCAGAGAGATAAAAAGAAAGCGTTTTCCGTTTTTTTATTTTATCGGATCAATCAGATAAATTTTTTAATTGGAAATATTTAAACCAAAAATATGACGGACGGTATGGAAAATGGTAATTAACAAATTAATTTGTAATTATAATTTATATTAATTTATAATTATAAATAAATTAATTGTAAAATTAATAATACGCTAATTTAATAATAACAAATAATTGTTCGTGGTAGACACCCAAATTAAATGGACCTCAACAAATATATTATTTTTTATTAAATGAAATAAAAACGGAGTTCAATAATCTTCAAAATGTTATAATATGGTACCTGTGTGTTTTTGACTATTTTCGTCAATACTAACATATTTTGCTCCATTTTTATTTTAATTTGTACTTTTATATATTACTCGTATAATTTGCTTTTATTATGTTGACGTTTCACAAGTCATCACTTCGGCTGAAATGTCAATCGGTTGTCTAATATTCAGTGGACTTTACATATTTTTAGTAGAGCGTATAAAAATCGGTAAAAATCCTTTTCATATAAAATATTATCAGATTTGTCAGATAAATTATCTCTCTGATTTATATGATAGTTCGAACACAATAAAAAACAGGCCATAATTTGACCTAAAAGATATTTTAATATCTGGTAATTTTGACAAGTAACTGTATCTTTGCAAAAGTCAATATGAGAATTTAAAAGTTTTAACAAGATTTTAGTTTCTGCTATCAACCTAAGTCGTAATAGATTTTTATTGTCAATTTAAACAATTTAATTTTATATTAAAACACCAAATTATTTTGTATTGTTTTATTCTGTTCTCTCGAAAATAAAATTTAAACAAAAATTTACATCTCAAAATGTGCTCAATTTATTTTGTTTTCATTTCATTTTTTCATTTCGGACTCAAGGACAAAAATTTTATGTCGTAGCTGCGATATAAAAATTTTGTCCTTGAGTCCGAAATGAAAAAATAGAAATGAAAATAAAAAATTTAAGGGAATTTTTGAGCTGTAGATTTTTGTTTAAATTTTATTTTCCAGAGAACAGAATAAAACAATACAAAAAAATGTTGTGCTTTAATATAAAATAAAGGTTTAAATTACCAATAAATATCTATTACGACTTAGTTTGATACCATTGATACCAGAAACTAAAATTTCGTGTAGCATGGTTCTATCATTTTTTTTTGTGAATTTTGTTACACATACATATACATTATCTATTACGACTAGTTGGCCTTGAAAAAAATACCAAATACCAGAAACCTTGTGTGGAATTTGGTAATAGCTGGTTCCACATTGGATATCAAAGAAACGATTTTTTTTCATAAAATGTAATAAATTAATATTTATATGTGGTTTTTGTTGCACATTTTTCTTATTAACCGCCATCCAGGTTTACATGTTGTTGTGAATAAATCCCATCCAAACAAAAAATATCATTCATACTGAAGATATGAAGAATAGTTGTCAGCTGTTCTTCGCAGGAATATTTTACCATCTTTGACCCATAAGTATTTGAAATTATGATCATGCTGTAATATTTTGGCTTTTTGGCTTCCTTATACAAATTGGATTGAAATTTGGTAAAATGTTGCATAACATAACAACCAGCTTGCTTAGAAGATAATGAATTTTAAATTTGGATAGTACAGTATTTTTCTCCTCAATATAATTTAAGGTGATTATGAACGAGTCTCTTAACGTAGATTTGATTTTCGGATTATGATTCATTTTTTGTATTTTAGTGATGTGTACATCATTGGAAACCTTTTTGATAGTGTGCAAAATGTAATCATCAACAGCAGGGACTTTAACCGACAAACCACACATGATGATATTTTTATCCAATTTTCGCTGTAGAGGCATATAGAGCTGAGCCTCCAGTAAATTTAGGCGTGCATGTAATTTCAGGTAAGACCCTTCCAAATATTGACATTTACCAGTTAATGCTGCATTTTCTGTAGCAATGTTTTTACCTTCCGTTCTGATTGCATCACTTAGTTAATAAATAAATTATATATATATATATATATATATATATATATATATATATATATATATATATATATATATATATATATATATATATATATATATATATATATATATATATATATATATATATATATATATATATATATATATATATATATATATATATATATATATATATATATATATATATATATATATATATATATATATATATATATATATATATATATATATATATATATATATATATATATATATATATATATATATATATATATATATATATATATATATATATATATATATATATATATATATATATATATATATATATATATATATATATATATATATATATATATATATTTTTTCTTTTATATTTAATTTAATAAATTGAACTTAATAAAAACTATTTGAAAACTAGTAACTGATTTTTATTATTAAATTGGGCGTCAATACTAATTAATCATTTCAACTTTATATTTTTATATTTCATTTTTTGTTTTGTTTCTTTTTTTTTGCTTAAATGTCAAACAAGTCCGCACAATTCAGTTAATACGAGTAAATAATAATGAGCATGTTGACGGAATTTTGTCTATCGATATAGGATATTTGGTTCTAATCATTCAGAATAAACATTTTGCGACACGCACTTAGTTTTATGCCCTGTCCCGAATGAACCGTCTTATACTCATCAATATAATCAGTGTCATATTTTTAAAGCTGTTTTAAGGTTCACATTGAAATGCAACCTTGCAGTTTATGTCACTGTCACGACTTTGCATGTCACTTTCATGTCACATCCTTTTCAATACGGTGTGAATTTATAATCCATTTAGATTTATGTTTTTCCATTGGTAAGGAAAGCGAATTAATTTTTTCAAACATTTTTGGTTCAGCATTACTTCTGTGACGTTGGAGCAGAAAATTTTAGTTTGAGATCTATCTATTGAAACAATTGTTATCTAAATCAAACTCGACCATTATTTCTCAATCATAGCCGCAGCTGTAGCTATTTCCTGAGTGGAGATAAAGATCTAGCAAAATAAGGCTATCTACCAACTGTTTGGCAATAAAGCTTTGATAATTCGTGAATAATATGCATCACTAAAGCTAACAGAACCCATCCAGAACAGCATTACAAGACACCATTAAAAATTAGAGTCTAATAGTAGGCGCATACTATTTAAAAAGGTTGGAGTCCACCCCTTCCAATTAAAATGATGGGTTCTGCTAACTTTAGAAAAAGTTCGCAGAAGGCATATCAAAAAATGGCTTAAAACAATTGCACAATTTTAGACTAATTTTATGCTAATTAAAAGCCCTATTATTTTTGTTTCTTTCGTTAAACAAAAGGATTAGGCTTTTTCCAAAGCAAAACCCAAAACGAAAGTCGAACTAAAACCGAATTTTGAACACCAGACTAGATCAATTGACATACGAATAATTAAAAGGCTCATTATGGCCTAAACAAATGCTCAATTAAAAAATTTTGGTTTCCAATCGTTCTTGACCGAGCTTTAGGTTACTTAATTTAAAGAAAGCTGAACCAAAATCGAAAACTGGACCAAAATCAAAATTAAAACACAAAATAAGCAATTTAATTATAGGCAATAATAAGCCTAAAATTATTTGTATGTCAATTGATCTTGTTTTGAGTTTCTTATTTTGGTTTTGGTCCCATTTTTTATGTGGGTTCTTAGAATAACTTGAACCCTTTTTTAATAATGAGTAGAGTCTAAAATTTTTAGTAATAATTTATTTAGGTCATAATGAGCCTAAAATTAATAACATGTCAATTGATCTTCTTTTGCATCCTAATTTCGGTTTTGGTCCGATTTTCAAATTGTGTTCTGCTAAAACTAATTTTCCTATAGCTTGGTTAAAAACCAGTGGAACAAGAAATTTTTTAAAATTAGGCCATATTGAAAGAGCCTTTAATTACTTGGATGTCAATTGAGCTTGTTTTGAGTTTCAATTTTGGTTTTGGTCCTATTTTCGGTTAGGGTTCTGCTTTAAATTAATTTAAATTAAATCTCTACTGTGAAAAATACTTTTGAGAAAAGTAAACAAATAGCACTGGTAAGTCGTTTATGAGACAACTTTTACAGGAAAAAAGGATAACAATAAAGTAATCATTCCGTTTGTAGAAATCTGATTTTTTAATAATTTTGCATTGTTATTTTAAAAGCAGTATTTAGATTCAACGACCAATTAAAAAGACTCCGTACAAACTCCGGCCCTAAGCCATAGATTTAATTAATTTTGAATGGAACGAAGTATAATTTATGCAGCGAAGTTTGAAGGTTTATGTTTCAGACGTGGTAACATGGATTTCGACAGTTGAATTATGATCTCTCAAAAAATTAATGACTCCAAGCTAAATCGCTCTGATACGGCCAACGCGGGTTCAAAGTATGCATTTGATTTTGAAACTACAATATATGTAAAATTTACTTACCGCTACGATTTTCTTGGAGTTTTCTCAATAATAGTACAAGAAGCACTCCACTGCTTGCAAAACAAAAATGATGTTATTGGTTGCTTATGCTTTACATTGATATAAAACCCGTAGAATCCAAATCACCCAAAATTACGAGAGATTTGGTAACTTGGTGATGCCTAATCTCTGGTGTGCCAGAATGCATTCTTTGGCATCAGACTTAAAATAAATTGCCTTAAAATGTGCTTCTAAAGTCGCTGAAATATTGGTGGAGTAGGTAAAAGTGCAGAACGTACTTTCAGCGATTCAATCGATTTCAATCGCTTGTTTGTCGAAATTTTGGTACTTTTGATTTCCTGCCTATATTATTCCTAATAAATATATATATTGGTCAAGAACGAATGGAGCCTAAAATTTTTAAATTTGCGTTTATTTAGCCCGTAATCCGCTTAAAACTATATTTGTATGTCAATTAATTGAGTTTTGCGTACTTTAAATTAGTCAGCTTTAAATTAAATGACATAAAGCTTTATCAAGAATTAGTCAACATTTTTTAATGGAACTTTTATTTAGGCCATAATGAGCCGTTAATTATTTAAATATTTTTTATCAGCAGAACGTGTCGGGTTAGTTGCAAAGGATGGGTCACAAAATTTATTAATTGGGGTTTGCCAGCTTTAGGGACTTAGTAATAAAGACATTATAGAACTTTAAAAAGTGAACGATTTCTTTTATTGAGTTTTTTTTTTTTGTTTTTTTTTTTTTAAGAAAGTATTAATTATCCAATGGATTTAATGTCCTTTTAATGTCAATTAATACCCTCCTTTTCATTCACGCACACACCCACCCATTCTCCTACTCACACAACTACAGTGTACCATCTGCACATTGCAAGCTCCATGTCAACCTGTACATTGACACGGTGGGTCGGCGCTGAGTTCTGCACTCCATCAGAGGGTCTAAGTTGTGTTTATTAACTTTACCGATCGTAATCGGTGAAGAAAATTCGCTTTTGCATCCTGCCTCTGCTGGGATTCGAACCCAGTACCTCCCGGTCCAAGTGCCGAAGCTGTAACCACTGCACCACTTGTCCGGTAAGTCGTTTTGGTAGTAGTTTCGGTTGCTCTGTGTAATAATTTGCTAATGCTAGAATAGTAATGATGTTTGGTAGTATTTATTAGATAAGATGTTGATCTACCGACGATCCATCGGGATAATAGGGCTCGTTCAAATTCAACCGGCTTGTTAAAAGGATGTTTAATATCTATTTCACATTACTAAATTTTAGGTTTGTAATGAAGTTGAATACGTCTTCCAGAAGATTAACAATACATGAGACATTCAGAGAAAGCTGGAATTTTTATGGATATATGTTCGATGAAGTATAGAGGTGAATATTCGTATTAGATGGATGAGGTCACTGCAATTTTTCATACATGGTTAAAGCAAGCAGCTTTGCTTATCCATGTTGGTACTTCTAGGGCAGCTAGTCTATAAGACTTAAAAGGGATGACATCTAAGCATTGGGAAGAGTTATCACAATTTTCTTTCATTGAAGTAGCGGCTGATTTAAACGGTTTGCTCGTTAATCTGACAATCAATGGTGAAGATGACGCGAGGTGTGAAAGTTGACCTTGAATGTCGGTTTGCGTTCCACAAAGTACCTTTAAACTTGAGGCCTCGCTTTTTTCTCTTTAATCGGTTTTAGTTAATTCTACAAAGAAGAATCCAACATCTATTTCACAAATTGAGTTTCTTACCTGTAATAATTTGTTATCGTGCAAATTCAGGCTCGGGGAATTAGCACGATGATAATGAGCATGAACTAAAGAATGTCAGATACTAGTTGCAAACTACTTTATATCGGTTAAAGGGAGCTTCAAAGTTTAATTGCAATTACCTTAGTATTTCGCAACACTATATAATTACCCTTTATTTTAGCAAATTAAATTAAAATTGTTTGTCTTCCATATCCTGTTGGGAAAAACGAAAATGCGATTGAAGAAGTACTGCTGAATTTTTAATCTAAAACATTTAAATTAAAAGAAAAATGGAAAATAATTGACTTTTCCTAGTGGAAAACAAAATAAATAATTACACAAACCTTTTAATTTAATTCAACGAAATACAAGAACTGGTATATAAACCTTTTATAGAAGGGAAATGACATAGTGAATTAATTTTTCATGGGTAATTACGTAAACAGGAATCAATATAAAGTGAAATCTGTTTGACAAGACACGGTTTTTGTATTACCATGTTTATCGACAAAAAATTTAATCGGTTGGTGGTTTATAGTTTTTAAATCATCCAACCATGTCTTCCTTATTGTCTACCCAAAAAATTTTTTTGAAGATTTCTTCAGTCCTTTGTCTCTTTTATATGAATTTTGTAACTCGCGTATATGTAATAATAAAAGTATCATTGTTATCTTTTTGTACCCAACAATCAGCCAACAAAGTTTTTTTTTGTCGGGTAGTTCTGTGTATGTTTTGTTCTGTATACCGTAAAAAAGAGAACTAAATGTGTGTCTTTATATACACAAGAAAGTTTTTTTGTGTGTGCCTCTAAAATACCATAATAAGCGGCGATACGCATCAGAAAACAGGTAGTCTAGAAAACAAAAATCTTAATGTACCGCAGTATGTAAAAAAAAATTTGTTGTAGGTACATTATGATTGTTTTAAAAGTTGTATTTAGATTTTTATGTTACATAAAACGTAAAGATCTGTTTAAAGTTTTTGAATCTGTTAGCTATATCTGCTAAATTGTTTGACTATGAAAAAAATAAAACTACAAAAATATTTAAGACGAGATTTTTTATAGGAAAATCATGTTATGAGTACAGTTTTGCGGTTTAACTATCATTAAGTATTTATATATTATTTATGTTTACGTTTGCGCAAATATTGTGTAGAGTTTTGAGGCAAAACGCCATTTGAAACTTTGTGGCTATTCGTGTTTGTTCGACCTCCCGGGGTTCGAGGTCATTTAAAAGTTCACACCACATAATTTACCTAAAAAGATAACATTAGAAATTTAGTATGAGAGTAGCTTTTTAAAATTATTTCCAAAATTATTATTGCTCAGATTTATTCCAAGTATATTCAGGAATCTACTCGTCAGAAAGTATGCTTATGTATATTGAAGGATAAACAAACATTCTTGAACTTTTTATTACTTTTACTTTTTTTAAACGAAAATATAAATTATCAAGCTGATTTAAAGTCCTTTGGCGATCAATTATTACTCATTTTCTATTTATGCACACATCACTCATTCATCTATTCACACAATTACAGAATATTACCTACAGATTGCAAGCTCCATGGCAACCTGTGCACTGACATGGGCGGTGGGTTGGCGCTGAATTCTGCACTCCGTCTTAATTGTGTGATGACGAAAATTCGCTTTGCTTTCAGTCCAAGTGCCAAAGCTTTAACCACTGCACCATTTGTCCGGTGAACTTTAAGTTTTAAAATTCAGCTACTGATTGGTTACACATTTTATTTGATTGAAATAATGACTGTTTGTTCTAATGGACCATTAGGTTCCATTTGGACGCAGATGAATTGCTTGGCATATCGTAATAATAGTTTTGTACTCTGCTATAAATTTAATTTTTATCGTTTGTTAGAAACGTTCAATTTATTGTGGGATGCCCAATTTTTGGATGTTTTTCCTGAAAAGGAAAAACATCCAAAAATTGGGCATCCCACAATAAACATAATTCATACAACTGACGTCCGCTCCACAAGACACAATCATCATCCAAGAATTGTTTTGATGACAGTATAACTTCCTTTCATGTTATTATTTTTTATTTGTTGGTGGGTCTATTCCATTACGGAAGGAACTACGTTGATTTTGTTTTTTATAATATTTGCAATCTGTTTTTGACTGATATGTTTTTGGCGTCCCGCTACGCGCGGCGATCAAATCAAGGAAGTACGCTGTAGGTTAAAAAGTGGAATATATGTTTTTTTTATCATCTGATAAAGATCGTTGAGTTTAATAAACAAACCTGTGATGGAGTGCAGGTTTGCGCTTCGACTCATCTTCAATGTTAGTGCACAGGCTGAATTGGAGCTTACAGCGTGCACATGGTAAGCTGTAATTGGTGAATAAGTAAATAGGTGGTTTAAAAAAGCCTCTGTGGTTATTTTTCAATGGTTGCATGGTGTGCTGCTTCTGCGAATCTCTTGATCTTTAAATCGATAACGGATCGTTCAATTTATTTTTGTAGTTTAGAACACATTACGTCTTATTTTAGCTGGCGCTAAACAAAGTACAAGGTATGTATTTCATAAAGGGATTTATCCACATAAAAACGCTCTTAATGTAAAACTTGTTCGAGCAATTAAAGCCTTTATGATATAATTGTTATGAATGGTCTGAATTATTTTATTTAAGTTTTTTTCGGCTTTTTAGACAAAATATTATGATTAGGTTTTTTTGGATTTGGTGATATAATTCGCAAAATCGATAATTTCTAGTGTTGTGCCATATAGGTACAAAGCAAGTGTGGAATTTTTTCAGTTTGGTCGTTGCAACCAACTTTTTATCGGCACGAAACCAAACTTAAGGAAGTTTTCATTTTTGTAAGGGTTGTGTATCTTCGCACAAGTAACCTGCTGTAAAAAATGGAGGGAGAGGGTCTAAACTTTGTTATTCAGATCATTTCTTGTCCCGTAATTCATACGAATCGGTCGTATATGAAGCCGCCTAAAGCTTCGAAAACGCCTCTAAAATATGGGTGTGTTTCTCCGCTAAATCCATTAAAAGGCCCCTCAGTAAATAAAAAAATTATCACATACAGAATTTTTTTTTCGATTTTAGCTTTCTTTAACATAATAAATTACTACATTAGAATTAAGCGATTTAATAAACAATTCGGTCAAATAAGACTGGTTGAAAGTGCTTTTAAATCACATAATGACCTTATTATTTCGTTTTGACGTAGTTGGCTATACCGATATATGACATTACCATGTTCTGACCACCAACATAAAACACAATAATCAAAGGGGTCTCGCTTATGCTACCTTATTTTTCGTAATTATGCTCATATGGCAGTATACAGGGTGGCTGAGACCAAGTGTTACCAAATGAAAACGCTGTAATTTTTTTAATTTTGATTATTTTTTATTGAAATTTCTTGGAATATGTTAAAAACATATTTCATTTTATGAAAAACATGTTACTGCTCGATATGACTTCCTTTGGCTCTGATTATTTGATTCAGTCTTCCATAGAAAGCATTGCATGCTGAGCGAACGTGATGAGATTCCAAAAATAGTCTTTTCTGATGAGAAAATTTTCACCACACGGAAAAAAAAAATCCACTGATTATCACAAAAAACAGGGATAATAATCACTAAAATCTGCTCCACTCGAGTTGTCAATGTTTAACACAGAATGCATTCAGTAATCTTATTATTTTATGAATAGCACAAAATAAATATTGAAATTTACAAAAAACTATAGTAAAACATTTATGACGTCATATCTGGTTTGGTGTGGATATCAAAAAAAGTTTTGTGCTATTCATGAACCATGAACAACTGCAATCATTAAATGTAAGGTGGAATACATACATCTATAAATGAAATTCATTATACAGTTTTGTGGATTTCATTAAATATTTTGTGTTATAGAGTAAAAGAATTACTGAAATTCATTTAAAACGAAATGATAATTATTTCAGAAACTGATGAAAATCACAATAGAGGACACTGATAATTAGAAAACATTATATGAAAATCAGTCAGCTAGCATAATGATACACAGAAGAGATATTGTGAAATACACTCGATAAAATAGTATATATATATATATATATATATATATATATATATATATATATATATATATATATATATATATATATATATATATATATATATATATATATATATATATATGTTTATATATTCAAATTATGTATTTAATAATTTACAACAAAATTATATTTATTTCTTTTTGTAATAATGTAATATATATTTCAATTTATTCAAGTTATACATATAGAGATACAAAAATATATATTTTCTAAATTATATTTTGATAAATATAATCTCTTTTGAATTGAATTCAAACTACTATAAATATTCCATTTATCAACGATACATAATTATACAACAAAAACTTTAAACAGCATATATGTACATGCTTAAGTCTTATAACTTGAAATTTATTAGTTCAATACATTAACTTAAGATTAATATTTCCCCTGATTCACACTTACATACTATTTAACTTATTTTTTAAGTTTTTTGCGGAAGAATGAATGGAGTCATTTTTTATTTCGATGTTATAAAAGTAAATTTGAACAAATTGCCATACCACGTGGCTCGATGAGGGGTATTTTAAATTAAAAATTTGGAATGCTTTGAAGCAGATGTCCATTGCTTTTAAAATTGACGCAAATTTATATTTAATTCCGTCAACGTATAATATTATATGTTCCGGATAGGATACACTTTTACCGATAACGGCAATGAATGGCTGAATTGTTTCATTTCCATTTAACAGCTTATCGAAATACTGTTCTAAACCTTCAGCCGTAGTACAGCAGTAAATAAACGAATTTTGACATTCTTTTATAGAACATCTTATTTTTCGTTTTATTCCATTCTCGTTTATAGCTTCTTTAAATGGATTGTTTTT
Organism: Nephrotoma flavescens; assembly: GCA_932526605.1. Taxonomy (NCBI): domain Eukaryota; kingdom Metazoa; phylum Arthropoda; class Insecta; order Diptera; family Tipulidae; genus Nephrotoma; species Nephrotoma flavescens. The sequence continues at coordinate 312,577,019 of OW052220.1, forward strand.
CAGGATTGCGTGTAGTAGCATAAAAATGGTTCCATATTTTCCATCTGGAGGTACAAAAAAAATTAGTTAAATTTGTGTTTTGGTAGTTAAAATAGGATGTTTTTACGGGTGCTTTATCTAAGGTCGTACAATATTTATTGATAAAACATAATTTGTATTTATAAACAAATCTTGTTGTGAGAACAAAATTTGAACAATATGACAATTGGGTGATTAGGGCTGAGGTGAATGAGTAGGGAAATTTATTTTAATAAACCATCTCCATGAACTTACTGAGAGTTATGCCGGAATCTTCAATCAAATTATCCAACATTATCTTCGACTGTGGATCTTTTATTTGCTCCTTCATAAAAACCACTATTTTATCATAAAAATCTTCTGTGTATACATCGTCAAGCATACGACCAGCATCGTTGTGTTTGATAAAATAATCTATCGAGATCTATAAAACGCTTAAAATTACCAAAAATATTATGTTAATAATTTTCAAATAATACCAATTTATATCCAGTTGATTCTTTGTACTGCGGCCATTTGCACACAATTTCTTTAGTATTATGTTCTGCAATGAACGCGAACCTTTTCGAGGAACAACCCTTCCAGTGCAATATCAATTCATCTATAGATAGCACATCGTTTCTCAATGATTGGTAGTGCTCTTCACCATCAAGCTGTGGTTCCAAATTTACCAATAAATTCTGTTCGACAGTGGCTTTCTTCCATTTCGCAGAACTACCACATAATCCTGTTTTCTTTAAACGAGCTAGCTGATTATGGTATTTAAAATGTAGTTTACCCAGTGGAGATGCGTTTTTTCTTGCTAGGTAATAAAATTCCTGAAAACAGAGAAACAAGTTAATGTGTTGATTTTTCATTTACTGATTTTAAAGTTTTTATAGGGCGTTTAAAAGGATATTTAAAACTTAAATTTTTCGATGATGTTTTGTAACAGAAGTAATATTCAGTTTCGATTTCATAAGATCAAGATAAAATTTCAATCATCTCATCAGGCCATGGCGACTGAATATTACTACGTAATGATTACATTTTGTGTTCTATATTTGTAGAGCAACCGTGTAACCGTAACTGTAGTGAATTATATGACAACTCAATAAATTTATTCTTACAAACTTTCATCTCATTCCGGCTTCGATTCCAGTGCAATTAGTGTTTTAATAATTTTACTGAATTAATTTATGGCGACATCGTCTAAGTTTGTAAGAAAAAATTTAGTGAGTTGTCATATAATTCACTAGAGTTGCGGTTACACGCTTGCTCTACAAATATAGAACACAAAATGTAATCATTACGTAGTAATATTCAGTAGCCATGACCTGATGAAATGATTGAAATTTTTTCATGATCTTATCAGATCGAAACTAAATATTACTTCGGTTACAAAACTTCATAGAAAAATTTAAGCTTCAAATAAGTTATTTAAAAACAAAAATGTTTAAATAATTTAAGATATTTAAAAACTAGATGGTTTGAAATAGTATATTTATCTGGACAAAAATATGCAAAACCTTTTTTCCAGAACTGGTTAAATAAACTAGTTATTTAATTTATATGCTAAATGTGAATGATATGCCAAACTATTAGATAATATGGTCTTCTACTTTATTTAAGAATAAACAAAAGATATAAATAAAAAAAATAATATAAATATTATTGAGTCTGATAATGCAACATATTTTATGAATTAGCAGATGCAATAATATTTATATGTATTTTTTTTTTTTTTGTTTTTTACCTTATCCTCATTTGGCCATAATATTGCTATTGCATCCGCCAATTGTTTGCAGACTCTGGTGCTCATTTTAAGCCCTTTTCTAATGTGATAGTCTACTATAATATCACATAATGTGTCTCGCCGTAAATCAGAAAGGCACACTTTTTCGTGTGTAGTTTTGTTGATTTCGCTCAATAGTAATTTTCCTTTATGACATTCATTTAGTACCTCAAATATATTATTGCAATCGATAACCTCTGAACTTGAAGATGGCGAGGATACAGTAGATACCGTGGAAGCACTGCCCGATGACGTAGATGCACTAGTGGTGAACTCGCATGTTAAGTTTGATAGCGTGCTCGATATCGTCGTTGGAGTATCTGATCGTACACTGCTTTGCCACTCCTTCAACGCATTTCCAAATTTTAATATTTTATTCCATTTGAATGGTTTTAAAAGCTGTCCGACAAAATCCGAAGTTAGCGTTTTTAACTCAGAAACATATATATCGTTATCTAATAAATAATATAAGGAAAATGTAGAGCGTTTGCAACAGTTTAATTTTTAGTAAACTTACCATCTAAATAATCGTAGAGATCAGGCAGACCCCATGTGTTTAGTAAATTGAATAGGTCACGTTGTTCGGGCGTAAAATTTTCGAAATGTACAACTATTACTTCGTTAGGACCAACACTGGGTGTACGACTCCATTCATTGTTCCCATCGTTTGTTATAGGGTGAGTTGAGTGAGTCTCTTCTTCTCGTACATTAATGTTAATATTATTATTAAAATTATCCTGATTCATTTTAAATCGTTGTACTAAATGTTTAGAAAATATAATGCATATTTGATATAGTGGTAAATTTAAGTATTATATAAGATATAAAAGCAATAAAACTATTTTACATATGAACTTAAATACAATTAATATTGTTTTACTCTAAACATAGTAATGTTATTAATAGAGTTTAAGTTAATTGGAGGTCCACAAAATTTATGAATATCAAGTGCTTTAAAATTGCTCTTCTTATTTAAATCTATTACATATGAAGCATAATGATCATAATACATAATAGATTTTATGGGGCTACCTACAATTAGCATTTTCGTTTTACATTTGTTCACTGCCAATTCAACAATTTCCATAAGGTACATATCTTCGTCAAAAAATGGGATAAAGTATCCCTTTTGATAGACGGTACCTTTGTAATCTATACAACTGTAAAATTCAAAATCAGAGTTAATCTCTTGTGTGTAAAAATCTTCAAGCTCAATATTGCAAGACTGAGGAACGGCATTTTTTCTGTCAATATTAATTGGTAATTTGGATGGCTCCAACAAAAATTTTGCAAATTTTAATTGGAATTTTTTTACCAGCGAAAGGCAAATATTTCGACGTGAAGTAATAGAGGAGGCATAGCATTTAAATTCTCTGTGTTTGGATTCGAATCGAAAACACCAGTAAAATCTAGGAGGACCAGAGAACCTAATTACTGTGGGGTAATGCACCATAAAATGGTGTTTAGGCTTAAGGTGATCGTTAAATAAATTTTGATAATCTAAATGGTGTTTTTCAATTTGACTTTGAAGCGTTTTTAAATGATATTTTGGTATATAATACCACAGTAACGTTTCTACTATGTTCAAAAAACGTAAAAAGAACTGCCAAACTTCATTTTCTTTGTCGATTAGATCACCTATTATTAATGGAAAGAAATGAATAAAAGTTTTCATTTCTTTTGCAGACATTTTTAGGCGGAATCTTTTTAAATGATGTATACTAATTGGACTTGCAATGTTCTTTTTTTCAATTTCACCATAATTAAATAAAATAATTCTTTTATTTAATACAGAAAGATCAAAATATTTATCATGTTCAATGAAATGAAGGATTATATGACATAAATTATAATGAGAAACACCTTCATAAATGTCATGCATTATGTCTACTGCATAATTTTTTACGACGTGAAATGTAGGGATTGTATTAAAAATGGATTCATTGGTTAACCCGGTCATTTTCGAGTCATTGCGTTGTAAGTCTAATAAGTAATTTTCCTTTGTTCGCATTAAATGACTATTTTCTTTACAGAATATTCTGCTTTCGGACTTATGAACCTTACAAAATCTACAGAAAGATAAAGCAGAAAAGGATTTACTAAAATCTAACATACAGTTTATTGCAAGATTATCACCTAATATTAAACCCAGAACAAAAAATACTTGGACATTACCTTCGGACACTTTAATAGTCAATCCGCTTTGTTCCAAATATTTTATTTCCGATACTAAAGCTTTTAAACAGGAATTATTTCCATAACACTTCATATCTGAAGATTTTATTGTTGCTGCAAGAAATATGTTTTCTAATCTAGACATGTCAAGGCAAGGGAATGCATAATAAATATTAGAAACGCTATATTGTGTTGAATGGGCCCCTAAAGGATTGTTTATCTCTAAATCATCCATGTACAAGAAATACGGTATAACAGTCTTATTTGGAAACGTTGATAATTTTTCTTTCCAAAGATCCCCTTGCATAAAATTGGACAACATATTTGGAACATTTTCACTAAGCAAATAATTGCATGCTTCCTTTAAAACACCCGGCTTTTGAAAGAATTTTTGAAATTGAAATCTTAATGGCAAAAGAATTCCTGATGATGAAACTTCATCATATTGTAAAGAATCTCCTAATATTATAGGTGCAATTTCTTTAGAAATAAAGAAACATTTACACGAATTCAATAGATCTTTTTGTTCTAGTTGATTGAATAATTTATAATCAGTACTATACAATTCAAAAGGATCTTGGAATTTATGAATAAGAAAAAATAATTCATTAATAAAGTTCTGATTTTGCGAGTTTTTATTGATAAATTTAATCAAAGTTTCAGTAAAAGGTATAATTATGTGATTTGTAATATCCTTTTGTATTGATAGTACTGTTTTTCTAGATAAATTAGGATTATCATGCATAGATAAAACAAACTGTAAAATTTCTTCAGGTTTGGGCTCATCGTGCGTATTGTTAAGGTCATTAGAAAAATATTCTATTTCGTCAACGTAATTAACTCCATTTGTCTCGGACGGTGCTTGATCACTGTAGTTCACTACTTGGAAAATATTTTTCTCTAAAACATTAAAATTGTCAGCATGTTTATTAAATACATGCTTTCTAAAACTTTTAAAAGTAGTGAAATAAGTAGAACAATCACCATCAATGCATTGATAGCTGTCCGTCATTGTTAATTTATGCATTTGTTGGCAATGTAATTTATAAGTTTCGAAATCCCCCACAACTTTTAGACATTTAAAGCACTTCATAATTTTTCATAAATTTGTGACAAATTGATAATATTATTTGTTAAGCTATACACTGTTTCTAAAACTATTTACTAAAATTATAAATATGTATTTTGTTGCTGAAATCAAATAAAAAATGTAATGTGTTTATTAATACCATAATATTAATTGCTATACATCTCTAAATGTCAGCAGCTCGTTTACTTAACAACCAGTGTCCAAGAGAGCAAGTCAGCGAAAAATTATCAACAAAACAAAATAAATTTCATAATATTCAATCAATGATTTTAATCTAATCAATCTAAACCTTCTTCTGGTGGTTTCGAAAAGGTTGTTTTTTTTTGGTAACAAAACATAATTACTTAAATTTGTAATGGACGCCACGGGGGCTCTATGTACGAATTTTTAATCTACACCTTTGTTGGTTTTACGGGGATAACACTTTAACACCATTTCCACATTTATTTTTTATTTTTTTGAGGTTAAGTTTATAATTTTTGGCTGCTTACTATTTTGGATAAATTTTAATACACCTATAACTATTTAAATTGCACTTACCTCGTTCTTTAATCTCAGCTATGCAAAAGAATCAATCTTTTAATAAAAACAGAACACTACTTGAACTCCTCTAATTAATTAAAGTTTTACTTGCTAGTATGAAATTTTTCATGAGCACACGTCCGAAATTTGTCAACACTACTTAGAGAATGAAAAGGCGACAGGCGAAATGGAATGAAATATAATTTTTATAAATAGGTAACGGTACTTTAATGAGAATTTGTAAGTTTTACAAAACATATAATGAAATTTACTCAAAACAGATAATGATCAATAAAACAGAAAAATTGGTCACTATTATATTTTGTGAATAACACAATATTTCGATTAATTTCATTTTTTATTTTATAAAATTCACAAATCCTTTCTTTGAATTGCCGTTACTTGAGAATTTTATTTATTTGTTTTATTTTTTTCAACCACATGAATTCTCTCGTGAGTAGATTATTTTAACATTTTATACAAAGTACGAAATCTGCAAAAATTTCGATATTCCATAGCCGCCCTCGCATCCAATTAAATAAACGCTTATATTAGTGTAAGTAATTTACTCCATGGTTTTATTATTTAATTGCGATGAATGTATGCATTTTTGCCGATATTAATTTTGTTCGATAAAATTTATGTACATATTACTTTTAGGATGACAAAATAGTTGTATAATACATTCGTAGAAAATTTAATACCAATTTAAAATTTAATAATCATATTAATAATATTCGTTTATAATTAAAATGTAAAGCTTATGAATAATGAAATTTAAGAAATCGATTGATTTTGATGCATTTGAATTTTCCATAAATAATTATTTTATATTTTATGACGTCATATTTATGTTAAAAATATTTTTTTATTTAATTCATATAACTTTTTAGTGATTTATACGAAATTTGTTAAAAACTTCACTGTGCTTTTCAAAAAATATACTTTAATGTTATCTACAATCGCAGAAAAACCAGTAAATTCAGTTTTGTGCGTATCACAATAATAATAATGAATATTATTAAAATTTTTATGAATATAACAAAAATTCATTTACAAAAGTGACATAATGATTTTAATAGAATTATTTTTTTCCGTGCATTCAACAGTATGCGGATAAACAAAATGATCGTGTTTGGTTAGAGCACAAGTCCAACGATAATTTGGACACAAGAGTTGCCATGCACAAGCAATCACCAGCTTATCTTATGGTTTGGGCTGCAGTGACTGCAGATGGACACACCCCTCTGGTATTTATCGAACATGGAGTCAAGGTAAACCAAGAGGTTTACCGCCAAAAGATCCTAAACGATGCTTTGCTACCTTGGGCACGTAAACACTTTGGTACGAACCGTTGGACATTCCAACTGGACTCGGCACCGTCGCACAAAGCTCGAGCGACACAGCAATTTTTACAAAATTGCGTTCCGCGGCTGATTTCGTCGAAAGAATGGCCACCATATTCACCAGACTTGAATCCCATGGATTTCTTCATACGGTCCATTTTGGAGAGTAAGGTGTCCACTAAAAAATACGAAAGTGTTGATGAATTGAAGTCCACTCTTGTTCGAGAATGGAATAAAATTCCAAAAGCCCACGTTCGGTCAGCACGCAATGCTTTCTATGGAAGACTGAATCAAACAATCAGAGCCAAAGGAGGTCATATCGAGCAGTAACATGTTTTTCATAAAATGTAATATGTTTTCAACATATTCCACGAAATTTCAATCAAAAATAATCAAAATTAAAAAAACTACAGCGTTTTCATTTGGTAACACTTGGTCTCAACCACCCTGTAAAGTTTCTGACAAATTGACAAAAAGCTCATAACAGTCAATAAGTTAAAAGAAAATGTTACACTTTTAAAACTTTTTTTTTAGAATTTAATCATTCTGTTCTGCGGCCGAAGCACTCCCAACTCTTTTGCAGTTCGCTTTTCATGTCCTTACCTTCCGCAGTCACCTGCAAAATCGAAAACGTACGATACAATTTTCAACCATATATGCACCAACCATATATGCACATTGCGTAGCTCCATGCCAGCTTATAGTACTGACATGGAAGATGGGTAGGCCCATGAGTTTTGCACTCCGACCATTATTGCGTAATGCCCCTATCGGGGTTCGAACCTAGTACCTACCAGACGCCACAGCTTTAACTACTGTGCCGTTTGGCCGATCTTTTGAATCTTAATTAATTAGAAATTAATAACAACATAACTACGAGGGTTACCTGAAAAGTTCCCGACCTAAATATGAAGATAGCAGCATTCATCAACAAAAGTGGTTTAGTGTGTTTCCGCATGTGTTGAAAGGTACTCACCGATATATGCTCTCTATGGAAAAATGGAGTATCGAGCTATAACTAAATATTTATTTTTGAAAAAGCAATACGCCTACGCAAACCATAGATGAGTTGGACGCTGCGTGCGAGGACTCTGCACCATTATTTATTACCGTGAAATTTTTTTGCGGCTGAATTTAAACGTGGCCGTTTTGGTGACGATGAAAAGGCAATTAATACGAGTATGTTCAAAGAACTAGTTTGCCACATACTGAATTATGATTCAAGCATGTGAAAGCTGTCCCCGCATTGGGTGCCGCGTTTGCTCACATTAAACTTGAAACGTATTCGAATGAACGTTTTCAACACAAAAAATCCGCGAAGTACTGTTGAATTGTTTGACCACTCGTCTTACTCACCAGATCTAGCCCAAAGCGACGTTTTTTTCCTAAGCTAAAATTTGCGCTCAGAGGACATAGATTTTCGTCATATAGAAGGCCATCCATCGTAAACAACTATTTTGAAGAGAAAAGCGCCGAGTACTATTTGGACAACGCCGAGTACTATTTCAGGCAACTCTCGTAAAAACACAGAGGAAAATATATTTTTAAAATTTATTTTACGTTATGCAAATCAAAATTAAAAAAATGTTTAATTATGTTTGAATCATAAAAATCAAAAATTCAACTATTCAAGGCTATATTGACAGGCATCGTGGAGATGTCTACATAAACCAAAATATGCCATCGTGTGTAGTGGGCAGTGGCTAACCCTATCGCATCTTTTGTAAAAGCCAACATAATTATGCGACCCGTTAGAGCATACAATTTTTATGTTGAAATCATAAAAAAGTCGAAAATTCAACCATTGGACAACCTAGAACGAAACTCGCCCGTAACTCTTAAAATTAAATTTTGAATTTTTGTGTTATTCTGGATAATAGCCAGATAAAGTTTTTTACATCAAGGTGAGGTTACCGTTGGAAGACGTTGGAAGTTTGGCTTCTAACTAATAAAACATTGAATTATTTATATTAAAAAATTCGGTCGTCTCATCGTCATCAAACTGCAGTAACCAAACTACAAAAATATTGAAAATACTTTGAACTTACATTCAAAGTATACTCACAATGCCTTAGCGAATTTTAATGATTCGCTATACGCAATTGTCAACCCCTTCATTTTCTGGTTTATTTTCATGGCATTTAAATTGAATTGAGCACAATTTATGAAATTATTTAGCAGAGCGTTAATTTTTAAAACTCATTGACAAATAGCATTTCGCATTTATACTTGCGGGAGACATGTCGCAAATGAAAAGTTATCGCAAAAATCTTGCAGGGATTTCACGGGTGGTTTAAAATATTCAAAAGTCAGACAGCGGCAACAACAGCATGTAGGTTGTTATTTTGTACAGCTAGATCTCAATCGGCACAAGATCTCCTTGGCCGGACTCTCCCGTGAAATGAGAGACGATGCCGTTATTGTGCGAGAACAATATAGAAACCACGAGAAGGCTTTGGGCAAACAACGCATGTGATAGGCCCGATAGTTAGCCTTGTGGCACTAGGTTAGTGGAGCCTGGATTCATAAGATTAAACATCGACGGTAGTTATATGTACAGTTGCTACGCCCAACAAAGTGCGTCATCGGAGGAGTTTGAAAATTTCTTGGGTCAATTGGTGAAAAACGCTCGAGATCGGCATCCTGTGATTATCGCCAAAAGACTTTTATGTTTGGTCTACTAAATGAGTAGAGTATCGAACAATCGAAAAGACGCTTTTTGTAAGCTGTCACCAGATTGTCCCGTTAAATACGGGCAATATTCCAACATTATTTAGAACTAATGCCACATCAATAATAGATCGAACGTGGATTATAGTAGCTGCATTTTTAGTAGAATTACTTCGTGAAATGTGAGTGAGCGATACACACATGGCAACCATGAAAATATAATTTTCCATCTTCACGTTATTTCCCCTAATAGAAGGCAATCCAACTGTGTCAGATATGTCGGTTCCAACCTTTCAACTAGAATATGTTCTTGTAGGCTAAAAATAAGGCATTTCAAATTATGAAAGTCATTACATATAGGCGTGTGATGTAGCAATGCCTAGAAGAGTAATAGATATCCGTCGTAATGTTATGTATTGCGGGAATTAGGAAATCTCGACTATACGTCTGAAATTCTCAATGCAAGTAGCAGGTATATCAGCGTTCAAGAACTAGAGAGAGACTTAAAATTTTCGACAAAGTTGAATAAGCGCAGGGTCGACCTTACCAAGCAGTATTGAAAAACTGGAAATTCAGTAATTTAAACCCCCAGTCGTACAAATTCATAAGTTAAATTCTTTACATGGTTTGCAAAATTGCAGTACAAAAACAAACGTATTGCTGTCACTTAGTAAGAAATAATTTTTTCATAATACATTTTGTATTGGGGTCGTACGTACGTTCAAAAAACGAACTATTTTGTTCGCATTTAAATACCGTAAGAATTGGTGAGAATTCGTACGAAATAAGCGTAAGTATCGCAATCTTGCGTATAAACCTATATACATTTGTTAACTTCTTCGTATCCAATGTAACCGCAGTCTTACTTGCCCAGATATGATGCGAAATAATGGAACTTCGTTATTTTCGTAACAAGAACATGTTTCAACCAGCAATATAGCAGTAACTAGCGAGGACGAAAAATACCGTAGTGGTCGGTGAAGTGGACAAGGCTATACAGGAAAGTTGGTAATCATATTGAGCCCACCTGAAGATTAATCATCGTATATAAACTTTTATGTATGCCCGACATTACGGGAAAGATTTTGTAAGGTACGATGACCTAGCCAAACAGTACGGCTTCAAAAAAGAACACTCAACAATTCATGCCATTATAGCTTCGTCACAGAAATTGCCTAAAATTATGTCACCGGAAGTAGGTCGAAGGGGGGCAAAATAGAAATAATGTGTAATTTGGTACCTTGAATGTAAAGAATTGTTATGGTCGACGAAGAATCCAAAGATACATGTCAAGCATTATCGAGAACTACTTCCGTAACCTCATCCACCCCTCCGGTACTTAGCCCGCTACTGTGGACATGATGAATGATGGCGTGTTAATTTATTAATTAAAAGATTCAAATAAATTTAAATATTAAATATCCAACAACGGTGTATGCTATGATTCAATAATAGTTTAGTATAATAGCAAATTTGTCAAGTAATTGAAGATGTTACTGAAACCAAGTAGAAGGTATAGTAGTAATAAGTCTGTACAAATTTGCTTCCTTGAAAAGGAGTTTTACCACCTTAAATATCCCAATTTAAAATAAACGGTATAGGTACATATACAAATATAATTTTGTAAATGAAAGAAGTGCATCAACCTTAAGGCAGGCATGTTGTGATCGCTTTTTATAAACCATCTAATTTTGGAAAATCAATAAAAAGGGACAATTTAAAGGCAGCTATTATTTAATGTTTATTTTTTGTTACTATACTAACATCTGACAAGTTTTTCTGTATGTCGCCCAATACCTAAAACTGGTACGAGTATATATTGCAAAAAAGTTTTATTTACTTTTTGATATATAATCACGAAATTTGACACAAACATTATACATCTGTCAAATGCACCAGTTAATATTATTTTCCGTATTACGTTAGGAATTTCGATTAAATTTTACAAACTATAAATTTACTAACAGTCTCTACAAAACTATTTGGTTCCGTTTGTATAGTATATGTATATGTTTACGGATATACATACATACAAACGTGTACCGACGAACTCTTATTAGTTTTCTACCACTTTAAATTAATTTTTTCCTACTTAGAAATGGATTCATGTCGGTCGGCAACAAAAACGATATACCAACAACCGCATAAAACATAATATTAGATGTTGCTTTCATCGTCCACATGGTGTTCGTTTAATTTGTTGTGTCGGACGAAAAGGCAAAAGGAACTCTAAAAATTGTTTTAATCAGCAATTATGATTTTTAGAACGTAATTATTGGGATACCTTTGTTTGCGTCAGGTGTTTTTTGTATGCTATATAGATTAGCACGATTTTATGGTACACACACGAGCATTTAATTATGAAACCATCGATGCTTTTTTAAAAGCTGTTTATTACCAACCAAAAAAGCAAAATGATTTCTTTGAGTATTTTAATGTCCTGCGGCATTGATAAACGAAAAGTTCACATTATTTTTTTCCGAATTTTTTTTAACAACCAATTATTTCCATTTGATAAAATTTTATGCCAAAAAATTCGTAAACAATTTTTTTTTTTGATTTTAAATTTGCTCTCCAAAGGAAATAAATAGCATACGAATCTCTTCACACATCACTAACCAAAATAATAATTTTTTTTATATTGCTGTAAAGTAAAAAAAAAAAAACAATCAAGGACCCTTTATCCATTACAACAAAAAAAATTGAAATTGCAAATTCAAGAGCGCAACCATAACCAAATGACACGTGACTGATACATGATTGTAAATGGCTTATAGCTAATTTTCATTTTAGCTCAACAAAATGAGAAAATTGAATTTTCTGAAAATATTTAGGAAATTTGTATTTGCTTTTATGTTTTTGACATGTTTGTGTTCTTTTCGTGCTGCTTACGCGAAAATCAACAAACGATATTTGAATTAGGGGTGGTGCGTTTTATGTGTTTAAAAATGCATGGTTTAATTAAGATGGATTCTGTTGAATGAATAGTAAATAGAGGGACGATAAGAATTATTTGGTGCTGTTAAAGATTTTGTTGAAAATTTTAGTCTATGACATGATATAGTTATATATTATGCCAGAGAGGGAGATAATAACTGGAACTCTTGAATTAAGATTTTTTCTTATAATCATATTTGTGCATAAACATATTTGTGTAAAGTTCTTTTTATTTCAATGAATTTACACAAATATTTTCCATCGTAATGTATGTTGGAACAGAAGAATTTTTCTTACCACGTCGCTAGTAACTATTGAATATTCATATATGAGCGATTCAAGGTAAAAGCTTAGTTTAGAATTGTGTTGTGTTTGTATTACTAACTATCGAATTTACCTAGATGACTCTGAGTAGAGTGAATTAATCAATTAATTTTGTTTTAGGAAGCTGGAAAGTATTAATGTTGAATTATATTTCAGGAAATTTCCAGATGCTCGTGAAATAATAATATTTTTTTATCAGGTTGCTGATTTATAGAAGCAATTGTTGAAGACCAGTATCATCGTTATCCATTGAACTTATTAAACCTTTATCCCTCCTCCGTAGATTAGAAGTAGATTAGAATTGTGTTGTGCCGTACGGTCGCTAGGTGTCTGAAACCGGGTCGTTCCGTCCCAAAAAAAAAAAAAAAAAAAAAAAAACCTTATCCTATCCCTCCTATTGTTATGTGTAAACAGGCTGTAGGAATAGGCCCGGCGTTAACCGGGACACTCGTCAAGAACTTGGTTCTACAGTCCAATCAATCAATCAATCAATCAATGAGCGATTCAAGGTAAAAGCTAAAATTGCATCTTGATGTATCGGTCAAGACATTAAAACCAATTACCATGTACCTTTTAAACGGCATAAAAACATACTCTATATATCGGTGAGTACGCAGGATGATTTATACGGGATTGCTAGGTCTGGTGGCACTGTTAAGTGATTGCCTTAAAATGTTCATCTTACATGGGTGATCAAAATGGAATTTCATTCATTAACCACCATAATTATGTCAACATGGTTTATTTTGATGCGAATAAGTATCCAATTATTTGTGTGAGATTGTCCCAGAAGCAGAATGTTTTTGAAATGTCACACGCTATAGTTGCATTAACCAGACACAAACTCAATTTTAGTTACTTTTTACTATACTTGAAGAGGATCAATTACATTTATAAGAACTGCATTAAATGCGTGTGATTTCCAAGACAGCCCTAACAACGCTTATCACATCAAAAATTAAAAGAAATTGATTGAAATAAGTCGCTTGTCTGATTCTGTCAACAATGGGCGACAATAAAAAAAAACGAACGAGGTTCAAGCTTTACCTGAACAGCAAATGTTTGGAAAACATAAGGTCCACAATTAAAAATCACTTATGTTATCGCTTATTCGTTCGTGCATTTTGGGAGTGTGATTTTGGAGGCGATAGAAACATTTGAAATTGTTTTTACCGATATACAGTAAATCCTCGATCATAACTGACCCCGATTTAACGGACGCTCGATTTAACGGAACCCCGATTTAACGGACAATTTTTTATTTTCCATTAAAATGGGATTCTAAAATGATTTTTGGGAGAAATTCTGGAATATGGCCACCTTGGGCGGAACTCAGGCAGTTTTTAACCGATTAGGATGGGATTTTGTTTAATGGAAATAAGATTCATTAATGATTTTGGGAAGAACTTTTTTAATATGGTAACTTGGAACCGGACACGGCTATTACTTAACCGGTAATGATAGAATTTGGCACGTTGAATATTTATATGGGATTATAAAATGATAAACACAGCTGTACTAGCCAGAGGATGAGAAACCGAATCATAATTTTCCACTTTTTTGATTATTGCTGTAGTACAGAGTGTAATTATTGGCTGTTTTGTGAAATTTACCCCCGGACCATTTATGCTTTTGTATTGCAAGTATCTCAAAAGTATAAATTTCCGCTTGGCTCGAAAGGTTTTGGAAATCTCATGGTCTTAGAAACCATCATATTCCATGATTTGGACAGTTTTCGAGGTTGTTGTTGATAAGAATACTATAAATTTATCCGAGCTCTTTGTGTAGGGTTCATAACGTGATTTTTTGTGAGAGTACGTAGTTGGCATGCCGCTCAACCCATTTATTACATGAGTAGGTCACGTACACTGGTGATAGATGGTAAAGCAACCAGCTTTATCAGAAATATGTTAACAACACGAGCCGCTTGCTTTAAGAAAGACGCTTGCCTGTTACCAAATTCCGTCCTAGTTTAAATTACCGAGTTCCGTCCCATGTGGCCATCTTCCACAACTTCTTCCAAAAGTTATTTAATAATCTTATTTCCAAGAAATTATTGAATTCCATTCTAGATGGCGATATTCTAGATGGCGATATTCCATTCTAGATGGCGATAATCCCATCATAATCGGCTATGAATGGATCAAGGTCCGTCCAAGGTGGCCATGTTCCAGAATTCCTTCCCAAAACCATTTAAGAATCCCATATGCATCCAGTATACCTAACCCCATCAAAATCAGTAAAGAATTGTTCGAAATTCCGTCACAGGTGCCCATATTTCAGAACTTCTTCCAAAATCTTTTAGGAATCCTATTTCCATCCTATCATAATCAGTTAAGAATTGATCGAGTTCCGCAAAAAAGGAGCATTTTCTTCTCCACGAGCCAAGGAAGCAACAATGAATATCCCATTTAGAGACAACTGGATGAGGACTATTATAAATAATTGGCATACGACAATACCCAAAACGAGATATCTAAAGATGACCAGGATATAGAAAAAAAAATAAATCCCGAAGCCAATATAAATTTTACAAAATCTGAGTAAGCCGTTCATTCGCAAAATTAGTGGACAATTCTTCAAAAGCATTGGCATCGACAATACTATCGATTTTTTCATTCTATCAGGATTAAAATAGTTTGATGGCATCATAGAAGATGACACTTTTAAAGGAACTCGGGACAATTATTGATCGAAAACATTTCATTACAAGATAAACTTTCATGACAAGTCAATAATATGGATAATTACGAGTTTATTTACAATAAAATAGCTTCCCAATTTACAATAAAGTAGCTTCTCAATAAAGTAGCTGACGCTCTGTCAAGACTGGAACTTTGCCTATCACTGGAACTATTGTCTATCACTGGAACTATTTCAAAATACGCCTATCCTAAAGAGTTGCTGAAGGCATTCAGAATGAAGAAAATATATTCTCTTTTATAAATGAAGAACACAAACGGGACCGCATAAGTTACCAGGAAACCCGAAAGTAAATTATGGAACACTACTACTTTATAAGGATGGCCAGTTTAATCAAAAAATACAATCAAATCTGCGATACATGCAACACAGAAAATAACGATCGATGTTGCTCTCCAAGAAATATATATTCTAACATACCCTGCGGAAATTTTTCATTTGAACATAGTGGAAATCAAAATGGAATAATGTGTATCCTATGGATAAACTTTCAAAACAACACTTTGAACAGCACATAAAGCGGGATAAAAGCATAAACGGGCTACATTACTTTCACTGTACCTTGCATACTCGTGATGGATATTAAAAGAAGCTTCGCGAGCTCTATCGCAACGGACTTCGTAAAAACCTGAGTTATCCAAATTTATCAAATATACCCTCCCAACGAAGATAGTTAAACGGAGGTAAAGAAAGAATTCAGACTAAAATAATTAACACGGCAATGTCACTCATTGATCCGGCTCAGTTCAAATTTTATATAGAAAACCTGATCCAAATTTTGTTTTAGATCACAAATTTTGATTTGAAATCTAGTATAAAGGTGGATTCAATGTTGCATTCTTTCGTTCCTTCCTTCGTTCTGCATTTTTCTTAAACCAATTTCATTGGTTAAAAATTACGTTTTTTTTTAACTTTTTTCAGCAACTTTGATTAATTTAAAAAAAAAATCAGAAGGAAGAAAGGAACGAACGAACGCAACACTGAATCTGGCTTAAGTGCATTTTGTTTCATGAAACATGAACTGAAGCGGATCATATCAAACATCAAGAAACACGACCGATATAAATAGTTGGATGCCTCCAGAACAAGTACAAGGAATTATCATCAAAACAATCTCATCAACATAGCTGTATCAACATAACAATTATTAAAACTTTGCAGATTTCAAGAGAAAATTTCACGAAGATTTCTAGAGATTTCGCAAAAATCAAAACCCCACCATTACAAGAAAAAATACATCATTTATACGGCAATCAAACAAATTCAACAAAACGATAAGTCGAAACTTAAATATCAGTGTCACTGTACAAACTACTTCGGGAAGACTCATCCATAAAACTCAAATGAAAAAACTTCCATACTAATTTGCCATCGTTACCACCATATTTACTTATATAAGCTTTGAATCTCTTTTTTTTTCTTATTTATGGCTTTGTCGTTTTACTGTGCAACCGATGAGCATCTACAAGTATACAACAACTCGTAACAATAAAACAAGGAATGGCACGAATAATCCAATTTTAATTTTAATTTCAATTTCAATTTCAACGTAAGTGAAAATATTCCAAGTTTTACGCTATTACGCACGAACATTACAAAAAAGGCTTCAAAATCGATTTCGGACACTTGTACTGCATCTTGGTAACATTGTACAATTATACGCAGAAGCTATTCAACAAACATAAGAAAGCGGTTGCCATTGACAATGGGATCATAGTCATTATTTGTGTTGTTTTTGACAAAACCAACTGCCCAATAGGAACTTCCCACCCATCAACCTGGAATTCAACTCATCCAGTTAATTTTTTTATCAACGAGACGTGCGGATTTTTAAGAAGGGAGGAGTTAACATTATCAGTAATGTTACATCTGCACGACGTGTCCAGCAGTTAACACCGCATTAGTAGTTGAATCAACACAAATGTCTCTAAATAGAGAAGAAATTTTTATTTATTTTATGCTCAGTTCTATTTTTGAGTAAGAAAATTTAAGCTTATAGATGCCGCGTGTTTGTTATCGACACATTTATGAAATGAAAGCCAAATGTGTTGGATAAAAAACTACTCGTTTTGTCGTTTTGCTAAATACTACAAATGCCACCTATTCCAAATGTGTTGATAGATTTATTCGATTATTTGCTATCTGAATAATTTGGACATATTTACTTATTTTCAGATCCTCGCTATTAAGTTGCTATGTTGAACGACGAAACAAAAATTGATCTGAGGTTAAATAGTTCATTTCGTCCATGAATAGAAGATATAGAGTTCGACTAATAAGGTTAAAATCTCTTCAGTAGTAAGTGTTACTCTGCTGAGATGGGGTATAACGCTTTTAGCCATTGCTTCCCACAGTGCGGCTTTCGTTGCAAAACGTACATAATATGTAACTTCCAGCCACGACTATTTATTAAATGGGTGAGAAATTGTCCAGCATTGTTGATACCAACTTTATGAAATGATCTTACAAATTCAATTCTGGGATTGAAAAGATCACTCATAATTTGCATACAAAGAGGATTGAACTATTGGTCCAACTACCAGACAATCAGTGGATGATTTTCTATCTGAAAAGTTTTTTAGGCTTGATGGTGTTATGTCCACATAATAACTGTCATCTGTCTTTTTCGAAATGCTTTTCGCAAAAATTTTCCTCTTCAGTTAATTTGCGTTTCGTTGCTTCAAATTATTCCATTTACCAGAAGATTCTAAATAAAATATCTAACCTTTCTTCTGGTTCGTTCACTGTGGCGGATCCGCAACGGCCCACCCCAAACCATTTTTCGTTTTTGCAAATCCGAATATTTTAAGATAATTGATATGCATCTACGGAGATATGGTGGATTGTTCTGCTGTAAATTATTGGAAAACATATGCTTCAACTTACCATTATTACGGTTTATTTTTATGCAAAGGTTTAAGTATTAGTAACTCCGAGCCTCTCCTATATCCGTTCGCTGGAGGTATAGTATGGTGAAATGTTTCTTTGATTGGTGTCATAACTCTTTCACATCAATTTTGCAGTAGCAAATCAAACTTCAGGTTGTTTACATGTTGGGTCTTCATGTAATGTACAATGGTGTTTCTATAGTTACAGTACTTACACCTGAATCTTGATTTGCAATAATAGACGGTATGTTTATCATTCAGTCAGTTAAAATATCTGATTTTGTTGGTAAGTAAGTTTATTGTATCAGCCAGCGGATTCTCGATAACATGGAACACACGAATAATATATTATTCCCCTTTGGACGTATTGAATAGGGCTAAACCTTTAAAAGAACATGAATTTCAATATTTTTTGGTTCATTGGGCAGGTTTGAATGCCCTTTTATTGATTTGGGTGCATCAATAAAATCGACGAATTTATCGGTATCGGTAAGTGTTAAATTCTGCAGACGCTTGTGCCCATTAACCATTGGTCCCATAATCAAGTTTATTTACTAAAACGTATATCAGCTAATGGTCTCCCGAATCTGTTCACTCTTCCAAAGCTCTTCCAACGTATTACAATACTTCATCAAAGGTCTCACGTAGTAGTCTAACGTTTGTACTGCTTGCTATTGTAACTGAGAATTGCGGCATAAAATTTTTTATAAAACCTTGAATCGTCCATCTTTTGCAGTTGTGTCGTTCTCGCAACTTTTCCCTTGCCTCGATGTAATTTGCATACCTCATGCTAAAATGTTTCAACAAAGTATCCTCTTTTAAGGCTAATTTTAATTATTGGAACTTTTGCGACGGTGTTAACCTGGGCTGTCATGAACGGTAGAGCAAAAAAGTACGAATAATGATTACCGAAAAATGTGGGATTGAGAGTGGGAGTTTTAGGCAGTTGTACGTCCCGATATCCCCCCCCCTCATTGAAGCATTTGGTAATGTATCATTTAGATTATCATTAGTTGTTTCCATCTAAGGTTGCAGGAGAAGATTTAGTACTGCCACTACCGCATATTGGCGGTTGCCTTCGAAATCGTTGTAAGTTTCAAAGTTGCTGTCTAAAGCAACAATTTGGTTTTCCATTTCCTGGAATTCATTTCGGTATTGCTTCAAATTGACTAACAGTAGTTTTATTATACCTCAGCGTTTGCGGCGTGTCCGGTGGAATTCAAGAAATTATGCTACTTTGAAAAAGTATGCTCTCCATAAGAGAAAAGAATACGCTCTCAAAATTTTCTTTTGATTTAGTCCGTACTACGCTCGGCCTCGAGCTGCTCTTGAACATTGTGTAACTCGGTTTTATGATTCAACGTGGTT
The DNA here is from genome assembly GCA_932526605.1 of Nephrotoma flavescens. Classification (NCBI taxonomy): domain Eukaryota; kingdom Metazoa; phylum Arthropoda; class Insecta; order Diptera; family Tipulidae; genus Nephrotoma; species Nephrotoma flavescens. The sequence continues at coordinate 312,596,834 of OW052220.1, forward strand.
GACAAATTTCCAACCAACTTGGTATTATCATTTGTAAGCTCTTTACCGTGCTTTTAAATAATTTCTTTATAGACATGTAAAATACACTTTGTATAAAATTTTTATGATAATCTGGGGCGTCTATTATAAAACATTATTCGCTTTCGAAAAATTCGATATTTAAAAATTCGATACGCTTCGAATATTGCTATTATGAAAAAAACGTGGATACGTTATTTATAGTAAATTATTTTACAACTTACATCTCGGTAAATATATTTATTGATATTCAAAAACAATACTTGCCAAACAACATTGACACAATACGACATCCGCCACCTAAAGACCAGTCGGATTGTGACATCACATTTCCGTTTAATTTGATTCGTATTTGTTTCATAAACTGGCGAATTTATTGATTTCGAATTATTTAATAGAAAAAATAATCATAATACCAAAATACGCCGCTAATCGAATTTACCGTGTATTATGGTTCTGGTGCCCTTTTAGGCCATATAAACAAGAATCCACTTCTAATGCATACATTGATTTATATATGGCACTTTAATTAAACGGTAAATTCACTACTATGGTTCGATTAACGATTAACGAAACTTTTAGAACCGGCAAAAATTTATGTTGCAATAACAACTTATCATAATATACATCACGCCTTAAATGTACTGAATTCTAAAGCAACTTACTAAAATTTGATGCGATTTATGTTCGTTTAGTATTTTTATATAATAAAATTTATAAGAGCGTTAAACTAACATATTAACTGGCAGCACAAAAATTAACTCAACTTTTTCATATAACATTCTGCAAATGAAAATTCAAAGGCAAAGAACGAGTTCGTATGACTGTAAAGAAACACAAAAAACTCTCTCGACTTTCATGAATTATGAGAATATATAAAATTCTATAATATTTTATGTAGGGTGCATTCGCCCAATAATAAAACAATTTTTAGTTATGTAAAATATTTTTCTATATTCATTCATCTTCTAAAATTTCTTCGATAGCTGTTGATACTTTAGATCTAAATTTCCTCATTTGACGGTCTGTCATTTTCTCTAAGTCTGGCACAATACTCATTAAAAATTGATGTCGCGGATTCGAGTTTAGCAATACTAAATTCCCATTATTAAGAAATTCACTGTGACTCGGTTTGTTTGAAATTAAATCGGGTAATTGTACATTGTCATTAGGATTTTGAATTTCATCAAGTGTCGATATATCTAATTCCTCTTTAAGAATATTTTCCGAACATTTCACGGCCACTAATTCAGCGTTACTGATTTCATCATCATCACTTATAATTTCGGAATCTTCATTTTCAATTTTTGGGCTAATCATATTTGAAAAAACTTGATGAAAAGAAGTGTCTGCTTCGACTGTGGAGGCTCGAATCGAATCTTCACGTGTTCGAATAAATGGCCGCAAAAACTTCATAACTTCTGTCAAATAACTCCGTGTATGTAATTGCTGTGGTGTATCATTAGAGTATTTTCGTATATATTCTGTGTAACAGATGCGTAAATTGCGCCACTTTTCTTTACACTTTATCACTGAAATAAATAAATTTACATTTATATCGACGAAAACACAAATATATCTTGAAATGTTTTACCACTTGAACCCAACTCCATAGCAATCTTGTTCCATGCATCGTGCTTTAGTTGTCGATTCGTATAACCTTCAAATTGATAATTATATATTAGTGGATGTTTTTCTACAGCACGGACGAGCCTGACATTAAATCCGAGTGTTGGTTTTGCAATTGCAGCTGATAGTTGTGACATATTTATTAATTTTTTTGTTTAATTTTCAAAAACTATGAAATTAAAATGAAGTTGTTATTGCGACTGACGTGATTATCAACTTTTACTATTTCGTGAAATATTTTTGGTTTCTTCTCTTTCTCTTATATCAATATGTACACGAACAATGTTGTGTTTGTGTGAATATTTCATGAAATAAGAAAGTCGTGTGCGGATGTGTGAGTTTTGCTTTTATGTTATTCTCGATTCGATTCTCTTTCGAATGTTTTTGACAGATGCTTGGTTATTTTTAAATATAGGGTGCAAGCGGGTTGGTTGAAAATTATAATAATTTACATTAGTTGTAATGCAACTTGTATTTCTACATTTACTTCAAATAAGATTGTGTTTTTATTTTGTATACGATTAGACAGAGGTCTATTAATAACAATAAGCACTGCCTTGTGCTGGAATTTCATTTTATTCTGAAAACAAAAGGCAAACATGTTCTGCTATTATAAGAAATAGAAAAAATACAAAGAATGTGCGGAAATTAATGTTTACTGCTTTGGTATCGGGTGTCGGGTAATAATTAAGACTGATAATTCTGCATAGTGTGTATTCTCACATATTAGGCTGATCGAAAACAATTTATCTCGTAGCCAAAAATTTAGATGTTACTGCAAAATTGTGATTAAATAATAGTGAGATTTTATTGTTATAGTTAGCTGGAACCAAACAGGTCCGGCATTTGAAATTGAAACATTACATGACAATGTTAAATTCAAATGTGGATACGGAATATGCAAATTGCACCTGTAAATAGAAAACAAAATTAACTCTTAGGACGAACGATTTTTTTTATTGATCATCGCATTGTGTGTGCTATGCAGATTTTCCGAAAAAATATTGCATGGATTTTGAAAAGACTATCATTTACGAGACAAACGATTATGAATTATTAGATCCTAAATCAATTTTGCAAACAATAACGGTCCAGATTATAGTTTTCCAAAACTGTACAGGGGCTGTATAGGAACCAAATGTTTACTATAAAACAAAAATCGTAATTTAAAATTAAATTTTGGAAAACCGATCTGGTCCGATATTTTTGCAAAGTAATTTAGGCAAATAGCGGAAAAACTCCATTTTCGGATCGATTGTCTAGGAATCGATCGGCCACACGCACAGATTCTTTACAAACTACTTTTTTGTCTTCGGCGATATCAGAAATTTTCATTATATTTCTATGTATTTTGAGTACTTTGACTACGTAAAGGAAAATAAAGCCAGTCAGTCGAATTATATTTAACAATCTCCAAAACGTAGCGTTTGGACTAAAGATTAAAACATTCATTAGTTCTATTTTGTTCAAATTCTAACCGAGGATTGAAGATTCTTAGACTACATGAAAAGATTAAATATTTTCATTTTACGTAACTCGAAAATAAGTGAATATATTTTCTTTGCTTGCAATTGGAATTAATGATATCAAACTATCATCATTTAACATTAAAAAACACTTTTGATTCATGGTCCCCAATTGCATACGAAACCGCAGACGGTTATGTTTTCGGAAAGAAAACTTTAATCAAAAATATTTCAAGTATATGATTATACAAGGTATTTGCAAACTATCCAAGGGCTTATGCAAAAGTCTAAACGCTTATCGAGTTGTTACGGGCCTACAATCAGAGCCTGCTCCAGAGAGCAAATATTTCAAAACCAGCAATAACGACACATTCTAGACTGTTCGAACTCACTCAATTGGCTTTCGATCTGAGAAATATCGGCCAAAGGAAATCTTACAAAGAATCGCCAACATGTTAGTTGATCCACACTCAAATACGCAAAATTTAGAAATTGGATTCCAGAAATTAAGCAACGCAGATCTGGTGATAAATATTGACAAGGGTCATTTCGCAAAACCACAAGTTAAATTTCTGTTAGAGATAATCCCAAATGCAACAGACCGGAAAATGTTAAATAATTTGGACGATTTTTGGGAATGTTCGTTTTCGAGAAAATATTTCCGAATTATCAGTTGGCAGACGATGCTTGATTATGTTTTAATTTTGGGTGTAATAAGAAATTAGGTTCACCATGGCAACTTGCTTACCATGGTTACTAAATGCTATGATACGTCCACGTTGTTCGACCACTTTACATCACATTGGCTTGGCCCTATTCTGGTTTTCCAGTGGAATTGGGAAAATATTTAAAATTTTAAAAACTAAAACACGTATAGCGACACTATTACTAGTTTAATTTATTTTTGAAAAACATATATTAGAAAAACTAATGTTTAAAATTTTAAAAATGTACCAATCACAATTCCCCAAAAAATAATAGGGAAAAATTAGCGTCAAAACTGCTATAAAATTGAATTATTTTTTCCCAACAAAAGAAGTTCCCAAATGTCAGAATACACTTTGGTGAATAAAAAATTTCCAAATGCTATAAAATCGTCACTAATTCCCAAATCCCTATTCCCGGGGAAACCAGAATAGAGCCATAGATTGTTACGTAATTTTATTTCAAATTTCATTAAACGCTGGAACAATAATATTATACCACAAGTAATCAACAACACCAAAAATAATCAAAGTTTTATGTTTTTGGTATGGTACTCTCCGAGATTTTTCCCATTCTCGTTTGAACATATGGGGGATAAAGTTTATGTGCAAATTAATTAGTTTTTTCCCTCACGGGGTGGCTTTTTCTGAATACTTTTTGTCCTGGCTGAAATTTTGTAGGTCGAAGGTCGTTTACGTCTAATTTTTGCGTCGCTTAGAGAACTAAAATTATTCAGCAGGTCATAAGTTCTGAACAGATTTGAGAACCCGTTCTGATACGATGGATTGCGTGGAATACACAGGTTTGTGCTCGAGTCAGATTCCCTGCTCCGGGGCCATCCTTGCAAACCTGTGTTTCCGAATGATTCAGGAACAATTCGGCAAATTCTTCTAAACATGCAGAGGCCTCTCTCAGAGTGATTTTGCCGACTAGATCTCAGGTTTTTTTTTGTGTCGTGTAATAAAATTAAACTTAAAAAACAAAGTAAAAAACTGAAATTAAATTGAATTTACTCCAAAATCCGTCGACCGAAATTTGAGGAACGTGAATAAATAAAATAATAACCTAGGTTGCCCACCCAGGAACAGCAGGATCTCCCCGCCTGACCAGTACAATATATGCCTGAAGAAAAAGAGTCTCAAAGCCTTCCGCCTTTGAGGGATAAAAACGAAAAAAATAAATTAAACTAAAAAATTATAAATAAAATTATTAAAATTTGGGAAAAAATTAAAAATTAAACTTGACTTTACTTTAATAAAAATTAGAAATTTAAAAGAAAAATATTTGAATAGAAAATAAAAAAAAATTGTACCATCTTGACCTTTAGACAAGGTCCCGCCGGATTGCGGCGTCTCCTCTTCGTTAATCCAAAACAATACAAATGGCCACGTGGTATGCCACCCGTAATCGTTGGGTGTCTTCCCGCCGTTATCTCAAATGTGAATGGCTGGCCTCAAGTAGCCACCCGTTCCGTTCAAATAGCGAGCTTCTGTCGGTTGCCCGTAAATATTTGATACTAATAAATAATAACAGCACCCGTTGACAAATTCGGCGTACCATTGAAGAGGTTGCACTCGTTGTGGTTTATTGACCACCCGCTACATTTGCGGCACTATTGCCGTTATTCAAATGTATAAATATTCTCGTGGTTGGCCACCCATAATATGTTGGCACACACTTGTTTACCACTGACAAGAATTTAGACAGGACAAAATTTGGCCGCCTTTATGGTGTCGGCGCACGCCGATGTAAAAAATACTACTCCATTAGGCAATCATGTATACTCGTATTGTAGATTAAATTATTTCGCCGATGAAAATATTTCTACGGTACTTCACCACTTCAAACAAAGGTTCTAATATAGAAATACGTATTATCACACAAAACCACCAACAATTGCTGAACTAAGCTTCTCCACTCAAAAAAATATTTATTTTCAACGCCAAAATAACAGAGTTTTCTCATGTTTTAATATTTTTATTCTATCACAAATTTAATAACATGTTCCATTATTTCTTTTTTTTGTTATTAATTGTTATAAAAATTTTATTTATACGTTTTATAAATCAGAAGGGGCTTTCTACCCCAAAAATCAACACTCACACGTTTACATTCGCAACTTTAGTTATACAAAATTTCAAATAGACTTTTATTTTTTGAAATCCAAAACTAGACTCACAAAATTTTCTGGCACCCAAACAATCTAGAAGAATATTTCCCTTTTTTGTGTGCGTGTTACTCGCCTACCCCTTCACACTGCACATAATCTACATGCCAAAACGGAAAACGTACCACAAAAATATCACACGATACAGCAGAGGTGAGCAAAACGTAAAACAGAATGTAAAGGCCAATTCACAATCACACAAAAAGTCTTAGTGTCAATGCTCGAAAACAGATGGCAATGCCATCAGTAAAAGGCATCATTTATTCTGTATTAACGAAATTCAAAAACAAAACTACATATGAAGTAATGTTATGAAACATGACGGCGTCGTGACACCTAATCATGCATTTATACTTTAATGATTTTGTGCATCAATCTACAGAAAGTTAAACTGATAAAGTACCATCCGTACACTGTAAACGCTGTCATTTCTCTCGAATTTTTTTCAGCGCAATATGCCAAACGACATCTTTTAAGATCTGGCTTGATATATATTTAGTGTCCGCAAGTCGAGCTAGCACCGTTGCTTTACTGATATATCCTAGGCTCAGTCCGTTAAAGGAAACAAATTTGTTAATAACTTGATTTAATAGAGCCTGTTGAAAATTATTTAACATGGGTATTTTTCCATTATCCGAATACGTATCACCATTGAGGTTGGAACGATGTTTTTAAAATTTCACCACATTGATTTTTGGCGATTTTTTACGGTAACTAGAGTTGATCTCCGTTAAGAAATTTAGAGCACATTTTCAAAATATTACATATTATATAGATACTGGTACCACTATTCAGAAGACCTTTACCAGATTTTCAACGAATGGTATGATGTTGATGTGATGACGAGTATCGGTTAGGGTTTCACTGGCAAGTGTTGATGATGCATATTCATTATGTTGTAACTTCTTGGTATTCTAGTACCGTTTCATTCTCAAAACTGGAGATGATACTGTGCAGAAGTTAGATAGCGGAATTCATTTGAATGTTCCACTTTTGACGAGAAATGTTCATTTGCCATAGACAATTGACAAAATTAAGGACACCATCGGTTGCTTTGATGTGATCCAGTAACTTGACATAACCGATTGGTTCGACATTATTTCGTGTAAATGGATAATTAAAAGAAGTATGATCTAACTGACTGGAATGACGAAATAGAGTCGGACCCTCGATCGCAGTTTTGTGAAGTGTTTGACTTGAAGTTTTTTTTGATTCTGGAACCTTTAACAATTTTGATAATTATTTTTTTTTACACCTGGCATTCCGCATACGAAGTACAATATTTGGAACAGTTCCAATATATCACGAGATAATCTCTATTTGGAGAATGATTGTTGAGAGCTTTCAATATCCACCCCTAACCATGTTGGCACCGAATCCATAGCCTTTCTCATGGTCATCGGGGTATACGATTTCATTTACAAAATTTCTTCGACCACTCTTTCAAAGTTAACTCTGATATCATAACCTTGTTAGTTTCCCGAAATTTATGCAGAAATAATGATGTTTGATGATACAAGACAATTTTTATAATAAATCTGGTACAATTTTAGCTTCAGAAATTAAATGTCGTGTGTTCAAGATCTATGTACATTTGTCGTAAAAAAAAGTCGGGTGTTTGCCTCAAAAACTACGTTTTGTCATTTTCTACAATAAATATTATGTTTAAGAATTTTTTTGGCTTTTCGGAAAAAATATTATTTTAATGGACACCCATACGATGTTTACGACTATTTTAGTCGAAGAAACAAAGAGGCCATTTATTAACAATATTTCTACCACAAAAGTAGAAAAATGCGCTCCCCTCCCCCAAACCTTTAACCCCAGGGCAATAGTGTACACACACCTGATGAGTAGACAAAACTTTTTGATCAGTACGAAACCAAGCTGCCAAGAAGTTACCTAAGGGATTTCTCATTTTTGTAAGGGTATGTGTATCTTTGTGTACACTATTGGCCTGGGGTTAAAGGTTTGGGGGAGGGGAGCGCATTTTTTCTACTTTTGTGGTAGAAATATTGTTAATAAATGGCCTCTTTGTTTCTGCAACTAAAATAGTCGTAAACATCGTATGGGTGTCCATTAAAATAATATTTTGTCCGAAAAGCCGAAAAAATTCTTAAACAAATTAAATTCACGGACGATTATAAAATTCTTCTTAATAAATATTATATTTGGGAGATAAAAAATAAATAAATTAAATTGAAAAGTGTTATTACCTATCTAGTTTAGTGTCTCAGAGACTCTCTCGTGGGTAAAATATTATTATAGAATAAAATGCAACCAAACGTTTTATGCCATAACAATTTTATTTTTTGGTTTAGAATATTATTTAATAATTGCAAGCAAGGAGATAAACTCACTTAGTATAGTGCTGTACAAAACCTAAACATAAATTTCTAAATATAATTACTAGGAATATAACAATTAAGTTTAACATCATCCTTATCTGTATACAGAGTCCATACATTGTAATCCGATTATCAATATCCTCCAATTAAAAGACTGCAACCTACTTAATTATTGTTTGGATACTTAGCTACATAGCGAAAATACAAGAGTATCTTCTTATTTATAACCATTACAACTATTTTTTGTTGTAATTTTCAAACTATGTAATCTTCTTTTAACAAGCTTCAAAAATTCTAATTCAAAATATCTAAAACTTTTCCACTCTAAGTATTTTAGTGTTGTTGGTTTCGTTAAAACCATTTATCGGTCTAATTGTGATACGGGATTGGAATAAAAATTTGCAGTTCATTTTCAATGTATATTATCAGCACGTGCGAGTCAGCAAGAAAAACTGAGATTTAATTTTATTTTTTTGAAAAATACTTGTCTTGCATTTTGTGTGCCATGGGAATACAAAAAACTATTTGGTAACTTTTTCGAGATTAATCTTAATTAGGTCGTATATGCATTTAGATACATACATAATAATTATGCTGGTACCCAAAATCGGATATCTTAATTTAGCGGCCTAACAAGTATTTACAATTTTGCTGTTAAAAATGATTTAATCCTAAATCCACAATATTTATTACCGACCGTGTTAAAGTTCATTGAAATAAACGAATTAAATTTGATATTTTTTTGGACGGTAAAATTTATGTGCGGTCGTGTCGCATCGATGAAAATATTTTCAGGCTTCGATAGGTTTATGAATTATTATTTCAGGTTGTCATGTGAGCCGACTATAAATTATCAACAGTAGTATTATTTTTCAGCAACAATTATTATTACTGTCAAATAACATTTGTAGGGTTCCGCACCCTAAATTTATTAAATGTTTAGTTTTTAAATACGGGGGATAGTTTACATTGTGTGTTGCATTGCAACCAATTTAATAGAAAATTTATGATGCAATCAATTTTATAGAAATTTGTATTTCAGCTAAATGCACGAATTTGAATGACTATTTCGTAGGGAATGCTCATTGAAAATATGTCTATATTTGGAAAATTACCATTTGTGTTTTTCATCGTTTAATCTATCGTTTTGTATCTTAAGAAGAATGTTGAATATGCCAATGACAATAGGGGAAACCGTCTTATTAATTATCAGGAGTGTCGCAATTAATGTTTCAATATCACATATCATTAAAGAACTTAAACAAGACGTCCAACGTTGTATTCACTGAAACAGAATCAGGAATGTCAAATTTACATCGAATGGGGCATTGTTCTTGAATCAATTCCTGCATTAAAGCCGCTTTTATGGTTGCTGATTTTCTTTCGTTCGTTCGTTGGTTCTAATTATTTTTTTGTCCAATCATATTGCTAACATCGTCATTTTTGAGCAATATGATTTGACAAAAAAATAATCACAACGAGCGAACGAAAGAAAATCAGCAACCATAAAAGCGGCTTAAGAGATTAATTTAAAAAAAAAATCCAATTTAGCTCCAGTACCTAATGGAGCTGAAATACGAGTTATTAAACTCGTATTTTAGCTCCATTATTAGAGATAAATTTTAAAAATATACCGGTAAACTTGATAATTTTTAAGAAATCATTTTACTACGGTTGAAAATCCACATGGTTACGCCAAACTAACTCATGTGCAGCAGTCGGTCGACAAAGCTGTCTCGAATCACGGTTTCAGTCTTCAACGGCGACTACCCGAATTAGACCGAATTTGACAATTTGTTCCCTTGTTCTCAACCATAAACAACTGATCAATTTGCAGAAGCTACATTATCGGAAGGCAAACTTAACTATGGAGATGCAGTATCGTTGCTCAAGTCTGTGAGCATCAAGAATGAAAATTACGAAGAAGCATAACGCATTCTACGATACAACGACCGTCGCAACATTGCAGACAAGTTGGATTGAGAAACTCATCAACATTGGAAAATGTTACTAACCGGAGTGCAGTGGTATGACGGACCAAAATCTGATCAATTTCAAGAACACTCGATGGCAATCACTGGAGAAAAAACGTTGTTGCTTCAACTGCCTGTGCAAATGCCACACTAGTTTGAATGTCAAATAAAGTTGGTATCGGGTTTCGAATGCCAAATCATCATTCGTCAAATTATCATAAACCGGCACTGCGAATCATTGCCATTACCGAATGTACTGTTGACAACAGCAATCGAAACCGTATCGCACTCAAACCAAAACTCGTCATTCGGGCTTTAATGTATTCGGAATACCAAATCGGAATTTGTATGAACGGAGGCGCTTACGTGAGGTTCAACAGCAGAATTTGTATTACACTCCTGCAACAAGTCAACATTTTCCATCTCAGTCATGGTCTCGTTGTCGAGAAGATCACAAGTTCGATGGCATCCCAATCATTGATACAACCTCCATTGACACGCATCAATGGCCACACTTCGTATTATTCCCAAGCTCTTTTCGAAAACATCGATTTGTTTTCGTTCCAGATCTAAAGCAGATGTATAGGTAGATCATATAAGCGGATCGTATGGAAACCTTTTTCTGATAGTTCGAGACTATCGTTTGTGCTCCGTACGGTTTGTGCTCCGTATCGTTTGTGCTACGTACGGTACTGCCAGCGCTCTGTTTCTCTCAATTCGCACCATCCATCAGCTAGCACGAGACGAACAGGAGTAATACCCAATTGCAGTTAAAGTTGCATCCAGAAACTTTTCCGAGTACGACCTAGCCGTGCTTCTCAATAAGAAAGCAATCGAATTTCGTGAACAATATAATCAACTTGAGCTAAACTGGGAAGATTCAGTCAAAACATCGGGCTTCATGAGTCTCCTTCGGCCGATCGTTTTGGATGCAACGTGCACCAACCTGGATCGAACCACCACAATTATCGCGAAAATCATACTACAATCACTCAAAGATGGCTCACTTATCGAGATAGTTTTAAATCATTGGTGGCTCTCAAAATCGTTTGCTGAATAAATCATTCAGCAAATTCCAATCGTCTTCAAGTTCACGGGTTCAGCAAGGCCCCTGAGAAAGTATAAGGATAATATTACATTATAAACGTATATGTCACTGACTCAGTCGAAAATGCACAGCGTGACCAAACATTTTTTTTTTAATATATTATAACGTCTATGTCACTAAGAAAATTGGAAAATTGGAGAATAGGAAGATAAGAAAATATGAAAATTTTTAAAATTTGGAAAATTGGAAAAAGGAAAATAATAAAATAGGAAAATTTGACAATTGAAAAATTGGTAAATTGGAAAATAAGAAATTTGGAAAATTGGTAATTGGTAAATTGGAAATCAAGGAAATTGGAAAATTGGGAAATTGGAAAATTGGTAAATGGAAAATTCGGGAATTGGAAAATTCGAAAATTTGAAAACAGGAAAATAGGAAAATAAGAAATTTGGAAAATTGGTAATTGGAAAATTGGAAATTTATAGAATTTGTAAATGGTAAATTGGAAAATTGATAAACTAGAAAATAAGAAAATTTGAAAATAGGAAATTTCATAAATTTCAAAATTGGTATATTAGAAAATTGGTAAATTGGAAAATACATATATAATATTATAAACGTCTGTCCCTGACTCACTCGAGAACGCACCGGGTGACCAAAACAATTTTTTCTTTTCTATATTATAACGTCTATGTGACTCACAAAACTGGAAAATAGGAAATTAATAAAATTGGAAAATTGAAAAATTGGAAAATTAGAAAATAGGAAAATCAAAAAATATCAAAAAAGAAATTTGGAAATCTGGAGAATTTTAAAATTCGAAAATTGAAAAAATTGGAAAAATGGAAAATAGGAAAATTGGAAAATCGGAACAATAGAAATTTGGGAAATTGGATAGTTGGAAAATTGATAAATGGAAAATTGGTAAATGGAAAATCTGAATATATATATTATAAATGTCTTGTCACTGACTCAGTCGAGAACGCACAGGGCGATTGTTATTCTTACTGGGCCTCGGAACAACCTAGTACTTAATAAATATTTTAAAATTTTATTTATTAATAAAGCATCTGCCTAATCTATTGTTTTTTTCAGTCATTGATGCCAAATTTGCAGATTTGAAGAATTTTTCGTCGGGATACGGGCCTACACCCGTATAAGATCCAATTGACCCAGGAGCTCAAAGTTAATGACCAAAGACAACGCTGTTTGTTCGCTGACTGGGTTTTAGAGCTTTCGAAATAGAATCTGAAGAATCTTGGCCGCAAAATCACCTTTAGCGACGAGGCGCATTTTTGGATAACTGGCTATGTTACTGTTTATTCAAAATAGCGTTGGTGAGGCTTTTGCCAACGACGGCGAGCGCTACATAACGATGCTAGCCAATTAATTTTAGCCCAAATTGAACGATTTGGTGGAACACGGCATGTGTTTCGAGCAGAAAGGTGCTAAGTGTCACACAGCAGACGCAACGATGGACACTCAGCATGAACGATTTCAGTGTAGGGTTATCTTTCGCAGAAGTGACGTGAATTGGCCACCAAGATCGTGGGGTTGGACCCAGCTAGACTTTTTCTTGCGGGGTTTCCTCACGTCACAGGTCTATGTTAAACAGCCGTAATCTACAGTTGCCCTTAAAGCTAACATATCCAATACTATTGCCAAAATTCAGCTGCATCTATGCGGCAGAGTCATTGAAAATTGGACCACTCGAGTCCATGCTATCGTGAGAAGCCGCGGTGGACATTTGAACGATGTTATATTCCATAAAAAATGGCATACACAGGCCTCTCAAATAAAAAAAAAAGAATTTCGTTAATACCTCCAAATTGAAAAACCTCTGACACAAACAAAATGAAGCGTAATGAAGTCAACAATTTTTGAAACAAATCGTTAAAGGTTATAAAAATGAAACGTTTGGAGCTGCATTTTTCAAAACGGTTACAGTTGAAGTATGGTGAATAAACACAAACCTCATCGAAAACTAATTTTCATCAAAAATATCGTGGTATTAGTTTAGTTGGACTATAAATGGGTTACAATAAACGGAAACGGCATTGTGTTTTATATTTGGGAAATTATGTTGCATTAGCCAAACTTAGCTCCGGCCCAACCCGTTTTCTCACTATCTGATTATTATTAATTTCGAAGTTAAATTTATTTTTTTGAATAACACAACTTTTACCAATGATGATGACTTCAAATCGCACTTGGTTCCGTTTTTTGCTGGTTGAATAAAGCTTATTAAATTTAAAAGCGGCTTAGAATTATGTATTCACTGAGGCTGTGGTAGCCTGATGTGCAGTCATATTTAATGACACCACATATTATAATAACAACTATAAATATTAAAAACCATTATGATCGCAAAGAAATTAAAAAGAAATATTTTCCATTTGCTGAAAGCTTCAAAGCACATAAAATAAAAGTTTTTCTATAACTATTTTATAACTATTTTATTTTTAGATATTTGAGCCAAATTATCATTGTATAACTAATTATTGACGAAAATAAAATTTTAAGAGTTATTTCTGCTACATTATGCTACTAAATTCTTTCTGCTTCTAACTGTTATACTAAATGGAATAAAGTTGTTAAAAGTTTCAATGGTTATATATACAAAAAAACACAACATAATACATAAAAGCTGTTTCAATTAGAAAAATTTATTTCCATTATTTTAAGTCATGGAAACATTATTTTTTCCGAAGCTTTCGTACATTATTTAATATGAATAAAAGTTAATATAAACGTATGTAACCATTTATTTATTTACACAACACGTCTAAAATTTGTTTATCCATACATTTGTTCTGTACATGCATAATACGTATTACATTCGTTTCCAATTTTTTGTTGTAAGCGTATCGTACAGTTTTTCAAAAACTAATAATAATATTTTTGCTTCATTGTAATACCATTTAAGTTGACTTGTTACTATATAAATGTATACGCCATAACAAAAAAGCTCATAAAAGTTGAACTTCTAAAGTTTCAAATCATAAAAAACACTGTAAAAATAAAAGCAAATATATCTTTTTTAGCTCCATGTATATGAAGTAGTAGAACATATACAAAGAGCTTTCATTATAATTTTTTTTATTATTATATTTCTTCATTTGTTGTTTGTGAGCTTTTTTTATGAAAAACAAATTCTTGTATGTCCTGACAGAGAAACATAATATCTCCATTCGATTTACTAATATGTTTCACTTTAATATTTTTTTATTGTGATTCATGAATAAAACATTGTATTTTATGTTATAAAAATACTAATAATTTATAAAAATAATATTTAAAAATAACGAAAAGCACTTTTTAACAAAATAAATAATATTTATTAAAACATACGGTGGAAACAACTCAAGTGTATTTCTATATTTTTCCCGAATTTATGATTTTTGTAAAAAAAATTAAATTTTCCGTTCCCATAAATATACTTATGATTTTTTTATGCTTTTATACGACAAAACAACTATATTGAAAAATAAAATGCAGAAACGTAATGCACGATTAGATTTATTTTTATTTTTTATGTTTTTGGTTAGTCCATGGTTTGGAAAATTTATTGATCTATTTATAATCTAATTGTTTGATTTTTTTTTCTTACTATAGCTACTGCCTGCATTTTTTTGCATATCGTATTACAGATTTGTAAACACCATTGGTGTCTGTTCAAAATACCTGATGCCATGTATATTAGTTAACCGAACTTTTATAATTCAATTTAACAAAAACTGTATTGAATGTACGAAATTGAATCTACAAATATATTTGAAATGTGTCATTATTCCAACCACAATGTTACACAGAAGTTGGAATCACATTGATCTAAAATTTTGATTCACGTATAGCATCTTTCAAAATCAATTTTTTATAAAACTTGAAATTAAACACACTTTATGTCATTCTTTGATGAAATTTAGTATAGACTTGCCCATTTATGGATGAAAAGTAATATCTATTTCTACATTAAGGGCTTTATCTTACGAATGACGCGCTTGATATTGGTTAGGCCAAAATCCTTCGAATGATTGTGAATTATCCTCATAAAACTGTATGACTAGACACAATTTGGTTATCATGTCTCTATAGCGAACAACCATTGACAGTTATAGCCTTACTAGCTCTATTTTTGAAATTATGCGGACCAATAATGACTCCCTGCCACAGTGCATTACAATACATTAACACGAGAAAAAGCCTGATCACCCACTGTACTTTAGCCACACAAATGAAAATGAGCTTCATCAGAAAAACTTTTTTTTTAACCAGGGTTTTGGTCCAATGGGCAAGTTTAATTGTTCAGAACGTTTTGAAATCTATTAATGTTAAATCTCTGCAACACTTTATCCACTGTAATAATATTTGCGGTTGAACGACCTAAACGGGCACGTGTTTCTACAGGTATGTTTGCTACTGAACCAGTGGACTCAA
Source organism: Nephrotoma flavescens (assembly GCA_932526605.1). Taxonomy (NCBI): domain Eukaryota; kingdom Metazoa; phylum Arthropoda; class Insecta; order Diptera; family Tipulidae; genus Nephrotoma; species Nephrotoma flavescens. Next base: position 312,612,625 of record OW052220.1, read on the forward strand.
CTTTTTGCCCTTAATTTTTAATAGCGGCTTTTAATTTTAAATAATTTTTAATCTGGGGATGATCGAAAGTGACGCAAATTTTACGAAACATTGTTTTTACAAATCCGCCATTTTATTTATAAATTTTAATAAAATTTCGAAGCGAAATTTCCATGTTCACGAATCACAAAATGGCGGGGTGTAATTGTTGTGACAAAGACCCGACTTTCGTTTACAACAAATGTTCATGTATCTCGAAGTGCGATGTCTTAATGCCTAAATAAAAAAATGAATTTACCGGATTTGTGATAAAAATTGTCTTCTATAAGACAATTCAAAAAATAAATTGAAAAAATTGAAAATGCTCCTATAAAGCTCTCATAATTCATGGAGAAAGCTTTAATATGTAAGGTTTTTCTTCCAAAAAAGTCAATCGGCTTAATCTGCCAAATTTTAATGAAATGAAGTTTTTGTTATGAAAACTCGTCATTTCCGGTAAAATTTAAAATGTGATCTATGTAAGTTCATACTAACATGAACTTACCATCTTTCTATTTTAATCGTTATTTCGTACATGCTATTATATACTTTTAAAAACATTTGCAGAAAAAGGAAAAAGCCACTGTGAAAGCTACCAATTCCTGAGGATCGATTCGGCCAAAAATCACTGAGATCTTCCAATTTATGAAAAAGCTTTAATATTAAGTTTCACACTTATCAGTCAATCCCTCCTATAGTCAAAAAACTCGTGGCAAAAAAATGTTCATCATTACTATACAAAAAAAACAGATTTTTGAAATACCGACCTTTCCGCTTTCTAATTGAGATAGTTTTCAAAATATCTGCAATAAACGAAAAAACTCCTATAAAAAGTGCCAATTTCGGTGGATCGATTAAGGCCAAACATCACTGGAATCTTTAAATTGATAGAAAAGGGCTAAATATGAAGTTTAATTCCGATCAATCAATCATTCTGGGCTGTAGGGGCTATATTTTTGTACGTAACTTTCAAAATATTTTGCAAACGCCAAAAAGCTCCTGTGGCAGCTATCCTTTGCGGTGGACCGATTCCGACCAAACATCGCTGGTATCACCTAATTTGTAGAAAAAGCTGTATATGACCAATTTTTTGTTGAAAATCTGTTTTTTTGTGAAAAATCGTCATTTTCAGTTATATTTTAAAAAATATTGCAAATTTAATTTAGAATCTTTCAACTGGTAATTGTTTTTGCTTAAAAATACTATACTGCTTAAAATATTTTCAATAAACGAAAACGCTCCTATTCAGCCGTTTCTGGTGGTCAGAATTTGTTGAGAAACCTCGATCAGTTTTTCACCCCATGAAAAATAAAAATGTTCATCAGGTAAAAATAAAAATGTTCATCAGGATGTAATTTCATCCCATCCCAGGATTTTTAATCATACAATTAATTAGAAATGTTATATTTGTAAAAAGGCCGCGAAATTTTAGATTACCACTGGGCGGACACCTGAAATTAATATAAATCGAAAAATTAATGAGTGCAAGCTAAATTACATATCGCACATGATATGGAAAGTATGATACAACTGAAAAAATGAATTTTTAGAGTTAATTCACCAGAAAGATGCGCAATGTTAGATTTCATATCCTGCAATAAAAGCATTTTTGTTTTTCCTTTACCTATAAAATGATGAGCGCGAAGTGTCGAGAGTTTTGTTAAAGTCAGGTTCGAGAGTATTGTTAAAGTTTTTTGAGTATATGCTTTAAATTCTATATGGTGGTGGGCCTGCTCTAATATACGCTTGTTATTTAGCATTAAGCATTATTTTTTCAATTTATATTTATTTTAGGCTTCTGCCAAAATTTTCGCGGTCTTTTACAAGTCCTCACACTCCTAATTAATTGTTGGATTAAAAATCCGTATCATAAATTGACCTTTTCGTTTAAATTTAATCAATATTAAAAAGCATAATCAATATTAAAAACACTTTTTTTAAAACAATTTTTTTCAGTTCAGCGATAAGCGAAAAGGAAATCATCAAAAAGCTCGAGATTTAAAATTTTCTTGATTACTATACTTTATTTTTAATAAGTAAAAGTTTTGGAAAATTGATTTAACATATACCGTTGCAAATAAAAAAAAATCCTTATACGCTAAAATATCCTATCCATTTTCTCATAATTAAAATGGTTCTCAAAATATTTGCTTAAAAACGAAAACGCCATTATGGAAGCTGGTGCCACTTCCGGTAGACTGATTAAATCACTAGAATTGCTAAAATTATGAAAGAAGCTTATTTATGAACTTTCATTCCGATCAATTAATTCGTGCGTATTTTTCAAAATATTCCCAATAATGGAACCTATTTAAATCCAATAAGAATTTTGTTTCCGCCATGTTTTACAATTGGAACCGTTGGACACGTATACGTGTTATTTTTTGTTAGAAACTTCACGGGCTCACCAAAAATATTACCAAAGATGTACACTGTTAAATTTAAAAATATTCCAATTGGATTTGTTTTGTGGTAAAATAGAAACATTTTTAGATCTCTAAAATTTATATTAGAGAAGTCCCTAAGTCCCTAATAGTGTCGCTGTAAAGATCAAACAATTTTCTAGCAATTTAAAATTAACACGAGAAAACCGTAAAACGATTTACTAACCTTTTTTTAATTCTAAAGAAGTCTATTTTAGACAATGTTTCTACTTTTATATCTCCATAACACTTCTGGTATATGAAATATAACCGTAAACGTAAAAATGTTGCTGGACAAGTAAAAAACCATCATAATTAGATCCCGTTCACCTTTTTTTGCCGTTAACTTCCCTAGGATAGGTAAAATAAAATTCTAAAATTTATTCAAATTCAAGGAATTTCTAAATAGCCTGTATGGCGCAGTAAATATCATTATTTCAGTGTAAAAAATTTTTCTACGCTATCCTAAAATACATTTTAAAAATGTGTACGTCTCTAGGAGCGATAATAGAAATTTTAGAAAATAGATTGAAATCAAAAACCATAGTTTAAAAATACGCTGGACTAGTTAAAAATCATCATAGGTGATATTTCGTGAACATATCTAGGATTGGCCTTCTTAAGAATTAAAAAAAGTTTAGTAAATCATTAGAAAATTATTTGATCTTTACAGCGACACTATTAGGGACTTATGGACTTCTCTAATATAAATGTTAAAGATTATCTAAAAATGTTTCAATTTCACCGCAAAACAAATTCAATTGGAATATTTTTAAATTTAGCAGTGTACATTTTTGGTATTATTTTTAAGAAGAAGTTTAATTTCGATCAATCAATTTGTCTGGGCTGTGTAGGGCTGAATTTTTTGTGGAAACAGTTATTTGTCAAAAATCATCATTTCCGGGTAAATTTTGGGAAAATGTTATCTTTTTGATCATAATCGTTTTTCTCGTAAATGCTATACTTTTCAAAATATTAGCAAAACCTGGAGAAGCTCCTATGAAAGATGCCACTATCGTGAACCGATTTCGGCCAAAAATCATTGGGATCTCCAAATTTATGAAAGCTTATGTATATGAAGTTTCATTCGATCAGTCAAACCGTCTGAGCTGTAAAGAGGACACATAAATTAAGTCTGCACGACAACACGCACAGACATACGCACATAAAGAGATTTTGCGATACAGCGAATGATAAATCTGCAAGAATCTCGAGATTAAAATTTTTCATGATCTAAATAAAAAAAGTTTTTATTTTATCAAAAATCAACCTTTATTCTTAAATTTTGGAAAACTGTTCTAAACTGATATTGTGGCAATTTTATTTAAGAATGTTTTAGTACATTTTTCTAATAATTGAGATACATTTCAAAATATTTGCAAAAATCGTAAGAATCAAAAATCAGTTAATAGTAAACTTTTAATTATGGAGTTGTATCCCGACCAGTCATTCAATTCGTATGGATTAGGTTATGCAGTGACCGGATTTTTGCTGAAGAACATATTTTGCTTAAAGTTGTCGTTTTCGCTTAAATTTTGGAAAACTGTTCTGTGCCAGTATTGTTGCAAAATTAATTTACATTCTTTTAGTTCATAATCGTTTCTTTCGTAAATAATACACTTTTCAAAATATTGTATCATTTACGAGAGAAATTCTACTACTTCCGGTGAACTGATTTTAGGACCAACTACATAAAAAAATAGGCGCAGATTTGTTATCGAAATGTCTTAAGTTTGTCCCAAAATACTTTGTTTTTGTTTTGTTATTAACATTATCGCGGCACACCAATGGTATCGACATAAACTTCGCTGATACTCGTAAATCCTATAAACACATATGTTTTTGTCGGCGATGCCGTTGTTGGATATGAGTGTCGGCCATGTATTTGTGTCGGCGATGTGGTTGTTTCAGCTGTCAGCCAAAATTCCTAATGGTGATATGGTTTTCTGATGTTCCATTCGTGATGTAAGTATCGGTGATGTGCGTATCGCCAATCAGGGTGTAGGTGACGATGTTGTTGTGGGCCGTCCGGTAAAATTGTTTACGGAGAAAACAGCCCATTCCGAAAAAATATTGTAGTATTTTGTTGCTCTTGCGTAGTTGTTGACCTCGACCCGAGCAACAAAAAACTAATTTACTAGATACACAAACAAATATTGGTAGCTAGCTATTATTTGTGTCAGAAACTTAAAATTGTAACTTAATTGTTACTATGAAAATTATAATAAAATTACGAAATTAATATGAAAGCTAATAAAACGGGCAAAGAGATATAAAACTTAGCCATTTGTACCATAAATTAATAATTTTTTTTTTTTTAAGAACATTCTTCTGTACTAATTGTCTACGCCAACGGCTAATAATGAACCACTGTAAAGTGGTAAATCATTAAACAAAGCATTTATATGTTATGTACTGTCCATATCGTTGTTTATTTTTTATTATAAAATTTATTTCGTTGCAGAAATAATATTTTATGCAGATACACATTTTTATAGTAGTGTAGTCTAGACACGAAAAAACCCACTAATCTTCTTATACCATATTACGATATACATGACGAAATGAGAGTAAAAACCCAACACATTTTTTAATTAAAAATTTCTTTATATCGTTTCGTGTAAATGAATTCATTAATTACTGAAAATAATTTTTTGTTAAATATATATTTTTTGTGTTATTCACATAATGAATAATTAATTAAATGACACTACCGCAAAGGAATTTATTATTATTCACAAAATTCTCATAAAATTCGTACAATATTAATTTTTTTCTAATCTAAATTAAAATAAAAAAAGTAAAACGAAACAAAATCGTTTTGAGATTTTTGTGTTTTGTATTTAAAACACCCTCGGGCCCCCGTGATAAATCAAAACTTTTGTTTTTTGATAATCAATTCGCTCTCGTTATGTTGTTGTATTTCCAATCTGGTGTAAGGTGCGCGCTCGCTTAAAAACTTTTCTTGTTGTTGTAATTTTTAATATTTTATCGTGTTCAATTTTTTAAGACATGTATTGTTTAAAAACAAAATTAAATTGCAAACACAAATTTTTTTTTTTAATTAGAAAACTTTGATGAGTTGGAAGAATGGAAAAAAATGTACGTGCTGTAACACGAGTAAATATATCGGATATGTGTAATGGCTGCAGAATGTAAGAATCTTATGTGAAACCATGGTATGTTCATTATAGATAAACAATGGGTTAGAAGAAATAATTACATTTTCTTCCGTTTGTTTTACGATAAATCAAGTTGAACGGTTTTTATTTTTTTTGCTTGGCATGAAACAATTTGTTTAGTCGTTCTTGCCGATGTCGATATGTACATAGAGTGTGAATTTCCATTAATCTTATGCGCTTCGAATATAAACCGACAATTTTTAAATTTTTTAAAAGTTTCAGATTAATACAAGAATAGTTTTTTCGTATTCACTATAATACAGTATCCGAAATAACAAAATATAATATGTAGAAAGAATAGTTCTTAATATGATTTCCGTTACAGTACATAATAAAGCCAAAATTTATAAACAGTATTATATACAAAGATTTCCTTCCTCTCTTTCTAATTAATACACAAAATTTTTCCTCATTTTTTCGTTACGTTTTCTTAAACACCAAAGTCTAATGCTCTCAAGAATTTTGTGCAATATCATACAAATTAATTACGTTACTATTTCAGCAAAGTATATTATTCTCCCGTAAAAAGTCCTTGGTAATATACCGAGGTTTGGAAATCGTGTACCGTGCAGCGGTGTAAAAAAAGTTTAATGAACTATCTTATGTAGAAAATTACCGCGACAGTAATTGTCACATTAAATACGTAATATTTCAAAATTCACCTTATATCCGTTTTCAAATCACACATTAAGCTATAATTTAATTTAATGTGCCCAAAAAAAAATTAAATTTACAAATTTTGTAACCATCGTAAATCGCCACTAATCTTAAAGATAATTTCTTTTGATTTCCGTTTCTTATTTTTATAATTCTAATGATTGCTGTTGTATCCAGTACATCAAAACACATATATCAACTGCATTAAAATAGTAACACATGATTATATTAAAAGAAGAACCTTTCTTCCTTTCTTAAATACTTAAGGTATTTATTATATTTAACGACGATGGCTTTAATGGAAACCACAATAACATCTAATCTCGTATAATAACAACATTTATGGGTGCGAGCTAAGTATCTGTCTATGTATATAGTCGGGAGACGAAAGCGATGCTTCTTATATTTATATATAGTACATAATTGACACAGTAATTGTTCTTCTGACGAGTATATCCAAATAAAATTTATATATACGTAAAAAAAAAACATCTTTTTGTTTATAATATTCTATAAAATACAATTTTGAACGTCCGCCGGAAATTAAGTTCAAAATCACTTGAAGCGAAACGAACGGGAGACGAGAAGAAATACAACTCAAGAATTAAATGAAACCAAAATCAACAACAACAACCCGAAACAATATATCCAATTCTATGTATAAACAAAACAAAAAACCAGTCCGTGTCCAAGACGAAGAGTAGCATTTTACGTTTATAAATATAAAAGAAGAAAAAAAATGTATGTGTAAAAAAGACGACAGATTAAAATAAGAAGTAGGATATGGTCCGACGTAAAAACTACCGAGTACAAAATTCACCATAAAATAACCAGAGATTCGTAATGTAATTATTTCAGTCCATTTGAATATTTTATCTTTTGTGTGCTGGCTGATTGCAATAATCGTAAATTAACAAACTGTCAAATGTTGGATGGACGGGCAATCCAAACTGCTGCATACGATTTAATTTTTTATTTTTTATTTGGTTTCTAGAATAGTGGACAGCTGTTTAAAATAAAATTGGATCTTTTTAGTTTAGATTTATTTGTGGTTTTATTGTATCTGGAAGCTATCTGAAAAGATAAATAATGTTTTCTTATACGAAATATTAACTTTGCGAGGTTACATAAAATAACAGAAAGAACATGGAAGTTGTTACGTAATCCTAGAATTAAATAAAAAATTATCGTATTATCATATATTTTAAAAGCTTATGCGTATCACCGCTGGGTAATTTTTTTTTCTCACCTAAAGTAATTAAGTTTTCTGAAATGCCACTTTTTGATGAGTGTGCCATTTTCCAATAGGAGTTCTTAAAAGCTAAGTATGTGTTAGTGTTTAGCAGATATCGTTGAAGTAGGGTGCGCAATGTAGTCTACACGGTTGTGGACACGTATTATCGTGATAAAAATGTACGAATTGAGATTAAAATATAAAGCGTGTGAGTATGATGAAACATATTCATATATATTAAAATTTTATCACGACATGAAAATATCTGTGCCTAACAATTTCCATTTGCGAAAACGAGTATAATGTTCCAAACAGGGTGGTAAACGGGGTAATTAGCGAACTTTAAATTTAACTTGTAAGATAGACATGTAATAGAATGGAATGACATATTGGGTTATATTGCATTTATAGCTTTCAGTTGTATTAATTATCCGGATTGGTCCCAAACTCTGGGATTATATGATAATTCGCACCACGCCACGGGAAATTAATATATCTGCGCAAAAACGGCAGAAACTTGTCATTATAGTGAGTAACTGCTCTACCTGGACAACATCCTCAAGGTGCATGGTTAGACCAATTCATGTATATTTACCAGCTGATAGTTCATGTCTATTAATTTTGCCTGAAAAAAAACCATCCTGAAAAGACTTTTTTAATGTGGTATGTTTCCATGATATTTTCAAATATCAGCCCGAAAAAAATTAAAAAAATTATCTAAATGTGAGTTTCATTCCGAAATTTTTTCGTCTAGCCAAAAAAAATATATTTAGCAACAAAAAAAAATTGTTTTAAACATAAAACTTTATCACATTCCGCGAAAATAATATTTTTTAAAATTACGCAATCCTTTTTGTAACCGATCGATCGATTATTTCAATAATATAAATACATATATTCACTAATTACTATTGGTAGAAATAATTTATTGAATCAGTGTACCACCCGCGTATTATAAATTTCTATAGATTTGAAATTTTCCAACTCCAAGTGGGCTCAGACTTCTGAATCATTAGATAACATGACAACAAAATCTCATTAGTAATAATTTATTGAATCGGTCTACCTCAGAATTGTCTGGGCCAAATGGGTAGTAGTTTCAAAATTCTGAATCGTTAGATAGATGGCATTGCTTTTTGTCTGATATACAATATAATTAAATTTTTGTAAAAAAATTAAAAATTTTCAATCTTTACAATATTTCTAATCAGCGATTGATAAATTTGAACTAAATTTTCAGTTTATGCTGTGTGCCATGTGTGTGAAAAGCCTCCATCGGGAGGTAACTTTACAATTTAGTTATCAAATGTCTTTATTTGGTATTTAATACAAATGTGTTATTGTTTACAAATTTTTACATAACACTATTTTTATTTTTAAACATTTCGTAGTTTTTAATAATATTTGCAAACATTATAACTTCCATATCATCTTCCAAATTGTGCGAGATCTCAGTGATTTTTGGCTGTAACCGGCCCACCTCCAAAGAAAGTTTTTCGTTTTTTGCGGAAACTTTAATAAAATAGCATTTATTCTACAAGAATAACGATTTAGATCTCAAACATCCTAAATTTATTTGTAACAATGTCGGCACATTTCTAACGTTTACGCGGAAATGATGATTTTAGAGAAAAAATGATTTTAACAAAAAAATCAATCAATGTGTTCAATCTAGACGGATTGATTGATCGAATCAAACGTCATAATCAAGCTTTTATCATAAATTGGGCAGTGCCAGTAATGTTTGGCAGAAATTGGTAAATCAGAAACGACAATTTCCATGGACCTTTACATTATTTTAACTTACTAATTTTACTTATTTTACTTATTCTACTTATTTTACTTATTTTACTTATTTTACTTATTTTACTTATTTTACTTATTTTATTTATTTTACTTATTTTACTTATTTTACTTATTTTACTTATTTTACTTATTTAACTTATTGTACTTATTTTACTTATTTTATTTATTTTACTTATTTTACTTGTTTTTACTTTTTTTATTTTATACATTGTGAAATTAAAATAATTTTATGTCATTTTGAAATGAGCGTAGGGCTCTGGCATATACTTTTTTAACATTCTCGCTATCCGCGACTTTTTTGTGAAAGGATGTCGTGGTAGCATACATTGCGGAATTAAAATCGTGGCTGACATCGGTTCACCGCAAATGACCACTTCCAAACGAAAAGACGGTTAAAATAATAAGATTGTAAATTAAATTGCAAACAAAATTAGTTCAGATCACAATAAAAACTATAATCCACCAAAATTTCTATTCGGAATCAACTTCATCATTCAACTTTTTATAATTAATGGGAAATATGTTTAACGGAATTTACAGCTTTAATGAGAGCTTTTACAATTTTTGCAAATGAAAATGAAGTTACAGCTTTATTGAGAGCTTTTAAAAATTTTGTAAATGAAAATGAAGTTACAGCTTTAATGAGAGCTTTTACATGTTGTACAAACGAAAATGAGCTATGCTTTTTACCCACAGGCTTAAATTAAAAAATTAAATAACGGTTTCACTTATTTCGGATTTGTCAAGTAAACCGCAAAACGGGGATCTCAAAACGAAGCTCGATTTCCTCAAAAAACATAGACCGAATGTGTAACGGACTAACAGATGGGGTTTTCTAATATCTTTGTTAAAATACTAAAATTAATTTTTATATAAAACTTTATGCTGTTGAGAATTTTGTAAATTTTCTCCTGATTTCTAAAAATATCAGCAGAATTTTTTTTTTCAGCTGGATACTTTTTGTTATTTTTTGATGGAATTGGCCACAACCGCCGACCTATAAAAATGTAAATAAAAAAGGTGTTCTACGGAAACCCGGTTTTCAAAATCCCGGTTTTCAAAATCCCGGTTTTTTAAACCCCGGTTTCAAAATCCCGGTTTTCAAAATTCCGTATTTCAAAATCTCGGTTTTCAAAATCCCGGTTTTCATACATTTTGCTGAAGAAAAATTTTTAAGCCATTTCATTAATATTTGATAAAAAAAATTACGAAATATTCCTTAAAACAAATTATAAAAAGTATATTAGTCATTTTCTAGAACTTTATCGCAAACTCATTTTTGAACTTTGCCAAAAAATCATTTAAGAGTCCCATTTCCCACATGTCAAATTTTACTGATGCAACCACCAGTGATTTGCATGTATTCACCGATTCAAGAGTGACTAGCGTTGATCTGTTGAGCTGCATTCATGAATAACAATCACACTAATATTGGGGGAATAAAAACCCAAACACTAACTTTTATGTCGGACTCAGAATTCTGCTACTGATTGGATCTGAACCAGAAACTACACCGTCGAGAAGGTATGGTTTTTGAGTTGACATATGTCTGTCTGAGCTATAGCAAGCAGCTACTTAAACTCCAAAATTCTACTTCGCTCTGATGTAAATTGATCTGTTTCGGAACGTCCCTGAGATAAACCTACCCAAGAAGACAGCGAAGCCTGGCAGATCCCACAGAAATCGTATCCGGTTACGTTTGAAAATGCGTTCAAGTTTAAATCTAGAGGCTCGTTTGAAGGCAATCGTTTAAGAGATAACCAAGTTCTAATTGGGAACTTAAAAATTCAGAACTTGGGTTATAATTTCAATCATCCCGTCTAAAATTAGCGTAAGAATCGAGACCCCAAAATCTGTTGCAATTTTTCAAATTCTCCCAAATTCAATTTTATTCAAATATCTAATTTTACCACATTCGGATTCCAAAACTTCTCAATAATAAGTGTTGTATATTTTAAAATTTTTTACAATTAACGATTGAGCAGCATGTGTTCCACAAAATCATTTTGCAACCCCAATCCTGTGCTAAACACCAAAAAATGTTTCCGGGATTTGGATTTTTTATTCTGAGCTTTCGATATACGAGATTTGTTTTGAAATCCAGGGGCGGTATGTTGTACCATCACTTCGAATCGAAATTCGAAAAAGTCGAATGGCGGTAGGTTGTATTATTTTCGAATCGCGATAAATGATTAAGTTTCATCATTTAAAACCAAAGTAATAATAAACTTAGCTGACATTTCATTCAAGAAAGAGAACTGCAGGATTAAAAAACGATAAAAGTCGAGTTTTTTTCGAATTTCCACTTTTTTCGATTCGAAGTGATGGTACAACGTACCGCCCCAGGATTCAATGGTAATCATAAATTCATGTGCCAATGGTTTACACATTTTAAGATTAGAAGCAATTTAGTTTCTACGAGAAATCACAATAATATTGTCTGAGACACCAATATGTACATTTTTAGGGTAAATAAGCAATGTTGTATCATACTTTCAACCTAATTAGCATAAAATTTAAGACACAAACCCAACGCATAAACCATCATTTTACATTATTTTGACGGTAATTGTTACAAATGTCTTATCAAAATGTACAAATCATTTTATTGAATTTAATTGGTAATAAAATTTCCATTTTAATAACTGGCAAAAAAAAAATGTACAATCATTAATTTTATGGATTTTAATCTCATCAAGACAGGAATTCAAAAAAGTCTACACACACAAACACAACACCAACAAAAAATTCAGCTTTTATGATTTTTACAATAAAAAGTTGGAAAATGATTATTTCTTACTTTATAATGTTCCTTTTTAAAAAGAGTGTATCAGACAAAATTTATTTTTTTTTTGTTGTGAATTCCTTTTTTGTAAAGTTATTAACGGAAAGCAAAGAAACAGAAACATTTTTTTTTGTTATTATTAACAACCACACTTCTTTAATAAATTTTGGTGCGCGCTATAAATCTTTTCTAGATGTTTTTAAAATTTTTAGCCAATTTTGCATTAAATGCGAGAGATACGAGCAAAAATATTACGAAGGAGATGGAACACGCCTATAAAATTCCTACATAATAATGAATTTTTGTGTTTTGTTGTTTAATTTTATTTTAATAAGACATGTTTCGTAAGTTTTGTTGTTTTTGTTGTCTTGTTGTAAATTTTTTTTTCATCTTGTTGTTTCTGTATGCCGTAATTTTTGGTTTGATGTATTTTGTTAATACACAATTTAAACTTAAATAATTTGACTTATTATTTAAACAAAACTATTACTGTCTGGTGGTTGTAAAGTGGCTTTCCCAAACCGAATATTAATGGTGTATGATGTATTGTGTGGTGTGCATAAAAAAATCATTATTTTTTGGATAGTAAGGAATGAATTAGTAATTTAACGTTAATGCTTTTTTTCTGTATCATTTTGAGTCATTTGGATACATGAGCATTTAATTCACCCACATGCACTTGTCTAATTATTCGATTTGGTGAAATGTGTGATGAAATATAAACGCAATTAGAATTGTGTATGGAGTAAAATGCACTGTGGGAAGTAACATTATATATTTAAAATGCGGTAATTTTTAATTGACCTTAATAACAGTAAAGTGCCTTAAGCCGATGTCAGAGTACGTTCGAAATCACAGACGGTATATGACGTACACGAGGCGCGTAAAATACATATACATTATTAAATGTATTTTTGGCATACAAAATCTGTGTACTTCTGCCATTTTTTGTTAGAATCTACAATATTCATTTCATTTATTGTTCATATCTGTAATTTGTTGAATGTAATTAAATTTGCAAATATTATAAAATTAAAGTAAATACAGTGAGAGATTATGGACACTACCTGAGGTACTTCAACCATATATGACATGTTTAAGGTCAATTGATCTTATTTATAAAAATCAGAGATGGGCGTTTATGCGTCATCTATACTATTTTTTCATAATCGCGTCAACAACTTGTCGATAAGATCGAGTTCTTATAGTTAACGTTGAATTCTAGTTGCAGTAACTCACGCCAGATGTAATCGAATGATCTACATATTTTGAACTTTTGTTTCCAAACATTTGAGTTAATGCATCGTATTATTGCTATAAAATATATGTTGATCGTATCCACAGCTTCAATCACTAATTTGTTCTAAAATATTGGTATATACTAATACTGTGTGTAATTAGGATTTTAAAAGTAAATTTCAGTTTTAAATTTTAAAAGTCAATTTGTATCAGTACGAAGTCAAACAAGAAAGCACTTGTGGAGGTTTTCATATTTTGTAAGGGTTGTGTCTGTATTTTTACACAATGACCCTGGGGGAGGGATACAAATGGGGGAGGGGGGAGGGGGGGAGGAAATTTTATACTTTTTGTGGTGGATATATATATTATGAGTAGATGATCTCTTTGTTTTTTGTCGAAAAAAAAACTTTATATAAAAATTAATCTCCCATATTCGCAATGAAATTCTTCAGAGTTTATGTAATTTTTAGACAAATTTTATAAATTTCAATATTAAAATATGGAATATTACCCTTACTCAGTACACAAAATTACATAATGGTTTATTGAAAATTACACATCTGCATACTGTTGAATTTTACATAAATCAGAAAATTAAAATCCCATGTCTTATGTACGGTACAATGTAGCATTTGTTACAGTAACATACCATACGTGTGTAACAAAACGGGAACGTATAGTATGTTACGTATGTAACATTTGGTTTAAAATATGTATTTTTTTTACAGTGTAAATTTGTTCTATACCTGGCCACATGACATAAAAAACTGGTTCGATTTTTCAAAGATAATTAAGAATTCACAGAAACATTTTTCATTTTTTCAACGAAAGACAACAAGACTTAATGCTGTGCTGATCTTAAAAAGCTTAGGAAAGCTGCGACGGGTCTCAAAAATAAAGTCAAAATGTTATATATTTTTTTGCTCAGAAAGATTATAAAAAAATTTAAGATCCGCTCGCAGGCTATCTTGGATTAACTTCTACGTAGTATAGTCCTTCTGGAATTTCCAGACCTAACCAGAAGGCTTGTCATGTCGAGATTTTGCGTTTGAATTTATTTTTCTTACCATCCTATAAATCAGGTGGTCTGGATTGGGTTTAACCTGCTGAACTTCCCATACTGAAGTCAGGAACGTAAAATCAAATAAGCAATTGATAATAGCAAAAACCATTCAAACATTTTGCAATAATTGTTTCCCAAATAGAACCATGCTACTTTGATTTGAAGGAGCAGCATGAGATATTAAACGCATCGGGGTGAAGCACTAACATTCACCAACGAAATATTTGGTGCACCATAAATGAATTTAATGCTAACCAACGCTACCATTAGAAATTACTGGACAGCATATGTCAATGTTGGAGTTACTGGTCATATTTTAGTTAACCTTGATGATAGTTTCAAAATTTCAGCACTCCGTTCAAATTCAATTCACCATCGATTTTGCCAATTGAAAGTGTAAAATAAAACATTTTCGAGTTCAATCAGAAAATCCAAATTCCGAAAACTGATAGAATAATTTTAGGCTCATAATTGCTTAATTAAATGCACCAATAAAAACTTTAGGCTCGACTTCACCAATCCATCGGTTATTTCATTTAAAGCTAGCCGAACCCAAATCAAAAATTAGGAAATAGAACGCAAATAAAATCTATCGACATACAAATAATTTTAGGCTCATTATGACCATACAAAATGCCTCATTAAAAATTTTTAGGATCCACCCATTCTTCACCGAACTTTCAGAAACTTACTTTAAAGCTAACGAAACCAGACCATATTGAGCCTAAAATATCTCAATGGATCTGGTTTTGCGTTCTTAATTCGGTTTTGGTGCGATTTTTGATTTGAGCTCTGCTATAGCTTTAACTTGGAAAAGCCTAATTTGTTATTTAAAACGAGGTGACCAAAGCAATTTAATGGTGCGTTTATTTAGCCCAGAAGTAACCGTTAATTTTTGCATTGTTCTAAATAATTGCTGTTATGGTTTTACTAACTTTTTCTAAAGCTAGCAGCACCCACCGTTTTAGTTAAAAGGGGTTCTTGTAATGTTCTGCTGGATGTGTCCTGCAAATTTCAACAGATAAACTAGGAACTAAGTAAAGCAATTATTAAAATCTCGACACTTAAAATCGCTTCTTCAAATCCGAGATTTTGTAAAAATCCAGGATTATAAGTTCTCTACTTTTATTTGGGATTGCTAGGATTCTGATTTCCGGGTATTATAAATTTTCATAATTTGTTCATAATAATTCGAAAACGAAAAGAAAACAAAATTTCAAGTGTAACTGCTTTTGCGTGCAGTTTTTAAAGGTTGAAAAGGTTGTAGTTGTAGGTTCTTGTCAAAACGAGTTCCACCTTTCAAAATTGTATTATGGAAAATTCCCCTACGTCTTTTGTTCGTTTCCCTTTAAATTGGTGAGGAATTAAATAATTTATGAAATTATATCTGAAAAGTAAATTCATGATATATTTCGATAATATTTGAGGATACTTATTCCGTAATGATAAATTTACATCTAAAAGTCTGGGGTTCTATTGTATTTATAAAAAAGTTAAATTTTAACTTATCATCTTTTGTAACATTTTCATAAAATTATCTTTAATAATTCTTTATTTTAAAATAGTCTCACATAATTTCTAACTGACATGTCTGGAAACTAATGACATTTCATGCCAGAATATATGATTTATAAAAGTATTATTTATTGCTATTAGGAATAAATGTTTTTATTATTATTATTATTATAATTTTATCTCTGCAATCTGTTCCGGGGCCGAAGCAATCCCTATCTTACATAGTCGCCTGCTAAATCGGGGACGTACGACGCTGTTAGTTCAGTTTTATCACCCTCTGCACATTGCATAGCTCCATGCCCAGATACACTGGCATGTAAGATGGGTCGGCCCATGAGCTTTGCACTCCAACAGGGGGTTATAGTTGTGTTCCATTTCGTCTTAGATCGTAATCTGTTGATGTTAATTTCCATTTGCATCCTGCCTTTATTGGGGTTCGAACCCGGTACCTCCAGATCCACACGCCGAAGCATAAACCACTGTGCCGTTTGGTCGGGAAAGTAAGGCATTTAATAATTCTGTAAGTTTAATGATGCTTATCCACCCAATACATGCCTCCCTCCGGAAACCACAATATTTATTTATACACATCAAAAATTAATCAATACTTTTTCGAATGCTTCCTTTTGTGAAGAACAATACGTCTATACATTCATATACATAATTAATTAAAGATTTTTTCCAAAATAAAAATAAAAATTAACCACATCTAATAAATTTCAATTAGAAAAATTTCACAGTTTAATCTTTACATGAACTATAAGAGAGAAATATAGAGACTTAATGGAAGAAGGAACAAATTTATATGATTTCTAACGTTTCTTCGATTATTCACCATAAGCATAAAGAAATGTATTCTTCACTCTTCTGTTGTATGGATGGATGTGTGTTACAAATGACTACACCTAAATTTGATTACTCAACCGAAACCATTTCAATTATTATAATTCTGAATTTTGTATTGTAGTTTGATTGAAAAATGAAATGTTTCTTTTTATATATTATTTTGTTTGGTTCGGGTTGAAGTTGATGTATTCAAGCGCGCACGATAAAGAAATATTTCTTTTGTATGTGTGTATGTGTGCAAAGTACAATATGTAGGTGGAATATTTAAGTGCCTGTACACAATGATGCATAAATTTAGCGCAGATTGTGATTACAATTGTTGTGTTCGCTTAGACGCGACAAATTGTATAAATTAAATCTCTGAACAGCAAATAAAAATCGTTAAATTAAGAATTTTGAGATGATGTTTGGCTATTTGGGTTTTGATTATTATTAAATGTGTACAGATCGTTTCTTACTAATGCAAAGCCCAAGAGAAGCAAAAGATAATGATTTTCGTTTTTTTTTCTTTCTTTTCCGGTTTAATAATAACACACAGAAGAATTTCTTATTTTATTTGAGGTTTGGGTGAACCCGAATCCATGGGTTTGGTTTCTGTTTATTATTTTTGTATTTCCTTTAAGTTATTTAAAAATTAATACCAATAATATTTTGTAGCAAGACGATTGTTGAAATACATCAATTGGGTTTCGAGCTTGTTGTTCTTTTGTACATTACGAGTATAACAAAAAACTCAATCAATAATAATTAGACGGAACATTAGTCATAAATTTTATATACAGTATTGAATGAATTACTTTTGGGGTAATTGAATGGAATTTATGTATGTACAGGTTTTTCTGAGAGATTGTTAGCTCACACATACATAAAATAATTTTAGATGTCATAAATCTCAATAAAATATGTATGTGATTTATCCGGATTTAATCTAAAATTTGATCACCCTAGCAGTAAAGTTTAATCTCATCGCGTTGCGATTGAATGGCTTTTAAATTGATTTAAATTTTTTGAGTGTTGTTTAAATAAACTTCCCACGATTCAAACAAGTATTTTTTTCATTTTTAGTTTCTTTAACTAACACAGTAATTACTTAATGGATCTGGTATTGTTTTGAAAATTGGGAGTATGCTACCGATATGGTGTTGTATCATGGTATTAAAACAATTTAAAATAAAAGTAAGCGCTACGCCTTCCAAATATGCGGTATGCGCAACAGCATACGGAAATTTTAACATATGTGTGGTGCCGCTTTGTGACTTATGGCACAAATTTGATCGGCGGCTTTCAGTTGGGGTGCTATACTCGTACTAGAATTGGCCGTGTGAAAAACAAGTTGATGTCAGAGTAATGAAATGTTAAACCTTGTGATTAATTATTACCATAACTCAAATATGAATTTCGCTGATTCATGTTTTCGTCCTCGTTATCCATAATCTGGGTAGATCGGCTTAATGGACGATAGTAGTTTTTCGATCGTGTAACGGAAAATTAAGATACATCAAATTACTTCAGTACTATTGAGGCTACATCCTTTTTGATTCTGTACTATTGTTTCGTGATGGTTTTATCTGGTCTTTTCAAAAATGGCCATATCGTGGTGCTCATATTGCTAATGTACTTGCAATACAAACAGTCGCCGTTTATAACCTAAAACATTTTCGATGGAGTGCATTTCAAAACACCTCAAAATTAAGTAGACTTCAAAATTAAGGTTCAAAGGATCAAAATTTCAAAATTCCAAAAAATTCAAAATTTCAAAATTTTAAAATTTCAAAATTTCAAAATTTCAAAATTTCAAAATTTCAAAATTTCAAAATTTCAAAATTTCAAAATTTCAAAATTTCAAAATTTCAAAATTTCAAAATTTCAAAATTTCAAAATTTCAAAATTTCAAAATTTCAAAATTTTAAAATTTCAAAATTTCAGAATTTCAGAATTTCAAAATTTCAAAATTTCAAAATTTCGAAATTGAAACTGAAATTGAAATTGAAATTGAAATTGAAATTGAAATTGAAATTGAAATTGAAATTGAAATTGAAATTGAAATTGAAATTGAAATTGAAATTGAAATTGAAATTGAAATTGAAATTGAAATTGAAATTGAAATTGAAATTGAAATTGAAATTGAAATTGAAATTGAAATTGAAATTGAAATTGAAATTGAAATTGAAATTGAAATTGAAATTGAAATTGAAATTGAAATTGAAATTGAAATTGAAATTGAAATTGAAATTGAAATTGAAATTGAAATTGAAATTGAAATTGAAATTGAAATTGAAATTGAAATTGAAATTGAAATTGAAATTGAAATTGAAATTGAAATTGAAATTGAAATTGAAATTGAAATTGAAATTGAAATTGAAATTGAAATTGAAATTGAAATTGAAATTGAAATTGAAATTGAAATTGAAATTGAAATTGAAATTGAAATTGAAATTGAAATTGAAATTGAAATTGAAATTGAAATTGAAATTGAAATTGAAATTGAAATTGAAATTGAAATTGAAATTGAAATTGAAATTGAAATTGAAATTGAAATTGAAATTGAAATTGAAATTGAAATTGAAATTGAAATTGAAATTGAAATTGAAATTGAAATTGAAATTGAAATTGAAATTGAAATTGAAATTGAAATTGAAATTGAAATTGAAATTGAAATTGAAATTGAAATTGAAATTGAAATTGAAATTGAAATTGAAATTGAAATTGAAATTGAAATTGAAATTGAAATTGAAATTGAAATTGAAATTGAAATTGAAATTGAAATTGAAATTGAAATTGAAATTGAAATTGAAATTGAAATTGAAATTGAAATTGAAATTGAAATTGAAATTGAAATTGAAATTGAAATTGAAATTGAAATTGAAATTGAAATTGAAATTGAAATTGAAATTGAAATTGAAATTGAAATTGAAATTGAAATTGAAATTGAAATTGAAATTGAAATTGAAATTGAAATTGAAATTGAAATTGAAATTGAAATTGAAATTGAAATTGAAATTGAAATTGAAATTGAAATTGAAATTGAAATTGAAATTGAAATTGAAATTGAAATTGAAATTGAAATTGAAATTGAAATTGAAATTGAAATTGAAATTGAAATTGAAATTGAAATTGAAATTGAAATTGAAATTGAAATTGAAATTGAAATTGAAATTGAAATTGAAATTGAAATTGAAATTGAAATTGAAATTGAAATTGAAATTGAAATTGAAATTGAAATTGAAATTGAAATTGAAATTGAAATTGAAATTGAAATTGAAATTGAAATTGAAATTGAAATTGAAATTGAAATTGAAATTGAAATTGAAATTGAAATTGAAATTGAAATTGAAATTGAAATTGAAATTGAAATCGAAATTGAAATTGAAATTGAAATTGGAATTGGTGTGTTATAGCCGTAGGTAATAATAAGCGAGCTTGTTAAGTTATCCCATTTGCTGGGGTGATCTTGCACTTTCGTATTCCACGGATTTTTGTACGCAATTTACTAGCTAATTTGGTTACTTTCAGATCTATTGTTACTCTCATCAGGGACAAGTTGTTCTTTTTGAACTCCTTTGCTCTTCTGTGTTCTGAGAGCTTTCACGTTCCCATGGAATCTTGAAATCTTATGTGTTGGCAAAAATGGTGATCCAGAATCTGCTTTTATTCCTGAAGACACTTGGCATAAAATTCATCCCGAAACTGTGTTCACCGATTCTGATTCGTCTTTAAGCTTGCTATATTCTTTAATGTACTCTTCGTAGATGCGAGTTACGTTCCAGTTTATAGTTTGGCCTATTTATGTATTTAAATCGTTTTGTTTGTATGTATATAGGCTCGTCGACTTCCTTATTGATAGTATGCATATTCTTCGACTGAAATGACAGTCTTGGTAGTGATTTTGGTGTATCTTGCTGCAATCTTGATGTGTTAATTCGGTTTACCCGAACATTGAGACGCCGAAATTCCGAATATCTATAGATATGTTTCTGAAATGCAAATTTTGAATTTCTAAAAGCCGGTTGCACAGAAAAATGACAAACGGCCGGTTAGTTGTGCACCAGTTAAATGTTTTATGTGAAATCTGTTTTCGCATTCAGAACAAAATCAACGCAAACTTGATTAAATATATTTTATCCCGTGTCGAATATACGAAAATTTAACAAACTTTAATATCAAAAAAACCAATCAAAAAAAATAATAATTTTGTGAAAATTTGAACGTGTGCAATCGTATTTTGTTGACTACGTTGATCAGCATCCCAATTGCATAAGTGAAGTATTATATGTATATATATATATATATATATATATATATATATATATATATATATATATATATATATATATATATATATATATATATATATATATATATATATATATATATATATATATATATATATATATATATATATATATATATATATATATATATATATATATATATATATATATATATATATATATATATATATATATATATATATATATATATATATATATATATATATATATATATATATATATATATATATATATATATATATATATATATATATATATATATATATATATATATATATATATATATATATATATATATATATATATATATATATATATATATATATATATATATATATATATATATATATATATATATATATATATATATATATATATATATATATATATATATATATATATATATATATATATATATATATATATATATATATATATATATATATATATATATATATATATATATATATATATATATATATATATATATATATATATATATATATATATATAGGTTAGGTTAGGTTAGGTTAGAGTGGCTGCTATCGCACACTTAGGCCAGTAGTGGCCCATTGTGATACCACAGGATCCTATCTCCCCTTTACTCCCGTTGAAACCATCCGGAGCTACTTATGTAGCGTAAAATATCTCGCACTCTACAGCCCGCGAGTTCCGAAAGGCTGTCCATGCTGTACACACCTAAGTACTTATGTCTTCTGCCTGATAGTCCCGGACACGAGCATAGGAAGTGATCCAACGTCTCCTCCTCCTCCTCGTCCAAACAGCTTCTACAGAAGTCATTAGTTTGTAGACCCATCCTTCTTGCATGTTCCCCAAAAAGGCAGTGTCCTGTCAGTATCCCTACGACCAATCCTTACTCCCGTTTTCCTAGAGATACTAGTACCTTGGAGCGCCGCAGGTCCAGTTTTGGCCAAACCTGTTTTGCCACCCTGCACGTGAGAGAGTTGGTCCACCTCTCATTTGTCAAGGCAATTGCCTGCTTACTGAGCGCCAATTTGAGTGCTGCTATAGGCCTCCCCAGACCCGCCCTTCCTGGCTGTATCTGGAGAGTCGTGCCGTACCTAGCTAGTTCGTCCGCCCTGCAGTTTCCCGTGACGTCCGAGTGACCAGGGACCCAGATTATCTGGATGCTGAAATACTCGCTCATCTCGTTAAGAGATGATCTGCAATCCAGCGCCACCCGTGACTTCAGACAAACCGCCTCCAGCGACCTGACCGCCGCTTGACTGTCCACATAAATTGCGATATCCCTCACGGATACCACATTATGCTTCAACCATGTCACGACTTCGCCTATCGCCACCACTTCAGCCTGGTACACGCTGCAGTAGTCAGGGAGACGAACGGAAATATTAACGTTAAGCTTCTCACAGAAGACTCCGGCTCCTACCTTACCGTCTAGCTTAGAGCCGTCCGTGAAAAATTGCAGTGCCTCGTTTTCCAGTATTGATCCGTTCCTCCAAGATTCTCTCGAAGGACAGATGGTCCGGAAACCCTTATCGAAGCACAACGTTGGCTTAATATAATCTAGATTCGCCAGTTCTTCCCTTAGCGATCTAGTTATCGTCGAGTGTCCCGCTTGAAGACACTTCCACTGAGAGACAGCCGAGAGTCTCGTAGCCACATTGGCTGCTATCTGTTTACCAAAAAATTCGATTGGAAGAAGGTGGAACATAACCTCCAAGGCGCGTGTAGGTGTTGACCTAAGTGCCCCGCTTATAAGCATGCAGGCCGTTCTTTGCACCTTTTCCATCATTTTTATATATGTTGCCTTCTCCAGAGCTGGCCACCACACTCCCACCCCGTACATCAGCACTGGTCTTACCACTGCCGTATAGAGCCAGTGCACCAGCTCTGGTTTCAGACCCCATTTCTTACCTATGGCGTTCCTACACGAGTAAATGGCTACATTAGCCTTATTCACCCTTTCCACAATGTTAGGCTTCCAGCTGAGCTTACTGTCCAAGATTATGCTCAGAAATCTTGCTCTGTCAGCAAAAGCCAGCCTAATGCCGTTCACGGTAGGAGGGCTAACTACCGGAATTTTATACTTCTTAGTAAATAGTACCAGCTCAGTTTTGGAAGGGTTGATCCCTAATCCACATTTGCTGGCCCATTTCGTAACGATCAGGAGCGCATTCTGCATAACGTCCCTAATCGTACCCAGATATTTGCCAGAGACAGCCAACGCTACATCATCTGCATATGCTACAACCCCTATCCCCTCTCTCTCCAGTTCCAACAGCAAACCATTCATCACCACACTCCAAAGAAAGGGGGACATTACACCTCCTTGAGGGGTTCCTCTAACCACCCGCCTTCTAATGGTGGCCTCCCCCAGTTCCGAAGTAATAATCCTGCTTACCAGCATCTGATTTATCAGCCTTATTATGGGGTAATCCACGTTCAAAGGTAGCAGTCCTTCAATGATCGCCTCCGTTTTTACATTATTAAAGGCACCCTCAATGTCGAGAAATGCTACCATACAATACTCTTGCGAGTAAATTGACTTCTCAATCATGCGTACCAGATCGTGCAGAGCTGTATCTACCGACCTACCCTTACAGTACGCATGCTGTGACGTTGCCCAATTCCTGGGCTCAATTTTTGATCGAGTACCTACATCTACCAACCTTTCCATGGTTTTCAACAGAAAGGATGATAGAGTTATAGGTCTCAGGTCCTTTGGATAGGCATGTGAGCTTTTTCCCGATTTCGGTATAAAGACCACTCTGACCTCCATCCATTTCCTAGGAATATAAGCTAGTCTCAGACACCCTCTGAAGATACCCTCCAGCCAGGGGAGGATGACTGCCGAATTCCTTTGGATCTCTGCTGGTATAATCCGATCCGGGCCCGCCGATTTATACGGCTTAAAGCCGTTCAGCGCCCACCGGATTCACTCCCTGTCCAAGATGCCCTCCATCTCTAATAAAGGTGTTGCTCGATGAGCTCCAGGCTCCATCGAGTCTTCAAAGCTTCCCGGAAAATGGGTCTCGATAAGGAGCTCCAATGATTCCGCACTTGTTGTTGTCCATGACCCGTCTGGTCTAATTAAATAACTAGGACTGGTTGGGTTAGTAGCTAGAATTTTCCTAAGGCGAGAAGTCTCAGAGACCTCCTCCATCCTACAACAGAAGAGTCTCCAGGACCCCCTTTGTGCCTTCTTCAACTCTTTTTTGTACTTTCTTAGGTCCTCCTTATAGGAGTCCCAATCCCTAACCTCCCTTGTGCTCTTAGCTTTGTTAAAAGCTGTCCTACACACTCTCCGATACGTTCCCAATTCTTTGGTCCACCATATCGGTTTCTGCCTGCCCCTAGGCTTTATCAGGGGGCACGCAGCATTAAATGAAAGATTGCACGCTCTTGTGACAATATCCACCATGCAGTCTAATTCTTCTACCGTCGCCGGAGGTCCCGGGACCTCCAGCGGCAATAGTTCCTCCAACACTTCCCTATATTTGTTCCAGTTTGTCCTTCTGGGATTCCTGAAGGCTTTCCGGGCTACAGGTTTAATTTCGAGGTTATATATTACATATCGATGATCAGAAAATGAGTGCTCCTTCGCCACTCTCCACCCTCTGATCATATGAAAAATCGTTTCCGACGCAAAGGTTACATCTAGAACCTCCTGTCGATTTTTAACAATGAATGTCGGTTCTCGTCCAATATTGCAAACTAAAAGGTTGGTATTTAATAAATAATCAAAAAATAACTCACCCCTCTCATTGATGTCTGTGCTTCCCCATATGGTGTGATGTGCGTTTGCATCACATCCGAGTATAACACCTACCCTTCTGTGATCAGCTTCCCGGATTAATTCCCCCAGGTTATCCGGTGGAATCCCCTTTTCCCGATCCATATAGGCTGAGGCCAGCCATAATTTTTCACAGCCGGCCTCAACACTCACTGCCGTAACATCCCCACTACTAAATTGAGGAAGAAGAAAAATATTCAAATTATTTATCGCTAAAATACAGGATCTGATCTTGTCAGAGTTGCTTGAGTATAGTAATTTATACCCTTTCATTCTGAGGCCACAAATCCTGTTATTGCTAATCCAAGGTTCTTGGATTAACACCAAGTCGTCATCAGACTTAGCCAGTCTGAGCACGAGAGCTGCCGAGGCAGCCTTCGTGTGATGTAGGTTTATTTGTACAATGCTAAACATTGTATTCAACCTTACTCACCTCTACCTGCACCCCCTGCATCGGGATAGTGCCATCTGGCTCGTTGTTCCGGCCGCTATCCTCCTCTCGTCGAGAGCCCGACAGGATGTCCCCATCAGACTCCAGTGAGAGGAGGCTACCTCCAGTTGCGATTTTTCCTGCTTCCGAAGCACTTTTCCGGCCGTCCTCAGCCCGCTTGACCATCTCCTGCTGAGCCCGTTCACCGTCACTCCCAGGCTGGTCTTTCGTGGTCTCCTCGGCCTCATCTTTTTTATATATTTTTAGGGTGATCGACCCGAACCCGAAGTTGATCACCCCTTTTAGTTTTGCGAGGGAAGCCAGGGACTCTTTATTGATCAGCATGATTGCCAATCTAAAGCCTCCCTTAGCCTCCTCTCGCTTTACAATCCTCCAGTCTTTGGTCTGAAGATCGGGATTGCTGGCCCGGATGATCTCGAGGATCTCTTCCGGCTTATCCGGCTCGGTTGGCAGCCATACACGTGCCCTCGGCCTGCTCGGGATTTCCTCCCTGCAGACTGCCTCAAGCCGCGCACCCTGCCATACCTCGCCTACTTCGGCCACTGCTCTTTTGTACAGGTCAGCCGATCTCTGGTCTGAGCACGCAGTCAACTTCACGCGCCCCTGGTACCATCCCGCATCTCTGTAGGATGGAGGGGATCCCGGATTCTCTCTCAGGATCCTCAGAAAAATGGAGTTTAGTGCATTATGCGCTACCCTCCACTTCTCTGACGTGATGCTCCCATCTTCTTGACTTCTGTCAATGACGGCTAGCACCAGCACGTGCTCCTTTAGGATCTCACTGAATAGCTTCAGTTTCCGATCCCTAGGAGCACCCGACGTCTTGTCCGCTTGCACCTTGGCCCGCTTACTGTCACCCGGTTCTAACTCATCCTGGGACCTCTGTCTTTTAGACACAAGGGCCCTTTCCGAGCTAACACGGCCGACAGTTTCTTTAGCCCATGCTACAGACTTACGCTGTTCGACTGTAAGCTGCCCCTCAGGGGTCGCAGCCAGTCTTTCCAAAATTCTGAACGCCGACCGTCTCTCCCTGTATCGACGCTTCGAAGGAGGGATCTCCTTCACTCCCCCCCTATCTCCTTTGACGGATCCGCTTCCACCTGGCTTCGATGCCAAAGTGTCGCTTACCCTTGCTCCTGATGATGTAGCTCCACCTTCACGGTTAGAGTTACTCTCTTCCTCCGGTTTTTGAAGGGTGCCGGCCCCTTTATTTTGTTTTTTCTTTGTACTTTCCATGTTTTCCCCACGAGTGTCGGAGAAATATAAGTCGACCTGCGCAGAGATCCGTGTACGCAGGCAAGGCTAAATACAACTGGAGGTCGCCAGGTATCCAGAGGGCTCCGTTCACGACTGGGCTTTGTTAAATGGGCCCCCAGTCTAGCCGATTATCAGCACGGGTCGCGTAACACCTTAATCCAGCCCATTGGCTCACCGAGCACCCCGTCCCCCGCGCCCCTGTCCTCCTCCCGCATTCACTCCCTCATCCACCATTCATATGGATATCCCAAGCCAATGGGACCCATTTCATTCATGAGATACCCATTTATAGGGTTCCCCTTTCACTACCTGGAGGCTCGGGACCACAAGGGGACGGACGCCCAGTTCACCGTGGTTGTGGTCGATGGTTTTAAGGCGCCATCAGTTCGCCTTTCCCTACTGGGTATCCTAGGCACTCAGAATTTAGTGAACGGAGGTTAACCACTCCCCCGTTCTCTGAGACTCTCCTCCCAGCAGAGCTGCGGTTGGGGACGGCTTATTTAATTCACCGCTAACCTACCTATCGATAGGCCGTTCACTATCCACCACCTGTGACCCCCCCGATAGCTGCAGCTCGCCACGGGTATATATATATATAATAATATATATATATTGTGTGACCCGCAACTAAATAAATTTCACTTCAAAATATAATAATTCAGTTTCAATTTTTAATTTAGACTATTTGTACTGTACGAAAATAATCATGGAACGTAGATTCTTGAATTATTTAGCTCGTAATTCCCTGTTCATCCAAATGGAATAGCTTTCATCAAGATTTCAGTCCTTTTTTGAATATCTATAAATAAATAAGCAATGTCTGTACCTACTAACAGTGTTAACCTTATCCAATTAAATCAAATTTAAATTTAACATTGTTAAACGAATTGTGTAAATCATATCATGATCCTCTCCCATTTCATCTTCAAAGATAAGACTAAACGCAAACAAATTTTTGGTTATATAAACCACAGCATGTATACGTTTTAATTATATTCAAAATATAAAAATTTGGATCCTTTTATTATTACTTTTATACCACTATTATTATTATTATTATAATAACTCTTTAACAAATATTCAAAGCATACCATATAAATTCTATGACCTGATAATTTTCTATTTTCCAGTCTTCACAAAGAAGACCCAGTTGTTGCTTTAATTTTTAAATTTCACAGTTTTTATTTTCCCATTTTACACATTTGCGGTATACGTATCGTACATGTAGATATGTGGAATGTACATACTCCCACATTCAAAGAGCATCTATTTAACCCACATTAAATAATTTTTTTATATCACACATCCATGGTATCTCGTAGCTAGAACGTGGCACGTTGGATAATAAGATTGGGCACAAATGTTTATTGTATTTTGCTTTTTACAATTTTGTTTGCAAATTAATATAAATTTAAATAATCAAAATGTGAAAAGCTTACCATTTATATTTATATCAAGATAATTATGATAATATTTTGGATGATAGCTGATGAATAAAAATGTATATAGATTTTCAGTGGCAGTTATTCATTCACGCTGATCAGGAAACCCACATCAATTTATACCGGAAATTATGAAGTTTGTGCAAAAATATTTTAAAAAGCATTGGAAAAATATTATTATTATGCTCTATATCAATAACGAATATTCGACATACATGTATGTATACATAAAAAGCTTTCATATATGTATATTAATCAATAGTAAATTTTTTATAAAATAGTGTCAGCGGCGATATATTCAGTTTACGATTTTTATTAACTCCCTGCAATCAAACTATAATTATGTTGGAATAAAAATTTGAAATATTTGTTTATTCGTTCGTATACTATTTGCATACTTTAACGTAAATCGAGATTTCATTACGAATTTTTACATTAAATATTGTAGTATTTTATTAATGTATGGGAAGCAAAATATGAAAGCTTTGCTATATGCATTAACAGATATAATTGACAATTGTCTGTTATATTTTAATGACAATGGCAAACCAATTAAAAGATTACACTTAGCTTCGAACCTCAAATGTAAATTACAATTTAAAGTAGGATTAGTAGATTGCTAATCTAGATCATCACTGTAAACCTTTTTGGAGGTTGTTAGACGACATGAGGAACGTTGAAAATAACTTCGCTAATAAATTTAGCTAAAATTACTCTCTAAAAAGCGTAAAATTATTAAATGGAAGTGATTTGGCTTCCCATAAATATTACGTTTGCATAAGTATGACACTGTTAAACCATTTTGAAATAGGAAAAATATAATTGTTATTTTAATTTTAGTACAATCTTATACGTTTGAGTTCTGTTTTTTTAGAAAATCTCAAACTGCATTATAAATAAAAATGTATAATATTTCATTTCAAAACAAACTAAACCATGTATTTTATAGAAATAAGAAGATTTTTATTTAAACAATTGAAAGCTTTAAAACGGTTACAATAAAACTTTTATAATATTTTAAAATTTAAATAAGAGCTAAAATAGCATTAGAACACGCAGTTGTGCAATACTAGAACTAAGTGGTTTTAGTTAGGTAACTCAACGAACAACTTCATGTAATAGCCAGATCTCAATCACGATCTCAGCGAATGTCCGATCATTTCCGTCAAATTTTGAGTAAAAATGACATCAGTACACTTAGAAGATCAGAATTCGTAGCAGAAAATCTGAAGTCGCACATTATTAGCACTAGATAGTGTTGGTTAGGTGGTTCAATGATCAACTTCATGTACCAGACCTCAATCACAATCCCCAGGAATGGCCTATAATGGCCCTAGAAATATAAGTTATAATGACATCAGGATACCTAAATAGATCAAAATTCGTAACAAAAACCTGAAATAATGCATTATTAACACTAGATGGTTTTGGTAAGGGTAACTCAATGACCAACTACATGTATGTAAAGATCTGCATCGCGACCTCCAGGAATGGCCTATAATTGCAATCGATATTTTTGTAAAAATGACAAAAATACACCTAAAAAACTAAAACTCGTAACAAAAAACCCGAAGTCGTATATTAGCTGTGTTCCTTTACGTTTGATCTGATCCAGTTGAGTTCATTCAAATTCTGATCTAAAACAAAATTTGGACTATGTTTTATATATAAAATTTGAACTGATCAGGATCAACGAGCGTCATGAAACACGGCAATTATTAACACTAGAAGGTTATAGTTATGTGACAGAGTCAGATCTGATTCACGATTTCTGGAAAAGGCCGATAATGGCTATCCAAATTTGTTTAAAAATAACATCTATAAATACACTTTGAAGATCAAAATTCGTTACAAAAAATCTGAAGTTTCTCGGAGATCGTGACTAAGATCTGGCTATTACATGAAGCTGATGCACTTAATTAAGACCACCTAATGTAGACATAGACAACGCACGTCTTCAGTTTTTTTTTCCACGAATTATGATCTTCTAGGTGTATACTGATACCAATTTTACTCAAATTTTGATGGCCATTATCGGCCATTCGCATAAATCGTGATTCAGATCTGGCTATGAGATGATGTTGTTCAGTGAGTCACCTAAACTTTAACTACCTAGTACTAATAATGCACAACATCGGATTTCATGCTATGAATTTTGATGTACGTACTGATGTCATTTGATTTTCGGAGATCGTGATTCGTGATTTAGTCACCTAACTAAAATCAGTTCATGACTTCGCGGTTTTTGTTGCTGTCATCTTCTAGGTGTACTGATGTCTTTCTAACTCAAATTTAGATACGAAATTTTGGGTTATTATGGGTGATATTCGCGATCGTGATTCAGGTCAGAGTCATCTAACATGAGTGAGGAGTAGATTTTTTGCTGCTGATTTTTATCATACATGTGTTCTTTTGAAATTTTAACACAATTAAAAGTTTAGTCAACGGCTATCGAACCGTTACGTCTTTTTTTGGAAACCGTGATTTATGTTCGGCGAGTACACGAAGTTGACTATTGAGTCACCTATTTAAAATTTTAGAAGTTTTTCGTTCTTCTATATACTTAATTTTGATGCCTATTAACGACTACTTCTGCAGATCGTGATTTAAGTCGCACTAATATGTCAAGCAGGCCTTAAGTGATCTAACTAGAGATTCTCATCTAATTCTAATAATGCATGGCTTCAGGTTTATTGCTACGAATTTTTATCTTAAAAAAAATCTTATCTTCTTCTTTGAGTCGATTCGTATCATCGCAATTAATGAATTAAATCAAGATTTTTCCAAACCAGAAGAGCTCTGGGGTAGTGCGTTCGTCAAGTCATCAACCCTGTCCAACACAAATATATCGCGACAAACCGGAATAAATTGCAGTACTTCCCAAAATGACGTAACTTCAAGAAACCAAACAGTTCGCCTTATACAAAACGTAAACAATCTCTGGTGAGCCCAAAATCACACAACATTTTGCCAATACCAAAGAATTGGATTGCTAGAAACATTTAGTAATGAAGGATCCGTAAAGAATGTGCTTCTGTTATTATACACGAAATAGTACCTATATGTCTTTCGAAATTAATGAAATAAATATTGATCCTGCTAGCACCATGTTTCATATGTTAACAGAGTTCCAGTCAACTTACTGAATGTAGTCAAAGACACGTTTCCTCTACATTTGAAAAAAAGGTTCCATACTAACTTATTAAATCATAAACTCGTTGTAGGAGATACTCTCCCCATTAAACAATGACACTAACCCATGTCACAAGAGTTGCAGCAATACTGGAATGAAATCATACAGGATATGTTAGAGAAAGGAGTTATTGAGGAGGCTATAAAGGGTGCATTAGAACTCTGCAAGAGAAGGAATCATACCCTGCACCTCATATTGGACTAAAAATGCACCTATTGGCAAATTCCTATTGGCAAATTGCCAATTCTAAAGAAAAAATTATATTTTTCACTACTAGGGGTAAAATTATACCAATTTTGTGTAATGCATGTGTCACCCACCTAACGGATTTAGTGGTGTCTCATATCAGCCATTCTGCGAAGGGCGAGGTTAATGATTAAAACGAGCAAATGCCACTTCATAATGCACCAAATTAAATATCTTGATTATCTAGTAGGGGAAGACGAGTTGCGAAGTGATCCTTCAAAAACTGATGCTATTAAAAAATTTCTGGACCTAACCGGGACGAGTTGTAACAAATTTTGTCGGTGTAACAGAATTCATAACTTCATTATTAAAAAAGAATCAACCATTTCTGTGAACAAAAGAAATATAAGCCGTTTTGGATGAAAAAAATACGTGTTAACGACTGCACCGACACACCCACCGACTGCGTTTACCGGTGATGAAATGGAGAAAAAAATTAAGGGCATACATTGAAGGTTTCCCATTCACTGCCATTACGGACTACGTTATGACTTTTTAATTGACCACAGAAACGGAATGTTTGATTTTTTTTTTTAAATTCCCCAAACCGAATTTATGTTCGCAATGAGCTGAAAAACAAAATGAAGCTGGAACATGACTTACCATTAGACGCGACTAAATTCAAAAGACTCTATAAAGAATTCAATTGTTTTATTATTGGCCGGTAATGTCCAAAGCAGTCTATGAATATGCCATCAATTATGCGGTATTCAAAACAACGAAAGCCACTAACAAAATATTATAGGTTCACTGTTAGGTGAAACTGAATTCGCTGAAACGTAATGACAATCAATTATATTCGTATCGATCTAATCGGCCCTTAACCAAGATCATGAGGAATACTGTGATTTTGGTTTTTTCGGACCAGCTGACTAAATTTGTTATGTTAAAAACATTGGCTGATCGAACATGTAAAAGCCCCATTTGACATATTTGAAATTTTTCATAGCATTCACTCAGATAACGGTGTTCATTTTAAAAGTCATGGTGCAATGCTTAAACATCTGCCTGAGTGTGTGAGTCTTATAAAGACTGGCGCTAATATTCAATTCAAAAAACGAATCAGGATATATCCCTGAGTGCTGGCAAAGTGTCGTCATATAAACATCAATAAGCCTATCCTACCAATCGTCTCAATTTGGTTTCAGACGCGAGCACGGAACCACGAGGGGCTGCTACATAAAATGAATATTAAATTGCCAGACATTTACCAATTTATGAAGACGTGTTTGTCAAACCGCGGATACATTTCAAATACAATACCTCTAAATCGGGCGAGAAAAACATTCTGCACCCAAATTCCGGTTTAATGAAAATGGTAATGGGAAATGGTAATGGTTGTTTTTTCGACCAGTCATTTACCATTACCAAATTTTCGATTCCGGTTCAACAAATGGGTTTTAACCTGGGAAACATTTAATAAATTACGTTTTTTGGTTTATTGGGCTATATTTTGACAGAAGTTGTTTTTCTTGCGATGAGCAAACATATCAAAATACATAAAATATAAATATGTATATATAATATACTACAAAATGATTGTAAGAAATATTCAAAATAAATTACAAAATTAATTGAATTTTAACTTAATTCTATTTTCAGTAAAAAATGTAAAAAGTTCCGTATCGAATACTATCGGAATTTCGGAAATATTCTGCTACCACAAATTATGGGTGAATTATAATCGTAAATCCTAACTAAAATCGAAAGGAAGTAGTTGACTGAATACCACGTCGCCGTTTCACCGTATGGATTTTGGAGAACCACCTATAAAGCTACCACTGCATCGAAAAGGGATATGTAGTAAGCGCGGTCTAATATCTCAGCGATACACGAAATTAACGATGCCATTGAATCTCTATGTAAAGGGAATTACTATCGTTGTCAAATTATACAAGGAAACGGATGATCCGTGCCCAGCGGGAATTTTTGATAAGTGGTCGGAATATTTAATGTTTTGTAGAAATTTTGTAGGATTAGGGCTGCTGTAAGTGATTTGGCATCTTTATATCCACTTATGTTTCAATATATACTTAATATAAAATAAATCTTGATGTTACCGCTATCAAAATAATATTTTTTTAATTGGAAAATACAAAACCAACCAATTCTCATGAAAAAAATTCTTATGGTGTTTTTTGACATTAGTTATGGGTTTTGTTTTCTCAGTCATTTAACAGGAATCGCTTTTCTGGGTTTTTATACCAATTGCATATTTTCGACTAATAAAAACCATAATGGTAAATTTACCACCGAATTACCACCGGAATTTGGCCGCTGGCTGGAGTACCACACGGTAGTGTGCTTGGCCCAACGTTATATTTAATTTTCAGTTCAGATCTACCAACGTCTTCGAAAATTGTGACGTCTACTTCTGCAGATGATACGGCTATCGTATGTAGCCATACAAATCCACAAATGGCGTTCGAAACTCTGCAACAACATATTTACGATATCGAAATATGACTAAAGAAATGGAGAATAAACGTCAATGAAGAGAAATCGATCCACGTAACATTCACTTTATGGGCCTATTTTTTAATTCAAGCTGAGCAAGCAGTGTATTGTCAAAAATACACTGCGTTTTTTACTCAACCTGAGTATTTTTATTTTGAACACTGAGTTTTTATTTATGAACTATGCTTGGTGAATACCGCGCGCATACTCGGTTCTTCAAATTTTATTCTGAAAAGAAATCTACTGTACGAATAGTAGCAAAGTTAAAAACAAATTCTTACTCTACGCGCACGCTGGATCATTTGGCACTGCACAGCCTGTGCTCGGTGTACAATATCCAGAAAAAGCCTGCTTTTTCAGGTTGAATTAAAAAATAGACCCTAAATAAGCTTATTTGTCCGCCTGTCACAATGAACGGAATACAAATCCCTCAATAAAATGGAGCAAAATATCTGGGCATCCATCTTGATCGACGGTTAACATGGCGAAAATTAAAATTGATAAAATGCACTGGTCAGTCGGGAAATATTTAACTATGGACCTATAATACAAACTTCTCCTGTATAACATAATGAAATTTTGGGTTATTCTGGATAATAGCCAGATAGCGTTTTTTTTCTATATGTTTTAGTGTTTTAATAGTCTTGGTAACCTCACCTTGATTAATAACATAATGATTAAACCAATTTGGTCGTATATGAGTGTCAATTATGGCAATCATACTCAAATTCGAATAATGACGTTGTGCAACGAAAAAAGTCATCTGTTTGATATAACAAAGCTTCTCATCTGTATACATCAGCAAACGAAAGGCGTATCTTCCCGATCCTGGCATTCAATATTTACCAACGAATTTAAAAAGGCCAATTATCCATCGTTTGATAAAATCACATTTACGAACGCGCGCCGCAGAATACCAATGTGGCCAAACAGAGTATGTGAAAACGTTCCCTTCGCCACAACTGAACTTAAAGGTAGAATAGTAAATAAGGTGGGCAATGTTAATTACGTATTAGCCGATGACACAGATAAAGTTATTGGAACTTAACAATATTGGACAAATTGAGGCAATACTCAACTCACGACTATACTTTGTATCAACTCGGATGATGATTCAAACTGGACAACACCACTTGTCAAGATGACTATATCTACAAACATTAATCTAAGATAACCAAGTTAGTCGGAACCGAGTAACCTGATATTTAGTTCAAGATGCCATGTCTTAGCCATTTGGTCCTGCCAATAATTTTGGAATTCTTCGAATCTCATTTCACGACGAAAATATTTTTAAATAGTTATTCAAGGCAGTGAATTAGTGAATCTCGTGAATATTGATTTTTTTTTATCGGTAGATAATATTTTTAAATCATTGTAAATCTTCTATGTTTAACATTGTTCAACTAGCTTTAAATTCTAAATAACTTTTTTCCATGTAATGGGGCTTAATGTGTGCGAACGACTATCAAATTTTTTCTAAATTTCTTTAAAATTGAAGAGTATGGAAGCATCTTAAAATTTTCTTAGGTTATTTCCAAGTAAAACAATATAATATTATTAGTTTATGAACACAAGGATATAGTTTTGAATCAAATCATTCTGTAAACTTGAAAGTTTTTTAAACGGTTAAAGTTGAAAGCTTAAACATTTGTTATCGTTATTTTCATTTTAGTAAATTGCGTTTTGGAATAATAGGCTGATATGCAATCCATGAACCAAGCAAATCGCATAATATATCATCAAAAACACTCGAACAGAATGTTGTTATAATGCATCGTTCCCAGAATATATAATGTTTTGCCAAATCGAAATCAAATTCATAAATTTCCAATAATTAATAATGTATATATCATATCGACCGAAATAATTTTGGTTTCAACTAAAGAACCCAGTTTCAATTGCAGATAAGCAGATCAAAAATAAATAAATTCAAGCAGTTTGTAAAAAATTAAAATTAAAATCTCTTATCAATAAAGTAAATCTATTTTGGCAAGCATCGCAAAAATACCTGGAACCATACTGCAGTAGCAGTAGCATTAAAAAAAACTCTTTATCAGTTTTCAATTGATTCCAATTCAACCAAAATGATAATAATCTTCTTCAAGCTACTAAATAAAACATTAAAAATTTTATTGTCATTTTGGTATGTGTATGGGTTTGTTATAAATATCCAGCGTGCACGGCAAAGAGAATTTCATTTTCCTTTTAAACCGGTTCATCATCATCTCCTCAAGATATAGTTTTTATTTTCTTATTACATTTCTTACTCGTTTGTCGCTACTTTTTTTTTTATAAATCATATAACTTGATCTTGAACCAAAGATAAGTGCCTCTATAAAATAAAAATTCCATCTTTATATTTTATATTAGACAATTACTCAGCATATGATGAAGCATGTGAAACAGGTGCTTCATTAAATCATCTAATGATCACCACAAGTTCGCGATCAAATATTTTCGTGTATAATTAATTTATGTTGTAATTTTAATTAAGAACATTTTTTAGTTGCATTTCTAACTCTAGTTTGCCGTTTTTGCAATATAAACATACAAAATGTGCTTGTTTTGTGAGAAACAAACTCCATGTGGCATGGTTATCATACTGAATTTACGCAAGAAAAACGGCAATGTTGTTGTTGTCTATTATAGATAGATGTAATTAGCGCAGAATAACATTATAAAATAAAAAAAAAAATGAAGACGACAAGATGAAGAAAATTAAATTTCTCACGTGCTGTGACTGCATTTTCGCACCATGAATTTTCATTTATGTACTAAACACAATAGCTGTGTAAATTTTTTTTTTTCTAATTAAACTGGATAGTCTAAGTGTAATTTGCAAGTTTTTTGAACTTTCTATTGTCATTTTATAGTTGGTAAACTTTCTCTTAATACATGTACGGTGTTATCTTCAAAAACACTGTTAATAGTAATTATATAGTTCGTAACTGTATCTAGTAAATAAATCATACCTTTTATGATTATTATGTTGAGTACTTGCACACAGGAAATTTTAAATTAATGTTGTTATTATTCTGTGTATTGTATAAATATAGTGTAAGTACACCTCTTTGCAATTACGTATTCATAAAATATAATTTTCAGGTATGGTGAAAAAATAATTTAGCATAATTAGATGGAAGATTAGCTAATGAATACACAAACTTAAGCGTCGTGGACCGCCTCATGTAAGCTTATAAGTTAGTCGCGAACATTGTGGTGCCGTATTGTTTACGCTGCGTAGAAATTAATATGCTCCAAACAATCCCGCTGGTCAATTTCAGTGGCGCAAATATGGCGTTATGGAATCATAGCGGCTATTTTTCAGTGCAAAATGTTAAAATGGGTCGAACTTTTTTTTTCTAATTTTCAAAAGCGGTTGATAAACACTAAAATTAGCTTTATTACAATTAAGTTTGGTTAATTTAGTAATATAATTACATACTAGTCCAGGAGCATTATAATGCATTAACACTACTACCTGTCATTTCAAAATTATTTGAAAAATTAATGCTTAAGCGGCTCAAGCCAATAATAGAAGAACGAAATTAAATTCCACCACTCTACGATAGAACAAGTTCACAGAAAAACGGACATGATAGAAGTCACACTTGAGGAAAAGATAATATGTTCCAGTATCTTCTTAGATGTAGCACAAGCTTTCGACTAAGTTTGGCATCTTCGTGTATAGGAAGGCGATCGAAGATGTAGGCGAGGTATGGTCAGGAGCAAAGCTCAGGGCAATTCCCAAGGAGGAAATACCGAGCAGACCTATAGGGCAATGGTCTGGATTCCCACGAGCCGGCTAACTTGGATGAATCCCTGAGGATTATACAGGTTTGTAGTCCGGACCTTCCGGTAGGGAATTGAAAAATCGTAAAGCAGGAGGAGCTTGTGGAGTGCGGAAAAGCCTGCGGTTCTTGGAAACTTCGCGCTTAAGAAAGATTTATTTATTTATTTGTTTATCTTAAACTTATATCATTAATATCATACAATAATAATCATAAAAGTGTAAATGACTACTAGTGAATTTAATGTATATTCAGTTCAAAACACGAAAATAACGACGATGAAATCGTCAAATTAAATATAAATATACCGCGAGATTTTTTAAAAATAGAATCAGTTGTTATAATCTGTTGATATAAAGAGTGGTTATTCGAGATCCAACCATTAAAAGTTGTTATAAATTGTGGTACAGAGTTGTTAACCTAAAAATTTACAAAGTTGTAATCAAGTATTAAAATAATTAGTTATCAACATAACAAAAAAGAATTAATATCAATATAAAGTGCTGGTAACTAAATTAATTGTGAACTATTAAATAAAAGTTATAAAATTAATCTACAAGTGTTTGAAATCAGTGTAGAGGTGACATCAGAGTAAGTATACTTCTAGAAATTACATTCGCGTTAACGCACACCAGCCATAACTACCTTTAACGTATCGGCTGTTTTGGATAAAGCCAGGGTGTTCAAGTTAATACATAAATAAATCATCAAAAAACTTACTAAAGCTCAACTAAAGCTCAACTGTTAACGGACGTCGACATGAAACATAAAGAATTTTTTTAACAGTCGTTGTCACGGTTAAAAAGATTAAATATACATACGAGACTATATATCCCCAAATGTAGATCAAATTTCAATAACGTAGGCTAATCAATTTATTTAGAAATAGTGGTCGAGCCTTTACCCGTGGTAGGCGCACTATTTTCTAAATAAAAACATCTAATCAAAGTCTAAAACATTTATATTAAAACATCCGATTAAAATAGTTAAATCCCATAACGATAACAAATCAATTAAAACTGTATAAGAATATATTACAAACATTATAAGTATCATTCAATAATCGTAAACAAAATTTTATCTATTAAAACACAAAGTTACATTCCCTCAAATAAAGCATTCAAAATAACTTATCTATTAAAACAACATCCCGAAGAAATGGAAGGAGCTAGGATGATATTCATCCCGAAAGCGGGTAGAAAGAAGCTCGTACACGCACAGCAATCGGCTAATTAATCACTTGCTAGGTAGCAGAAAGAAGGATGGGGTCAATAGTGGCTAATATGGGGAGCTTCCATCAGAATCGGTCTCGGGAAAGCACCTGGGTACGAAATGCGTTTTCAGGAACATGATGGCGAAGGTGCAAGGTTTGTTTATTACTAGAGTGCTGAAAACGACCAACGACGTACCTTCTCCCGTTGGATATTAGCGGCAAGCAAAGAGCAGTCAAAACGGCTGCTCGGCTATCAGCGACTTCGGGGTTGGCTTGCCTGCAAAAGGTCACTCAACTATAATCAATTCTATGAAGCATGACCTGATGAATTTGCGCTATACAACACCCCGATGTGCTTTGGTTAGCATTTTAAGGCGATTATCCCCTCAAGGAAGGATTTGAAGAGTGAATTCATCATGGAGACTAAGACAGTAAATCTTTAACCGACGGCTCCAAGCTCGAGGGCAGAGTAGGAGCTGGAGTGTTCCGTGGGGAATTAAATTTAAGTTTATCTTTTTGTCTACCTGATTACTGCAGCTTGTACCAGGCTGAAATTATAACGATTGAAGAGGTCATGAACTGTTCCAAATAAAGCGTAGTGTCATTGACTGATATCACTATCTTTTTGGACGGTCGGGCGTCCATTCTTTCACTGAATTCAGTTTCCCTGCCGTCAGGGGAGGCGTTGGATTGTCACACATCTCTTAACGAGTTTAGTGAATTATTCAATATCCAGTATTATTATCCAATATTATTTATTATCCATCTGAATAGACATCTCTAGAATTACTTGATTATGGCCCACAACCTACCCCTACACTTTCATATTAAATATCGCCAACGGAGCGGTATTCTAAAATCGGTGAGAAATTCCCCGAGGGTTTCGTTAATAAGGTGGTTATCAAAATTATTCCATAAGAGTACACACAATCCGAGGGCATTCACAGATCTGAATAGACATCTCTAGAATTACTTGATTATGGCCCACAACCTACCCCTACACTTTCATATTAAATATCGCAAACGGAGCGGTATTCTAAAATCGGTGAGAAATTGCCCGAGGGTTTCGTTAATAAGGTGGTTATCAAAATTATTCCATAAGAGTACACACAATCCGAGGGCATTCACAGATCTGAATAGACATCTCTAGAATTACTTGATTATGGCCCACAACCTACCCCTACACTTTCATATTAAATATCGCAAACGGAGCGGTATTCTAAAATCGGTGAGAAATTGCCCGAGGGTTTCGTTAATAAGGTGGTTATCAAAATTATTCCATAAGAGTACACATAAGCTTATGGGGTTCACAAATTACTCGTACATTTTTATTTACCTATTAACATCTACGGTTTAATATAAAAACGTTTAACCGCATAGACATATAATTTAACTTTACTTTTTTTTATTAAAATATAAGATGATTTATATATTTTTGTTTATCATGATTTTTAAATTTAAAGCCCCTTGTAACCGCATGACTTGGTTTTAGCCTGGGTACGGTAGCTGCACACTATCTCGACTGGTAGCTCGTAGTCGGCTTGGGGGGTCCCGTTACCACCGCACCAGCAGCCATGTTACAAATTTGTTCATTTAGTGTGCTTTACAAAATAAATAAACGGTAAAAGAGAACTTGACGAGTATGAATTTAGAATTAAACAATAGCATATAGGAACGTTCACATAGCACAACACTGTTTCTTCTTATCCTCCACTAGCTGAGGTTAACTACCACATAATTTACAAACCGATTCTCACACGGTAAGGAAATGTTATCATCTTGTTAGAGAATATATTAACGAAACGCGCTTATATCCTCGTTCACCCCTAAAATCTCCAACGGAAGAGAGAAGAAAACGAAAAAAAACCACCGGACCAAAAAAAAATATTTACAAACAGCTTGCATACAAAAAAAAATTAAATTAATAAGTATAATGAAAATTATTCTAAACTGAAATAAATAAAATATTATGATTAAGAAAAGATAAATGCCATGCAATACTTTACAAATCGGACCATAACGATGACCTTGTGGATGGTTGACGATGACCGACCTGGTTGACGATGCTGCTGCTGGTGTAAAATCATCCGCTACGAAATTTACAGCTAACAATGTGCCGGTTTCGAACTTCCAAATTTGTCTGTAGCGTCTGCAGGTTTCGACACTGTTGAGTACGGCTGATTGTTGTGACGAAATTCCCAATGTATAATTTTTGTGTATACATGCAAGCGCAAACGCACCAATTTATATACACTGAGCGATGCAATGTTGCTCGATGATAATGGCACACGTAAATATTAATTATAAAATAATGTTGGAGTTCGTCTTGGTACCCGGCCTCCCAATGCGTACTTTGTTGCAACTTAATAGGTTGCGTAAGAAAAAAACTTCTCGAGGTTGAAGTGGTATTAACCGGGTGTTTAGACAGACCGTATTGATAATGTAGGTGTGTTCCGTTATTAGGTCACTCAATCAGATTTTTTCTTTCATGCACGTTTTTTTTTTCACGGTTTTACTGTTTACTATTTCGCCTACCGCGCGAAAACAAAAACTGGTGGTCAGCTTGATTGCTACCAATATGATACTAGAATAGACTTTTTGTTGTTTTTTTTTTGTTCAATAATTTATTGATTATTGGGACAGCGTCTTAGTTAATAGGTGTACAACCGCACATACATGGAATTTTTGGTTCACAATTGCCCAATGACTTTTATTTTTATTTTACCATAGATAACTTAAACAATCAATGTATTACATACAGTCTTTTTTATATTTTTATTCTTAACTATAAAATTTTTATCACATTAATCAAATTATTTATTATTATATTTCTTTTTGGTACATTGAACCTTCCTCGCTCGAATTCCCAACTTGACTCTCTTTCCAACTAGATGATATCTTCCTTTTCACCTCGATCATACGCGCGCTTTTTTCCCTCCTTCTGTATTTTACACCAACACCCGCTCATTAATTGACAGCTAAAATCGATCGGTGTAATAAAGGTAATTATCTACAAAACAAAATTATTGATGAGAAGATATAGTAAAGGTGGTATTACATGAGAAAAGCCTATTGCATTAAATGGAAATGATGTCGCTTCTACACAAATCACTGGTTAGGAAAATTTACCTGACGTGGGCGATTGCTAAAATTAGTGCGATCGTTACAGGGCAGGTTTAAAGTCCAACAATATTGTATTGTACGGATTTGAAGCTGAAAAGAAGAGACACTAAATTTATGGAACGGTCACCAATAAGCAACCTAAATTAGGTTTTAAGATCCATGAGGTGGAATGTACCTAAGTCGTTATTTTTTTCATCTATCAGTCGGTAATATAAATCACCTAGTTTTTCTTTTACTACAGCCTTACGATATTGATACGCAAACTTGGCGGTAAATTGTTTACTCGCATCGCTAAGTGGGCGGTGTTTGACAAAAACCGTTTGCCCAACTGCCAAACATCGGTTTTTGGTACGTAGGTTGTATTGATGGGAGTATTTGGTATACGCTTTTACTAACTGACTCTTAACATCCTCATGTACAATTGCCAGTCTATCCGGAGTTTCCATCCAATCTATATTATTTTCACTTACTAACCCGATATCCCGTAGAAGTTTGTAATCTTTGGCGTGCAAAATTTTATGGTAACCAAACATTAAGAAGTGTGGAGAGTAGTTAGCGGACTGATGGGTTGCATTCCTCAACGCACTTCCTATTTCAGGCAAAAATTTATCCCATGTAGTATGCTTCGTGCTTACATATGCTCTCAACGCAGCTACTATAGATCGGTTTACCCTTTCTGACGCGTTGCTCTGGGGGGAATAGTACGCGGTCTTTATGTGGTTTATCCCTAAGTCTTTGACTAAAGCAGCAAATTCCTTTCCAACAAATTGTACGCCATTGTCAGTGTGCACAGACTCCGGTACGCTAAATAAAGGAAACAATTCGTCCCGCAGAATCTCCACGATCTTGTTGCCCGTAGCTTTGGTTAGAGCTTTCAGAAAAACAAATTTTGTGA
Organism: Nephrotoma flavescens; assembly: GCA_932526605.1. NCBI lineage: Eukaryota > Metazoa > Arthropoda > Insecta > Diptera > Tipulidae > Nephrotoma > Nephrotoma flavescens. The sequence continues at coordinate 312,655,531 of OW052220.1, forward strand.
GGTGGTCCACTACGATCAATATCACCGTTTTACCACTCGCAGTTCTGGGGTAGGGTCCCAACAGGTCCATGTATACTTTTTGCCAAGGCCTCTCGGCAACTCGTTGTTTCCCCAATGGAGGACGTAGGCACAGATTTGAGGATTTGCATTGTTTACAAATATCACAATTTGTAATGTAATTCTTCACTTCGATTGCCATATTAGGCCAATAATATAGACGCCGCAGTCGATCTAGTGTTTTACGAATTCCACCATGTGCTCCACTTGGTACGTCATGTTCATTGATAATCAATCTTTCACGGAAATCGTTTGGAACCCATACTTTCCAACAAGGAATGTCCGTCAATTGAACATTCGATTTAGGCTCAACTCTGATGAAAATTTTGTCGTTCTTTACTTGTAGATTTGGGTATGTCTCCGGGTTCTGTTGTAAATCTGCAAAGAGTTTGATATAAGACGAATCGTTAGTGTTATTTCGGTGAAATTCGTGTTCATGATGTTGCATTAGGTCCTGGCCAAATTCTGCAACTGAATCGCAATAAATCCGTGATAAAGCATCCGGAACAATGTTGTCGCGCCCTTTCTGATGGATTATGTTAAAATCGAAGCCCTGTAGCTTCAAACTCCAACGAGCAAGACGACCAGATAACTCCTTTTGGGACATGAGCCATTGCAGGCTGGCATGATCCGTGATTATGGTGAACCTGTAGCCATCAATGTAGGGTCGGAATTTCCGTACGCTCACTATAGCTGCAAGACATTCTAATTCCGTCACCGTATAATTCCGCTGGGCAGCATTTAGTTTTTGCGACATGAACGCTATTGGCCTCTCATTTTCGTCGCTATCTTTTTGGAATAAAACACTTCCGATACCCTGTGTGCTAGCGTCGCAGCGAATAAAGAAACATTTCGTAAAATCTGGATTGTGTAACACTGGAGCATTCGTGAGTAACCATTTCAGTTTCGTAAACGCTGCCTCTGCCTCGTCTGTCCATTTGAATTTGACTCCCTTTTTAAGCAAATTCGTAATTGGGGCGGTTACCTCTGCGTAATTACAAATGAACCGTCTGTACCAGCCGGCCATCCCGAGTAATCGACGTGTTTGTTTGACCGACTTTGGCGCAGGGAAGTTCGTAATTGCGTCGATTTTCGCTGGGTCGGTCCTTAATCCTCTCTCGCCAATTAGGTACCCAAGATACCTCGTCTCCTTGAGCACGAAATGACTTTTTTGTACATTTATTGTCAACCCTGCTTGGGACAATAGATGTGCTACGGCCTTTAACAGTCCCAGGTGTTCGTCGATACTGGCTGAGATAATCAAGAGGTCGTCTAGGTAGACGAACACTCTGTCTCGAAGCTCATGTGGTATCACTCGATCCATCAGTCTGCACATGGTTTGGGGTGCGTTACACAACCCAAATGGCATGACGCAGAACTGATAGAGAGGACGGCCTGGAACTGTAAAAGCCGTAATCTCTTTCGAACTCTCGGAGAGAGGTATCTGCCAAAATGCATCTTTTAAATCGATGCTGCTGATGAATTTGGTCTCTTGTAACCTTCCTAGTAAGCCATCAATAATTGGGAGGGGATACGCATCTTTTTTGGTAACGGAATTGATTTTACGTGAGTCCAGACACAATCGAGATTTACCATTCGCCTTCGTGACCAAAACAACAGGAGAACTCCAGGAGCTTTTACTCTCTTCTATAACGCCAAGGGAGAGCATCCGATCGATTTCTTGGAAGATTAAATCTTGTTTCACTGGAGAAACTGGATAATGCCTCTGTTTAATTGGTTCCGATGTTCCTACTTCAATGTGATGGGTCACAAGATTGGTCCTTCCTAGCCCTGTTTCCCCGAAAGATGGAAAGCTTTTAATGATTTCTTGTAGCTGGATGTTATATTCCGGGTCCAGCTCATGTTGATTGGTACTTTCCGCTGTAAGATCTTTACCAACTTTTACTTCACTTATGATATCGGGAGCTACGTTAAAGGTTTTCCAGAAATCAACTCCTAAATAGATTTCTGACTGGAGAGTCGGAACAACACAGAATTTTATATTTTCGGTTCGGTTCATGTAAGTTACCGGCAGCTTAACGTGTCCAATTACAGTGTTGGTGGTTCCGTCTGCGGTTTGCACGGAACTGTTGAATTTTTTAATCGGACTTCCTATAGATTCCAAAAATTCTTTGCTTTGCTTACCCAATATGCTCACGCTCGCGCCGCTGTCCAGTAGAGCAAATTTTACTTGCCCCATTATATTAATTTTTGCGTAAGGACGGGGATCGTTGTCCAGAAATTCGGTAATGGTTGAAATGCTGCATAGCCGTGTCAATAATTTTCGCCTTTGCCAATAGGTTTTTACGCGACTTATTTTATTATTTAGAGATTTAGGTTCACTTTCTTTATTATTGCTTACATTTGTTTCATGTGTTATTACCCGATTTACTTCTGAGTTGATGTCGATGTGGAGTTGGGGCTCGTTGTTTTTACCGAACGTGATTCCCCATTGTGCATCGCGTTCGGTCGCAGGTTTCCCTGGACGCGCCTACTTTTGCACCTGTAACATTTCTCCAGCTCCGTGCCTGCTAAACCGCACCCTTCACAAAAATTGTGGGTTATGTCCATTGGGCAGTTAGAAAATCTATGACCGAGATCCTTGCAATTCCAACACACGACAAAGCTGACCGATCGACCTTGTCGATGGATTGCATTAACCTCTTGTGATACGTCTTTTTGGTCATATTCGTGCTCCGATTCATCCCGCGTGTCAGAAAAGTTATTCGAAAAGTTAGTTGGAGACTCTGGCTTACCACAAATTTGAGCCACTGCTGCTGGGCGTTTTGAACGGGTCTCAATGAGACGGCGAGGATCAAAACCCGAAGTACTCCATAATTTTTCAAAATTATCGCAGATCTTACGTAACGCTGGAATATTGTCTATCTTCAAATGTTGGGTGGCGTTCTTTAATGCGGGGTTCATATTATCCAGTAACAATTCTAGGATCTCGTCATCCGCCAATGGATTCAATAGTCGATAGTTGGCGCTCTCGATTTCTGCCAGAAAGTCGTTGAAGGTCTCCTTTGGGTATTGAGTTCGGCATCGGATGTATTTCCGGGTTTCACGATCTCCTTCGAGACTGCTAAAACGTTCTATCATAGCATCCTTCATTAGCTGCCAAGTCGCATGTTTGTTTCGTCGGATAAAGTTGTAATACCACTTGTCAGCTTTCTCCGTTACGTAATACCTCATCAGTGCCACTAACTCGTACCTTGGTATGTCATCCTGATGTGCATGTTCCTCGAGTCTTGTGACAAAATCCTGGACGTTTTCATCTCCGCGTTTACTATCCCGACCCGAAAATGAAAGCTTCCATTTGGTTGGGTCTGAGCGTCTTCGATATCTGGAACCAAAAGAACGTGAGGTATTGTGGGTTCCTTGGAAAGCTCTAGGACTCTCTTCTGATTCAGTATCACTTTCAGTCGTCACATGGTGTTGCCCTGGACCCCTTGATCGATTTTTACGGGGGCTCTTGACCGTGCTGGGTTTCTTCAAGATTTCCAATTGCTTCATAAACTGGTTAGACATATCCTCCAATTGTTTAGAAAATCGTTTTTCTAAATTCTGAGCTATTTCGTTTTCCCATTTTGGGTTATCATCCTCGGGGCGTTTTCCCTCCGTCTCAGATTTCGAATTGGTTTGTTTAGAACGACCGGCCTTTTTTGGTGGTTCGTTATTGCCTTCTAAGCGTTTAATATCGCGGCTGACTGATCGGCACAATCTTTCGAGTGAGTTGAATACCACTAGAATACCTGCTACATCTGGAAATGAATTGAGTAGCCGTTGAGCTCTATCCCTCCAGTGCATTATCCGGAAAAGAAGTTTCTTTTTCTCGGGTATTGAGCTGTTCTCTGTTTGATCCAATGCGTTATCCAAGTCGGCGGTTTTCTGACTGATCGTATTTAATTCCAATTCGGGTTTCTCCTTGACATGTGATAATTTGGGTTTTAGCGTTACAGTTTGATTTTCCTTTTGTAATATTTCCAGGAATTTATTTTCAACCCCAACAGTGTTACCGGCCATTCCACGAACTAGATATTCTATTTCCAATTCGTCCGTATTTAAACTTTCATAGATCACTCTGTGATCCATTTTGTGCGTATTTAAAAATTCGAAGAAGCTTAATAGGTGTTGCTCCAAAAATTTTAGTTTCACTTCACAAAATCGCGAGAACCGAGACGCAATGGAAAAAATCGAACAAAGTGGTGATTTACCGATATACGAAAAAAACTTAAGAAGCAAACAAAATAATATATAAATAAAAATATATACGAAAATAAATTAATTAGAATGATTAGAACTCTAAAAATAGTTAAAATATGTTGTAACAAAACCTAAATTAATTCAAATTAAATTTTAACTAGGTCTTTTCCAAGAATACCACTTAGGTCACTAATATTCCCAAATTGTATAAAAACGAAGAAAATAGTATTGGTAAATATTCAGAAGAAGGAAAAAAAAATAAATATAATAAATACAAATAATTACACAAATATAATTAAATAATTTTTTAATGAATATCAATTATTGTTTATTATTCAATACAGATCATAAATTGTGGAGGGATTAATGAAAATACAGTGCTGTGATTTTCCACATTCGTTTTACTCAGTTGCATGAATGTAGAATGTCAACCCTTCTATATGCGTATATTAAAAAAAAATTAAATTTATAAACTACTTTACTAATAAAAATTTACAAAGACCATCTCGTTTCCAAAATAGCTGTAAATAACCGGGCTATATGGAATAAACTATTAATGAAGAAGGAAATTTTAGTATTTGAGACAAGGAATTCGGACTCTCCGAATCTTCAATTGAACTCCATAACAAATTCCTCTATCAATCATCACAATTTATTTTAACACTGCTATGAAAAGAAAAAAAATATTAATTTGAGAACCCGTAACTAAAGTTATGTAAGAAAAAAAAACAAATTGATTCTATGTATTAATTTGATAAGGGATTCTCATACTGCCCAACAAGAAATTCAAATCATGAAATAGTCGATTGGGGAGCAAGAATGGGAAACATCAATCGTCAAATAACGTAGATAAGGCATAGGTGGTATGTATTCGAAATTTCAATTAAAAATGGTCTTTAATTTAATGTATTTAGTCCCTACTTAGCTTATCTTGATTTTAAAGAGACTGCAAAAATAAAATAAACTATTAAACAAACTGCTATTGAAGAAAATATTAAAGTGGGATGAAAAATTCGGATTCTCCGAACCATCAACCATCCTCAGCATTAACATATTGACTGATCAGTAGCCGCCTATTATAAAACCGGGCAGTTAGCTATGATTTAACCAGTTATTTTATTAAAGATCAATAAACAAAATGAAACAAAATTTGAGCTAATGATTCATCTCCATAAGAAATTCTCATACTGACTTACAGGTAAATTCAAGTCATGAATCATCAACTGCAAGACAAATATGAAAACATCAATCACGTCGATTAAGAATAGCTAAAGATTGTTAATGAAAATTAAACCGATATTAAAATGCAAAATAAGCTATAGGAAAACGGTATAATTAACGAGTACAAAAAAATTATTGTTAAAACCTGAAGGGCAAAAATAAAAAACAAGATAGATCAACCGCGTGTATGCTAAGCGGTTTTTTATGACCTACCTATTAACGTTAGGTAGTGAAGCTACCCGGATGCCTTATTAGGGCCACCAGCTTTCATCATCTCAAGAAGTCCTTCAAATTAACTCATAACGTTTACATACGACCGTTTTTATGGTCCCTGTTTCGGCGCCATTTGTAACCGCATGACTTGGTTTTAGCCTGGGTACGGTAGCTGCACACTATCTCGACTGGTAGCTCGTAGTCGGCTTGGGGGGTCCCGTTACCACCGCACCAGCAGCCATGTTACAAATTTGTTCATTTAGTGTGCTTTACAAAATAAATAAACGGTAAAAGAGAACTTGACGAGTATGAATTTAGAATTAAACAATAGCATATAGGAACGTTCACATAGCACAACACTGTTTCTTCTTATCCTCCACTAGCTGAGGTTAACTACCACATAATTTACAAACCGATTCTCACACGGTAAGGAAATGTTATCATCTTGTTAGAGAATATATTAACGAAACGCGCTTATATCCTCGTTCACCCCTAAAATCTCCAACGGAAGAGAGAAGAAAACGAAAAAAAACCACCGGACCAAAAAAAAATATTTACAAACAGCTTGCATACAAAAAAAAATTAAATTAATAAGTATAATGAAAATTATTCTAAACTGAAATAAATAAAATATTATGATTAAGAAAAGATAAATGCCATGCAATACTTTACAAATCGGACCATAACGATGACCTTGTGGATGGTTGACGATGACCGACCTGGTTGACGATGCTGCTGCTGGTGTAAAATCATCCGCTACGAAATTTACAGCTAACAATGTGCCGGTTTCGAACTTCCAAATTTGTCTGTAGCGTCTGCAGGTTTCGACACTGTTGAGTACGGCTGATTGTTGTGACGAAATTCCCAATGTATAATTTTTGTGTATACATGCAAGCGCAAACGCACCAATTTATATACACTGAGCGATGCAATGTTGCTCGATGATAATGGCACACGTAAATATTAATTATAAAATAATGTTGGAGTTCGTCTTGGTACCCGGCCTCCCAATGCGTACTTTGTTGCAACTTAATAGGTTGCGTAAGAAAAAAACTTCTCGAGGTTGAAGTGGTATTAACCGGGTGTTTAGACAGACCGTATTGATAATGTAGGTGTGTTCCGTTATTAGGTCACTCAATCAGATTTTTTCTTTCATGCACGTTTTTTTTTTCACGGTTTTACTGTTTACTATTTCGCCTACCGCGCGAAAACAAAAACTGGTGGTCAGCTTGATTGCTACCAATATGATACTAGAATAGACTTTTTGTTGTTTTTTTTTTGTTCAATAATTTATTGATTATTGGGACAGCGTCTTAGTTAATAGGTGTTAACCGCACATACATGGAATTTTTGGTTCACAATTGCCCAATGACTTTTATTTTTATTTTACCATAGATAACTTAAACAATCAATGTATTACATACAGTCTTTTTTATATTTTTATTCTTAACTATAAAATTTTTATCACATTAATCAAATTATTTATTATTATATTTCTTTTTGGTACATTGAACCTTCCTCGCTCGAATTCCCAACTTGACTCTCTTTCCAACTAGATGATATCTTCCTTTTCACCTCGATCATACGCGCGCTTTTTTCCCTCCTTCTGTATTTTACACCAACACCCGCTCATTAATTGACAGCTAAAATCGATCGGTGTAATAAAGGTAATTATCTACAAAACAAAATTATTGATGAGAAGATATAGTAAAGGTGGTATTACATGAGAAAAGCCTATTGCATTAAATGGAAATGATGTCGCTTCTACACAAATCACTGGTTAGGAAAATTTACCTGACGTGGGCGATTGCTAAAATTAGTGCGATCGTTACACCCTATAAAATGATTTTTTGACTAAATAAAAAAAATTCAACCCTGCTACATTTTCTTTCGTGTATCACTACACTTTTGATTAAATTGTGTAAGTACACTTTTGAAAAATGATTTTTTGTGTAGCTACACTTTTGATAATTGATTAAAACTTCACACCGGTAAATGATAACCTAAATAGGGATTTAAACATGGAATCTGTCAGTAAAGATATAAAAAAGCATGCAAAGAATCGCGTTCTCCGATGATCATTTGTCCTCCAATACTTATGTATACAAGATTACGTTCATCATACATTCTCCGATCTCTCGATATCGCTTAAGCATTCGTGAAACCGAAGACTGGTTCATTCCAAATTATACTTGAGTATAATTTTCCTGACACAATGTGGCGAATTTAGCCGCCTTCAGCTCATGAAAGTTCGCCATATTACAAGGGATCTTATATTTTACACTTAATATTATATACATTAACAAGAACTAGTGATACTGCATTTTACAAATAATTGATATGCAATGGTACAAAAGCCGATCGTTAGACTTTATTCAAGGTGGTTTCTGAGAAAAATATGAATGTGCTATCATATGTATGTGAAACTAGCACGAAAACCAGCCCGAAAACACATTTTCAATTTGGTGTGTCTCTTAGCTAAATTAAATACTATCCCGAAAAATTTATTGAAAATGCAAGAAAACGAGAATTTCATTTTGTATTAAATAAATAGTAATTAATATCGGTGAAAAGGAATAAATATCACGGTTTTATTTGCTATATTTAGACTACACATTAAGGTAAAGTATGGGAGAACAAATCACTTTACCTTGTAAACTATGTGACAAAATAATATAAATGAGTGCTGTTGTACAAAAAAATGAGTATTCTTATTATTTAACTACAGAAGTCACGAAACATGTAATCATCATATGCATACATTGTGTCGAGATTGCCCAAAAAGATTTAAAAATTTTAAAATACTTAAGAATAAGCAAATCAAGCAATTTGTCCTTATGGTTTCAATGTACCTTTGGTTTGATATGAAAAATCGATTAAATTAATTAATTATTTGTGGAAATCCTAGAAATAACCCCATCGGGAAATTAAGTTTAAAAGTTAGGTCCATCTATCACTTAAGTAATACCAAAAGCTCATTTTGGAATCACGGCTATAAGATGCTGATCTTAAGCAATTTGTCTTTATAGTTTCGAAGTTCTTCATGTTTGATATGAAAAATAATATCATGAGCTTTGATATGGCTTAGGTGATAGATGGACCTAACTTTTAAACATTTCTCGATGGGGTTATTGTAGAACGATTTCCGAAAGTATTGACATCCAATGTTGCAATTCCTTCCAGAATCCAAAATCCAAATTAGACTTCGAAAGATTGTATCAAATCCAGTAAAATACAATAAAACTACCAGTCGTAACACACTGTATATCTTGAAACTGATCCTTTCAGTTCAAGAGTTTATTGCAAAGAGAACATTTTACATTTTTGTTTTACAATTCTTGACAAACTTAATTTATAAAAATCTAAATTATAATTTATAAACATTTTATAAAATTGTATAAAAAATTTGGTGAAAAGTGCGCTAAGTTTAAATTAATTATAACAGAGATTTATATTAGTATAACAATATTAGTATCAAACGCACTCTCTATACCGAACACTAAATGGTATAATCTATTACATTTAGTCTATGAATTAACAGCTGTCTTTAATTGTCAATGTTTACAGTTTGTTTTGGTTTGTTTACTTAATATAATTGTAAAATTAAATTTAGTTTTAAATTAAATTAAATTAGTTCTAACAATTAAGGGTAAGTAATCATATACATTTATATTATTGAAACTATTTTCCATTGCAGTTTATACGCTGGTAATACTGGAGTTGGGTGATCTGGATGCTGGATTTTAGTGTGGATAATATTAATAAAGTGTACCAAAATCCAAATAGAAGTTTGTTGTTATTTATTTGGGAATTGTACCAAAATCCTCCAACATACTCCCGCACGTTAAGAAATTAATTTCTTAACAAATTCTCCTGTTTATTGGTTGCTGCGTGATGATGCGACTAACTGTTTATTTCCTGGTGCAGCTAATGATTGAAAAGTTACGTAGATCGTAAGAAAAGTTAATCATCAGGTTTAAGTGATCATTTGAATTGAGTGTATGTTCAGCTTGCTATGACATGACGTACACATAAGTCCATTAATGAAGCTGGACTTAATGGTTGGAATTGGATATAAATTTTCATCCTCGTCGTCACCTCAACATAATGAAGTGTAGGTTATAGTGATGATTAATTGATTGGATATATGTTGTGTGTTGAGCACTGCATATTAGTGTCCCCTCGTAGTGAATAGTCCAGTATGATGCTGTCGTCTATTTCAATAAATTGTTCGCCATGAATATTACGGAAGGTTGGTTTAAGCTGTCAATCGTTGTGACTATTGGATCATCATTTATCCTGCGTAACGATAACGTGGTAAATTCGTGGTATTGCTGAATTTCCGATCGTAATACGTTGCGTATCCAAGAAATTTGACTGACGTGTTATTGATTATCCCAAAATTAGCTAAGTGAATTGAACCAGAATTACAAGTTGTTCTGTAATAGAAATTTTTAGATTAGCTATCGTTTCATAAAAGTATATAGTTTGTTCGAATTAGGCGAAATTTTAGATTTATGTGACAGGCAGTAGTATCGTGGTTCCACCAGGCTCGTTCGGGTATTTTAATGTAGAAGATTTTTGTATAAATTTTCAGCTTCCGTATCCATCTCTCGATTTTGTGGTGTACTGAGCTTTGTTTAAATTGCCGATCCAAGTTTTTTATATATATCACAACACAAGTCGTTTTTGGAACTTGAATGAAATCTTTTCGCAATATCGTTGTACTTTTATTAGCGGGGTATTGGTTGCTGGAACTGATGTGATGCGTTTGTAAAAATAGTTATCCGCTAATATGGATTTCGTGGAGATGCTGCACGATTTTAGTGCTGATCGAAGATGATGCTTGCAGATAACGTATTTGGAATGATCGTAAATTATAATTTCAAACCATGAATTACAATTGAAAGTGCGGAACTCGAAAAGATATTGTAGAAATGTTTTATAATCCATGGAAGACTTGGAAGCCGTGATGATTTTCTTGGTTGTCATTTGATTCGCGTTTCCTGACTCCTTCGTTGAGAACATTACCGTCAGCTCATGATTTATGGTTTTGGTTAAGATTTTTAAATGACGTGATGCATACCATTTTCCGGATAATGTATGTCTTAGTTGGTTTGAAACTTGATTCACTTCTCGAAACCTTCTTAGTGACTCGTTGGTATCGTTTTCTCGGGAAATTATTGTGAATCTATTGGCATGAACATCTGTGATTTGTGTTGGACTTAGCATAAATGAATCTGCGATTGACCAACTAAAATTTGAATGTATCTGCAAGTTTAGAAATTTTTGTGATATAAATAATTTAAGTAACGCGTTCGCGTCTAATAGCATGTTGATTTCAATATATTTATTGAAGAATAAATAAGCCGAATCCAGATATACTGGAGCTGATTGTTGTTTTCGTTGGTGTTTTTTCAGTTGAACTGTATTAGTGGTTTTTGGTATGATATGAGCTTTCGAATAAATAGTGTAATGTTTAATTACACGTAATGTCATATCAGTATCGCTCTTTGTTATTCCAGCAGAATTTGTTATTTGGCCGTATTTGGAATAAAATGATTCCAATCGTTTTAGGTTTAGACCAAAGTTTTGAATAAATGACCTTATTACAAACGAGATTTGTGAATATGAGTCATTTGGAGTTTGCTGAAGTTGTCTTGATAATACTAACGCTGTCGGCAGTATGTAATGAATATTTGAATTAAGTGTGTGTGACGTGGTGGATTGGTAAGTTTTAGCTGAATGAATAATTGAAGCGGGCTTAAATAGATTGTTGTCTTCAATTTTGTATGAGCAGCAGGAACGTAAATTATGAGTTGCTGAATTTGATTTGTATTTTCTGGTAGGTAGTCTAATTTGATAATGGAGCAATGTGTGAAGTAGTTTGTTGTAGATAAGACAAGATGCGTGGTTTGTACACTTAGTGCACGTGGGTTCCTTTTGTAGACAATTTCGGTATAAAATAATTTTGGTAACAATTTTTTCTCGAGCTTGAATCGATAAATTTTTGAATGTGTGGCATATATGCATCAAATGTAGGTTATCACATTCACAAACAATAGAGATAATGAAACCATGCGATTTAGTAGAGGAGTTTTTAATAGCAACCTTTTCCAAAGTGTTGCGAGTTGTTTCCATTAACTTTAATTCATCGTATTTAACACTTAAAAATTTAATAAATGCAGACACATTTACGATATTCTTGTCAACAGTTTGTTCGACCCAAGCTTGCCTATCAATATTCTTTACGATTAAGCAGATACGCCAATAATCTTGCACTTCTTTGCCACTTCCACGTTTTCGAAGACATGTGACAACTTCATCAGCATTTACTGCTATCTGTGGTAATTCGTTTCCGTTTGAGTATTGACAAGGTTTCTGATTGAAAAAAGATTTATGACGAGAAATAACTGTACGATTTCGCTTATTGTACCGTTTGCAAAGCAAATCCCAAGCTTTATTATAATTGTCTTCTGTGATACGGATATGTCTAATTAATGAAACTGCATCGTCTTTTAGCACTTTAGTTAAAATATGAAATTTGTCTACGTTATTTAGATCATGATTATTGTGCACGGTGCTTGTGTATGACTTGTAGAATGCTGGCCAATATTGATAATTTCCAGCAAATGGTTCGATAAGTATTGCAGAAAAGCATGGTTTGTTTTTCGTATTATTGCCCTCGTAACAAGTGGGAGGTTGCGATATGTGATTTTCGAAATTTTCATTTAAATTAACAGGATCGGTAGTCATGATGCTTCGATTTAACAATGCTTGCATAAGCAACATGCGAGCTTGATGATATGTTTCATTTACAGTTTTAGTAATAGACTCGTAATCTTCGCTACCAGTTAATAATTCCAATTCGTATTGATTAACGGATTTGTAATGAATATCAAGATATTCTAAGCGAATCGTAATTGCTTCGATCGTAGTGGTATTGGTAATTATTTGAGAGAATTTTAAAATACTCTTGACTCGATTGAACGCGTGATCGCGTAATCGTTCTAAAAGTTGCACCATTTTAATATTAATTTAAGCGTTCACAATTAAATTTTATTTATTGTTTTGTATACGTATTAAGCACAATTTAAATTAGCATATGATTAAAGCTTACGATAATAAATTAATTGTGTACTTATCTTGTCTTATCACATCCATGTGAGAATATCCCGGGTTTCGGCACCAAAAAATGTAGAACGATTTCCGAAAGTATTGACATCCAATGTTGCAATTCCTTCCAGAATCCAAAATCCAAATTAGACTTCGAAAGATTGTATCAAATCCAGTAAAATACAATAAAACTACCAGTCGTAACACACTGTATATCTTGAAACTGATCCTTTCAGTTCAAGAGTTTATTGCAAAGAGAACATTTTACATTTTTGTTTTACAATTCTTGACAAACTTAATTTATAAAAATCTAAATTATAATTTATAAACATTTTATAAAATTGTATAAAAAATTTGGTGAAAAGTGCGCTAAGTTTAAATTAATTATAACAGAGATTTATATTAGTATAACAATATTAGTATCAAACGCACTCTCTATACCGAACACTAAATGGTATAATCTATTACATTTAGTCTATGAATTAACAGCTGTCTTTAATTGTCAATGTTTACAGTTTGTTTTGGTTTGTTTACTTAATATAATTGTAAAATTAAATTTAGTTTTAAATTAAATTAAATTAGTTCTAACAATTAAGGGTAAGTAATCATATACATTTATATTATTGAAACTATTTTCCATTGCAGTTTATACGCTGGTAATGCTGGAGTTGGGTGATCTGGATGCTGGATTTTAGTGTGGATAATATTAATAAAGTGTACCAAAATCCAAATAGAAGTTTGTTGTTATTTATTTGGGAATTGTACCAAAATCCTTCAACAGTTATCTCTAGGATTTCCACAAACAATTAATTAGTTTAATCGATTTTTTATATCAAACCAAAGGTACATTGAAACCATAAGGACAAATTGCTTGATTTGCTTATTCTTATGTATTTTAAAATTTTTAAATCTTTGTGGGCAATCTCGACACAGTGTATGCATATGATGATTACATGTTTCGTGACTTCTGTAGTTGAATAATAAGAATACTCATTTTGTTGTACAACAGCACTCATTTAAATTTTTTTGTCATATAGTTTACCGCGTAAGGTGGTTTGTGGTCACGTACTTTACCTTAATGTGTAGTCTAAATAAAGCAAATAAAACCGTGATACTTATTCCTTTTCACCGATAATAATTACTATTTATTTAATACAACTTCAAAAATACTTCGTGATGAAATTCTCGTTTTTCTTGCATTTTCAATAAATTTTCCGGGATAGTATTTAATTTAGCAAAGAAACACACCAAACTTGATAAGGTTTTTTCGGGCTGGTTTTTCGTGCCTTCACATACATTGCTATCATTTGACAGTAATAGTATTAAAATTGACCAGCGGGTTTTATTTTAAAATTATTTCGAAAATAAAATAGAAACAATAGACACTTTTGTTAACAAGTAGAACTTGATACACAGTTGAATGTTTATATCAAACGCAGAGCTGTAGCATACTGTTAATGTACTACAATGAACAAAAACGTTAAAGATATTTAAAATACAAAAAAGAATTTCAGAGAAAGAAACATTTGACGGTCATACAAGTTAATAATCCTTATAAATGCGAAACTTTGACCAGGGCCAGTGTTGTCATGATGAGCCGTATTGTCTACATGGTGTAGTTAATTAAAACTCAAAATTTGTTGACAATGTAGAGAATGTCGAAAATTATTGTTTCTTTAGCAATCAGCATATATTTATGGTTACTTTGTTAATGGAACTATACACTCGCGAGCAACTTATTTGACTCAAATCTTTAGCTTTACTTTAACTTTAAAATTACACTATTTTTATGAAAACTGGCTTAGTAGTTTTTTTTATGATGATTTTTGAATGAGAACGCAACCAAAATGATGATTATGAAAAAATCATTGGGGATATTTATATTTAAATTACCATAATAAATTCAAGAAAAGCAAAAACAATTTTATTGGCTAACACTTAGTATTGCCTCCTGACTTTATAAAGATTTTGACGAAGACTTGGGGGATTGCACGCCACTGCTCGTCCAACGCAATCTTGAGGTCACTGATGTTAAATGGTACCGCATTTCTAGCTCGGACCTTCTGTTTTAGTTCGTCCCTTAAATGTTCAATTGGTTTTATGTTTGAACTGAGGGCTGGCCACTTCATCGTCTCGAGTTCAATTATATTCATGCACTGCCGAATGGTTCGGTCTGTGTGACACGGGCGTTCCCTCAATATGAGATCTTCCCCTATATATCCTGTGTAGGGCATTACATGATCCAAGAGAATGTCCTCGATATATCTTTCAGCGGTCAGACCTCATCTGTGACATCCATCAGGATGTGTTCGCAACCAAAGTTCAGTCACTCTTTGCGGTGGCGTGCTGTCGATTTTGAACCTTAAGCCGGCCAACTTGGAGTGAGGTTGGCTTTTTTCAAGCGTCTTCTTATTGTCCATTGACTCACAGTTCCATCACGAACTGGTCTTAGCTTCTGCTGTACACACAGGGAAATATATGTTATATTTCAGAATAATAGGCTGCTCTTAAGTTTTGTTATCCATGTGGGCCGATCGAGTAGAGAAATTCTTGGAGAAAGTGTAAATACTACTTAAAAAATATCTTCAGTTTTATTTAATGTTTTTTGATTTAGTAGAATGTTATTCTTACTAAAAGAATCTAAAGTTGTTCTATACGCAGAAAAATTCATGCTATGTTGTAGCATAAAATTTTTGTGGTGAGTATTATTATACTTGCGGATTTCTTTGGTGTAATTCTTATATTATGCATAATGACAGGCTAAAATAATAGCTCCGCCCTAAATTAATTTTTAAATTTTTGTACAATCTAATTCTTTATAAAAGAAATTCAATACTAACAAGTAGAAAATTTTAAACGTCCCATAAGCAAATGAAAGTTTATCAATAGTATTTTGATGGCATAACATTCTTCCAATAAGAGTAATAAATTTACATGATTTTAATAGAAGATGATTTTTCTTTAAATAAACATATAAAAGGAAAACATTTGCTACAGTTAAGACAAAATTTCTTATTTGAAGAATTGAAACAATTCCACGTAGAACTACAATATTTCAAATAAGAACCTTCAGTTTAACATACAATTTGTATGCCCTTAGATATATAACTTACGTGCTTAATCCCAGAATAAACAAATATTACTAGAAAAATTTGATTCTTTCATTTATTTCAATTTATCTTCTATTAAGAACTTGATATGTGCATTGAAACATCATATTACTCTTCACTTAAGCCCATTTGATTAACACCTTACATATAAAATAAAAATTCTCAAACTGAAATAATTTTAAGCTTAAAATAAAACAAAATTGTTTGGAAGAATTGAATTATTGAAAATTTATTGTTATTATATAAAAAACTGATATAAACACATAAACTTTATGTAACTAACTTTCTACATTCTAAGAAAATCAAAATAAAATTTTCGTTAAAACTACAATCAAAAAGATAAATAAAACGATATCTTTCGCATATTATATTTGTAATCCAAATACATTACCAACATTGCATACATACAATATTTACATAACTTATTTTCAACCTCGTAATTTCATATAATTAAATTTCAGTATATTTTTAAGATAAAATTTAAAATTTGTTATTAGCACGTATATAATTTTTTACAAAAACTGCAATTATACATATGCTAAAAATATTTTAATAAATAAAAAAATAAAGATAAAATATGAAACTATTAAAATTCGATAATATTCCATAATATTGTAATGACGCTCCACTCAATCAAACGCTTCCACTCCACAATTTTATTTCGATTTTCTGTTAAATTAAAATAATGAAAAATAACACAAAATTAAATTTTTTAAACTCGATAATAACTTAATAACTTAAATTGTAAAACATTTTATATGTTAAACAGTTAAAATGATGTAAATATTACAAATAAATGAACCACCTTGCACAAAGTTTCAATTATTTTTTTCAATTGAAACGACGCTAGTGCAGCGCCATTTTTAATTTTAGATTCACATCCAAAAACACTTTTTAATACACTGCTTTAAAACAAAGAATATTAACTTATCATAAATATTCTTCTATGTCACTACTATTTTAGTTTCACTTAAATTAAATGATTTGTTTTCAAACTTATTTTTCTTTTTCCTACACAAATAAAATCACAAATTAAAAATGTCCACTGATTCACTGAATTTAAATGACACGATTTAAATTTGATTTTTCTGTAGCTTAAGAATATCTTTTAAAAAACTTACAGAAAAATAAGAATGGTTGTTCTTGAATTTTTAATATTTTAAATTCCCAAAAATTTGTCATTATTCATTTTTGCAATAAATTCTCGATGAGAGCGCAAGAAATTTCCAATAAGCCTAGAAATTTGTTTAAGAAAAAAAAACCCTTTTTTAAGAATTTAAATCAGTAATGTGCTCAGCGCAAGAATTAACTTCTTTCTTTTAATAGTTTTTTTTGCATCAAGAGAGAACAATTTTCTTGCCAAAAGTTTACTTTTTTCTAAAAACAAAATGCTTATTTAAAGGTTTCATATCTAACACAAAGTATGGTTATATTATATTTCAGATAGATATGCTTAGGGAAAGTTTTCTCAGCCATTCTTGAAGTAAGAGTATTATTTATATTTTAAGAACACTTGAAATAAAATGTTATGTTTTATTGTACTAAATGCCAGTGTAAATATTTTTTCTAATAGAATTATAAGCTATATTTTAAAATAAAATCTTATATTTGAAAATATCCACAAATAAGATTGGCTATTCTTAATTATGGACAAAATATTTTTCTGTGTGTACATCGACGCTCGTGAAATGGCGATTTCTCAGTGAAGTTAGGACGGTAAATCAATCGTCCTTCTCAATTGTATACCAATACCGGCTTGTGGTCTCTGATTGAAGGCACCAGTTTCCTGAAACCTTCTGACAACCTTAGAGATAGCAGACTGGTTCATGTTTAGCGGACGAGTGACTTCTTGTAGATTGCATCCTTCTAGCAATAAAGCAACAACTTGTGCGAGTTTTTCTGGGGTAGTATCCATGATTTTGAGGAAACAACGAATGAAACTGGTAGATATTTGTTCAGGTCAACATCTGATAAGTGACCGATGTTAAATATCGGTCAACGTGGTATTATACAGGTGAATAAAACACGCCAATTGTTTTTACCGAAACATCGCATTTTGATTCGATTGCTTTAATTCAAAAAGTACTGTATATATTTTAATGGCAACGGTGTCCTTGTAATGATAAAATACTATAAGCTGTAAAAAAAGTTGCTTTACGAAAATCGCTTAAGCCATTAAAAGAAACGCCTTTTTGTACGCGAGGAGGTTTGAGATTAAATATTTTAAGTTAATTTTGCAACAATGCCGGCAAAGATCGCTTTTCCAAAATGTAAGCGGAAATGGCGATTTTTGACAAAAATCAGATTTACAACAAAAATTCGGCCCTGCACAGCCCAGATGGATTGATTTACGAGTTTTTTGAATTAATGGCTGTGTCCTCTCTACAGCTCAAACTGAGGCCGAAAACAATTCTGCATAATCGATATATTTTGTATTTGGTGGTAGTACAAAATTTTAATGCTATTAGCCGAAAATTCCATGTTATTGAAGTTAGCAGTTAGCATTTGGGCCGAAAAAATTTTTGATTATCAATAAGGCTCAATGCAAAATAATTTGCATGTTTAATGGTAATATGGACTGGGTGAAGTAAAACGAATTCGTAAATGGCTGGATTTCATGTTTTCAATTTGGTCAAATTAGGTGGCAATGAATTGGGGTTGTGGCACGGCACTATTTTCGTGCCGAAAATCAGGGCATATTTTATATGTGGCATTATAGTCAAATAAATTTAAAGCTGGACATGAAAGCTAATATGAACTGGTTGAAGAAGACAAATTCGAAAATTCGTGAAATCAATTAGATTTTGTCGTGTTAGCGGGCAGCGAATTTGAATTTGGATTTGACTAGTGCCATAATGCAAATTCGTTGCCCGCTTACACGATAAATTGAATTTTTGGACACATGGAATTTTCGAATTTATCTAATTTCAACATATTCATGTTAGCTTTCACATGTGTCCAGCTTTTAATTTATTTGACTAGGTCATTTTAGTGCCACGACTCAAATTCATTGCCCCCTAACACGACAAATTTTAAACATGGGATTCAGCCATTTACGAATTGTTCTTACTTCACCCAGTTAATATGTTACCATTAAACATGCGAATTGTTTTACATCTAGACTTGTTCATAAACCATTTTTTCGGCGAAAATTTACTGCTAACTTCAATAACACGGAATTTTCGGTAAATATCATCTGAATTTTGTACTACCACCTGATACAAAATATATCGATAATGCAGAATTTTTTCGAGTAGCATGTAGTGTATTCTACCCATCTTCATTTTTTATTTTTACATTGGATATATTCAGCACATTAAAGATGCATTTTCAAAACAATGGCCACTTTCAGCTTGCACAACAGTTGGCAACTTGTTGAGTAAAATCACGGCCAACGCTAAGAACATTTAGGACTTTATAAAATTATGTTGTGGTACCTGAAAGCTCGCTCAACATTTCGAGTGCACATTTCTATTTTTATTCGCTTAAATGTACTTTAACTTTTAAATTCAACTTGCGAGCATCATTTAGGGAAATATCTAACCAATACATATTTATAGTGCTCTTTTGTTTATCATTTGACAGGAATTTAATTAATTGGTTTGTAGTAAAGTAAAGCCAAGAAATTAGTTGTTTAGTTAAAAATTATAAAGTAAAATTATTCACATAAATGAATTGGAATGTCACCATTACTGGAATAACTATTTTCCTCGACGTTCAGTAGTAATTTCACACTGTAAATTTGTCTGCATAAATGTAGTTAGACTGTATAAATGGTAATTTATTTTGTTCTGCTAACCATCTTCTATTCATTGCCACAAACTGTTTCAAATAAGTATGATGATCACAGTACAGGATGTAGCTCGGCCTTGTAAACAAATTATATTGCAACCATCAAAGCTTAGATATTCCCAACACACCTATTTCCTGTATAAATTTACATGGTAAAAGTGAATTTTATAAATTCGTTTAAATAAAATATTCGTAGACGAGAAGATAAAATTATCTCACACAAAAAATAAATAATACTTTCCGTAAGATACATAATTTATAAACTAATAATTCTGGTTCAATGGCTACAACATGATAAATTGTATTCAAATTTATTCATAAACGATGAAGATAGAAGACATCGAAGAAATAGGTATAAGAAAACTATATCAAGTACACAAATTTTATGCAATCCTTATAAAAAACAACTTGTTATCAATAATAATATTTTAATTTTAACTCTCTTATCATTTCGTTTAGTATCCTGTGTACCCTTTATTTAATAGTGTTGTAGATAGTAAAGATAACTAACTATATAACAGGTAACACATTCAGGTATAGATCGAAGATAATGATGATGAAAGGATTCTGTGTGTTGTTTTGTGTGAGAGCTCAAGAAAATAACAAAATTCATCCAACTAGAAAAAATTTGTAACAACATTTTCGATATTATTATTAGGTGGAACATGTACCTAGTATGTATCTCTATTTAGTATATATACTATGTTGTAATAGTATACAAAATAAAATTAATTTGTTATTTAACTAATAATGTTACAAATTTTTTTTATTCAGTGTTGTATACTCGTACATGTTATAAATTTCATAAAAAACTTCAATAATAACCCAAGTATTTACACAAGTTTTTGTCTTTCCGGTAAAATATATACAGCGAAAGAGGCTAGAAAGGTGAAACCATGTACTTCATAATCTGTCAAATCAATTGAAATGTACAAAGACTTAATCATAAAAGAACATTTTTGAAAAGATATAAATTGAAACACGGCGGGATACCTTTCAACAGAGTTTCCTAAATAGTTTTTTCGTACATTATTCCTGTTTTGTTTATTAAACGAAATTTTATTTCCTTTTTTCGATGTAGAGATGACTGGATATATAAAAAGACCCATATCTTGAAACGACATATTATTAGACCGGATAAAATCCTAAAAAATTATAAAAAACGATTCTTAAGAATTTGAAAGCTGAATTAAATCTAATAATTAACTTTGTTTAAAGGGTAAAGTTTATAAATGTTGAATTTATTAAACTGATTTTTGTAGATTAATTGATCCCCACCAACTTGATCCCCACCAATAAATATTGTAGCTATTGTTTTTATTCTGTTTTTCACAACTTCTTTGAAATGATTGCTTCGCCAGATGACACGATAAAAATGAAAAATATTGGAAATTAACCAATTTGCTAACCAAATTATAAAGAATATAAAATTTAACTTTTGTGCACAAACTTTATCGTTTCTGTCGAAATTTTGATTTGAACAATCCCTAAAAACCCACCCTTCTTTCTAAGCATTGAAATTAAATTTTGAACACAACTTTTACTTTGTTTATCACCATTGTGCTAGCTTAATTAGCA
The DNA here is from genome assembly GCA_932526605.1 of Nephrotoma flavescens. NCBI lineage: Eukaryota > Metazoa > Arthropoda > Insecta > Diptera > Tipulidae > Nephrotoma > Nephrotoma flavescens. The sequence continues at coordinate 312,676,824 of OW052220.1, forward strand.
CCACCACCGTGCACTATATACAAATGACAAAGTTCTATATTCCTCAAAAACAACAACTAGAAGAAATATAAAATAAATATATAAAAGCTAGGGTACCAATCAAATTAGATAAATAAATATAACAAACATCTTTTATTTTAACATTGTTAAATAAGAAAGTAAACTTTTATGTCAAAAAATTACGTGATCTTAGAAACGACATAAGAAAAACAATGGGAAAGTATATTTCCATCTTTCATTTGTCAATTCAAGTCGTAATACTCGTCGCGAGTACAAAACACAAAAATAAATAAAAAATTTAAATCGTTGCATTTTAATTTATTTCAAAGTTGTTTTTCCATTTTCCTCAAACAACTGTTAATTTTTTTTTTTTGCTTTTTCGCTTTTCTAAAATCAACAGAGAACGCAAGAGCAACGTGGAACAGAAGAGAAGGAAAAATTGGTACGCGATGTAATATTTAAATGGAAATTTGCTAAATAAATTAAAATTAAAAACTTTATTTTTTTTTTGTTAAATTTTAAAAATAAATAAATTAAATTCAATTGAATTTTTATTACTTTTGATTTTTTATTTTTGTTTTCGAACGATTAAACATAATTGTGTTGTGCTTGAAAATTTAACTAAATGGTATTCCATTAAGTGAACAATTAATTTAATTATCTAGAATGTAATTGAAATTCATTCATATATGTGTTTGAGTTTGATGCGGCGGGGCTAATTAATAAATGTTCTTCAATTTTTTGACATAAGAGATTTATTATAAATTTATTTAGAAATTAACAGTGTAATATTAATTATTTCACTTATATTTTGAAATACATTCGATTTTTTAATGAATTGGATTTTGTACTTTTAACTTGAATTATTTAGGAGCCCGACATCCTACAACACTGGCTTAACTGAACTTTTATATTTTAAAATTAAATCATTACCGTCCTCGGAAACTATCATTTATTTCAGAGCAACATGTGATAAACCGAGTATACTCAAAGGACTGACCATATCCAAAGTTGTTGGCTCCTTTTTTAAGTGTTTTCTATTTTCGATGTTTACGTGCGAACAATTTCGTCAATATTAAGAATTGAAATTAGTTTACGTATCGCTTGAATGTTGTGGAGAGCACCTCGGATTTTTGTCTCGGATTAGAAAAATTTATCCATCTGAATGCAGCCGCTTGGTCCACACTCTTAAGATAATTTTTCTTCTTTAGATTTATTTATTAGAAACTATCACTGGAATAATTGTACACGGACTTCCAAAAAAGGGTAAAATTTTCGGTAACGGCACTGGTGGTATCTACCAAATTTTAGTATTAATTGTAATCATCTGCATAAAACTTTTTAGTTTGTTAGTGGATAGTGGAAACATATGAGTTCTGCACTCCGGCAGGGGGTAATAGTTGTGTTAATTTTTATCATCGACCGTAATCAGATTGATTGATTGAATTGTATGACCAGGCAAATTAGACTTTTGGATGACGCCGGGACTGCCATACACCTTTGTTATATGTAACAAGATGAAAGGTTATGATAGGCATGTTAAATATGACCGAGTTGACCCGGTTATACACCGAAATAGTCAAAAGTTAGTAAATTGTTAGTTGAAAATATAATTGTTGGGCGGTTAGCACAAGACAGCACAATTATTTTTCATTTTTTGGAAATAAATATTCAGCAATCAACATCCTAAAAAAAATGTATAATTAATTTCTTGAAATAAGTAGAAATGATAAGAAATGTTAAAAACATTTAACCTCTATCAAAACAAGAACAATTATTTTCAAATCAGATAGCGACAACACAAAATGCAGCCGACAAAATTCACATAATTAACGAGACAGAAAGAACAAATGAAAACCTAAAGGAGGTGTCTCGTGAACAAAAAACGTACCCCAACCACTCCCAATTCTGATAAATTATGGTTCACTTTGAGGTCAGTACCCATTCAGAAGCCTACCACTCTCCGCTGTGATGTCTTCTATCCAACGACCACCGTACAATATACAGGTTAAAATTTGCATGAACGCACGTTTAGTGAACGACATAGAGAAGAAAATGGAATGAAATTACTACTCTTCATACATAAACACCAACCATGTCGGTGTTCTACACTTTTTATATGACGATCATAAAATTAAAGACCACAGTGGAAAATGGTAAACCTGTTAACGAAAACCACCCTAAAAATAAAAACCAATTTAAGTAAACTAAAGATAAATAATATACAAAGTTCATGCTCAGGAGTATGAAAATTAATTCCCCCACCACACTCACAAGATACAAATTAGTCAAGAAACAAATCTTTCAACAAAAAAAATTCATGCATCTGTACGAAAGCCTATCCCCGTGGCCACATTCCCAGGGCCCGCATACGCACAACGTCTATATATTGCGAGACGGCCGTATATACATATATAGGCAGTTGGTGAACTTTCCTCTGACCCTTATCGTAATGATACAATACAACATCCAACACTACACCTACTTACCAATCACCATTCAGCTCATCCGAGATGTTGTCTCAATCCGCACCATTGCACACAAAATCCAATTCAGTCAATTCGATTGAACAATCCTAACCACACCCGTTGCCTGGGGTCAATCAACCACCACCAGGTGCATATAAATCTAGACAATAATAAATATTAAGTATTTCCATACTTGGTTGGTATAAATTATTTACTAAATGAAATTTCAACATAAACAAATAAGTGGGGTTTTTACTTAAAAGTTCTGTACCATTAGACAAATTAAATTACAATAACCTACACCTTTTACCACCTACGTATATTATAATTAATTAGGTCATATTTAAAATTCCATGTACACTTAGGTACAACAATAACAATATTTTTCTATGCACACTAAAATATGGTGGTAAATAAAATCAGGATTACGTCTTTAATTTATTTTCACCATAAAATACCATAACCTTAAATATACGAATTTATCATTAACGCGAACTAAACATTTTATTTTGCTCTAATTATTTAGTCAATTTAAGGGAGAACACGTCACTTTTCTTTAAGACGACATAGCACCTTCAAAATTGAAAAAAAAAAGTTTTTCAAAGATTATTTTTCTTTGAATAAAAAGAGATATATCTTAATGAAACTTTCCATTGACATTTTATTTAAGTGAAAGAATAGAAGAAAAAATTGTTTTCAGATTTTTTTTAGCCCACTGTCGTCTGCTACAAAGGTTTTCCAAAAACACTAATAATTCGCAACGTGCATCATAACTGCTCTCAAAAACGTCTAAAAAACAACGGGGTTTTATTCAGCATTAAATCGCCCTTGGAATGAACTAAAAGGAAAAAAATTGGTTGAAAAATAAAACAATGGCGGCGTTTTTTCGAAAATGCAGCTTTAATCGAGATTAAATTATCACGATAATCGCGTTTAAATTATCGCGCTTTAAATAAGGCGCGCTTCGCAATAAATAAAAGAATAATATAAATACATTTTTTTTTTTTGAGATTTTCATGTTTATATCATTAAAATCATGTTTTTAAACGTTCATTCTAACATATTCTATCATAAAAAAAAATTCGATTTTTTGAAAATTTGAAAGTGCTATGTTCCCTTAAAACACAAAACTTCAAAATAAAATTAGAGGCATTTGCATTAATTGCTAGTATTTTTTCTCCCCAATCACCGATCGTAATCAGATGATGAAAAATCCATTTTGCATTCTGCCCCTATCGGGAATCGAAAACGGTCAAACCAACAATTAAATCATTATTTGTTTATAAAATTTGCTCCTGATTCCTCTATACGGAACCGAGTTTCTTCTGAATCGGTTGTGTAATTGATTATATTCAGTCAAGTTGAACCATTTCTGGAAATATACCTGAAACTCAAATTAGAAGTCACGTTGCAATAGTTGCACGAGTAAAAAAAGCTGTTAGAGGATACTTTCTGTTACTTTAAATAGATGGCAACGCCATCTACCAGGTCGAACTGTGAATTTAAACCATCCAGCGACCGACTGAAACACAAAAAATTATCAAAATTGGCCCAGCCGTTTAGGAGGAGTTCAGTGACATACACACGCACAGAAGAATTATATATATTTAAAGATTTTGGAGGAGTTCAGTGACATACACACGCACAGAAGAATTATATATATTTAAAGATTTTGGGGGTGAGGGATTAAATTTTTAGAATATATGTTCTGATATGCAATATAACGTGAAAATCAAAAAAACATCGAAAAAACAATACTAGGTCTCGATCGATGGCGCCACCTACCAGATCCAATTGTAAATCTAAACCACCCAGGGACCCATTGAAACGCACACACACAAGCAATTTAATCGAAATCGGTCCAGCCGCATAGGAAAAATCCTAAAAAAGTAAAAAAAAATGTTCGTCAAAAAATAATAACAATTCCTAAAACCCGATGACAGTGCCACATACCAGGTCTAATTGTGAATCCAAACTACCCAGGGACCCACTCAAACACAAAAAATTTCAACAACATCGGTTCAGCCGTTTAGGAGGGTTAGTATGTAAAAATTCAGGGTGGTAGTGGGGGGAGGGGGTGAAATTTCGGGTTTATATGTTCTGATACGCGAAAAATCTTAAAAAAAATACAAATTAAAATTTTTGTCAAAAAAATAAAAGAATAAATTCCTAGAACCCGATCACAGCACCACTTACCGTATAAATATAGGTTCTAAAATGAAAAAATAATATTTTTTGTTAATATGTCTCAAATTAATAAACTTCAAGGTCAGACCCCCACAACGACTTCCTGGGCACTGAACACGAGAGAAAGAGAGAGAGATGCTCGGCTCTTTATGCACATTTTCACTTACAGCTATTAATGTTTCATGAGTACGAGCTGGACGATGTTGATGCAGTTTCTGTAAAACCTTCAACAATTTTGTGAATTTCTGGCTCTGTAGGACGTCCATGTTAACCTTAATCTACACGTAATTTACGAAATGATTTTTTCAGGCATAGTTTTGAATGGCATAGTTTTGACTTTTCATTTGTCAAAAACTGTTCGGGTTGCTACCGAACAATAAATATTATTTTAAAGATGAAAAACAAAACCAACAGATGAAACACGCTTTATATGCGAGCATACGAGTATATAGAAATAAAGTTTCAGATTTCCAAAATTATGATTTACGAGATTATTTTAATTTCCTCGATTTTTAAATCCAAGATTTCAAGCCACTCCTGTATAAACGAAAAATTTCTAGATCGTTTCTTGTTGCTCAAAGACATGGTTAAGAAATTGTCAACTATCAAGAAATATATGAATTATTCACTATTTTCATACCACCAATCTTGATGAAATGTCGGTTTTAAATTATATTTTTTACTTTTAAAATGCGATTTGTTGTACATCAATTTCAATAGTATCATTCTCAAGGTGATTTCTAAAATCTCTACAAACTGGCTTATTTGGATTCCCGAATGAAGCATCAGAAAATGTTGGCAGCATTAAAGTTTGGTATTTTTTTCTCGTTAAAAACATTTTTGTTTGACTTAAAAAAAGTCATAAAAACAAGAATAATAAAAAATGAACCCCAGCATCGGAAAGAAAATTACGTTTCATACATTTTAAAAATAAAAAAAAAATTAAACCGCCACTTTCCAAGATACGGGTTACGTTTTTTGTTTTGCGCAGTGTTGCGCATTCAAGGGTTGTAATTAGATAGACCACTTCAAAAATTTCTTCTATAGTTTTTACAATTAGTCTGAAAAAGGTAGAGAGGAACTTGGACACTTCGAAGTTAATAATTTTTGGCCCTCAAACTAAATTAACAATAGACCGTTTGATAATGGCTACCGACTGATGACTAAGTGTTTAGCGTAAATTATAGAAAATTTAACAAACAGAAAGAATTTTCACTTGTTCTCGTTAACCATTCATTTTTTACAACTTATTACTAAATTTTTACTGTCCGACAGTTGATCGTGTTATTCTCATTCTAAACACAAAAGTCAAACCATTAAGTCATAAACGATGTATGTAACATAACCAGTCGACGCGATCACTATGTTATACTCAGTAAAATTTATGTAAAATCATAACACAGAAAACGTTCAAAGTCAATGTTATTTCAATGGGTCGGATGTCGGTCTAAATATATACTCTTATGTATACGAACTACATTAGGTACAAAGAATACGTCTCTATAATATCGATGAAAATTTATCTTAAGACAATCATATAATCATAAAAGCCAGTATATCGTAGCTTTGACCGGAAACGATTTATTTTTTTATTTTTATTATAAAATTAACAATTTTTTATTTCTTCAAGTTGATTCTCTGGTTTCTTATAACGTATACACGACGAAATAAGATGTGGTGTGTTATAAAAAAAAATAATAATAAGAAAATCGTATTTAAATTAGAAATATTCTCATAACATAATGAATTGAATATACATATAAATAATTTTATTACAACATTTCAATTTTTATGTTTAAATTAAATTACGGTTACATAAAGAAAAGCGGCATTTCACTCATTCATTGCATTCAATTGAAGAAAGAATCACATGATTTTGCGTTACCTTTAAAATCGTCTTTCAACAAGGTCACATATAAAGACTATTATTATATAATTTTTTCGCTATTCGCGATCTAATCAACATACATGAGCATAAAATTAAAATGGAAACTATATAATTATGCGTTGCTTGGGTTACCATTAATGGTATACATATCGAAATATTTGGCAATTATCTCTATTAATTTTAGTTTCCAATAATTCGGCAATGATTTCAAGTGCGAGTCGATGACCCATTGATAGGTAAATATTAAATTTTCAAAATACTCGTTTTGTAGTTTGTAGAGCTCTCGACAAAAGCTTTTATAAAATATGTTCTAAACAGGAATTTTATAAAATAATTTGATTACGTAATATAAGGGGAAAAAATAGTTTCAAATATCCACTTCAATCTATGTACGAGTAGATATATAATCAAAACAATAACCATAATGCAAAGAAGTTATCCAGAAAAATATGAATTATGGTTAAAAATAAAGTTTTTATGATAGTACGGAAGCTGTAATACGTATGTACTTTCCAGCTATGCTCCCTCATTGAATTTGAATAAGAAAAATATTGGAAAAGTTTTTAATTTTTATTTAAATGGAATACCAAGAAGAGTTTTTCAATAAAAATGTTCTAAAACTAATATTGTTGTAACAAAACGATATGAAGAAGATATTGTACTTAATATTAAATTACATTGTAGTATGGTTTTGGGTGATTTCGGTTTCGGGTTGTTCTTAGAAATACAAAAATCCGCAGTATAATTTAAAACTAATCAAAAATATATTAAGTAAATAATTGTTTGATAAAAACAAGATTTAGTTGAAGCGTTGCTCGTCGATTCTAAAACTGATAGGGATAATAATGTAGAATTGACATCGAAAGCTTAGTAATTAACTATTTTAGTTTTAAAACCGTGCCAAAAACCAATAAAAACATTATATTATAAAACTGATTGGGTTTGTTCTTAAATAAAATATTTACTTATAAAAAATGGTGAGGTGAGTATTTTGTGGCATAGACTGGATTATCTTTTACATCGAATGTACATAGATCTTCAAAACACCACACTTCATTTTTTTAAGAAAATTTAAACCTAACAGATTTTTGATAAAAACTGTCTTGTATAATCAAAAACCATTATTCCCATACAGAAAACCAAAAGGGTCAACAATTATTGTTGTGAAATTCCGTTTAAATTTAGTAAAACTGTTCTGGACCGGCATTGTTGCCAATTTAATTTAGAAACTTTTAGTTCCTTTTCGTTTTTCTTATAAATGATATACTCAAAATATATGGAAAAAGCGGGCACTTCCATTTGACCGATTTCAGGCAAAAATGATTAGGATTTCTACATTTATGGGGAAAGCTTAAGGATTAAGTTTTCGCAGGCATCGGCGTAAGGCAGAACGTGAAAAACGAACCACGAAATAGATGGGAGTGCCTCGGCCCTTAAACAAACTGCAAAGAATAAAAACTAAAAAAAAGTATGTATTAAGCATCATACCGAGATGACCAGTAGAGAACCAATAGAGATTTAGTAGGCACGCACACACAAACAGATTTTTTAATACTTCTTTATTTTTGCTTCGGCGATAAAGCAAATGGTAAATCTGCAAAAATTAGGAGGTTAAAATATACTTTTTTTTAATACGTAAAAGAAAGTAAAATATATTGTGACCAACACCCGATATTCTTTTGCCACGAATGTATACATTGATCTCGAATATACCACAGTTGATTTCATACGGAAAAAAATTAAATTAACTGGATTTTGGTAAGACTGTTTTGTATAAGTTGTTCAATCAAAAATCATTGTTCCTGCAAACTTTCATAAAGCCATCGAGGTCAATCCTTACTGAAAATTAAAGATGCCGCTTCTGGTACACAGAAGTCCACCATTTCTCACATGGATCTCCCAATTTATGAAAAAAGCTTTAATATGAAATTTTATTTCGTGTTATTAAAAATAAATAATTTTGCAGAGCGGATTGCAATCGGGAGACCTTGACGGGCATGTTTGAGTAATGTTTGCTCCGTGGGAAATAGCCCCCTATTGATTTTTATAGTTCAAGCTAAATTATACTTGCATCTTTCCCTTCGCTTGTTTTTTGAGGGCTCAGAAACTCCATGAATATCACGGTGTTGTAAATCCTTTAGTTTTAGAACATCATTCAATAGTTTTCAAAACGATTTACAGTTGCACAAAACAATTTCATGGAATTTCTCGCATCATTAATAATTTTCGCTTGTCTATCTTACGAAATACTAAGTATATTGGAACGCAAAATTTCTAGGACAAGTGTGTGGCATTGCCATTACCTATCGGCCATTTTCCTACCTTTTTTTATGACTCTGAACTGTAATTATTTTAATATTTATTAACACTTTAACGACCGCTCACACAACATGTGTGTGATGCCAAATGAAATAATGAATTTTTTTTTATTTTTGGGTTTTTATTTTAATTTAGTTTTTGATTAAAAAAAAAAAAATAAATAAAATAAGCAAAATAAAAAAAACAAAAGAAAAATTTTTATTTGTATTTATAAATATAACGTTTTTTTAAATTAATTCTACAAAAATATTGCCGATCCCTGGCGAAGTGTAACTACGCAGACGTGTGGTCGTTATAGTGTTAATACATATCAATATTAATATGTTTAAATTTTAATAATTAATTTAATATTTAATATTTATTAGTATATATTTCAAATTTAAAACTCAAAAGTAACGGATTTTTCCTTCTATTGGGTCCCTGCAAACAATTTGTCCTACCTTTTCGCGAAGCTAGGTTAAAAAAATAAGTCGATATTTTTGAATATACAAAAATATCGTTTCTGACTATTCTGTGGTTTAGTTAGCAAATTTTAAATAAATTTCAGGCATGGTGTATTAACGCCATAATCGAAAATTAAGATAGAAATCTCGGCAGGAGACACATAGTCGAAATTTCTGACTAAACAAAATTGTCGTTTTTTATTGTTGTTACTTTATATTCACAAAACGCACTGGGTTTAACATTTAGTCTTTAATCGCATACGAAGATGTTATCCACTATCGATAATACTTCGGCAGCATTATATTTTCACCATCAATGGATATTGATAACTAATATACATTAACATAAAATTAGTTTAGTCAGTAATTTAGACGAAAAATTTGGTATTGGGCACAAAGTAATGCTGTAATGCTGTGTGCCTCACGTTGATTTTATTGTCTAAATTTCCGAGTAACGAATTTGGTGATAGTTCATGTTAGTCAATGATTGATAGATGTCTCTAATATTCATAAACCAAGCTACATGATATTCACTTCTAAAATACAAAATTGACCAAACTCCAATTAAATATTTTTTGGAAATTTATAAATCTTAATTTATTTATCAATTTTTAATTAGAAATCTGGTGTAGTGTGTTTTGTGTCGTCTGTAAACAGCTGGTATCAATTTAATAAGATGTTAAATTTACTTGATTTTTGGCAAACCGCTAAATTTCGTTTGTATAAAGTAGACCAAGTAAAGTTATATCACTTTTGCTAAATTCAGTCGCAGCTAGCTGTAGACACTTCGAGGCAATGTATCTTTTTCAATTGATCAATGTTTCAGTTAGATATTATGGGTTGAGCACATTCCTCTCCATCAATACATAGCTGACCGATTAAGTTTAATAAAATGTCGTATTTATATCTGCGGACGTGCTTAACCTGATTTTTTTTAAATGATCTTGATCGTCTCGTTTTTAAGTCACTCCATCATTCTAGGAAAATTTTAATTCCTTGTCAATTAAAAGTTAAATTTCATTAATTGTCGATAGTCATGTTACTTCAAAAAATTGGGGCACATTGCATAGCTCCATGTAAGCTCCAGCCTACAATGGCATGGAAGATGGGTCGACCCACGAGTTTTGCACTCCGGCAGGGGGTCATAGATGTGCTTCATTTCATCACAGATCGTAACCGTTGACGGTAATCTCCTTTGCATCCTGCCCCCATTGGGAGTCCAACCTGGTACCTTTCGATCTAAACGCCAAAGCTTTAACCCCTTTAAACAGCTATCAAATATATTCATTTTAATTTAAACTAAACACATATATGACTGTAACAATGAAGGTATTTACTTCCTGCATGTAATAATTTTAATCTGAAATTTATAGATATTAAATACATAGAAGTAATTCAATTACAGCTTCAGTGAAATTTTAGTATATATGTCTTGTTTACGTTTGATTATTTTAATAAATTTTACTAAATGAATATAAATGTTCACTTCGCGCTTGTAATAATTTGTGTTTTTAATTTGCGGTATATGTGTAAATGGGCAGGATATTCCGTGAGCTATAGATTTATTTGAATTTAGCTACAAAATGCATTTCATTTTGTATTTTAATTAAAACTTGAAAACTTACATGACTGTAATAATGAAAGTATTCACTTCCTGCATGTAATAATTACAATCTAAATTAAATTGTAGAAATATTTTTCTTATTGATGGAGTGAATTTTAAGTATAGACATATATTCTGTTAACATGTGATTATTTTAATAAATTTTACTAAATGAATGTTAATATTCACTTCGCGCATGTAATTATTCTAGGTTATAAGTAATGTGTAGTTATTCCGTAATCTATTGATTAATTTTAATTAAGATATTAAATAAATGCATTTTGTATTTTAATTTAAACTAAAGAAATATATGACTGTCACTGTAACAATGGACGTATTCACTTCCTGCATGTAATATAATCTTATGCGTGGAAATATTAGTATTATTGCTTGTGTGAAGTTATTTGAAGTTATTTGTTTGTGTGTGATTATTTTAATAAATTTTATTAACTTATTATTAATATTCACTTTTTCTAATTTGCAGTATATGTGTAAATGTGCAAAATATTCCGTGAACTATTGATCCATTTTAATTAAGCTATCAAATAAATGCATCTGGTACTTTAATTAAAACTTACATGACTGTAATAATGAAAGGATTCACTTCTTGCATGTAATAATTATAACCAAATTTTATTTGTGTAAATATTATAATTATTGCTTCAGTGAAATTTAAGTATAGACCTATACGTCTTTTCTCGTGTACTCGACAATAAATTTTCGATACTTTGCACTTTTCCAACATTTACGAGTATTAAATATATTACTCAGAGTTTTTAATTTATTAGTTTGTTTGGTGACATATAGAACAAGTTAAGTTTCCATTATTTAACTTAATTTAATAATTTTAATGATATTTTATTTGTCCGAGTGTCTTATAAATTTAGTAAATTTTGGAAAAGTGCAAAGTATGTTTAAACTAAATATATTTTCGAAGAAGCGAGTATCAAATTACCGATTTTACATCCATGAACTAACCACCAATTTAGTCGGAAATTTAGACAATCCATATTGGCAATACAGTATAAACGTCAATTGCAGGCTTACTACAAATGTTTACTAAATATATCCGAAAAACGTAAGTAATAATCGTTCATTCGAATGGACTTTTAGCCCAGTAAAAGATTCTAACCATATGTATTTTGCTGACATCTACTGACATTAGGCTAAACTAAACAAAATTGAAAGTTGAACTGAGCTATAAATGTTTTGTTCACTGAACTCACCGAAATTTATTTCATGCACTAATTTAACAGTCCGAAAGATAGACCTAATCGACGGACGGAAATGGATGTTTGATTAAATTGGTGATATGGGCCAGATGGAAATATATGAATTAAATTTCATCGCCGCTCAAGGCTGTGGTTGCTTTTTATTTGTAGTAGAAACCAGCCACTAACGAATAATTTATGTATAATTTAGTATCAAAATGTAATCTTATTTGACTCTAGAATAATAAGACAATTTCCTAATACCTAGACATAGCAACGTAAGGTTACATAAAATAGAGAAAAATAATAAAATAATTTGGTTTAAAATTTAGAAGTTTGTATACCATTTCCCAATTAATACAAACAACTAGTTGAGCCTGGGCCCACATAATTGCAGAATATAGTATAAGCAATGAATATAGTATCGCGTATATTCCAGCAATGTGGTATACATAGCAAGCAACCAAGTAAGGATCGAAAGAAATAAACAAATTTGAATAGTATCTTAGTGTTTTATTTTGTTTAAAACCAATTTCCTCATCAACAAGTAAGTATACAACTAAATAATTAGAATTTAAGTAATTGTTAAAGAAGGTCTCTAATGTCATTACCCCCAACTGCCGTTAATTCATAAGATGTTCGTTGAACTTTATCATAAATTTATTTTATCCGGATTTGCATAATTTGATTAGTTTGAACTAAATTAACAAGTAAGTATATGGATTTTAAATTATGCATAAACTATAGGTCTGATAGCATCTGCCCACGCGAATTTTTATCCACCATTGCCATTTAGATCAGCAAAACAAAAGTGACGACATTATTTAATAAGGCGTTATATAAAATACGCAAAAATAACCATTTCATTAAAACAAGACTTAAACCCACGATGTATCCACCCAATGTTCGTAAATTATCCAACCGAAATTCAACCCCATAATACGAGCATCCTTTCTCCTTATATCCATCGTATTGCGATAATTTTTCTGCTCTATTATTTTACATTGGTTTTTAATATTTTTTTTTTTAAGTAAAAGAAATCCAATAAATAATTCCTAAAATTCGTCGGAATATCTCGGGGGGATTAAAATTAAGAATGTTTTGATTTATTATTGAATTTAAACTCTCAACAAACACTCTGTGTTTAAGATAAAAAAAAAAATTATAAAATCAACCTGAACAGATATATCTCGTGTATATACGAGTATAGTCTTAATGCACGATACCAAAACCAACAAAAACCGCACAAATCTTACATTTTTTATATAAAGATATAAAATTATAGTAAAATTGTGGCAGCCTCTTCTTCGTGTTCTTTTTTTACACCAAACGAAAGGGAACTCAACGTAGCTATGTACACAAAATGTATATAAACAGAAAACTGATTCATTCATTAAACACCATGCCATTTCCGTAAGAATTTTTTTATCGTTTCTTATTTATTTGTTCATTTCAGGTTTCGTTCGATATAAATATAATACGAAACCAAAATCTCTGTGTATACAATTTAAGATGTAAAAGACAAAGAATTTGTGTATTTTCTCTCGATTCACACACCAGAATATAACGACTGCGACGACGACAATGACGACGGCGGAGTAATCCATTTGACAAAAGAATTTTTATTTCTGTATGTTTTCTTCTTAATCTCTTTATTACTTATTGTACACAAACAACACACCGATTCATCCGGAGAAGGTGAGGCGCGTTAATAAAAAAAAATTGTTTTATTTCTATGTTTAGCCTTTGCGTTTCCATCTCGCGCGCACTTCATATTTATCTTATAAACATATTTTGATAATTTTTTTTTTTCAAAAACAGAGACTACCTATCCATATAACCAAACGTAAAAAATGGAACTTAAATCAAGGAGTGGTGAACGTATGTAACATAACATGAAAAAAAAATAAAAATATTTTTTTATGTAATAACCCACAGCATGTTTCAGCTGGACGTCTAAAGAATTTTTTATGATGTCAATGGCATTTTATATATATTTTATAGCATGGGGAATCAAATATGTGGAATAATTGCGAATAATCTCTTCCTGCAATTTTAGGCGCCATTCCACTTTTTTTTTGTATATAAAATTTACAATTGGATAATTAATTTTAAACTATATCTCGATATATTACATAACAATGTAAGACCGCACTAGATGTAGGTTTATACACAATAACAACGATACCGTAGGTATGAATGCATGTTCCCAATAAATTGAGTTCCATTAATAGAATTTTTTTTGGAGTATATTTCCTTTCTTTGTAATAATATATAAAAGAGTATGTTGCTTGTTTATCTTTTCAATTATATATAATATACGTTTCTTTTCAATAACATAAAAATTATTTGATTAAGATTTTATCAATTAGTTCAAATAGAAAGAAGTTTTTTTTTTTACAATAACACAGCAACATAAAAACATAACCGAAAAATACTCAATTCAATAAAGCATCGTATATCTTCTAAGTAGAGAGAGAACATAACAAAAATTAGAAGTAAGATAATAAATCATTTGTTGAAAAATTATTGTAACTTATTTTTAACGTCTTGTTGTTTGTGTTTGCGATGGTACAGAGGAAAGATGTTTTCTAAGGTGATATGCCATAGAAAGATAGGATGGAGAGATATATTGATTGTATGTGCATTGTATTGATTACAGGCGATTTATATATTATTTTTTGGACGAAATTGGTCAAGCTGAGAAATAGTTTTATTCGTTTGAAGATTGTGTACAACAAGAACCAAATTGCTTTTTCTTTGTAATCTATGTACCAATAAACTTTATCCTTTAAATTGTAATTGTAGTAATTTAGTGTAGTTTATACGAGTTCATAATTTTTTTTTTTTTTTGAAGGGATATCTACGAATATATAATTTTCCATATATGTATATTCTTTAAGCCACGCTGTCCAAATTATTTCAATTTGCGGATCATCTTACTTGTGGATTTAGTATTGCGCCATTTAATGACATCGTTTTTCTGGTTGATGTTAAAAGAAAGAGAAACTTTTCAAATATAGCTCAGAGTATAAAGTATTATAAATTGCACACGTTGTTCAACGCTATAACTTTCCATGGTGATTTGCCATACACTACTGGGACCGTTTTTATTTGAGTGCTTCTGGCTTTCCGAGTTTTAATTTGCTATGAAATTCTATATATCATTCGAATTTTTCGCCAGCTACTTTAATCATTTTTTCAAATTTGTTTTCAAGTTTACTAATATTTCTCTCCCTACTAAGCGAACAGTTCCGAATCGATTTACCCAGTCGGAATTTTTTTCCTTAGTAGAGTGAAAAATTATGTTTCTTTAAAAAAAAAAAGAAATTTTAAAAAAATGATTAAAGTAACCAGCGAAAAATTCGAAAAATATAGAAAATTTCAAAGTAAATTGTATTCCGATTGGGGAAATTTCCATCGTTCCAAGAATACGGCCGTTGAACAATTCACAACAAATTTGACAGATGTTGCTTTAACAACATGGCTGCTAGAACCTAACAAATTTTGGAGCGTCCCTATCGAAAGCCATTTATTACCTTCAATGTGAGGATGCAGTCAAGCGTCTGGGTCCACATAATTCTGGAGTACGATTCGTTTTTCAAGTATGCTTTTGATATTGGTTTTCGGTTACTGCAAGAATGTGTTATAGGATCGTAATTATGGTTAGTCTGTACGTCTCTTCCTATGATGTGATATATTTACTATGCTTGCCAAATTATTCATAATACCTGAGCAAATACTAGTACCAGTTGCCCAATTACCACCGAATTTTTGTTTCCTTGAAATACCCAAGTTAAGTGTTTAAAAATTTTAGAGTGAGAATACTTCACCGAATAATTCGAAAAATATGATTGGTAGGTAAGCTAGCAACATGTTTTGTTGCATGGTGAACTCTATAGAAGTTTAGTAACTATTTGACAAACATGTGCTTGTGCAACATCATATAAAGTTTCTAACAGTTAAGTATTCTCGGCATTGCTAGGCCAAATTTAGTTTTAAGCGTTGTTTGATAAATTCATAGGTGCAGCTAAATTTTATTTGCGTTACATGAGCATCTCTTTATATAACTAAAACAGACATTAATCAGCACCATTATGCATTTTAGTATGTTTTCAGGCTTAATAAGTTATTGGGTTTAGCTGGCCAATTATCAGAATTTCGAGCTTAAGCGACTACAAATCAATTGCGTTCATTATTTTTGTTTTTCCTTACTTGGGGTGTTAAAATTTTCAAATGGTCTTGAAATTTAAGGATCATTAAAAAAATTTAAAAATATTAATGTTGTTGACCAAATAAAATTTCTAATTGCATTTGTTCGGAAAATATGATACCGAACAGTACGACTTGGTACTACCTCAAAATTACAGTAAATATTTCAAACATTTTGATAATATGCAAAATGACTAATTTTTAATCTGAAGTGTACTTATCATCAAATTACCTTATTATTATCCCTGTGTTTCACAAACTAATAAATTTGCGATAAGAAAACTTTCATTTGAGAAATTTGTGAGTAATACCTTTTATGTTATGAGTTAAATTCACAGTGACTAATTTTACAGTAGAACTGTAAAGGTCCCTTTATCGGTTACAGTACCGGTAGGATATGTGCTACGATCTAATTTTTTGTTCAGATTAGTGTCTTTCATCCCCTCCCGTATTTATTGTCCTTGCTTAACAGTTATCTTGTATATTCATATACATATCATCTCGCATAAACGATGACCAGTTTTTCGAGTACCAGGAATCTAATGCTTAGTGTCGTAGTTTTACAGGAATTGGCTTACGGGGTCAACCGGTGGGCCCTGTTTGCATGATTTTAAACCCTTAGTTTGCATGATTTTAATGAAAATTTCTGAGAGGTGTTTTTCATTTGTCAGGAACATATTTCGATTGGTTCAGAGCAAGGGTCTAAAGGTGAGCCTCGTGCCCTCTTATTTAATTTTTTTCGACTTGCACGATTTTTATAAAAATTGGTAAGAGAAAGGATTTTCGGGTGCCAGGAATCGATTGCAATAGGTGTTAATTTGTGGCGGTAATAAAGGATTTCAGTACGTTATGGCCCGGGTTGCTTTCTTAATATTTTTCGGCTTGTTTCATTGGTATAAAAAATTACTGGAGGGGCGGTTGTTGATTACCAGAAACCGATTGTTATGGGTCGTGAATTTGGGAAAAATCACTTAGTTGTTATCGTATGATTTTGATAAAAAATATGAAGGGGGTTTTCATTTGCCAGGAATAGATTGCGATTGGTTCAGATTTTGGGAAAATTTGTTCAGAGCATTAAATGGTGGGAATTGGGTTCTCTTTTTTAATTTTGTCGGTTCGAACGATTTTTATTAAAATTTCTGATGTAGGATTTCTAAGCCAGGAATTGATTGGGTAGGTGTTAATTTCTATAGAAATCCGTTCGCGGTCGTCTGGCAGGGCCCGGGTTTGTTTCTTTAATTTTCTCGTCTCGCATGATTTATATAGAAAATTGGTGAAGGATCTTTGATAAAAAATGATAAACAGGCATTTCAATTCATTAGCCAGATGGTCAACCGATTGTCATCGCGTTCCTTCCTTTAATTTTTCTTTGGCTTTCTCGAATTTTATAAAAATTGGTAATGGACGGTTTTCAAGTGCCAGGAGTCGATTGAAATCGATTCATTGGATTAAAGGACCCATTTTGTAATTTGGTTTAACGTCTTTATTTTTTGTCATCCTGTGGGACTAAAACGAACTAAAATGCATACAAAAAAATTTCATAGTAATATATGTGGTCAAATTATATAACTATAATCTAAACGAAAAAGCAAACAAAAACAATATATAAAGTCAAAGAAAAACCAAACTTATATTCGAAAAGTTTGAAATTCTCAGCCAATTAATTAAAATCGTAAAACTACTTACCATGGTATCATAATTTATAATTTTGTATGCAGCTTTGCAACTGTTTATATTACTTTCTCTATGTTTGAAGATTTCTTTCAATATTTTTTTGGCTTGTACGATCTTGATAAAATTTATCGGGACAGAATGCTGTCGAATGCAAGGAAACGATTACAGCAACTCTTGATTTCTGGATAAATTATTTACGATTCCCTGGATAGGCCGTCATATTGCACCGATCCATGCTGCATGATGGTTCTCCATGTTGCATGATGTTGCATGATGTTGCATTATGTTGCACGATATTGCATCATGTTGCATAATGTTGAGTTATGTTGCACTATGTTGTGGGATGATGCACACAACGTAGTGCATATGTTGCATCATATTTGGTAATACTGCACCATGTTGCATGATGTTGCAACATGTTGCTTAAAGTTATATTTAGTTCAAGGTTCTTGTGTGATGTTCCACTACGTTGCGTCATTTTCTTGGGTTCTTATTTCGGGAAAATTCATTAAGAGATTATTTGTCTTGAGCAATCTTAATAAAATTGACAGTTTTTTCGATTGCAACAAAATGATAACAAAGAATTTTGATTTCCAGATATTTCATTTAGGAATACTCCGGGGGACCGTCATTATTAAAAATTAAGCTAATTTAGGAAAATTCGATTAGCTGGTTTGGTGGGGTCCGGGTTCTTATTTTAAATTTTTTTGATTGCCTGGAATGGATTCTGACGACTCCTAATTTTGAGAAAATTTATTTACGGTTTTCGGGTCAAACAACTTTTAATAAATATTGGTGAGATGGGTTTCCGAGTGCTAAGAATCGAACATCACAGAGGATATTTCCGATGGTCAGGAAATGAATGAAATGGATCATGATCCATTGCATTCGGTTATGTCCAGATTAACGATAAAAAATGGAAATCTACTAAAAATTTTGGACATGCCTCTGGAAAATTGTCAATTTAAATAAACCTAAGCCTTTTCTTAGCCGATTGGATAATACTCTCTGAGTTCCGGATGTGATCTAAAAAAAGAAATGAGTAAATTGAATAGATCAAGGACTCTTTTGAACGAATAGGATGGAGCTCTGCTGGAACTATAAAAATATCCAGTTTGATTGAAACAAAACCGCGGTTTTTGACATTCCATTTATTTTGATTAATTTATTATAACAAACATTTAATAATAGAAAAGCCACGATTAATATTTAAAGAACTTGCACAATTCAATCTAACTTTTCGGTTAGGTTTCATAAATTCAAAAATTTTATCATATATAAGTGATAGATGCATGTAAAATTATTCAAATAACTTTATATATACATATATATATATATATATATATATATATATATATATATATATATATATATATATATATATATATATATATATATATATATATATATATATATATATATATATATATATATATATATATATATATATATATATATATATATATATATATATATATATATATATATATATATATATATATATATATATATATATATATATATATATATATATATATCAATTTAATAATTAATTATACAATTTAATTAAAAAAATCAGATTTTCAATACAATTTTTAAGTTTTTCTTATTTTTGGGCGAGAAATAGCGCACACTATTTTTTTTTAAGTGACAGCTAAATTTAACGAAAGTTTCGTTGGGTTTCTTAAGTAAAAATTAAGTTTGGTTGTGTAATAACACTGACTTGCCATTTATCGCATTCTTATTTTTTTATTAAGTTAAGTTTTTATTCCTGACTGGTTCCACTTTAACATTAAATATATAGTAATCATGGATATTTTCGACAATTCACCATGCTGCCGAAGTCCAAAAAAGTGATTTTCAAAGTGCGGTTTGTCTGTTTGTCTATACCCTCTACAGCCAAATGGATTGACTAATTTGGATAAAACTTCACATTTAAAGTTTTCCATAAATTTAAATTTTGCAGAAAGAGAAAATCGACCCACCGGAAATGCATATAACATCTGCGAAAAAACGATTAAGAACAAAATGATTATAAAAATAAAATGTTATAAATAAAAAACTAAAAATTTTGTGTTTAAGATTTGAAGATTGCCATACATGTTAATGGTGTCCCGTCTCCTCGAAAACGTATTGATGCAACCGGTTAAACAATTACTTGCTTAACTACTATGGATACTTAGTTTACATAATTTTATAACAGAACGTTTTAGATTTCCAGTACTGGTGTTTAATATGTCAAATTTACTTTGCTTCCTTAGCCTGAATGAGAAAAGAAAATTCTTCCTAGATCAAGATGAGCTGCCACGTCTTTTTTGTAACATTGGGAAGCATTTCACATACAACACCGTATCCAAAAAACTTTTGATATATTTTGTAGAAGTTCCCACTTTCACATTGAAAAAACTATTTTTTTAAAGCTCTTATATTCGAACCACAAAAGATCTAATTTAATATCAACCAAAATCATTTAACTTAACCAGGTGCCCCGGATATGAGGTAAAATTTACGATTCACAAAGAGGTTAATTAGTCACTAAGCATTACCATGGTATTTAACTTCTATTGAAGATATTAAGCTAATAATACCTTTCTCTGTAATCAAAAATAAGAATTAACCGTGATCGTAGAGTAACGAAATTATAGTACACTCCTTATAAGCAAAATTAAATCCAAACTAGTAGATTGATTGAGTTAAAATGATTCCACCGGTTCTGGGCACAATAAACCGATTATTTATAAACGTACTTCCCACACCGTATATCGAAGAACAGAAAGCTGGAAATTATGAATCTAATAAAAATACCAGAGCCTGAGTGGGCGCAAATTAAATCATGCACATATACCAAAGATTAAAGATCTGTTTATCTGATAAAAGAATCTAAAATAAAAATATAGTCATTTATTATATTTATATATCAATCAAGCCTGACTTTCAAAGCATGTACAACAAAAATTTCGATATATACGAACACCTACGGTGCTGCGTGTAGAGATTACACGATCGCACCATAATCTCACAATATACATCAACACATTATTTATTAAAAATCTTTAAATGATTTCACAATCCGTACTTTAAATAATAAATAATGAAGTCAATTGACGGAAACTGAAGTAATAAATTTTCAACGTCATGTCCTTTCCAATTCTGAAATTATAAACGCGTTATGAACAAATGCGATTTTTTTATGCTGTTGTTGGCTCGAGATAAAAGAATACACCAAAATGTAGAAATAAAACAATTAACTTTGTTTTAAACAAATTATGATTTGAATATTAATGTACTCGTACGTTCATATACAGTGCCAGAAAGTAAAAATTATGATAATTAAATTTATTTATTTTTTTTTTGTGAATTATGTGCTCGTGTTTTGAATTAAAATATTTCAACTCATGTTGTGTTCATCTGGAGATTATTTAAATATGTATACGACAGATCGTGGTCATGATTATCTTTATTCATATATTAAAAAATAGGTTACTGATCAACTCGTATCTGGAATAACTCCCGCTTAAAAATGGTATTTTACTATATGCATCCAAGTTCCTATGAAATCTGAAAACTATTATTATTCCGGGTTCTCCGTACTGCTCGACTGCCTCTGAAGTGCATATTTTATCCTTAAATACATGTTTAATATGTAAACGAGAAAAAACATTATTTTCTGGTTTTATCATTTTCTAAACTGTCATATAACCCAATAAATATTATGATAACGTGGTAATGGCAATGCAACTAACTGCAAATACGTAAAGCCACTATACAACATACCGTAAAGGTCAATTACACAAATATACGCTCGATTAACTTGCATTAAGATTTATCATTGCGAAACATTCACATTAGCATTAGTTACACCAGATTCAAAGAATATAAATAGAATCAAAAGTAGTTTTTAGTGTCGTTGTGTAAAATACCGCCATGGTGTATATATACGGGTATACGTAATTCGTATATACCACATTGCAATTTTTACATAAACTTTATTAAACATAAAATTTATACACCGAAAGCACACAGAAAATATTCCTAAGAAGTGTTGTTGTTGCGCTTAAATAGAATAACAAAATTTTTGGTATAAAGAAAATGTATAAGAAATAAGCGTTTTATTTAAATTAATTTATTTTTTATTCAAGCTTTGAGCTTTTTTCGTAAATTTCAAAAAAAAAAAAATTAAACTTTAAAATATAAATAAGCAAAAAGTTATTCTGTGTTTTCCGTTTTTATATATTTTTGTTGTACTTTACTTTTAGTAATTCCTACACTTTGCTTTCGTAATCTAACGAAGATTAAAGCATAAGAAAGTAAAGTAAGATGAAGAAAAGCGCACACCAAAAAAAAAATTGTATAAGAAATTAAGAAGAAACAAAAGATAAAACTAAATAAAGTTTTTAATTATTTATGGATCATTCATTAAAGTTTCGTTGGAAATTTTTAAATTCATTTCCACTATCGTTGTGCTTGTTGATGCTGGTTTTTGTTGGTGTACACTTATTCATCTTGCACAGTCTGCATGAAGACGATTTATAAGGTATTTATATAGATTAATAATTCCCTAGTCCAGTTAAGAAATATAATTTATATAAAGCAAAAATAGAAATAAAAGTTTGTTGTTCTAGTTTATTCCATTTTGTTATTATTTCGCGATACGGATTGGGTAACATTTCTGAACTACAGCGACATCAATATGAAGTGAGCTAGTAATCGGACGGACTATTAAGCTCGGTCTTCACTCGCAAAATTTTGCCATGACGATAGAGTGCTATGGCAAAATATTGTATATGATACTCACTACTACTTATCTGTATTTTAATGTTATTTCTCTTGCCGTGAGGTATATGAAAAAACAAAAATAACCAAAATTTATATGCGTCAGGTCGTAGGTACGTTTCTTACAAAAAAAATGTTAATTTTCGAATTTGCTGTTCCGAATTATGTTACGAGATTGATTCTTTAAAAAATTAAATATTCAATTTTATTACTAACACTATTACTAAATTAAAAATATGAATTTTGATTCAGATTTTGTGGAGGACTTATTGCAGTTCGATATTACGTGTTCGCAACGCATGTCAGATTATGAAGTCGAAAGACCTGCTAGACGATTCAGGATACATCCTTTAGGATTAGGAAAGGGACGTCAAGGTTTTTTCCACAACATTTCGGAATTTCCATCTGATGTATCCATTTGAATTCGATAAATTATTAAATATTGTTGGGCCGAAACTTACAACGAAATCCATTCGCCGGAAAATTATTACCCCAGCCGCAAGGTTGTCTTTAACATTGAGGTTAGTTTAACATTTTGTAATTCTAAGATTACTCAATTTACTGAAACACAATTCTTTCAGATATTTAGCAAGTGGAGATTCCATGGTGTCCATTGGAAATATTCCTTTTGGATTGGCAAATCCACCACTTCTAATGTTATTCGAGAGACCTGTGCTGTCATTCGAGAGACCTGTAATTTGGGAATGTCTTTTTTCCAATAGCTCTGATTTTGAAGATATTTATAATTTTCTAAATTGCTTAGGAGCTGTAGAAGGGAAGCATGTCAACATTCAGGTATTATTATTATTCAATATATTACTTTGAGCAGTTCTAAGCTTATTTGTTTTGTCGTTTTACAGGCTTTTAGATTGGAATCATTTTAACTACAAGCATCAACATTCTGTGATTCTAATGGCTGCATATGGTGCTCGTTATAGGTTAACCATGGTAGATATTGGCAATCTCGGGCGAATTAGTGACGGAGGAATATTTCGAATCGGAAATGGAATCCTTCATAAGTCAGCGCCCTTCGTTCTACATAATTCATGTATAACTACATAAACAATCAGGAGATGGCTTGTTTGAAGGTAGTGTATCTATTCTTGCCTGTAGCATATCATAAGTTGATTGCCGATGTCTTTAATCACATCTCGAATGTCATTTTGAGTCGGATTTGTTTGCCCAGATTTTTTTTGCTGTCTTCTAGCACAAGGTATAGTTCTGTTGTTATTAACCTGAGAGTCAACTGGTGTTAATAACATGGGCTCTGACGTTGTTATGGTCCGTGTTGTTGACATTGGAGTCACAACCGATGGTAAGTTTTCCGTCCCCGATTCGATCGGAAATCGGTGAGTGAAATTGAAGCTGGACTGACAATAATTGAATCATTCAATATTCAATATGTCCTTCCGAGTCGTTACTTACTCCTTCTAATTTACTATTCCGAGTATCATGAGGTGAATAATTAGATATGGTTGGCCTGTAATAAAAAAAATTGGTTTTGTAGATTTAAATACCATATTTGTGCATCATATTAGTACTAACTATTCACTAATTAAAATTTTTTTTAAAATATTCCATTTCATTAACAAATTCTCGCATTTCTGCTGTGAATCTTTTCGTTGCAGAGCCGCTCCTACCTAAGTATATTTTCCAATACGTGGTGAATCGACGCTTCATATTGCGAAAAATAGATTGCACCGCAGGATCACTGACGCCCTTTTTCACAGATTCCCACAACTTATTTCTTTGGTAAGGGTTTTTAATTGGAGATGTGATGGGTTCACCAAAATAATAAATTTAGGCTCTTTAAGTATACCGTTACAATTTTTCTTTCAATAGCTGAAATATGTAAAGGAAATATTGCTGTTGTGACTATCAAAAACCATCCTTGAAATAAAATAATTAAATGAAAATTACCCCAGAAAATAAAAAGACTCTGGTTTGCTGAAAATTCAAAACGTTCAACTGAGAAGACAACTACACTATTGCATATTGCAAAAACAGATTATTATTTATAATGTAGCAAATAATTCATAATAAATTCTCTATTTACCCTTCATTATCAAATTCAAAACAAAAAATTATTTTGAATTAACAAATTAGATTTTAAATTAAAAAATTATCTTTAATATTATATTTATTTTAAAAAACCTTAAGAAAATGGCGACAACTACAATAAATCACTAAATGCACTAATTTGCATCACACACATTACAAAAATTGCAATCGCTCAATTAAAAACAAAAACATTTTTGTTTGTTTCTTTCTAATGAGTTTAATAAAAAAACATAAAGGATGTCCCAAAATTCACGCAAGAAGTGATTTTATTAAAAACATTTTGTTTTATTCATTCATATAGGGTTATGTATGTAATAACTTATCGCGAAAGTGTCCTCCACGGCTTTACACATATGTACACTTTCGAATTTTTTTTTCAATAATCTAGCACTCAATTTACTTCCTCAAAGTGTGGGTAGTCGTAGGCTTGATGGCATACAAATTAGACTTCCAAAATCGATTCTGATCACCCAAAACGGGAATTATATGCCCACGAAATGACTCATGCAATAATTGAAGTTTTCTCGGGCTGTATGTCACGTGGCATTGTCTTGTTGAAACCACGCGTTGGCCCAAATCCATGCACTTTAGCTAAAAAACTGAATTATCCATCGCAATATAGCCAGCACCATTAAGTGTTATTATACCTTATCAGCCGCATTTTCGAAGAAGAAAGGTCCGATGATGTCTCCAGCCCTAAATCCACTTCAAATAGTGACGCGTTATGTATTCATTTGATTTTCAACCATTAATCGAGAATTTCCTAAACCCAAAAAATGCGACAATTTTGACGATTAACGAAGTCATCAAGATGTACGAGAACCCTTCATTATTGTTAAAATATCGCATATAACTAAATTGTCAGCTGTCAAGTTGCCTTTTTTTGCTGACAGCGCTTTACTGCACAAATGGTGCAAAATTCAAATTTTGCATGCATTTTGGGATACTCTTTATAAACATCAAATATTTGATTTTGTCCCCGTTTCATGACAAAAACTTCAACATTTTTTATTTCAGGCACATTCGATTGAAGTGATTTAACTGAACAATCTGAATCACCTGAATATATCTCATCAGTTTACCTCAGTTAATTCAAATTATTCAGTTAAATCACTTCAATCGAATGTGCCTTTCATTGTGCATTGTCAAGGTGAAATGCGCATGCCCGTATTTAGGAAATACAACACATTTTATCTTGAAAAAGACATGGCACACTTATATAAATTTACCGACTGGAAACAAGTATAAAATCATAATATTTTATTTTAAATACAAAAGAGAATACAATAGAATATTATTCTCATTTTGTCACAGTGTCGTGACAAAAACATTAGCAATTTTAATACAATTTCTCTTTGTCCAGGTGTAATTGCGCATGATCAGATTCAATACAAATAAATTTTGTCATGACATTCTGGCGTCGAGACAAAGTTTTGCGAGTGAAGACCGAGCTTTAAGGTACAAACAGGACTAAGCCCGACAATATTGTTTCCTGACCATGTCGAATAAGGTTGATCTTCACTCGCAAAATTTTGCCATGACGATAGCACGTCATGACAAAATAGTATTTTTACACTCACACCTATTAACACCAAAATGCATGTAAAATTATGTTATGTTCTCTATTTTGTTTAGTTAAGAACAAAACATAAGTTTTCTACTCATTTTGTCGCAGTGTCATGACAAAAACATCAGCAGTTTTAATAAACTTTCTCATTGTCACTGTGTAATGCGCATGCTCAGATTCAATATACAAATATATGTTGTCATGGCATTCTAGCGTCATGACAAAATTTTGCGAGTGAAGACCGAAAATTAGTAAACACAACAAGCGACACAGCGTTAGAGCGACAAAATACGAAAAAGTGCAAACACATATACGGCTGTCACATTGTGTCTGTTACACCATCCGGGACCATTAGAATTCTCAGCCTTAACCATACCAGCTGGAGCCAAAGTAACTTTTGCACAAGTTCATTATGTATCATTGTGCACCATCGTGCCTCATACACTATAGAACCACACCAATGGCACAACAAACACAATTTATTGTGTTTCATTGTGTATCATATGATTTTTCAGCCGAAGCCTTATAACGCCCGCCGAAACCCGATTTTTAACACCTGGAACCATTAGAACTTGCACAATGAGTACAATGCGCTAAAATGGTTGTGTAGCACATAAGCCGAGCGAAAACATAACTAGGTCTGCCGGCTGCCAGAAGCCAGCTGAAACCATGTCAGCCTAATTTTTCACGCGGAACCAATATGAAGCCGGCCGGAACCTTAAAAACCAGCCGGAACCAAACTGGCTATTGCACTAGCTGATTTATCAGCCAGAAACAATATTTAGTCAGCCAGACTAATTAAAGCCAGCAGGAACGGTTTGAAATCATGTGGTAACTTGTGTGCAGACTGGTTGTGCAACTTTCAGTCGGAATCATAACAAAGATTATCAGCTAGAACAATATGAAGCTAGCTGAACCAAGGCCAGCCAGAACCATGGCAGCCAAAACGAATTCAACTATGACAAAAGCAATAATATACATTGTGCATTATTTTGCACTTCCTAATTTTCCAGCTGAGCCGATAAAGGACCAACCGGAACCATATAATGCCAGCCGCCAACAACTTGGCGTATTTTACGTAAGGATCTTGGTTTAAAAGCATACACAGTTCAACTCGTGCAAGAATTGAAGCCGGCCGATCTTCCAAAACATCACCGTTTCAGTTTTTAGACTCTTGAAAAGCTTGGAGAAGATCCACTGTTGGAGAAGATTCACTGTCTGTGAATGGCGCATTGAAATTGAATCCCGTGATCTCGACGACATTTGGTGAAACCATGTTAATTTCACGCTTCGGACCGAAGAATTTGCAACCTAGATCATGTGATATCACACCATTAGCTTTTTCCTTTGAAGTGTTAGGACGCCTTTTAGGGGCATAACACATTATTTCATTTCTACACTTTTGTTCTTTCATTGAATTTTTAGTTTCGTTGTAATCAAATGACTGATGCCTTTTACTGATGGCATTAATTAATGTAACCGATAACATTAAAATGTTATAGCATTAATATTGAATGTGTTCGATGATTAATCGTTTTACACTTCAATCCCATAGTGTTGTGGATTTTGTTTTTCTATTCTAAAAAATAAGTTAGTAGCTGAGAAACAAACCATATTTTCTTTGAAAAAAAAAAAATAATTTTATTTATATTTTTCTACAAATATTTTACTTTTAATTATAATTAATAAATTAGAAGAATTATAAATAAATTCAATTCAATTCAATTATTTAAAGTTCAATTCTCATTTTAAATCATACCTGTATCCAATTTTCTTACTATAGATACGTAAGAATTGAGATTATGAACTACATATAAGTAATTTAGAATTAGTTAAGAATAGTTTTTGTATTTTACATTTTGTAAAAAATTGTTATGTGTAAAATACGTATTTTACATGTAAAAAACCGAGTATATTACGTAACGTAAAAAACAGGCACAACACTGAATATGATCCATGGCGCTTGCGGAGTTTTCAGCAACGAGTCACCCTGTATGGGCGATGGCAAAGTGTTCCAAGCGATATCCAAGTGACACGATTGCCGACACCATCACAAGCAATGACAGATATCCATTGTATCGTAGGCGATCAGTTGCAGACAATGGGCGATCTACATTTGTGAAAGTCAAAAGGCAAGATGTAGATGAAGAGAATCGTTGGATTGCGAAAAAATCACAGATATTGTCCAAGGCTTTTGAGGATCACATCAATGTGGAATACTGTATCTCCGTCAAGTGAATGAAGTGCATATGCAAATATGTGAACAATTGCAGCGATATGGCTGTTTATGGTGTCATAAATGGAAACGACGAAGTATCTCAGTATTATAATGCGAGCCACGAAAGACACTTTACAGCTGTACATTTGGCAGTGCACATGAGAAAGTGGCAACGAGTGTATTGCAATGCAAAGAACGCGGTGGGCAGTATGATTTGAATTGGAACGCTCAATGATTCCGTCATATCTTCATAATTGCATCAAATTCGTGGATTGTTTGCGATGCAAACGATTTGTGGGTGAAATATAAGGACGACATGTTCGAGGATAACAAATGACGAAGCAGAAATTCACAATGAGTCATTTGTATATGATAAAAGGCATGTGTTTATTGATGGCGAATAAAGTGTTGTTATACAGTAGCGGCATTAAAGAACTCGTTGAGCCTGTTAATGTTTGGTATCACATCACCAATAACTTGATCAGACTAATTAAAAATTTAACAAAATACTATACATATATAATGACGATATTTTCCCGCATATAGTAGAACAAAATCCACCACAACCCATTAATAATTTGGTTATTCAATACCATTTCTGATAACATCTAACGGCGACTATTACGAATAATGGGTTTGTTTCACCAACGAACAATAATTCTTTATTAATGATTCAGCTCGACAACTACCCCATTAAAACAATTAATATTTATTATCTTTACTATGTGTAGTTTTAATCATCTCCAAAAATTGTTATTCACTTAATATTCCAGTTAACAAGCTAATTAATAAACAAAAGGGAACACTAATAACTTAAGCGGAAGTACCCGTAATGTTTTGTGTATGTATACAGTACTCATTTTAAACTAAACATGTGCGTCAACAGATTAGAGTTTTCTTAGGACGGATAAGAACAATACAAGAGATTTTCGTTTATATTGATATAAAATATATATGTGTGCGTGTGTATTTGGGTATCAACAACAAAGATGTTTTCTAATCTGAAAACCGCAACATAATTACCCAAGTAATCGAAAAACATAAACATATTTGTATTTGAATGTAATGTATGTAGATGTATCTAAGAGATCTTCGCTATATATGAATTATGATTTTTTACTTCTTTTGTATATGCGTAAGAGTTTTATGCTTCATGAACCATAGAGTTTGTTATAACGCTCTGGTTATCTTACAAGATAATGTATAATTTCTTTTTTTTTGAATCATCATACATCATTCATTCGCATACAAAAATTTGTCATCTATACCTAAAACTCTTACTCGTACATTGCCAAGTATACCAACGAATTGTTGTGTACAAGAAAATGCACAGATTTTTATATCGGTGGTCTGGATGTAACAGATTTGCGTTTATGAAGTTTGCCTTAAATTTTGTTACAATCGACCATTAAGAGACTTGTTAAATCGACCGCTACCATATATAACTGGAAATAAATTAAAAGAAATCAAATTTTGACTTTCTTGGTAAAAATATAAAATTGCACCCTTCATACATATAGATCGTAGATATGTTTACAAACCGTTAAGGTATATACAAGAAAGAATATAATTAGCGAAATTATCAAATTTTTCTAGTACTATGGTAATTAGTTAGGTTAGCATTAGAAATAAAATCATTTCTGAATGAATTTTTAATTGCGATTTAATTAGGTTTGAGTTTTGAATTTCACTATGAAGCATGCATATTACACACATACTGTACATATAACTAGACATAAGTAAACACAAACTAAATATTTAGCAGCATTTCTATTAATTAATTTTGGGTTATAATTAATTATGTTACAAATATTGTCGTTTACGATAGAATAATGTGTGATCGTCGAAGTGTTTGGTTTAAATTAGAAAGGCGCATGGGAAAAACAATTTAGTGTTTTATTAATAGAATTAATCATCCATCCTGTTGTTCTATTCAATGAAATGTACAACACAATGGTAATTAAATATTATTTTGGTGGACATTTATTGAATATAAAATATTAATTAATTTCACATTATTGATTTATGATTAATTAATTATGTTGAGATTAGTATACTAATCATATAGCATGTCAGGCTAAGGGGTAATTACAAGCACGTGTTTAATGAAATTATATAAATTTTGGATATTTACATTTTTGTATGTACCGTGACTGCTTCAATATTTCCTATAATAGAAAAGTAATTTAAATAATTGCAATTTATTATAGCGCTAATTGGGTAGATCTTGTTACTCTTTTTATAAGCGATTATGAATCCCAATCAACCTTTTAACTCCAATTTTTTGAGATCGGCAATATTGGCCGCACTGTGTACGGTTTGAGTTTCGTTTTGTGATTAAATGAAACTCGTTCGTAATTCAAATGAATCCGCGATGTCTTTTATTTGCATGGAAAATAAATGAGGTTAACATTCAATGCAATGCAAAGCTTTGTGGTACAACAATGCGAACAGTTGTCCATGCGCGAAACACCACGACTTCCAACGACTGGCCTCACAGGGAGGGGCTGAATCAATACATCCTCTCCTTTATACTTTCCCTTGATAATCGTTGCCTCGATGACCTTGTTCATAAGTCGTTTTACAACGAGTCTCGTTCCATTGCACGGTCGAGGTTGCTTGATGTAACGCAACACGATGATGAGTGAGCGTACTTTCAATATCAAATTGTGAGGTGGCTGTCCGGGAAATTCCGGCGAATTCAAGAATTCTTTAGGATATATGTCTACTTCATCCTGGTTAATAACTGTATCAAGCGATTTAAAAGAAAACAACAGTATTGCAATGAAATTTTAATAGGTCGCGATGAGAACAACAACATTGCCAATGTCCAACAATTGGTTCAAAAAGATATTTGCAGTTCCATCTTGTTGCAAAAACAGTCGTAAGTTAGTCGTAAATCGGAGAGTCTTCACATGCCGCCATAAATTTGATGATTTCAAAAACGCGTTTAGTTCGTCAGCTGCAGTTGCACGTGGAATAACATGAGGAGTCTGACCAATTTTCGGAGAATGTTTTGATTGCCACGAAGATATTTCAAGGTTCTGTTCAGCACCGCTAGTGGTGTTTTGTGGGTCATCTTGCGTTCGTCCCAAACAATAAGTTTGCATCTCTGTAAAATCTTCGCCATTGCGATGTAGCAAGTTGGTCAACGAGATCAATCAACGACATTGGCATGTTCAATAGCAATTTCAGTGTAGATTGTGCAGTTCGTCCGCATTCTAACAAGGTCGCTGCTATAGCAGATGATGCTAGTGCCAGGACAACTTCATGCTGTGATTGAATCGACGCCAAAAGCAGTGAAATATAAAACGTTTTTCTCGTTTCTCCGGGAGTATCTAGAAAATAAATGCCACCAATTCCATTGTTCACAGCTTCCATTAAAAGGCCGTACTCAGTCTTTTGTTGTTGATTCAATAGCAGGACATTTGTACGAACAGTTTCGGCGAATGCTTCAGTGTCGTATTTTCTTTTTTTCATCCCCAAATACACTCTCTCGAAAAAAGATTACTACCAAATACTTAGTTAAATTAATTTGGCTGTTGTAACACAAAATTCTGAGCTAGATAAACCAAATCTCTTGTTTAATTTAAAAATTTGGTATTTACTTACTTGGCTACTACAGAAAATGGGTGGAATTTGAGTTACCAGGACGTTGGTACGTAGTTTTGTTTAATTTAAAAATGAGAAAGATTTTGTTAGATGAACAATATTATTGTTATAACTAAAATATTACTTAATAACTTGTTTTCACTTATAAGTTTTGTCATATAAAGCAAGATTTGTTAAAATTCGCTAATGCATTGTGATTATACTTTAAATATTAGTTCAAAGTATTTTCAATATTTTTGTAGTTTGGTCTAAGTTCCAACAAGTCATGGTAAAAAGTTAATTTTATCAAAACATTATGTTATGTTTACCAATATAAAAATTGTACGTACCTATACTAAGACTACTTTGTGTATTATAAAAACAATTTAAATTAACCCCCAATTTGGTTACATTTACTAAGAAAATTTGGTAGAACTAACGTCATTATGTCATTAGTAAAATAATTTTTTCACTTATACAAATTAAAATAACCATATGTTTTTGGTTAAATTAACTAAGTTTAAAATTAAATAACCACAATTTGGTTATATAAAATTAAAATTTTACCCAACTTAGATCTTGTTCGTTTTTTTAACTAAGATGTATGGCTGATCGAAAATCACCTAGATTTTTGCAAAATAGACTCAAATTTGAATTTTTTTGACTCATACATGATGAGAAGACTGATTTTTCAGGAATCAATAATCTCATCCGTTCAAAACTCATTGTTGTGATTCTATCAATTTTTTTTAATGACAAGAAAAAGTATGGGGTGGTTTGAAAGTTGATTGTGTATAAGTAAGTGTCGACTATCATAGTTTTTTTCACGCAGATTGACGCTAAATGGAAGAATTTCCTAACTTGTGTAGGTATTTAATCTGAGAGTACTAAAAACTTTAAAATGAAGACATAAAAGTCGTGAATAGATACGAATTTTATAGTAAACGCCTTAATGTTTCTGATCATACAATTAACAAAGCCTGGAACAAGTGGGAAAATAAAAAACAATATTTTCAGAAAAACAAAATAATACGATTAATTTCTTTCTGGACTACTAATTAATTTTTATTTTTATTTTGCCATTTTATTTTTCTTGTCATATTTATATGGGCTTGTTATATAACCGAAAATGAAACAAACTGAAACGGAAACGAAACGAAAGACGAAATGACACTGACTATATAAGACGAATCGGTAAAGTTTTCACGCTTCGGTCTTTTATTTTGACGTCTTTAAATGAAAAAAAAATGTTTC
Source organism: Nephrotoma flavescens (assembly GCA_932526605.1). NCBI lineage: Eukaryota > Metazoa > Arthropoda > Insecta > Diptera > Tipulidae > Nephrotoma > Nephrotoma flavescens. Next base: position 312,710,293 of record OW052220.1, read on the forward strand.
CTTATAAAATGGAGGTTGCAAAGTTAAATGAAATTTGAGAAGAATTTGAAAATAGTGAGCATTGAAAAATGGCATAGATTTAAACTAGTCTTTTAGAGAAATCTCCAATCAAATTTTATTCTAATTGGAAAATATATCATAAATTTCTATTATTAAAATCACATATCAGCACATGCAAATTAATTTCATTGTTTTTGGTCATTAAAATCCCAAAACAGATTTCTTTTATAATTTTTCGTATTTTCCATTACGGATTTCCATTTTTCTGTCTCAAGCAAAATAAACAAAACCGATAAAAAATATTCACAATTCAAGACAAGTAATCGAAGGGCATTTTAAATGAATCAATTCATCAGTTCGTTTTCGTTTTGTTTCTTCTACACAACCACATAACATCGAAAATAAATGGTTCCATATTCGCTTCCGAAAAGCTAATCAAATTTCGTGAAATGCTTCATGCCCCGCATACAGTTTCATACTCGAGTTGAAATATTTTTAATTTTGTTGTTGTTTTAATACAGTATGTATGATACCAGGTATTTTTCCGAATTATCCGGAATCCTGTAACGAAATCTTGGTTTTCAAAATCCCGGTTTTTAAAATCCTGGTTTTCAAAATATGGGTCTCCATAATGCTGGTTTCCAAAATCTTGGTTTTGTATAAAAAAAAAACCGATTTTTAGGAAATCCCGGTTGGAATTTTTAAAATGGGACTCTTAAATCATTTTTTGATAAAAGTCAAAAATGAGTTTGCGATAAAGTTCTAGAAAATGTCTAATAGGGATGGAATGTGGCCATTTCTTAATAACTTTTTTTTGTAATTCGATACGTGCGATTGCAATGGGATTCTAAAATGGTTTTTTGATAAAGTTCTGAAATATGGCTATCACTATGGAACTATGCCATTTTATAACCGATTAAGTTGAAATTGGAAAAAGGCGGATATGGAGGAAACCTTGCCATTTCTTAACCGATTATGTCCAAAATCGATCTAAATGGGATTTTTAAATGATGTTTGCTAATGTTCAGGAAAATTGTCATTAGGGATGGAACTAGGAATTTTCTTAATCGATTATGTAGATATTCGTGGCATACAATGGAAATGGGGTTCTTAAATAATTCTTTGAGGTACAACATCTAGTACAAAATTTTGCATAACAAAATCGTGGAATTATTTTTCTTTTTAGTAGGTGTCATTAATAGATTCTATATAATCCGCTCCTACATGTATACATTTTTGGGCAAGATATCTTATTTTTATGTTGCAATATTTTTCAAAATCAAAACTTTAGAACTAGAAGAAACAATAAACCGGGATTTAGTAGTACAGCCCCCCAGTGAACATATATAACCGCTGATTTCAGTAAGCTAGTTTGAAAGCGACTGAAAATTTGACAAGTTCAATTTCATTCGAGTACATATGCCGGGGAATTATATTTTTTCCAAACAACAAACAGAATTATTGACTATTTATTGTGTGGTAAGTAATTTATTATCGTTTTGTGATTTACGAATTTCGTTCCTAAATATGAAGCGGAACTCAAACCGTAACTTTACAGTCAGGAGCCATTGTGCTGGTTCACCAGACTATACGTTGGTAACCCCAATGTTTGTATAGTATCAGTTAGCATACCAGTCAGGCTGTTTTGTATTGTGTATATAGTTTCATTGAGCTATACTCTGGAAATCGATTTGCATGACGCTAAAAATACGTCATGTAGTTTTTTTGTCGTACTACTCTCTTTGCGGACAGCGTTATGTTGGAAATAAAATTTAATTTCTTTTTTGGTTGGTTCGCGTTAATTTTCTTTACATTGCATACAATATTGTAATTGCTACAACAATGCTACTGAATTTATTTCGATAGGTTCTCGCAAAGATCTTGTTCTGCAGTGTAAGCTCGTGTTTCATTCAACTCTTCAGATACAAAAGATTTTTATAGATTTATATCTATATATAAATCGAGATTAGTTAACAGTGTAACAACGTTTAAGGTTTTTGGTTTTTAATTGTCTTCTTCAAAACAGGTTCTCGCTAAAATTCAGCCGATGATTGATTTGTGGAAAACTGGAACACAATCATCCATGATTATACTATTTCTTATAATTATGTCGATCTGACTGGTTTTTTGAAATATGGGGTCAGCGAGTTCAAGTGATTGTATTGCCTATGTATCTACATAGCTCAAACTATCGCGATGGTATCGTTGAAGTTTGTGTTCGGACGAAAAGAGTATTTATAGTGCTGTATTTATTGTTACAGCTTATTGTTGTTTATATAGCATGATAAATGTAAGTTGACCATAAGCCTTTCGTAGTTTCAGGTTTAACCAATGCTAAATCTGTAATAAGTAATCGCGCGATTGATCATTTTATTTCAAGAAGGTTTAAACACTCTTCTTTAATAAGCAAGTGAACTATAGGCAAAATACACTCCCAATCAGATGAAGGTGGTTCACCAAAATTTTTAAAAAATTTTTAAAAACGGTAAAACTTTTAACGGTTTTTACAATTGTCAAATCAAAGAGTGACAGGTTACGTAGTTTAAGAACGAAATTTGGTATTTGAGAGACTCGTTAGATTTTGTTTTAGATTTAATAAAATGCATCATTAAAAAATGCGTCATTAGAATAGGGTCAGTTTATTTTGGCTTAGTTCGAAGTACGCCATTAATATTGTTCCATTTTTTATAATTTCAAAAATTTATGAAATTACAGAAAATTCATTGTTGCAATAAAATGGGCAGAGGAAAAGCCTTAATTCCTGTCCAAGTATTCATTCAATTCTTATATGTAAGATAAAGAAAATTATGGAGGACGCATGAAAGGCAAAGAGCGACAACGGAAAGGAAAAATCGGTTAATCCTTAAAGAAGTGATATAAAATTTAATTTATCATTGTTTTTGTATTTACACTTGACTGTATTTTTGAATATGTCTTTTATTGTTCATGGTTATGACTTATGAGTAATATACAAAACGGTAATTTTAGCATATTCGTGCAAAACATTCGAAGTCTACTTGCAAATTTTGATACGTTTAGTGTTTATGTAGCAAGCCTTAATGAAATTCCTGATTTAATTTTTGTGACTGAAATATTGATTTATTCTAAAGAATGTTGTGAGTTTAGTTTACCGTGCTATAATTTTAAGGCCTGTTGTAATGACCGATATCGTTCTGGTGGAGTTGGTGTTTTTATACGCAAAAATTTTGCAAATTTTTCAATCGAAGTTTACAACTGCATCTATCGATTGAATAACGGGTCAATTAATGCCTTTTGTGACGATTTGGAAATTTTATTGCGTACGCTTACAAACGATAACGTAGCTATACTTGGAGATCTTAACCTAAACCTGCTAGATATCAATGAATCGTACGGTTACCAAACAATGTTGGCTTCATATGGTTTAATCAGCTTCTTAAACAAACCAACTAGAATGCAAGCTTGTTTAGACCACTTCTTTCTCAAAAGTGATCAAATATTTAACATTAACATTAGCAACCTTCCTATTCAATTTTCATAATTTGATTAAACTTCATATATCTCCATCACCATCAAGTTCAGTTACTGTCAACTATAGATCAAATTTATCACATGTTAATTACACTAAACTAAACGATCTTTTAAAGTTTGAAAATTGGAATTCTGTGTATTCCTAATCCGATTGCAATGTGGCTTTTGAAAATTTTGTCAATATTCTAAAATCTCACATGTCATCATCCACTTCCATCACTGAAAATCCAAAAATAAAAAACCGCAAACCTTGGATGAATAATAAACTTGTGCATAAGATGAATAAATTCATGAAAAATTCTCCAAGAAGCTCAAACGATATCCTGACAACAAGAGACTGGAAAAATATGTAGTCAATATATCAAAGCAGATAAAAGTTAATGTTCGTACTGCAAAAAATCTCTTCTACAAGAACAAATTTGATTCATCCATTAATAATTCCAAGGCTGCTTGGAAAATATTGGGTGAAGTGTTAGGACGTATTTACCATAATAAGCACATAACTCAAGTATATTAATTGCGAACTGAAAATATCCTTACGTGTTCAAAGTCCATTTCCAACGAATTTAATAACTTTTTTATAAACGTATCCTACGAAATAAATTCTTAATTTAGTACGATAAATAATGAAAATACTGAACATAACAATTTTATCTTTGGGTCTCTAACAAAAAATTATGTCTCATCATGTTACTTTGAGCCTATAACTACTGCTGAAATTCTTAATGAAATTAATAAGTTAAAAAATAAAAGATCAAAAGGTTTGGACGGAATTGATAACTTTGTTGTTAAAAATTGTGCTCGGTACTTAGTAGATATTTTAAAATTTTTGTATAACCTGAGTCTAGCTAGACAATGGGGGTTTTCCAAATATTCTAAAATTAGCAATTGTAATTCCAATTTTTAAAAAGGCGATGAATTACAATTAAACAATTACAGACCGATTTCTCTACTAAGCACCGTATCTAGAATCTTTGAGAAACTAGTAAAACGACGATTAGTGTGTTGTCTTGATAAAAATGTTTTTTTGCACAATAAACAATATGGATTTACTGCTGGTAAATCCACTGAAGAAGCACTAATTGATCTCCTTAATCAGATACATACAGCTATGAACAATCCGCAGATGCCTACAGCATTATTTGTGGACATTTCTAAAGCTTTTGATTTAGTTGACACTGGAATAATGCTTGCTAAGCTACGTAATATTGGTATACGAGGTAAAATTTTAGGTTTGTTTAGAAGTTACCTTCAAAATCGGTGTCAGATTGTTAGAATAGGTGAAACTTTAAATGACCCGCGCACTGTAATATATGGCGTCCCCTATACTTTAATTCGATTTTTGAAATTAATCTCATAGGATATCCGACTGCTTTTGCTGATGATTTAGCCCTAAGTCATGGAATGCTAACGACTGATATTACTTGCGACATCAGTCTTGTTCTTGAAAAGGATCTTCATAGTTTAAGCCAATGGTTTTATCATAATAGTCTCATGATCAGCGATAAATCAAAAATCATGTAATTTGGGCGACAGAATACTAGTTTAGCGCAACCACAAACGTATCACATGTATAAATGCAATAGAAATCCATGCACGGCTCAGTGTTTTGTGCTTGAGTCTGTACAAGAATTTAAATATTTGGGCTTAATAATGGATTCGAAACTCAATTGGAAATCTCATATCAATACCACAAGGAAGAGTGTAATTTGGGCCATACATAAATTTTATAACCTTAGAAAAGTCTGCCCTAGAACTACACTAAGGACACTATACCATGCCCTAATAGAATCTTTCATGATTTGAGGAAGGAGGAACGAGTATTGTCGAAGCGACACAGAAAATCGGGAATGTTATGATATAGGGTGCAATCACTTATTATCGGACAATCGAATTTATTACAATTTATAAAGGGTACAATAAAAGCAGAGTCTTAAAACCATATTGGCAAGTCCTCGTCCGAAGATCGATACCGTTTTTGGAACGATGCAATGGCTTTTTCAACAGATTACTTAAAACCATTATACGACTCAATCCCAAATATGATTTTTGAAATAATGGAGGTAGCACTCACTCACTACTAAATAATAAAAATCATTGTTTTCCAAAACATAAAATCCCTGTTTTATCTGTTGTTTTTTAAGCGAACTTATTCTAATCACGCAATTTTTATTGATCAATTTTTTAAATCTTAAACAAAAGCTAACGGGTTTTTTAAAATGACAAATATTGTTCTAAAACTACGAAACCATGGCACTCTTTGATTTCACAATTGAAAAAACCGTTCAAAGTTTTACCATTAAAAAAAAATGGAAAATTTTCTGTGAACATATTCATATGATTGGGAGTGTACATTGTTTTGTGGTACGCCTGTGTTGATAAAACAGATTGAATTTGGTATCTTGTTATTGTTGCATGATAAAGGTTTATGCCTGGAACTTAAGTGTTACGAGTGTTATGAAAGAGTTACCGCTTGTGTTTGTCTGTATAATTATACCTTCGTATTTGTATTTGAATAAAAATTACAAAAACAAAATTATCAGGATATCTGAAAGAGATTTACAGGAATTTTCTGATGATACGATCTAGATTTCGCAAGGCTTTGGGCTGGTGGCAAAATTTTACGTTCAAAGTCCAATAGTGTATGGTGCTTCTTTGAAAACGATTAACATACGTTTTTGGAGAAGCAATTATCTGCCAATATTGTGACATAATTGATTTTGATTAACGATCTTAAAATCTTAGTACGTGTATAAATAGTGGTATTGCGACCATTTAGCATATCGGGAAAATATGAAATTATGAAAATGTACTTGTAAGTTAATTGATATTATTTATATTTCGATAATCGTTTTGATGGTATCGTCGCGACGTACTCGACTGATTTGGTCCCCACCAAGCCTAGGCTATGTGATATCTTTCCAATTATAAAACTGTAGATTGCAAGTGTTGAACTAAGATCTGTATAGTGTATACCTAATTCTGAAATAAGTAAAGCAGATTTAAATTAAATTAAATGTTTAGTATTATTCGAATACCCACACTATACAGATTATATCCGTACATATGGTCAAATTTCGAAAACACCCATAGTGTTTGAATACATTTTCTTGTAAATGCATACTCCAGTAACCAAAATGTAAAATTTTATATTCAAATCACGTACCTAGAATTCCAATAAACAATGTTACAACTTACTATAGTATTCGTATAGATTTACACAAGTGAGATCATAAATATAGTCAAGAAAGAGGAAAAAATTTAAATAATAACACTTAATCGTCTATTTATATTTCGACTTGCATAATTGTTAGTGTAACCATGATCTTGAGTCATTTAATTTACTTTATAATTTTTTTTTTTGTAAACATAACAGAAAATAAATTTAAATTATGAGTTATGACCAATTTCTATTTCATTCATTGATGACAAACTTGATAAACCACGGTTAAACTTGTTCGCACATGTTTTAAAATCGCCCATATGAAAGTGAGAGTATATAGATTAAAATAAAACGCTCAGTTCATTACCCCAAGAAGTCGAGCTAGAATTACATAACATTCATTTTTCAGCCCATGGCTAACGATTCACATAACCCTGATAAAAATTATAACAGATTTGCTGTTTCATAACAGCTGGCCGAAATTAACTGATCGAATCATATTTATACCAACATATTTGCATAACAATAATGTAGTATGTGTAGTATGCGCATGTAACGTACATCCGTACGTACACAGAAAGAGAGTGAATTTATGTTGGGTGAAATTTTCTATTTTTTGTAGGGGAAGTAGAAAATCTTAAATCCAGTGGCGCCCAAACGTCACAATTCTCTCACTTACGTATATATGTATACTCTTTCTTGCTTCCGTTTGGCATTTCGTAAAGAACCAAAACCATTTTTTATTTTTGTTACCAAAGAAGCCAAGAGAGAATGATTTTTTTTCTATTCCGATCAGTCACAATTTGGATATGTTCGTGGTCGGATGTATTGACGATACGTTTCTTTATTAAAAATTAATAATAAAAAGAAAATAATTTTTTGATTATAATTATTATTAGTTATATATAGTTTTATATTTATAATAAAATTGTGTGTGTCAAAAATCTAAAATAATTAATTATTTATTAATTAATTTAAATATTGGTTGTTTCAAAAATATATATAGCTATATATTGTTAAAAAGAAAATTAAATATGGTTATTATATTGAAGTGAAAATAGAGATATGTATATACTGTGCGCATAAAGTGGAAAATTATATAGTGAAAAGAAAATTTTCTGAAGTTTTATGAAAATTATTATTGTTGTGCGTTTGAATAAATAAAAATAAATAAATAACTTTGATTATGATTGATATAAGGATTATAATTTGAATTGAGTGAAGAGCTATTAAATATATAAATAAGCGGTCAGGAAAATGGATTTAATTTTAAAAATTATAGTGTGAAAAATTATGTGACAAATCGAAAAAATGATTTTACTTAAAAAATTAAAAAAGATTTAATTTAATTTTTAATTATTATTTATATTTTTAAAATATTTATACATATATGATTTCTATTATTTATGTTGCTGTGATAAATTTTACATTTTTTAATTATGACAATTACGAATTATTGATGAAATTTGTGAATAAATTAAAATATTAAAAAATTAAAAATAATATTAAAAAATCATAACTAAAAATGTCGTTACTACTAAAGCAAATAGTATTTACATGTGTAATTAGGAAATTCTTAATAATAAATTTTTTATTTCTAATACTATTAATGTCACTTAAAATTGACGGACGTGAATTGTGTCCGAGCGTATGCGTATGTAAATGGAAGGGTGGCAAACAAACCGTGGAATGTATCGATCGGTTGTTGTACACGATCCCAGAAAATATGGATCAATCAACCCAAGTGTTAGATATGTCGGGAAATAATCTACAAATTTTACCACGCGAGACATTCATCAAAACCGAACTGACGAATCTGCAAAAAGTCTATTTACGGAATTGTAATTTAGGCCAGATCGATGATGAGGCATTTAAAGGATTATCTAATTTAATCGAATTAGACTTATCGCTTAATTTGTTGACGTCAGTTCCAAGTGCCACACTGGTCGAAATACCATCACTGAGAGAACTGATATTGACAGGAAATCCTATACAAAAAATTGATGGTAATGCATTTCGTCCGGTGCCGGGACTAATAAAATTAGATTTATCACATTGTGAATTACAAACGATAGCGACAAAAGCGTTTGAAGGCTTGGAATTATTACAATTTTTACGGCTGAATGGAAATAAATTGTCTGAGTTGCAGGCTCGCACGATAGAAACATTAAGTGGATTACACGGCATCGAACTACATGATAATCCTTGGCTTTGTGATTGTCGACTACGTGCTACAAAATTATGGTTAACCGAAAATAATATTCCATATGCGGTCGAGCCTATATGTTCTGGTGGACCAGAACGCGTAATCGAGCGGCGAATATCAGAATTACAAATCGATGATTTTGCTTGTAAACCGCAAATGCTGCCAATGAGTCGATATATAGATGCCACAACTGGTGAAAACGCAACAATAATTTGTAAAACAAGTGCTGTTCCAGCGGCCACCGTAAACTGGTATTGGAATGGGCGCCTACTCGTTAATAATTCGGCCTTTAGCGCATACCAAAAAGTATTTATATTCGAATCGGGCCAATTCGAAAAACAAAGTCGACTTATCTTAACGAATGCGCAAGAAACTGATTCTAGTGAATTTTATTGCGTCTCTGAAAATCGTGCTGGCACGGCAGAAGCAAATTTCACATTACACGTTGTAATGCCAATCGCGGGCATGGCCACCCTCGGTAGTGGACAAATCGCCGGCTTAAGTATCGCACTAGTCACCATAATCCTATTTATACTATTAATAATATTATTTTTACTCGTAAGACTGCGCCGTATACCGTTTAGTGAGAGTAAAACGCCCGGCCAATTAGAAGTAATCACTTCGGTTAGTCCACAAAATAGTTCGATTGGTAAAATAATATGCGCAAATCAGAATGATACAAATTCGCTGGACCGGAAAAATCATCAAAATGATGTGAAGTGTGCGAATCCGGTACAAAAACCGCCAAGGCTTACCGATCTGCCGTATTCAACGAATCATTATGATGGAAATGGCAGTATACTATCAACAGTTCCTGGATATTTATCTCCCACTGCTTCCGCCGAAAATAATCCTGATTTAATAAACGATACGAAAAAATTGGGAAGTAGTAGTGAGCTAAATGGTTTTGGTGTGGATACGAACGTAACCGCAAAAGATTTAAGCGATCCGATTGAACGGCCTGGAAGTGGTGAATATATACGAGCCGGTTGTGATTCACTATATCCATCTGGTTTATGGGAAATAACACCTAATAATCTTCCATGCACAACAAAACAACAGCCTGCTCAACCTGGAGATTTTTTTTTGAAGCGGGCAAATAGCACAACACTTCCTGGTTATAACTATTCGGATAAAACACCGATAATTGACAACACACACCTAAATATAGACGATGAACATACATCAGAATTTTTAAATCGAACATTTCCCCGTACCGGAAATGATCATCATCACCATAATGGGGGTAATCCGCAAAGTGGTTATCCAAACGATTATGGTCTGCCGATTGTTCCTGGGGCAGAACAAAATAAAACAAGGGATATACTACCACCGCCCGGTATGCCATCGAATGCCAAAACAATGAGGGTATGGCAACGGGGTGGTGTACCAGTCCTACCACCCGTCACAGCTTTAAAGCGCGCACTAAAAAATAGCCGAAATTCACCGGACGAAGGATATCAAGAGGGATGTGGTACTGATGTGTGAAAATATTATTTAAAAAATTAATTATTATTATTTTTTTTACATATAAATATTTAATTAATTAATTAATTATTATTTACGTTAATTATGATTTTTGTATAAAGTTATTATGATTATTATTTTTTTTATAAATATATAAATAAATGTGTACAGAATATATTTAAAAATAAATTAATTAAAATCTAGAATAGGTTATTATTGAAATTAAAAGAAAATTAAACGTAAAATAAATTATTAAATTTTTTTATAGTTTGGTGAAAATTTAAATGAATATAAAAAATACTGTTTTAATTTTTTTTATAAAAAAAATGAAATGAAATAATTTGTATATGAAAAAAAAATTAAATTAAAAAAAAAGAAATATCCAAAGAAAAAATATGAAAAAATTTATATATTGATTGTGAAAAGATAAAAAAAGAAAATCATTTTTTTAGGTGCTAAAAAAATATATATATTTAAATAAAACCAACAAGAGAAAAAAATAAGAAAATTGAGAAAAAAAAAATTTAATAATCTTTTTATTTATGAAAAGTTTGGTGAAATTTTGTTCTGTGTGAAAATACGAGAATAGCCGCAAGGTAAATATAAAAAATTTATTTTATAAAATTTCTAATTTCTATCACACATTTTTTTTAAATCTGTCTGGTTTGCAAAATATATTTTAATGTTATCTTACAAGCAGCAATACTAACGTGGTTATATACCGGAAATTATTATCTTTTACACACTCTGATTACGATAATTCATTCAACTATTTATAAAGGGCTAGGCACCCGTGTTATACTTACATACATAAATATAAAAATCACACAAATATTCTTGTTTGGATGGGTAAATTTGTTTTAGTTTGTATTGTGTGCTTAAAAATCAAGCTGTCTTCATTAAAAATTAGTCACACACTGCGTGTATCGAAATAATAAATGTTATTAGGGCCAAAATAATAACAACAACAACAGTGAACTTATAAAATTAATTAAGTTCGGTTTTCCATTATAAATTTATAAAATAACAACAGTGACCGACCGCGTGTTATCGAGATTTCGGTCTAATAATAAAAAAAAAAAATACTTTTCATCGGAAACTTCTAACAAAGTGTCTTATAAAAATATTTGAAGGTGAATTATGTTTATATTTATAATTTAATAGATTTAGGGTTAGTGGCCCCCCTGTACTATTTTAAGGTATAAACGCAATGTGATTAATTATACCAAATTTGTAATAAATTTTCAGTCATTTATACCGTTTGGTGGAAAGATTGTCTAAAATTCCTAATTTGTATTGATTTATTGAATTAGATTTCCTTAATGGAGAATAATTTATTTGAATATTGTCCTTACTATTAGACTTGGGGATTTGAATTTGATTTGTTTACATAATAACGTAACGTTTACATAATAACGTAATTTGATAAGAATTAATATGTTTAATTAAAATTCGTTTTCAAATGATTGCTGCTACTCGAGTATAATTTCAATGATATCGATTTCAGAATATTAAATTTCATTTTTGGGTTAATATTTGACCCGATCTCATTTCAACTGAATATTTTATTTTATTTCCACAACGCATATTACATATTCCGAAAATACTCTTAAAATGTAATTAGATTTCTTAATATAGTTAAGCTTGAGTACACGATAAAAGAAAGCTTACAATTTCAAAAGGTTTCAATAGAATTTAATTTCATGTTCTAAGCTTGACAAAATTTTTAATATTTTCAAGAAATTAGCTTTTATCATAATCCGATAATTTGAAATATTAAAGCAACCTTTTATATTCAGCTAATATGTAAGAAATATGTATGATGAAAGCTTTTATGAATGAGCAGCTTTTTGTATAAGCTTAACATTTTGAGAAGATGAGTTGTAAAGAAATATGTGTATCCAACTTTTTAAGAGGTTTATATTTTTTGAGCCATCCTACAATGTGGATTTTTTCCCGAATGCTACTTAATCCGTTATATTTCTTTATCCAATTGTACGATTTGATATTGAGTATATTTATGTGATTAACTTTGGTCCACTCATTCTAAATTAAATAGTACCTGCAGCATACAGACTTAGGATAACGTTACTCCGTATCGTCTTACGCCCGTTAGGCAACCTTTTCGTTTTGAAATATTACCTCGGCTAATGTATCAATGGTTCATAAACATTTAAATTTTGTACCTTAAAAATTCATCTTGTGTTTAAGAAATATAAAACTAAAGCAGCAGGGTCAAACTAAAACTTACAAATGATATCTTAAATAAATCTTCTAAATAAATCTTCTAACAGGAAAAGCTTTTGCTAACATGTTGATGAGGAGGATGCGCCTCCTGAAAGTGTCCACAACCAATTCTGGTAATCTACTTGCTTATATGTAGCACATTTCTAATGCATTTCCTATTCTGGATTGTCAGCTTATTGATTACCTCAATATCAAGCATTTATATTAACTTATGGGTTTTGAATATTTGTGAGGTGCATCTTGTATTTCGTGGAATACGCTTTTAATCTCATATGACTAAAATTGTCTGTTATTGAAGCTTACGGTACAATTTCAAAATGTTAACATGTTGGTGCTACAATCGCAGAAAATAACGCCTGGATTTTTTACATTTTTATTAGAAGACCGAAGTGAATTTTTTAACGGAAAGAGAAACTATGCAAATTAACGAAAATAATAGCTACACAAATTGAAAAGTGTAGCAATGGAAAAAGGGAAATAGCAAATATTTACTAAAGAAAACACCAAAACTGTATATTAGATATTTATTTACAATGGCATATGCTACACTATGGTCGATTAAAAAAATCTCAAAGAAATTACTATGCGTGGGTCGCTTGCATGTCATACAAGAGTGACACTACTCAAAAATATAAATTTTTCAACAGCACTTTTATCGGATAAGTTGGTATGAAGTTGGGACAGTTTTAAACTATACAATAATAGTCAAAGGTATTTAAAAATATCGTAAATTAAGCAAATTTAAAAAATTAATTTGTAAGGTACCCAACAATTTTAACCTATTCTTAGGAATAGAAGAGTATAGACATTAAATACCTATGAGTGGAAGCAATTATTCGTTTTAAGAATACGGTTAGACTTTAAGAGGTCATTAAACAGATATTTTACGGTCCGAATGTTTTTGTTTTCGTATATTGTCGTTGCATCACGAGAAAAATTTGGTGCCTGTGATTTACGTTTCCTATTATTTACAATCATTTTTGTAATCTTAATGCTCGTATGAAGTTTTATCGAGAAAAAAATCCAGATTTGGCTTTTTACACTTTTACTATTTTCATTCCTCTCATTTTAATTTATTATCCGCCTGGTACTTGGTGAAAGCTCGGTTAGGTTATATACGGCTTGCCGGTTTTCTTCGCTCCACCAATGGGGTATATACTGGTGTAGTACATAAATTGGTCCCGATCTTCGATATTTTTTTACAGCTTTGTATGTCCCTTAATTAAGAATGTATATAGCAGTGACTGATTTATTTTTGCTATCCAGCACAATTGTCGGATAGAAAATGATTTTTGAATTGTTTTTGATCAGTTACTGCGCTAGCTGCTCCAAATATTTATAAATACATGAATCGATTTCTTTTGTTCCTCTATTCTCTTCGCCCTCATACCAGTAAACGCAAGAAACGTTATTACTACTAAGTTTGGAAATGGTAAAATTGAAGCTGTTTATTTTTGATTTATAATGAAAGACTGAAATGTTGCCTCTTGGAGTAGGTAAGACAGCTTGGAGGTTATAACATTAGATGTGTCTCCTTTTCCCTAACGTCTGCATTCGTCTGTGCAATGCTCGCTTGGAAAAATGGACGAGATATTGAATTCATGGTTAAATAAATATGTATAGGTTGATAATAACGTAATGATAAACCCGCGGAATCGAATTAATGGATTTAAGAATTCCCTCCTTAATTTCTGGTGCAACTTTCTTATTTTGGCATTGAAAATCTCCAGCGATCAATCCTAGTTCGATTTTTGCATTAATGGTTCATATTGACCGGTCATTTATATCAAGTGTGGCCTTAAAAAATTGTTACCATGCCTTGTTTTTCTTTACCTTCTCTCCATCAATTTCAAAAAATATTTAGATGTCTTTTACTCCCAGGTTTTTAATAGCGTAAGTAGCGGGGATGGGTTGACTTGAACCATACTTTTAAAAATAAAGGTTTGAGTATCTCGATTTAGGTATTATGTTTTCCTTGTTTGAAATGTTGGAGTCAAGCATGGCCTCTTGTTAAAGAGCCTCGGAAATTAAGACCGTCTAATGAGTCATGGGGATCCTCTTCAAATGAGCAGTAACTTTCTGATGCATAACCAGTTGTAATCGAATTTTCAGATCAATTTCTGTTCGTGTCCTATCCGTTTTTCACTCCACTACTTTGTCCAATCGATGTTCTGGCCTTATCTTTACAGATTTGTTCCTTTGATTCATTTGTTTTCTCCTTATATCTGTTCCCTCATTAAAATGCTTCTGTTCGATCATTAAAATGCAGTTCATTGTTTATAGGTGGGCATTCGACTACCACCGCCTAAGCACTACATTTGCTCTGTCTATTTTATAGACTACGTCGTAACATAAATTTCCTAGTTCGAGTTTCCATCGTAAAACTTTCTACGAGGATTTAATAAAGGTTAGAGGCTTGTGGTCAGTTACCAACGTAAATTTAACACAGTGTAGGTATGGTTGGTACTTTTTACGACTCATAATATGGCCGGTCTACTCTTTTCAGAAAGAAATTCAGTTTCTTTTTTCAGAAATTCACAATTATTTAACTGGATTTTAAGATTTAAATGTAGTCTTTTGAGTACCATACTAAGATTTTGAATATGGTTTTCTACCACCATTTCTTGTCACTCGAAAATGCAGTTTTTCTTTAGATTTTTCGTTCAAAGGTAGTATCTGTCAAACTTATTATTATTATTTAACAAAATTGAATTCAATTTATAATCAATTTTGGCGTTCATTTTAATTGATTAAAAGTGCTTGAGTTCCATCTAAAAATTTTGTTGAAATTTCAACTGATAGTAATCTTGAAATTTCAACTCATAGTTGGTTGACTATTACAGAGCGAATTGATTTTTTACTTTTTATAAATTTTGTGTGGCCCTCAAATAGGTTTCTAAATATTGCCTATCTAAATATACTATTATTTGTTGGTTTCTATTAAATATGATATGACCATTATGATTGCTAGGTTAATGAGGTTTTTATTAGCGCCAGTGTTATTGTTTGTTTCAATTGTTCACTGTAACACTTTAAATAGGGAAGGAAGGTAAATCTTCCAGGAGTTCAGGTTTTTGAAAATTTTCTTCCTGATGCTCTTCAAAGGTTCCTCATCTCCTGTGTGACCTCTTGATTATTTAGAACTTTTTTTTATTAAAAGTAATTCTAAGCAAGATCTTCTTTCAAGTTACCGTTATGTTACCGGAAGTTACCTCGTTGCAATAGAGTTTGTCTAACAAAGCATATCACTAATCAACTCTGTTATGTTTTGCAGCTTGAGCGCACCCGATATCTGTTCAAGCTAAACACGAATAACGTATCTTCCTCTATGAATACGTCAATTCCAGGCTGCGAATCACTATAGCATTTATTTTGCTTTGATAATGATTAGATATTCCACCGACATGAAAAATCCTTTAAAAAGCGCTAAAAGAAAATTGTGTATGTGTATTAGTGATTATTTACCCAAAAGCAACGTATTGTTTAATTTTAATATTTTTAACTAATCCATTTACCAGTACCTCAAAAATACAATATATGTGACAACAAAAAAAACTTAATGTTGAGAAAGTTCGAAGAATTTTTGTACACTAGTTGAGATATAGCGAATTGGTCATCATAAATCTCATCATGTTTTTAAGTTAGATTTATCAAATGCCAATGTCCACAATGATTTTCAGGTTTTTGTCATAGTTCTGGCATGGCAAATATTATTACATCTTTACTAATCAAGATTTTTGTCGGTCTTCATCAGTGTTGTGCCTGTTTTTTACGTTACGTAATATACTCGGTTTTTTACATGTAAAATACGTATTTTACACATAACAATTTTTTACAAAATGTAAAATACAAAAACTATTCGTAACTAATTCAAAATTACTTATAGTTCATAATCTCAATTCTTACGTATCTATATAAAGAAAATTGAATATAGGTATGGTGTAAAATGAGAATTGAACTTTAAATAATTGAATTGAATTGAATTTATTTATAATTCTTCTAATTTATTAATTATAATTAAAAGTAAAATATTTGTAGAAAAATATAAATAAAATTATTTTTTTTTTCAAAGAAAATATGGTTTGTTTCTCAGCTACTAACTTATTTTTTAGAATAGAAAAACAAAATCCACAACTCTATGGGATTGAAGTGTAAAACGATTAATCATTGAACACATTCAATATTAATGCTATAACATTTTAATGTTATCGGTTACAAAAATTGTTTAGATGATTACGAGAAATCATTACCATCTTTCGATAAGATTATTTAACTTGACACAGACAGAGACATCTGTAGTGCAATTTGATCTCTACCGATTATTGCTTAAAATAAGAATTACATTTCTTAAAATAAACAACTTCATACTGCTCTAATATTGTAGCAAAACGAAATAAAAGAATTGTTGCGCTATGTGACGTGAGAAGAAAAAATCCAAAAATTTAGGTGTCATTTGTTATTGTCAAATGTCAACACAAAAAAACAAAAATAAAAATCGAAAAACAAAATCAGGTATATAAAAATTTAAATATTTTATTATATCAAAATAATATAATTATATCCACCAGCTCCAAATACACCAGCTCCAAAACTAGAGGATTTTATTACGGCCAAGGAATCAAGGATAGTGCAAATTTGCTTGAAAACGATATTTCGTATGAATGAGTTGGAGTTCAAAACTATGCTTATTCGATGTATCGCTCATCTTAGCATTAGCTATAAGAATACGGCAAATCAAAATTTGGCCCGAGATATTAAAATTTTACTAACCGTTTTCGAGTGAGTTTTCTATTACTTATTAAATTACAAGTCAAATGAAACTATACCAATGGCTCTTTGGCTCGAATATTTTAATTTTCTTAACTAAGTAGAATTTTGACTGAAAAATAAATATTTTGTTTACTTATGCTTATAATAATTATTAATAAAAACAAATATGTTGTATTTCAAAAAGATTGTTTATTTATTTATTATTACTTTTAAATGTAACATTAATGAAATTTTGTTTATCGCAACATCACTATCAACAAATCGATTTAAAATTTCTTTATTATTTAAAGAATAATATTAATAAATATGAATTAATTTTTTAGACCTATTAAATGTCAGGCTATTTCGAATTAGGCAAGGAATTTGACCCCGATTTGAAAATATCCGTTCAATTTGCGCTGTCGTTGCTTGAAGATTTAATAATTTCAGTGCTAAGATGGATCTGGATTCTTTTGAGTATAAAGTTTGGAAAATTCCACTTTGTTTTTGTAAATGTGCCAATCCTCAATCCTCAAATTTCCGTGGCCAATTAAATTTGTTAGACACCAAAATAGTTATGGAAAATATATCAAAACTAATTTTTGATAAAGATTTTATCAAAAGCGTACAAAACTCAAAACAATTGTTTGATCCCATATGTAATCGTATAAACATTTTCCTTTCCTTTCGTGGAAAAACCACTTTTATTTATATTTTTCTACAAATATTTTACTTTTAATTATAATTAATAAGTTAGAAGTAATATAAATAAATTCAAAAATTTCAAATCCATTTCTCATTTTACATCATATACCTATCCAAATTTTTTTTCATATACGTAAGAATTGTTGTTTTTGAATTAGTTACGAATATTTTACGACGCAGTGTTCCTCGCAGTAATTGCATTTGCGAAGTGTATATTTGGATAACGACTTCTGTAGTTATGTCGTATTTTATATTAATTTAACTTAGCATCCTTTATTAATATAGTTTTTATCGAATAAAATTAAATCTATTAATATGATACAAATTCACTTTTCGTATATTAAGGTTTGCGACTTTACTAAGGTTTTTAAATCCGCGTTTGTTGATTTTATACAATATTATACGTATTATACAGTAATTTAAGTATATTACCATTTTTTACGTAAAAAATGTATAAAACAGTTTTTTACATACAATTGCACAACAGTGGTCTTCATCCATGTTAATGATGAGTTCTCACCAATCCCGTTATATTTTCCTTAAAGGCCATTTCAATGTCCATAATGATTTTTAGAACTTTGTCGTAGCTGGCAAATATTATTTTTTATTTAAAAAGTTATTCTAACTAAATTAGACTGTTAAAATATTTATTTTTGAAATTGGTAGTGTCGATTGTCACATAAGCCACAAAAACAATACCATTAGGTAAAAACTGCCACCGCTCTATGCCTATAGATTTTCAGGATTTCCAATTTGGTTAGATGATTATAATGTGTGGCGTCATTCCCATTAATCATTTATTTTCGATTTCGACGTTATGTGATTGTATTTGAAATTTGCATTGCACTACTCAAATTGGTTTCTCTCTATTGATTGGATACCTGCAACAACATGAAAGAATCACAGTTGCGCTGGATT
This sequence comes from Nephrotoma flavescens, assembly GCA_932526605.1. Lineage (NCBI taxonomy): Eukaryota > Metazoa > Arthropoda > Insecta > Diptera > Tipulidae > Nephrotoma > Nephrotoma flavescens. Next base: position 312,729,258 of record OW052220.1, read on the forward strand.
AAATTTAATCGAGCGGTTGTTTCTAAGAGTGCAGCATGACACATTTGTATGTTTCTAATAACGACCTGACCAGCCTATGTGCGATCGATGCCTTCGACATGTGTACAGTACAACCAAAAGCGATCCCATTTTCGTTCGTGGAATAAAATTAAATTATTTTATTAATCCAGGATCAATAATATCGGTTGACATCTTACGAGAACAAAAAGAAAAAAAATTGGTATCTAACATACTTTCTTGAGCTTCAAGCTAAATCCAATATAGGGTTTAAAGAAACATTCGTGTGCAATGTGTCTGTGCGTGAAGAACATTTCCGAAACGAATACTTCAGTGCTAATTTTAACGTCAGTTTTTTGTACAACATACATAGTTCGGGTTGCTAAGTTAATGTTTAGATAAATGAGTTTTTTAATAGATGTTAGTGAGTTTGGTTGTGTTTCGAATGAAATTGAGCAAAAATCCAAAAACAAAATAAGCGGCGATTTACAATTGTCCGAGAGATTCATCATTCAATATTCAGTTGATCTTCGGTCATATTTGAGCATTTTATCATAGACCGCATTAACAACCCATTTTTAATCGTGTATTCGAATTAATAAAAAAATTAATTCCACACATACCGAAATATATTCATAAATATGCTTCACAGCCCTATAAAAATTAAGTTCAAATGTTTTATATGTGAGGAAAGAATAAACCTCTCTCTATCTTGAAATTCTTCCATTAACATGCAAACAATAATTTTCGATAATGGGTGCTTCTAGTCCAACCAACAGTTATGTTGTCAACTGATGGGTAAAATAACAGCCAACGTGATGAAAATTTTGAACTCTGAAATTTTCAATCACGATGCCAACACTGTTGTGGGCTAAAACCAACCACTGTCTACCATATTGTCGACGCCGCGTTTTTTGAAACACCCATTCGTGTGGCACCATATCTTTTTGCTACTCCTTTGCTTAAGAAATGGATGTTGAACTTGGGAAACGAAAGTGGATACAGTATTAGATTCAAAGGTGTATGCATATAACAGACGGTATAACAGTTTCCCGGGTTCCTTAATTTGACTCAAAGAAGATTACATCGGCGATTGTGTAGTAACTATATTACAGAGGATCGTTTAAAACACCTATGATTAGGATAGTTAAGCGAGCTACCGGAACTATTTATCGATATGCAAATCGCACGAGCTGCTTATTATGGCGTAAGCAAATATATCGATTGATACGCGAGAAATAATTACTGAGCCAAATTCATCAAATACTCAACTTATCTTAAACCAAACCCATGATTTAGGAAGCATTGGTTAATCAAAGTGCTGCGGTCGAGACAATAGATACCTAACAAACGATTTAGGTTCTGGAACATAATTCAATTCCGTAAATTCAAAGAATAATCTTGGACAATGCCCCTACTTTAAAATTATGGAGTCTGGCCAGCGAAAACTATACTTCTTTTGATGCTAGATATAATTTGAACTACCTATAATACGTAGCACCACTTGGAAGTCGTGGTACGTATTATAGGTACCGAAATAATTGGAAAATTAGGTGGATAAGAAAATGCTGAATATTCTAGGCAGATGTAAATAAAACAGGATTTCTGTTTTTAGAGGTGACATTGACAATTTCATAATAAATTGTTTTAAAAGTTTGGTTCAGTTCGAATATTTTTTTCGATATTACCATGTTTTTGAAAAGAAAAATTGTGACAATTCCAAAGTGGTAAAATATTAAATTTTCTCTGATGGAAGAAAAAAATTACCCATTAGTTGTAGGACTATCTATATTCCAAAATATTTGAAAAGCTTATAACTTTTGCGCGATCAAATCAATTTGTTGTTTGACCTTGACTAAAGTGAGAATAGCTTGGAATATAAATGATCCTAATCTAGACGTATGATACAACCATAATGACATTCTTGATAACCATATTAGGTTTCGAGACCAAATTTCATAGAAAATCGTAAATTCTTATATCCCATCCTAATAAATGTTGTACCTTTAACTATCTATTATAAATATAAATTGGAATTAGTTCACAAATTCAATATTTCGCCTAAGTGACATTCTTGTTTTACATTCAAACCAATCCATACAAATATTCGTTTGTTCGTTTAGAATTAAGTTAGGTCTAACTTCAAACGCATATTACCTCCACTATATTCGAAACCAATTATTATTTTAATTCGTTATGCAGTTCAATCGAAGTCTTAGAGACATTGAATTTGGCTAATTTTATATTGCTATTATTTTTTACTTTTTGACCAAAAAATCTCATGATTAAAGAAAACGGAAATTGCAAATTGTTGTTTCACAAAAAAATATAATTGAGTACCATTTAAAAGATGGTATCGATCTATATTTGTAAAATTATATGAGCACCCCTGTGTACAACACACATTGTGAAAATAAAACAAAATTGTAGAGATCTAAAATTAGTTTAATTTTAAAACTGTGCTCAAACACCATAAAATGATAAATGCTATAAAGTAAAAATAAATTTTTTAATGTGAATTAGTCCGTAGAATAATTGCAATTTAAAAATGGGTAATGTACTACAAGATATATAACTTGGGAAAAAGATTTGATACAGTTCAACGTATCGAATCAAATTTGAATAATATCCTGAACCACCTTACACCCTATACGAGTGCTTCACTAAAAAAATAATATATTTCTTGTTGTTGGATTTCTAAGCAACACCCGCAGTTAATTACTCAAATACAATAAGTACCATAATATTTAACACATAAACGCGACAAGTAAGTACGTAACAAATGTCTCAAATAATCTTTAAATAGCCGAAACTACCATAAACGATTCATTTTGATATTTTGTACAAAGGAACGTGAACGCAAAGTAAAATAAGAAAACAACCGAAATTAATTAAATTAAAAATATCATATCTATATACACATCGAATGTAGGCGGTCCATGCTACGTATACATAAATAATGAATGTGTTTTCTAATATTCCAACCGGTTTCGATACAGCACGCGCCTAACATTGACTTCAAACTATTGCAGATGACGTATACACTATACTTAGCAGCAAGAAATAGAATTTCCAAAGAAATTACTTGTGATATTTATACACGAATTCTACGGAAATGGAACAGAACAGAACATAATTATTTTGACATCCGTCCGGAGTAAACAAATACCAAAAAAAAAAAAAAATTTTGCTTTCACATTTTTGCCGTGTACAATTTATTATCAAATCACACAGAACCGTATAATAATTTGTATTGACATATTGTTATCATCGCACACGAGAACCGGCACCACTAAAAACACTTGGGAATCATCACACGATGACATCAAACTATTATTTGTATTTATAATACGCGAGTATGTATATTCAAATATACATAAAACAAAACTGAAATAGTTTTGTTAATTTGTTGATTTGGCTGATAAGAAAATTAATGAAAATGACTCGTGCATAATATATGTATTTACTTGTATGTACATACCAATAATGTATACGTACCCGTATGTATCAAGGTGTACATATTGTTGTGAGAAAAATTAATTGTTTAACAATTATTAATTATATTAGTTTTTATACGAAAGGCAGGATTTTGAACATAAAAAAAATTCACTTTTTTTTTATCTTTTGGGAATTAATTATGTGTCAACAAAGTGTCATATTGGGGATTTGTAGGTTGAAATGAAATATACATATTTTATGTCGTTTTACAAGTGATAACGATAAATATGTGTATATGGTACTGTGGCATTATAGTAGTTTATTAATATATGTTCGGACAGTTCGTAGATATATGGCTTACTCCAATTTGGGGATCAAACTGTGATTCAACTTATTGAATTGTTAGTTAGATAATTATGTAAACTTTGATTCTATATATCAAAGAATATGATTATTATATTTATGCGTATTTATATTTTATGTTGTTTAAGCTTTTGGACCATACAAGTGGTGCAGTGATTAAAGCTTCGGCACTTGGACCGGGAGGTACTGGGTTCGAATCCTATCAGAGGCTAGATGCAAATCGAATTTTCATCATCGATTACAATCGGTGATGTTAATAAACACAACTAAGACCCTCTGATGGAGTGCAGAATTTAGCGCCGACTCTGGGTCTGCTTCGTGGTCTTCTTTTGTATTCTCATCGTATGAATTATTTTACATTCGAATACAGCAATCTCTTTCTGCTAACGATCCACAACCAAAAGTGACCACTGGTTACCAAATGTGACCACTGGTGCCTTATATAATTTAACTTTTGTTTGCCTCGAAATGTTGCGGGACTTGAAGATTTTAATATTTGCATAAAATCTTCCATATGCAGCTAAGATTCTTAATGTAATATCTACATAAACTGAATTTTGCGAATTTTTTGAGTTTCCCGAAATAAATTTTCATCGTATTTGCTTTCTTGCGGTAACCATCGCTGGTGTGCCGTATTGTCCACTCCGTGTAGATAATTAATGTACTATACGCAGAAAATTAAAATAATTGTGTCGACAATAGGTGTTTTCGGAAATATCCCATGGTAACCTTTGAGTAACTTGCTGACAAAAAATCACTAAATCTATTTCTGAACATGTTCTGAACATGCATGTACACTAACTTTAATATCTGTCTTTCTGTCGATTTGTATTAAATTACTAGTGTCAGAAAAATTAAAGTGCAAACTTTGAACGTATAAACTATGAACCCCTTAAGGACCATATCTCGGGACATACTTTATAATCTTATAACATATTTATATATTTTAATAATAGTACCAGGGGATTGAGGTTGCTCGGTGAAAAGAAATCGATAATGCCGCTGCAACCGCCGCCGCTGTCACTATCAATGATATACAAAAAAGTTTATTTCTTTTATATATTTGTTTGTTTTATTGCGATCGCGTATTGATCACGAATTCCCCAATTGACAGAATCAACTTTTGGAAAACGTGGACTTGGGAATAATGTGTAGGGAGTAGCTGCTACAAAAAAAATCATTCCATATTCCCGGAGAATTACCAGAATAGTGCCACAGGTGTTCATAGAAAGTGAAGTGCCCCTCGCAACGTGAAGTGTTGTTTTTTATCATATTCTGGTCGTTTTTCACGCAAAGCTTGATTCGAATTGATCATTTTTGACGCTACCAACCGTTCAGTATTTACGATTTCATCAGGTTTTATCAGCTCAAAATAAATCACATTAATCTAATCCCACCAAATATCGAGCATTCTTTTCCGTACGAAGCAATTTCGCCTTACAGTCGATGTGGATGGTTGTCCTGGTGCAACCAGAGACATTTTGTGCTTTGGATTCTCAAAATAGATCCATTTTCATCGCCAGTCACAATTCGATAGAGGAATGACTTTCTTTGATGCGAGCAACATTTCGCAGTAGTTTTTCTATTTTGCTGTTGCGTTTCATTCAGTTTATGCGGAACCGTTTTTCACAGCTTTTTGATCTTTTCCATGGCTTAAAACACTTGAAAACGGCATGTCGTGACACATCCAATTGATCCGCGAGTTGGTTTTGCATTTGAGCATCACCCTCATCCAACAATTTACTGTCTTCAAAGTTTTTTGGTAGTCTTACACGTTCTTCGTCTCTAACGTGAAAATCGCCAGATTAAATTTATTAAACCACTCATAGTATTATGATTTACCAAAAGCTTTATCATCGTGTGCTTTGACAAGCATTCGATGTGGTTCTGCAGCAGTTTTCGTTACTGACAAAAAATCGTAATATTATGTTGCCCAAAACTCGACATTTTTAACACGTAAAAAACATGCGTTATTGTATGAAACCCGTATGGTTATGAATTGGATGTTGTTGACAGATGTCAAAAGAAAACAATGGCGCAGATTACATGGGTTGTCGAAAGGTGTTGCCATTTATTGGTAATATCGTTAAATCGTTAAACGATTAAAATGGGGTCTATGCTATATAATATACCAACAAGTTTTCAGACCCCTTCACTTAAATACCCGTATACTATTGTGTATTCACCTTGAGATGCTTAAATGGTAAGGAGGTCCAATACCTGCCGCGTGTGCGTGACAGATATGTCGTTCTACAAATTTGTCTTAGAAAGTTATTAAAAATAAAATAAATCCGCTTTGGATTTGAAAATGTACAAGTTGTTAGCTGCCTACCAGGAACGGTTATTTTAATTGAATTAAGTACTTCCGGTGCATCGACTAGCCCAGTAGCAGATTACCCGTTTGATAAACCTGTTCGCTCTACCTATGTATGGCTCAATGAGCTTATAAAGCGAAAGTGCCGCTTGGTCTTTAGTTTCAAGTGCTATCTGAAGAAGTTCACCATTTATCTGAAATGGACGAGATTTGCACTTTTTAATGTTGAACTTCAGAGAACTAAAGTCACACATCGCTAGATTGTCTTTGTTAAATAAAATCTAATATTACATTAATAAATGCCAAAATAAGACCGAAGACGGAAATTCAATTTTTATTTAAATTTGAAATGACCTAGCGTTAACTGGATGTTTCAAGGAATATTTTTTTCTTTATTTCAAATTTAGAAGCATATAGCGTCTACTAGGCCGCTTCTTCCAGGATAGTTCGTTTCAATGTTAGAGGTGGTCGACCGACTTTACTTTCAAGAGAATTTTTTGTTATTCCATTCCGACTTTTTCAGTGTATAGCCAATCCACCTGCACTTGCGCTTTCGTATCTCGATGACAATGACAGCTTGACTCTTTTGCCTATAAAGAGTTCAATATTTGTTTTTTTGTGAAACAAGAAGCACGAGATAGGTCAGATGTGCCCCACAGTTTGTGTAACATGTTGAGTGTTGTTCTGTCTTTTATAATCCTTTCTTTAAATCTTCATCTGATCCACCTCTTTGCACTAGAGTACAACCAAGATATACAAATTCATTGACCTTCTATTTCTTCTTGGTTGATATAAATCGGTGTGGATATTAGATTTGAATTATTTAAATCAGTAAGTTTCTCCGTTAATCCCCACGGGATGCCGTTGGAAAATGCACTATCTAATTTTCTGTCGAGTCCTTGCACGATATTTTTTTGCAATGGGGCGTTTGGTGACTGGATTTACTAGAGGGATATCAAAGCTTTACATCTTTTACCCTTTCCATAAAAATATTGAATACTCTAATGCGATACTCTTTTGAGCGTGTTGTAGAGCGTCTACAGCACTATATATCGCTGCAGACTACCACAGCCGTTGTTGTCTGGGGAGCGATAAAGTGTCTTTCATGTTGTCACACTTTCTCTTTCTGCACCATGTATGTTTTTTAAACGAATATTGACTTCGGATTCCTCATTCTCACGAATAAATATACCTGCAAAAGTTGTGGTTGTATGTATGTTGACCGAAGGAAACGAAGAACCGTACTTGCTATACACAGATGCCTTATGCTACGACTCGTCCTGGTCGTAAGAAAAAAGTTCTCTTAGAAGTTCAGCTGGATTGTCTAACATAAAATTCAGCGGTTTCTGCTAAATTCAGCGGTTGCTCGATGTGTGCCGTGATTAGGAATGTTCTATGGAGTCTCAGCAGATCGCTGAGCTGCTAAATATTATTGGTAAACATCCAAATATCCAAACAAACTTTCGCGCTAGTGAAATGTAATGAATGCAAAAATCACTCTTCAAGAGTATTAAATAATTCAAGGTAAATTAAAGTAATCGTCGGAAACTCAATAAATATTAATTTCATTTGCGTATGAAACGTTTTTCCGATGAAAATTAATTACAGAGTTATTTTGTACTCGTTTATGGATTTCATTATGCCATAATTCAATAAGCGATACTAAGAATTTGTAATTACATTCTTCGTCTAGGATTTCGCCATCAATTCCATTATAAACCGCAATATTTAAAAATATATTTTTCATGTCAAACATTTAATAATTTAAAGATTTCTACCCTCTATATATAGGCCTAAATATTCTATATTCAAACCGATAGTATATTGAATTGTTTATGAAAACCATCGACAAAATATAGTGAAGCAGCAATAGCATAAAAAATTCCAAGAATTATTAGCAAATAAATTTTAATTATGTTTTGTCTTAAATATATAAAAAAACAACAAGTTAAGAACATCATGATGAACAACAACAACCACAATGAAACCGGGGAAAATGTTTGTGGAAATATTTTTTATGTCGGTTGCTTCTGGTTTACGTTTTATTTTTTTGCCCGAAATTCTACGAATTCTTTATTATTTTGGAAAAATTGAGCAAAATTAGGTTTCTCTTATACGAGTATACACAAAAATCAGTAATTTGGAAAATTTATTCGCTATATGGAGCAACATACCAAAGTTTTTCCAAAGATGAATTATCAAGTTTTCAATTTATTTATATTATTACGTTGAGTTTGTGTGTTATGGGGGGAAAGTTGAAAAATTTAGCAGGATAGAGTTTATTTGTTTTTGTGCTATATATAATTTTTCCGACTTTACCTTAAGAAAAAAAGTTTCAATTGTTTTTTTTTCTACTTTGTTCTATGCCAAAGTATTAATACAATAGTTATAGGGAAACAATAAAAAATAATAATCTTAATAGAAATAAAAAGAATTTTCAAGTTTTTGTTGCAGATTTCAAAATGTGGTGCACACAGTTTGTCTGGAAAATTTTATAAAATGTGCTTGTTGAAATAAAAAAAAAACAACAAAAAAATTAAGTTTTCACTTATCGCGAAGTCTCGATATGTACATATATACGGGGAGAGTTTGACCGAAGAAAAAGTTAAAAAAGTTTGACATTATTTTTAGTTGTGTTGACAACCATTATTCCGTATCAACAGACCATTTGTGAGATTTCTTTTGCACTCTTGGTAACATGTTGATGTAATTGAATATTTATATTTGTTTCAAGAATTCTTTGGAATTTGGTTTATCTTTGTTCAAAATGATGTCGTACTTACTGTATTCCAAAAAATATTACCAGAAGCAAAAGGGATAGCCGCAATTTTGTTCTACCTTGAAGTAATACAAATCAAAACATTTTTCCAATTTTTTTGCAGATAGAATGAATGTTTAAAAAAGTATAAGATACATACTAGAAATTATGAAGAAATGGTAATTTGGGTTTAAATTTTCGAAGAATAATAAATGTCTTAAAGGAATCTAATTCTAAATAATTTATTCAAATTTAGTAGAACGACTTTTCTTTAACAACATTTAAAAGTATTATTATACCGGGTGTTTCTTTTAAACTGAGACGATCAAATATCTCGAAAAATAGCCACTCTACGGAAAAAATGTCCATAATCAAAATTTAATCATACCGCAAGGGAAATACATTAGTGCAAAAAAATAGTCCCCCACCCCCCGCTTTGTAGGTGGGGTGGGGGTAACTTTTAAACTAAGATAGGAAGCCATTTTTTATTGCAGATACGGATTTTACGACTAAAAGTACGTATGATTTGAATGAAATATTTTGTTCGGTTCATGCTAGATGGCGTTGTAATCGACGAAATTTAATTTTTTCGATTTCTTCTTCTTAAAACAAACGCATTCGATTCTGCAATACGTTTGAAATAAAAACCATCACGTTTTCATTGGAAATACTCGAAATTCGTCATCAAAACAATATATTCAGTTTCGTAAATCACATTTAACGTTTGTGGTATTTCTTATCTTCATGTTTGTCGCAATTGCAAAATAAACGATCAAATACTTTAGAATGGATCGTTTAACTGTGCCAGAGAAAATTGAAATGATTCTGATTTATGGAGAAGCTGGCAGAAATCTTGAAAATGCTGTTGCTATTTACGCTCAACGTTTTCTGGATAGGATTCGTTCACGTGCTTTATTTGGCCGTACTATCAAACAATTTATTACTGATGGAAATGTTCAACCGAAAAAGAGGACCCGTAGAGCAACAGTCACTGGAGAAAATAATGAAATTGCTGTATTGGCAGCAGCGGCTCATAATCCTCATGCTAGTGCACGAGAAATAGTTCGCGATTCCGGATTGTCCCTCACCAGTGTTTGGAGAATTTTAAAACAGCACAAGTATCATCCATATCATGTGTCTTTACACCAAGATCTTCATGGCGCTGATTTCCAAAATCGGGTAACTTTTTGTCAATGGGCACGTGAACAAATACAACAAAATCCCAATTTTTTTCGTTGCGTAATGTTCTCTGACGAATCGTCTTTTACAAACCATGGAACGGTTAATCGACACAACATGCATTATTGGAGTGTTACAAATCCGCACTGGCTTCGTCAAGTTGAACATCAGCGTCCTTGGACTGTCAACGTGTGGTGTGGGATAATTGACAACAAACTCATAGGCCCCGACATTATTGAAGGCAACTTGAATGGTCAAATGTACCGAAACTTTTTGGAAAATGAACTGCCAATAATATTTGAAAATTTGAAGCTAGAAGTGAGACGGAGCATGTAGTTTCAACATGATGGTTGTTCTGCACACTATTCGGTGGTGGCACGTGAAATACTTGATCGTGATTTCAATGGTCGCTGGATCGGTAGAGCTGGTCCGATAAATTGGCCCGCCAGATCACCAGGTATTACTTCGCTAGATTTATTTTTGTGGGGCTATCTCAAAGACAAATTTTACAAACAAGAACCAACAACACGTGAGAACATGATTGAGCAAATCAAAAATTCGTCTGCTGAAATTCAACCAAACACACTTCTCGGTTGTGTACAATCATTGGAAATGCGTATTAATAAGTGCATTGAAGTCGCAGGCCATAATTTTGAACACTTATTTTAAGCTAAAATTATTTTATTCACCTGCCATTTACATTAATAAATTGTTTTGATGACGAATTTCGAGTATTTCCAATGAAAACGTGATGATTTTTATTTCAAACGTATTGCAGAATCGAATGCGTGTGTTCTAAGAAGAAGAAATTGAAAAAATTGAATTTCGTCGATTACAACGCCATCTAGCATGAACCGAACAAAATATTTCATTCAAATCATACGTACTTTTAGTCGTAGAATCCGTATCTGCAATAAAAAAATGGCTTTCTATCTTAGTTTAAAAGCTACCCCCACCCCACCTACAAAGCGGGGGGTGGGGTATTATTTTTTTGCACTAATGTATTTCCCCCGCGGTATGATTAAATTTTGATTATGGACATTTTTTCCGTAGAGTGGCTATTTTTCGAGATATTTGATCGTCTCAGTTTAAAAGAAACACCCGGTATAAAGAAAATGTATTTGTTAAGTTAAAAAAGTTTTAAAAATCAGAGTTTTTCGATAACAGATACAACCTCTGTTCTATTCAAAAATTAATACCTTTAATTACAGATTATAATATTGAATAATAATTTTTAAAACTAATAGAGTTAAATTGTTTTTCTCTATTCTCAAAAATCATTTTTATTTACAATTCTCGGAAAATTTATGAAATTTTAAGCAATAATGTAAAAAATAAGTGAGCAAATTTTACTTGGAAAAATGTTCTATAAATAAAAAATAATTTTTCTAGGAAAACTTATATAGATACCTTGAAAACCTACATAGGTTAAACTGACAAAGAAAACTATTTTAAACTAACAATTTTGGGCCATCATCCAGTTGGATTTTACTCGTTGATGAAAACAACCAATAATTTTACTAAAAATGATACCAATACATATTTTTATTCACTAAAATTTGCGGAAGATTCGGATGTGCAGATCATTAGAATTTCATTTCCGTTTATCGATTTTGCCCAACTCAATTAGATTTGTTGGTACCATTTCTAGTAATTTTCTGAATTATTTTGTGAATCACACGACTGAAACGGCCTCTAATGATGACAACTAATCTAAAACAATATACGTTCTCATGATGTGTTTTCGACTTTTAAAGCTATCAACTGCCCTCACGGAGGTTCGGTATCATCTTATAATATTAATGTTTTCTTGTTCCGATCTTTTAATGTTAATGTTTTCCTAACCGTAAATATTTCAATGGAAACATGGAGGAAAAAAATCGGTTACAAATGAGAGGCTGTATAACTGAAGCAGCTTACAGCGGTTGCTATATAGAATATATTCATATGGCTTCTTAGAACAGAATAAAGAAATTGATTAGCAAATTGAATCTTAGTTCGTTCTGTGCGATTGGCATGGCTGAAATACTGTGGATCCCAGAAAATTGAACAACATTCCACATGTGAACGAACTAAACTGTTACACTGTCTTATATGTAGCAACATCCTCGACCTGTTTACATGTTCTAAACAGAAGTTAATCAGCTGATTAAAAGTAAGGCTTTCATCTAGGCCAAAGTCATCAAATTCAAAAACGCGTTCAATTGTCGCGTTGTTGAACGCTGAAGAAGTTCACAGTCGTTAAAGCAATTTTTACTTGTAGCCCTTTGTGTTTCCTTTTAGAAATACCAGAAGTGGCCTAGCAATCACCAGAAATACATTCCTCTAACTGAATTTAATCTACAAGAATAAATTTGAGTGTACACCGATTTTCAGCAATTTAGACAAAATAATCTCATGAAAGATTCTATTCCTTTTTAAAATCATCGAACATCAAATCAACATGCAAACTATTTGCAATAGAATTTATCGCGAAATGAGCGAATTCATTTGTAAAATAAATCCAGGTTGTTGGGGAATTATTATGTTACCAAATGCATGGACAATCACTATACTATCGGTGTAACTGCTACAATTGATATTGGTAGTTATCAACTGCAACTGTTACCACCTTTGTAAATTTGAACAACAATTCACGATTTCCAGCGTTCAGAAAAAAACCTACTTCCAAAAATCTGCTAGCAATTTAGGTTATAATAAATATAATTGCAGGAACTAAGTCAGGACCTATGTTGCGGCCTGGCTTTAATCTAAAAATGTAATTAAATATTTCTTCTTGATGATTACTAATAGCAGGATTTCCAGCCAATACAGTCACATTGGCTGTATGTAGAAAAGTGGAAGAACAAACTATTGAAAACATTTCGGTAATATTACGAATACAATCAGATTTCATTTAGCCTAAATTCATAGTGCGAAGATAGCCGAGAGTTCCTTTTTTGGAGTTGAGAAATAACAAAAAATGTTGACCAAACAAGCAGTTATTTGAAATTGTGACGGACTTCATTAAGCAATGCATATACCAAAATATCTGCGCTTAAATGAGTCTTATATTTTTTACGAAGACCATCTATCTTATTTTTGGTACAGAAAATGTAAAAGCTCCTGCGGAAGCTGCCACTTCCGATACACAGATGTCCACCATATTTTGCATGAATCTTCCAATTTATGGAAACAACTTTAGTATGAAAATTGATTCCAAATAGTCGATTCGCCTGGACTGTAAAGTGACCGAATTTTGTTGAAATAAACTTTTTTTTGATCAAAACTCGTTATTTCTGGTAAAATTTAAAAATAATCTCGAAGAATTTTGTTTGAAAAACAAATGAAAATTTTTTTGTTTAATCGTTTTCTCGTAAATGCTAAACTTTATAAAATTGTATTGTTTATGTAAATATGTAAACTTGTATTGTGCTAAAAACGAAAAGCCCCTTTGGGAGTCGCCACTTCCGGTACACCGATTTCAGGGAAAAATCACTGGCATCTCCTAATTAGTGGAAAAGCCTTTAGTATAAAGTTTCTTTCTGAAAAGTTGATCCTTCTGGGCTGTAGGGGATCAACAACATTTAGTCTGCACGACACCACACACGCACAAGTTCAATATTTTCTGATTTGTACCGATATTATTGAGTTTTCTTTTAATTTATGAGAAGCAATCTGTCTGGGCTGTAGTGAACCAACCTACATTTAGCCTATTGGTTCACTACCATGTCATTTTGCTAATAACATGCAGCATATAATTCGAACTTTTTATCCAAAAAATATGCGGTAAACTAAAATCACAGAAAACAAGGACGATATTATACTATCATCAAAACCTTCAGCATAATTGAAGTGATCAAATTACAATGCTCCATGTAGTGGACAAAGTTGGTATTAGGAGTAATATAATGCGCCATTCCACAGCAAAATTTTGTGGAAAACATCTAATTTGAACCCAAGCGATTTCATATCCCTACCGCAACACGACCGTCACCAAAATACTAGCGATCCCTTCTATAAACTAGAAAATCGGAACTGAATAGTCCAGCATTCATTATAACCGGTGAGAAAGCAATGAAGTTGTGTTTTGGTACGTAGCCCGTTTTTATAATAAAAATAAGTTTCAGCATTTGTTCATTCCAATTTTAAAAGAGATAAAAATGAATATGCTGATATTCTGCTTTGGTACCGCAAGTAAACGACGTATTTCTTAACCGGCAGAGCTATCAAAGAAATAAGATCGTCCTCGCATGATTCAATTATGTTACTGACCCAGGCTCAGTATTTTGTGTGACAGTACTGTTGCACATAAAATTTGGATTAGCATCAAAATCAGGCCAAACTGGTTTAGTGATTATTCGACGTTCAGCACTAGAATCAGGATTTGTGTTTTTCGTTTTCACGAGAGTTTTACGGTTGTTCCACAAACCATTTCATCAATGTTCCATGGGTTAGTTTCTTTGTTCTGGACAATTTTTCTGGAATAATAAGGGTTTATATGATAGGACGACGTTCCGCATACACTTATATTATAGAATATTTAAGCACGGTGGTGGTTTTTTAGATTTGTATTGTATGAATATTATATCTGCTGTGTGATTTTAGATATTTTATTGCAATTCCATTAAAAACTATATTGTGAGACACTAATGTGTCGGTTGTTTTGTGTTATCGGTGTCTATTCGGTGATAATTCCTGCCATTGTGGTAATTTTCTCAAAGCACACAGAAAAACTGGTTTGTACAAATGAAATCGAAAATCAAAATTTTTCACTAAATGACTTAAACGAAGCGTCGTAAACAACACAGAGTTTTTTTTTTTTTGTCAACTGAAGTTGATTACCTTCCTTTTCACAGGGTTTTTAAAGAATTGCACGCCGCATATTTATTTTACTGAATAATTAGTCTATCTCACAATCACCTACTTTGTGGGGAGTGAGTAGCAAAGATAGGGAAGACGACAACAACCATACCACTACTTCGACGCAACCATTGCCCTGGATTAGTAGAAGTAAAAATTTAGGAAACTTAAGGGGATTAGTATAATTTTAGGAATATCGTAGCATAATCGAATGGAACGAACCTTCTCCCCACCTATCAGCATGCCTTACTTAGCAACAGGAACTAAACTAACTAGGGAACTATAGCTGCCACCAGCAGTTTTAATCAGGTCTTGTCGTGATGTTAAATTGCTGTAGCCTTCAAATTTAAAAATTGGACAAGTTGACTGTCATTGGAGATGCAAATTGGATACGTAACTGTCTATAATACAACTTGATATGAATGATGGTTCTTTGATACATATAATATTTTTCAATAATAATTGCTTCGACTCGCATTCTAATGTGTTTATTACAATGTACCACAGTCAAGGAACTTCTCCTTCAACTTGACCTCTCTCCTCAGTTCCGTAATGCCTCCCGATACTTTAAAGTTAAACTTGATAAATGCATTGGTGGTCCATTTTTTCCAGTCATAACGTTTGCATTTTCTGGATCGGCTCTATGCATTTTAATGTCGTCACGACCATTATGTCGCATTTAAGATGATACCCTTGGGGAATTTCTGAAAAACTAAGTTTTTTATTTGTATGGAGTGCTTGAGGTTTTCAGATAATGTTCCTCAATTTAAATCGTTGACGACAGTAAAATGATTGCACAAACACGGAGTAATTCAACAATTTACTGCAAAATATTTCCTTCAAACGAACTATTATGAGATCATACAACGTGGACTTAATTAAACGGGATTAAATTATTATGATTTTTAACTTGTTCAGCGAAAAATCTGTATTTGGTTTCAAATTATTTTCAAATTGATAATTGCCAATCCTAGAAATATTCACTGATTATACAATAAACAGGGTTCGGTTATGATGATATT
Organism: Nephrotoma flavescens; assembly: GCA_932526605.1. Lineage (NCBI taxonomy): Eukaryota > Metazoa > Arthropoda > Insecta > Diptera > Tipulidae > Nephrotoma > Nephrotoma flavescens. The sequence continues at coordinate 312,745,171 of OW052220.1, forward strand.
TACTGCGCCATAAACGAATTAAAAATTTCAATATATTGAATAAATTTTTTAATTTTACTTTACCGGTCCTAAAGATGTTCAGGGTGTCTCACCTTTATGGTCAGATGGCTCAGTCAAAACCTTATGAATATGGTGAACATGATCTAATTCAAATGATTTTTGGGAGCGCCTTGAAATCTTGCATTATACAAAATCTTGGAAGATCAAAATCTTGCATTTTTAAAAACCCCGCAAAGAAAAATCTTGCAGATACAAAATGTTGCAAGCAGAAAATTTTGCAAGTACAAAATCTTGCAAGTACAAAATTTTGCAAATACGTCTTCCAAGTAAAAAATTTTGGTGTTTTAGTATTTATCTGCGATACAATCATGCGTGTTCATAAAAATTAATGACTTCTCAACACAATAAGTCATTGTTGAGTTTAGATTAATTTATCGCCTGAGTCCCTCTTTTTTAATAATCCATTTTATTTTATTATTTTTGATGGTAATTTTTCTTTTCTTTGAAAGGCTTTTTCCATAATTCACCTTATTAATTTGAGCTTTTGCCACAATAAGTGTCTTCGCTATATTTTCAATAATTTTATGTACTCCTGCATGCCATTATCCGACTACAACTTTAAAGCATATGTGCCACGTTTCGACACTGTTTTGGGTACCTGGAAAAATTTCTAAACCCATATCGACATCTGCAATAAACCATAATTGTATCCTAGAGATATTAACAGGGTAACGTTAATACTTTTGGATAGTTCAAATTTTCTGCTACCGGTAGCTCCGAATGTTCATAAATATTCATCCAGATATATTTATGAACATTTGGAGCTATCGGCAGCAGAAAATTTGAACTATCCAAAATTATTAACGTTACCCTGTTAATATCTCTAGGATTTTAGGTACTTTTACAATAAATCGGGTTCGCTGCCAATTTGGGAGTATTAATTCCCTTAAATTTCAATTGACGAAAATACCAAAATTTATAATTGAGAATAAAATATAAAATTAATTTTTTTTTTAATTTTGAAAAGCACTGTGAAAACAATCACATGTGTTCCGCTTCCCCATTATTGATAGAAAATTTCCTCTCAACGCGCTAAAATGTCTTGTCGATGTAACTGTAAGCATTCAAATCTTTTATTTTCTATTATTTTTTTTATTAGCTTTTTCTAAGATCCGAATTTAAATTAGTCCAAAAATATTTTAATTTTACAATAAGACAAATCCGATTGATTTTTTTTAAATTTAAAAGTGTTAATTTTTGGTATGAATTTCCCAATCATTAGTTAATGTTGTACATACTTTCTAGAGTCATCCATATCGCTCAAAATATGAACGACGGTATCAGACTCCGTTGAAATAACATTTGGTGTTCGAAAAAGAAATGCCTTCACGCTCTTATCGAAAAAAAACTATTTTTAAAGCTTCATCCCCGGGGAATAAAAATTAAGAATCTCGTCTCGACTCAACCAAAAATTCACCCTAAACCGCTTCTAGACCCAAAACATATTTTAAAATCAATAAATTTCCAATTAACAAATTGGGAACGGCTCTACCAATTGCCGTTAAATATTTAAATAACTACCATTATGTAAATATTTCGGTAGTCAGACTGGTCAAAACTAGCACAAAATGACAAATATTTGAAACGATAATCGAAAAATTGTTTACGAGCCCAAAAGTCTTTTGTTATTCACATGAACAATATTTTGTGCGTGATTCAACACAAATTTATAAAGTGGCGTGTTTGCTTATTATAACGTTATATAGTAAACAAATGTGATGAGACCATTTCAAATTAATAAAAATAAAATCTAATTGGTGGTTAGAATGGCCATGAAATATTTAGTTAAGGAAAACACTTTAAAATTTCAGCAGAATTCGATCGAAAAATTTGTAACTGCGCGGAGTACATTGGATGGTATATAGACGATACATGTGCTGCTGCGGGGGTGAACGACCTCTCTTCTGCTATTCATATATTCACAGTATCACAATTCAAAAATTAATTTCAATCTGTTTGCCTATGATTGATTTTCTGTATATACATACGAACACAGCATGAAGAGACTGACATAAAATAAAATAATTTATTTAGAACATTTGGGATCCACATTCTATAATCAAAATGCTCAGACGCAAATCAATGGGTTTCCTATTTCATCATATCTCAACACAATATTTAATTGCTTAATATAAAATTTATGATTAAAGAAGTTTTGAAAATATGTTGTCTAGGACCCAAATATATAATCAAAACTTTTTTTTTTCGTTCGTTCGTTCTGTAATTGATATCTGAGCGAAATGATTAATTACAGTTTCTATTTGTTTTGTTTTTTTTTTTAATAATCTTCTAAACATCGCAAAACAGTATCATGTCCCAGTATCCATCTTACAATTTAGAAGTCATTATATTATAATTAATATATTGAAATATTTCATTTACATGTGTTTGCAATTGTGCGCTCATTGATAAGTGATATTCCGTAAATAAACTTTTTCGCGTATAAGATTTCGCCAGACTGAAAGAATATATGTTGGGAGTATCAAATTATGTCTACAATTCTACATTAAAATTAAAAATTTATCGTCTTGCATATTTTGTCTAATAAATCAATAAATTTTTTCATTATTACATCGTGGGAAATTATGTGCTTTTTATTATAAATTAACGAGCTTTTACAGGTTTATTTTTACTATTATATTGTGTCGTGTGTTAATACTAAAGTTGAAAAACTTTGGTACGGTTTTATCAGAAATGAATAAACCCGTGGATTTTGATGATGAACTTTGGTGGTATTTTTATTACAGTATCCTCGTTGGTAGTAAACGTTTATTTGATGTTATAATATTTTTAACGATATTATAGGGATTTTCGTATTTTTGGTTGTGATGAAAATATAAAGAGCTTTAAACTAATCTTTCCATTGTTGTGTAATGAAATATTATTTAGAAAACGTATGAGCTAAAGGACAAATTGAAAATTTTTGGATTCGGTATATGGAAGTGATAATGATATCGTTGTTACATAAACCAATACATACTTATGGGATATCGCCAAGTTTTTATAAGGCATTTTAAAAGGATTAAAGCGTCAGAAAAAGGGCTTAGAGAAATGCATATTGAATGTCAAAGAATAATGTAAACAATTTGCAAAACAAATATTTATCTAGAATTATTTTTCAAATAAATTTTTCAGTATGTCTCTATTGTTTTGATTCAACCCGGTTCTGTCAAAAAACAACTCTCTTTTTTTTTATTCAACCTGAGTTCAACTACTCTTCACTGATATTTCACCATAAAATGAATATCAGTGTACGAAGAGTCCATATCCGCCCAACGCGGATCCTTTGCTAAGTGCACAATGACCGACGTAAGCCTACTTGCAAACCGAGTGTAATGTCAATATTTTCAACATGAAAATAACTTCTAAATTAACTATTCTAATTGTTCTCAATATAGCACGATGCATATATGCGTAATATGCTAAAACAGCAACAATACTACAAAAAACAGTTTTTCAGAAGACGGAGGTATTTGAATCAGTGTTTTTTTTCATACTATCAAAGTATTGACCCGTAAATTTTTATCAAATGAAAATTAATGTTGTTTCTCATTCAATCTCAAATATCCACATCTCTAAAGCTATCAAAGCCCATCTAGCAGAACGTTTTTGGGCTCCATCTCTTTCAACTGAAACGATTAGTTATGCTACGATTTAAAAACAAATTGAAATTTAAAAGCTAATTTTCTCGAAAGTAGACAGTTAAAGTTTGTTTTGGGTCCGTTCGTTTTAGAAGAATTAAATCAGAATCTAAATCGAAGATCGAACCATAAAACCGAAATTCGAACGCAAAACCAGATCTTTTAACAGACAAAACATTTTAGGCTCATTATGTGGAACCTAAAATTTTTAAGTAGTAAATTTGATTAGGCCATAATGAAGCTAACATTTTTGTATGCCAAAAGATCTTGCTTTGCGTTCTAATTTCAGTTTTGGTCTAATTTTCGTTTTGAACGAGTACAACCAAAAAGAACGAGTGAAGCCTAAAATTTTTAGTAGAAGATTTGATCAGCCCATATCGAGTATTAAATTATTTGTATATGGTAATAATTTTTGGCTCATTATGGACTTACCAAATGCCACAAACCTAAATTAAAAATAAGGTTAAACTGGAAGTTAGGACACAAAACAGGATCTAGTAACAAACAACAAAAAAATGTAGGCTCATTAAAAAGAGCCTACATTTTTCGTGGATCGTTTGATTAGGTCATATTGAACCTTAAGTTATTTCTATGTCAATAGATAGTGTTTTGCGTTCTAATTTCCGTGTTGGTCCAATGTTCGATTTGGGCCCTGTTATAGCTTTAAATTACATAGAATAAAGCTTGGCCAAGGATGAGTAGAGCCTACAATTTTATAATCGAGCGTTTTACTAGGCCTTAGTTAGCCTTAAATTATTTGCCGATTTATCTTGTTTAGCGTTCTAATTTCGGTTTGGATCCGGTTTTTGGTAACGGTTCATACCGTTTGGAACGGTCCAAATTACGGTCCGGTTACAAACTTAATGTGGGATTTAATGAGCCTAAAATTTTCCGTATGTTAACATTTCCTAAATGTTTTTAAAACATTTTATATGATGCGGGTTCTGCCAACTTTTTCTAAAGATGGGGTGGGTTTTTGAACATAAAATCTTCAAGATTATGACGAATATTCTAATTAAAGCCCTTCAAGGGCTCTGATTTGTTTAAAAAGTGCTGCGACATCAAAAACAAGCTTGGATGATCATATTCAGTAATTTTGCTCAAGCTACGGTGTAAATTACCCAAACGAGTGTTATATTCAAAAATTAATGTGATCCCACTGCAGGACTGTATTTCAATTTAGCTAAAATTAGAATTTTTAAAAATTGGTTTGTATGGCATTTGAAGTGCAAAATTTTTTATTATAATTTTTGCCTGGTGGATAAACATACATACTTCATGTTTAAGGTAAACTTTAATGGAGCCAACCAATCAAATAAATTCGGTTTAGTTTTCTGGTAACATGCAATAAGAAACCTCAACCACAGCGTTTCTCGAGCTCTAGGCTCTAGTAATGACAAGACATAGTTTGTTGTTAGGATCATTGATCAGCATAGATTGCTGCAAAAATAAAACTTCAACAACAGGGTATCATGACATTTTTGTGAAAGCTTGACACCATGAAATTATACTTGAGCCATGTTCAAATAAATATTTAAAAATAAATGGCTGGTCATGACATTCTCGAAGTTTTTGCAGATTTGTGTGATCTACGCAAACTTAAAGTTTGTGGCCTCTCTAGAGCCCAGACGGAGCGCCTTAACATGGCCACCGGAAGTGGCATTTTCTATTCGGGCTTTTTCGATTTTTTTGCAAATATTTAAAAAATGATATCATTTTTCGGAAAAGCGACTAAGAACTAATAGATTCTTCATTAAATTTGCAACAATATTGCTCCAGATCGGTTTTCCAAAACTCAAACGGAAATGGCAATTTTTTCAATTTTTTACAAAAAACTATTTCTCAATAAAAATTCGGCTTCGGTACAGCGCAGACGGATTGATTGATCGGGATAAAACTGCCTACTTAAACATTTTGCATAAATTGGAAGGTGTCAATAATTTTTAATTGAAACCGCTTCACCGGAATTGGCAGCTTCCATAGAAGCTCTTCGTTTTTTGTAATTATTCTGAAAAGTAGATCATTTACAAGAAAAATAGTTACGACTCAAAGATTCTAAATTTATCCCGAATCTAGCTGAATTACCTTGTCGTTGCACTGGAGAAATTTGAATTATTTTGAACTTTGCAGAAAATCATAATATGGCCATATGTGACAGGAATTTATTAGGTTGTCATTACAGGCGAGCACGGGCATATTAAAGAACGTTCAGAAATAAGATTATTTGACATCCTATTTCTGCGAATAGGTTCATTTCTTTTGTCACTTCTTACCCATTTTCAAATAATAATACTCTCTTCTCAAAGAAGTCGTTCAGTTTCGATTTTAGTGTAAATATTAACAATGAATCGAAGGACAGGTTTACGGCACTTCAGGATGGGATTTAATTGTTGGGCTCTATTCATAATGCGATAAGCGAAGATATTCACGCAAAAAACTCTCTTCCTCATTGCCGTAACTATTATAAATAAAATCCTTAGCAACGTATTGATTGTTGGAGCGTTTAAGCGTCTTTCAGGTTCATCAAATGGTTTTTTCTTCTGCTCGATACTGTGATCATCTGATGGTATTTGCTCCAATGCATTTTTAAATAAATTATACCCGTATGAATGCGTTCATGAAAAAAAATCTGTAAACATGATATTATTTCACGTTTTGTGGGACTAAAATTGCACAATGTGGATTAGTCTCCACCTCGTCGTTGCACATAAGAAAATTTGTATAAACTAGGGTCTTTACCAGGGAGAGGAGTGATCCTATCTTTATGGTAAAGTTGTCCTTGTTCTGTAAAAGCGTGGTGATAAAACCTGCATTTTTAACATTTTGTGTTGCTTCGTAATCGTACTATTAAAAATTTTGTAGAAATTGTCGCAATAACTCAGTACGTTCTGGAGATGTACGCTTGAAGATGTTCAGGTGGATTACTCAGAAGTGACAATCAGAGAGTTACCTCTGACTTTAGTGTCGCCTGGAGGTTTTATTTTTTCGTCTAATATATTATTGAATTTTAATTAAATTAAATTTAATTAATTTTGTAGTTTACTCATTCAATTTAAAATCACTGAAGAAAATCGAGGTTTTGCCGTAATTGACCAAATTCGAAGCAACAAAATTCATTGCGGTGCAGAATCTGGAAGGAAGATTACTAAGGGACGAGTGATCTATGAAGATGGTCAAACTTCAAAAATTTTGCAAAAAAAGGAGGATTTTGGTTATATTTAAACTGCATATCCCATTACAAATGAAATTTTATGCTCAAAATGCAGCGTGCGAACTTTTACATGTGATTTCTGTGTGGAATTTGTGATTTTTTTCATTGGTAGGACAAATGTGGTATCAAATCCATATGACAAATCTTGTTGATTAAATTTTTCGGCAATCCTACCTAAAAACGTTGTCAGTACATCAGGCTTACAAGTTTGTAATATTCAAACAATCGCGGTCGATAACTTGTTAAGACAGATTTTATGTAACTTTTGATTTGCAACGACCCTGATGCTGAACACGAATGTTGGATAAGCATCTCATTTCCGGAGTGCATACAGCTTTTAGGACTTTAAACAATTAGAGCATCAATTAACGAGTGTTTTTTAAGCCTGATAAAACTTGAAATTGTAAAAAAATAAAACAAAAAATTAAATTTTCGAAAAAAATTCTCTGGCAGATCTCAGTATACTCTAGCATATTGTCATTTTGCCGCGTATGGAGTGAAACCAATCTAAAAGAGACCCTACAGACTATTTCTTCAAAAAAGGGGCTGGGGATCACGTTACGGTTAATGGAGATCGCTACCGCCAATGACCAATGATTATTTGTTTGAGAATATGGATAACATTGATCCGGACGAAATGTGGTTTCAACAGGATGGCGCTACGTGCCATACTGCGACCGCAACCATCGACTTATTAAAACCAACATTTGGTAATATATTGATTTCGAGAAATGAACGTGTTAATTGGCTAGGTCGTGCAATTTGACACCTCTCGATTATTTTCTGTGGGGCTACGTGAAGTTTTCAGGCCGAACAACCTGAACATTATTCGTGACATACGGCCAGCAGTGCCCGTTTCATCAAGAACAGCCGCGGTGCCTATATGCCCGAAATCATTGATGTTTCGAATAAAAAAAAAAATTTGATTATTATTAAATTTTTTGTGTTATTTTTTACAATTTCAAGTTGTATCGGGCTTAAAAAACACCCGTTAAAAATTTTGCAGAAAATATGTTACATCAATTAACAGTTAAGTTTGCCATGCTCAAACTGCTAGAAAACGCTCGTTAGTAATATAAATGTTCATCTGTTCGAGACCGTTAAAACCGTATATGCCACAAGTAGCATGCAATTGCAACTACCGGTTCTATTTGAAAATGCCTTGTCAGTACTTTTGCTAGGCCATGTATTTACATTAATTTCCAAATTTCAACAATTTGTTCAAAACATTTAATCAGTTCATGAACAAAGTGTAGAATCTCGATTTGATAATTCACTTAACATCACTTGTTAGTAAATCAAGTAACAAGAGTCTGCCAAAATGCCAACATAATGCAAAATGAAATATTAAATTTTCAACATAATCCATCCAGATAAAATTAATACGAGTATAATATTTTGATTTTGATATTATCTTTAATTATACCTGAAAATCGATATTTAACTAAATGAAAATAATTGGTAACAATGCACATATCGCTTAACATTATAATCACACATCTGTTGAAAGTCACATGAAGTAAAATATCATAAATATATACCAAATACTAAAAGCTTTATAATTATTCATTATCTTTATAATTAAGTAAAGTTAATTCAATATCCAATATATATATATATACATGTAGGATCATGAATTTATATCAATTTAATCGGTCCCTTAAAAGCTTCGGTTTTTTCATATCAACAATACAATTAATATTAATTTATTATTGAAACCTCATTTTTCTATTTTAATTAAAAATCGTTTAATTTAACATCACTTTATAAACTTTTGGGCAATGTATATATGTTTGAGTAGGGGTGTTACCTATACAATCCGAATCATTAATAATTTTATTAAGTTAATTTGAAGCTTTTCAGTATACGAGGAAAGGATACAATTATGAAATTTTATTATCAAATAAAAAATTCTTGATTAAAGCTATGCATAAGTGTCACCAAAAACAATTTATATTATATTAGGGAGCGCCCCAAAATCTCATAAATCATAATCCCGTTTTATTTTAATCTCGTATTTCAAAACTCCGTATTTTATCGTTCATATTTCAAAATCAATCCTGTATTTTAAAATCTGTAAAATATTTTTCGAAGTCTATAGTTTAAATATGTATTAAGACATTAAAGGTGGAATAATTCACCAATGTCAGCAGCGGATTTTCTTAATTAAAAAAATATTTTTTACTAGGTTGTTCTGAGACGCTTCGAGACCGGTTAATCTTGACTGTCTTATTAATGAAATTTTTCTGCTTACCTTATTTTTTAGAATTTTAACTTGTGATATCAATTTAAAAACACGTTGTGTCAAATTCAGATATTGTAAGATATTAATGAGAATTTTCTACTTCGAAAATAACACATATTCTTTCGATATTACGATCGCATTGTTGTTGTTTTTGTGTATTTCGTTGACGAAAATTGGAAAAAAAATCACACGGACGAATTTTTGTTATTTCTTTTGGAAAAAATCGTAATTTTTGAGCAATATGATTGGTTGTAAAAATTGTCAGAACGAATGAACGAACGCAACCATAGGGGCGGCATAAGGTATTGAAAAGTGAATGAAATGTCGATTCAAACTCAGGCATCTATCGAAGTTTGAGTTGTTTTATGGATTTTTTCTCTCAGTGTGGAAATGAATTGAATTCAGCTGTAATTCAAAATAATTCAATGAATTTTATTCGAGTGGAATTAAATCAATACAATGCATTGTGATAAACTGATAAATAATATTTTTCGGTTTTTTGTCCGGCCCGTAAATGAACAACGATGATGGTTTACCAACTCCTGAACACAAGACATACAACTGACCACGAGAAAAACACTTCTTCGGTTTTTTTCCGGATGTTTCCGACTTCCGAGATTTTCCAATTTTTCTCTTGTAAAATACCATCTGGATCGGATATGTGCGACATCTCGTACAAAAACATCATTTTTCGATTTTCCGAATTTTCCGATTGTGCCGGTGGATTTTCCAATTTTCTTTTGTAAAAACCATCTCCTATTAATTGGAAACACAGCAAAAAAAGATTGGGCCAAATCGGTTCAGCCGTTCTCAAATGATGCGCTAGTAAAAAATTTAATTTACTTCGCTTTTTTTCGGAAGCTTCCAAGTTTTCCATTCAGATTTGCCAATTTCTCTCTTCTAAAAGACCATCTGGATCGGATACGTGCGCAACTCCGCGAAAAACATCATTTTTTAATTTTCCTAATTTTCCAACTTTTCCGGTGAATTTTCAACATTTTCTCTCGTAAGAACCATCTCCTGGGAATTAGGAACACATCAAAAAAGGTTGAGCCAAATCAGTTTATCCGTTCTCAACTGATGCGCTAGTAAGAGAATTCAATTTTCTTCTAGTTTTCAAGAAGCTTTCGAGTTTTCACTCAAATTTTCCAATTTTTCTCTTCTAAAAGACCATATGGATCGGCGGATACGTGCCAAATCTCGTACAAAAACATCATTTTTCGATTTTTCAAATTTTCCGACTTTTACGGTAGATTTTCCCAAAAAAAAATTCCGTAAGGACCATCTCCTGGCAAATGCGAATACAACAAAAAAAGATTAAACCAAATCGGTTCCGCCATTCTTAACTGATGCGCTAGAAAAAAAAAATTATTTTCTTCGGATTTTCCCGGAAGCTTCCGAGTTTTCCAATTTTTTTTCTTCTAAAAGACCATGTGGATCGGTTACGTGCGAAATCTCGTACAAAAACAACATTTTTCGATTTTCCGAATTTTCCGATTTTTCCGGTGGATTTTCCCAAAACCTTCTTTCGTAATAATCATCTCATAGTAAATGCAAATACAGCAAACAAGATCGAGCCAAATCGGTTAAGCTGATTGAAGATTTTCCAATTTTTCTCATCTAAAAGACCAACTGAATCGGATACGAGCGAAAAACCCGTACAAAAACATCATATTTCGATTTTCAGAATATTCCGCCTTTTCTAGTGGATTTTCCCAAAATTTTCTTTCTTACAAACCTTGTCCTGATAATTACGAACACAACAAACAAAAAAAAATCAGCCAAATCGGTTCAACCGTTCTTTAGTGATGATCAGTCATACTTGCGCCAACTGATTTTTATTTATAGATTGATAGAAAAAAAAAATGTTTGGTCACCCTGTGCGTTCTCGAGTCAGTCAGTGACATAGACGTTAATAATATATATTGGAGTAACTGATTAAATGATTAATTATATGTAAATATTTTTCTGTTTGAGAGGTATCCTTGGGATATTTGAATAATATCGGCAGTTTTGCACTGGGCACTTTCAAGCCAACCAACAGCTTATAACATGTTGACTAAAATCAAAAGCCAACGTAATGAAAATTTTGATCTCTATGAAATTATCAAATCAAATTCATGCTATAACTGTTGGTTGACCTGTCTTGGGTAATTTCCTTGTAATGTAATGAAATGTAATAAAATTTGGTCTGTTATGACCGACTGACTGACTAACTGATATTCATTTTTGAATTGAGATTTTTGTAAAGTTCTCATACTTCAGAAAACAAATTTATAAAAAAATCGGTTTTTTGTTAAGACGTTCTATTTAATTATTTTTTTATGAAAGTTCTGGATGGCCATAGCCAGCAGCCGCCCTGCTGAATATAACTCGAAGTTTTCATAACCAATTTGGATAAAGGTAGTTAGTTTCTTGAATATGATTACCATAGGTCATTCTAAATAGAACTTTCTAATTGGAACTCGGCCTCATTTCAAGCAATTTGGTTAAAATTTTGATGAATTAAAATTTTGCTGTTTGCTGAATATATCCACCACAGTTTTGTCTTTGGTGGCCATATATTCTATTTTGAAGGAAGAGTGTTGCATTATTATAAGATTCTAACTTGATTATTTAAGGTAAATTATGAAATATGGCCGATTAGGGTAATGTTAAAATAAAATTTATATGGAGCATTTAATTATCTTAAAATTAGCCTTTAATGTTTCAATTGTTTTTAAATAATTTTTTGATAAAGGTCCTGCTAATTTTTTGAACAGCTTTCAGAACCCATCGTTTTATTTGGAAGGGATGGAACCCAAAAGTTTCTTATATAGCTTTTATATAGCCTATTATTAGCATATAATTATCAAAAAAACCTTGTAATGTTCTGCGAGTAGCTTTAGGGACCTTAAAATATCGAGTTGTATCATATGAGACTAATTTTATTATCAGTAAAAGGGCATAACTCAGAATTTTGAGTTTAAAAAGTTTTAATGGCAATTTGTCTTTCAACCGTCTATACAAAAACAATTAAGCTTTCTATTTGTTGCAATTTATGCTATTGTACTCCATTAAATCGTCTCCTTTTTTTAAATGTCAAAGAAAATATGTCGGAAGATTATGTTCAAATAGGATTTTTTTTTAGATGCATCTGTAATGGTGTGCTTAAATGATTTAAGATTACACATTAAAAACGTACAATTTAATTTAAACTAGACATAAATGCACATGATGTTCAGAAGCACATGAGCTTACATATACTAATCCTCAGCATAACATTATAATAACCTTTTGGGGGGGCCCATCAAGCGATGGCTCTTTATGGACCTAAATTTAATATTTTAAAGAAAAACTCTTTGGTTTTCGTCGAAGGACGTAAAAAGCGAACCGCCAAAGAGTTGGGAGTGCTTCGATTTCAGAACATATTGCACCGCTTAGATCATAAAAAAATCGAACACTGGGAATCCAATCAAAAATTCTTAAAAATTTGAAACCTGAGAGAGAATTTCGGAACAGTGTAGAATTTCATTAAGTGTAATACAAAAATTCTTAAAAATTTAAAATTATATAACCGCGGTCCCTACGGATCGCATAGACGTGGTATAAGTTGTTTAAAATTAGTATTTGATGTAAGAAACCAAACCTAACTAGCCATGTCCCACGAAAGTTTCTAAAATTTTTGGTATTTGAGAGAGAATATTATTGAGATAAATAAAAAAATTCAGTAACATTTAGAATTGTTTTATTTTTGTTGTTGTATAACTCAATGATATTCGAGGCATCTAGGAAATTTCTAAGAATGTGGTTAGGTAAGGTTGACTTTTTGTTTTTACACATAATTTCAAATGTTTAAGGAGTTTTTTTTATTACACTCAATGATACTCACTCTCAAATAACATAAATCTCGAAAATTTAGGAACATTTTCTTAAATGAGATTGGAAATACTAATTCAGAACCACTTCCATCACCTCTATGCGAGCAGTAGGGGCCGAGTTAAATAATTACAAACGTTTAGGAATTTTTGTATTACACTCAATGATATTCTCTTTCGGATAACAAAAATCGCGAGACTTTGATCACCTCTGTGCGATCAGTAGGGGCTAGAGATTAGTTCCAAGAATTATTTTCCTTGATCTTTCTCAATTTTTCTCGATTTGAGAATCCTAGTCGAATTAAATTCTTCCAATAATTTTTTTTTTAATTTCTCGAGAATCTGATAGTTATGGAATTTTTAGCTCAAAAATTTCCAAAACATTCAAATCAAAGCAACATCTTTTTTTTATTCTGCTATGCATAAACCAATTTGTTAACAAATCTCACCGCTAGTTATTTTCAATGAATCGATTTTCGTGTCGTAAAGCACCGTGCATATTTTTAATAGTTTTATCATACTAAGTTATCATATTGACGATTAGAGCTGATTTTGGATAATTTTCTTGCTGACAATATGTTCTTAAAATTTCTCAGCTATTCCATTTTTAACGGTTTTATAAACCCTGGCGTACAATTCTAGTAAGCGTTACAGTTTTATTTTATTCCGATGGAGTGGATAACATACTATCCAAATTTCCAATGATCAATTTTATTATCAACAATAATTAATTTGGTGTGCGGCCGATAAAAAGCCAATTTACAATTTTACTTTTAGATTAGTGTTTATAATTTTGATATGGTGTACTTCTAACGTCACGGATTAAAATATATTGACACATGCTTGTGTTTTTCACAACTAACTACTGTAATGTAATTGCTAAAATTTAGTAAAGGAGTCACGTTATTTTTATTCCGAAATAATAAAATTATTTTCTCTCGAGAAATCCCGAGAATTTCCGAGAGGGCCAAAAATAATTCTCGGTTTATCGAGAACGAAATAAAATTGAGAAATGCATATCTCTATATAGTAGGGGCAGAGTTACATAATGTAAAAAAAAAATTGTAATACACTCAATGATATTTTCTCTCGAATAACAAAAATTTCAGAGATTTCCGAAGATTTGATTTGGTAAAATTTGCTTCTTATATGAAATTCTAATTCAGAACCGCACGTCGATCACCCCTGTTCAATTTTTAGTGTGTTTTGATTTTAAAAAAAATATTTTACAAAATTCACTTATATCTTTCCCCCGAAAATAAAATGTTTTCTATATAGTGGTGAAACATTTATATATATGTATTTCAAATTAAGTACTTGGATGTAGTATCTTAGAATTTTTTTAGACAATGCTAATGATCCAGCGATTTTATTTAAATTTGTGAGGTACCAATTTCCGGTCGTCTGGCGTTTGCATTGACAAGAAGTCAGGTTGTGATATTAACCTGACTTCTTGCACGAGCAACTACATAATATACTGTCTGATTCTGAGCAATTCGTCCAATTGGTTTAAAAATTCAAGTGCAAAACTCTTTAAGACAAGGAGAAGTCTCTAATGGAAGTATAGCCACAGATATTGTAGTTTTTAAATAAATATTATAAAAATACTTTAATTATTTTAATAGACGTATTTTTGATATATGCACGATTTTTTATTAATTAAAACAAAAAATATTTGCAGGACAACTGAATGACGCTCAAACGTTATTTTCAATTGAAGCCTGAACTATTTTGTTTACGAATATTGTTTTTGTTAATCACCAATAATGTATGAGTGAATAAACAAATTAAAACTCCGAAGAAAGTACAAATGAATTAGGCGAGTATGGTAAGTTTCATATACCATAGACTTCGGCCTTAGTAAGTCCAATATTTTTTTTACTAATTCCCAAGTTTTTAAGATAATAATTAAACGTAGATCATTATCCTTTAGTTTCAATGTTTTAACTTCTTAAGAAGCAGCATCAATATTTTCCTATATAGTTTTGTTCTCATAGTCACAAACGTGAAGCCATAGGACCCTAGTATTTATGTATTATTTATACATTGTGATTAATTTTACTAATCCGTAAGGGTTGTTCCCTAATATATAAAGAAAATCTTATCTAATTACTTAAAAAATTTGTACAATAATTCCACTAAGATGATCTCGTCTATTTCAATTTACATGTCTATGTTTTATCATATGGTTTTATCTAACGTATAAAAGTAGGGTGAAAATGTATATGATAAATCACAAATTTCAAGTTGTTTGACAGACAGAGAATGATGTTCTTTAAACACCTATACCATATATATAAATTAACGACCTTATGATACAACGGAGATACAGTCATCCGTGTTTTATTCGCATCAGCACTTTATATTCTTAGTACATTTTTTGTTTACTTTTGAAACTGAATGAAACAATAAAATTGGGAAACACACAGTAAAATGTCTAGACTTGGTGTTGTTTTGTATAAAATGAAAAACGTATGTATAGAAACTTAAACAAATAACTGTTTATACGATTTTAAGACAAATCTGCTTCGCATTATATTCATCCATCCATCTGAAAAATACATTTTCACCTTGCAGCATTTAAAAAATAATATTAATTACATTTTTCATAATTGAATGTGGAAAACCTGTAAATTGTGTAACGTATATAGAGAACCTATATGAGAGTGTACGTATGTATATCTAGCTAGATTCGAGTACATTTTCTAAAATGAAAAACTTTAAATAAATTATGTACATGATTTCTCCATTTTTATTTTGTTTTGTAAAGAAAATTCTATTAAGAAAATTAATTTTCTTGTTCTTTTTATGAACTTATGTATATGTGTGAGTGTGTGTGTTGGTGTTGTGTTACAAAAAATTCAATACACAAGATATTCACTTTACCGTATACATATACAACACAAATACATAACATACTTATTCTCCATTTAGGAAAACAGAAAATGAACATGAAATTTTCCTTTATTTGGAATCCTAATTTCATTATTCGTCAGTTTTGACACGAAAACTGTAACAAAAATAAAATAAAAAAAATTTCATTGCGGTGTGATTTTTTTTTATTAATTCGTCAGAAAGGTGGTAACATGAAAATTGTGTTAAAAAATGTAGGTTAATTTTCCAAAATGAGGCAGGAAGAAGGATGAATGGAAAATTTTCCATCTTAAATCGACGTTACCAAATTGATGGAATGTGTATATGTAAGCGAAAAATGCTTACGTAAACTTAACAAACAAACAAAAAAAAAACGTAATTTGGTACGAGATGGAAAAAATTGAAGGGAGTGGCATATTTAAAATTAAATTGTGGTACTTAGGTAAGGTGCAAATAATTTTACCTTATAGATTTAGTCGACCACTACCAAAATTATTTATTGTAACTTTAATTTAATTTCTGACGTGGGAGATTTGTTTAATATTTTCAGTGTTTATTGCCTAACATTACGTCGCTCAACTCGCCGTTGGTACATAGTTTGTTACAACCTCAAACAAAACTATTTTAAACTAGATTCATCTTTCTTGAGTTTCACAAATAAAATTAAATTCGATTAGTGTGATTTTGCTCGTCGTGGTTACGTTCAAAACATCGGAATTGACAGGGTGACAACGTGTCTGCATAATTATGAAAATAGGCAAAAACAAATTTTTAACAGATTTGTTAAGTGTGTAAACAGAAGTCTTTACAATTTAGCTGGTCGTAACACTAACCAAAGAGGTTCATACAAAAGGTGTTCGCTGGTTGACGCAAAGTGTGTGGATTTCTGTGGTATTATCGAGTTTTTTATGTCACAAAAATGCTTATCAAGGGTTTCAGGAAAACTCGTTTAGGTGGTCCTGCAATGGGACCTGGATTTTTCATTTCCAGTGGGACCTGGAATTAATGAGGTGAATGATATAGTTGTTGTCACATTATCTCTCTATGCCACGCGTTACACACGGGAGCCAGATTCTTTTTTCTTATTTTCTTGTTCCCAGTGCAATCGACTTTGATGAAAATTGTTGAGATGATTTTTCCAGTAAAAGGAATCGGTTGCAGTAGGCCATGATTAAAAAAAAAATCATTGAGAAGGTCATTGGTGGAGGGAGATTTTTAATTGCCAGGACTCTATTGTGATTGATCCAGATTTCGGGAAAATATAGTCATGATTTTTATAAAATTAGGTGAGGCAGGGGTTTCGAGTGCTATGAGTCGATTACCCTTTTTATTTAGTTATATGATTAGATCGTTTTTGATAAAAAATAGCATGATAAGAAGTTTTTGATGCCACGTTTTTGATAAAAATTAGTGAAGGCGATCTAAGAAGAATTTAGTTAAAATTTAGCGATGGGTTTTGATTATAATGAAACGATAACTAGCTGTTCTGGGTTCCATTCTTTAATATATTTTCGATCCGCAAGGTTAAAAATAAGTAAAACGCAAAATCTTCAAGCTCCAGGAGTCATTTTCGACGGGTGTTAATTTCGGGAAAACCAGTTAAGGAGCGAGGGCCATTTTCGTTAATTTTTTCGGCTGGCACGATTTTTATTAAAAATGCTAATTTTTTAGTACCGGAAACTGATTGCGATAGATAGATCCGATGGAGGGCAGATTTTGATAAGAATTAGGGAATTTTCCACTTTAAATACCGGAAACCGATCTTGGTGTGTACTAATTTCAACAAAAATTCATTAGTTGGTCATCTGGTCGTGTATGGCAAACGTTTTTAATTTTTTTTGGTTCAAACGATTTTGGTAACAATTATAGTGATAAGGGTTTTCCAATACCAGGAATGAATAGCGATGAGTCCTAATTTCCAGAAAATCTGTTTAGGACATCTTCCGGTAGAGCCTGGATTCCATTTTGTTGATACAATTTTTGACTCGAACTATTTTCATAAAAATTGATGAGGGATGAGTTGCTGGCTTTGGCTGATTTTTAACATTTTATTTGGCCTGAAGATTAAAAAAAAAATTGTGAGAAATCGTTAGAAAACGATAACAGTAACTTCTAATTTCCAGAAAATTCAAATAGGAGTTCTCTGAAGCGAGGTGGTCTTGTTGTGTCATGTTGTGTGATGTTGCTCTTGCGTCTTCTTGTCCCATGTTGCGAAGTTGATTTTCAAAAACCAAGACCAATTTAAATTTGTTGAGATTTCGAAAAAAATCGTTCAGAGGGTCATCCGGGTAAGTTTTCGATTACCTCTAGTCAATAGTGAGGGGTACTGTTTTTGGAAAAAACCGTTCGTTTGTAGGGTTGCCCGATCGGACTCGCGTCCCTTTCTTCAATTTTCTTCGACAATGAAAATTTACGTTTTACGAAATGTACTGTGATTTCAGGAAAATTGATTAAGAGCGTATGTGGTATAGGTATTCTTTATACAAATTTTTTTGAATGGAGATTTTAAATGCCAAGAATCGATTTCAATGGGTTCTAGTTTCCAGAAAATTTATTATTGGTGCACCCGGTAAGGTCGGCACTTTTTTTTAATGTTCTTCGGCTTAATCAATTTTCTAAAAATGTCATTGATAACTGTTTTCCAATACCAGGGATGGATTGCGATAAGTCTAACTTTTGAAAAAATCCATTTAGAAGGCTCTCCGGTGGGACCCGGGCCACATTACTTTGAAAAAAATTTTGAATCCGATGATTTCGGTAAAATTTAGTGGGGCGTTCAAAAAGCGTTCAATCAACTAAAAGTCGGCGTAAGTCGTATAGAGGAAGACCTAAACTATACGCTAGCGCCACGGCATCGAATAAGATCTCGTATATTAGGATGTCGGAGCTGGAGGAAGCATGCGATGAACCGAGTTGGTTGGCGGATCACCGTATAGGCGGCAAAATCTCTTAATGGTATGTGAAAGCTGGGAAGAGTGAGAGTTGCAACATTTTGTACTTGTTGTGGAATGATATATTATATTGACCCATGTTGCGTATTGTTGACGAATGTTGTGTGTCCACTCAGTTGCGTCATGTTGCGGGCCAAAGGGACCATTGCCAGATGTTGCAATTGGTTCAGTCGCATGTATGTACATGATGTTACGAGATGTTGCATCATGTGATATTGCACAATGCAACATGTATATTTTGCATTAATTTGGTGTTTGTCGTTATGTTCTATCATATTACGGAATGTTGCGCCATATCGCACCATTCTGTGATTTCGTTAATCGCTTCCTTTTCAAAATATTGGTTGGTAATAGTAACAAAATTAATTGTATCATTCTGTACCTCATTTTTGTTTTGACCATGTTTTTCCCCATTTTGTTATGCCTCTTTATATTTTTCCGGCCATTGAGCCATCCATCCATTGAGAACCGGCTGGTTTTTATTATTTGATAAAAAATGAAGAAGGTTTTAAAATGTCATGAATTTCTTGCGATTGGTTCCGACTTCAAAAAATTCGATTAAGGTCCTAAGGTTTTGCTCGTCCTAACTACAATATATACTATCATTTTTTCCTCAGCTCGGATTTACCTTTTTCTTCAGTTTTATAATCTTTATGATGGACATTGCTGATATCATTTTTAGATAGGAATAGATAACAGTGAGAGTGTAGCTCGGGAAAATTTGTTTATAGGGTTCTCTGGTCGCCAAAGTACATTTTTAAATTTTAGGTGTCGAATGGCTTGGTGAAAATTTAAGAAGGGGAATGAGTTCCATGAGGCCTTTGGTTCCGGGTATGGTTTTGAAAATCGCATCCTTTCGAATAAGTAGTTTAATATTTTCACCGTTTTACTCTAGAATGAGCTATATATTTTTTAGTAGTAGGTCAATCGACCATATTTTATTTTATGAGTGAAATTTTTTAGAAGAATTCGAAAGATGGGTTTTTGAGTGCTAAGAATCAGTTGTGATGGGCTTTTAATTCGGAAAAATATGTTTGTCGGTTTCTCAGATGTAGTCCGGGTCTCTATTTAAAAAACAGGGGCTCGAACGATTTTAAATTAAAAATTGAGAGCGGGGATTTTGGATTCTCATGAAAAGACTGCAACAGATAGTGATTTCAGGAAAATAATTTTGAGCTTCTCAGGTTTAACCGTTATATTGCCTCCTGTTCAACAATAGTACTAAGTCTTTTCTCAATCGAAGGGGATGGAACTCAGATTATATGATGTAAATGAGAATCTCATAGAAGAATTTCTTAACCGAGTGTATGTTAGGATTCCCAATTAAAGAAAAATTTTGCTTGATCAAATAGTTTAGAACTCGGTTGGTTCTATGCAAATTTTCTAACTAATTGGAGCAAAACCATGAGTTCTCTAAATTGAATAGAACTAAGCCGTTGCGTTACGAGCCGTTGCGTTAAAAGATGGTCCGTGAAAATAAAATTTAATTGTTTGGCATACAAATTTATCATATTTATTTATGTTCAGAATTAAAGAAGCAACTAGTGTTTATTTCGATTTTGTATAATACAATTTCCAAATATTAATACACAAAAAACTTAACGGCATATATTCATGAGCCTTTAAGTTTACTCTTTACCGGAAAAAGAGCTAAATTTAAAAAAAAAAATCGGCTACAAATATAAATTCGTCTTGACCATCATAATTGACGTGCAGTTGACGAAAGCGTTAATCGAAATCGGGTAGTCCAGTTTCTCTTTCTCCCGAAAGTAGTAATTTTTTTTAAATAATTTTCAATCGTTACCCGATGGGGGTCTAATCTTTAGTCTATTTTCCGAAAAAAAAAACCTTTTCTGCGAAGGCCGATAAGTATATTCTATAAGTGCCATTATTTCTATAAAGCACTAGGCTGTTTGAAAGGGCGAATAAAACTAAAATATTTTACCTTTTATTAGGCGGTTCATTACAGGCTACTGCGGTTTATAGTTATGGAACTAAGCAATTTTTAAAAAACTGGTTTATAACGAGTGGCGTATCAAAAAAAAAAAAAATCTTTGCAACCTACAAACATATTTTACGATGCGATAATTTAATTTTGAAATACGCACGTACAGTTTAAGCTATCATCATTAATGTATACAAAATTCAAAACTGTCCATCATTCATTCATTCAATCAACAGCCAAATGCCATATAATTATTTATATATTGATAGTATACATGAGTTGTAGACTTAACAATAACAACACACAACAATTCCCAATGGAGACCACCCTAGAGGCAGTTAGCTTTCCAAGTTCTCCCCCATTGTAAATATTCACAACAAAATATACAAGTAAAATGTAAAAGCTTTAAATTATTTTCACGGTCATATACAAAACGTGTATACGTAAAATATTTT
Organism: Nephrotoma flavescens; assembly: GCA_932526605.1. Lineage (NCBI taxonomy): Eukaryota > Metazoa > Arthropoda > Insecta > Diptera > Tipulidae > Nephrotoma > Nephrotoma flavescens. Next base: position 312,766,410 of record OW052220.1, read on the forward strand.
AATAAAATTTTTATCAATTCCCGATCGATTACTTGGAAAAGCTTCTTTTATAAACTACGATAGTGGTATTTAGTTTACATTTATGTAGAGTGTGTGTTATTGTGATAATGAAGTTCCACGTTAGTAGTTTTTATCGATTTCGGTTTTCGTTTTGTGTGTACGGCCAATGTGTTGAACTGATTTATTTGTCAAAAATACATAAAAGCTCCGAAAATATATTTGTTATATTGAAATTGTATTACAGTCGTTAATTTACATAAAATATACATTTATTTTGATTTATGTATTTGATAAAAAAATTTGATATGTGTATGGCTCATTATAACAACAAAATCAAACGAAATGAATACATTTTGGTATTTATTTCGATACATTATTTGATTTGCGTAAAATTAACATTTTTGGCTTGGAACAAACAATTTTGTGCCTATTAAAAATTGTACATTAAGCTCCTCTGTGTATATGGTCGGGATTTAATTTTTGTAATTAACTGAAAATTTTCAGTGCTCTGTTGTTGCTGAACTCAATGGACCAAATGCCATTGTAAATAGAAAGCATTGAAGCTTACGTACTGTACTCGTAGATATTTAAAGGCCAGTATCGGAAAAAAATATTGATTTTGTTTTACGCCGCTTAAACAAATCGTAAATGTTTTAATTATCGTTAAATATTGGAATACTATTTTTGATTATAATTATATCCCAATTAGACAGGTAATAATAACAGAAAGCTACATAAAATTTCAAAAATAATTTTATTTATTTTTGGTTCCAGTGGAACAAATGTTGTTTTTTGATACATGATAAGTATTTAAGCTATTTGTATACTACGTACAGGTATTCGATAGGATCGGCAACATGAAATTTTAAGTGTTCAGTTTTCATATATTTTTATATCTCATTAATTTTGTATAAAACATTTCCATTACGCTTTCGTTAAAAATAAGCATTTTAAAACAATTCTACTTTAATGTTGGTCCATATACGTCTAAGGATTACCACATTAAAAATATTTGTTCTTTGAAAATCTAATTAACTCTTGTCATAAAAACCATTTCATTTGCAGTTCAACATTTATTACATTGTAATGATTTGTAGTCATTTCTTGTCCGGAAACTACATCTTCAAGCAAAATATGTCATAAGAAAGTTAGGGTAAAGTACAGTCATGGGCAAACGTATACGTTTGCTCATGACTTTTGCTCCTTACTCTCTTTCGACATATATTGCTTTGAAGATGTAATGTAATCATTTAGCATAATTGATGTTGTAAGTCACGAACAGGAAATGCATCTTAAACTTTCCTTGCCTCTACTGCTATCTGTAAATATATTTGGAACTTTTACGTTCCATGCAAAATGTTTGCAAAACGTACGACAGGATTTATTAAAATCAAAATTTGGATTCTACTTCACATTCAAATTCAAATTAGTAGCAGTGTATTATTTCATCGGGGCACAAGTAATTGGAGTTTCATTTGTTTATATCGCAACATAATTTTCTTCTAGAGGTTTGTCCTTTATTTTACTTGGCATAGCGTTTTAGTCTTGCTTAATTGTCCTGGCTTGTCAATATGCCTAAAAATAGTGAAATTTCGTTAGAGCTACCCCAAAAAATAATTTCTAAACCTGAATTGTGCTGGTATTGCAAGAAATAAGTTAAACAGTTAAAATTGGAAAAAAGTGCTATTTATTACAACAAAACAAGTATGTATATAAAAGAAAATATAAAACTGTTATAAACGAAGCGAGATGTGGACGGAGAAGAATAACAAATGAAGCAGTTCAAGTCTAAGGAAAAATTTTAATCTTGTTTTGGCTCATCTTGATTCATTTAAAACTTTACCTGATTTAATTTTATTAAGTGAAATTTGGATTAATGATGATGGAATTGTATTCGGGATCAGTTAAATGAGTACCACCTTGCTGGTTACAACAGTAGTTATCGTGCTGGTGGTGTTTTGGTATTTTATAAAAGTAACGTAAATTGTTTTGTTGAACCTATAAATTTTGTTTCAGCGGATGTTGTGATCATATATGATTACTGATCACAACTTGATGCATGTTGTGATCGAGATTAATCAGGTGAAAAGTCAAAAGTCATTCTATCTTAATTCTTGGTAACAAATCCCGTACAAGATAATTTTTCTAATCTGTGGGCAGCTGTTGATGTATTTTTAAAGCTTTGGAATGAAATTTTTTCAGCTAGCTTAGATTCACAAAAGTCACGTAGTAATTCTCCTGCTAAACCATGGATTGGCGAGACATATTCTAAACAATCAACGTTTCCAGCAATATGTTACAGCCTATTGTCATAAAGTTTGAAAGAAAACTATTGCTTCTCGTGTTGTTAATTATAAAAATCGATTTGATAACTCTTCCAGTGACTCCAAACTTATGTGGTGTACTATCAATGACATATTAAGTAATAATTCGTCAAATATTGAGATCATCAATTCTATTAACACATCTAATAATGACCTTTCAACTGATGCCTCTGATATTGCAAATCTGAAATTATTTTGGAAGTATTGCTTCAAATTTGAGGTCTAGTCTTCCGTTTAATAATAATAGCTCTATGGAGCTTGACCGTAATTACGTTGAGCAACCTTTTTTTCCATTCATTTGACGATTCTGAAGTTTCTAAAGCAATTGATTCTTTAAAATCGAGCAATTCCTACGATATATTCGGTTGCAGCAATTAATTAAATAAAAGTTCCGTTAGTCTTAAATGTCCTCCCTTATGTCATATTTTTAATTGTTGTTTTGGAACCAGTAATGTTCCTGAAATTTTTAAGTCAACAATTGTACCACCTCTTCATAAAAATGGTTCCAGATGCGACTTAAATAATTACTGGCATATTGCCCTACAACCAGTTTTTTTTAAAATAATGAAGTTGTTATGAGCACGGTTTTAGCAATGGGTTTTCCACAGAGTCTGATGTAATTTAATTTTTAAATGGCGTGCATGCGTCGTTAAATAATTTTAACTCTTGCGCTCTTAAAAATTCTAAAAATTCATTACAACATCTATATGTTTAACAGGATTAACGTTTATTTTATTTGCGAAGTGGACATCGATTGTTGAGATCAAATGTGCGATACAATATTAGGAATAATGATCAGTTCTTATTTGTTGTTCCACGTTTTTTATTTTCATTTTGTATATTAATATTATATGTGACAAAAAATCGTATTAAATATAAATGATAGGCCTGCGTGCTTTAATAAGCAAAAAAAAAGAAACTAGATCCCAGTTTGGTTAGAAAGTTTATTAAATATTCAAGACACATTTTCCAATATTTCAAAATAACCAAAAAATATTATAGGTAGGCAATCAGTAGACGAACTAAATCTCCAAAAAACTAAAGGAAGTTGGTATTCAGCGATAAATATAACTAGAACCGTGTTAATATTACTGACATCAATAAGAAAAAGCGAATGAAGTTTGATTTGTCAGCAAGTGAACAAACCCTGAGATTAATGGAGATATATTTAGTGGACTGATGAAAGTTCGTTTATGATCAATAGAGATTATCATAAATCGTCCATATATATTCCTGAAAAAATTAATAAAGAGGCATAATGGCGTGGAGTGCTTATAGTTTTCGGTTGAATTTCTTTCAATGGTGTTTGAAATTAGGTTCTTTTTTCCGATAAGGTTGATAAAAATGTATTCAGGGAGACCGGTTACTGCAACAAAACAACAATTCACATCACAATAACATGCCAAGAATTTTAAACAGGTTATGGCTTCATTGATTTAGTCCTCCGCAAAGTCCAGATTTGAATGTAATTGAAAATGTTTGGGCAGCACTCAAGCGGAAAGTTACATACGTAATCAAAAAAATGAAAGAAATAGCCGAAATGAAATCCGCGAGGTTTGAGTCAATTTAACTCTCAAATATTTAAAAAAAATTAAGAATTCAATGCCAAATAGTCTTCAGGTTGTAACTCGATATTAAAAATTTAACAGAATCTAAACTATATTATGCGTAATAATTCAAAAATTGTATATGTCAAATGCTCAGTTAAATTAAAAAAAACAATGAAGTTTTTTATAGCATTTTGTTTTTGTTGTTTTATTTATTTATGGGTTGGAGTTTGGTTATATGAAAATATTGCAGCTACTCCGTCGCATTAGAACAACCGGATGAAGAAACGTCAAAGATGAAGTCATCATGGCGAAATATCTACCCAGATGTGCTAAGAAAATAGTAGCTCCAACCACGAGCTCATTAAAGATAAATAAAACAAACATGCTGACTTAGCAATCAAATTCTCTATCTTGTTGCAATTATACAAAATTAATCGGTGTATTAGTGATCAGTTAGCACGTGGTAGATCACAAACTATTCATGGTTGTAACCCTTGCTCACAAAATAGACCATCTCGCATAAATTTCGCTATTTCAAAAGGTTAAGAACAGCTGGTAGGTATGCTATTTCTTCAGATGATTTAAGGGCGAAGCCAGAAATTGTAAACTTACCTGCTCCAAATCAAATTTCCGATTTCACATTTTTGATCCTAGAAAAACCAATATTTAGTTCCGACTCTATGTGGGCTCTCTCTCCAAGCTCTTTGCTGCTAATCGATCAATAATTTTGACAGATGCACGTTACCCATCATTTGTGATCCAAGTAATAACATTTAACCAAACACTCAAGTATGTTAGTCGAAATTTTCAAATTTTGTCCGTGCGATATATTCAATCGAGTTTTCCCGAGCTCCCCACATGAAAATTAACCTGCAATTTTTTCCAGGTGAGAACATCAGTAAGATCTTTCATTTGAATCTATTTCCAACCATGACACTTTAAACGGTCAATTTTTAGAAATTTTCAAATTTTGTGTGTGCGGTATATTTATATACAAGTTTCCGTGTTGGAAAATGATTTTTTTAAAACAATTAATATGCTATTAAAAATATAGTTTAATGTTTTGTTTTTAACCATTTCAGTTGATTTTTTTTTGTAGAAAACAAATATTTTTGGTAAAAAAGTACTTTCGGCTGAAAAATATCGGCTGAGAAATGTCGGCTGAGATATGTCGGCTGATATACAGGGTTATCCAATTCGAGGTTGATAAAGTAGAAATCTGTATACCGACATCTGTCAAAGATAAACGTCAAGTACGCTGTCATTTATTTTGTTGACATTCTGCCATTTAAGAATATGGAGCATTTAACAATCGCAAATTGGGTGTTGGAAAAACAGGCCGTCGATGCTGATTTTTCGAACAAAAGTTTTCTTCAGTGATGAAGCTCATTTTTCGCTTGGTGGATACGTTAATAAGCAAAACTGTAGAATTTGGGGCTCAGAAAATCCACAATTGATTGTAGAGAAGCCATTACACCCGGAAAAAGTCACTGTTTGGTGCGCATTGTGGTCTGGTGGTGTGATTGGGCCGTATTTTTTTGAGAACAACCATGGACGAACCGTTACCGTCAATTCTGAGCGCTATGGCCGCATGTTAACCGATTATTTTTTTACGAAAATCGAAGATTATGATCTTGACGATATGTGGTTCCAGCAGGATGGAGCAACCAGTCACGTAACACGAGCAAATCGAGATCTTTTGCAAGAGAAATTTCCTGGACGTTTGATTTCGCGATTGGCTGATGTCAATTGGCCTCCAAGATCCTGTGATTTAACGCCTTTGGATTTCTTTTTGTGGGGCTACGCGAAAGATCGTGTTTACGCAAACAATCCTCAAACTCTTGACGAATTGAAAACTAATATTCGTAAGGCAATGGCCGAGATACCGCCCGAAATGTGCCGAAAAGTCTTTGAAAATTACCTCAAAAGAATCAAGGCCTGTAAGAAGTCCCGTGGAGGACATTTGAATGATATCTTGTTTAACTAAAAATGGCAAGGATCAATCTGTAAAATGAAATAAAAATTACAATACATTCCGAATATTTTGTGTGTTTTTTTTTAAGTTTACTTTATCAACTTTGAATTGGATAACCCTTTATGTCGGCTGATATATGTTGGCTGATATATGTCGGCTGAAAAATGTCGGCTGATAACTTTCGGCTGAATATTAATATTTGACATTTCATAAATTCTGTTAAAGTTAGCCGAAAGATAATGCAGATAGTGTCTTGAATACAGCAAAAATCAGTTATGAACTCGAATTTAGGAGAATTTAGGATCGGGTTACATCATTCGGGTGAAGGAAAAATTATTTCAGTTTACAGGAATTTAAAAATCGATAGGGGCGAGAGTATAAAGAGAGTTTTAAAATAGTCAAGACACTATCTGCATTATCTTTCGGCTGAAAACTATCGGCTAACTTTAATAGGGTTATTTCATATTATATTTCCGGCTGAGATAGCAAAGACACTATCTGCATTATCGATTTTTTTTTACTTTCAGCTGGAAACTATCGGCTTACTTTAATAGTATATTTCTATCGCACTTTCATGTCGAATGCTGCATTCGAGCCACCATTATGTGTCAACAAGACAAGCTATGCAGACGTTCTTCCGTCAGTACTGCTAGGTCTTCGCACAACATATCGTGAAGATTTAAAAGCCGCGTAACTCGTTTTCGTTCAGATTCGAATTCATACAACATTGTACCCAAACCTCTTAAAAATACTTCGAGTACGGGCAACCACCTCAACCATCTAAATATCGGCACGACAAAATATTGAGTTATTCAGTTAAAAGATTACTGCTAACCGTACGAAGGCCGATTTTTAATCTTTAATTGAACCGTAAACTTTGCACATTAGAAATCCATGGCACACAACGAACTAATGGAGGCGATCACCAAAATTCAACGAGCACACAATGTATCGAAGAGTCAGATTTAATTTATATGTTCAAAATCAATAAACTGAATTTGTATACTGTGGCGGATAGTAAGAATTTCTCTGTTCTGAAATAGAAGCCATTTGGAATATATTCCATTAACTTTGCAAAAGTCGTAATGTATGATTTTTCATTGATTGAGATAACAACAATAGATTTTCGTTGTATCTTATACGCCATTGACTTTACATTGTACAAACAATTTTTGGACTACTTCCTATACGGTGTCGGTCGCAATTTTTTTTTCACCTCGCAGCATTCCAAGATAGGTGTGGCTAATTTGGTGATCATGAATTTATATTGATAAATTGAATCTTGGTTGCTACGAAGAAGAAACATGACTAAAAAACATTTCATAAACGCAGTTTTAGAATATAGTCATGCAACGCGATTAGGTAGACAATGTAAAGCAAATATTTTTGAATAAGGAAACAGGACAAGATCGCAGCCCAATCTACCGTTTTTCAAGGATATTTTCTAAAAAAAATGATTTTATGAAAAAACTAGTCTCGAAATTTGAGATCAAAACGCCCAATTTTATCTTATGGCTGTTTCGATTCAGATTGCTTTATGGAATATGTGGATCAAATTAAGTTATAGTTTTCTTTTTGTAGGTAGGTAAAACATAAAATTTCTTTTTCCAAACCTTCAAATATAACTCGTTAACTTCAATGAACCTGTGCGAATATTTTTAGGAATGCCACAAAAGTTAAACATACCCCTCGACTTGAAAATAGTGTTTTGAAAATGCCCATGTTTTCGTCAGCCCATAACGCACAACAAACGGTAATTTTTGCGGATGTAATTCTCAAACAATGGCTCTAGTCATTCAACCAAAAATGAGATTTAATCACTGAAGAACATTTTATGATAGCTTATGAAATAAATAATTCCTCAAACAAACCTTAAATCCATTGAAAGTTAGGCCAGTAAAAATGAGTATACAAACTGTTAATACATCTGATTCATCAACGATTTCTATAAACTACACCTATAGATCTATAGATTTTTTTTATCTATACATACAATTAAATATTTCTACCTTGACCTATATATCCAAATTTGATCAATCTGATATTAGACAGTTTAAGCATTTATGGACCATAAATGTAGGATTCACTTCCATGTCCAAATCACTTTATATGCCTCCATACTGAATGCCAACACACAAAAAAACATTTAACCACAATCTAGTATCCAATTTAGGATTCATTATTCATACGTGCAACCAAAATAAAGTATTCTGTATTTGAATTGTAAAACAGAAATATATCAGTATCAAAAAAAAAACTCTGAATCATGGCTGTTCATAAGCAACGTGTAAGTGAACAAAGAATTCTCTGATTAATCTAAAAAAAAAGTTTAATTTTATCAAGAATTATTTATATTTTTTCAGCAAAACCTACACCTTTGATTCGATGTGACTAAGGCGAACTTGATTTTGCCGAATCGAGTTCAACTTTCTATAATGTTTGTAATCTAAAAAAAAAAATATTAAAATTTATTAAACCAGATGGGTACATCGTCTTTATAAATATATTACGTGTGATAGAAATTATTAATTTTATATAAATAGAATTATTGGTATAAAAAAACAAACGATATAAAAAGGTAAGTGACGGACGAGACGAGTTCAATAACCTAATTTAAAACCTGATGATACAAAATTTTCCGATTATGAGAACTATAAATAAAATATGGTGAGTACATAACAATATAATTACGAGTACATATATATATATATATATATATAAGTATAGGATGCGGGCTCTCGAATTTATTTAATAATTCAACGTGTGGAAAAATATATTTTTCATACTGACCTAATTTTGTGTTCGATTTCATTATATCCACAACGCCTGTGATTGTGTACACAAAATTGAATTTCTATTGATTTTCATTTTTTATTTTGGCAACATAACACAAAAACAAGAAGCACTTCGATGTATATCGACGGACATGTTTACTGATGTATGTATATAGTGTACTCCCAGATTTCATATTAATTCTCAGCAACAATATTTTTCTAGGTTATGTATTTAGAACATATAGCTGTACGATGGTGTTTAGTACAGTTTTGGGGAGCCAAATTATATGTTACGAACAGAAGCATATCTATCGGAATTCATGTTCACGAAAATATAAAATTTTTGAACTGATCTTATCACACAGAACAGACATAACAAAATCGATTTTTACGATATATTTCTTATAAAATATTTCAGAATATCAGATATGTATGTGGTTAGTTTCGTACATTATTATGTCACGAAATTGGTATGGTGTAGCGTTCTGCTTGACTCAAGATATACCCATAACGCCATACAAAAATAAAACATAAATTGTATTGATTCTTATCATATCTTGATTGTGTTCGATTAGAAAGTATATGGGAGCTTGAAAGAAATGAAAAAACACAAAACAACATGTAAACTTTGAATAAAAAACGGCACCAAATATTCTAAGCTACAACAACAAAAACGTTAAAAAGGAAAACGGAAAAACTACTTTTTATGTGAAATGATGGAGAAAATCAATTTTTTTTTGTGGGGTTTTAAAACAAGAAATTTATGCTTTGTATATTGATTTTGTGCTCGAGTTTAGCGTGAGGAATAAATAAAATACACAGAACTGAATATCAAAAATTCGTCTACATAAAAATATTGAGTGTGGAAAAGTGTGATGAAACTTAATTTTCCTTGAAAACGAAAATTAATCAAAACATCAGCATTTTGTCAGATTTGTGTTATGTTATTATTTTATTAACTTAAGCCTTATGTTGGTTTTTTTGAAGCTGTATAATTTTTCCGTTTATCTTGCTACTAGAAATTGGAGAATTTTCTTTCATAATAAAAAAAAAATTTTTCTTTCGCGATATATTATTTATTTCTTTTGCAAAGAAAAATTTGGTACAACGTCTTGCATGATTCCATATATTTCATAAAAGTTTTGTAAATTGTTCATCAATTCTGATTAATGATTGCATTGCGGAAGCATTTAGTAGAATAAAAATATTTAGATGGTTCAAAATTATGAAGACGGAGAGTAGAAAATTTTTACGACACTGTACGTCTGTGATGAATATAGACGGAAATTGTTAAAGATGTAAAACTAAAAATTAAGATATTACTCTAAATTTATGAAATACGTGTTTAAGCGAATTTCACATAATTAGTTTGACTCGCCAAATTTTTAAATCTCCGGCAAATATTATTTTGTATACCATTTTTATGTTTAACAATAAATTGAGCAAAATATGGCTGATTTGTAAATTCTGTTGCCGCAAATTTAATAGTAGAAATTATAGATTAATATGTATAAGAATTTTTAAATAGAATACGCTATTCAGGATAATGCAATTATTAATATTATTTATTTAATTTATACAATTTACAATTTTTCAAAACCGCACACCTCATTTTGAGATCAAAGCTCATTCATAACGAGGGTGCAGTTCAAAATTTCTCAAAAAGTTATATGTGCAATTTACAAGGTCAATTATAAAATGGATGTAACTCATAGCCCCACTGCGTTTTTTTTTTGAAAATAATCGAGTAGAGTTAGAAAATTAAAATTTATTTTTTTTTTAAATTAAATAATTTAGATTTAATAGGAATCTACGTATGATAAAGGAGTAAATTTGAATTTTTGACTTACAGATGAAAAATGTGTAAGATGTTGTATTATTTTACATTGGAATATTGTTTATATATATATATATATATATATATATAGAATAATACCATATAGTTGTACTACTAGATAATAACGCTAAACATGTGCAATGGCGTTCGATGTTGACGTCACCCAAGGGCAAGCAACTTTTCGAATCAATAAACGAGAAAAACCTAGATTATTTATCATCTGGACATCCTACATATTAGCCTACAGATAGAAAGGAAATTCCTGATTTAATAGATTTCGGTATAATACGAGGAATAGCACGCACCAATGCTCAAGTCGTTGACTGTTATGATTTACCATCAGATCACTCACCAATAAAAGTAAGTACCCAAGCATTAAATACTGAACCACAAACACACTAACGAAATGGGACATCTGGATGCCTCACTTCGCACACCAGTGGCACTATTCTGGTAGTTCCCTGGGAATAGGGAAGCGAAGAAATATTTCGTTTGTAATTTCTATTTAAATTTTTTTTTTCTGGCATGCTGATGTAAAAAACGAGTTTTTATTTTTTTGAGAAAACAAAATTAAATTGGGAATAATTGAATTGGGAATAAATTGGTCCGAATTTATCAATATTTACATCACACTTTTCTCGTCAGTAGGCCTGGCAATTACCAGGATAGTGCCACAGAAGACATTGATGCCACGATAGAAAAATTAAGACAAATAATGGAAATGGCTTTTTTTGTTTTTAGAAATATATTTTTTTATTTAATTTAATTATTTTTTGTACATATCCCTTTTTCATCTAAAAAATCAAAATTGGCACTATTTAAGTCCAAACCACACAAATGTGTGGGTAAAAAATCATAGTACATATGTAATGGCGTTTTTAATAAAAAAATTTGGCTAAAGTGTAGATGGCGTATACATCGCGAGAATCGGGTAAGATGAAATTTTTTTAAAATATTTCTTTGTAGGATTGTGCATCTATCGGTTTTAGGAAGAGTAATCCAAAAATTTCGAGAAAATTATCACATTTTCCTAGAAAATTTTGATCTTTTCATTTTTTTTTGGTGACAAATTGCGTATTATTTTATACAAAATAGTACAAATGTTTAATTAAATTTTGTAATTATTATTGTATTTTAACAGTTTTTTGGCAGTAAGTAATTTTTCCGGGATAATTTTGCAATTTTTCTAGGAAAATTTTATTTTTTTTTACTTAGTTTAAAATTATAAATAAAATTTGCCACTTGAAGAATTATATAAATTCTGGAAAAGCGCGGGTTTGAGGGCAGCCCCCATCCCTTAAGGTGTACAACGAATTAAAATTACATTAAAAAAAAATTATATTTACAAAAGTTGGTTTTTTTAACATTTGTGGCACTATCAGAAGAAGCGATAAGAGCGATAAAAACTCTTTGATCTGTGTCTGCAAGGTTGACGAAACAATTATTATTAATAAAAATAAATAAAACTAAAAAAAAATGTTGAAAAAATACAAAAAGGGAAAAATTTTCCGGAAATTCAAAAAGTTTTATTAAAATAACGCAAAAATGTAATTTGTTACCCGTTTCATGAGTCAAGGTTAATTCGAATTTTTATCATTAAAATTAAGATTTGATAAATAAAAACAGCAGATTTTAAATTTTTGGATGAAAAAAATCAAAAAAAAACATTTTTGGAAAAACTGAAAATTTTCTAGGAAAATGTGGTGATTTTTCCGAAATTTTTGGCTTGCGCCTCCTAAAAATGATACTTGCACAATCCTATAAAGAAATTTTTTTAAAAATTTTTCATCTTATCTGATTTCGGCGATGTATACGTCATCTACAATTACGTCAAAAATTTCGTTTATTATGAAGTACAACCAACACAATTGTATATATAGTTATGGTGCTTTTTGTCGGACGAAAATAATTTTAAAAGGAATGCACAAATGCGTAAGTTTGATCAAAAGACATACGAAAATAAATTTTTGACATGATATCCTTTACAGTGCCCACACAATTGTGCTAACGGGCAGGAAAAGGGATATACCTATTGGTTGCGCATGACAAAATTTTCCTTCACCAAAATGTATCGCTGACTGGATACGTGATGAAAAATAGTAAAATTCATAAATTCATAAGAAATTCATTTATGTTTAATAAAAAAAAAATTACAAAATATTCAATAAAACAACAAATTTAAAAAATTATATTTCTAAAAACAAAAAAAAATTCGGCACTTCGACATTCGGCCCTTCGACACATTCGGTCCTTCGATATTTGGCCCTTTGTACCCATTCCATTTTTTTTTACATGGAATGTACTGGCGGGAGGTTTTTCATTAAATTCGTTTTCAAAAAGCAATTTTGTATGAAAACTAATAGATTTTTTAATTGAATGTCTGGTAATCCATCTATTTCGGTCACTAGGTAGTAGAATACATTATTGTTGCTGCTGTTTCTGCTATGGTGTATTGATTCGTTTTGTTTTCGACTTTTGAACGAATGTGATGCTGCTTTTGGTCGGAAAAAATACGTTTTAGTTTAATAGAACTGACTTTCTTTGCTACGGAACACTACTGATTATTTCTGATCATTTAGAATCTAAATTGTTTAAACCTATAGCCGGAGTTAGACTCGCACGGCGATTTGAGAATTGATGAACCCCGTGAAAGTAAATTACCTACATGACTGTGACAAACCAAAAATAATATCAAAAAATTTACACTGTTAAATTAAAAAAAAATCCACTTGGATTTGTCTTGTAGAAAATCAAAAGATTTTAGAATTATCTTTAACTGTTATCTTAGAGAAGTCGTTAGCCCCCAATGGTGTCGTTGTAAAGATCATGTAATTTCCTACCGATCTGGGATGACACGAGAAAATTATGACACAATTTACTAACGTTTTTTATCTCTAAAATAGGCTATTTTAGACAAAGTTTCGACTTTTAAATCTCCTATGCTAGATGTTCACGGGATCTCATCTATATGGCCAAATAGCTAAATCAAAAGCCTGTGTACGTGATGAACCGAATTTAATTGTGTGGATTTTAACTTGCCTATTTTTTCTATTACCGGTTTTGTTTTCCAATTTTTCTATATTACCAGTCGTAGATATGTTCATAGTCTTTTGAATGTATTTCCTCAGCTGTTCGAATAGTGTATAGGTATAATAAAGAAAATTAGTGAAAATATCGTCACAATTAGGCTGTCAAATAATATCATTACAAACGGTCTATAATATTCTCATGCAAACGCGTTTAAACAAGCAATTAAAATAAAGGTAAATTCAGCGACGTCGAGCAATTGTCTGCAAAGCATTCGAAGTTGGAAATAACTCTAATTCCTCCTTTGTAAGGCCAGGTAATTCAGCTAATTATGATGTATAGAAAGATCAAAGTATAAAGTCAAATCATAAGGCCAGAATTATTCAGATCTGATTTCCAAACCACCACATTACAGAAAAATTATTAAAGAATTTGTATAAAATTGTTTGTACTGGTGGCGGTGTTGTACGAATCGGAAATGCAGATAAAACTTTTGTTGAACTTCACAAATTATAGACAAATAACAAAAAGAAAAAACTTTATTTCAACAGCAACAACAACTGACGATTAATGTAATTTATTATCGGTACAAACAATATTTTTTATTAAAACCATTTTATAATTTAAATTGAGTTCGCAATTAAGACTAGAAAGAACTAAGTATGTAAAATCGATTAATCATTATGGTTGTTACAGTTTATAGTAGCGTTCGTGTATACTTTGTATACGAACGAGTTTATATAGATAATTTATTCGTTTCGGTTTTAATTGCTTTCAATCAGTATTTGAATAACTAATATTCTTCATACGCAAGTAAACGAGTGAATATGTTAAGTTCGGTTAGGTTAGGAATATATTTTGCGGTATTTATTATTTTCTACCATGCGACGGTAAGAATTTTTGTATTCTTTAGAAATGTGTCAAGTTTGGAGTTTCCCATTTCACTGCGCTTAACTTGTTATTAATTAACCGTGGCATAGATCTGGTGCTTTTACAATTGAATCGTATTTTTTGTAGTATTAATCAATAAAATATATAGACAAAAATTTGTTTACTGACCTTTAATTATGTATGGTGAGATATTGATTTGAATAAAACTGGATTTATGAACGATTGAAGAATTGGGTTCTCAATTTTGTTGATTGACTCAATAAAAAATATTGAATTATTATAGCAAACGTTAATTTTTATGCGATGAAACGAAAGCAATTTTATTCACAAAGTAATTTGTAGTCGTGAGTGAACGTGAACTAGAATATATTTTCTCAACATTGTTGCCGTGATTCGTGAGGGTTGACTCACAGCAGCTATATATAAATAAATTTGTATTGATAAACTACCATCTATTGACCTGCCAATTACAAATTACATTACACAACGTTATTTTACCTATCGATTTACAGTTCCTTATAACGGGATTCAAGATTGTTTATTTCATTTTTTTAAAAATAGGTTTTATTAAAACGAAAAGTAGGGATCTATATATAAGTCATAAAATTTCATCAACTATTGATTTATTAATTGGAGCTGATAAATTCTTTCAAATCGTTGCCATGACAAAATCAGATGGCCAAATTTATGATCACAATTGACAGTTCAGGTGGGTTTTGACCTGATACCTGACAATCATTCCAACCAATGCAATTTAATTATTGCCAATTACAGGTTAGAAAGAAACCTGGAATTGATTCTGAAAGTGCGAAGAAGTGTTTAGTAATGCACATTTCCTACCAAAAGCCCAAATTTGTAAGGAATTATTTGAAAGAACAACGACCGTACTTTATGGTAAAGTTACCATTTAAGTAAGAACAAAATCCATTACAAGAATTATTAGGTATTGCGATAAAACGAGTACACGCAATGGAAAGGAAGGTTGCAAAAAATCAAAAATTTTAGAAACATTACGTCACATTTATGGGAGAGTAACAACCTCAGACACATGAAAGAAATTGAGCCACCAAGATGTTCTGCTGATTATTTGTATTTTCCCGCACGCTGTTTTGCGCATCTGCCAAAACTACATCAGGGTGTTCGTTGAATGATGCTTTGCTAACAGGGCCGATACTGCAAAAACCTTTTCGGGGATATTTTATTGCGTTTACGGAAGATAAATCGGCAGATATGGATACACCCCGATGATCGTCGATTTCAACGAATTTTCTGGTGAAACACACCTGATGGCGAGATACACAGGCACTTATCAGCCGATGATGCTAATACCTGATGAACCAAAAATACCAGCCGTCAAGGAGCTAAAACCACCAGCAGATGTAGTGACCTATATAGATACTCCGAACGGTAAGAGTAATAGGTCCAAAAATGTCATTCAAAAACCCACCTGAGGAAAAGATGAATGAAGCGAAGTTCCAACTCCAACAAAAGTCTAAAAATCTAACCGTATAGATGCGTTTAAAGTTACTAAAAGCGACATCTTTATTTAAAAAGAAATTCCTGGCTAAACGATTTCGGGGAAAACGTAGCTCGTAAAAAATGCTGGTGAACATACACTAACGTACGGTGCAATCCTCTTTGGTACAAATTTGTGTTAAAACCCCTAAACAAACTTGACGAGGGCCACATGGAGATTAAGGTCATAAACGAGGTCACCACAAAAGAGGAAGTTTTTCGGTTGGTGTTAACAAAATCTGTTGACGAACATATTCTCCAAATGGGTGTAATCCCAAAATGGGTGTTTGGTGCAGGTTAAACTCGAATTAGGTGGGTAATTTGCCTTGGAGTCCGAGAAAAGGCAAGTCGACTTCGTTGGTTTAAGTGCCTGGACTACGATCAGAAATTGGAAATCGCGCTCTTGTCCACCCCAACCTTTGTTTAAAATGCACTATACGGCTGATAGTAGTAAATATCTAGCCTACCGCAGAGCTCTGCTTGGTGCTCAAAAGTAATGAAAGCCGGTAAAGCGACGGTTTTGGTGGTGCTTAAACCCGCCTTTTCAAAGAAGGCGAATAAGTTTTATAGCTGAAGATATCGGCTATTTTTATTGTTGTGTGGAATGCTAAAAATTTTGACGAAGAAGCATTCACCACAATGTTGGACGAGATTTAAATGGTCTATAGCAGCACAGATTAAAGCATAGGCCAAATGAAGGAATGTACGACTAGCACATGTGACGCAGCAATGCTTCGAATGGTGGTAGTTAACCGCCATCGGCGTTGCTACTGATATAACGAAGAACTATCCAAGTTGTCCAATTGATGCAATCACCGAGAAGGGTTGCCTTATGGTACTTGCAAGACTATCGTCCAGAGAACCCTCAAACACAGTTTCGCTGTCGAAAATGCAATGCTGTGTGTATGGCCATCTCCGGTGCTGTAACAATTCTAATTCCTCTGTATTATTTCGCAAAATATAATTTTTGAAGTTAGTTAATTTGATGAGGGGTTTAGAAATTGGTTCACTATGTCAGGTGCTCATGTCAAAATTATTCTATCGAATATAAATATTAGTTAGTGATCTAGCTGAGTAGATTATAATCTACAACGTCATATTTCATGTTCCAAAAAAATTTTCCCATTCACAGCTTATTTTATTTGTTTTTATTAACTGTTGACCTTCTCACTTATGTTAATAGAAATTGTTGTAATAATAAAAATATTTTTCTATTATACAACTGTAGAAACAGTCTGGAAACTTAGGAGTTTTTTTTTCAATTTAGCTTTTGATTTTAATTCACAACGTTTTACTACGATTTCATACATTTTCTAAGGGTTGCTATTTAAAAGCTTATTAAAATTATTTGTTTGTTATTTTTTATTTCATTCTATTGTTTAGAAGCTTTGTTTATTTTATATAATACGTCACGTAATTGAACTTAACACAATAGTAATAAAACAACCAAAGATTATTTTAGTAACTTTTTCTGTCTGCAGGAAAATTTTCAACCCTAAGTAAGAGGTTCTAAAATAATTTACACTTGATACCCCGCAGTAAGTCAATTAATAAGAAACTCAGATAAAATGTGTTTTATTCGCACATTATAAAAAATTAATGGTTTTCGTTTATTAAACAATCAATCTTAATGTGACAAATTTGATAAATCTGAATCTTCTTTTCAATTTAAATTCGATCCACCATTTGCAGCACAAAAAATATTGACAAAAAAAATACAAAAATCGGAAAACAAAAATTTGTGGTTTCATGCTTATTTCAATGTGAGACAACAACACACACAAACACAATATAAAATTATATAAAATGGAAAGCTCTGCACAAATAAAATAGAAAGCTTTGGCATCTAACAAGAATGAGAGAAAGCGTAAATGTAATCTCTTTTTTTTTTTTTTGGATTTTTCGTATCTCTTACCAAATTTTTAGATGAACGCAAAAAAAAAACGTCGACGACAAAAAATACTTTACATTTTATCCAAGAAAATCTCTTATTACTGACGCACATAAATATAATATAAACGGTCGCATTTTTATTAGGACAAAATAAAAGCCACAAATGTGCTTTTTTCTTGAACGCTTTTTTTGCGGCGTTCTCGTTGTTTGGTTTTCTAAATGGAAAATAAACGCAAGATAAGAGAAAGGAACCCGTTTATTCTTCTTATTTTATTTAAAGGATGCTGTGTGTTTTATAATTTTGAATGCAAATGAAATAAATTACATCTTCCACTGTGTAGAAGAATTTTGTTCGTCGTTTTGTATATTCGTCGCTTAAAAATAATAATTTTACCTATTAACCAAAACCATCTATTTATCTTGTATGTGTACAATACTCGTATATAGAGGTAGTAAAGAACCAAATTTATGTGCTAAGTAGCAAATAAAGCTTTTATTATATAAAATATTTTTTCGTCTGTAAAACGGTTCCATTTTACTTTTACGATGATTTGTGTATTATGAATCAAAATAGTAAAAAAAAAATGTTTTGGGTAATGAAATCGTTTACCAAATGGGTTTGCGTTTAGCATCCAGTTGTTATTAACGATAATGATGGACATTAAACGATTTTTTCTCGGTATTCCTTTTAACCGAACCGTAATGTGTTTTCGTTTGGATACAAGGCTAAAAGCTTTAAAACAAATTTTAGGTAAACAACAGAATTTGATTCATTTAACTGGAAAATTGAAATTACTATGGCAAAAATATTTAATAAAATGCGGTTGGTAAAGTATTTGTTGTTGTGAGAGATTAAGAATTTATTTGTTTACGTATAAATGGAATACGGGTCCTTTATTCAATCAAAACCAGCTTAATCAAAACGGAAGTGCCAATAATTATGGAATAGTGTATATGTATAATATATAATCAACAAGTTATTCATTATATTATGTGTTCGTACACATATTTTTAGATCGACACCATATGTTGTGCTTTATTCAACAAACACAATAAACTTTATGAGCTTTTATTGATTTTGTATCAAAATAATACCAAAATTAATAAATAAAATGTTCCTATACGCTTTTGTTGCCCACCTCATTTTATACGAAGAAGTAGAATTTCCATTTCTTTAGAAAGTTTTTGGAAATTATTACTTATACCCTTTTTACAAATTTGGCATTTGAGTAGATACGTCCTGCTTATTTTTTTATCCACACACACAATAACACTGTGTTGAAATGTGAGGATATACACATTTTTATTAGATGATTACATAATAATCTACTTTATTGTGTGTTAATTATTCACATTTAAAATTTGTTTATGCTATGTTGCGGATCTTGTCGTAATTTGACACTAAATAGCGCATATCACACAACAATGTGTTAATAAATTGGATTTTGAATTTGAATACATTCTGTGTCTGATTAAAGCAGATATTGAGCAGCCAACAATTGCCATTTAAATGAAAACACAGTGGGTGGTAAACATAAAGTAGAGGTTAAAATTGTACCGAATAAGAAAAGGTTAAAATGATTTTCCTTGGTAACAAATTTAGGTTATTTGAAAGCACGCGTATACTTATCATATAAGAATACATTAATCATGAAACGAAGTACTAGAATTCAAAAAACCTTCGGTTAATTATCGGAAATTTCTTATGGAAATTGACAAACCATTTTTCAGTAAAAAAAAGTGGTTGCAAAATGTTGAAGGAAGTAGAGACAAGTTTTTCATGATTCCCAATCACGGGTGCAAGAAAAATTAAACGGTACAAAATTTTATAAGAAATTTATGTATACGAAGAAAATTTTTCTAAGATCACGCAATTCGATTAAAACCACCCCTTAGTTTTTTGATATGAAGTAAGGCTTAGAGTTTGAACTATTATCAGTTTTTTATTGGGATGTCAATATATTTCTCAATATATTCTTTTCTACCAAAATAAAAATTGAAATAAGTTGAAGATATGACACGGATCTAAACTAAATAAAAATAACCTAAGTAAAGCATTATATATTTTAAGATTTAAGTAGTATTGTTAAAATTATATAGTTAAAATTATGATAATAGACAATAAAATGATTTTAAACTGAATGCAAAAGCTAATTTAATAAAATATAGAAATTTCATTGCAATAGAATTAATAATTTTTTTTAGTAAACACACAACCGAATTTTTTGACAATACAAAACGTATTCATCATAACACTAAAAAATTATTTGATAGTCTTTACCAACACGCAAATACTATTCATAGTTACTGTCATACAAGTTTTCTAGTTTTATTTAAACTACATAAAGCATTTACTTGATAGCTTAATGTAAAATTAATGACAAATTAATGAATAATTTACGGAATTTACTGTTATAAAATAAATAGTTATCATTATTACATGCACGAAGTGAACGTTAATATTCATTTAGTAAAATTTATTGAAATAACCACAAGTAAACAAAATACATAATCTCAAATTACACTAAAGCAATAATAATAATATTTCCACAAATAAAATTTGATTATAATTATTACATGCACGAAGTGAATACTTCCATTGTTACAGTCATATATGCTTTTACATTATATTAAAAAACAACAGTTTGATATCTTAATTTAAATGAATCAATAATTTTCCGCACATTGCTCACACACGAAATAGTTGAAATTATTACATGCACGAAGTGAATATTAATATTCATTTAGTAAAATTTATTAAAATAACCACAAGTAAACAAAATACATATTCTAAAATTTCAATCAAGCAATAATAATAATATTTCCACAAATATAATTAAATTTCAATTATTACATGCACGAAGTGAATACTTCGATAGTTACTGTCATATATGTTTTAAGTTTATATTATAATACAAAATGCATTTGTTTGATATCAAAAACTAAAAAGTTATCATTATTACATGCACGAAGTGAATATTAATATTCATTTAGTAAAATTTATTAAAATAACCACAACTAAACAAAATACATATTCATAAATTTCACTCAAGCAATAATAATAATATTTCCACAAATAAAATAAGATTACAATTATTACGTGCACGAAGTGAATACTTCGATAGTTACAGTTATATATGTTTTTAGTTTGTATTATAATACAAAATGCATTTGTTTGATATCTTAATTCAAATTAATCAATAATTCGCAGAATTTACTGTTCATTGCTTATAAAATAAAAAGTTTTCATTATTACATGCACGAAGTGAATATTAATATTCATTTAGTAAAATTTATTAAAATACCCACAAATAAACAAAATACATATTCTTAAATTTCACTCAAGCAATAATAATAATATTTCCAAAAATAAAATAAGATTACAATTATTACATGCCCGAAGTGAATACTTCCATTGTTACAGTTATATATGTTTTAAGTTTGTATTATAATACAAAATGCATTTGTTTGATATCTTAATTCAAATTAATCAATAACTCACGGAATCTACTGCATATTGCTCATAAACTAAATAGTTACCAATATTACATGCACGAAGTGAATATTAATATTCATTTAGTAAAATTTAATAAAATAACCGCAAGTAAACAAAATACATATTCTAAAATTTCAATCAAGCAATAATAATAATATTTCCACAAATATAATTAAATTTCAATTATTACATGCACGAAGTGAATACTTTTATTGTAACAGTCATACATGTTTTTAGTTTATATTAAAAAACAAAATGTATTTGTTTTATATTTTAATTCAAATTAATGAATAATTCACGGAATTTACTGCGCATTGCTCACACACGAAATAGTTATCATTATTACATGCACGAAGTGAATATTAATATTCATTTAGTAAAATTTATTAAAAGAACCAGAAGTAAACAAAATACATAATCTCAAATTTTACTAAAGCAATAATAATAATATTTCCACAAATAAAATTTGATTGTTAATATTACATGCACGAAGTGAATACTTCCATTGATACAGTCATATATGCGTTTACATTATATTAAAAAACAACCGTTTGATATCTTAATTTCAATTAATCAATAATTAACGCAATTTTCCGCACATTGCTCACAAACTAAACAGATATCAAATTTACATGCACGAAGTGAATATTAATATTCATTTGGTAAAATTTATTAAAATAACCACAAGTAAACAAAATACATATTCTTAGGTATCAATCAAGCAATAATAATAATATTTCCACAAATATAATTAAATTTCAATTATTACATGCACGAAGTGAATACTTCGATAGTTACTGTCATATATGTTTTTAGTTTATATTAAAAAACAAAATGCATTTGTTTGATATCTTAATTCAAATTAATCAATAATTCGCGAAATTTACTGTTCATTGCTTATAAAATAAAAAGTTTTCGTTATTACATGCACGAAGTGAATATTAATATTAATTTAGTAAAATTTATTAAAATACCCACAAATAAACAAAATACATATTCTTAAATTTCACTCAAGCAATAATAATAATAATTCCACAAATTAAATAAGATTGTAATTATTACATGCACGAAGTGAATACTTCCATTGTTACAGTTATATATGTTTAATATTTTATATCAAAATACAAAATGCATTTGTTTGATATTTTAATTCAAATTTATCAATAATTCAGGGAATCTACTGCACATTGCTCACACACGAAAAAAATGAAATTATTACATGCACGAAGTGAATACTAATATTCATTTAATCAAATTTATTAAAATAACCACAAGTAAACAAAATACATATTCTTAAATTTCACTCAAGTAATAATAATAATATTTCCACAAATAAAATTTGATTATAATTACAATAAATTTTTCCACAAATAACATGCACGAAGTGAATCCATTGTTACAATCATATTTTCTTTTACATTATATTAAAAAACAACAGTTTGATATCCTAATTTAAATGAATCAATAATTAACGCAATTTTCCGCACATTGCTCACACACGAAATAGTTGAAATTATTACATGCACGAAGTGAATACTAATATTCATTTAGTAAAATTTATTAAAATAACTAAAAGTAAACAAAATACATATTCATAAATTTCACTCAAGCAATAATAATAATATTTTCAGAAATAAAATTAGATTACAATTATAAACGAAGTGAGTACTTCGATTGTTACAGTTATATGTGTTTTTAGTTTATATCAAAATACAAAATGCATTTGTTTGATAGCTTAATTTAAATTAGTCAATAATTTACGGAATCTACTGCACATTGCTCATAAACTAAATAGTTACCAATATTACATGCACGAAGTGAATATTAATATTCATTTAGTAAAATTTATTAAAATAACCACAAGTAAAACAAAATACATATTCTTAAATTTCAATCAAGCAATAATAATAATATTTCCACAAATATAATTAAATTTCAATTATTACATGCACGAAGTGAATACTTCGATAGTTACTGTCATATATGTTTTAAGTTTATATTAAAAAACAAAATTCATTTGTTTGATATCTTAATTCAAATTTTTCAATAATTTACGGAATCTACTGCACATTGCTCATAAACTAAATAGTTATCAATATTACATGCACGAAGTGAATATTAATATTCATTTAGTAAAATTCATTAAAATAACCACAAGCAAACAACATACATATTCATAAATTTTACTCAAGCAATAATAATAATATTTCCATAAATAAATTTAGATTACAATTATTACATGCACGAAGTGAATACTTCCATTGTTACAGTTATATATGTTTTTAATTTATATTAAAATACCAAAATCATTTATTTGATATCTTAATACAAATTAATCAATAATTCACGGAATTTACTGTACATTGCTTATAAAATAAAAAGTTTTTATTATTACATGCACGAAGTGAATACTAATATTCATTTAGTAAAATTTATTAAAATATCTACAAATAATCAGAATACATATTCTTCAATTTCACTCAAGCATTAATAATAATATTTCCACAAATAAAATAAGATTACAATTATTACATGCACGAAGTGATTACTTCCATTGTTACAGTTATATATAATTTTATTTTATATCAAAATACAAAATACATTTGTTTGATAGCTTAATTCAAATTAATCAATAATCTACGGAATTTACTTCTCATTGCTCACAAACTAAATAGTTATCATTATTACATGCACGAAGTGAATATTAATATTCATTTAATAAAATTTATTAAAATAACCACAAGCAAACAAAGTACATATTCTTAAACTTCACTCAAGCAATAATAATAACTTTTGCACAAATAAAATAGGATTATAATTATTACATGCACGAAGTGAATACTTCCATTGTTACAGTCATACATGTTTTTAGTTTATATTAAAAAACAAAATGCGTTTGTTTGATATCTTAATTCAAATTAATCAATAATTCACGGAATTTACTGCTCATTGCTCATTAACTAAATAGTTATCATTATTACATGCACGAAGTAAATATTAACATTCATTTAGTACAACTTGTTAAAATACCACAAGCAAACAAATTACATATTCATAAATTTCACTCAAGCAATAATAATAATATTTCTACAAATAAATTTAGATTCCAATTATTACATGCACGAAGTGAATACTTCCAGTGTTGCACTTATATATGTTTTAAGTTTATATTAAAATAAATTCAAATTTATCAATAATTCACGGAATTTACTGCACATTTCTTATTAACTAAATGTATATCATTATTACATGCACGAAGTAAGAATTAATACATTTAGTAAAATTTAATAAAATAACCACAAGTAAACAAAATACATATTCTTAAATTTCACTCAAGCAATAATAATAATATTTCCACAATTAGAAATAGATTACAATTATTATTACATGCATGAACTGAATACTTCCATTGTTACATTCTTATGTTATTTAGTTTAAATTGAAATACTAAATGCATTTGTTTGATATCTGAATTGAAATGGATCAAAAGTTCACGGAATCTACTGCACATTTCTTATAACCTAAATAATTATTAGCAAATTAGAAAATCAGATTATTACATGCGCGGTTAGGGTCGTTCTTAGATGGGCACACCCGGTTATGATTATTTTACGATTTCTTTACCCCCAGATTTATTTCAACTAATTTTTTATTTTTTGCTTAGTTTCTTTTGTTTTCCTAAGCTTAAGGAGCTACATATAACTGCGTAAACTTTTAAGGACAAACTCTTCCTGTTCCGTTGCAGCACAAGCTAGACAAATCTCTAAGCCTTCTATATGATAAAGTAGACGATATCTTATAAACCAGATAATTCTAGAATATAATCATCTAGTACCAAAATAGCTAAATCTAGCCAAATCACCTGTATTACCAGAGACAACAACAAGCATACCATCGACGGTAATCATCAAATATGAGATACTGCGCCTACAACTTCGCCGTGAACGTCAAGCAACTATAGCTTGAATTAGTACAAAATTGGGCGGTCGAATTGGAAAAGCGCAATAGGAATGGTGAAACTGGAAAGACAAGATATATCCCTTCCACTCTCGGCATACCAGTATGCCTTATCCAGCAGGCCTCCATTACCAAATATCTCTATAGGATGGGATGTAGCATCAGCAAAATAAATAAATCATAAACAGAACCACACTTCCTCTTTAAAAGGTGAAGTATGATAATGATGTGTAAAAGTTTTAGATAGTAAGTAGTAAATATATATACTCGGATATAGTGTTACTGATCATTGTGCTAGAAATGTAATGCAACAGATATAGAATCAAATGACTTTACTGGATTTTTGTGAAAAATCCTTGTACAAATCCCACGCTTGCTTGAACTTTTATATAATGTATCGTAAAACTTAACCTACATATTTTTCCCAAGCAATCGACTTGACAACAAAAATATGAAATCAGTAAAGTTTCAAAGAATTTCCACCGCCGTTTAGTAAAAATAGAAAAAAACTGTCTCAAAAATAAAAATTCAAAGTAAAATTGATTGTCAATTAGAACCAGGAGCATATAACGAACGTTTAAAATTTCATTGTCAATATAGTTTTCGAGAATCTCAATGATTATTTTCGCGTTGCAATAAATATTTTTTTATTACAACAAGCAACTTTATACTGTTTATGATGAAATTTTGCGCCTTTGTTGATTTTATTTTGGTTTTCCTTTCAATTCCTTTTCCTGTTGTATATGGTTACCAAAATATTCTCAACAATCCCTCCATTTAGTAAACAACAACAACAACACCAACAACAACAACAAGGACATATAAATAGATATTAGCGAATATAATGATTCAACCACCCACCCACATGCTCCGAATAGCACACACATGATAATAATATGATATATGAGGGCATGCATGAGTATAGGAAACATTTTCGTTTTGAATTCATTAAATGAGATATAAATGGGTTCGTCCCTAGAAGGTCAATAAAACAAAGAACAGAGTGAAATGTTGGTTGTTGTTGGATATGTTTTTCAAGTTTTCATTCTATGCTATACATACTCGTACACATTTCTCCCTCTATATGGGTTGTCTTTTTGGCGATGTATAAAATGCGATAAAAATCATTTGATCCAATAAAATATATTACACAAGATAAAATGTTTTTCAAATCAAAAAATAAGTCAACATAAATTTAATTTTGATAGTCTCTCTATAACAACTTTGATATTGATATTAGAAAGTAAAGAAAATGAAATTGGATAAGAAAAAGGTTCTCGGATGATGTGAGTAAGTGGTGTAATTAGCGTATGATTTAATTTTAACGTCTGGTTGTTTCTTTTGTATTTCCCTTGTGTTATGGTCGGTGGTTTGTTGGTTGTTATATGAATACAACTACTTTTTGAGGGTTAAAAAGGGTTTCTATACCGCTTTTTTATAATTTTTCTAGAACAGTAATTTTTATTGTGTTGTGTTGGTAGCCATCCTAAATTTAAATGGTTTGAAGTTAATGTAATCAGAAATATTAAATTGCCTTATATAAATTTATACAACTATATTGCGATCTGTCTCTTCTCACGACAAATATTTGTAATACCTTTCTTTAAAATTTTGAATGCTCGAGGATGGAGTTTGATTTATTTATGAGATTTGAACGTTAAATTATGGCATATTATTCATTAAATTTTTTAGGCAATTTTTTAAGGCATCGCTTGGAGAACATCGATTGTTGGTTCATTGAAAACTTTGCCCTAACGAAGTTAACAATTCTTAATTTATATGTAGAATGCCTTTGGCATAGATGTTAGTACCAAAATTAGAACTATTCGGTTTCCGCTGTAAATGAAGAAAGTAATAGTCTCTAATTTGTAATTACCTTAATATCAATTTAGGCACTAAACCTAAATTTTTACTTTACAAAAGCCAAAAGACGCTTTCTCAAATAATCGTTACTTTATTCGGAACCTTAATAGAAAAATGACAAATGGTCAGTTCTTGGAAACTTTCACTATCAGGTTATTCCCTCAGAGGTTTTTGGGCGGTGTTAGTAGCCGACTATAGCACAGGGTATGGGCGTGGGGGTTTTTCAGAAACATAAGGAAATCTGTAATACACCGCTGAAAAACCGAACGAACACCGAATCAATGGCCGTTTTCACTGAAACTTACCTTAGACTCATCATCTTAATGCGCTGATCCTTCCCACGCATTTCGAAAGAAATTATTTAAATCGGAAAAATTATAAATAATTCGAAAACATTATATATTTAAAAGCCAAATAATAGACAACTAATTAGAAATCTCGCAACATTGGTAAATCAAAATGGAGAAGTAAATATGCTATGGACAACACCCGACATTTTTTACCACGAATGCATACATAGATTTTCAATACGTCACACTTCATTTCTAAACCGCAAAATTCAGCTTACAGGACTATTGGTAAAACTGCCTTGTATAACCAAAAACTAATTATTCCTGTTTGATTTTCAGAAAACCAAAAAAGTCAACCCTTTTTGAAATTTTATCTTTTAATGTATTCGAATTTTAATTCTTTGTCGTTCAAACATTACTAGGGTCTCCCAATTTATGGAAAAATTGAGTATGAAGTTTCTCTGTATAGCCCAGATGGATTAATTGGATTGTTGTTCAATTAATCCATCTGGGCTATACAGAGGCTGAATTTAAGTTGAATTTTTTTTTTTTTAATTTTTCATTTCCGCTCATTTTTTGATGTAGCCGGATATTTTTGCAAAAAATTATAGTTCATAATCGTTATTTCGTAAATGTTTTCGACTTTACAAAATATATGCTAAAACGTGCAGATTCCTGCAAATATCTCCCAATTGCGGTAAGCTGATTTCGACCAAAAATCACTGGCATCTCAGAATTTGTGGAAAACGCTTATGCATGAAGTTTCAAGTCAAAAATCGTCATTTGCTATTAAATTCGAAACGTGAATATATACTTTGCGAAAGAAAGCTGCAAACTACGGTGGACCGATTTCGAAAAAAATCTCTGGGTTCTCCCAATTTGTGGAAAACGCTTAAGTATGAAGCTTCACCTCCATCAGTAAATCCAGCTGGGCTGTAGAGAACCAAAAAAATTTGTTCTGCACAATACCACATACCAACACACAAATACCGATTTTTTTAAACCACACAT
Organism: Nephrotoma flavescens; assembly: GCA_932526605.1. Classification (NCBI taxonomy): domain Eukaryota; kingdom Metazoa; phylum Arthropoda; class Insecta; order Diptera; family Tipulidae; genus Nephrotoma; species Nephrotoma flavescens. The sequence goes on from OW052220.1 coordinate 312,794,813, forward strand.
TGTTCAACAAGGAAACGGGCATATATTAAGTGAAAGCATCAAAATAGTCAGTCTATCCCAATGATATTTGCAGCTTTGTCGAAGTTTTAACCAGAGTAAAGCCAAAAATAACCGGACAAGTGATGCAGTGATTAAAGTTTCGGCACTTGGAGGTACTGGGTTCGAATTCCATCAAAGGCTAGATGCAAATCAAATGTTCGCCTTTGATTACGATCAGTGATGTTAATAAATACAACTAAGACCCTCTGAAGGAGTGCAGAACTCAACGCCAACCCACTGTCGACGTAAATGTACAGGTTGACATGGAGCTTGCAATGTGCAGGTGGGATACTGTAGTCCTGTGAGTAAAGGTGAGTAGGTGAATGCGTTAATGATGTGGCGTGAATGAATTGTATCACAATGTGCCAAAATTGACCAAGTGTGCAACCACTGAACTAAACTTAACTTTAGAAATAAAGCGTTCGACTCAACAACCATTTTTTAATCTTAATTGACATATCAAATCAACGAAATAGAAAATGCAGTGGGAGATCTTAGTAGACAATGAGGAATCGGATTACTGGTTCATCACATGCAACAGATTTGGACAAAATTCTCAGATTATCGAAAATAATGATGAACAATATAAAATTAATTCCGTCAAAACCGAAATAATTCTGTGAAAAAATTGTTTCTGCTGATAGAAGAAAATAAAGAAATAGCAAGAGCACCACAACTGCATAACTTCCAATAAATTATAACCTTCAACAGCTCAACTAAATACTTGGAGGTGAGTTACTTAATCCAGTGTCAAAATGAAACATTCAAAGTCAAAGGTTGGAACATTTCCATGACTTACATATTCGGAATATTGGGAAACTTCAAAAATTAGCTGCAGTTGATCAAAATTAATAACTCTACTGATATTGGCACCATATAGCTCACATACTAATTCTTGGTAAGATTTACACGCAACAAAAAGCTGGTCCTGTTTCAAGATGACCAAACCGTTAACCGAAAGATGGCACCTATTGAAATAGCACCAAATCATCACAGCTTTTCGCAGGTCTATGCTAATAAGCAGCAACCGACTGAAGTCATCGAAAATTGGACAACTCGGATCCGTGCCACCGTGCGAAGCCGTGGCGAATATTTGAACGATGTTCCATAAATTCAAATGGGCCTTTCAAATAGAAAAAGAAATACGATAATACCTCACACACAGCTTGTTTTATGCCATTTCAACGTCGACCCGCCCAAAAATTTAATACCCTTTAGTAGAGAAGCAAGATAAAAACTGTAGGATGTGTGTAACAAAATGTATAAGAACCAATGGAAGTGGTTATTTTATACTTAATATTCTTTTAAACAATTATTGTACATTAAATAATCATATCCAGTACGACTTTACTGTATTTTATCTAGTTGAGTTGTATAACGTCATCGCATAAAAATATTATACCACTTTAGCTTTAAAAACATCATTAATTTCATCGTTACGCTGTATTTGACAAAACATTAATTAATGTGGTTTTCAGTTCGTTGCTAAAAAAAAATCATGAAAATTTAGTCCATGGTTTTCCATCGCTCTTCACGAAATGTAATCTATCGTTACATGAAAACAAAAAATTCCATCGTTTCTTATCATTTATCAGTGTGTTTCTGTTATTTCATTCTCCAATCTTAATATTTATTTTATTTTATAATTTACAACAACACCATCATCACAAGCCATCACCCTCCATTACCATTGTCGTCGCCACCTTCAACATCGCCGAACGAAATCAAATATTTTCTTTAAAATTTTAGAACGTCGTTTAGTGTATTTTGACTGTTTTCAGCTCGGTCTGTCTTCTCTATAATATTGTACATCAGTCAGTATAGTATACTAAATGAGCATCTTTAAGAGAGCACGAAAATTTGATTGTTTTTCTTTTTTACCGCACACCAACAACAGCAAATTATTTTAACTAAATTGAATTTTTTTTTTTGTACGCCTTAATTTTGATAATTTGTTATTATTTCCGTTTTTCCATTTTCTTGGGTTCCGAAAAAAATAAAACAAGAAAGCAAAACTGTTCATGAAATTTGACCATATTTACTTCAATTTCATTTAATTTATAATAATACGAGAAAAAAGGAGAAAATTAAATTGAAGTGCGAGAAAAATATTTTTGTTTTTGTATCGATTTTCTAATCTAATTTTGTTTTTGTTTTTATTATTTGGATTATCCGGTTGCCACTTGAATTCAACAGCCTTGACGGATTTTCTTATAATTTTATATATTTTACTCAATTTTATTTTGGGGAGACATTTGAAACGTGTTGTTTGGTATGTTGACCCAATTCAGCGTTACTTAAACTACCGTTCATGAACCGCTACATACTATAGTAACGTTAAAATATCTCTATGTTTGGTGATGGCTAGACTAAAATATACCAGCAGTTTTGTAATATTTTGGACTAGAAATGATAAAACTCATTTGCTTTAATCAGTTTTTTTTTTGTTGGAGAATCGATGAATACTCAATTTATTCTAAGCTAGCAAATCAAATATTATTTAAGATAATATTAGCTTAAAATAAGCAGAATTGATGTAATTTTTTACAAATGTTTCGAATTGTCTCTTGCGATAAACCAACATATTGGCCTACGGACCTACATAAAATACCAGCTCTTCGGAACTTATTTGTAACAAAATGGACCCTCACTTGGCCAGTCTTACTTGTGAACATGACTCTGAGTACAATAATAAGAAAAGGAAACTTGTTTAAATTAGCAAACTATAAAACCAATTGGGATTTATTCAAAACGTTAGTGGAATAAAATCACCGTGAGAAAGTTCACCAACTCCATAAGGAGACATTTGTATCCTCTTGAGAGCAGAGAACCTATAATAGAAAAATCGAAGATTTATACCAAAACGAATTAGTATTGGTAAATAAGGCTTTTTAAGTCCCGCAGGTCGATTTTGTTTGGCCGACATTTTGTTTTGGATCACATTTTGTCAGTCCGCATTTGCCAGTCGTAGAGAGTGGTCGATAAAATTTTATTATGAAGCCTCTAACGCCGCAACAAGGTGTTGAATTTATAAAAACATGGCAAAAAGCTATTTATGGCAAAAAATCACTCGAGTGAAAACACTCAATTGATACAAAAAACCAATACATCCTCCTAATAACGACGTTATCGAGATAGCTTAATAATTATATTGTGAAATTGAAAATGAGGAATTTGAATTCATACAACTTTCAATGCAATCATATCGTAAGTGAAGGGGGTTGTGCACATCATTTCATAATGAGTATTTTTTACAGGGGCTTGGACTTAAGTCGTTGATAAATTTTAATTCTATAAGCAGAAATCAAAAACTTCATTTTTCAATTTTACAAATCAAAATTTTTCTCAATGATGCGATGATCAGCAAATTTTGTTAATCATAAATGGTTTGTTGCACGACTTGCGTGACATGTCGATAATGTGCCCCATTCATTGTAAGTGCAAAGAAAAATGACCCAATCATACCACCAGCCCATAAAGCACACAAAACTGTTACTCTTGGAGGATGAACTTCTGCTTCGTGAATAACATCAGGATTCTCCACTCCCCAAATTCGACAATTTTGCTTATTGACGTATCCACTAAGATGAAAATGACCTTCATCGCTAAAGCTGATATTTCTTCTGTGAACGTTGCCTGGTTGATGTGCTTGGTTCATTACGAACACTTTCACTAACTGCTGTCACTGCATTAGTGGTCTACGACCTTCCACTGAACCAGTTTCTTCAAAATGATCAATAATTTCGCCAAATGCACGCTCAATAGAACGTCCATGTTGACCAAACTATCACATAGTTTACGAAATGTTGTTGTTTTTGAGCAACTCCATAGTGATAAATGGTATATTTTTGACTTTTCATATGTCAAAAAATTTTTTAGAACAGATAACATTAGCCGTGTTTTTTATTAGCGCCCGATAAATTTATCAGGAGTAGCCAATTTTTTATGTCAAAAATTATATTTAGCGCACTATTTTTGCATATAATTAATTTATTTTTCTTTAAAAATTTCTCATTTAAGCGCTATCCATTTCAATGGTAAATTTGAAAAAACCTTTATTTTGTAAACCCTTGAAACCATTAGAAACTTAATCTTACAATAAAAATTTAAATCGCAGCGGATGAATTCTTGGATGCATTTATTTTTCATTTTTATAGTATAGCGACAACAGTGAATAATAGCTGCAGTTTTAGTAGAAATTTCCCATTCGGTTCCGGATTGTGCTTGAACTGTGAACCTAAGGCGTAACCGCCTAAAAAGCCAACTATAGATGGAATAAAAAATAAAAAGAATAACGTAAGATACGAAGACAAAAAATTATTATTCCAATTTGACTTTTTGGCTATATAGAATAATTTTACCAACAGATGGCACACCGCATGTATTACTAAAGTTAGGGTTTTGGTCATGGCAGGTCATATATTATTAATCGCAGATTAGAATTGCGTTACTAACTTTCGGCTATACCTAAGTGTCTGTAACCGGGCCGATTGTGTCTCAACTAATTAACCTATGTCGGTTTTGACCTGAGAGATCATGTGCAAAAACTTGGTCGTACATTCAAAACCAATCAATTAATCAATTTTTTTGATGTAGTTTGCAGAAATTGAAATAAATTTAATTTATTATTTCAAGTTAATTGTCTATTTAAAAATATTGATTTTTGTAATAAATTGGTTTTTATTTTATGTTAGGTAAAGTTTAAATTTTTAATATAAATTTGATTTGAATGTTTGTAGTTTACCTGGAAATTCTTCGAAATTATATTTTAATGGTTATTGTTAAGCCGAAACATTTTCCACAGAAAAAACTCTGTTTACCTTTTTATGACTGAAAAAAAAACAGAAAATATACTAGGAAACAGATAAATTGCCAAAGCCATGACCAACTAAAATTGTACATAAAGAATATTAAATATGGTTGATATGTTATATATTGTTTTGTTAATTTTTTAGAAACGGAAAGCGCGTAAAGCCTGGTAGCAGAGTCGGGCTTTACAACAAAAACTATCCCTAAAACAACTTTATAATTATTAAAAACTAAATTAAAACCGAAAGACTTAATAAGCTACTTCAATAATTTTCTCTATAAAAGGATGTTGATTATTTACTCTATAGAGAGTAACGAAGAGATTTTAAAGTATTAAAATGTAAGTTTTTCCTTCATCTCCAAGTTTTCAGCATAGGGCGTTCACTAGGCTGGGTCATCTAACTCTGTAGGATGTTGATAACTTTCCGAGTTGTTTCGCTTCTGCTAGCCTCGTTCGTTTAAATCTTACAGCTGGTCGTTCGACTCTCCTTTTACCTCCTGTGGAGTCCATTAAAGGGACCATCTTGTTATGCCGTTCTGTGACTTTTTAGTGTATGTTCAATACATTTCCACGTGAGCTTTTTATTTCTATCCCAATGACGGCTTGATTAAGTTGCCTAATGAGCTCAACATTTGTTATTTTGTTGGGACACAAGCATCTCAGGATTCTCCTAAGGCATTTATTTACAGTTATGTGTATATTTCCAAAACTCGCAACCATACAGCAACACTGATTTCACACATAAATTGAAAATTTTTAACTTGGAGCTACGGAATAGGGCACATAGTCTAACAAGTGGAATGTTGTTTCTTGTTTTGTTCATTCGTTTCTTTATTGCTTCATCTCTTCCTCCTGTTTTCGCTAGAGTACAACCAAAGTAAACAAATTCATTTAACACCTTTGAGTCAGTTGCACGATAGTTGCAACTGAATGCTTGATAAACTTTATAAAGAACCAATTTGATCATCTTCAAGAAGTTCTTCTAATTGAATTTCAGCTTTAAGTTCTATATTAAGTTCAAACTGTTTTTGCCTATATAGTTACACCACTGACCAAGCACTATAAATGGCAAATAAATTATTTTAATAGAAACATTATATTTAAATTATTCGTTTATAATTTTTTTTATAAAGCATATGATAATCGTTTTTTGGTAATTTAAACTGGACATTTCAAAATTTTTTATTTATTTTCAAATATATTTTGGCTATTTAGCTGACCAGCTAAAATGGTCATAATTAACATGAAACTATAAAAAACTCATAAATATTATTAAATTGGATTAATATTAATTATGTGTTATTAAAATTATGGGGTGAATTATTATTTATAATAAAAAAGGCATTTCATTGTGTTTGGATGTATAATATTTTGGTTTGTTAAATACAATATTTATTTTAAATATGAACTAAAATGCGACGTTTATAATATAATCTTAGAGATTTATAAAATATTTGGTTTTCTATAAAAACATAATTTTTGTATGAACACTGCCACCTATTGCTTACTAGCGTTACTAACTTTAATTTTTTAAGCTGCATTTAGGCGTTATTAAATATCATTGTTGATAATTATCTTGTAACTGTTTTGATTTCCATCTCTATTTCGATTTTACAATTATAATTAATTATATTATTTAACTTTTAATGAAGTTTAAAAGCGAGCGAAGAAAAAATATCTTAACTTGAGTGATTAACTTATTTTTTCTACGTATAATATAAACAGTTTCGGATGTACTACGAAATCTTGGTTTACAAAATCTCGGTTTTCAAAATCTCGGTTTTCGAAATCCCGGTTTTCATAAACCCGGGTGTCTTTTCTTCTTGTTCTAATTGCACAAAATAATTTATAAATTTGTTTAATTGCAAGATTTGGTACTTGCAATATTTGTTAATGAAACATTTTGAAATGCAATGATTGTAGAGGCTAACGGCTTCGATAACTCTCACGGATACGCAGCGCCCTCTCCGATAACCTTTAGATTTGAACTATTAATGACACCTACTAAAAAGGAAAATAATTGCACTATTTTGTTATGCGAGATTTTTTAATTGCAAACTTTGAACTTGCAACATTTTGCAGTGTCAAGATTTATAAAACAAGCAATATTTTGTTAATGCAACATTTTGAAATGCAATAATTGTAGAGACTGACGGCTTCGATAACTCTCACGGGCACTTAGCTCTCCATCCAAATTTCAATTAGCGATTTTATAGAATTTTATAGCCAATTCACTTTTAAATTTTGTCAAAAAATCATTTAAGAGTCCCGTATGCCAAATTTGAAAAATTCAAACCGAGATTTCTTAAAAATCTTGTTTTTTTTATACAAAACCGGGATTTTGAAAACCGGGACTTTAAAAACCGGGATTTTTAAGACCGAGATTTTGAAAACTGAGATCTTGAAAGCCAAGATTTCGTTACACACAATCAAATTTCATTCTTAATAAATGATGAGTGAAAACCAAAAACAGAGTTGATGTGTACAGAGTTGAATGGGTAGGTCTCAAACACACACTTGAATCCTAAAGAGAAAAATTAAACTTACCGGCCTTTTGATAAAACTGTCTTGTATAACGAAAAAACATTATCTCTGCCTAAAGTTGAGAAAACCAACAAGGCCAAACCATGTTGGTTGAAAATTTTTTCTTCGTTATCGTTTTTGTAAATGCTTAACATTACAACAACTTTCGGTACAAAGATTCCACCAAATTTTGTAAGGATCTTCGAATTAATGGAGAAAGTTTAAATATGATGTTTTGTTCCGAATAGTCAATCCGTCTAAGATTAAGGCTGGGCACTACCCCTAAAGTGTATGCAATTGGTTTGTTTCTTTAATTAATTTGACTACCAAAATTATGTATCGTCTGCGTACTAAACTTTTCTTATATTGTTGTATGTGTAAAATTGATAATAATTTTTTTATTTTTCATTATTGCTGATCTAAACAATGCATATTATAATAAATTAATGATCAGTTATTTTGAACATTAATTTTATGTCGCAATTTGTCATCTAGGTACACTAAAAATGACTAAAGATAATCGTCATTGCAGCGTAAAAACAAACAAACTTATACTTTGACGTATAATTTTTCGATCGAAAAAAATCGAAAATTTTAAAATTTTTAAACTAAATTTTACATTTTCTACATTGTTTCATGACTAATCTTGACAATCATATATTAATACCCTAATTTTATGTTTCTTAACACCTTGATGCAAAAATTGTTTGCTCTTTAAGGATAAAATATTGACCATACAGCCTAAAGTATGAAGTTCCATACCGTTCAAGCAATCCGTCTTTACAGAAACCAAATTTTTTTTCCACAAATCGTCATTTCCGCTTAAATTTTAGAACACTGATGTGGACCGTATTATTGCAAATTTAATTTAGAATCTTTTAATTCATATTCGTTTTGCCCAAGCTACCAATTCCAGTGAACTTATTTCGGCTAAAGTTCACTGTGATCTCACATTTTATAGAAAAAATCAACTATCTAAACTCCGTCTGGACTGTAGAGAGGACACACACGGAAATCACACGTACACACACAGAAAACTTTTGAAATCCACTTTTTCGGATTTCGGCGCCATGGCAAATCTGCATGAGTCTCAAGGTAGAAATTTCACATGAATACTATATTTGATTTTATTAAGTAAAAACAGTAAAAATAAATGATCTTGATGCGGAAGTTATTGTAATAGATCCGAAGCCTCGATTAATAAATTAGGAGCTTTATGCAGCTAAACATTTGAGGTGTGATGTTAAACTAAACATTTGAGCTGCTGAAGTGGTGGTAATTATGAAAACGAAGGAGGTACTTTGCCGTATGAATGACCCGGAAAAGAAAGAGGAAGGAAAGATTTGTGAAACAGGGGAAAGAGAGGAGAATATAAAGAGGGAGACAGAAGAGAATGTTTGCAGGGAAAAGACCGACAAAAAAGAATAGATTGGCAGGGTAGCGATAGACAGAGATCGAAAAGAGGGAGACACAGAAATAAAAGAGGAAAATAATTTCGACGTCCTTTCATAATTACGATTCTGCTTAAATTCATTTTCTGTGGTAACAGCTTAAGTATGAAGTTTCATCCCGATGAATCAATCCATCTGAGCTGTACAGAGGTTAAATTTATGTTTTTATTTTTAAGTCGTCATTTCCGCATAAGTTTTGCAAAACTTGTATGGATCGATATGCAAAACTAATTTAGAATATTTTAGTTGATAATCTCACTGGGATCTTCCAATTTATGACAAACGCTTAAGTATTAAGTTTCATTCCGGTCAGAAAATTCGACTGGGCTGTCGATAGGACACAATCATTTAGTCTGCATGCAACCATATACGCAAACACACACACGCAAGGAGAACATTTTGAATGCCTCTTTCGACATTATAGCGAATATTGCATTTTACTCACATAAAGCGAAACAAGCTAAAAACGTGATTTCTAATAAACAACTTGGTTAGACGCTACATATCGTCGGCCTTTCATGTTTCTATGTTCATTATGACTTCAAGGCAAAGCGTGTCATAAACCTAATAAAAATATATTCACTTTACAAATATTTTTTAAAGAACTTATTGGCATTAATACCGCTAATTTTTATCAATTTAAAAAATGTTCTCTCAACTATGGTTGCTCGTTAGAATAGAATAGTCGATCAATAACGATAGACACAGGTCACCTGGGTTTTTAATATTTTGTGTTTCAGTAACACGAAACTATAGAAATACATACAATCATAATCGCACATTACAATAAAGCCAAGAACAAAACTTAAATTATACGCTAATTATTTATTATTTTTGCGCTACTAATTCATAAATAAATAATAATTGTTTCAATTTTCAAAAGCGAGTTAAAATTCATAAATTTGTAAATTGTATATCCAACAAAAAACATAAATTAATGATTAAATTGTAATATTTTATATAATTCTAACCATAATTTAAATGTTTTTATTTATTTATATATTATTATCCTATTGTACATACTCGTATAATTTTATGTATGTAGAACTGTTGTAACTATAGTATGTAGACATTATGTATAATTGTTATGGCTGGGTATTATTATTATTGTGTTTTAATTTACAACGCGAATAAACAATTTTCCCCGAAATACAAATTATACAAAAACAAAAAAAAAAAAAATTGGCGGGAAACAACAACAATAAATAAATGTATTTTACATGAACTTTAATGATTTAAAATACATTTCTTGTTTAACATTTTTTTTTATTGTTGTAACAATTACATGGTAATTATAAATGAGCTATATGTGATTTTAAAATAATATCGTGCACTTAAAAATGTTGTTTGTATAGCAGATTTGTTTGATTATATCTGGTTCGCGCTTGTAAATGATGTAGCTAGGGCTACCTATTTAATTATAGCAAACATATTTTTAACATAATTTGGATTTTAATCGGGAAACCATGCCGATGTAGGTATAGTAACCATACCGATACAAATTTGGTTATTAACTCAAGACGAGCGAGAACTTGTAACGACCAGGCTGAGTCGCAATTCCGGTACCACCGTTACACACTATACCGTCGGTACAAGCCGCCATGTTACAAAATAATTTTTGCTGATCTATTAATGAAATAAATAGATCAGAAACCGTTACACTCTAGAAAAGCACTTTCGCACCACACTGTGATCATCGTCCACCACTGATTATAAATTACCTCCACATACCCCAAATAATCATTACAGAACGCAAGAAAAAAAGATAATCTTTTTGAATTGGGTAGTTGGGGCCTGATGTGCCCTAAAATGTGCCCCAAAAATCTTAAATAATATAGTAGGTTGCAAATGAATTTATTTTTACAGAATAAAGACAGATTTAAAGGAAGCTATAAATACTTGTATCGTTAAGTTAAGAGAAATAAGGAAGCTTATGTTTTTTATGAAATATGAATGAAATATAATTAATAAAAAAAGTGCATGCAAATATGCTACGTGACTGGATGATGATGTCTGATTTTGTTGTTAATTATTCCGGGAAGTTATTCCGACACTATCGCCATTTGATGAACAATACTGATAAACTCCAAATCAAAATAAAAAAAAGCGGGAAACACCTGATATAACTGCAACCACCTGATATAGCTGCTGGTTGTTAACCTTATGTACTAAAAAACAATGGTATTTGTTGTTTAATACTTGCCTCGTACGGTGTTGCCGTTGAACTTATTGCCAACCTGAATATAAAAAAAAATTGCAGTAGGAATTTTCTTAAATATTTTAAAGCTTTATTTTATAGCTCTTTACATTTTTAGTCACTACACAAGTAGGGTTTGTTCATTATATTTATGATTTACACAAAACGAGAATTATGCTAAATTTTATATAATTAAGTCGAAAACACATCATTTTATATTTGGATTTAATACTTTAACTTTTTAACTTGCAATTTTCATTTTTTCTTTTTTTTGATAAATTATTCTCTGGTTTTCGGTTCTCGACCTTTGTTGGTTGACGATCGCGACTTCAATCCCCTTGTCAAGCTATATCACTTCTTTTTCTATACCTTGCCGTCATTGTCTATTCGCGCTTTTTCCCTGTTTCCCAAATACGACACCAATACATATTTGTATTGTTTTTTTTTCGACAATATCAGTGGGTTTAATTTTCGGTGTTTGTCAGGCAATTGTACGGTAGGTATGGAAGTATGCTACGGAAAAAGTAACGCAGGTTTGCATAAAAAGCTAAATGAAAGAAAAAATTTGATAAGTTATAATTGTTATGGTAAGTCTAAAAAGAAATGGTACCAAATTTTATTATTATCGTTACAAACTGCTAGATAATGTAGGAAACCCGAGTTTATTGAACGAATGTTTAATTTACCTCTAACTAAAAAAGACTTTTTTTTGGCTCCCGATAAGTGGAAATCTTTCAATGAATGCAAAAAATCCAGAGGAAGCTAAGGAACTCGTATAATTTTATACGAAATACTTATACGGCGAAATAATTTATACGGCGTAATGGACTCAATAGAGATCGATGAAGGGTATTGTGCTGGGTGTTGAGCATTACTTCGAGAATATTCTGTTGTGTGTCTTGCATTAATTTCAATATTAACATCAGCTGAAGAATGCCAGTTACTATAATATCTTTCTGATTCATCTTTGTATTGTATTCCTGAAGATGTTTCAAGTCCAAATCCACTTGATACTGATGTTCTTCTAGCTTGTTCAGATGAGTGATCGTGTAATTATTATTTTCGAATAATTACGTACTTGAATGGTTATGTACTTAATTATACTGCTTTTATTAAACTCCACTATAAAACATTATATACTATAAAAAATGCTGACATAGTGTCTACATTAGTATAATGAACAAATTTAAATTCAGTACTGTACACCGGAAACACCGTAGAAAATGCTCTGTCTAACCTAAATGAATTAACCTAATAAAAATCATTTGCTGAGTCGGCATTTCCCATGACAGTGACTTGTACATATAGTTCTATTAATTATATCTAGAGTAATATTACATTAATGCACAATCAGCTTTCTATCTAGGTCGACCCTAGTTGTTCAGTTGAACAGTGACGAACCACATTCCGTAAGCTTCAGAGGTTATGTATTTCTCAAGAGCTTCAGAAGATGCGAAATGAGAAGGAAATAATAAAAGGAAAACATATACACCCCACCCCCATTCCCCCAACCTGCAACTTTCTAGCCCACTGATGCCAATAAAATACCCGAATTACAGATAACGTGCGTTTATATCGAAAAAGGTTTCGGCTCGAGCTCTGACCACAGGTTTCAAAGTATTTAATGAAGAACTAAGTAATAGAATAAAGATGAATGTAATTCAAAAAAGAAGGGACAGGTAGGTGAGGAAGTTGAAAAGTTCATAATATATATATATAGAACAGTCAACATGAAATGATACACGCGAAATAAGAAGGATATTAAAAATAAGAAATTACCCCAAAAAAAAATTGATACCAAAAAATCAAGAAGAAATGACGGGATACTAGGATGACCACGGCTAAAATACACTGAAGAAGTGTACAGCGGACTATCTAACATGTAAAAAATATACAGACTATTGTGGAATATAACAAAACGATTTAAAAGCCCAATAACTCAGATTGCCCCCTTAAGTAAAAGCAAAGGAACCTTGAGGGTATATATTTCAGCCTAATAAGGTACAGGAAAGCGAACAAATATAAGCAATAGATGACAAAAATTTAATGAAAGCAACAGGATTTGACCCGATTGCAGGTCCTAAAACAGCTACCAAAAATCGGCATTATAAAATTGACCACCCTAATCAACGATGCCTTCAGAATCAAATATGTACCAAAGGTATGGTAATTTGTAGAAGCACCCTACTACCAATTATGTCAAAATTATTTGAAAAACTATTAAAACGAATGAGACCGCTAATTAACTCATCCCTGTACACAATCATGGATTTCGAGATAGATATTCCACAAAAGATCAAGTTCATAGAATAACGGAAATCAGTAGGAAAAACTAATGAAGAAAAAAAGATCGGTTTAGCAGTTTTCTTAGACGTGGCTCAGGCTTTTGACAAAGCCTAACACGACGGTCTACTTCTAAAATTTATAAAAGTATTAGCGCCACAGTTCTGTTACCTTCTTGAATCATACAGGTTCCTCGAATTTAAAAGGTCGCCTTAAAAAATGTGTTTTTATATGATAATATTTTTAACAAATTTTCTGACTTAACAAAGGTGTTTTATAAAAACAAATTTAATTTCAAAATGACTTAAAAAGGTCATATTTTATTTCACATTATAAACATAAAATTTACATTTGTTTATAATACAAATAGAAATGCATGCGTTTCATTAATGAAAATTTGAAACATAAATAAGTGGGCTTTGTATGCCATTTATAAACACACTTCTTAAATCATTTTCAAAATGACTTATGATATGCATTAATAAAGTGAGCTTTCTTTTTATTTCATTTTCATTGCAAATTTTAAGTCAATTTTAAAATGAAATAAAAACGGTGTTTTTAAGCTAGAAAAAAATACCATTTTTAAGTCAGCGGGGAAGCCAATTATACATTACCAACAGCCACTTTCGTGTTAGACAGGAACAAGCGTACTCACAAATAAAAGATATTAATGCTAGAGTGCCTCAAACCAGTGTCTTATAACAGTCCTTTATCTACTACATACAGGCGTTACTGCTATCATATCATGTGGGTGACAACACTGGGTTATAGCTACTAACAAACTTCAAATTGCGGTAGACGAAATTAACGTATAGACATCTAAAGATTCCAAAACAAAATACTTAGGGATATGTTAGTGCTCCTAAGTTAATTCGTCATAGGGAACTTGTCAGGGAAGCAGTGGACACAGTCGCTAAGTGGGTAGGAAAGGCAACATGGAAGCATCAAGAGAGACTTCACAATCATTGAAACGTCGACGCCAACCAACTGCTTGGCCACCGAGAAATAATAAGAAGGCTTGAAATGGTAAAACCGTTTGAGCTGCTTTACAGCCAGCGTGAGAACTTTGGACCCTGGACAAGTAACAAAGTAGTAAATTAGATTTAGAATGAAACGTGTTAAGTCAATACAAAGACTAGATACATTGTATTAATTTAATATGAATAAATAAAATTAACCCCAAAAAAATGGTGTTAATGAGGTTGATGATGCTGCGGCAAAATCCAACTTTGAATAAGAAGCTTTATTTTTTATTTGGTAAACAAAACAAGTAAAGTCATTCTTACTCAACTACAAACCCATCTAGGACATGCCAGATGAAACTGACTGACTTATACTACACCTGAATATTATTTCGATCCCGACCGACGAATAGGTCCGAAATTTGTAAACCCAGAGCTAATGTAAAATTGCGTGTGAGTGTGTGTGTGATGCACATGGGCGTGTGAACGCTTCACGTGTTTTTCTTTATATAAATTCAAGAGAGTGTCCGATTCTTTTCGCTCAAACCACCACCTCTGGTAAATTATGCCCCTCGGCACCGTGGAACTGGCGTTACTTCACGAAATAGGCTCAGCCTAGTTTGCCTTCTAATAGACTAGAATATGCTAATTACTGCATTTCACCTTCTTTCGACGCGCTCCAATTCTTCCATTATTCGCGAGTCAGTTTCACTTACGACGTTCCACACATCTTCGGACACTAGCAAACATTCCAATATGTTTTCCGGCATTAAGTAAAGCCCATGTAAAAAAATATATCTACTTTCCTCAGTAATTCATGAGCAGTCAAATACTATGACCTCTGCATTCTACGGTGTTCTGATGCATGAAGGGCAGTCTGGTGCCTCATCGTGTTTGACTCTAAATGAGTATGCTCTGAAGCAACCATCCCTGTGATATCTAACTAAAATCCTTCCGGGACATCTTACGGCAAGTTCGTACACAATAGTTTCATGATCACGATGTGTATACAGTTTACCCAATCACCATACTACTCCTTTAATGATAAGACAGTTGCTCAAAACGTGAAAGTGCGTGTCCTGCATTCATTAATAAGAACGGTAAACATGTGAAAGCTTCTAACAGTGTCAAATCTCTACTATTAGTTTCTCTTTACGAACTATCAGCAATGGGTTTCGACTCCGTGCGTCATCCGTTAATCGACCGTTAGTGTAGACACTATGGCTCTAACAAACCGAGCCACAGAATTTCCATCAATTTCATGTTAAGAATGGTTACCACCAAAACGCTTGACTTTCATTTCCTCTGCTCTACTTGCAGAGGTTTCTGGTAAACCGGACATTTAAAACCACCAGTTACGTGTTTGGTATTGGTTATGGTCATTTCGTCACAGATCATGCATTTTGTAGCTGTCGATTCCACTTTTACAGTTTACTGTTTGTAACCGGGGAAATTAAAGCATCTGGTAAGCTCTTCTTCTTAAAAAAACTAATAATTCATGTCTTGGTTTCTCGAAAAGACCTTATTATTGATTTAACCGTACAAACACCATCCACATCTTCGAATTGCGCCACTAGAGCCTCTATCAGCAATAACTCCTCCTGAGCAAAAGTTTAATTAAATTCGCATTTGGTTTAATTAACCTTTTTGTAGCAGATCTGCGAATGAAATTCCCATTCTCTTCCCATTTTGCCAGGTTTCTTCTGAGCCAGTTGGTGTATCCTGCAATTGGTTTGAACTCAAGATGGTATTTTCCTTTTTTTCTAGGCTTGTTCTCATTCTTATCTGGCGTATTTCACCTAAGCAACATTGCAGTAACTAGATGTCGACTGCTGGGAGCATGCTTGCACACTTTCTAAAGCTGTCGGTACTGCGGTTCTCAGGCCCTCTGCTCCGTAACACAAACTTTCTACTTTCCTACCATTGACTAGCATTTTTGGGTGTACATTTTCGGGTATTCAGCCGCTCCTTCTGGAAAACAGATGCGGACCAAGAAGCAGCCCACTATAGCCTAGACGAAATTATTGATTGAGACGATACTCTAAACTAAAGCTTTTTTATAAATTCGGAGATCTCAGTGATATTTGCCCTAAATCGGTCCACATGAAATAGCAGGTGGAGGAGCTTTTTGGTTTTTGTAGAATATTTTAAAAAGTATATTATTTACACAAAAAACTTAATTCTGAATGATGATTTTTGACTAAAAACTGTTTGTTACAAAAATTAGGCCCTACACAATCCAGACGGTTGATTGATCGGATCGGTATGAAACATCATACGTACGCTATTATCATAAATTGGGAGATCCCAGTGATTTTTGTACAAAAAATATAGAACATACAGCTTTCCTTGAGCTTGCCAATTATTTTTTTTGTCGGCAAACCCAGGTTATATTATTCGTAAATAGTTCATTAAATTTGATTGATTTTCCTAATATGAAACACTACAAGTAATTACGATATACATAATGTATACAAAATGTCATTAAACCCTTTAATTTTTGATAAGATATTTGAATTACATCAATCGAAAATGTTAATTAAATTTTTCGCGATGACAATGGAACAGTTAACAATGAAGAAGAATCGCAAGTAAGAAATGAATTAGTGTATCAAGCTTGTCATCACATTTTAATATTATCAAAGTTGAAAAGCTAGAAAGATAAGCTTTAGTCTCACAAAGTAACACTAATATTCTATGTTTATTATTAAATTTTAGAAACATGAAAATCATAAACTCGGAATATTCTTGTTCCTGGCGTTATACATACATCTTTGTAACAAATTGCATACAACATATTATAGAACATTTTTTATTACACCAGGTTGTAACATAATATAAATTGTAATAATTCTCGTGTACATTTTTTTGATGTGTCGTATACGACAGTTATATATACGGCGAATAATGACTAAATTATGTTACCTTCGAGACGTTTTAACTCCTTTTTAGGTTTATGTTAGGTCGTTATATAATTTGTATTTACGGGGATGGTACTGTACAATCTTAAAATGTTTTTATGGTACAAATTAAAATAGATTAAAATGTGAAGGTGACTTTTCAGTGTGGATGTTTTATTGTCCTGGGGCTAATTTCTCAGTGTTGTAGCTCCACTAAATGCCACACCGAAAACATTAAAATATAGCTTTAATATTAAACTTAGGTATTGAACACCCAAAAATATACAAGACCATTATATTACCTAAAAGTCTAATTTAAAAATTGTCTGAAATATGAACCATGACGACACCTAATGGAATATCCTTATAATTAAATTTAAAACAAAAATATAATGTCAACCAGCAGCTCCCGCCTATTAAAAACGACTTCAAATGAAAATGCTAGAAATTCCTATAAAACAAATTATCTCAGCAAAAAACGAAAAATGTTAATAAGCTTATTGTTAAATTAATTAAAAAACAAATTTTTTTAAATAAATTTATTACGTTAAAATATTAGCATTAATCTATAACCAAAATGAAAATACAAAAAAAAAAATTGGAAAAGTCAAAAAGGAAAAGCTGTAATGTAATTATGTATATTTTTACTTAAAATTCGTAGCGAAAAAAAAATTTTTGGCTGGTGTAATGCGAAACACAAACTTAACGAATTACATTTAAGATGGTATAAGATTTATATTATGTATAAGGAAAATCGATTTTCAATAAGTCATTTATTGCTGTACACACACTACCAGAAAAAAAAATTTCAACCTACACAACTTATTTTCCGGGTATGTCTATACTTTGTACTATATACAAGCATATACAACAAATTTAATTTCTATATTTTCTGTTGGTGTGGTTTTTCATACCATTATAGGAAAACAAATTTTCTTGTACTAGTATATAGAAAAAAATACAAAAAAATTTAAAGATTTATTTTCCCTGCTAGGATTTGTGTGAGGAGCACATTTGTATGCTTCATTTTTAATTTTATTTTCTCGAATTTAAATTTTCATTTTTACTGATAAATGAAAAACGTATTTATACATAAATACCTGCAATAAGAAGAATAACACAAAAGGCACTTTTCTTTCGAAATACAAAACACAATAAAAATAATAAAATGTCAAAAACGAAAATAAAAAAATGAAAATTCACATGGGGCAAATTTACCGTGAATTGATCATTTTCTTTGTAGTTTTCTTCCCCGTCTTTTACTTATTTTTCTTCAAATCAATAAAACTAAGTTTTATTACGTATAAATGTTTTTGACATAATTTTTCCCGTATTTTACCGAGATTCTTGTGTAGTTTAGATAATTTTATTTTATGTGTTTATGTTGTTGTTGTTGCTATTCCGTGCTACGTTAGATCATGTGTATTGGTGTGGGGAGAAAATCGTTAAGTAAACACAAAATAGATTTTAATTTTTTATTTATTGAAAGTTAATTGGAGAATCAAATCGTATATTGTATTGAATAGAATTTAATAAGGTCGCATTCTCGTTGGACTCAATGCCTTTAATGGGCGAATCAACGAATCGATAAATAAGATATGAGATTTGCCACTCGGAATAAAAAAATAAAGTTATGTTACCTAAATTCCCCGTTCATAAAAATTGTATATAAAGCAATCCTGGCGCCTAACTATTGAATTCGACGTTCATTCGTTATTTTCGACGGCTATCGTTTTCCTACGGCAAGCGTAGAAACAAGAGAAAAATAGTAAAAATTTCATACTTTTTTCTTTTTTTTCGTTTTGTCTACTATAGAAAAGCGATAACATTCGAAAATGAATATAAAATTCAATAGCTATAGGCCTCTAAATTTTTTGAAATTCGATTAATTCCGAAGGACCTGAATAGAACGAGTATAACTGGTGATGACACATGGGTTTACGAGTTTTGCATGCAAATCAGTCAACAAGCTTTGGAAGTGCGCCTTCCAATTGAGCCGAAACCGAAAAAACCACGTCAAAGTCGATCAAAAGTCAAAGTATAATGTTGACTGTCTTCTTTGATTATCGCGGTGTTCTTGCCAGAATATCAGAAGACTGGGAATTCTTGCTAGAAGATCAGGCCGTAAATAATATGGGGTGTTTGATAGAGCAAAATCGTTGAAAAAGGCCGGGTTTGTGGAAAGAGAACTCGCGGATTTTACCCACAACAACGCACCATCTCACAGGGCTATCATTGCGTGAACGATGTTCTGGCCAAAAACTAAACAAATATCAACGAACAACCACCGTATTCACTTGGTGTGACTCAGGCTGACTACTCTCTTTCCATTTTCTGAGCACTGAAAACAAACTAAATGACAGGTCATGTTCAAACTTCATGTCAAAATAGAGGATAGTTGAGCCACATGAAAAAGGGAGAACAAATTTACGATCCCTTTACTCACTGCGTCGTATTCGGCCTCTGTTGTCAATAACACCACTGACTTTTGTCGTTCTGAGTTCCAACTTATAATTCCAATGTCTAACATAAATACATAGGAAGCATAAATATATATACAACAATACCTGGTTTCAATGTTTCCTGCAGAGTCTGAGTGACTGTAGCCTTATCCTTGGTTCTTCGCTGATTGTCGCTGACGAGCTAGCAAGGTACGGTACGACTCTCCAACTGGATCCATGGAGAGAATGTGTAGGAAGGTTTATGTTTGCGCTGAAGCAGCAAGCCATAGGGATAGGGAAGCAGTTGCCTTGGCAAATGCTAGGTGGATCGCTGGTTCAACTGGCAGAGTAGCGAAACAAGTATGACCTTAGCTGAAATTGAATCGCTCCAAGACCTTAATCATACTGACGAAGCGTGACTTAAGTAGAATTGTAAGGATAATTACCGGGCACTGCCTTTTCGGGGATCATGCGAGAAGGCTGGATCTGGATGCAAATACACTATAAACAGCCTCTCGGATCTCGAAAACTGTAATGTGAGAGATCTTTTATTTTTATATTAGTAGTACTAAATGGGTTTAGGGAGTTTATGATGTCGGATCCTGTGGTATCACAATGGGCCAATTATAGCCTAAGTGTATACTACAGTACCTAAAACAAAACTCTACTACAGTAGAGTTTTGTTTTAGTTGTAAATTAAATCGGAAGAAGATCACTCAGTGATCGAAAACGTTAATTGAATAAAAATAAAATTAATTGAAGAGTAAAAAATTTGCTTTAAAGTTAATTTGTGGTTTCAAGAAGGTCAGTACAGCGAACATTTAGTTTACCATGGATTAAATCGTTCAGCTTCAATTCACCTTCTTCGAAAATAAACTTTTTGGTCTGGACGGCAATGAAGAAACTGATACATTGCATGAAGAGAACTATTTAAAATGACATCGCTAGTCTCAATAATTTGATTCGCGCACGAACTGTAGGGTCAAGTCCAGGTTCTGAACTATGGCCCACTAAATACAAATTTTAAATATAGAATAAAAATTTTAATAGTTAGAGGGTCATTACTTGGAGAATTCGCAATGTTAGTTCGTCATATCACCATCACTGAAAGAAATTATATCGGCGCTTTAAATAAATTAAGGGAAATATATGATACGAAAAACATTATTAATTCATTCATAAAAGCTTTAAGGACCAACCCAAATCTACTAAAGGTGGACTAAAAGCTCTATATAACAAATTATAGACACAAGATGCTATACTGACTTAGAAAAGTCCAAACTTACAGATTTATTTTGTTTTCTTTCAAAGAGAATTGATATTCTTGAATCGCTAGCATCAACACTCAAGCGGTCAATTTCTAAACCATAAATTAAGGGCCACATTGCTCCTGTTCCTCCATCACTCGGGCAAATTCAACCGAATTTGTGCTATTTGCCAAAACAACGGAGATTCCATATTTCAGTATAACGAATATAACAAAGTCGATGTTAATCAACGCCGGAGAGTTTATGCATCATTCACAAATTGGATACTCGATTTTATCAACAGCCGAGGTGAGCATGCTCGATGCAACGTCAAAACATGCATTCAACTAAATTCACTCATTCTCAATTTTATAAGCCGGTTAATATTGATAGGAGCTAATTACTTTTTTACATTCTAGAAGCAGGTCAGACCCAGGTCAGTCCAAGTCAGCCGGTGTTTCAAAAACAATCTTGGGTTTGTTGCCAGCAAAGTAGGAAAACAAAGCAATGCAAGGGTTCAGATAATCTCAACGTTCACAAGAAGTTCTTCCAAACTCATTAATATAATAACTAAATGTAACAAACTAATTTAACTCTTAAAGCCAACCATTCTCATGTTCGCCATACCAGGCCTAGCTGCAAATCATTAAATATGATAATTGCAATACAAAGTAATATGGAATGTATTTTTGCCCGTGATTTTGAGTTTTTAAGCTATACAAGAAATTATGTTGGACTACGAAAACTGCACCATATATGGAAGAAACCCCTCGTGACAAAATTAATAACATTGGTTTTTATTTGCCACGCCATAGCGTAATACGTTAGTTTTTAACGGTTGTGCGAACACAACAACAAGCCCTCCATTAAATGAACGCATAGTCGTTGGGTTAACAATGCAATCAACATTGATCTTAATTATCCTGCGATTTCGAGAAAACCGTAATGCCTTTTTCGCAGATATAGAAAAAATTATCCAGATCAACATATTTGACGATGACAAAAAATTTCGAAAGATCTTATGACATGCGCCGATTGCACAAATCTGAACTACTAAAAGATCACATCACTGGTTTGTAAAGCAATCATGAATTCCAAAGAAAATTCGATTTTTTTTTTTATAACTGCTGTATATAGAATATCGGAAGGTCAAAGGTATAACTTGCCCAAACTAATAAAGAAATAACCTGTGTTCCATCGAAAATTTCACCCATTAATTAACCCATTCAGTAAAAGTGTGAGGAGTAATTTGGAAGTCAACTTTGGATGAGTTCACATTTACGTCGGATTCACGAACCACTGGGAGCTGATACAAAAAAAATACTCCATGAAGAAACTCGTGTTTTCGATATTCTTAAGCTGGAAACCAAATATCTCAATTGCATCAGCTAAGAAAGCAGCACAAACTCCTTCTGTACATTCAGATATGCAAGGGTACACGGATTCAGTGATTCGAGTCAAACAGCAAATGAACAAATCTCAGCAAAAACGAAGGTATCCCCGGTTATAGGTCACTTCTCTAAATCGAATGTTGCTGTGTTATTAACACATTTAATAAATTAAATAAACAAAAGTACCAAAGTTTGTCACATCTAACATCAAAGACTCCTAAATATAAGAGCCGTAAGATTTCGTCATTTTTCCCGTAAACTTTCCATAGAGAGGAAGCTTTTAGTATACTTTTTCATATAACCTAGTGTGTTTTAATATTTTTAGAAGCTTTTTGAGCTTTTTTTTGAGTCACATAATGCTGAGTTAACGCAACAACATTTAAATTAGTCTAACACGACTTTTTTTTGTAGAAACAAGAATTTGTTTATATGTGTATGTACAGAAATTAAGAAATTAGTATAGAGTGTTCCATCAAAAATTTCAGCATTATTTTTCCAAAACATTCGTTAAAAATGCTTTTGGAGTAACAATGGAATATGGGGGTTAATGCGTTTTGGATTATATTTCAACATTGTTGATGAATACTCAGTTCGATTTTACCAAAGTGAAATTAGAAATAAAAAATTCCACTTCTGTTTTCATTTTGTAGTACTCAGTTCACCAGTGAAAACTGCAAGTGTGTTCAATACATCTAAGATGGTGCGCATGAACTCTCCAAATTATTTTCATGTGAAAATAATATCTTAGCATATTATTTTCACGCGAAATTTTGACATTTGTTTGTGTTTGGCAATAAACAAATTTTTTAATACCACAAATCCATAAATTTTAGTTAAAGTCAATTTAATTTAAGTTATTTACGTAAAATAAACAAATTCATTTATGTATGTCTACAAATTTATACGTTAAAATGAAAACTTCTCCATATAAAATTTCATTCCTATTTCACGCGAAAATAAATAGAGTTTTGGAGACCGCAGTAAAATTTCATTTCATTTTGATGTACTAAGCTTTACTTATTAACAATTAGATTTTTCATTGCAACAAATTCGCAGCCTATATTGTTTCATCGTGTATAGTATAAAAAAACAGAGCTCACAAAATAAAAACATTGTAATTGGATAAAGATTTTCGCAATTACTAAACCAATCAAGAGATTTCGCCAAGTATAAATTAAAGCTAAGTATTACAACCCAAATGTTAACAATAGAAACGCTAAGAAACTTATGCACACCATTCAAGATTCTACTTCAGGGGTCAGATAATGGCTAACTTACTAGGTGGCCGAGTTCAAGTCATAGACCGTTTCTGCAAGTCGCTGGCCTAATCTCGGTACATTTAAATAGAGGTAGAGGCCAAAAGGTGGACGATTTTGTCTTTCTTGGTACATAACGAGATTTACCGTACGACGAGGCTTCCCACAAGAAATATTTAGCGGCAATGGGTCCAATTTTATAAGAGCAAATATTCGTCTTCGGTCAGTAGTTTCTAAACTAATCAGAAATTCAAATTATATATCTGTATGTGGTTCAAGGTATCATCTCACGTGGCACTTTAAACCACCAAGTGCCCATCAGTTCGGAGATGTCTGGAAAGCTGCAATCAAATCCACAATACACTTCCCTTAATAATAGTGATTGGAAAGCAATTCCTGACAATGGAGGATCGGAATACTTTTATTGCAGATATCGAAGGCATTTTGAGCTCCAAACCGCTATGTGCAACAAGCTCCACCGACATCGATTACCTGGTGCCTGGTATTTTAACTTTTATGGGTGTAATTTGATTGGTGGGAACGTGTGATTCTAAATATTCTCACAAAAATTCGCCCTCAAACTGTGGCCTTCAAGAGCAGTGGTATCTCAAAAGCTATATCATAAATTTAATATTTACAACTTTGCATAATTCATCCAACCCATATACGAATTAAAATATAATTTGGAAGAATTATGTGTGCAATCAACGTAATTGGTATAATTTAAGCTTAAGTTAAATTAAATTCTGATAAGGATCAAATTCCTTCAAGAATGAATACTCTAATTATGGCACTCTAAGTTTGTTAGCTGTTCAGTATACTGTTACGAATTCTATTCTACTCAATGATATTACTCAGTGGTCGAGTGGTAAAGTTATTCACTGCCAATGTTATCAACCCAAGAGAGTTCGAACCTAGTTAAAAACCTCTCCCCCCCCCCCCCCCCACCAAGAATTTAGATTGGCATTCCAAGTGAAGGGAAATATGCAACACTGGAATTAACAACGGACGTTAATCATCAAAACATGGAAAATGATGACGTGGATTATTGGCGAACACAACTACATGAAAGTGATTTACAATTGCAACACACATACATCGTCAGCGAGCAATTTGGGATGCAGACACAGTTGTAATTTAATTAGTTTACAGTGGAAGTCAAAAAACGAAAATTAAACAGTGCGAAAAGTTGTGAACAGACAAAAGAGAATGAACAGTAAATGTGAATTAGTTGGCAGTGAACGAGTGAAATTAGTAAATTGATTCAGAAATTTAAAGTGTTGAAAAATAAGGTTTGTAACTTAAATCGCTGAGTGTTCTATTTCCAAATCACAACGATATGCTTTACTGTTGGTTCATTTGTAATTAATTAATGACAATTTCCACATACTAAAGCAAGGAATTTTGATCGGATAGAGCCATTTTTTATCTTTTTTCTTGGGAATTCATTGCAAGGCCGCTTGCTTTGGAATTATATTATCGGCAAATGGATTGCCCTAACCACTACCGATTAACAGAATTTTATGTATTTCATTTCATTCATTTCAACATTGTTTCATTTAATTTATGCACTAAGAAAAAAATATGATAAATACATGATTGCATTTACCATAACATCATCATTGTATGTTAAATACAATTATTTAAATGATTGATTTCATCATACTATGATATTCTTGATCATTCTTCTTGATCTTCTTCATCATAACAATGATGAACACTCAAAAAAATGATATTCTTGTTCATTCTTCTTGATCATAACAATGATGATCACTCAAAAACAATTTTTTGTTAATGATGATCATGGTTATGCCATCATAAGATCAAGAAAAATTATCAAGAATATCATAGTATGATAAAATCAATCATTTAAATAATTGTATTTAACATACCATGATGATATTATGGTAAATGCAACCATGTATTTATCATATTTTTTTTCTGAGTGTGTGCGTGATTTAATATACATGTGTTTAAAAATTTTAAAAAGTTTAAAATATTGCCGTTCCAAATTAATGTCAGTTGGTTCTTAGTGGAAAGAAAATGCAACCTAAAATTAATTGTGTAACTTAAGGTCGAAGGTATAACTCGAAGAATATATTACTTCAAGAAATTAGTTTTTAAATTCAACAGACATTTAAAATATTTATGTTCCTCAAATTATTGAACAAATTATTGTGCTGTATTGCGATCAATTCTGTACCACTAACTTTTTAATTCAATTTCTTGTATAAAATGTATGCAACTTTCAAAAATAAATAAACTAAGAAACTTTGATATTTTTAGTAGATTTCTTTCAATTTATAGCTTCAATTACGACAATAATCTTACCTGATTGGGTAAATAACTCTCAGTCATTTCCCATAAATAAACTATTATTATTTATTTACTAATTAAAATCAATCAATAAATTATGTACTCAAATCCAATTTATTTATTTAATTAATACCTCATTACCATCAAATAGATTCTTCATTCCCCATGCGATGAATGTAAAATTAATTAAAAATTTAAATTGAACATAATACATAATATATTTTTTATTTATATAATGCGAATTGTTTAAATATAAATATTTATTTTGTGTTAATTATAAATTATATACATAATTAATGTAGGTACAGTATTTATACTATAAAATCCATAAAGAATATATATTTTCCAGGGTCTATAATGTATATATACTTGTACATTATATTAGATGGATTTAGAAAATCTGGCGAATGGAATTAATTTTTTTTAATTATACCTTTCCGATGGTGTAATAATTTTTTAACACGTTAAAATATGAAAAGGCGCTGATGAAAAATTACAAATTTATATTCATAATTAAACAGTAAAAGAACATAAAAATAAATTTTGTTCTACCCGTATCAAACCATTTAAAGAAAAGGGAGCCTCGCATTACGGTAGCAGAGAAGCTTTTAAAGTTCATTCATATAAACCAACAAATATACACACCCACTCGATATATTAATGTACTCGTACAATCAATAAATAAATATAAATAAAAAAAAAAATTGTTGTGTTATTTTATCCTGTATAAAAGAAACACAAACCCCCATGATGGAAAATAAATTGTTTCAATTTTCCAAATAGGTTTTACAGCAATAAGTAAGCAATCCTATAAAAAGATTTAATTTCCATGCCCGCAGGACAAACACGAAACGAAAGTGATACGTTTCAATGTTGTGCTTTTTTGTATATTGTGTTACAAAAGTTTTACGCAAAATTCCAGCATATTTCCAATGAATTTATCAGTTAGATATAAATTGCGGGGAGGTACATTAATCCAGAAAACGAAAAGGATATATGTACACATATATTTATATATTTTATTGATACTTGGGAGAAAAGTTTTTAATAAATATAAAACGTTTTAAAAGATGTTGTTTTTGGAATAGACATTTTCTATTTATAATACATTTGCTTTGTAAAATACTTAAGAGAAATTTTATTTAACCTGAGCCTGGAAAATTAATAGACATTTTAAAAACAGCTTTTGTGATTTGTGATTCCAATTTTTAAAAAATGTGACGAATTTTATAAAATAAAATTTTCTTAAAATATTACTTGGGCAACAATTTTTGTGTTTGTAGAATTTCTAACCAATTTTTTGTTTGGTAACGAGTTTGGTTTTACTACGGGAAAATCGACAGTAGAAGCTCTTTTGCACTTTTTAAGTCAAATAAAATATACAACCATTAAAAACTCCAGATACTTACAGTCAAGGGTGAGCAAATCAACCTACTTGACCAGTGACCAATTATTTTAATTAAAATAACAATTAAAATTACATCGAATTTTAATATTTAATTGAAATACAAATTAAAATTATTATACTAAAACACAAAATTTCTATGATTTCTACAAAAAAAAAACTTTTTTGATTTATTAAATTCAAATTTATTAATGACGTTTATTTCAATTGCGGGACTCTTATTACTACAACAATTTTTAATTTTTGTTTCATTTATTTAGGTAAAAATTCTCTGCCTGGTGAATTTATAAAGCCAGCAAGAGAAAATAATCGCTCTACTGGTGCAGATGAACAAAGACTCGTATTATATTTCCCGAAATCCGAATTTATATTCGGATAATTAGGTTTGGGGTAACTAGGTTTGATTTCTTTAATGCTTGTTGGTGGTTTGAGATAGAGTCGAAAACATTGAAGATTTTAGCATCATCTTCCTGATCAAGATCTCCACTAGAACTAAGAGGTTCACTCAAAAGTTTGTGATCTCTTTTATTTTTTTCAATTGCATTTAAACAAATATTTTGAATATAGTTTATTGTAGAGTTATCAATATAATGGTAACCATCTCATTTTGAAAAGCGTATGTAAGCATGTAGCTATGAGAACATGATTCATTTCAGGTGAAAATTCAAAAAATAATTTAAATCCAAAGATTCCAAGCATTTAATAAGCTCTGGTAGAGAGCATGTAGTATTGAAGTACATTTTGGGATTGCAGTCTCTCCAATTTTATTTTCAATGAAAATAACGTCGGATATAATCGTCCATATAGTAGCAATCATTTTGCTTTTGTCTAAAACCCAAACAAGATTCTTTTAAATTTTTCAGTTCTGGTTGCTTGGACGTGAATATCGATTTTAGTAAATAAAATATTTAATTTTTATATTTTTATAGATAGTGCGGATTGCATCATACAAAGAATTCCATTGAAAGAATTCCAGTGTTTTTTCCAATAGTCAGAAAATGGATTTTTGATGTTGTGTGTTTGTCTTTTAAAATCTTAATGTAATCCTCCGTTGCCAAAAGACTTAATGTGTCACTAGCGCATCGTTGATGGAGTGGTAATAAAAACGTTGTCTTCGAAACATATTTGACTACATTTGATGCATACGTCAAATCATCGTTGTGCATTTCTTCTGCGTCTAGGTCACCTTCAATATCGGTGTCTTAATCTTCAGAAACATATAAATTTTATACTTGGAAATACGTGTCTGGTTTATTTTAAACTCCGATTTTAAAAATCTATTTAACTATTCTCAACTTGAACTATATCCGATGAATCTATATCATAATCACATCTATAGCCAAACTCTTTAAATGTCTTAACAAAATTCGATCCGTTGTCCGTAACGGTTGACATTATTTTTTGGTAGTTCAATCAGAATTTCCGCAATTTTTACGGACGTATGAACCTCAACAAAATGCTTGCAAGAAAGGACTGTACTCTTTCTAACTAGTGTTTTTGGTACTATTTATAAAATGTCGAAAGTTTGAAATTGACTACTTTACAATATTTTGTAAAAAAAAAACGTATAGGTCCTTGCTCAGTGTACAGTTACACCCATGTAGCTTCTAGATTTAGTTGTTCAAATACCGCTAACGGAATCCACTTATCGGCTCAATGATCTTCTCGACATAATTGTGACATCAGCATCCAAATGTAACAAAAAGGAAAAGTATGTTGAAATAAATTATGTTGAACAAAAATCGAGTTCGAATTTAAAAATTATGTACCTTTCACAATTTTTATAAAATTTACATCTTCAACGGTTGAAAGAGGCTTCATACTATTTATAATGTAGTTCAATATATTTTTATTTAATTGTTCTTGCCTAATTTGTTTCTTTCTAAAAATTCATTTCAAAATGTATCCTGTTTTTAATTGTTTTTATGTGATATGGCCTGTTTAGCATAATTTTTGTGCCTGGCGTTTTACCGTCTTTTTTTTGTATTTGTCAAATGATTCAACTGATTCGAACTTTTTAAAATTTATTAGATATAAATAATTTCAGATTAGTTATGATCCATGTGCGGATCTTAAAGGAATTTTATAAAGTTATACCTTCAGATGGGTGGTAAAATTTGATCTGGATTTGAGACTCTCGCGAATTTTGATTGGCTGAGGACCGAGCTAGCAAATCGCTTTAAAATTAACGCTTTGATTGTATAGTTTTACGATTTTTAATGAATCTAGTATAAATTCATACTAACTTTTTGAGGTTAGTCGTGGCAAAACATTAAAAACCTTATAGTTCATTAGCAATTTGTATTTTCATTACGTAATTCAATACACGTAATTCGTTTCTGGTCAAATATGCCTACAATGTTATTTGTCGACATCTCTAAGGTATCGAATCACCACAGTTGATCACCATGCTATCGAAGCTATCATATATAGGCTTAAAGTGTAAAATTTATAATTGGTTTGTGAGTTATTTGCGGAATAGTAACCAGATCGTTAAAAATAAAAAACACACTAAGTAGACCAAATCTTATAAATTGCGGAGTTTATCAAGAATCTCTTTTGGACCACTGTTATTATTGAGATATATTTTAATTTTTTCGAATTTGTGCTTATTTCGCTCGCTACAACTTCTTTTAATGATCTGGTGCGTTGACATTTTTTGGAAACTGATTTAAATACTCTAAGTAAATGGTTTTAACATCATCGGCTTGCTATTAGTAATAAATCCAAAATCATGCATTTTTCTCGACCTGAGCCTGCTTTGGAAGTAAACCCTATCATATTAAACTTGTGCCTACCTCATTGCTTTACACTGGATTTATTAAATGAGTTTAACAATGTAGGGGTAACAGGGGCTATAAAACTTAATCGGCATTCCCACCTCAATAATACGAGGAAGTTTAATTGATAGAAATTCAACAGACTAAAAAATTGTTGCCCAAATAGTATTCTAATGGCCAGTTGCACACTAAAATGACTAACGGACTGTTAGTTATGTGCCAGTTAAATATTTTATATGAAATATGTTTTTGCAGTCAAAAAAAAAAATAAACGCGCACTTGGTAAAATATATTTTATTCCAACAACATATTTAACGAATAGTTAAAAAGTTATTCAATGAAAATTGGCCATTTAAATATTTATTCGCAAGCTTAATATTTCCGCGGAATTCAATATAGAACATTAAACTTGTGCCCGACTAACAGGCCATTAGTTATTTTTTGTGCAACCGACCTTAAGAAAATTATATCACGCACTTATTGAATCAAAAATAATGTATGGAATAACGTTGGGGCGGCACTTATTTTACCAATATTGAACATTTGTTTATAGCAAGGGCATAACATATCCATTAATAAAATACCCAAGTGCAAAATCCCAAGGTTTTAAGAAATCTCCAAATTAAAAATTCCCTAACAAAATCCCCAAGTTGAAAATCCCAAGCATTTGCATATGGGTCATTAATACGGATTTTTTTTATTTTGTTTTTGGAGGAGTTTAAACTCAACCCGTTAATAATAGTACGTAAAATTGTCTTATCTTGCACAGTATTTCTATTTCCTACGCTGATTATATCTTTGAAGTGTGGTTTTTTCAATTTTTTTTCGTTTTAATTATTCTTGATTTTGTTTAATTTTATTTACATTGATTGTAAATCGTTTCTGTGTAAAATAAATAATTCGTATGGGATTAGTGGTTCAAAAATCGGAAAAGGGAAGGAAACATTATTCGTGGAATGATATGCTTATCATTTCAACTACTTTCAACGACAATAAAAATATTATATTGGCGACTTCGGCCTCATTAAAAACATTGGGTTGCTGCAAGTGCTGGGTAATGGATGAAACCATTTATGTTTTTCAAAACATTTTCCGACATCTAAATTTACAATTCAAGGCCTTATTGCTGGGCAATTTGTGCCATTGATTTTTTGCCTGATGGACGCCCTTCATTGTACTGGAGGCATACAATTAATTTTGTATCAACTTTTCCAATTGGCGCTCGAAAAGAATATAAGTTTTGGTGCGTCGTAGTTCTATTGAAGAACATTCTCCTCGCACAGAAAATTCTATAGAAGCTTGGCATCCTATAGACTTAAAGTTGTAGTTGGAAAAAAAATTGTGGCTTATTTGAAATCATTAAAGAACTTTCACATGAAGCGATTGTTGTCCAGACTAATTTGCAAAAAATCTAATCTGGTGAAACTATATAACTCCTACGAATACCGGTCTGGGTCGGTATAGAAAGATAAAAAACGTGATCAACAACCGCCAAAATATGAGCAAGGTTGATTATTTCAAATCTATTACATATAACATTACACTGTGTAATAAATGATAATATATTTGTTTTTAATTTTTTTTTAAATGTTCATTAAATCTTATTTATTTTATTTTGTATAATAAACGCTTGCGTAAAATTTTTAATAAATATTAGTCAGTGTAAAAATTTTGTTGTTAATACATACCATAGGTTCTTAAAAATTTCCAAAATTTCTCAAAATAATCTTAAATAATGGTGGTGATTTTTAATCTAACCCAATCTTATTTAACAAAAGAATAATTTGGGGAAATTTTGTTTGGGGATTTGTGCTCTGGGATTTTGAATTTGGGGGTTTGTACTTTGGGGCTTATAATTTGGGGATTATGTGCTTGAGGATTTCGCTTTTGGAGATATTGAGCCCAACAATTAGCAAAGTTGTAAAATAAAAGATAAATTTATTGTTAAAATAAAGTTCTGTCAAATAAATAAATTTTGCTTTGAAAATAAAAAAAAAATTATCTCTATACCTCCATGATAAAATTTTGTCAAAATTTATTTAGTTTTCATGTGGGTTGCATGCACAAAATTTGTATAGCAGTTTTGGCTGCATACCTACATTTTGATTTAAACGGAAAAAATCATATAGAATATTTTTTTACACTTAAATTTGCGCTTGGTTCCTATAATGGAAAAAATGGTTCCTATAATGCAAAATTCTATCGTCAAAATTCACTCTAGAAGAAAAGGAAACGAATTTACTAGTGGCTTTTCAAATTTTTCATAGTGTGGCAAACTAATTTTGTATTTTCTAAATTACTTTACACCGTATTTTTTCACAAGTTTCCAAAAAGTATAAAAATGCTTACACATGAACGCAATCATAAGTTTAAACGGGAAATGTGCAAATGACTGTGCACTTTACAGCTGCTTACATTCATTCTATATACTCTAATTCTAAGTTTAAAACATAATCATATTTTGTGTGCCAATGAAGTATGTCTTAACTTTGTCCTATACATGACGTCATTATATTTAGGATAAATTTCATTCGCCTATATAAGTTAATGAAGTTTTTTCTAAAATTTTATAACTATTGTCAATGTAATGTAAAAATATATCCCTTTTCCTAATAGACAAACAATTATTTTGCTTCTATTTAAGTCCAATCTACACAAATGTGTGTGTAAAATTGACAGGTTGTAATGACTTCCGGATTTTAACGGATCTTAAATCGGAATTATTTTTGAAAAAAAACATTATAATTTGATATCATATAAACTATATAACATATTAATTTTTTGTTTCTGATAACATATTTTTTATTTTATTATTATTATAGTTATAGTGTTATTTTTCGGACGAAAACGATTTAAGTGGAATGCACAAATGTGTATGTTCGTCCAAAATGCGTACAAAAATAAAATTTTGACATGGCTCTTTTGCGTTACCCACACAATTGTGTTGACAGGCAGAAAGAGGGATATCTTGACTATGCAAACTTTTAGCCGAAATTATTAGTTATTATGAAAGTAATAAAACTAATAAAATTTTGTTTATAACGTATAATAACAAAATGCGATAATGGTTCGATAAAACGAAGTGGCACAATTGGGAAGATTAGGCATTTATAAACCCTGTTTGATGTTCCTATCTAGGTTACAAAATATCAAATAATGGCAAAAAGGGATAATACACCGATAAAATGAATAAAGTGCGAATAATTTGGAAGCTCAGGGATTTACTATGAAAAATTTAGCCTGTGACCCCTCTTTTGACATTGATTTCGTTTTTAGGAATTGAGTTTTGCATTTCCTGTGCCATTTTCGTCCTCCTATCCAGGATCCGTGATATCCAGATATGGCAAAATACGATCACGCATAAATCATTTAATCATTTTATTGGGGTATTATCGCATTTTTCCGTATCTGTATATCACGGATCTTAGACAGGAGGATAAAACTAGGGCAGTTATTGTAAAACTTAATACCTAAAATTGTAATGAATATCAGAAGAGGGATCACAGACTATATTTTTCGTAGTAAATCCCTGAACTTCCAAATTATTCGCATTTTAATCATTTTATCTCGGATTCTAGGTAGGAAGATGAAACTAGGGCACTATTTCAAAAAGTTAATACCCAAAAATTAAAATCAATACTAGAAGCGGGATCACAGGGTAGATTTTGCATAGTGAACCCCGGAGCTTCCAAATTATTCGCATTTTAATCATTTTATCGGTGTATTATCGCATTTTCCCGTATCTGAATATAATCGATCCTAAATAGGAGGATGAAACTTGGGCAGTAAATGTAAAACTTAATACATTTAAATCAATACCAGAAGCGGTAGATTTTTCATAGTAAACTCCTGAACTTCCAAATTATTCGCATTTTAATCATTTCTTTTTTGCACTTTGCTATATTTGAATATTACAAAATCTTGAAAGATAAATTAATTATTAGAACTATATTATAAATTTTATTTATTTGCCTCATAGTTATAGAGAATCATGTCTACAGTAGTTTAAATGTGTCTCTGTTATGTTAGGTATAATATTTTAATTTGTGCGCCTGAATCTTTACATAATAATTTATTTTACTAATCCACTTACAATACAGGAAAAGATAGTACAATTTAGGACAAATTTCAAAGTCGTATATTTTGCCCATATGAGCCATCTATTGACTAAATAAATGGGATTTACACATAAGTTTGTTTACAAAAAATACAACATTAATTCGACCCTACAAGTTTTCATAAACTTTATCTTACGAAAATCACTTAGTAAGTCAATAATTTTAAAGTAAGTACTAACAATAATATAATAATTATCTATTTTGGTTTAAAATTTTAAAACAGATAAACCAATCTAGGACTCTCCAGGCCGTGTAAATAAAAGCTATAGTTATTCCTTCTATTATCCAAATATAAAAAAATTATTTCTCGTATAGCATCCTTAATCGATTTCCACAATGAAATTTTTACCTTGTTACCTCGAACTCGGTGATATTAATGTACAAATAAAACTTTATTCAAATGTAGTAATTATAACTTTACATACGACAATGATAACATTGAAATTTAATTATCTATATATACAGTTTCTACCCAATATGTATATAAATAAAAACCGAAAAATTAACCCACGGTAAAATATCAAATTATCCAATGACTTTCGATAACAAATCTCGACCGAATTTTTTAATAAACATACCAAACGCATTCACGTGTTGGTTTATATGCTGTATATTCAACAACAGTTAATTTACTTTTAATTACCAGGATAAATATTTTTTGTTGAAATTCGGGAATATTATATAACATGCCGCATACCTTGTTAGATATTATTACAAATAGGGAACGATATCTTCTATATACCCTCTCAATATAATTGACCTATTTTTATGCCTATTTTTTTTTGAAAATCAATCACAAAAAAAATGGAAAAATATTTAATTTCCATCCATTGAATTTTTATTTGTGTATACGACATTGAATTTTCCAACCAAATAAAAATCAATGGTGGTTTGACGCCCTGCGCGTGGGGCTGATATTTGGCTCGTTTAATACAAAATTTAGCCATCTTCCTATTTAATTATTAACGGCCTAAATAGTATTTATTAAAGGTCGACACTATATGATTTAGTAACTATATTCAATAGTTGTAATACTACATACAATAGGACTATACAGGGTGTCTCAAAATTGGCAGATCAATCGAAGCAGATCCGAGAAATCCGAGGAAAATCAGGGAGAACGAAATCCGTATATGTAATAATATTTAAAATCAATAAACAAAAACTATTTTGTTCATTTTGTTTTATTTCTGACCAAGCATCTATTTTAGAACTCGACATTTTGTTAGCGCGTGTTTCAATTGGTTTAAATGCCGCATAAAATGTTAAAAAGTTAAAAAAAAAATCGTGGTAATTTTTTTTTAACTTTTTAACTTTTTATCTGTTTCAATTGGTTAAAATTTTGACATTAACATGGTTGCTTATTTTATGTGTAATTATGAACGTATACAGCAAATTTAAATATGAAAATATGTAAAATAAATACTATTTAAATGTATATTAGTTAATTATGGTCAATCATTACGATTTTTCTCAAAATTTGTACATGACAAATTTCTGTTTACAAACAAATATTTTTGTCAGCCAAATGTTTTCCACATAAAAATTTTATCATGTCTTGAAGCAGATAAAAAGTTTGACATTTTTATTCACCACAATTTTTAACTTTTAAACTTTTTATGCGGCATTTAAACCAATTGAAACACGCACTTAGTGAGTTGTGTAATAAACACGACTTACTTTGTGAAGAAAATTGGATAGGTAAAAAACACTCTATTGTGAATAGGTGTGTGATACTGGTGTGTGATACAATTTTAAAATGTGCATTAGCGAGGCATATTTTTCTGATAGTGGATGAACTTTCTGTAGTACATTCTTTTTCCGCTGCATCACTTAAACATCAACAACAATTTTTGAGAAACAAAAAAAAACAATTACAAAACCAAAGTTTTTATTTGACAAAAGATAATGCAGCTTATAAAAATGGTTTTATTGGAAAGACACCCTGTTTTAGATCGTATTAAACAAGAAAGTTAAACAAAAGAACTCTTGGTTTCTTTTAAATTAATTTTTTGGTGGGTGAGCATGCGATTTCACTAAAAAACACTAAAATTGGAATCACTTTTGCACCATCAACAATTCGAAAAAACTTTACTTGGCGGTTTTTGTTGGAAATGTGCTCCTCTATCACTCTATTTCCTTTGATATACCATTTTTGGGACACCCTGTATATCTACACTTGAATAAATACTACGATAATTTATAATTTTTTTATTTAAATGTGTTTTGTATTTATTTATTTGGGATTATTAGTTGAGCTTTTTGAATATTTATTTTGTTCTATTTATTTTAACAACAATTTATAGTAAATTTAGTTATTTAGTTTTTGTAAAATCGATACTAATTATATGTAGAGTAAAAGCTATTTCAAGTTAAGTAAATGACCAAGTGGCACGCATATATAATATTGTAGGCATCTAGTAGTGTGTTTCAAAATACAAAAACAAAATATTTCGAAAAGCTTTACATAATATTTTGAGCTTTATATTTTAATAAAAATAAAATTCAATATCGTTTAACTGTTGCTTATACCAAGTGGAACAACTTTTTACTCCATTGAATCTAAATTAGTGTTTTATTTTATTTACCTCGTTGTTAAACGTATTCGTTGAATCAAGAAATTTGATTTTACTATAAAAATAGGGTTGAATATGTTAAGTCCAACACTTTCTTTTGTGACAAATGAACATAGATCTCGAATACACAGAATTTAAGTGTGGTGTAAATTCTGAATCGAATAATTGAACCTACCGCATTTTTCTTAAAATATATCTTGAATAATAAAAAATCATTCGTGTTTAAATTTTTACAAAACAAAATTTGTTCAACCCCAAGCTGCTACGGAAACTGCCACTTTGGTACAAAGATGTACACCACATTTCGCAAGGATCTCTCAATTGATCGAAAAGGTCCTTAGTATGAAGCTTGATTTCGAATAGTCAATCCGCCCGGACTGTATACAAATGCCAAATTTTGGTGAAATAAACTTTTTTTTTAATTAAATCGCGGCATTCCGGTAAAATATAAAAAAATAATCTGAACAAATTTGTTTGATCTACAAGTTTTTTAATTTAAACGTTTTTTCGTAAATGCTACAATACTTTTTAAAATATATATTTGCAAAAAATGAAAAGGCTCCTAAGAGAGCTGCCACATCCGGTGGATTGATTTCGGGCAAAAATAACTGGGATCTCTCAATTTGTGGAAAAGCTTAAGTATCAAGTTTCACCCCGATCATCCATCTAGGCTAGGGAACGTACAATAACGTACTGTTTTGAACTGGTATTGTTGATAATTTAATTTAAAATCTTTTAGTTTGAAATCGTTTTCTGATATAATTTTCAAAATATTTGTAGTAAACTAAAAAGCTCGAATAAACACTGTCACTTCCGGTGGACCTATTTCGACCAAAAATCATTGGGATATCTAACAATTTGTGGAAAAAGCTTGAGTTACTCTACGTACTTCCGAGGCTGAATTTTTGCTAAAAACAATTTTTTGGTTAAAAACGTGATTTGCGCTTAAATTTGGGAAACTGGCATACACAGATATTGTTTTAAATATAATTTTTTTTCTGTAAATTATATACATACTTTCGAAAATATTTGCCAAAATCAAAAATGACTCTTGCTTCTTGAAAAATATATTTTGCCATACAAATGAATATTTCTAAAAATGTTCAAATCGTCCTGGAAATGTACATGGGTGAAAGACAATTGACATGGCTTTTACTACGTAAAGAAAGTTTTACATATGCTAATGTATGGTATACGACATGTGGCGCCAAATTTACTTAACACACAATGAAAATAATTTTTATTTAGTACTTAAATGAAAAAGCTTATCAAAATTCAGACGAAATGTTTTCAATTAAATTTGATTTTGACTTGCCACCATAAACTAAACATTACAACCTCCGGTTATACCTATTTTTAATAGTGCTCTTGTCTTTTCTTCAATTTTATCTTCTCATAAAAGAAGAAATAAAAAGAAAATAGTTTTTTTTTTATTGAAAGTATAATAAAATAAAGCACACAAAAAGCTTATATTTTAATTAAAAAAGTTTATTTATTTTTATTTTCTGAAGAAAACCAAAATAAAAGCAAAATTTTATAGTATGGAAAAACCAAACCAAAGTGTATGGTTATCCGTTTATTAGTAACATTTTTTATATTTTTAACTAGATCTATCTTTTGTATATATCTATAGACAAGTTACCTAAATTGTAGTTGTGTGTGTTTTACAAATTTTAAAACTGTCAATCAATGTACATACATATTTTTGTTTGATTTACTAACCAACTATAGATTAATAGCATTTAGAATAGTACAAACCAGCTTTGTTTAACGTAACTTCCGCGAGCCCCGATTGTGGTTTCTACACATATTATTTCAAATTTTACACCGTTAGACCATAGTTGACTGAATGAGCTGACCATAAGTTTGATCGCGATCGACTGGTCGGTTTTTTAAATTTCGATGGATTAATATTTTAACTATCAAATGTGTTCTTCAGCCAATAAATTGTTCAAATTAATTAAAATTCATATATTTCGGAAATTCACATTTTCAAGTTATTATAATAAATTTTAAATTAGGTGCATATAACATTGTTGTTATATTTTATAACTAAATCAACACAATACATATTATAAATTGAAATTAATTAAAATATTAATAATTATTAAAAAAAAAAATTATAGTCCAGGTCGACAAATTAAATTTTTTTTTCAAAAAAAATTTCAGCCCAAAGTCACAATCTTTAAATTTATTATCATATCTTGATGGGCCCGAAATATCGATGGCAGTATATTCCGTGAACTATTGATTCATTTCAATTTAGCTATCAAATAAATGCATTTTGTATTTAAATTACAACTAGAAAAATATATGACTGTAACAATGGATGGATTAACTTCCTGCATGTAATAATTGCAATCTCATTTTATTTGCATATGTATTATTATTATTGCTTGAGTGAAATTTAAATATAAATATATTCTGTTTAAATGTGGTTATTTTAATAAAATTTACTAAATAAATATTAATATTCACTTCGTGCATGTAATATCTCTGTTTTTCTAATTTGCAGTAAATGTTCAGTATATTCCGTGAAGTATTGATTCATTTGAGTTTAGCTGTCAAATAAATGCATTTTGTATTTAAATAAAATTAGAAAACATATATTACTGTGACAATGGATGGATTCACTTCCTGCCTGTAATTATTGTAATCTAATTTTATTTGTGTAAATATTATTATTATTGCTTGAGTGAAATTTAAGTATATTATATATTTTGATTTCATCTGGCTATTTTAACAAAACTTACTAAATGAATATTAATATTCACTTCCTATATGTAATGATTTGATTTTATAATTTGCAGTTTATGTGTATTTTTGCAGTATATTCCATGAACTATTGATTTATTTGAGTTTAGCTATCAAATAAATGCAACTAGAAAAAGAATATGTATGGCACGGTGGTTTTTTACATTATTTAAATTTAAACCATTATTATTCCAATTATTTTCTACAAATAGCTAAATGAAATAAATAAAGACTGAAAGATGGTTTGCTCGATTTGCAAGGTTTTGGTCAACAAACCAAATTCAGCATATCGTAGCTACACTCAAAAAATGGTCGGCGTTAAGTATGGAAAAAAGCCATTACGAAAACGAATTCGAAAAAAATAGCTAGCAACTGTAAGAAGCAATTGAGTTATCAATGTGCATCGATTGCTACACAGGAAGGTATATTTTTCAAGGATCGCTAAAAAAAGCCCTTTAATAGGAAAAAAAGCAATGAATTTGCTAAATTGACAAACGGGTTTGTTCATCAACGAGAGCATGTTCAAAATTTTTGGGCATCAGCCCTCAAAAGTGTGGTGAAAAAAGGACAACCTCTTCAAATGAATATAATCTTCGAAGAACGGTGTAACATGGCGGAGGATATGTAAAGTTCTGGGGGGCTGTATGTATTATGCAGGAGACGACAATTTAGATTTTAATATTGGAAAAATGGATTGCGTATGCACTCCCGATCAATTACACTCACTTCCACAAAGTCCAGACATAAATCCCATAGAGTATCTATATAGGATTATGTTAAGCGGCAACGCAATAACTTCAAAAAAAAACTTTGGAGCTAGCAATTAAAACAGAATGGAATAAAGTTCCAGTTTCCAACCCAGTTCATACAAAAATTGATGTCGTCGATGCTCGATATATTAACATTTTTTCTAAAACGTCATTTACTACAGACAACAAAATATACATAAATGATTTTATTTTTGATCGCCTTTTTATTATTATTCCAGTTTTGCTTGTTTTAGAGCATGTAAGATGAATTTTGTTGCAGAGCGTTTATTTTTGTAGCATTCCATACAAATCGGCTTTTTACACTTAAAACATAAATTTGACATTTTTCGTTAATTTTTCTAAAGCTTCTGCATATCACCCTCAACAACCATGATTCTACTAATCATTATTCGTATAGTTTACACGACAACTTATCATTATCATCTTAATTCCATATAAGGCTTTACAAGCGAATATGCCAGTTGTTTCAAGAAATTACAACGCAACTCATTTTTATCGAAAGGTACGGGTTGTATAACAAAAAAGCATTGACGTTACTGATATCTAAAATTCTAAAAAACATATCAAGGAAATATTTTTTCTATAACCATAAAGTTCAAAATTCACTGATCTACCATTCGAAGGCAAGAAATTTGAAGATAGTTCCGTTATGTTTTTTTATAGTTTTTTTATTCGCGCATGATATATAGAGGGCGTTTTTTTTAATTAAACTCGAGCAAGCAGTGCGCTTTCAAAAAATTCTCTGTGTTTTTTTATTCAACCTGAGTAATTTTACCCTGCACACTGTGTTTTTATTAGTGAACTGTGCTTACACCGGACATACTCGGTTCTTCAAATTTTACTCTGAAATGAATGCCAGTGTACGAAGAGCATGCAAAGTAAAAAACAAGTTATTACTCTATGCACACTAGTTCATTTGGCACTGCAAAACCTGTGCTCGGTGTACAATACCCAGGGCAAGCCTGCTTGCTCGGGTTTAATTAAAAAATAGACCCAGAAAAGTATCACGATTTAAAAAATCAAAATTTTCAGGAGAACGAAAAAACAAAACCCAATTTACAAAATATATTTTTTTGTCGTACTATTTGTTACAAAGATGGCGTTTGTGTGACTTTTTAGTTTCATTTCTTTTCACGCACACGTTTGTGTAGTACGATTACAGATTTGGGTTTATATACAGTACCCTTATTAGGCACACCTTTACACGAGTTATGTCACTTTTTTTCAGCAAAGCGCTACTACTTTTTTGTACTTTTTCTTTTAAAAATGGCGGAATGTATTAAAAGCCCTATAACGCTTTTAATTCTACAATTACAGAGAATGTATGAATTTTGTTCGATTTGCAGAAAAAAGCTTTCCTCTTGATTTACCTAACTTCTGGTTTGCTTGTTGCAATATTTTGTGTAGCATAACCTCGATCGATCGAGTTTTGAACAAATTTTTTAATAAAAATATTCAAAATCTAATTTTTGCGAAATAATAACCAAGTGTTTAATAAAACGTGTTTGTTAAACGTGTAAGTGTGTTTCGCCAATTGCATACGGCAAACCAAGTGCGTACGTACGTATCGCTAAAATTTCCCATAGTTTTAAAGATTCTACGGACTCCTTCTACGCACACAATAGGTCCTTTGAATATTACAATTCCGTTAATGAAAATCATTTTTCATAAATGCTATATTCTTTAAAAAAAACGAGAGCTGCTTCTTCCGGTGGACCGATTTCTCCCAGGTCTTCCCAATGTTACCTCAAACTTTGACAATTGAACGTGAGGAACGTCATATCTTTAATTTGCAAAAGTTGAACAATATTATATTGGAACAATTATGGGCACAACACAATTATGTTGGGCTGTAACTTTGGCAGCTAAACTACTCAGTTCGTTGCGCAAGGCAATCGTGGAATGTGTTTTTCTCAATCCGTATTGAAAAATACGGTCTCCATTCTTTGAGATTAAATAAAGCTCTTCAACTAACTCTGTGATTCTTTTCATATTCGTAAACGACTGCATCGAAAGATACACCATGAGCCTTGTGCATGGTCACTGAACAAGCAAGGACTAAAGGAAATTGACGGCGCTTCACCAACTT
Source organism: Nephrotoma flavescens (assembly GCA_932526605.1). NCBI lineage: Eukaryota > Metazoa > Arthropoda > Insecta > Diptera > Tipulidae > Nephrotoma > Nephrotoma flavescens. The sequence goes on from OW052220.1 coordinate 312,837,121, forward strand.
GACCTGTTTGGATTAAGGGATACAGATGCGTTTTTATGGCGATATAGGTACAAGGTCGGATTCAATTTGATTGCGCCTGGCGAAATATGCAGTACGCTTCCTGGCCATCTACCCCGTACGGTTGGAGTTGGAAAACCTCATCCAAATCCGCTTAATGGTGTTGTTCTTCAAATTCAATATATCCTACGCAACCGAGAGCGCCGTTAGCCAAACCGTCTGTTTTATCAATATTGGTGATGATAATATACGGATAAAAATACTCAAAGGGAAGCCCGCCTGTTTCAAGCACAGACATCTTCTGCAGTAACTGCCGCACTTGAGCAATTTTTATGACGCTGCTACAGATTACAAAAATATCGGCAGCAATGGAAAATACTTTATACGTAGATGCGTTGAGCACAGACATGTTGTAATGATTAACTGATGCATTTCGAAGAAAGTGCCTGAAAGCATTTGTGCACTCGCTTTCAGCAAACTCATTGGACACAAAGCGAGATTCGATTTAAAGTTCTTGAGTTGACGATAAATCGGAGTAGCATGCACTAGTGGCAGTTGTCAGAGATTGCCCACTAAAAAAAATATCTTTTCCTTCAAAGTTAGACGAAGTACCTGTAATTTATTTCAATTTGGCATCGATTTGCTGCAGCAACTCAGCCCCAATCGTGCTAACCTCCTCCACGATGAGACCGCGCACATACTTAAATATTGTGCGATATTGCTGAGCGATTTCATAAGATAAAGGCAAATCTTTTGATATTGATATTTTCAGGGCAGTATGCACAGTGGAACCCTCGAACGCGACGGCTGCTTTACCCGTGCAACCATAGCAATTGTAACCATTGCAGTAACCATCGGTATTTGTGAACCTATTATAAATTTCCATCAACGACAAATGTTTTACCTTAACGAGGAGGTCCAGTAAAGAAAATTTGAATTGGTTAGGCTTGTTGTTTATCAATCAGAACTCCGATAATATGAATTAATACACCTTTTTGACGATCATTAGTCATGTGCATGACACGGTTGAATGCTTCCTTCTCCATTATATTATCTATGAACTAAATCAGCGTTCATAACAGAGACCGGATTTCCATAGAAGCCTGCAAATGGGTTAGTCTCATTGTTAAACCGAGTAAATAACTCCGTAAAATCAAGGTTAGCGGTTTAATTTCCGCGTTGCCCGCATCCGCGCACAGTTGTCTAAAAATTGACATCGTTTTTCGGATGACTAAATCGAACTCAAATTCTCGACGGCGTTGTAGAATAATATTCTCGTTCTCGTCAAATATCTGCACAAATTTTACTTCAGCGATTTTAATATTTTCATTTCTGAACGGGGTATGTAACGTCAACATTTCGCTCCTATATTCGTCAACAAACTGCGACGTCTTGTCGTAGGTTCTATAGCGAAAAATGCGGTTACCTGATCTCTTTTACCATCGTTTAGAGGCATCACGTGGAATGATGTAGTATACGCAGCGACTTCAGCCAACGTTAGTTCCGTTGGGTGGATGCTTCTCGTACTTGTCAACCCAACTATCCTTTCATATATCCGTAGAACCACCAACAAGCTCGTCCTCGTCCAGTTGCTTCTTGGATTTTTTTAACCCTCTGTCGCTCTACTAGTCAGCACGTAGGCAGATACAGTATCACTGGATCTTCATTCACTAATGAAGCTTTGGTATTGAATTGCAACTCTTTCAATGTTTCATCACTGAGAATGCTCTCATTTGGGTTCTGTAGTTAATACAGAAGCTACATCAACTTCCGCCAGCCGATCTCATTGGTGCTAATTGTTACAAAAATAGCGGGTTTACCAAGTTGACGGATCATAGCAACAAAAAAAACTCGTTTTCGTTGATGAGAGTAGTACGTCGAATTTGGAATGAAACGAAGAAACGCAAGGTTATTTTCAATACAACTAAATTTTCGATTCAACTTGCTCCCAAGTAAATGAGGTATTTTGGCCGATATATTTAAAGGCAGTAGTGAGTGAATCGCGTTATTTTCATCGCCACGTACAATAAATGTTGAGGAGTAACGCCGCCTCAGTTCACTGGTAGCCATCATGAATGGGGTGACTTTTACTCCGATTTTAAGTACCATCGTCAAAAAGAATACTCTGGAGCAAACACGCTCCAAAGCAATGTCTGCTGCTGCGCATGTATAGACTATCGACTATTAAAACCTGCTCGCTTATATTATCGCACTCTGGCGGGCCGTGACATCTAACGTTATTTTGCATAAATCACATTGTAAAGTTTATAAAGTGGTGTCTCAAGTAGATCCGCAAGTCATTATTTACAACTCACTTTTTACATATTTCACGATGATTTTGAAATGACTGATATATTGTAGGTATTTTGCATGAGTTTGCGTAAATTTTGTGTGTGTGTTAATTTTACATTTAATAATTTTTGTTTTCTGCCCGATATCTACAAATACATCCAATATTATTTGCTCGGCACAGATACTTCCGTAACATTTTTGTAGTTACTCTGCCGCTAAAGATGCTTTCACATCAAAAATGTATATCAATCTTGGAACTGATATACTCATGTATAGTAAAATTTCGCAATCGCGTGCTATATAAAACCGCCTGACCATATTTTTTCAATTTTTGAATCATAAACCTATATAGATTAACCAGATCTGACATAGAATCTAGATGAGCTAGATGCAATGATTTCTATTGTTATAAAATTATATTTATGTTATAATAATTGAGAATAATTAACAAAATAGTTTTAATTTATTTGTATTAATTCAAAAATCGGCTTATAAAGGCTTTCAAAAATCGTATCGGCATGAAAAAACTTAGATATTTATCAGTAAAAGATTAGATGGATTTCTCTCACTAACTTTAAAATTTTATAAGTTTTTCTGCTAATTTAGTACGTAAAACCAGTTTATTTTTATTGACTTACAAGTTTTATTACTTATACACACAGAGAGTACAAATTATATATGTATCAGCAGGATTTCTTATTCTCCAACAAAATAAAATTAATATCTTATCCAGGACTTATGTATTATTGATTTGACACAAACAACTGAGACGAATGAACAAAAAAGAAAATTTAACAAGAAAATGAAAAATCATTTTGAGGTTATGTGTTTCCCTTCGAAAATACAAAAAAATATATTTTTTTAGTAGTAAACCAAACCTAAATGGATCACAAAAATTCAATTCACCTTCTGTACAAAACAGCACAGTAGTAGCAAAAAAATATTATTATTTTAAAATTTTTCAAATAACAAATTGAAAACCTTCGAAATGTCAATCAACTATATTATATTTACAAAGTTGTATTTATAAACAACAACAAGAGTATACAAACATTTAATGGAATTCTTTAAAATTTTTGGTTGTGTTTCTGTTATTAAAAGTGGGATCATGATTTATTGATTTTTTATGCTGAGGAACCAAAAACATTGAGCACCAGCCAAAATAATTTTACTCTGTTGTGCTAATAGGAGGTGGATTTAAAAAAAAATAAAAAATACTTATTATGAAGATTGCAAAAAATCGCTCGAATAATTTTGTTATTTTAAATGAGCCAGGCATAAAATTACAGTATAAAACTCCAATACCAAAATATATAAATTGTTGGTAGAATTATTTAAAATTTATTTGTATAAATTTCCAAGTCTACACAAATTGATATAACATTTTTCTTTCATATGCTTAAAGCTTTTATCTCCTTAGTATTTTTTATTTTATTTTCTTTATTTATTTCGAATATTTTTTAGCATAACATTTTATCTACACATATACATAGGTACCTTCATATAAAGGTATACAGGGTGTATGTAGATTCGTTCTAGTAAATATATATTTGGTTCTAGTAAAATTCATACACATCTATATACAATTTATGTAAAATAAACCTTTAACCGTCAATTTTACTGAATAATATTTATTGCAGAAAATCACGTAACAGTGTAATGTAAATGTTTGGAAAAATATTATAATGTAATGTCTAATGGAGTAAAACAATTTAAAGGAATGCTATAAACAGAAGTAAAATACCGTCCTGGATACTGAGAGTTGAATAAGAAAATACTGTCCAATTCATTTTAATTATTTTTACTTAGAATACATTTAGCCCAAAAATGATGTATCTAAAGGCACAGTGTTATCTACCAAATGCAAGAAAATGTTTCCAAGAATTCACTTTTAAAATATTCTGAGACGTTATCAGTTTGTTCTTTAAACATAAATAACGAATACCTTCTGGTGTAATCAAAAGAAAATTTTGTTTATTATTTCTTCTACGCAATACTGTTTCTCAAGATTAACATTATTTGAAAAATGTTACCTTTAGTGCCTTGTTAAAATTTGAAATCAAACATTATTATACCACCTACTTTGTATAGTTTGTTAATGAGCATTTAAAATGAGGATTGATTAAAAGTCGGGAAATTAGCTCCTAATTATGCAAAAATTGGATCTAACCTTAAAAATTTTTATATGATGACGATGTCGTCGGAGTAGTATAATGGTGGTAATATAAATAATTTGATTGCGATTGACCAATTTTAACCATTTATTTTCTGCATACAAAATGTGGTTATTAAAAGATTGCCGCTGGTAGAGCCTTTTAATAATTTTAATTATTGCATAATAATTCAAGTTGAATGAATTATGAATTACAAAATAATTCATAAATGTACAAATTGACGTGCTTATCAAATACAAAAACTGTGATAAAACTGTTTTTTATAACAGCAGTTTATTAAGCAAAACCAAGACTCGACTTATTTAAACTGATTAACGTACTGTTACGAATTTCAGGCATTCGATGCAATTTCATAACAGATTTTGCAAATAAAACATTCGACGTTAAAGATACAAACTTTATTTACAACAATTTAACGTTTTCAACTGGTACTGCTAAATTAAATTACAACATATTTGCTTCTCTGTGATTGTTCGAAATTATTGTCATTTATTTATTTTATTAATTTATTAACAATAGTTTTGAGAATTACTCATCTCATTTTGAGCTTATCAGCTCCGTTCCTAAACGATGGTTTAGTTTAGGAACGGAGCTGATAAGCTCAAAATTTGGTTTTCTTCTTGAAGTTACTTTCTCTTCTCAACAGCAGCAAATATTGTTGGTCCTCGGAAGTAATATTTTGTAACGTAGAAAGTATAATCTGAACGCATGAAGCCAAATTTTGGTATTTTTCCATTTCTGGAACACCTGAAGCAAAATTTCCGTAATTTTTCATTTTCAAGTTAGTTTCAGTTTCGTAATGTTCCGTATTTTTGTAGACCTCAGATTTACTGCTCCACAAACATCTGGTATATATGTATTATTCTAACAATTCCTCTTATATAAAATTAAAATAAAAAAAACAAATAATAATCGGAAATATTAACGGAAAACAAATACAAACGTATTTAAGATTTTTTTCTATTTTTCGGAAAACCCATACAATGTTTACGACTTTTCTAGTCGTACAAAACAAAGAGGCTATTTATTCACAATATTTTCTACAAAAAAAAAACAAAATCACTCCTCCCACCCCACTCCGCCAATTTTAACCCCAGGGTTCTGGTGTAAAAATACACAAACCCTTACAAAAATGAAAACTTCCTTTAAGAAGAGATTCTTGGCAGCTTGGTTTCGTACTGATAAAAAGATGGTTTACTCATCAGGTTGCAATGAACAAACTGCAAATTTCAACTCTTGCTTTGCACCGATAGTACAAAACAAGAACTCATCGATTTGGCGAATTATATCACCAAATCAGAAACTTCAGGAAATTCTCACTATGTATGTGTACTAAGCCAACACTAATTAAGAATTTCATAGTCGTCCGTGATATTAATTTATTTGAGATTTTTTTCGGAGTTTCGGACAAAATACTATTTTTAATGACACCCTTTTTGTAGCAAATATTGGGAGTAAATGGTCTATTTGTTTTCTACGACTAGAAAAGTTGTAAACATTGTATGGGTGTCATTAAAAATAATATTTTATCCGAAAAGCCGAAAAAAATCTCAAATAAATTAATATCACGGACGATTATGAATACTTCTTAAATACAAAACTGTTCGACGGAAATATCATAGACAACTTGTTGTGAAGAGTGTGACTTGGAGTTGTGTCTTGCATAATTCATTGATGTGTGAACGGCCAACATCTTAATTCTAATGTTGCGGATACAGTTGGCAAGGCATTTCCATCTTTTACTTGAATAGCCAACATAACTTTGTTACGTTGGGTTCTATGCTAAGAATAATATTAGCCATTTAAAATTATTGACTTTAACTAAGCTCAAACCGGTGACTATAATAGAATGATACAATTTGGTAGTGTTCACCTTAACAGTTCGAATACCAAATTAAGAAGTGAATTTTTTGTGGCTAAATATTCAATACACCCCACTTAATTTCTATACCGAAAACATAAAGTTACCAGACTTTTGGTAAAACTGTTTTGTAAAATCAAAAAAAATTCCGAAAACTGAAAATTTAATATTTAAATTTATTTAAATCTTTTAATTTTATGTTGATTTTACTTTCTTTTACGCAGTAGAATAACATATAGTGATCATTAAAAATTTTGACTTCGAGATTTTTACAGATTTACTATGAACTGACCGAATCTAAATTAATTTTTGCAACAATGAAAAGTAAAGAGGACATGATGATTTTTAGAAGAAAAAAATTCAATAGACATTTGGTCCCTTTGGAGCTTATCAATTCGAGCACAACTGATCGGTTTGGTCCGGCTAATGCTAGACCAAGACTTAACATAACACTAATCCGCAACGTAATGTTTGAGTGCAATACATAATTGGAAAGCAATGTCAATGCTGGATCAACTTTAGCTCGAATTCTGCAATTTGCAATGCAGCAAATAAAACATCGGAATTTTATAACGTTAAGCGGGATATAAATATTTCTCAATGGAACTTAAACCACCATTCATATCCCATAACAAAATCTAGCTCAAGGAAGTTTATGCTGAAAACGTGTCATATTAATTATTTTTGTAAAATCATTTATTGCTTTCCTCCATTAACCTTCCCTATCATGCCCTAAGCCAGCGTTAACGAAACCAGAAATTGGAGGATTTCATTTGGATTGCTGAGTACACTTTTGACTATGCAAACGATGTACGTGAATTATGAACATTGCCAACTCAATTCGTGATATGGCAAAATTAAGACATAATGGTTTCTTTTTCAGAATGATGTCTTGCTAAATCAGCTGTATATGTAATAACAGGCTCGTTTTTTTTTTGAAATTTATTTTAAAAATAAGCAAAAAACAGTTTGCTTCACTGTACTGCGATGAACAATGTTTTTTTTACATCACTATAGTGATCTTTATCGGAATTACGTCCATCAGAAGTGACAGCTAAGCTCCTTTTCGTTTGTGCAAATATTTTGAAAATTATATCAGTTTTATAAACTTAAGCGAATATGACGATTTTAGCCAAAATCTGTTTTTTTAGCAAAAAAGGGAAAGTCCTTGTATGGCCCTTACAAATTTATTGATCGGCTTAAAACTTCATACTTAAGCGTTTTCCATAAATTTGAAGATCCCGAAGATTTTTGGCCAACATCTGCCACCGAAATTGGTAGGTTTTATACGAGTAGTAGTATTTTTCAAATATTTTGAAAATTACTAGAACATTTACGAAAAATCGATTAAAACACATAGATAGTAAATTAAGTTTCAAACAAAGTTATGTGTAGTTCAGATAATATTTTCCATTTCTATTGTGCACTTTTATCACGAGATTAAAATTTTAAGAATAACTGTAGAGTGAGATTATCGTTTTTCTTTGTGATAATTTTTTATTTATTTTATTTTTTTGTTTGGAATAGTTTCGATAGTTTTCTCTTCGCAGCTATTTACTCTATCCTGCAAGTGTGAATATTGTTTGGCAATGGAATTTTAAATATCGTGAATAAATGTACTAAATGAGTTAAAAATACACAAACTAAGATCAAAAGATATATAGGAGGTGTGGTTGTGATTGTTGCGATGGCGTGGTGGTCACACATATTGAGATACTTGGAATCTGGCAAAATTAAACTACAAAAGAAACAAATATTTTAAACGGTTGAAACTACTCCGATTTCAAGTTTTTATTGGACCAGCTGTTGAAAATATTTATTCAGCAGCTGTTTCCGTTTTTCTTGAATATCTTTAACTAACGAAACTACTTTTAGAGCGAGTTACATTTTACGGTTTGTATTGAAATTGCGGTCGAATTCAATCATTGTAGTTTCGCTACTGTGCTACTTGCTCATTCCCCGATTCAACAAATGAGCTTGAATTCGAAGCGTGATCTTTGGAAAACGTGTATTCCAGATGAAATCGATCAAAAATGGCCAACTTTTTTGAACTTTCATAAATTTGTATCTTTTAACTAACATGTTTTACTAATTTCAGTATCATTATTCATTTCGCCCAATTAGTCGAATAGAAATTTATTATTCTACAATGAATAATGTTGCCTAATTTTTTTTAGTCCATCCAATTGAAGGGGATTCAACCGTTGAAAAATCAAAAGGAATTTCATAAAATATCGCACATTCTGAGAATTGATCCGTATATTGATTTTTGTAGTTTTCTATAAAGAGCGCATAAAGAGCATTTCGAAATAATATTCGAATACTATAGATAGTTGAGAGCGGGGCAAATATATTCGAATAGTCGATTTGAATGGTCTAATTAAAGCCAATAAAATACTAATAAATTCTTGGTGAAAATTTGACTGCGATGTGGAAATACCAGCGGACAAAGAACGTAATTGATCACTTCCATACTCACATTATTTGGTGTAAAGTTGACATTCTACATGAAACGTAATTTGTTCCTCCTCAATGCTGGTAGTGAGTTGACGTTCTGGATTGTACATCTATTTGTGGACTTCAGATTAAGCCCAGGGCTCGAAAACAAAAGTACCGAGTAAATAATTGTAAATAAAAACTATCGGGCTTAAAAGTTAATGTATAAGGTTAGTCTGTAAAATAATGTAACGACTATAAAATATTAACGAGCTGGTTCATATTGTTTTTAACACTTTAAATTGAAAGAACAGTTCGGATTGGTCCTGAACTCTGGCGTTATATAGTAATCCCCACAATGTCACTTGACATTAATATATAGGCATATACGCTTAAACGGCGGTTATATCAATTGTTCTGGCCACAAAATTATATTGTCATTCGGTATAAACGAAACGTATGTAAAGTTTTCCCAGAATTTTAGCCCAGCAAATAAAACAAAAATTAATCAGGCAACACTAACATTTCAATAACCAATTTGCTCTTATGTGAAGTTATCCCAGCCCAGAATTTTTAACAATTCGAATGAAAAAACGAAAAATTTATTAAATTCGATTTGTTTTTCATGTCATAAAAAAATTAAAATCTAATGTATAAAAAACTGTAAAATTTTGAGTTGTATAAAGTAAAATTACAGGCAATGTAAGAAAAACATTTGTTGGCAAGTTTCCGAAAATGATCTCTGGGCTGGGAATTTCATTAATTTTTATATATTTTTTCATGTCTTGGATTAGGGCGTCAGGATTTTGAAATGTATATGTTACGGTCAAAGTGTATAATCCGGTGATTATATATAATTAATAATTACCGGTCATTATACATAATCAGCAGTCGTTTGGTTAACCCCTTTGCTTAAAATGAATAATTATGAAAGTTTTTTACTTAGTTTAAAATTATAAATAAAATTTGGCACTTCAAAAATTGTATAAATTTTAGAAAAGCGGAGGTTTGGGGGCATCATCCTCTAAGGTATACAACAAATTAAAATTACATTAATAAAAATTATATTTACAATAGTTGATTTTTTTAACATTTGTGGCACTATCAGAAGAAGCGAAAAGACCGATTAAAACTCTTGGATCTGTGTCTGTAAGTTTGACAAAGCAATTATTATAAATACAAACAAATAAATACTATAAATACAAATAAATATATAATAACCAGTTATACACATTAACCGTAACATAACCCGGTAAACCAGTAAGTCAAAAATGTTCAAAGTTTTAGTCGTATGACTGTGGTTATTTCTAAAGTTATTAAAATGACTTCTCTGCCTTTTCATTGTGTATTTTTAAGGAACGCAAACGTACAGTGTGTCTTTAATGTTTGAAGTATAACTAAACCGGAAGTCATTTCATAAAATTCTGACTTGGAAGTCAACCTTACAATAAGATTAAATAGCTTTTTTAGGGTGTCAGCTTGCAATTCAATCATTTGACATGCAAAGACGCTAGTTAAAAGCTTTAGCTTGGGCGTTTGTTAAATGTCAATATTTGGTATTGGATTACAGAATTTTGACGCAATCGGCATATTATTCGATAAACTCAAAAGCGATCTACAAAAAATTAACCTAAATGCTCAATACTAAGGATGCATACTGAAAGCAGATACGAATAATATAATAACTAATCTAAACATTGGTTTTGGGAACAGTCACATGCAACGTTCCCTCTAATTATTCAAAATCATGCGCGGCATAACTGCATTATGGGCAAGTATTTTAAATTTAGCAAATTTCTAGCAAAACTTAACAAAATTACAATGCAATAATTTTTACATATAATTTTATTTAAAAATAAATTTAACAAAACTTTAATGCGTGAATTTCACAGTGAAACAAATTTTTTTCAGTAAAATTAACACGAGATAAAAATATAAATCCTTTACTTGTTAGCGAGAAACAAAAAAATTGTTCAGTAAGATTTACTGGCAAATAATAGAATAAGTGGGGAAAATGTTGCCATAAAAAGTATGAAACTCAATACTTTTTATGGCAACATTTTCGATACACTTTCAAAAAATAGTATGCGAGGAGGAATATTTTTCGCACACTACGACAATTTTATGGTTGGAAAAGTATTATAGTGAAATGTCAAGAAAAAATGAAACTCGCTATTAGTTTTTGTGCCGCTAGATACAACACGTTCAGAAAGAGGGTAGAGTAACATAAATTTATGAAAATTTTATGTTTCGTTAAAATGGTTTATTTTCAATTTTTTTATTTATGTTTCCCCCAATCTGTCACTATTTTGACTATGAATTTTGCTATAAAAAAACAAACAAAATTTGCTGTCTTTATCGCTCTAAAGTAATTTAAATATACTATTCTCTTTCAATTTCCCAGTATATTTTACTGAAAAAAATTTGTTTCACTGTGGAATCCACGTATAAATCAGGATAAAGTTGCCATAAAAAGTATTAAACTCAATACTTTTTATTGCTACATTTTTAACACACCTTCACAAAATAATATGTGATGAGAAATATTTTTCGCACACTACGCCAATTTTATGGTTGAAAAAATATTACTGGAAAATGTCAAGAGAAAAATGAAAGGTAGTATAATTTTTTTGTCGCACTGCGTTCAAATTATTGAAAATTTTCTATTTTGTTAAACTCGTTTATTTTCAAATTTTTTAGTTATGTTGCCCCCAATCTATCACGATTTTGACTATAAATTATGCTATAAAAAAATAAACAAAAGTTGCTGTCTTTGTCGCTCTAACGTAATTTAAATATACTCTTCTCTTTTCGGTTTCCCAGTATATTTTACTGGAAAAATTTGTTTCACTGTGGAATCCACTCATTGTAATATAATTTCGGATTTTTCCTTTTATAAAAATCACAGTCAACTTTTGCTTTAATACATATTTACAAAGTACATCACTTGTTTCAATTTGATAACTAGAAATTTCATATAATACAACTTTTTGTTTAATTGATAACGACAGGGCTTCTGTTTTAACGAGTTCATTTAACCATTCTACTCTAAATTTTGAAGCCGTCTTGTTTGTTCAGGGATCTGTTATTCGGCGGTCTCGAGTTCAATTCCTGGTGACAAGTAAAGAACTTGCGAATGGGTGTTTTTTAACGGGTCATATGTTATTTAAATGCTTGTTCATTTTCAGATTTTCAAGCCATAGTAGTTACAGCTTCGTCCTTAATAATATTTTGGTGGAGCTTGAGCTTACATCTAATTTTAGTTTTGTCATTACAGTAAATGGAGTAAATTTTTTATAAATTGTTTAAAAAAAATCACATCATATACGTAAAAGAAAATAAACTGCGTGGGTTTACAAACTTTTAAATATTGTAACTAACACGAAAAAAAATGTTAGCAATATTGCAAATGGGCGGACTAAAAATTATGATGGGCAAAATACAATTTAAATCTGGGCGGCCGCCCGTGTGCCCAGCTTAGCGGGAACGTTGGTCACATGGCAAAAATCGAAGTAAATTACGAGACACTGACATAGTCGCCCTCTCATTCGACGAACTCCAAAGTTAGTTTAATAAAATTGGTTAAGTGGCTAGTAGTTGGATTGAACATTGAAGTTAAATTCAGAAAACTGTAAAAATATGCTGAACTTTGACTTCATGGTCGAGAAAGTATCAAATTTTAGGCTTAAATGTCACTCCTAAAATAGATATACATAGTGAGATTTTCCATAAATTACTGTATTTGTGATATAATTCGCCAAATCGATAAGTTCTTGCTTTGTACTAGAGGTCAGCAAGAGTTGTTTTTTTTTTAAGTTTGGTCGTTGTAACCTGGTGAGTATAGACCAACTTTTATCAGTACAAAATCAAGCTACCGCCAAGAAGAGATCTATGGAAGTTCTCATTTTTGTAAGGGTTTGTGTATCTTTATGTACACATGTACCCTAGGGTTAAAAATAAGGGAGTGCATTTTTCCACTTTTTGTGTTAAATATTTGTGAGTAAATGGTCTCTTTGTTTTCTATGACTAGAAAAGCCGTAAACATTTGATACTTTTTCGCGTTGATATTTTGTATACTGTTAAATTTGATCTAAAGTCAAACATGAGTGACTTGAATATTTTTATAACATAACCGTCTGTTTGACGAGTGGCGTCAACGTCAAAGCCGGACATTTAATTATTTTTGAAGTTAGAAGTTAGTATACTATTAACTTTGTCTAAAGTAAGATTTTGGAGTCACAAGAATAATAAACTTAAGCGTTTTAGATTAGTTAAGCAGATAATTGACATCAAAGTGACTTCTTGCACTGACGAAAGTCTGTTATACGAATGGAGGTGGCCTAGTTTAATATATCCTTATATATGGCGTATCATTTTCCGACTTGGTTCGTCGACAAATGGTATTTTTAGTTTTCGAATATCTCGGCAAATAAGTGGCTTTTAGTTTACCGGGTAATATATACTAGTACCTATCGACCGGGATGAAAAATAATACAAAAATCAATGAAATTCCTAGCCCAGTGTTCATTTTCGGGATCTTGCCCCGGAGCAAATTTTTTCTTACATTGCCTGTAATTTTCTATTACTATATGCAACAAATTAAATTTAATAAACTTGCTATTTTGTCGATTTTTCATTAAAATTGACAAAAATTCTGGGCTGGGCTAACTTCACAAATATATTATATTTGTATGAAATGAATCAAAAGCTCGACTGGGATAACTTCACACCAGAGCAAATTGGTTATTGATATGTTAGTGTTGCGTGATTAAAAAATTTTATTTTCTGGGATAACTTCACAATTAAAAGAACGATATTTTACAACAATCGATGATGCATGTGTCATTGTAGTCAGAACATGCTCATGGATGACACCATCATTGTTAATGGTTAGTTTGATAAACACACTTAAAATTCTACCACTAATAAAAACCAATCACAGGTGTGAGTGGCGATAACAATAAATTCATGTGCATATAGCTGGCCAATATGCCCGATTTAATGTAACATCCATTTCCATCATCCAATTCAGTCTCATCCCTAATTTACCTGTACCACATTTAATTAGTTCACCATATATTTAAATAAAAACTATTTCAGCGGGCATGGTATCTATTTGACAAAACTAATTTTTTCAGGACATATTTTAACATTTCACTGTTCTGTTGCGTTAACAAAATACATATTTTAAAGACTTTCCTCTGAGCTTCTAATTGTCCAATTATTTCGTTAATGACGGGAATTAAAAACAGTTGATGACTTTGTCTATGAGTAGTCGACGTTATCGATGAGTTCAGTCGAGTAGTCAGTAGATGACGATAGCATGTAGCTACGATAGCATGTGGTATGCTATCAAATAACACCACCACCACCAGGGTCCGTAATGACAAATCTGATGGATGAATCGTGTATTTATAATTCAAGTAAATTTACCGCAACCCGAAACTCCTTCAAATGCAACTGGTTTACTAATTTGTTCCATTTCTAGTTAATTTTTAAAATTGTTGTAGTTTAACTGACCAAGGATGATTTCAGTGCCAGCTGATTAAAAAATATATCTTTGTTGCGTTAGAAGTTTGTTGCTGTCACTGCAGAATTGAATCAAATTTGAAGCCCACTAGTGTTGTTAGTTGGATCTTCGACCTACAGCTAGATAACATTGTCAAATACAAAAATATTCAATAATTGCATGGATCATACGGTAACAATTTTTCTGTAAAACTTCCAAATATTTTCGGTTATTATATTTTTGAGTATTTAACATAACATTTTATGTCGATGGAGAGATTTCTGATTGTATTTTGGATACAGCACAATTGTAATTATAATTTTTTTAAGTTATAATTTTACTTAGTTCAAAAAACATTGAGATTTATTACAGGCATAAAGGATTATTCGTCTAGACATTGTTAATTATTAGATATGTGCTTCAATTTTTATCCCTTCATATTCGGATTAGCATTGCTTTCTTTTCTTGAGCATCCGCATAAACATTTCTCGTCTAGACCGTTGTAAAATTCTGAAAGTATTTTTAAAATTATAAGCCCGACAATAACATCTATGTGCAAAACGTGCTCAGACAACAGTATCACATTAACAAATATTATTTTTATTATTAACATTATAATACCATAGATTAAAATTTATAAAAACATTTCAGAATTGAAATTCTTTTTCTATATATTAAATATACATAAATTTAGTTAAAAGCAGCGAGTCTTTCCAAATACATATACATAAATATTAAATAAGAAAAAAATATTCGATGAACAACAAAATAAACATCCCTTGAACGGATACGTAAGACTCAAGTTTTACGATGTCTAGGTGGGTAGGGGGTGAGCCCGGTGGTATGAGTGCAGAATAAGTTTTCGCTATATATCACTGAATGACTAAGGTATAACAACATATTCAAGATTTAAAAAATACATTTATGTACAACAATTAAATAATTATTTTTATCTCAATTTCACTCTGTAAAAATAAATTAAATTAAAACAAAAAAAAAAAAATATAATTAAACATAATGTAACACTCTCTCGTATAAGGAAAGTGAAAATTATGCGCTTAATTTATTGGCCTTAAGAAAATTATAATATTTTCGTTTATTCATAAACAGCATAAAAAATTAAAACATAATTATTTATTTTGTTTTATGATGCACAACATTAAATTAAGACTAGGTAAATACAAAATTTTAAAATAAAACAACCTATATAGATGTAACAGACATACAACAAGAAAAATCTGTACTTTTATAATGGTTTTCACGATTTTCCTCGTCCCTATAGCATTATATACTTACACATGTAGGTTGTATATATTTGTGTGTTACTGTTCTGCTGCCTGCTTGGGATGTGAAAAATGATTGATTATCTGAATGTAACAGAAATTCGTTCTTGGCGCGGTGCAAAGGGAGTATGCGGACTATATACATTTAGCAAATATTTTGCTGATTCAGACATGGCACACAAAACCGGAATGAATTTTTCCGTTTAAGGTTTTTGTTATGTTTCTATATACAAATTTATTTATATACCGAACTTTTCCTACGCCTCTTCTTCCCCGCACACACCGTAGTTATTCACGTAAATATTATTTGTATATGCTTTTATGGTATAGCAAATCATTTAACTGTATTTATATTACGATCTTATCTTCGCATATTATTGATGATGAGCCAAAATAAAAGAATGGATTGTATGGTACTGCTGTTGTTTGGAAATATTCAACTAAACACACATTCACATTGTGCGTGTATATAAAACAACAAAACTTGAATTGAATAAATATAAGAAGTTGGCAAGAAAATGCAGATCGATAAGTATCGACAATTTTTCAATTCAAATACCAAACTCAAATTGTTTTTGTGTTTTTTTTATTATTTTACTATTTTTGTGTCGAGTACGTCTTTAAGAATACGTTTGCCGAGTGTTTAATGTACTGCGATAATAACGTAAATACGTGCGGTATTTAATCCAATCTAAATTCACATCTGGTTTTGATTTGCATAAAAATTAAGTTTTTTTTACATTAAAATATTAAAGCTGTAAAGTGGTATTCGACCTATTTAATACGTTTTAATTAGAGCGTTGCCCTTATGAAGGTCACACATTCAAAAAGGAAATGCTTTTGAATTCTTACACCTTCCAGTAAATCTAATTACGAAAATAGTATTGGCTTATACGAAACACCATTTGAATTATTGTTATGGTCCTTCAAAAGAGGTGAAGGGTTTACCGTTGATTTGGAGGAACTCGGAATTAAAAATTCATGTCTATCCTTTTTCTAAGAATTTATTTATCGAGTGGGTGAGAGTTATAGATTTATTTTGATTAGTCTGTGTTCAATGCAAAATGCGAGTATAAATCTAGATATATCACGTCGATTATAGAATCCGCGGGATAGAATCGATTGCCGGTTGAAAACGGCATATTCAAAAAACATAAAACAAAATTTTTAAAATCATAGTATCATATAAGTTCTTATAGACAACTATAAGTGGATCTGACGGCAAAAAATATAAGCTTGTTCCGAATATTTTTGTATGTTAATTATTATTTTCATAAAGTAAGCCGTGTTAAAATTTCATAGAAAAAAACCCGCAATGAGCTTATTTTTAATCCACTAGATGTCACATTCCCAACTTTAACAGTCGTCAATTGAGATTTGTATCCCTGTGCTCTCGCGGAAAAATTTATTACTACGTGAAAGAGTTTAGTCGGGATTTTCTACGAATTATCTATGAAAAGTGATCTTGAAAAGTTTAATATTATTTGTATATTGCATTAAAATATAAAAACTAAATCTATTTACTATTAATATTAAAATTATCAATTTGAAAATGGAAAAAATATTTTGGGTATATCTTAAGCTAGCTTAATTTTTTTCCACTGGTAGCGTTTTGTATACATTCCCTAGTCTCAATGGATTTTCATACAATTAGTGAATAAAATTTGTGTTAGATTTTAAAGTTTGTTTCGTTGTCACTGATAATTTCGTGACATAGACCACGGCGTGATATGAAACGAGGAATCGCCGCAATAAATGAATTCGTTGACATATTCCTAGTAACTCGGCGTCGAACGTATTTCGGTCCAGCCAAATCAATTTCTGTTGATAAGAAGGTCTGACCATGATGACACGGTCGATTTGTAAATTACAAAATAATGGTTAATAGATTTTGACATTTTTCTGAAGCATTCCATATAGTTAACTTGCAGTTATAATTATCCTTAAATATAGTTGTTCTTAAACGTAGTATGCAATTTCAACCATTTTAGCACCCAATCTAAAGATTTACAAAAATGATGATTCAATTCGTTTGGTCAGAATTGGTCACTATAGTTTTTAACGTCTAGTTACTCACGATTAAACGATAAATAGATAATGAAACATTAAAAAAAAAAATCTGGGCAGCACCTCTTTGTAAGAAGGTCATGGTTGGCCAACACATTATGGTGTTTGGTCACCATTGGGTTATTTTTTATTGCGAAAAAAACAAAATCAAAATTGTTTTAATTCAATAATTTTTTTCAAAGAACAGAATCTAAAGTGGAAGACATTTAGCAAAGAGATGAAAAGAATTGACGCGGCTCCACAGTTACGTAAAGTGTACTTAACGTTACTCTAGCAGTACCAATAATAAAATCATTATGCAAATCCAAATTGGTTTTAATAGCTTCATTATCACTAGTATCCTGAAGAATAATTATGTTTTCAGTGGACAAACTTTCACAAGCAGGTACATAATTCCAATGGAGTAGTCAAGCTAACTTGGACAGAAAACAACAAATTAGGATTAGGAATCTCCAAACGTCCATGAGCTTTACCAACGATGCCGATAAAATTAGTAGAACCCCGGTCAATAATATTCATATATTCAATGTCACTTGTATCCAAGTTTTGGTTGACATTTTTCTTGATTACAAATAGATTTTTCAATGCTCATTGAAATTTGTGACAGTTCAACATTTTTATTAGTAAATGTGTTAAGTAAGTCACAACACATATCACAAAACCAATGTACGTTATTACTAGTATTATCCTAGTATTATATTAATCTTAATGTAGTTTTGCATTTAATTGTTGTCCATTTATGAAAAACCAAATAATTGAATTAATCTTATGTCTTACACTTAAGATTCAATTCTTTAAAAAAAAGATATATTTTTATTCAAATGGTATATTCCAATTGGATTTGTTATTAATTTTGTAAAGTGAGAATAAGGGACAAATGTGATTTTATTGAGTTAATACAATTTTGATTTTGTTGTTTCGCTATAAAAAATGACCCACTCCAAATGCTTTATAATGTGTTGCCCAATCCTGACCTAGTTTTTACTTAACGAAATTTGAGCCGAATTTTGCCTTTTCCTCGCACAATCCACGTTGCATTATTTTTATACAGCACTTGGCTATTTGACAAACCGAATAAAACTTAAATATTTATTCATAATGAGAAAAATATAGTCAAATGCTATTGTGGCATGGTTACGGAACTAAAGAATTTTGAAAAAAAAAAAAATTTCAAAATAATAATTGTAACCTGAAACGGGGTTTTCCTTGACGAATCAAATACATGTACTTTTTTCGGAAAAACAAAAGTGGTTGTATAGTTTGGCTTTAGGAAGCCGGATACTACCTTTATAACCATCACATCGCCAATTTGAAGTTTCATTTAACACAAAGCCTATCAATGAAATGTCCTATGTCTCCAACGAACTGGGGATGGCAGACCTTAAAAAACAGTTTCGTACTCATCTCAACAAACTCTCAACAACATGGCCGGGGAATATTAAATGACAACACATCATATGAAGAAGATGATTTTGGTATTGGTAATGGTGTATGAGTTCACTTGTTAACATAAAAACATAATGATTTGGGAAATGAGTGAGTTCATTTTATGAAAGCTTATAATGTTGTTTTTGAAAAAAGTGGACTTAATTTATAAAAATGTGCAAATAAGCATAACACCTAACTTCATTGACTTTACGAAAAAAGACTCCCGCGGGAGATATTGCAGAATGGTGTGTTAACATAACTGCAGAGTATGGGAGTGCTCTACTTGGCTATTTTTTTTAAGGAAATACTATTTAAAAGTTCCGAAGGATATCCATATACTTTTACCAAAAATTTACTAATTAAACACTCTTATCATACTACTGTATAATTTAGAGAGATTTATATATCCAAATATTCATAATCGAGCTTATAGGATCGAGATATTGGTATAGATGGCGGACCCCTTGAACCCTTTATATAAATGAGGTCAATGGATTTTGAAAAATGATGTACATCATTGACGAATAAGTTTGAGGTTTGCTGTGCGGACCTCCATAAGGTTCAGCTCGGAAGTTGGTTTAAGGTATTATTAGTTTTCTTGATCTATTTTCACTATTCAACAATTTTTCAATTTAGTTTTTATTTTAGTGGTCAAAATGCACCGGTCATTATAGCTGCATAAAATGCTAAATAAAACAACCATATCTTCAACATATAATGTGTGTTTTCCTGAGGTGGACAACGTTCTTAGAACTAACAAAAATTTCAGGGAAAGACGTCAAAAAGAATATCACACGAAATATGAACTGCTGACAGTTAAAACATTGAATGTTTAATTAAATTTTCTATAAATTACATGCATTACTGGGTGAAACGAGACATATTTTAAATTTAGTCATAAAAGCTATAAATGGAAGCTTTCAATGTTAATTTAATGCTTATTCAAAAATTAATTCGAAATGAGTTTGGTAGTAAGAAAAAAAGATTAGAAGTATTAGAAAATTGGAGGGCAACAGAAAACTAAACTCCTTATGAGACCGTGTAAACTACAGTTATAACAACGAATTTAATCGGTTAAGAAAATTTGTTAAAAGTGTTTCGATATTGTAAAGTGTGAAATGTTTCATATAACCAGAGACAACCTAAAAGAGATATTTTATCCTATGTAAACCTAAAAATTTAAATTGCGGATTTCAGTTTAACGAAAAATCACTTTTCTCTTGTTAAAAATCTCTTGTTAAAAATCTCTTTTGATTGTTTGTGATATAACTAACGTGACTGTGAACATCACATAACAACACTAAACAGAAACTTGGATAGGTATTTACTACAAAAAGTGAAAAAACTATGAAGAAAGGTACCAACCATTACAGGGGATGGTCCGAACATTAAGAGAGTTGTAAAAGGAAGTATTAATTATTAATTATAAAGTGTATCTAAGATCCTTTGAAGCTCAATTAATATGTCCCTTTAATGTCACGCACACCCAGCCATCCATTCATCTATACTCACACAATTACAGTATCGCCCTGAACAATGCAGGATCCATGTCAACCTGTACACTGATATGGACGGTGGTGGGTTGGCGCTGAATTCTGCTGCACTACAATAGAGGTTTTTAGTTGTGTTTATTAATATTACCGATCGTAATCGACGACAAGAAATCGCTTTACATGAAGCTGTAACCACTGCACTACCTCTCCGGTACTTACTGGAGTACTTACAAATTGTTACATTAATTTGTCATTATTTCAAAAATAAGAAGAAGTTGTGTTGTGAAAACAAGGCCAATAATAAATAATAATGAAAAAGGATTGAAATTTTCTATTGTTTGTACTTTCATAATATAAAACAGATACCGCTCAAGAAAATGTATTTTTCAATATTTTTACTGCACCAACAATAAGATTATATCCGGAAGTTGAATTGAAAAAATCTCAAATCATTACTAATCCTTAAATGTCCAAAAGGATAATTGTCGACTTCAGTTTAATTTTTGACTACTATATTAATCACTCAAAACGAAAAATACCAATTTCATTCGTAAACTGCGTACCCCAAAATACTTTTTCTAGTTACTAGAGAATCCTACCACTTTTGCGTCCGCATTTTATACATAAACTAATATATGATTATGATTCTATGTCACAGTCAATTATAAAATAATTTTATGTGAAAATAAAGTTAGACAATTGTCTGTAGTAGCTCAGATTCTAATAGTTTCAATCTTAAGATCAGTTTATAAAATGTTGGTGGAAATCTAAAATGTTGCTTAGAAACTCTTTCAGTTGGTCTGGCCAAACGAATGAAAAAAATGATGTGATAATATTTTATTCAGGCTTGACGACACTCTCTTTTTGTCATTATTAGTAATTTCAGACATGTAAAATGTAACTTCTACTTGGACAAATTTTTTGCTTTGATATTATAATGATTTGATTTATGGTTGTCTAGATCAATTAAGAGCGCAGACCTTTGATTGCTTAGTACTGAACATATAGTAAACAATATAAGCTTATATTAAACCATAAAGCAATTTTTAACTATACCTATAGATAGTAAACATTTCAAAAGAATATTTATAGACGGATATAAATGGATCCAAGTATATATGTATACATAGTTGAGGTACGTATTCATATATCGATCGAAATAGAAAATATTTTTTGCTGTTTTCATAAAGCTGTAAAAAGCTTTTGTATAATACTTTATATTCAGTTCATTAAACTAGACGTTTATATATTTTCGCCTGGTATATGTAAAATATAAATCTTCATACATGTATGTAATATACATATACATACACGTTTATGTTATATTAGCATTTTTTTGCACATCTAGAATCCTTCCTTAAACTAGCTTAGATTTTAAATTGATGATATATTTCGTGTACCTACTATATATCCACACTAAAAAAATTATTAATTTTATTCACGTCCCATTTATTAGAAAGTGCGAAACGTTTCTCGGTACAAATTTTTTATTTATTCAAATTCCCGAAGAAACTATCTTACAAATATTTCATTAATCACAATATATAGTTTAGAATTCAGTGTTTGATAACCTCTATATATATACACAACTATCAATTTCCGATAGAAGCTTTTATTGCATCAAGTATCGAAATTCAAAAAAATGAATAGAAAAAAACTTTACTTTGTGATAAAAGAGGAAAAAATTCTTATCTTATTTATATGTATATGTATAAAAGCACAGTTTTGAACAAAGATGGCAAAAAAGCACAACATCTGCAAAAATTATTTTGTCATTTTTCTATTTGGGTGTAACGATTCCATCTATATATGATGAGTATAAAAAACTAAAAATACTGATCTAGATATTTGGAATATACATTTCATTATCAAAGTTTCACTGTAGATGTAAAAGGGAACTTTTGAAACTTTCTGTAGCTTTTTTGTGCCTTTTTGGCACATTTAAAAGTATTAAAAAACGTTTATGCTTTTTCACCATTCGTAAAAAAGAATTCAATCCCATTTATTTGATTAAATTAATTTCTGGTAGCACAGACAGAACAATCTTTCAAATATTATTTTGGTATCTAGAAACTAAACATATTTTAAACTTTTAGAACTACTTTTAATATGTAATATATAATGGCCATGAACTAGTCACTGCGTCAAACCGATTTACATACATCATATTTCGTTAGAAGTTTCTGTTTTCCAATAAAAAAAAAAACCTGTAGAATAAACAACGTTTGATGAGTCTTATTTCGATACTCATAGGAATAGAGAAACGCTTGGTGGAGTGATTTAGTTTATTGAGAAGCGAAATTTCAAAAAAAACTACTTTGTCCAGTACAAATCGCAAGAATACGGCTCCTGCTTGAGGAAGATTTTGTACCAGAACCTACACCAACAAAACGACGGTATGGAAGTTTTTATCAAAATCTAGATAATGAAAAATATATACTTATTATAATTCTTAACTATTATAGTCGGAATAAAAACTCATCACCTGGTGGCGGTATCAATTTCAAAACAATCTAGATTTGTAGAAACTTATATTCTAAGAAATTTTCTCGTACCCCACATTTCTCTACGACATATAAATTAAAAGTAACATGAGAAATTATAATTAAAAATGTACATAGCGCTAAGTCAAGCTATTGAATGGATTGTGTTGTATAAAAATTTAAAACTCAAAAAACAAGTATTTCCATTTAAGCGTGAACAATTTTATAATATTAAATGTGTACCATAACTAGTGTTAACGGAAACCGAAATTAAAAATGTCAAAGTATTAAAAACCTTGGCGGGTAAGTTGAAGTCATTGTAAAGGAACATGAACAACTCTGAGGGTTTTATTTACTGTAGAAAGATTCTTAATCTTACGGAAAAAAAATAGTTGATGGACTCTCAAGTAAAAAAGTAATTAATGCCAGACGAATTAAGAAACGCAAAAATGGGATACTGAAAAACACACATGGAGTAGTACTAACTTTTTCGACGCCTTCAATCCCCACGAAAATTAAAGCTGGATATTTAAAATTAGATGTTCGGTGGTCTATCCCTAATACTCTCAGGTGTACACGCTGTCAGAAATTTGGCCGCAGTAAAATTATCCTGGATGAAAACCATAACACACCATGTAGCTTAAAATTCATAAACTGCAGAGAAAAATGTTGAAGTCCTGAAAAAATATTTTCGGAATTTCACAAACACTATACACCGTCTTTTAGGGCAATCAAACGTAACATTTTCAGATATTATTAAACTGAAACTAACTAAACACTCTAACCAAAAACAAACCGTACAAGGACTTTCAAAAATCACATCAAAAAACAATTTAAATATTGACAACATTGAACCTTTTGAAAGTACATATGTCACGACTGAACACAAATAAACAAATTACAGAAAATCCAAATAAAAAAATAATTAAAACAGTGACAGATAAAAACAACAAAAATAATAAAGTTACAAATACCAACATATTAGAAAAGAATTAATGTAATGTTAACCCAAATTTTACTTTTAACGTAAATAATTCATCTAACATAAATTCTACTAACAATAATATAGAAAGTTCATCCAAAAATTTAATATTAGTACTAGTACTAATGATAATGATAAATATGATAGTATTTGCAACAATACTCTTTCAAGTATTGATGCTAATCAGAATTTGAACAATGATTGTAATTTTGAAACAAATTATTTCGGAAATCCCCTTACTGAGAACATTAAAATTCTGTATGGAAATGGGAATATATACTATGAGGAAATTTCCCATCCCAAAATTGTGTAATTGTGTGTGACTTTAACCCAAATAGCTTAATACAATTTAATAATGATAAGTCAAATCAATCCATCGGTTATTTGCCCTCAAGAAACTCATTTCAAGTGTGGATTTAAATTTTGTCTCAAAAATTTTCAAGTATATAGAAATGACGTAATTATGGATTATAATGAAAGAGCAAAAGGAGGGATAGCAATACTAATTAAAAATAATTTCAGTAGTGTAGAAATAGACATCGACACTGAATTAGAAGCTTTAGCAGTCCAAATTTATTATCCTATGACTTTGGTTTCAATTTACTTACCAAATGATAATAGCAAAATCTCAAGAGATATTGAGCATATTATTAATCAACTACCAACCCCATTCGTAATCTTCCTTAGGTGACTTTAATGCGCATCACCCACTTTATGATAAATTAGCAACTCGCCCTGATAAACGTGGCAGTAACATTGTAAATTTAATTGAGAAATACAGCATATTTTAAGCAATGGGGAACCGACACTGGACATATTACACTTATTCTAATGGGACTGTTTTAACGGTTGATCTAACAAAAACAATACCAGTTTTATCTATGTATTTCGATTGGTACATATATCCCAACCTTTTGTTTAAGTGATCACTTTCCCATATGACTAAGGAAAATATACCATTTTCGAACCAAAATGTCTATACAAACAATGGTTTTAATAAAGATTTCAATCTTAATGAGCTCACCCATATTATGAAAAAATATCGAGGAGGACACCCGAGGACACCCATATTATGAAAAAGTATAGATCTACCTACTATTGATGCTTTGTTAAACATAGTTAATGAAATCCAAATAGGCTTTCGGAATGGGGAAAAAACAATTGCTATATTCTATGATATAAATAAAGCATACGATAAGACGTGGAAACATCTTATTTTAAATATTTTAGATCAACACGGCATATCGGGAAATTTATTCCAGTTTATTAAAAACTATCTAAAAACTCGATTTTTCAAAGTTCTTAGCAATAATTAGTTATCTGACCTTTTTAAACAGGAAAAAAGTGTCCCTCAAGGGGCAGTCCTAAGAATAATCATATTCCTCATACATAGTAATTAACCCAGTAATAGATCAAATTGAACCACCCGTTAAAGTAATTATGTGTGCAGATGATTTAGTGATTTTGACAAGATCTAAGAGATAGACGTTTGGGAATCTATTCTTGAAAACTCCATTGATAAACGAACTTTGACAGAAAATCATTGGTTTGGATGAAGTATTGAAGTGGTTTTTGCTCGGACAAATCGCCCCTTTACATGTCCGAATATCCATTTAAAAGGTAAACTGATACCACACAAACTGATTTAAACCTCATCTAGCAACATTAAAATCGCAATGCCTTAAGACGCTTAACATAATTAAATTATTGTTAAATATTCATTGGGGTTCTGATAGAAATTTACTACTGAAAGTTCATAATTCTTTGATTTTATCTATATGCATAATGTAGCTAGCATAATATATCAAATCGCATCTCGCGATACTAGATAAAGTATAGGGGCTAAGATTATCGAAAATACTAGATAAAGTATAGGGGCTAAGATTATCGACTGGAGCTTTCAAAAACAGCCCAGTCGAGAGCATCTTTTGTAATTCTGGTTCAAACTCCTCTCTCTTATCGTCGTGCCATAACTTCAATAAACTTCATTTTTAAAATATATACCTACCTAAAACATACCTTACAAATAAAAGCACTTTATGCATTACGAGAGTCACTACCCACCGATCCTAGATTTAAAACCATTTTATTCCAAATTCAACACTATAATCTTGTAATACCAAACACTATGATGCACCATCCACGAAAAATACCTTCTTGGGAATTGAAGCTGCCTTTTGTAATAAAAGATTTATTAGCACTTCCAAAGGCTAGGACAAATAATTCTATTTATCATTCACAATTCACACAATTTCAAGCCTATACTGATGGTTCAGAGAAAAATGATGGGGTCGGAGTAGAAATTTATCATGAATTACATCAGGAAAACTATACAGTTTCAAATACTATGTCTGTCTATTCAGTTGAAGCTGTAGGGCCCCAAAATGCTTTATCCAATGCATCCAAATCTAAGTTCAGCCGACTTGCCATAGCATCAGATTCCTATTCATGCCTAATAACTCTCCAAAATCTCCGAACACAAAATCCCATTATTCAAGACATCCAAGAAACATCTCTGATAAAAACATCATATTCTTGTGGGTTCCTAGCCACACAGGAATTTACGGTAATGAGCAACCTTCTGCCAAAGTCAGCGGAAAACCAACATGAAATAATACACTAAAATGTTCCGATTTATGATCTTGTAAAACATGTAAAATGCAACCTAATGAAAAAATGGAATGACAGATGGGATGAGTGTATAGACCATAAATTACATGAGATTAAAAAAACAACAGCACATTGGGAAACATCAACAAGAAAAACCCGTTATGAAAGCGTTATTCTTACTAGGGTCAGAATTGGACACACTCGATATCGACACACTCGTGATTTTTTAATGAATAAATGTAATCCACCTCAATGCGATTTATGTTTCTGCCCCTTAACTATCAAACATATACTTCTATATTGCCCAAAATATAATCATCAAAAAAGAGAAACAGAAATCTCTCCTTATCTTGAAGAAGCTTTGGAGGATGATGAGAGTATCTTACGATGCACTCTGAGATTCATCAAAGCTATAGGGTTTATTAGTCACATATAGTCGTAAAAAACATTAAAAAAGAAAAATTAATAATAATAAGAATGAATAAATAATGCAATGGTTCTTCTTTTTTTTAAATTATCAAAATGAAAAAAAATATCCTGTATAAAGTTTTAAATGAAAACAACAATAAATAAAGAAATGTTAAAATATATAAAAACATTAAATTCGAATTTATAAATAATTTATATAAATATGTAATAAATAAAATAATTATGTAATAAAAATGTAAATATGCAAATGTAAAAATTGATAAGAGCTTAAAAACCAAAAATGGTGTTAAAACTCAAATTAAAATTAAAAAAAAACAACGTTTGATGACTTTCCAGAAAAAATTATGTAGAAAATATTATTTTACTAAATTTTGTGTTGGGATTGCCATTTTGTTATTGGCATCAAATATCTTTTGCTATTATTTTGACAAATTTCATAAATTTAGAGTTTGTGCAAGCCAAATTATCAACTGATAATTATAATTGTATTCATAGCATCAAAGCCCAAAAAAACCAGTTAAAAAATAAGTGGGTGAATATGTTGTTACCAACACCCGACTTTCTTTTACTGGTTTCAGATCCAACCAGATCAAACCTTGTTAAAAATTGAATCTTAAAATTTATTTGAAGTTAGTTTGAAATGCTAAACTTTTCAACGCCATTCCGAATTGCAGAAGTTCCCCCGGGATATTCACTTCCGGTAGACACAGATTTCCACCAAATTTCACAAGGATCTCTCAACGTGTGCAAATAGAAACTCTGCTTTTTTTGGTCAAATTCAAGCTTATTAAAAATATAATTGTTACAAATATTAATGCCATGGCCATTTATCAGGTAATCAGAGGAAGGCAAAACTAGAGAATTCTCCGCATACTGTAAAACTTCCTAGCCTAATGATAAGATGAGCTCCTTGCCTGATTTTGCTTGCACTTAATTTGATCAAGTGAGCCTGGTAACGTTCAGCTTTACACATTAATTTGACCAGGTTCCAAAAACTCGTAATAATCGACTCCATTCTAATCCCACCAAACCTAACCAGTAACATTTTCTTGGCAAGAATATTCATTTTAGCAACTGTGTTGATGGCTGGCCTGATACAAAATCCACTTTTCGTTACCCGTAATGATTTTGTTCAAACAATTTTTTCTTTTGTACCGAGAATGCAAATTGATGCAGATGTCATCTCTTGATCTAAGCTGTGGACTCTTTTTGTAAAAGTTCAGAGTTATTTTCAAAATTGATGGACGAATATTTAAAAAATTTATTAAAACAAACGAAACAATTAAGTTTCAATGTTGATGTATACAGAAATTGGACCATAACATTAACTCCGTATTGCTTTCAAAATTTTATTAAGTGCACTATAGCAATGTCATTGCCCACTCTAATTGTTTGTTTCTCGTTCCAGATATGTACTATGTTAAACTGGGTTTTCTGTGGGAAGGTGTGCCTCCAAAAACAAATGTTTTAATTTCTAAGAATTTGAAATTCTTTTTGAATTTAAAAATTATTTGTTTGTTATTAAATGAACTTTTTAAAAATTAATAAAAAGTTTTTTGATTTTAATAAAATATTTTGTAAAATTGTTTAAAAAATACCTTGAAATTTAAAGAAAATATTTATTTGATGAGAATAAAAAATTTTAAAACGTGATTCTTTGCATTTAAAAACCATTTGTTTGATAATAATGGTACTTTTTTCGGTTTTCGTTTAATTACGTTTTGTAAAACAAAAAATTACATTACGGGCTTCCGTTTTTCATTTTTTTTATAGTAATACAAGTTACGCAATACGTTAGATATTATTAAATTCAATTTTTGTGCAATATCAAGTTTAATAGTCAATTTAACTATTTGAATAGTGTAGTATTTTAATTACAATTGATACAGTAAGTTAAAAAAAATAAATACAAGTATTTAATTCAAAAAATAAGAAAAATATTTTTGTTTATAGGGAATTTAATGACGATTGAAGAGCAAGAGGAGCCGAGCATGGTAAATCGCATGACATAAAGCCGTGTATCGTTAATGTCGTAGGTGTTCTTATGAATCATCATCTCCAGCACTAACATGAACTTTCGGATTATTTTATTTATCAAAAATTTGATTGTGTAATTGTGGCTTTTATTAAAAAAGACTATTGTGAAATTAAATTGTATCTTTTAAAACTAGAAAATCTTCTTTTCATTATTAAGAAAACATCTTTTAAAATTACAAATAATTATTTTATATATCTGAAAAAAATATTTTTGAAAATTAAAAACTATTTTTTTAGTTTTATAAACAAACTTTGATAAAAAATTTATTTTGAAATTGAAAAGATTTTCTTTTTAATTTTAAAAACGGCACTGTTTGCCTAAAACATATTATATATGTTTTTTGATTTTATAGGTATATTTTTTCATTTTTACAACATTTTTTTCTCAGTGTACTTATGCTCCTCCTCTGGAACTGACCCTTTCAGTTCTCCTAGTAAATGTGATTCTTAATAATGTGTGGAACTTATTTTTTGGCAATAGTGGGAACTGATAGTCGGAAATGATTTTATGTGTACTCTAATAATTTCTTTATCTGATATCGGTATACTATTTGTAAAATGCTTCCATTGTCTGGACTTCCGAGGAACTCCAGATACACTATTTTTTCGAGTGTGAGCATTACAGTTTTTTGACTCATAGTATAAGATACTTTTACAAATTCTTATTTGGCTACTACGAACTGCAAAAAATACTGGTAGGTAAATTTCTTTTTGATTGGTTTTGCCTTATGAATTGTATTTCCTTCTTCATTCAAATATTCGTGATCTTGATATTCCACATTATGATGGTCCGAATTATCTACACCGATTTCACTAATTTCATTTTGTTCGTTACAATTTTCATTTCCAATTTATTTTTCATTTTCATTTTCGAAATTTGCTGACTTCAGCCATACTATTGAGTGTAATAAACTATCACCATCTACCACAAATTTTAAATTTGATGAAAAACTTTCTCTCGTTACCTCTGCTACCTTCCATGCAAATGATGCCAATTCATTTCATGATTTAATACCAAGCATTTGAGCTGCTGTAGAAATCATTTTGTTCTGGATGATGTAAACGACGTCTGCACATTTTCTTTCTAAAGTATTTATAAAACTTTAAAGCTCAATAATTCTCCTTTTTCCAGAGCCATACCATATGTAAATTTAGATTCAGCAACAACAGCAGTAAACAAACTAACAAGATCACGACACCAAGTACGACATGAGTGGTCTTGTTGAAGCCATGAAAAAAAAAATATTTTTTTCCGCGTTATCCCTTACTTTCCTGCTATCTCGAAATTCATGTGTTGTTCAGAAAATGATGATGACTGACCAGTAAAGGTTTCCTGCTGCAATAACCAATGTGTATGCTGGAGTTGAAATGATCCAAATTAAAATTGTTCCATCAATAATACAACAATAAAATTGTTTCATCAATAATTTCAGGAGACATGCTATAATCATTAGGTAGATTTCTCCCTGTTATATAAT
Source organism: Nephrotoma flavescens (assembly GCA_932526605.1). Classification (NCBI taxonomy): domain Eukaryota; kingdom Metazoa; phylum Arthropoda; class Insecta; order Diptera; family Tipulidae; genus Nephrotoma; species Nephrotoma flavescens. Next base: position 312,867,680 of record OW052220.1, read on the forward strand.
GTGTCGTTACAACATTATATAACAGGGAGAAATCTACCTAATGATTTATCACCAGTCATTTTATATAACCAACTATTGTTAAAAGACATGCTATCTTTCAAAACATTTTCTTAGGCAGCAATTTCTGCTCTAAAATTCATTGTGAATTTCAAATGTTCTGCTGCTACATCCTTAAAATAGTTAGTGCAGCAATAGTTAGAATGTGTGTTTGAACAGCTCGAGAAAATGCATGCACACTTTTCACATGTGCTACTGTTGTTTTTCCAGATGCTGTTTCCCATAATTCCTAAAGAGCACATCCTTTCATGAAATATCCAATTACGCCAAGATCTGATAAATATTTAGAAATTTATGTGAATTAGTTGAACTTTATGTGGAGCTTGGAGCTATGTCCATAAGATAGGATTTGTTTGAGGAAAAATGGCCAATTTGAACACGACAGGAGGACTATCTCGAGGCCGTGGTATTATTGTCGAAACAATTTTAAATTGGATCAATTAATTAATTTTAATTAATTGTTTGGTTGTTACCACAAAGGAAACAAATAATGAAAAAAATTCCTCAATTCAAGCATGCAAATTAATTAGCGAAATGTTTGTTCTCATCCGCACTGCAAAACAAATAAAATTTAAAATACGCATTAAATGTGACCTACTAATTTAAAATTATCTTTTAGATTAAACTAATTGTACATTAGAAATATGCAGATATCTTTGTAAATTCCACTGCCCACAGTTATTATAACTAACACTAATCCAACGTTCTACTAAATTTTAAAAACTCTTTGAAATTAATAAATTCAATTTTTCTGTGCGATTCAATTATAAATTAATTTTGACCACTAATATTTTTAGGTATTGAATTGGTAAATAGAAATAAAAAAATATTCTAAACAATTCGGAATCGAGATTTTCTGCATTATGTAGTAATTAATGTAGTGCAAATATATCATCTTAGTTTCGTTATAACGTACACCGGACACGTTTAATTATTAGTATCATCTGTTAAATTTGCTTTTTAATTAATTTCATACGTCTTTTATAATACAATATTAGATATATTTTTTGGCATATGGTCTAAGGCAATATATCATATGCTCCTGTTGTACATGAAGTGGATACAAAAATAAAAATACAAAAAAAAATCTATGCGTAAATCAAAGCAATAAATTTTCGGGATCCATTATAATTTGCTCGAACATTCCTCTCTATTTCGGCTGCTACATACATATTTTATTTATTAAATAAAATAGAAAATTATCTCTTGATTTCCAATGTTTTCGCTTTCTCGTTTTGGGATTTTTTGTTGTTGTTGTTGTTGGTTGTATTTTTTCTGTTTCAGCTCTGTTTAGAATTAGGGGCCAGAGCAGCATTGGCGTTTATTAAATAAAAGTTAGCCAAGTAAGCTAAACATATCGGCACAATAAGTCTATATAGGACCTACGTCTTAGAATGTGTTAAACCTATTTCAGTATTATAAAATTCCAACATTTACTGTTTATATATCTACCAGAGTTAGTTAACTGTATAATTCGTCTCGCGGGCCTCACGTTAACCAGAATGGGTGTTACATGTATTTCTTACTAAACACTCGATTGAATCTCGATAAAGAAGCGAAAATAAATATTTCCATTGTTAAAATTAAACGAACCCAAAAAATTTTTTATTTTATTTTTTATTTTTTTTTGGAAAATCATTTCACTTTTCTTCTTCCCTATATACGTTAGCGTATGTTTTCGTTTTTGTTCTTTGCTCTTTGTATTTTATGTTTGATTTGATACATCAACAATCTGTTATGCGATAAGAATATATTTTCTTAAAATTGCCTTCCGTCAAAAAAAGTAGAAAAGAAAAAATAGATAAAATTTGTTGAGTTGTATAAAATTTGATTTGATTTTTCTTTTTACTATTATTATTATTATTATATTGGAAAATCATTATTAGTTGGGATAAGGTAATTCAATCATGATTCTATATAACAACAGAAACATCTCTTATCTTCTTTACAGAAATGTATAAACAATTAAATCACAACCAAATTAGACATGTAATTTGCGTTACCGTATATTTTGTATATTTCAGGTAATAATTGTGTGCAAGAAGGCATACGGCATGTAACAAAAATAATTTAGGTCGTAAACATGGCATAAAAATGAAAATTGTTTGTCGTCTGATTATCATCATAAAGCGCAAAACAAAACTTTAACTTTTAATACACACACACACACACAAATTTTAACCGAAAAATCACCACCAAAACACAAATTTCTTAAAGTTGAAAAGTTTGTGTTTTCATTACATGTTCATACCAAATATTGTTTGGCTTTTCACAATATTTACAATTTTTATTTTTTTGATGGAAAATAGGTTTGTTTATTTTCAGTTTTTATTCCGTGATCTAGTTAATATTTATATGTTTAATTTTTTCCCCATCAGATAAAATTTAATAACGGTAACAGTAGTTATTTTCTACTTATAAGCACTAGAAAAATATGTTTCAGAAATAAATGTGTGTATGTGTGTGTGAGTAGTTTTCCATGAAATTTTTTAAATACGTATATGAAATACTAAAAATTATTTAAAATTTATACCACTGAATATTAGTAAGGCACATGGCTATGTTTAAAATTTATTGATTTATTTTTGTGAAAATTTTTATATTTTATTTTTCGACTGCATTATTGATACAGTAATAAAATATGAATTAAAATTGTTTTGAATTTATATTTATAAAAACATCATGTAAATAATATTGTATACATCAATAAACATTATAAAATAATTATGTTTTTAAATTATTAGTCACAACAACCTGTTAATGACATTTTAGGTCGAAAAGTATATCTCTAAAGCTTTAGACAAAAAAAATATTAAATTGAAACTAGCCCAATATATTGTAGCGCTCTTAAACCTTGGTGGCCATAAATATCATAATTATTGGTTTCAAGTAATTATATATTGTTGAGGTTGGTTTTAATGAAGAATACCACCAAGTATAGTAAAAGTAGTAGCGGGCTCTGGCCGTGGCGCAATGGCGAGCTCTTTTAACTTTGTGTGGTTGCTTTATTGGTGATCACCGTTGCTTTCAAGTACTTGAAAGCCTAATTGAGCCAATTTGGTCACCAGTAACTATGCGATTACAAGGTAGTGAGTGTTGAGAACAAAGAAATTGCTTAGCAATGACGAATGAATGAAGCAAGTTTTATACCAATATTAACAAGGTTATGAAAACGATTTAATGACAAATCAAACGGAATTCGTTGATGCATGGGAACTTTGTACTAGGTTTGTCCTAATAATAAAAAATAAGACAAACGTAATAAAAAGCTCACGCTTCATAATACCGATATAAACTTTGTACTGAGCTTGTCCTAAACCAAAAACAATGACGTCCGTATAGTTTAAGAGCAGAACCCAAACAGCAGAACATTAGAAGATAATATAGATAACTAATTATATTCTATTTAAATGCTCTGTTCAAAAAATTTAGGTTCCATCCCTTCCAACTAAAACGATGAGTTCTGGTAACTTTAGAAAAAGTTAGCAAAACTAAAATCAAAGTGTGAGTCATGTCAGAAAACCTATTTTGGAAATACCACGTTTTGTTATTTTGTCGAGTAGAATTTGATTGTGCAATTTTGTGAGTCTAACATCTAAAAAATCTCATAGATCCATTTAATGATTAAACCATATGTTTTGCTTTAGTTTTAGTGAGCGAAACTGTTTAGCAAAACCAATTTAGTTCTCCTCCAGAATTGGTCAGGTTTTTTCATAGAGCGGCTATATCTGTCTATTTACTAACGATTTGCACAACGTCTATTGATGTAGATCAACTATGTAAGAAAATGTCGTAGTTTTTTAGTCACAATGTTAAGACTAGATGTATATAACCTGATAAGAACAGAATTCAATGGTGGCATACCCCATATCCACCAGAATTGGGAACATAGAAACCCTTAATTTAACCCTAATTTCAAAAGAAGAATTTCTGAAAAAATTATCACTTAAAAAATTATCAGAAATTACTTAAACTATTTGAAATGAACATTGAGATCAAATTTCATGATTATGCATACTACCCTGCAGCAAGAATCGCACATTCAAGACCCATCCTTCAACCCTAATTTCAAAAGATCAATTTATGAAAAGGGTTTTGTGAAATGAAATTCGATCTGAATATTAATTTCAACTAGTTTAGGTGATTACATTCATAAAAGGTGGGATTTCCAGAAACAACCCATTAATTTTTTATCAGAAATTGTTCTTTTGAAATTAGTGATGAATTAAGGGTTTTTACGTTCCCAATTCTGGATGATATCGAGTAGACCACCATTGAATTCTGGTCTTATCAGGTTATATACATCTAGTCTTAACATTGTGACTAAAAAGCTACGACATTTTCTTACATAGTTGATCTACATCAATAGACGTTGTACATATCACAAGTAAATCGGCTGCTGCTATATCTAGGAAAAATCCTGACCAATTCTGGAGGAGAAATAAATTGGTTTTAACATGCACAGTTTTGCATAATTAAACTAAAGCGAAACATATGCTTTATTCATTTAATGTATCTATGGGATTTCTGGTGTGATAATCACGTCAGAAATTCAACATTATCTCCCAAAGCGCATTGCTTCCTCGTCTCTCTCTTTCTCGTTTCTCTCTCTCTCTCGTTCTCTCTCCCTTTCTTGTTTTTCTCTTTAGGGAAGTGGCGGTTTCTGTATTTTTTTGTGTGTTTAAATAAATAAAAAATAATGAATTATTAATATTTCTGGGTTGGTTGTGATGAGGGGGGAATTCCCATCCTGTGTCGGCGTAGGGTAAGCGGTCCCTTGGTGCCCGCATTCGGATTCGAAACCGGTGTTTACCACCGTGCGAGTTCGAGCGGATGCGCGCACCAGGGCACCTCTCTACCGTTATGATTTTTTTTATTTAAAGTTTTCTGCTGTTCGTTCCTCAGGTTCCGGCCGACGAATTTCGGCGGAACTTCGGGTATTATTATTATTTGCGTTTTTTTTCTGCTTTTTTTTATAATTATCTGTAGTAATCACGGTGTAGGCCAGGAGCCATGCATGCCTTAAACCCCACGACCCTTCGCACTTCTCGCTGAGAACGTAGCCGGCAAAATGTCACCGTGGAGGCCTCTGCATGCGCTTAGTGATAACTGCAGGTTGGCAGTAGCCAGACTGTAACAAACTACATGAGCGTTTATCTGGCAAGCAGATTTTTTTTTATTGCTTCTTTGTTTTATTGCTCTATAATATTTTCCTCCACTTTGATTGCTAACTCAACGGTAATACGTCAAAATAAAAAAATAAATAAAGTTAAAATCGCATGAACAGTTGCTATTGTTAGATTTGTTTTCTTCTACGTAGTGCAGCCTACTGCGAGGCAGAAAAATTAGAAATAGAGACATGAGTCAGAATTTTGATCGCAAAGCAGCATACATGTATTTCTCACCATATAAACGTGTGTTTTCTAATTTTTCTGCTTTCAGAATTCTGCCCTTGTGTTTCCAGTATTAATTTTCCAATTTTTTTAAAATCATTTTTTAATATGGGTTCTACTTACTTTTTCAAAAGCTAGCAGAACCCATGCTGTATAAGATAGCGGAATTAGCGGAAATTTTTTATTCATTATGTATATATCTTTTTACTAAATAAAACATCTCAGCGGAATAAAATATTGAAAGTGATGCTTAAAATGGCGAATTGATTGATCTCCGAAATAAAGGAACTCGCTATATGAAATGTTGAAATTTAACAATATTCCTTCTTTCCGGCATTTCTTCCACTGGTAACCAATATTTTCGGTTGTTTTTCAATAGCTTAGGCTATACTAAAACTATATGGAAAATTTGGAGAAAGTTTATGGACTAAAATTTTCACTAGAATTTTTTGATTTTCTGCGGCCATATAAGTTATTTTTAGCTTCTGGACAATATCTCAAAAACTTCCACTAGTAACCAATACTTTCGGTTGTTTTTCTAATAGCTTAGGTCATACTGAGACTATATGGACAATTTTAGGAAAATTCATATAGTAGAATTTTCACTAGAATTTTTTGCTTTTCTGCAGCCAAATAAGTTATTTTCAGTTGCTGGCCAATATCTTAAAAACTTCTACTAGTAACCAATATTTTCGGTTGGTTTTCCAATAGCTTAAGTCATACTGAGACATTATAGAAAATTTGGGGAAAATTGATTAACTAGAAGTTTCACTAGAATTTGTTATTTTCCAATATGGAGATTATCTCAAAAACTTCCAAGAGAAACCAATAATTTTCCAAAATTTCCCATAATGTTTCAGTATGACCTACGTTATTAGAAAAATAACCGAAAATATTGGTTGCTAGTAGAAGTTTTTGAGATATTGTCCAAAAACTGAAAATAACTTATATGGCCGCAGAAAATCAAAAAATTCTAGTAAAAATTCTAGTCCATGAATTTTCCTTAAATTCCATATAGTCTCAGTACGACCTAAGCTATATGAAAAACAACCGAAAGTATTGGTTACTAGTGGAAGTTTTTGAGATATTGGCCAAAAACTGAAAATAACTTATTTGGCCGCAGAAAATCAAAAAATTCTAGTAAAAATTTTAGTACATAAATTTTCCCCAATTTTTCCATCTAGTTTTAGTATAGCCTAAGCTATTAGAAAAACAACCGAAAGTATTGGTTACTAGAGGAAGAAATGCCGGAAAGTAGGAATATTGTTAAATTTCAACATTTCATATACCGAGTTCCTTTATTTCGAAGATCAATCAATTTGCCATTTTAAGGATCACTTTTAATATTTTATTCCGCTGAGATGTTTCATTTAGTGAAAAGATATGTACATAATGAATAAAAAATTTCCGCTGGTAATTACATAACAAAATAAATTCTCTTTAGTGTCGGTGCTGCCACTTGCGGCGAGTAGCGTAATCTCTTATTTTACGCTGGGTATGGGGCCCAACATTTTTTAATGGAACATTTGATTAACCTATTTAGCCCCTAATTATCCATACTATCTCGTATTTGGCCGTTCATCGTGTTTACAAATTTGTTTTGTAAAATTTAATAAGTACTTTCATAATATTAGAAATTGCAAGCAAGCAACTTAGAATATTCAATAAAAGTATATTTATTACGTAACTTTCTCGATTTCCTGTGAACCAGCCGATTTTAATAATTATAATGAAATCAGGGTATAAAAACTTGGAATTCATATTCTGTATATGTTTTAGCATTATTATTTTTTTAATATTCCATTTCAAAAAGTTATGCATGTATTTTGATAAACTTCAGAATTATTATTAAACCACTTTAGGTTGATTATTTTTCCAAAGTTTCAAAAGGTTTCTTTTAAAGTATCTTTTATAAGAATTACATTAAAAACGAATCGGCTTTGTACCAAGTAGATTATTTCTTAAACAAACAACGAATAACCTGAAAATGAAGAATTAAATATGTTTACAGAAACATATTGATTATTTAAGAATTTAGAAAAAGGTAAATATCCAATTTATTTCATCATTCAAATTTCATTGGATCCCTCATAGTTCCGACCTGTAACAAATTTCATCCAGCCGGGCATTTTTTCTATTTAAAAAGGTGTTTTACGATTATAAAATTAAAGTACACGCTAATCGATGCTATAAAAGATAACATTTATAACTAATAATGTTCTGTTTGATTATGGATATAAAAATAGGGAAAAATAGGTGTATATCAGGGTGACGATGTGTGTGGTATTTGCCTATTAATCAGGTATATACTACAAAAAAAAAATACCTTGCGTGTACTTTGTAATTTTGTCAACCGAAATTGACATTTTATTAATTAACGTTTGCCATAAATTCTTATTTAATTTTCTACTCTTATACATTTTCCATAATAAATTATTGCTATTACATTTATCATTTATTGCTTTTTCCATACAGCGTATATTCGATACCAATCCATATAGGAAACCTACACGTAAAGTATAACAGTTAAAATATTTACATGGAAATTCATCGTCGTCGCACATACAAAACACTTGTGCTTGTTAAAAATTCATCAAATAAAATATCTGTAAGACTTGGTTTTATTATTCGCGAATTTATATTGTTTATAATACAGATAAACGTCGCATGACGTGATCTTTAATACGTACACGATTTAAAAAATTATGTTCATTAAAAGAACACACGCTTTTGGCAAGCGAACATTTAATAACGAGATTGTTGTTCTTTTTTAGTCGAAGAAATGTAAATGTGGAATTGGCAGAAAGCTTACTTTAAAATTTACTCATCAGGTGGAACCCATGCCGCTCAAAATCGAAAATCCCGTGGTTAAGCATTCTTAATTATAATTACGTTTCATTTAGCATTCCATTTAGGAATTGTTACGGTTCTCTAAAATACGAATAATTAAAAATTATAAGCCTTGTAATTCTGCGGATGTAAACTCGGACACCTACCATCAATGCGTTAAACGAGTCATTTCTGTTTCTATATATTAAAGGGACATAAACCGAATTTTATGTTGTACGTATAAAATATGTATGATGGACAACTAAAAAAATTTATTAATTGTAAAAAAACGGTTTTGCGAGAAAAACATTTCATTAAATGCGAAAAGCGACAGTCAATGGCATAGAATGTTTTACATATTCATTACATTGTGCGCCTTTATATGCGATGTACTCGTTCAGAGTGTGATAAAAATGACATATTCAAAAAAAATTTTATCACTTTTAATCTCATCAGTATTTTTTAAACTGAGGTTATCTTTCGCTCATTATAATGTCACAAATTTTGTATTAGAGCAAAAACGAAAATACGCTTTCTACTGTTCTAGCAACTCGAATTTTCCAAAAAATCCTTTTTGTGGTAGTAAGTTATATGTATTATGTTAGTTACAACACAATTGATATATTCTAAAATCTTAATTCACGTAAAGTATTTATTTCGAGATATACGAAAAAGTGGGCAAATTATTTGGTAAGAGGGAGAAAAATTCTATATTTCTTTTTAATTTATCTAGAAAAAAAGCATATTCAAAATGTGTTCTTTCTCCACGAATATTATTATACTTGGTGGAATTTCAGAAAATCAACAAGGTCCGTTTTTGTTGGTTGCAAATTTAATCGTTAAATTTATTGTTTGCTGTTTTTTGTAATAATGATAAAGTTTTCAACATCAACGCAAAAATTGAAACACTCCCATGGAAAGTTGCACTTCCAGTACACAGTTTCCCACCAAACTTTGCAAAGGATCTCCCAACTAATAAAAAAAATTTAAATATGAAGTTTCACTCGTAATAGTCAATCCGACTGGATTGTGCAGGTGCCGAATTTTGGTTAAATAATATTATTTTTATTAAAATTTATCATTTTCGGACAAATTTACAAATGATCTGAACATATTTAGGTAGAAATTTAATTTAAATTCTTTTTATCTCTTCAAAATATTTCAAAAAGTTGAGACAGCTTCTGTGAAAGCTACCGCTTCCAGTATACCAATTTCGCACCAAAATCACTGGGATATTTCAAATAATAAAACACATTTAAGTATACATTTTCAACCCGATTAATGAATCCGTATGGGCCTACTGGGGCTGAGATTTTGTTGAAAACAATTTTTGGTCATAAATCGTCATTTCCGTTCCAATTTTAGAAAACTAATCCGACCCGGTATTGTTGCAAAACTATGAGATATGATGAAGGCACTCTTGCTTCAACTGAAAGGAGTGGACGCAATATTTGATGCCAAATTCAAGCACCAAAGTGTACAATTAGCAGAACTATGAGAAGAGCAATGTGGTAAATGTGGTGAGCTACGTAAAGAATAAAACGCCAAGTTTGCAAAACTACCAGTAGAACAAGGTGTACGGTATGTCAAGTTAGACTACAAACTAAACCAACTCCAACAAGCCTAAATGTAAAGATCTTACAAGAGAAATAAAGTTACTTAACATAATGTCGAGAACCAGCTCAAAGAAATTGAAGGAGAAATTGTAGAGGAGCTTGAAAATTAAATTAAGCAAGTGGAGGATTGCTTTGAAACTATTGAAAATGGCCAGCTAAATGAAACATTTATAACAAAACCGCAGTAGTCGGAAGCTGAAGAGGAATTGTAAAGCCTCTGACATTCGACGGCGAAATCTTGTTTCAGAATTTTAAGGTGTAGTTTCAAGTAGCAGTGCAGCACAACTATTGGGGCGCAGAGGACCAGCTCAACGAACTCATTTTAGCTCTCCGAGGAGCAGCTGCAGCAGATATCTTGCAAACTGCATCTGCAATGGATCGGACTTATGAACGGGTTATGAGTGAGTTGGAACCTAGATATGGAGATGAGGAAATTGGCGAATCAACCTTACGGTAATTACACTGCAGATGTGTTGAACATACTAACAGTGGACAAGTTTATCATTTCTGTAAATGGCGACCATCTGAAACATTATTTTAGAATCAATACTGAAGGTGAAACCATGAATGAAATATTGTCGTTGGATTTAGAATATATACGGCAGCCAGAGCAAGTTTAACCAGTGACTCAGTAAAGTTGCGTTAGCCGAATTCGGACGATATCACGCAAACAAGATGGGATTATATGAAGGTATACCAGAGGTTCGTCGATCTGGATAACAAAAATGCAGTACGTAAATGACTGAACTTTCTTTATAGCCTAAACGGATTGACTGATTGGGATGAATGTTCATACTTCACCTTTTTCATAAACTCTGAGATCATTGAATTTTGGGTGATATCGATTAACCGGGAGTGGCAGCCTCTATATCAGTTTTTTCGATTTTTTGCAACTATTTTGAAAAGTATATCAATTGCAATAATATCAATACCGGCAGAATATCATTGCAACGATATTGGCAAAGATCTTTTTTCCAAAAATTAAGCAGAAATGAGATTTCTTCACAAAAACCAGTTTTCTAAAAAAAATCAGCTTGTTTAAACGAGTTTGCCGAAATCACGATTTGCCGAAATCACAACTTCCATACGAGTTGTTTTTTTTTGCTAATATTTTGAAAATTATATCATTTACAAGAGGAACGACTTTGAACTAATAGGTTCTAAATAAAATTTTCAACAATATCGGTTCAAATCAGTACCTATTCCAAAATTTAAGCGGAATTACGACTTTTTACAAAAAAAACTTTTTTAATAATAATCAGGAAAAATTGTGGCCTCGTGCATGTTTAGACGGATCGAATGAACGGGGTGAAACTTCACACTTAACCTTATTCCACAAATTGGGAGAGTCCAGTTATGTTTCCAGTTAAGTTCATTTTTTGCAAATACGTGTTTTGAATAGTAGGTAGCATTTACGAAAAAACTATTAAACAAATATAAATTAAGAATCAAACAAAATTTATTTAGATTTTTTTTAAATTTGACTGGAAATGATGAGTTTTGACATAAAAACTTTTATTTTACCAAAACTCGACATTTCTACAGTCTAGATGGATTATTCGAAATAAAACTTCATATACTAAAAAGTTTTTCATAGATCGGGAAATTTATGCGCAATGTGGTGGTTATCTGTTTACCGGAGGAGGCAGCTTCCGTAGGAGCTTCTCAATTTTTGCAGTGAAGAGTGAATTTTAAACAAGAGCTGACATTGTTGATTTTCTGGTAAATTTAAGCAGGAATAATGATTTTTTATTGTACAAGACAGTTTTTATCAAAATTCCAGTAAGTCGAATGTTCAATTAGAATTTAAGTGTGGTGTATTCGAGATCTAAGTACATTTGCCGTAAAAGAAAGTCAGTTCTTGGCCAGAACAAAGTCATTTCGTTTTTTAGTTGAAATGAGCAAGATGATACCTATGCTTCTGTAGATCCTTGACTTCTGGTAAGGTAATTTGATATATTTTCATTTTTTCTGTTATTTTGTAATTTCGTTCCAAGCGAATTATTCTTTAAAGTTTTCCTATGAAATTTGAATGCATTTTATTTTCGATAGTTTTTCGAACGGCTTTATATAATACCGGTATACAGATAAATCGCCTAAAATAAGCAGAATGGAACTTCTTATGTATAAATATTTTTGATTTAACTGACTACTATTCTGAAATATGTTTAGATGCTGGTCAATGCCCTAACTCAAATATCTTAATTCATTCAAATTTAATTTTAATGTTTCTATGTGCTTTAGGAACTCGAACTAAAGCGGTTCTTATGGATACGATTAAACAAGCAACCTTAAACGAGAAAATTTTTTGGTTTTCCTAATTTTGACAAACGATTAAGTTTATTATTATCACGAGACTGATTCTGAAATTTTAAAATTAGAAAACGAAATTATTAAAATTCTATCCATAGATGTTACCTCGTTCTGTCTGCCAAAAGTAGAAGAAAATTTGCACACACACATACATACATATATTTTTCCAAAATATAATAACATAACATACAAATAAAAACAAATTTGAAATCAAAATTAGATTTTCAAATGATTGACACATGTCAAAATATTTCAAAATGTATATCAAACTCAATATTTGATTTTCTATTTTCGTTTTTTTTTTATTATAATTTTGAATTTTTCCGATTTTCTCCGTATTTCTTGTTGTTGTATACGAACGTTGATATTTTCTAGTTTGTTATTCATCTAAATATGATAAATTGATAAAAAACCGAAATAAAATTAGTTTTATTTTTTTTCCTTTTGAAAGTCGAAGTGCAAAAACAACAATATCAACGTTGCCAACCAAAACATATTTCCACGTCTAAAAGTAAAATGAAAGTATTTATGTTGCGCATTCTAAGCAAAATCTATAGGGAGCTACTGTCTACAATCTAAAAGAAACGAAAAATTATTTACAAACATTTTTGATATTAGATTTTTGTAAATGTATTAAATCAGGTATCAGCAACGTCAGGTGATGTCCTACATCAAAGTTTTCTTTTATATTTTACATCGTTTCAAAGATTTTGAAGAGGATCTTGATTGGACTCTTTATATAATTTGTATCGAAGTGAAAATAAATTCGTCCTACCATCCCCCATCTCCTTTTCATATCCACATCTTATTTTTCGATATAATCTCATATGCTCGAGATCCATATACATAGTAAAATATTTAGCACTGATTACATTCAACTTTACTCAATTTAGTTTACAAACGATAAATATTTTGATAAAGTATCCACGGTACGGCAACAGAAAAAAACTAACCTTCAATGATTGGCATTTAAAAATTAAATCGGAAAATTTTGTTACAAAATTTTCTATTTTTTGAATAATTGCGTTACATGGAAAATTTTTAAGTTTTGTTATTTTACATCGTGATAATGCTAAAAAAAAGTTTTAGTTTTTTTTATTTGTCAGCTTGTTTGCTGGTCGGACTTTTTATTTTTATTTTTAATACAACATTTTTGCGATTCAATCTTTCCAATTGGGTTTTTTTTTAAATTGCCATATCATTCGAAACAACTTCAAACAAAATGTGGAACACAGTGCAAAAAAATAAACTTCCGTTTTGTTATTTTGAGAGCTGTAAACTTTTTCATTATTTTGTATTAAATGAATTTTAACAAAGCTGTAACAATTTATCAATATATAGTTAATGTTTTATAAGGCCAATTCATCTAGAGATTGGTCAATATATCCAAACTTTAAGCGATCAGGTGAGGTTATAATGGGAAATTTGCAGAAAGTTGAGCCATGTGTTTGAAATACGGAAATAATTGTATTTTATTTCAGAAAGCAGAAAATTAAATTTTCATAAACATAATTTTAATCCAGATATATCAATTTCTTTAGGATATTATATCTTGAGTGAAAGCAACGATTATTATTTATGAGCTTAAGTGCAAGTTAACTGAAAGTTGCAATGGTTAGCGGAGTTCAAACGCAGTAAGACAATAGTATGCGACGTCCTCAAATTTCGACATTCTATTTTCAATGGATCTTCTTCGACGCCATCTCTCCAGCGCAGCTGAGGCTTCCTCTACACTTTCAGTTGGATTTAATGACTAAAATGATATCGCTATCCAGGAAAATAAGTTTTATTTTATGGTTCATACGAAACTGTACAGCACTCAAGAACGTATTACGAGCTGAAGACCAAGCTACTAATCGACTATTGGATCTCTCTTACTAACAATCATGAAAAAATCATTGGAAATGTTATTGATGGAGGGAGAGCTTGACAACGAATACTTTATTTAGTCAAGATACGAGAATCTACAGAAAGATTATGATTTTACAACCATTTCTTCAAGATCAAATAGAAAACGTTGCCAACAAAGATTCTCCGAAACAGAGTCAAAAAAGATCCAGTATCAAGCTTGAAATACCACACTTCTATGAGGATTACAAACAATGGACAAACTTTCAAAATCTTTTCAACAAGACTACCCATTGCAATGATGATTTATCCAGTGAAAAAAAGATGCATTACCTACTTACTACCCATTGAAATGATGATTTATCCAGTGAAGGAAAGATGCATTACCTATTATCAGTAATAGGAGGAGATTCAGCCAATCTCATTAACCACCTAAATATATTGCAAGAGAACTATTCCACAGCTTGGAATATTTTATGCTCGAGATGCGAGGATAAACGGCTTCTCACCAATACTTACATCAACACAATTTTAGACCTACCATATCTATCATTAGAACCCGCTCATGGTCTAAAGCTATATACATTATAATGCACTGGAATGTTTGCATGCCATCCAGAACCAAGGAATAAATACAGATTCTTGGAATGCTATCATGTTGAACATCCTAATAAGAAAACTGGACAGGGAAGCTCATCGCTTATATACGAGACGTCACTGAAGAACCCGAAAGAACTTCAAACAGTCAAAGATTTTCTAGCCTTTCTACAAATAAGGTTCCAATCTCTGGTGGCACTGGAGAGCACAATCTACCGAAATGTAAGAAATTCCAAAATTTACCACAAATCGAAAGAAGTAAGGCAGTATATTATAAACCAGTGTGCCGACGATGCTTGCTTCCAGAACACAAACTCCCTTGCAATGAAAGTTTGTGAATTATGTAAAGGTTCACATCACAGCTTTCTGCATGGTAACAACGTTTTGCGATCTACATCAAAAATATAAAACCAACTAATAAAAATGAACTGATTCGTGTGCTTATAGATCATGGGTCTCAAGCAACCTTCATTACAGAAGAAGCCTGCCAGAGATTAAATTTACCAAAAACCGCAGCGTATGCAGAACTCACAGGCATGACAAAAACCGAAGCTGGAGTGGCAAACTCAAAAGTTGAATTTGCCTTGAAGCCAACATTTCCATTCAAGTTTTGATTAGCAATAAAAGCATTAATATTCAAAAACATAATGCGGGATATAGAGCAGCCTCGGGACCCATGGAATTGGAAACACACCCAAAATCTGAAGTGGACTAATCAAACTTTTTATAGTTCTGGCCCAATCGACTTATTATTCGGCGCGGACTATTATGGATAAATTTTAATGAGTAATATAGCAAAGGCCCCGTCAGTCGAATCAATAGCCCAACAAACCAAACTAGGTTGGATATTTCTAGGCCATGCCTCAGTCGATTGTCACAATTCAACAGTAATACAATCAATGACAAACACAGCAGTTGATATAGATAAACAGCTGAGAAGCTTTTGGGAAATATGGGAAATAGAGGAGGTGCCACGTAAACGAGCATTCACCAAACAAGAACTAGAGTGTGAAAAAATACTCGCGACCAGTCACAAACGTCTCAAATCTTGCCTCTACGCAGTCAAGATTCCTTTTGACAATAAATTATATTCTGCCAAACCACCGGAAAACCCACCAGTAGGAAAACGACTTGCTAAAAATCCAAATCTTGGCATTCAATATAAGAAGTTTATGGATGAATATATCGCTTTGGGACACATGAAAGTTGCTGAAACAGCTACTGAAACTGGTTACTATTACCGGCCACATCATGTAGTTCTAAACGATTCGAACACAACTACGAAATTGAGGGTAATTTTTGATGGCTCGGCCAAAACCACAACAGAAATATCGCTAAACGACGTTATGTTGACGAGTCCTACTTTTCAACAGGACTTATTATCCATTCTTTTAAGGTGGCGGAAGCATAAATACGTCGCTACGGCTGATATCGAAAAAATATTCAGACAAATCGCCGTTGATGAAGATGATTAGAATTATCAACGTATTTTATGGAGAGAGTCTTCGCAACAAGAAATTCAGGAGTTTAAGCTGACCACCGACAGATATGGAACAGCATCCACAACTTATTTAGCGGCGAAGTCACTACGACAGCTGGCCACCGGTGAACAACCATAAACTATCCTACAGCGTCCAACGTTGTTTTAAGTGATTTTTACGTGGATGACCTAATTTCTGGGCAAAACACAATGGAAGAAGCCTTAATCAGCCAAAAACAAACCATTGATTTACTGAACTGCGGTGGATTTACGTTAAGAAAGTGGGCAACAAACAGCACAAAATTTAAAAGGGCAATAAAGAATAAAAAAATTTCAAGGGTAGTTCTTTAAATTTGAAGCAGTCAGGTATATCGCAAAAACATTTGAAATTTAATAAAATTTAATTATTCGATGTAGCAAATGTAGTCTGATGGTATTTTATCCCATTCTCGGCGAATAGCAATCTTTAAGGGAGGGTTTCATATTTTTTAGTTAATATACTTTGGACTCCAGAATGGACAATATGGAAAAATCTATTGAGATTAGGTTCGGGGAATACGGTGGCCATTGTTGTGAGCTGAGAAGTAGTGAAGCTGAGAACTTTTTCGTGTAAATTACACCTTGTTAAAGTTAACCGAAAAATTCCAGCCGAAAGATAATGCAGATAGTGTCTTGACTATTTTTAAACTCTCTTTATACTCTCGCTCCTATCGATTTTTAAATTCCTATAAACTGAAGTAATTTCTCATTCACCCGAATGATGTAACCCGATCCTAAATTCTCTTAAATTCGAGTTCATGACTGATTTTTGCTGTATTCAAGACACTATCTGCATTATGTTTCGGCTGGAAACTTTCGGCTAACTTTAACAGTATCGATTGTGGACGGCTTACGCAGTTTTGTATCAAGATCTGTTGGCTGGTTGACCAGACAGTTGGTGTACTCGGGAAAAATTCTATTATCTTATGTAAAATTCTCCAAAGTAAAAGAGACTATTGAGTGTTTTGCTGAAAAAATTTATGCTGAACAAGTTCACATTGGAATAAAACATGCTTCTTTTGATCAGGTCAGACTATTATAGAGGTTAGCTCTATGTGGTGGCATTTAGAAACAATTCCCGCGATGTCTTGTTATTGGTCTTATAAAATTCACTCAAAAGTAAAAAAAAAGCCGATGACAGTTTTCCTAAAAAAGACCATTTAAGCAAGTCCATATTGAAATGATTCATGTTCTTAGGAACAATAACCAACTTTGGTGTAATCTTTGTTATGTTTTGTTATTTGCCCGCATTCTACACTTGAAATCAAGCGGGGCCATGTCACTAAAGTAGATGCTATACTTTTTTGTGGAATTTAATATTATTTTTAATTTCATGAAATTAAAATTTTTACCCAAAATTCTTAATACTCGTAATATGATGCAATGTGCTTATTTTGATAATTGTTAAAAATCACATTTTCATACATATTCCAGAAATCACATTAATAGTTGTACTAAAGTATCTGCTAACCAATAACTGCGAAGATGTTTATTCCTTGGATATAAGAACACTCGAAAACCCTTTTAAATTTGCCATACAATGTGTAGTGACGAACCCATAATGGTAATTTTAAAATTTTTTATTTCATAGGACACTACTCGTATATGAATAAGCAAAATCGAATGTTTATACATATTTTACTTTTTCGCATAACCTTAAATCATCAAACGGCACAGTGGTTAAAGCTTTGGCATTTGGATCAGTGGCCGCACGAACGCGAAAGAGTTGTACGATTTTTATAATCAGTTCATTTACAATTTATTTTAATATTGAACGTTGTTACAGCGTGGTGCATCTATGCAATACTAACGCAAACTGTGAAATCCAGAATTTTTTATGAACATCAAATTAATTTAATTTCTTTAATCTGGTTTTCAATTTATTTCGAGATGGTACTAGAATAATATGGAAAATCGTAACTAAAAGTTTTCCATCGGATTGTTATTGTACGAGTATCGATTAAAATCGATTTGATTTCGAAATTACCTGATAATAATTATTTTGGATTATTGTAATTTGTCGTTTCGTTATTTGTACATGCTTTTTCTGGTGTTAGTGTGTGTTTAATTGGTTATTCGGATTATGTATATTTTACCAGCATATCTATATGTAATTTATTTCAAATTGCTTAATTACCTATACCTGCTTATTAAATATATATGGTACCAATATTGATTTTTGAATTACCTCAAACTTTATTGGAATAATTTTGTTATTCGTGTAAATTTCATTTTGGAACTGGTTCATTCGATTCCATTTCAACGAATTATTTCGATATAAACACACAAAAATTCAACATGATTGTATAGAACCTTGATAAGTGGAATTAAAATTTTAAATATCTGTTATATTGAAAGGCCAACTTTTCTTTGGTTTCGTAACAACCAAAGAATAAGCAAATTCATGTGAAAAATTGTATTTGTTTAATGATGGTTTTTTTATGGTATTCAAATTTAAATACAAAGATGTGGGTGAAATTTTAACCTTTCTTTGTGCTTCTCGAGAATTTATTCATTTAAATTATTGATATTGTTACGAACTTGCAATGTCAAATTCGTATGCCAATTCTTCCAATATACACCACAATCAAAATATTACAGAAAATATCGAAAATAACAGCTGCTTTTCCGAAGATCACCTATTCACTAAAATACAATAACAATAATTTCCATTTGTTAATTTTTCCCCTTTCCACCATTTACAATTATTTTAAATCATATTCTTTATTGCACTCTTGCGATCCCCACACGCCCATATTTACACACCGCGCTGAATCTTTCAAATGTTGTATGGATATTCGCAACCAGGGATGGGCGATTACGCGTCGACTACTAGTTTTTACATGATTTCGTCGACAACTCGTCGAAAACGTCGACAACTCGTCGAAAACGTCCACAACTCGTCGACAACGTCGAGAACTACTTGAAAAATTAATTTACGCCATCTATCGAAACTTATAATAAAACTCAGCATAAATTGCCTTTACTACTGATTGTATTTGAGAATCATTAAAACACACTATGCTTAACATTTGTATCATAAATTGTGTAATAAATTAATAATTATCCATTATCGAAATAAATTCTTTGACAATCGAAAAAAGTCATATTATATCAAAAAAAGAAAAGTCATATTGCGGATTTGAATAAAATTTGAGTCTATATCGTTATTTCGCTCGAACGAAATTTTGAAATTTCTTCTATAACTACGTGGCGAATAATTAGTTAATTTATGATTTATACTGACTTTTTATTTAATTTTGCTTTATTGTACTATCTTCGAATAAGATAAATTATTCGTTTACATATCAAAAGTTTACAAAAGTTTTAGATAGATAGATATATGCCTCTAGTTCAGAGATTATAAATTTATTTTAAATTTATAAAATGCTTGTAAAAATGTTAGAATTAAATTTAAGTAATTATTCACCAATTTTAATAGTGCGGTTAACGTAAAATAATTAAAAATTCAGTTTTCAATATCATTTTCTAAGTTGTCGACGTTGTCTACGTTGTCGACGTCTGAAAAGCAAAAAATCGGTATGTAGTCTACGTCCTAGATTACGTGTCGACAACTACGTAGATTACCTTACGTAATCTACCCGCCCATCCCTGCTTATTAACGAATCAGATATCATACTCATATGATCGGACCCCACAACAAATTTATTTTTTAATATTAATTTTCTAAATTCACTAAATTCATTCAAATCATATTTTTTTTGTAATTTGTATTTTTTTTTAAGTTAATTTTTTACTTTTTGTGGTACATATATTAAGAGTAGATTACTTCTTTGTTTTTACTGATTTGAATAGTCGGAAACATTTGTTAAATTCAAGTTTTTTTTATATTTTGAATCCCTATTTTGAAGTACATCACAAATAATGTGAAAGTATCAAAAATGAAAATTTATTTCCGTATGGTTTGGTTAGAACAACATCCGAACTCCGAAATTGAATTTTGAGATAGCGGGTCAGTGGTCTTCAATACAGGCGGTATTAGGATATCAGAATATGTAAAAAACACCGACGAAGCAGTTGATTGTATTGTGTCATTTCATGTTGAACTTTGGATTGAGATCGAATATTACTATACGACTCACAGTTACATTAAAAGCCTCGCCCAATAAATGAGTTGCCTTGTTCAAAGGATCGTTGAGTTGCGCGATTTTATTTTACCATAGATGAGTGATTTAGACTGTAATTCTTTCATGTTATTATGCATTTATGACAAAATCAACTAGGACCCGGCAATCCGTGAATTATAAATTGTATGGCCTGCTTGACATTATTATGAGTCTTTGGCAGAATGGTTAAAGCTTTGGCGTTTGGATCGGGAGGTACCGGGTTCGAATCCCGATAGGGGCGGAGTGCAAATGAAATTTTGGTCAACATACGATCTGTGGAGAAATGGAACATATCTATGACCCCCAGTCGGAGTGCAAAACTCATGGGCTGACTCATCTTCCATGCCAGTAATAGGCTGGCATAGAACAATGCAATGTGCAATGTAATGTAGGGCGTGAAATGTGACCGCGAAAGAGTTGGGAGTGCTTCGGCCTCAAAACAGAATGCATAGATTATAGTCATAAGCTTTTTGGCCTTTGAGGTTGCACAGTTGTAACGTAAGAAACTCTCAACACATTTCACTGTTCCAATTATTTTAATTTTTAAACCCAATAAAGGGAACTAAATTGGCTAACTAATTTAAAATTTATCAATATTGTCGAAATTGACTGAAGACAATTTAAAATTTATCAATTTTGACAATGCAGTGGCTGTTGACTGTTGATAAACCTGAACTAAAGTTTCCGTTTAGATGTAAATATCAGTCACATTTTGATTTAAAAACAGTAGAGACATCTATACATGTAATTGATATTAAATAAACTTCAATTTTGTAATATTTTAAAAACATTAATAAATAATGTGAAGGCCATTCAGTTCTGCTTGCGGAATTGGAAGAAATTGTCGACGAGTAGTCGACGTTTTCTACATTGTTGACGAGTTATCTACGCAATCACGTAAAAATTAGTAATCTGCTATGCAACTAAACAAATATAAAACTACTTGTAACATGGTCTTTCGTACCAATGGGTAAGATTCCAATATAAATGCTCGAAGAAATTGGTACGAAAAATGATGATGCGATAAACTGGGTTTGGTGGTAAATTCCGTTTTAGTATCTTAATAAATAAAATGTTTGATAAGCGTAGTATTTTATTTATTTCACTTGTGAACAGCTTGATGGTCGGTGTAAAAGAGAAATTTTATTTTCATATAATTATGTTTCTTAAGCTGTACTATAATACATAAATGGCTTAAGTAGCTAGTTTTAACAATTCTTAATAGAGGTCCAAAATTCTACACAAAAATTTTATAGCAACATTTGTGAGGTTTCTAATTTACATTTATAATGTTTCTAAAGGTAAAGTAGATTAAATTTAACAGTGTGTTATGTATAGCTGTCAGTTACTCTAATGTAAACAAATGAAAAATAATTTGTAAGTGTTAACTAATATAAATAATAATGGTTATGATAATTTTCTTGTTAATTTAAGGTTATGAAAAAAGTAAAAATATTGGTAAACTAAAATATTGGACCATCAAGATTTAAGCTAAGTATTTATATAATGTTAAAAAGTAACTAAATCTAATATTCATATTGTTTGATTCGCAGATGATTTGCTGGTAACTTGCTGTTCCAACATTCCGGCCGCCTTGAATCGGTTGATTCAATTGATTGGAAGTAAACATAATTTGTGTATGGGCCGTTTTATTACTCCGTTTGGTGTTTTTAATGTAACAACTCTGACGATGGTATCTGCTCCGGGATGAACCTCTATAACTCTACCCATCAACCACTTTGTTGGAGGTAGGTTGTTTTCCTTAACGAGAACAATATCGTCAAGTTTAACGTTCTCCTTTTTGCTATTCCATTTAGTTCTGTGTTGCAGATTGGTTAGGTATTCTAGGTGCCACCTCTTCCAGATGTCCTGATTCATCTTTTGTACAAGTTGCCATCTGGATAGTTTGCACAATTTGATGTCTTGTAGATCCTCGCTTGGTAGTTGCGTTGTGGGACGTCCGATCAGGAAATGGGCTGGCGTTAAATAATTTAATTCCTCACTGGATAATACGCATATTGGACGAGAGTTCAGGATGGCCTCGATTTCAGCCAGCAGCGTGCTCATTTCTTCAGTGGTAATTATATGACCATCGGTGACTCTCTTCAGGTGGTATTTAACTCGTTTTACCGCGGCTTCCCAAAGTCCGCCGAAATGGGGTGCACTTGGTGGGATAAACTTGAAAGTGATCTCATCTGTTAATAAAAAATTAGAAATGGTGTTGTTATTTTGTTTGAGAAACTTGTAGAATTCGTGAAGGTGATTGCGAGCTCCGATAAAGTTTGTTCCATTGTCACTATGGATCTCCTTGCAAACACCTCTGCGAGCTATGAATCTTCGGAGCGCTGCAATATAAGATTCCGTGGTAAGCTCAGAGACTAACTCAATATGGACAGCCTTGGTTGCTAGGCAAACAAAAATGCATATGTAACTTTTGTACGTCGTTCTTCCTCTTCCTTTGACTAAACGTGTTTGAAAAGGTCCCGCGTAATCCACCCCAACCTTAAAGAACGGTCTCACTAACTCGACCCTCGGAACAGGAAGATCGCCCATTATTTGTTTCATAGTATCTCCTCTATATTTCACGCATTTCACGCATCCATGAGCAACCTTTTTAACCATTTGTCTACAATTTAAAATCCAATATTTTTGGCGAAGCGTAGCAATCATTAAACTTTGTCCAGCATGTAGGTATCGCAGGTGGTGCTCTTTCACAATTAGTTCGGTGAGTGTATCTCCAGCTGGTAATATTATTGGATGCTTAATTGTGTAGGTTATCGATGCATTGGAGATTCTTCCTCCAACTCTTAAAAGTCTAGCTTCGTCAAGGAACGGTTTTAAGTTCTTCAATTTGCTTGAGGCTGGTATTTCTTTATTTGCACTTAGTAGATTGATCTCATGTTCGAAATGTTTGGACTGAATATATTTGAATAGAAGAAGTTGTGGTTTTCGTAATTCTTGACAGCATAAACTTTGTGAAACTAAGTTGGTGGGAGTTCGTTTTAATATTAAATCGGTAAATCGCAAGACGTAGGCTAAAATTCGAATAATTTTGTTGAAGCTCGAAATTCGTTTGATTAAACCATCAAATATATTTGGTTGACATACTTGAACTTGGAATGAATGGCTTCGTAGTTCTTCGGTTATGTTATGTTGGCTTTTCATATTTTTTGGCCAGGCTTCAGAATTTGCAATCCAGCTTGGACCGTCCCACCAAAGTCTAAAACCTTTTAGTTTGTCTGGCTCGATTCCTCTAGAAGCGCAGTCTGCTGGGTTATCCTTCGTATTTACATGCCTCCACTGCGATCTGCTCATGCTGCTAAGTATTTCCCCAGTTCGATTTCCAACAGATGTATTCCATTTTGTTGGAGGTGCGGATAGCCAATCTAACACAATGGTGGAGTCTGTCCAGGCGGTGATATCTACGGGTTCGATTTTGAGAGATTGCTTGATAGTTGAGAGCAATCTAGTAAGAAGTAATGCGCCACATAGTTCCAGTCTTGGGATAGAAATTTGTTTAACGGGTGCGACTTTGGTTTTCGCCGATAATAATTTGATTATTGATTCTCCATTTGGTTTTTTTATGTGTCCGTATACTACAGCTGAGTAGGCATGCCTGGATGCATCTGAAAACCCATGCAATGAAAATATATTTTTAGGATTTGTATGAATATATCTTTCTATTTCTAATTCTTGTATAATGGGTAGACTGTCACGTAATTTGCGCCATTCGTTTTCAACTTCTAAGGGTAATTGATCGTCCCATTTTAGGTTCTTTGTCCATAAAGTTTGGAAGAAGATTTTTATTGTGACCGTTATTGGAGCAATCCATCCTAACGGATCGAATAAGCGGCTTGCCTCCGATAATATACCTCGTTTGGTCATGACAGGATGTTCTGTGAGGTTTGTTTTGAATTGGAAGCAATCTTTCCTTGGATTCCAGTGCAGCCCTAACACTTTTACGGAGGTAGATTCTTCAATTTCTAGGTTGTTGATTGAGTCGCTTGGTTGAGAGTTGTATTTTAATACTGCATCTTCGTTGCTTAACCACTTTCTAAGATGAAAACCAGAACGTGAGAGGACTGTGTTTATGTCGTTCTTGAGATCGATTGCTTCTTCTATTGAATCCGCTCCAGTCATGAGGTCATCGACGTAGAACTGATTTCTTATGTGCTTCGCTGCTTTTGGATATAATCTTTGACATTTTGCTGCTGCCTCGTTGAGTGCACGCGTGGCTAGAAAGGTTGCACTCGCTATCCCGTAGGTAACTGTTTGCAGTTCATAAGTAGTGAAGGGTTTATCTGGTTGAGTTCGCCATAATATTCGCTGGAACCTTGCGTCTTCGTCTGCAATTAGCACTTGTCGGAACATCTTTTCTACGTCAGCTGTAAACGCTACTTGATACATTCGAAACCGGGATAATATTTCATACAACGTAGATTGTACAGTGGGTCCAACAGCAAGACAATCGTTTAACGAGCTTCCCGTGGTAGTTTTAGCGGAACCGTCAAACACAACTCGGAGCTTCGTTGTACTGCTGGAGTCTTTAATGACACCGTGATGTGGTAGGTAATATCCGTGACATAGTCCAATGTTGTCGACTGGTTTCATATGTCCCAACTCAATATATTCGTTCATGAAACTTTTGTACATATCAGCGAATTCCTTTTGCTTGTTAAAACGTTTTTCCATAGAAAACATGCGTTTTGCTGCTGTGTGGAAAGAATTGCCGAGGTTTAATGGTGAACGCTTAAATGGTAATCGTACCTTGAATCTGCCAGTATTATCAGTGGTTGTAGTGGTTTTGAAATGAGTTTGACATAATTCTTCTTCATGTGATAGCTTGATATGTTCGTTTGGTATTGCTTCGATCTCCCAGAATTTCCTTAGTAGATGATCTAGGTTGTCCTCCGGGTTGCTTAGATACACCGTGATAACTTGAGTCGACTCTGTTTCCATAGATTTGCCCGCAACGATCCATCCTAGAACAGTGTTTTGCATCGTAAAGAAATTTTGGGTGGTGAATCTTCCGTCCGTTAACAGTTCAAAGAAGTTATCAGCTCCAATTATGACGTCTATCTCCTTGCCTTTGTAAAAGTGGGGATCAGCTAAATCGTATTTATTAAATGAATCAATATTAATGGGACGTGAGATCGGTGCTTGCCTTGCTGTTAATTTTGGTAAAACATATGCTTCCACATTTAATACTGGGTTATCTTTGTTTCGGGGCGTTATTTTTAGCGACACTGATCCTCTTGTATATCCACCTGAGGTTGCTCCAATGCCCGTGATAGCTATCTTGGCACTATTTCTACGCAACTTAAGTCTCTGCGCACAGTTTTCACTAATAAACGTAGCTTGCGATCCGGAATCTAGTAATGCCCTACATAAGTATCTCTGATTCATCGCATCAGTTACGCAGATCAATGCAGTGGGTAGGATAGAACTTCCGGTTTGGTTACTAGTTCAATGTGGTGGCTTCGTTTGACTGGTCTTCGGATTGAGATACGCTTGCTATTGTTGGATACTCGTGTAATAAACTATGATGTTTTCTGTTGCACTGTTTGCAACGGAATTTAGACTTGCAATTATACACGCTGTGATTGTTGTTTAAGCAGTTGAAGCAACGGTTTTCTTTAATCAACATTGATTTTCTGTCGGTTACTGCCATTTCTTTAAATTTAACACACTCAAATAATTTGTGCTCTCCACCACATACTGAACACACCTGGCTTTTGGTTGTTTCACTTGACACAACATGACTCCTAACATTTAATTTTAAATTAGTCGACAGAGGTTGAGAACGTTTGTTTTGGCATTTTAACGATTCTAGTGCATCGATCCTTTTCGCGAGAAAGTCAAAAAACTGCTTTAAGCTTGGTAAATCATAATCTGCAGATGCTTGTGCCCATAAACTGTTAGTTTCGTTATCAAGCTTATTAACTAGAATATGAATTAGCCAGTGGTCCCTGGTTTCTGCTTCTTCCCCTAATGCCTTAAGTCCTCGTATAATTTCGTCCGACGTGTCTAGAAGTGCTCTGACGTTCAAGCTATTTGGTGTCGTTATTGCTGGTTGATGCATGAAAGTTTTGATGAACGCATGGATTGTGTGCTTTCTGCGGTCGTATCTCTCTCTTAACTTTCCCAATGCCTCGATATAATTGGCATCCGTGATGCTAAAATGTTTTAGTAAATTGGCTGCTTCTCCTTTCAACGACAACTTCAGGTAGTGTAGTTTTTGTGAAGGTGTTAGTCTCGTGTTGTCATGCACGGTTGAGCAATACAAGTCGTGGAATGACTGCCACTCGGTGTAGTTGCCGGAGAATTCTGGAACCTTTATTTTTGGTAGCTTCACATCAATATAGTGTCCCGTCATGGAAGCACCAATAAATGTATCGTTTAGCGAAACTGGTGGCTCCACCTTTTTTCTTAAAGCAAGATTTAACCCTGCTGCGGCTTTATAATAATTTTCTTCAAAATCTTGGTCGAGCTCCTCGGTGTTATCCATCGTAACAATTTTGTTTTCTACTTCAATAAATTCACTTCGGTATCGTTCAACATTTGCCAATCTCACTTTGATGTCTTCGGAATTGGTGGTTTCGTTTACGGCGTTAATAAAGTTTAATATCTTGGTTATGCTGCCTTTGATGTAGGCGCGTCTTTTCTTTAATGTTACAATATCCGCCATTTTAAGTATCACTATTACCGATTTCGATATCACTTTTCACTATATACACGGTCACACACTAGCCAGTAGCCACAAATTCCCGAATATTTGAGTAGGTGTATAGAGAATAAGGGTTTGTGTGTATATTTAGGTATGAAGAATATAGTTTTATATATAATATATTATGAATTAATGAAAATCGGTAGTTTTTTTTTTTTAAACGTTTTATTTATTTAAATATTTGGTAAATAGTTTGATACTTGCGGTTTTTTTTTTTGGTTTCCATGCGGTTGTAAATTCCAGATGTGTTCCAGATGTGTACTGCGTTCGGCTGGGTTTTATGCGGCTGGGTTGAATGCTGTTCCCTATCCGGCTCGAAGGACCAATCTTTCGTACCAATGGGTAAGATTCCAATATAAATGCTCGAAGAAATTGGTACGAAAAATGATGATGCGATAAACTGGGTTTGGTGGTAAATTCCGTTTTAGTATCTTAATAAATAAAATGTTTGATAAGCGTAGTATTTTATTTATTTCACTTGTGAACAGCTTGATGGTCGGTGTAAAAGAGAAATTTTATTTTCATATAATTATGTTTCTTAAGCTGTACTATAATACATAAATGGCTTAAGTAGCTAGTTTTAACAATTCTTAATAGAGGTCCAAAATTCTACACAAAAATTTTATAGCAACATTTGTGAGGTTTCTAATTTACATTTATAATGTTTCTAAAGGTAAAGTAGATTAAATTTAACAGTGTGTTATGTATAGCTGTCAGTTACTCTAATGTAAACAAATGAAAAATAATTTGTAAGTGTTAACTAATATAAATAATAATGGTTATGATAATTTTCTTGTTAATTTAAGGTTATGAAAAAAGTAAAAATATTGGTAAACTAAAATATTGGACCATCAAGATTTAAGCTAAGTATTTATATAATGTTAAAAAGTAACTAAATCTAATATTCATATTGTTTGATTCGCAGATGATTTGCTGGTAACTTGCTGTTCCAACACATGGTACTACTTAAATCAAGATTCGAGGTGAAACTTTATACTAAATTTTTTTTCCTAAATTTACAGATCCAAGTGACTTTTGGATGACATCGTTTCACCGGAAAAGGCAGCCTTTTGTCGTTTGAAAATATTTAAAAAGTGCATAGTTTACAAGAAAAACGACTAAGATTTAAAAGATTTTAAATAAAATTTACAATCATACGGTTCAGATTAGTTTTCCGAAATTAAAGCGAAAATGACGGCTTTAAAAAACTGCTTTTGAATAAAATGTTGGCCGGATTCCTTGGTGGGAAATTCCAGTGATTGAGGGAGGACGTTGAAAAATTCCTGTGTTTTTTTGACCGACTTTGGTCCACCCAGAACAAAAGTATCTAAATCTCCTAAATTAAATTTTAAACAAAATTAGTTCAGCATTTTTGGAATTTTAAAAGAAATTACTTTTAATGAAAAAAAAAATAGTACACCAAAATTGGGAACCTATACAGTCCCGGCGGAGTTAATATTCGGGAAAATATGTATACCTAAACTTTTGTGTAATTAGAAGTTTCTTGTGAAATTTGGTGGAAATCTGTGTACCGAAAATGACACCTTGTAGTGGAAGCCTATTCAATTTTTACAATAATATTGAACATTTTGGAATTTACGACAAAGGATAAGATTTAAATAAATTTAAAAAAAATATTTTCATTCAACAATGGTGGACCTTGTTTCTTTTCTGATATAAGAAGGGTTGTCCAAAGGGTTTTTTTGTATATGCAAGGCAGTTTTACCAAAAGACCGGTAGGTTTAATTTTTTTCTTTGGAAGTCTTAAATGGTGTATTGGAGAACTTTATATGTGACTTGGTCTGGGGCGGCTTAGGGATCAACAAATCATTTTCCACTTTTTGCCGATTCGGATAGAGTATCAGACGCTCTTTCTCAAATGATGAAAACCAGAATGTCGTAATTTGCGGAAAAGTATACTCAAAATGAAGAGAAAGAGTTTTCGTTTTGTATAGTCATTTTGTGGTGTCGTTAAAAGTTGTATACCAAAAGTAGGTGTTTTCACTTTTTCTAAAGCCAATCTAATAAAAAAACATGAATTTTCCAGAAAATGTAGGAGAGCACTGAGTGTAATGTTATACAGTTAAAAATCTCATTAAAAGTGCTTTGTCGTAAGGTATTTTTAGGAGGTTACTACGGCGCTGTAATGTGTATTTCCACTTTGCACTAGACCCAATTCAATTAAAAAATATGAAATTTCCAGAAAATCTAGGTGGCCAAATCCCTTGATGGGATATAGTGCCAGAGGCCAGAGAGAGAGAGAGAAATATATTAAGATACTCATTTTCTCCGTAATTATCTTAGGTCTTAGCAATTTTAATGCGATTTTGAACTGAACTGCATTTCAATATTACACCCAGTGTGCTCTAGATTGTGTCTAGTCGCAGTGTTAATGCAATTTTGAGTTATTCAAAATGCACAGTCAAATTTAACTATAGATGTTGTTGTTGCTTTTACGACAAGTTAGGACAAACTTCACATCCGTAATATTTAAAATAAACGCTTGAATGGTAATTTTGTGTATAAAGAGCGGCGACAGTCTCACAGCAAGCATAGTTTGTCGTCCATTATTTAGTATAAAACTAAACAACAAAGAAGGAGGCTTTACCTAAAGCTAGACACAGCATTCATTAAATCTAGCACATGAAGCACAGAGGTCATTTGTGGCTATAAGTATAATAACCAATTTGATACATGAGCAACAAGCAGTTGATGCCGATTTAAAAAAAATCAAAATTAGTTTTTACCTCAGAGAAACAAGCATGTTAACAGGCAACACTGCTGCGTTTGGGATATTGAATCTGTGCCAATTCAGAAGAACGACTTATCTTAAGTAGTGAGATAAGAGGTTTTTCTGAATTGCCATGGAAATATTCACGTGTTGTCTAAGGAAAACCTATGAATCCGCAACGAGTTATTGTTGGGTGCGGCTGTCTGGTTAATGGAGTTATTAACGATGTTAAGGCGAACAGCGAACGTTATTGAACACGTAAATTGAAAATTTGATAACATGAGCTAGCTAATATGTGGCTTCTGCAGAACGCAAAAAAACATGGAATTATGGCGAACGAAATCTCTTGGATCTTATGAAACAATAAAGTTAAGTGACCTTGGAAATCTTATGATTTAACCGCATCAAATTGAATTCCCTGGAGGACACGTGGCAGATATAGATAATGCGACAACAACTACATCGGGAGACCGCATTGGAACAGATCATCCCTCTCCCTGGCCTGCCAGCATGTCTCATTCAGCAAAGGTGTATTCTAGGAACCTAGCTAGGATTCAATGAACCGATCACATTAATTCGAAAATAAGATGATTGGGGCTAGGGGATGTAGCGCTAGCAAAATAAAATAAATGAAACTTATTTCCATGGAGCGATATAAAAAGCACGATATACTAGGTTGCACAGTAAATTTGTCGTTGAATAGGAGATAGCGAAATTAGATTCATCGTGTTATTTTTCTAAAAATGGTACTACTTTTTTATGAATATGTGTGAAGGGTCATGTAGATCCGTCAACTCATTCGACTCATATTGAATATCGTGCTGTGATAAAATTCTTATTTTCGGAAGGTGTAGCACCAACACAAATTCATGAACGAGTGTTAAAAGTGTATAAGGACTATTTGCATTTAATTAAATTAGAGCAGCAGAAATACGAGTTGTTGAATTTAGAAGTTGTCGTACCAGTTTTGAATCAAAAAATGCAGCCACCAGAAATCGTAGGAAAAATACAGCATATTATGGTTTTTGAAGATAGTCGATTAACCGAGAGACACATAGTATGTTAGGCAGAGCGGGCAATATTTTGACTAAAGTTTTGGGTTCCAGAAAGCTGTGTGCACAATGGATTCCGCATTTGCTAGCAAAAACACATTCGAATGCGACTTTCTCGGCAACATTTAGAACGTTTTTGAAAGGCTAAAAGGATTTTGTACATCGTTTCATCACTATATGGATGAGGTTTGGGTCTACTACCATGAGCCTGAATCAAAAGAAGAGGCCAAGAAATCGTGTAAAGTATAAACCTGGTATTTGGGGTCCGTAGCGAGTTAGGCCCGTTGCATACTTGAGCTATGTTTTTTAGCGAGGTGAGCTATGTTTTGAGATCACAGCTTTTCCGGTTATTTTACAAAGCCGAAATAAATGAACCCCGTGGAGCTTAGCTCAAGATACTCGTATTCCCTGATTTATTTGAATGTTATATTGCAACATATGGGATAGAAGCATAGCTCACGTCGCTCACATAGCTCACGTCGCTAATTATTTATCTCCAAGAAGAAAACAAAATATCTAAATATATTGCTTTACAGATTGGGTTATTCCTTAGATTTAAGTACAATTTTTCGCTTACTTGAGTTCTACAAACTAAAACGGGAATCTGTAAAATCAAAACATAGCTCACATCAGTCAAAAACATAGCTCAAGTGTACAACGGTCTTTATGGTCCAGAAATCGGCCAATAAGGAGTAATCATTAGTTTTTTGGGATGCAAAAGGAGTTTTTTGATTACTTCCAAACTGGTAAAACAATAAACTTCAGAAAAATCAGTCAATTAAAGCAGTAATTGTTGCAACGTCCATTATCTTCACCAGATTTAGCTCCCTCTGGATTCTGGCTGTTCTTACACCTAAAAAAACGTATGCGCGAGAAACGATTTTCATCAAATGAAGAGGTAATTGATTCTCACTTCAGGGTTGGAATTCATAAATTAGAAGATAACTGGGCACAAGTGTATTGAAATTCAAGGAGATCATAAATCGTGTTTTTCTTATCGAAGCACAAAACTTACTGAGAAATCTATCAAGCCAAAATGGTCGAGATTATTGCAAATATTGGGAAATGAAACCAAAGGCGTTTAAGTTATATTCAGCCCGAACGATGTGAAAAAGTAATGTAAAAGTAAATATTGTTTTTTGAGCGATGTTACTGACAGTGATTTCAGATTATCGACGTCAAAAAACTTTATCGTCACCTAAGGTGGTAAGGCTACGTTTAAATTGACGAGTAAAACTTCACGGTGATAAATTATGGTGCATATTCCTTGTACACAGTCGATAAGTTGAATAAACTTCAAAAATTCATTACATGAGCCGTTCGGGTATATCGAAATACGGGTTACTGATTTGAATATCTAGTATTTCTTTTTAAACGTATATAGTCCCATGTACGAGCCTATATCTCATATAAGCCAATCTCTGAGATTTTTGAGATAAATCAGATAGATCTGTCCAAAGAATTTGCACATTTTGCAAAACTTCACATCAATTACTATATGGAATCTTTAGTCTATACGACAATACATATGCAAGTGCTTCTGTACTGAAAGGTATGGGAAAATCTGAACTTGTTATACAATGGAAAGAATCTTCCAATTTTTCTAGCTAAACCTTTAAAATGAATATACATACATATGTATTGATTTTATGTAGGTTGTTCCAGATATTACATGTTAACAAATCGGTACACAACATAAGATTGATACCACGAATAAAAGAAGATAATTTCCGATTTTCATAAAATCCACTTATCAGATCAAAAACGAATTTTACATTTTATTCGAGTTATTTGCGGTGTACGAGTGTCAAATACACCAAACAAAATTTACTTTTCCAATAAAATGCACACAGCATGAGCATCAACGATTTTATATTTATCATCCACATAAAGATAAACATAAAAAAAAAACTAAAATATCACAACATCAAAATCTATCTGAAGAAATAAGTTTTACGTGTGTTTGGGTTATCGTTCCTGTTAGTAATAAAAGTCCAATTGGCAAACACAGCCAAACAGAAAAATGTCTAGCCACCGTTGTATATGGACATAATATAGAAGGTTAGTTTATTATTATGTACCAACACTATATGCATATATCAAATAGTAATGTCGTGTACAAGATAAATTATTCCTCCTACAATGGAAAACCGATTCATTCACTTAACATTCATTGAAACCGAAAAATTTTGGTAATGAAATACCGAAGACGTATAAATTCCAAAAATCAAACATGTAATTTTCTTATTATTTCCTCTCGTTCGTTTTATATATTTTTGGTTAGAAAAATGTACAAAAGCGCCAGGATAAGTAAAAATGAAGCTTCCAAAGTTTTCGTAAAATATGTGTGTGTATGTGTGTGTGTCTGTAAACAAATAACAACAACAACAGAAAGCTGTCTATATAGATAAAAGTTATCAAAATATACGTGTCCAAATTGTATAAATTTTTATTTTCTCTCGTCTTGAAAAAGAATTTTTTTTGTTGCTTTTTTACCCCAACATCCATTTTCCAACCATAAAAACTGTATATTTTCTCGGTTATTTTGGCATACTTCTATCCATATATGTATGTATATTTATTGTGTAGCAAATAGCATTTTTCTTTCACCAAATAGATATCCAGAGACGAAAAATAAAGTTTGTCGGTTTCGGTTTGCATTATCAGTTTTATGTATCTTACCTAAAATAACCTAAGAACTGAGTATAAAATTATTTTTATGATTATGATTATTATTTTCATTTTTGTATCGATGTATCGAGAGAGTGTCATACATGTAATATACCTATATACAGCACATACCAAAATATGTATACGAGTACGCACATATTATCTCGTATTTTTTGGCAATTCGATATTTACTGTGGAAAAATACGGGTTTTCGTGCTTTAATCTGTTATTTAACCAATCCGGAAACATATAAAAGGTCGCAACAGAAACAAAATCGGTATCTGACCTGTAATCTTTAAGTATTTGTATTTGTTATCTTCTATATCATGTTTCTAATTTGTAATTGAATATTGAAATCACGTGTAGACAATGAAATGTATTGGTCATTCGCTTTGGTGCGTTTGATGGGGAAAAGTTATACGTTAGAAGCATAATTCATAGTTAGAATTAAGTTGACATTCAATTGCCACACTAGATCAAAAATTAGATCCTTACCCGATTTGGCAAACCCGTAACCAGGTATCCGAACTTCGATT
This sequence comes from Nephrotoma flavescens, assembly GCA_932526605.1. Lineage (NCBI taxonomy): Eukaryota > Metazoa > Arthropoda > Insecta > Diptera > Tipulidae > Nephrotoma > Nephrotoma flavescens. The sequence goes on from OW052220.1 coordinate 312,901,695, forward strand.
CGAAAATTTCATCGCGGTAAAACCACGGAATCTGTGCCAGATCGCGTGGTTCCAGTCATTCTTTAACAGGGTTTTTGGTATAATTATTTTTCATACTTCGCATTGGGCCGCAGAATTAAAAATTTTCTGATTTTGTTAAATTTAGTACACATTTAAGGATAATATTACTCTTCATTGGAAAATGAACCAAGTATAGAAAATAAAACATTGTTTTTTCATCATTCGTGATCTTTTACAATTTCATGTGCTTAAATATTCAATTAGTCACAACTAAAATTTAAAACTGGCTTGATTTTCTTGGTGGAGACCATCATCTTTTATATTAACACTCTTAATTTTTTCATACTCAACCCTAAAATGATCCGATCCGTTAGATTTTTTCGGGGTAGGTCGACATAAATATTTCTTTTTCTTGCAAATAGTTTGCATTTGTAACTTAAAATTAGTTTCTCTATTTTCTTTCCTTTGTACCTTAGTTCTAGTAATATTTAAGTACTAACTTCATGGTGATGGTGATTTTTAGATCTAAATATATAAATTTTTATAATATTCAATTGGAAATTTGTTATTTTTTCATTTTCCTTTTTCTTCGACCATATTGTTGTGCTTTGTTTATTTTCACTTTGTTTTTTTTCTCGGTTTTCTTTTTCAATATTGAATTATGGTTGTTTTTCGAAGTAGTGTTGTGATTATCAAGTGAACATGTAGTGTTGAGCAAATTAGTTTATTGAAATGGAGCGTAGGTAAGTCGAATTGAAACAAAATGAGTTGCCTGGTGGTCTTCCTTTTCCTCCCCTGCCTCTTCCCTATTCCCTTTCCTTATGCGGTCTCAACTAGGATTATTCAGTTGTCTAGAACTACCCACCCCAACCCTGAGCTTAGTCGACAAACGATGACCGCCTAGACAGCTGGATAGTTAATTTCTGTTAGCATGACCTCTGATCATATTACAGAAGGTTGAGGAATTTTGAGTCTTGACATGACTATTCCATATTGTCCACCCCATGGATATTGCACAACCTTATTAAACGTATCTTTCGATGCTTGTGCACTTGTTTCGTTTGAAATCTAGCTTTAGATTGAATGGAAACCTCATAAATTGATACTGCATTATGATTAATGTCTCTCTGCCTCTTGCGCACTGCGATAATCTTCTCCTTCGATGTTATTTGTGGCGCAACTTGGATACTTTTTTATTCCACCAGTAACAAGGTCAATGACGTATTTTTAATACTTTTCTATGCATTGCTACATCATAGGCCCCAGTCACACATTCCGTAAGTTGGCGTCTTTTGTTCTCTGCTAAATGTTTCTTCGTTACAATTCTTAGCCTGCTACTCGGCAAATACGTTTAATCTTTTTAATATAGACTGGAGTCCTCATAACTCGATTACTACTCTTGATGATCAATGCAGGATGCTACTGACGAAATATATGTCAATCATCGAACTCGCTTCAGCTCTGCAGACAATATCGAGAGTCTAGATAGCGAAGATCAATAGTCTCTGAACCCTGGATTTGCTGACTAGACGGTTCAAAATCTTTTAAAGTCATCAATCGATGGGCTCGGAAGTGCACCGCAGTTTGTGTACTTTCATTATTTTTAAACAACAAGCTAGGCTTGTCGTTTCTCGGACTCGGAAAACCAACAATCCCAAACTAATTTTTCATGCATTGTAAATCCTTCTCGCCACCACTTTAGGGAGACCGAATACTGATAGCTCTTAGTTTTGCCGTATGATCTAAGCAACCACTTGATTATACTCATTTTGAGAACCTTCTCCTTAGTCTCGATGAGGACTTCAATCAGGATTTTTATCTAACCTTGATTACCTAGAACTTTTGCCAAACAGGCTGGTAATATTAATGTATTTTAGCCAGCAATTTTTCAAAGCGCCAAAATTAAAGTTCTTCTCTCCTTAGGGATTGAGAGTTACATTTTTCCCGAGGTATCTTTTGTTTTTTTTAAAGAATGTATAAATGGTCCTGCCGATAATGGCCTATGAATGTCAATTAATACCCCCTTTTTCATTCACGCAAACACCACCGATTCATACAATTACTAAGCAAATGCCACCCATGCAGGGATGGGCGGGTAGATTACGTAAGGTAATCTACGTAGTTGTCGACACGTAATCTAGCACGTAGATTACATACCGATTTTTTGCTTTTCAGTCGTCGACAACGTAGACAACGTCGACAACTTAGAAAATGATAATGAAAACTAAATTTTTAACCGCACTATTAAAATTGATGAATAGTTACTTAAATTTAATTCTAACATTTTTACAAGCATTTTATAAATTAAAAATAAATTTAGAATCTCTGAACTAGAGGCATCTATCTATCTATTTAAAACTTTTGAATATTTCAATAGATTATAATATCTTTTATCAAATAGATATTTCTCTTTTGTGTTTTACTAACACAATTGTGTGGGTACGACAAAAGTACCATGTCAAAAAATTATTATGATTTTTACTCGCACATTGGACTTTAATAGAGCCATTTTTTTTGGTTGAGAAAGGGATATGTAAACGAATAATTTATCTTATTCGAAGATACTACAATAAAGCAAAATTAAATAAAAAGTCAGTATAAATCATAAATTAACTAATTATTCGCCACGTAGTTATAGTAGAAGCTTCAAAATTTCATTCGAGCGAAATCACGATAGACTCAAATTTTATTCAAATCCGCAAATATAATATGACTTTTTTCGATTGTCAAAGAATTTATTTCGATAATGGATAATTATTAATTTATTACACAATTTATGATACGAATGTTAGGCACAGTGTGTTTTAATGATCAGAAAGGCAATTTATGCTGAGTTTTATTATAAGTTTCGATAGATGGCGTAAATTAATTATTCAAGTAGTTCTCGACGTTGTCGACGTAGTCGACGTTGTCGACGAGTTGTCGACGTTTTCGACGAGTTGTCGACGAAATCATGTAAAAACTAGTAGTCGACGCGTAATCGCCCATCCCTGTTAATAAGTTGTATTACAAAGTTCTCGATTGAAAAAACATTTTTATATTTGGTAAACTCTTTAGACATTTCATAGTTTTGTTTATCTTGGAACTAGCAAATTTTAAACTTTAAATTTTTCAAACATAAAATTTTTCGAAAATATGTACATAAAAGTGCAATTGAATTATACATTTTTGTACTTTTCCGCTACAGATGCAGGATTACTATTCCTATATTGTTTCTAGTAACATACTCGTATAAGCAAACAATTTAATAATTCCTTCAGGAACACAAAGTTTAGTTCGATATTAAATTATGTAAGAGCGAGGATTATAGACAAAACAGCAGAATAAAAAAAATTAATTAAATTTATAAAAATGTATAGCGTAGTAGAATAAGTGTAATAAAAACTATTACCAACACTTTAATTTATTTAATTTAAAATTCAAATAAAAATGTTATTTATTTATATTCACACATATCCTGTGTATATATATACAGTAAACGTATGTTGCTGCATACATAAAACATAAAAATAAGTTACAAATAGTAATAAAAAGAATTAGATTTTCACTTTGTGTGTGTTTTGTTTAAACTTTATTTATTTTATATCACTCTACATGTTATATATGTATTATGTACATTTGAGTAATACATATCTAGCGTCTTCCTGTTATTTTGAATAAAAATTTTAACATAAAATTTAGCATATACCAGTAGTATACTAAAAAAATATATTCCCCAATGTAGAAATTTATGCTTATGTAATGAATAATAGTAAACATCTTACTTTTGTGCTGCACAACATACATAGTTTTTAACATAATCCTTTTAACCTCCTTTATTCTATGCACTTATAATAGTTTTAAAATTACCTTCCATTACTCTAAAAATTATGATAATATTGAAATGGTTAAGTCCAAAATTTATAAGTCCATGTACTACGTGCTTATTAGAATGTACCTAAATAAGTTTTATATATCACATCTTGAAAGGGAAAACAAATGAAAGAAAATAGATGTTTCCCGTTTTAAATAAACTTTGTATATGGTTGAACACCCACTTTCTTATAATTATGATTTTGGCATGCAACTGTGTTGTTGGTGTTCCAAGATCCTTACTGCGCTACTCAAACCTTCGTCTATATATTTTGCATAATGTTCATTTGTCTTAAACTGAAATATAATCCTAATATACATATAAACGATGTATATAGCAGAGCTATACACAGATGAATATGATTTAAATAACGTCTAGAGGGTGCATATATTTTACATGTGTAATCAAAAGAATAAGTTTTCATCATATGTACGTATTTACGTTTTGTGAAAATCAACAATAAAAAAATGTACATTTTTTTTGTTTGTTTGAAACCTATCATATGCATTTTCTCCCTTTTTCAATTTTAATGTTATAAAAATAAAATTAATATAAAACAAACAACACACAAAGATGTATGTATACATATATGAATAAGGATATTAACGTACACGTTCACTTAAGCAGGGTATTTACATCAATGCTTTGTATAACCTCGCAAGGACGACGTTTTAATGCTTTAAATCCAAATTATATCCCTCCCAATATTTGAATTTGATGTATTCCGTATCTTAAAGGCATAGGATGAACTAAATACATTTTTGTGTTCTCCAAAACAACTCAGTTTCACGGTTTAAGGACCATTTTGCTAATCCAAATAAAGAATGAATATATTACAGCTAACACACTTGATTTATTTATTTATAGCTCGTGTGGAGTTTTCTTACTAGTTCCCAAATCGGGCGCCTCCCCAGGTGGCGAATCAGGGAAAGCTTGCAATATATGGCAGGTACTGTGGAAATCAAATACCTGAGGCGGCCAAAAACTATAGCAGTTTCAAATACCCAGAAGCGTCTGCCTGGACCTGAGCAGTCTGACGAAAGATGTTAGTCACCAATCTACATCGAAAGATAGGTCAGGACTTTGACCGAGTTATATCGGCTCAGGCATGGTAAATGCAGAAGAGATTGGGTAGTTAAATTAGGGTAAACTACTGGAAGTAGAAAAGGTGGCTTTGGTTTATCAAATGCTAGGAGAAGGTATAACTCTGATCAAAAATCACATACAAAAAAAGTAATAATAGCTAGTACGACTTTACCTTAGGAGGATCCCAATAGGCTATCGATCTGGCCCATGAATTCTGGAAGGGAGGCACTAAATCGTACTCAGAAATGGCAGTGGGACACTTGGCTTCATACCCTAAAAGACTCAATATCAAAATGTATCAATCGTAATGATGACTTGCTCAAAAGTAATGGCAACACAGATGTGGAAGATAAGTTGATTTATATAATCAACCAGAACAAGGAACGAAAACTACATCGCTTACTTTGCAATGAGCGATGTGAGAAATATGAATTAATGAGAAGTATCAATGACCAACAAACAAGAATAAACATTTCGAACTGGTTGCGTTACATCAAGTGACATGTGAAACAGATCAGGACGAACTAATAAATCAATTAGGGAACTTTTAACCGGAAGTACGAATGTACAACATGAGAAAAAATTGCAGGTTAGCGCAAGCTATACGCGTCATGTAAACCATAAGAAATAAAAGAGTATCTTTTGGAAAAAAGGTGGTACATCAACGCATAAACATTTAGACATACGGCTTTAAAATTAAAATCAGTGGCACTTTTCTGGCTTTCGCTAGGAATAGGGAATTGGGAAAAATTTGTTGATATCATTTTTGAATAAATTACATTTTGGCCTAATATTGGGAATTATTTTTTCCTATAAACATACGAAAAACAAATGTGGAACAAAAGTTTTCCAATCAACTTTGTTTCGATAATATTTACAACAAACTAATTCCAAGAGTAGGCCAGAAAAACATTCTTTATACGAAAAATATCAAAATATTTTCCGAATTCTATAGACAACTATAAGTGGATCTGACGGCAAAAAATATAAGCTTGTTCCGGATATTTTTGTATGTTAATTTTTATTTTCATAAAGTATGCCGTGCTAAAATTTCATAGAAAAAAACCCGCAATGAGCTTATTTTTAATGCGCTAGATGTCACATTCCCAACTTTAACAGTCGTCAATAGACAACTGTAAAAGTTGGGAAGGTGACATCTAGCACATTAATAAAAAGCTTATTCCGGATTTTTTTATATGCAATTTTTGCGCGGCCTACTTTATGTAAAATAATATTTTCATAGAAAAAAACCGGAATAAGCTTTTATTTTTTGCCGTCAGATCCACTTATAGTTGTCTATTGACGACTGTTAAAGTTGGGAATGTGACATCTAGCGCATTAAAAATAAGCTCATTGCGGGTTTTTTTCTATGAAATTTTAGCACAGCATACTTTATGAAAATAAAAATTAACATACAAAAATATCCGGAACAAAGTCAGAATAGGACCACAGAAAACCAAGCTAATGAGACTAAACACGAACATACAAACACCCATTAACATTAACCAAGAGACTATAGAGGATGTTGACAAGTTCGTATATCTTGGTTGTACTGTAACAAAAACAGGCGGGACTGAAGAGGATATAAAGCAACGCATTAACAAAGCAAGAAATATTTTCAATATTCTACACAAGATCTGGAGTGCGTCCATTCTGTCCCGAACTACAAAGCTGCAAGTGTTCAATGCCTGTGTGAAATCGGTACTACTTTAAATGTGTGAAACATGGAAACACACGCAGAAGATCACTCGAAGACTCCAGCCAGGTAAATGCATGCCTCTATTAAAATGTTTAAAGGACCAATATAAAATGTTGAAATGTTTAAGGGACCACGCAAGTTGAAATTGAGCAACAATTGAAAGCAATAGCCTCGAATAGAGTGGTCAGTCTAGTAGACTTTCTATGCTTCTAGATTGGAGATAAATTTAAAAATGTACTAACCCCCGAGGAACGTGGCCGTCCGAAAAAGTATTGTCACAAAAGACTGACTGAAGTCGGCTAGGTATATAGTCCAAAATAAAATTAATTTAGCAGCAAAGAGAGGAAAAAGAAATAAGCTTAATAAACAAAATTTGGTGATTAATTAAATCGAACGGTTTAGAAAAACCCATCAGAGTAAGACAAGTCATTTCTTTTTTACTCATTTTCAAGTTAATACTGTAAAACCTCGATTTACCGGACTAATTTTAGATTGGCCAGTCCGGTATTGCCGATTGTCCGATAAATTGAATGTTTTTAAATTGAAGCGTATATTAAACGATTACACGCCCACAGTTTTACTGAATGGTGGTCCGTTAAATCGAGGTTTTTCGTATCATCACAAAATCTAAGCAATTTAAAGCGATCGATATGGGATTAAATTTTGTACTTTACTATACCAATTCAAACGGGTGTAATTGAGTAAGATGAGAAGGATTGCTAATTTTAGGAATAGTAATAGTTTTGGAAATTCAGCTTAACTAATTCTGTGGCCACAAGGCGCAACCACCTAAGTTGATTTAAAACAGAATTGAGTTATGCATACCATGAGATTCGCCATAATCGGTTACGTATGTACACAAAATTTTAGATTTTTCCGACAGTTACAACGAAAACTACACCATAATGGAAAAATACCTAGGCGCCTAACTCTATTTTGATAAATTTAATGTCCATGCACTAACCGCCTAAGTCTGAAAAATAGACCTAAGCGCCGATTTTTTTTTTATATAAATATTCTTAAATATAACCTCTGCTGACCATGTGAACTACCTTATATTTTATAAAGTCAGTTGTACTCTAACCTCCATTTTAAATTTCCTATAAAAAATTACAAATTTTTCAAGAAAAGTATTTAAACTTTAAATTGCTCTACTGAAAAAACACAAAAATTGACTTAGGCGGTTACGCCTTATGTCCACAGAATTTTAACCTCGATTGGGATTTAACTTCTCCAGATTCTACGGACAGTAAATCGCAATGTTAGAAAGGTCATGGGTGGGGTTTAGGTTATGGTTAAAATCATTAGCTGTGAAATCTATAGAAGCATTTTTAGAATTACCAATACCGAAGTGGGGTACATAACGCCAAAATATGTGAGAGAGGAGCGAACGATATACTTTGCCCTTGAAAAAATTTAGTTTAGCGGTGTGAATTAAACCTACCTCTCTATTTCTAGATTGCTTATAAGCTAGATAAAACTGAAAACTAGGATTCATTTTTCAAAGACGATATTTGGAAAAATTAAGAGCATTTAAAATCTCTTGCGTTATCTTAAGTTAAGAAAGGAGGACCTATGTCTAAAAAAACAGTAGTGTGAGTAAAATACATTATTAAATACATAATTAATGGAGGAATTAAAACTGTCTATCTTATTATTAGCAGAGCTAAGCGAAAAAATATTATCCCATGAGATCATGATGAGAGACAATATCAAGATATAATTAATTGAAAAAACATGAAATTATCAGCAAAATCGACAACGTGCTCACGGAGAGAAAAAGAACCACCACTAGTGTTTGAGTAAGAGTATTAGTATTATAGACCAAAAGATTAATGCTATATTTAAGATATTTAAATAGCTACGAGAAAATAAGGTCTTTTGCCCAATATGAAAATTGAAATCACCCGAGATGAAAACAAAGCTACATGAATTAATAAAGTGTTTTTTTCTGATTTAAAATAAGTGTTTTTAATTCATTTTAAAAATTAATTAAAATCAGAGTTGAAAAAGAAATAAAAAAGTTCCATAAAATGAATTAAAAAATGCATTTCTTAATTCATTTTTACAATGAATTAATATAAATGTTTATAAAATGAAATAATATAAGCCTGTTTATTTCGTTTTATAAATGAATTAAAATATTTGTTGTAAAATAAAACAAATTTAAAATGTACTAACAGTATCTATATATCCTATACTAATGTTTATAAATCCATGCAACTATTATTTTCATTAATGAAAATTTTTTGGCATTTAAATTTAAATTTGGCACGTAAAAATTTGGATAATTTTTGATTTGTATTTTCTTTAATGAAAAAACGAATAAAATTGGAAATCAATTGAGAAATTTTCATTATTGAAAATGAGACATTAGAATATCTTATTTTCATTAATGTAGGCATTTAACTAAAATTAATTAAATAATAAATAAACGAGGCAACAATTATAAAAATAGAAATCTAGTATCCATATTCCTCAATAATACAAATTCCGTTCTACAGAGGTATCAAGTTTTATGCATGCATCGATGTTACCGAATAGTACTAATACGGACGGTATGCGAATTCAAAATACAAGTAAGTGAATTACAATTGCAATACGCTAAGACCGACGGATATAACAAATGGAATAATCTCGAAAACCGTTGTATTTTAAGTGATAAATAGTGAAACAGTGAAATTGTTAAAGAAAATGAAGAGATTGGTAAGGTGGGTTTGTAACTTTAAACACTGAGTTGCAAAATCTTTTTCGAATCCTTAAGAAACCCACGAAATTCATAACATTTGGTATCAAAAGTGGGATTTTCCAGATACCAGCCATGGTTAAAACTATAATCGTCAAAACAACTCAGCTATAAGTAACAAGCTCCAGAATCTCAGGGTTCCAACCAATAGCAATAAAAAACGAGCTCTTATCCAGGATGTAGTGCTGTAGCGCCGAGGAAGAGGCTGCTTAAACAAGAAGGCTTAAATCGCGACAATCTTCTCTGGTGGTAGAACGGGGTGATGCCAGCTACCCTAATCAATCAAGCAAAAAGTTCAGCTTTGCTAAGAAGAGGCAAAAAATTAGCAAACCGGAGGATTGAAACAAACAGAATCATCCATTTCAGTACAGTCGTCCACTCGGGAACAACAAAAACCATCGGGTCATGTCTGAGCTGGAATTGGTTCAAAACAAGCTGCAAATACGAAGGGATATCTTTAGCAAGATCTAAAGAGAGGAGCTTAATAAAATTATAGTCTCTAACTGGATTCAAACTTGAGACCTTTGGGTTGATAAAACTTGGTAGTGTACACTTTAACCACCAGACCACTAATTGACATATACAGTGGTCTGAATAAATTAGTTGACACCCAAATATGAAAATATTAAATTAAAATGAATATTTTCATTTATAAACTTATATATTTCATATTAATCATTTTTAAAATAATTATTAACATAACATAAAATAGATTCAATTACAAATTACACAAAACATAAAAACATAAAATTCAGACACATAAATAAAAAAACTATTGAAATGGAACAAAAACGATCACCTCAATAAGTTAGTTGACAAAGAAAAAATTTTCATTTACTTGTGAAGCATTTCAAATATTTGGTATCGCCTTCTTTATTTCTAATGACTTGAGCAAGTCGCTTATGAACAGATCGATATACTATCACATAGGGAGACATTGCAGACCAATTTACTTGAAACCCACTTTCAGACAAAATGTTTTTCGTGTTGGAAAATGCCAATTTCTTCGGCAGATGCTGCTAAGTTGTTTTGTAGAGTCCACGAAATGAAAATTTCCAGTTCCTTCCCATGAAAAGCATCCCTACACTATCACGTTTATTTACCAGCAAGGTTTACAGTTGGTGTGAGGTACTTGTCGAAATACACATTTTTACCTCTTTTATGCTGTACAGTGATCGTGCGAGGACTCCCAAACATTTTGAATTTTGATTCGTCACCCCATCTGCCTTTTTCAAAAACTCTGCAGATTGTGTTTTTTGTGACAATTTTGCAATAATGTTTTTTTTGTTGCTACCCTATTGAAAAGATCCGCATCATGTTATCTATTGTTTATTGGATTTTTGTAAACATTAATTCCGATGTTCCTTAAACTTTTCAGCGCATATTTCGTTGTACAGTGGTTTTTCTCGATCGCCCAGTTCTCTGTAAATCTTGCAACAGTATACCTGCATCATGCTTTTCAACAATTTTTGTTAGCGCTTCGTGATTTATGCCATATATACTGGCAACTTACCGTAGTGATTTCAGCTCTCGGTATATTGTTGCGATATGTGTAATCTTTTCATCAGGCTGTAAATATCGCCTAACACACATTTTTCCACTTGCAATGTTCAAAAACTTAATATTCTATTAAAATTAGTATTGATTATTTTTGTCCTTCGTACTACAAAAGGCGATTGCGCCCTTATTCAACTGACTGCATGTACACTTTATAGCAACACTGTCGACTTATTTATTGAACCCAACAAAAATTTATTATTACTCCGAATCGATGACACTTTTTTAACAGAATAACTTTTAAAATAAACTGCACTGGAAATATAAAACATTAAAATACATTACATCATCCTAAAACAATCGATGAAAGTGCGATTTCGATATGATATTTCTGAATAAAGTGCAATAATTGTAAAATGTCAGAGTTGTCAACTAATTTATTGAGACCACTGTATGTGCAGAGTATAATTCGTAGCAATATAATATTATAATATTAAATTATAAACGTCTTCCACCAAAAAAGATCTAAATTTAAAGGTTGCAAATGTAAAAAAGGCTCACGCCACTTGTAGTACACCTGTACTGTACCCAAATACATTGTTTTTGTTCTTGTATATTCATTCGTTATACATTTCTAATATAGTTTGACATTTTCAATATTCTTTATGTGTTGTTTAGTTTTGTATAGGAAAGGAACTTGGACAAAGAATTTAAAAAATATTATAAAAATAACATATGTGATTGAATATAAAACTAAAATCTAAAAATATAAAGAAGGAGCTAAACCATCAATCTAAATTGTAAATCCTTCAATGAAATAAATTAAACTTTTTTGTGCCATAAATAATTTATATAAATATAGCACTAATCGTGTTAATACCAAAATGCTTGTTGTATTTAGAAAGGGGTGTCACGATGGTATAGCGGCTAATGGAAAACATGGAAATTAATGTTATACGCAGCTTTTGTAAAAAGAAGGTGGTATGTGTATGTGTAGCGAATGGCGGTCCTTAGAGAATTTTATCTATTCCGGCTAAATTCTTGTAATTTAATCATTTTCTGCATAATAACGACAAGAGTTTTCAATTTGAATAAAATGTATGTACAATTTTTGGGGTGTTTTCAATTAAGTTTTCGACACCGTTACATATTTGTGGTGCCTAGGGAATTTGTATAGGATTGGTACGTTCAAATCATATACAAATGTAATTTAATTTAAAGGCGGGATGTTGGTGCATAACCTGGCGAGCTATTCTTGTCTAAGTGTTGATTTTGTAACATAAAGTTTCTTTGTCATCATAAACGTTGTCAACCGCATTAGAATATTGCATAGAACGGAAATTATTTTTATTTCATTTGTATATTAAAGTGTATCCTGACGGGATTTTTAATATATCTTAAGACCGTTTTTACGTACAAAATATAAGCTCTTCCCTCTATACTTTTATAAGATTGGTTTCGACAAAATAAAATTTATGGCATACACAAATAATCTTAAATTTATCTCCCTACATAATATGTATGTATACAACAATAATCTGATGCAAAAAGGATATTATCTAAAAAATTTCGTATAAATAATTTCCTTTTAAATATTCTTAAATAATAAATTATATTACGTCTGATGCATTCATGTTATATTATTATTATTATTACTATTACTATTATGATTATACTGTTAAGACATGTAAGATGTATTGTTATCACAATAAATGGATATAATCATAAAAATCTCTTAAAATGGTTTCCGTAGCTACTCTCCTTCCGTTTTATACATATTTTTATTACGAATACATTTTTTATTTTCTAAATCAATTACATAAAAGTTTTGAAAATTTATATAAACGTCTTAAAAGACGATTTTTTTTTTTTAAATATATTTTGCAATATAAAATTCCGGGTTGGAAATGAAAAAAAGGGGACTTAATCGGTTGTATATTTCAACACACAATACCATAGAGATCTATACAACAACATCTGAGCGATTAAGATCTGTTTGATGTAGATAGGCGTACACACACAGAAACCATAATCCATTTCCTTCAGTATGTAGCAGTATATACCTCAGCTACAGGTAGATTTCTGCTTGAATTAAATAAATTTTTAATTACAACATAAAACTAATATATCGAATATATAATTAAACAATTAATTTTATATATATTTTATACCTTTAACATATTAAATTTATTCGTTACATTTGTGTTAAATTAACTGATTAAAACATCCTGTTTTTAGAATTTTTCACAACCCTTTTATAAATAAAAATTTTACTTGGTCGATTGGAAAGCTTTATAAAAATAATAATAATAAATCTGGATTTAGAACAAAAATTGTGTATTCTGTGTATTTATTATAATGGCATGGCTTTCGAGGTGTATTCTTGGTATTATAACATAATAAACACATTTATTATAAATAATTTTGAATCTAAATTTAGTAATTTAAAACTATATAAAACAAAAAAAAAAGATGACCTTTGGAAAATCCTCACATTTAAATTGTATTTAAAATTTTTTTATCTATGATTAATTATTACTATAATTACTGCTAATGTATTAGAAAATGTATATTAATATATCATAATTATAATCCTTTTTGGTTTTGGGTTGAACTTTTAGAATTTTTGTAATCGATATGTATATACTACATACCATTTTAAATAAGCCACATATACCTCTAATCCCGGAACACAAACGTATAAATAAAACCACTTATTTACATTTTGCTTATCTAAACTAAACCACCCCTCTTGTGATGCTATAAATAAGATTTGAATCAATTGTGTGTAGAAAGATTTTAGATGAAAATAAAATTTGTGGAAGATATAATCTACCAACAGTTGAATAAGCAAATTGTAGTGCAAATTATGTACTTTAATACAACAACACGAAAATTAATTAAATTACGATTTGATGTGCATTGTGATTTTGAATTAATAGTACCAACAAATAAACATTTTGTGTTAGTCAAATTTATGAGAATGCATCTAAAAGCAATTCACTGAAAGCGACAATTTATTGAAAAGCAAATCACCGAAATAGCGATCAATTGAAAACGTACAGTTTACCGAAACCCATAATTCACGAACAAACAATTTACGGAAAACGTCAATTTACTAAAAACTAATTTAGTATTTGCTTTAATAATGGGATTGTACTGAACACGTCACCTATATGTCCGGCATGAACGTTTGGCGTTCAGATACGATCTAATAGTAGATTACGCCGTCGATGTATCGATCGACTTCGGAACTGGCATCATTGTATCATTGCTTTTTGGCAAAGAACCTCAATCGAAGAATTTCTTGCAAAATATTCAGAAGTACAGCATTTCCTCCCAAATGATATCATTTTGGGTGAACATTATCGAACTACGCAGTTTTAAACCAACTTTTAAGCCAAATTCTTTTTCGACAATAACACACATCACACAAACCGACATCAACGATGCACAACGTTTCACCGCCAAGTTCGCTAGGGAATATTGTAAACCTGCGAGGCTTATAAATAAAGTTTTCAATCTTACAAATTAAAACGATCACAAAATAGTGATCACAGCAGACAAAAGACCAGCAGGCGAACACGAAGGATTATTGCCATTGTGTGGTTGTGGCGGGAATTTGGAGTAACGCAACACTGTTGTTTGACGGCGTGATCGTGATAACTTTCACCGCATCTGCGAAACCCATCGTTCGTGTGATGCATTACAATACCCACTGATATTTTGGCGAGGGGAGGATGGATATCATTTTTTGATCAAGAACGAAAGTTCATTATTCATTTACAGGCCAAGGAACAAAACACAGCTCATTGAATTTTCGTGTCGTTTGATGATTCGTCGAAACGAGGACAATCACATATTGCAGTGCCGCAGATTGTTTCATCAGTTCGAGACAGAACGTCTGACATACTTACGTTTAACTGAAGAAAAATTGCGAATGGGTGAAAACATTCATCTTCACGATGTCATGAATGTAGATGGAAATGTAAACAATGTCAGCCGACTTATCATTTTGCCAGCGACATATGTTGGAAGCCCGAGGCACATGCACGAATATGCGCAAGATGTGATAACCGACGTGCGCCAATATGGTCGACCAGACCTATTTATTCAGCTGTTACTCCCCGGTCAATTATACATAGCGATCGCCGCGACATTACAGCACTAGAATTCAAGTACGGACTCAAGGCGCTCATTAATTTTTTTTTGCAACATTTCCAAAAAATCAGCATTGGCAAAAGACGTACAGAATTGCAAAATAATCATTTAGAGGTACGATGATTCTGCTGCGGTTGGTGATTCTCGCCCAACGCTGCCAGCTATTTCAAGATTTACAGCTGCTGATGAAACAAACGCTGGCTTGAAGTCATCAAACTAGTGGAGATACGTAAAAACCCTCAAGTTAACAACGAATATGCGAGTTGCGTTACATAATAACGAATCGTCAGATGTGTTTTTCAAGCACACATTAAACATTGGTAATGCCAAATTCAGGTTTGATGCTGCGGGCGGACTGGCTTCATTTCGTGTCCACCTAATTTTTATCAACTCACAACCTCCAAAGAAGAATTGATCACGAAAGTGTTCGCGAATATTGGTGCAAATTACAAAAAACATGTTTAGTTGAGCGAACAGGTCATTTTGACAGTGAAAAATAACGACGTAGATGATTTGAATATAAAAATTCAAAGTCAAATCGACGGGCAATTTCATTCACGACTTAATTGCTTTTTTCATTCTACGAATTAATTCAATTCCATTACAAATCCAGATGAAGTCGTCAAATATTCAGTTGAATTCCTGAGTTCATTGAATTAACCAGGAATGACGTCGGACATTTTGCAGTTCAAGGTCGGTTCGGTAATAATCATGATACGTAACCTGAACAAACCAATACAAAGCTATATATGTAATGGAACAAGGTTAGCTGTTAAGAGGAAGATGAACAACGTGATTGAAGAAGGATAACCATAAGAAAGTACAAAGGCCAGGAAGTTGTGATTCTAATAATACCATTGATTCCAACCAACTTGCCGCTTCAATTTAAGCATTTTCATTTTCCGGTTCGCCTTGCATTCGCAATGACGACCAATAAATCGTAAGGCCAATCGTTAGAAATGTGTGTGGAATAAACCTTGAATTGCCGTGTTTTTTCCATGGGAACTTGTACGTGCTGTATTCTAGAGTCGGTAAACCATCAGCACTATTTGTCTTCTCTACAGACAGAAAGGCAAAAAATATAGTTCAGACTCGATTCCTTTTGAATGGTTATTTAAAGTCACGGGATTATGCTGATAAATAAAAAAATTCTCTTTGGCAATCCTTAATCAAAGTCATCTATAACAAAATTTGCAGAAAAAGCTTCTAAATAATAAGAACGAAAGTTTGTAAATCTGTAAGTATGTCTGCAAACAATCGCCTGAAAAATCTATTAATCCGATTGCAAAGAAAGTTAGATGAGTTGTTGTGTCACGCTCACGAATGTGTCTGCGTTTGAAAAACCAGGCCTGGACCCCGGGGCTTAAGGGCCCCGTGGAATTGAGTTTAGGAAAGGGATTATAAGAAATTAGTGCGAGATGTTCGAGTCTGAGGTGTGTGTCCCCTGAATCAAAGGCCCCATTCTTTTGCGTTCCTGTCCGTTCATCCGATTGCGATGAAACGTTGAATTTTCAATTTTTGATCCTTGATGAACTCCTATCATATTAACGATTGCAACTACAGTGGCGTCGAGAAATTCCACGCAAAATATCTGCAGCTCAAAATAGTTCTAGTTTCTCCCGTGCAACACCGGGTAATTAAGCTAGTATAACTTTAAAAAGGCAGTACCAAAAAAACTTAAACACATTACCCACTACTACCAGAAAGTAAGTGGAGCTCAAAGACTTATCTTTGATCCTGGTTTCAGAATCTCAGAAATCTTCAGAAATTTTTTTTCTTCCATTTGATATTTTCTAACAATCTGACTTAGAGAGCGAATATATAGCAACAAAAAAAAACATTATTTTATTATTTTTAATTGTAAGTTAAAACTAAAAATAATGTTTTTATTTTGTGTTCCCCTGGTCCTAAAGACATATAAAAAATCGTTTTGCTAACTTTCCAGTCTGGGGTCTAACTATTGAATTCAGTGTTAATTTTCGAAAAATATCGTTTTCCTATAGCAGTCAAAAGACGAAAAAAAATGTATGCAATTTTTACTATTCTTTTCCCTTTTATTTCCATATAGGAAAACGATAGCCGCCGAAAATGAACGCTGAATTCAATAGTTACGCCCCTGTCTTTTACAAACAGCGATTTAGAACCCGATAAAGATTACTTTATATACATGAATAACTGATTTCAAACACCCTTGACTTCCATCCAAATCGATCATAAATCCGTGGTACAAAAGATTTTCAAACTTAAAGATGATTTTTCATCCGGTCCTGACGGTTTGTTTACAATTTATGTTAAATATCATTAAATATCTACAGCATCGCAAAAAAAAATATAATGTGAATACATATCCCAGAAAAAAAAAAATTAGTAAATTATAAATTAAAAAAAAACAAAGAAATAATATACGTAGTAACTAAATAAAAGAAAAATTTAAAACTTCATAACATTCATTCCGTTATAGCGCCAATCTCAACATACGGATCGACTTGGGTTTTTTATTGTGAATAGTGTCCATAATTACGAGTCGATACGGCTTGCTACATTTTCCGGAACTCATGGTTCCTGGGAACCATAAATTAAATTCTGTCATACTTGGGCCATACAGATAAGAGCCGATAGCGCCAATCAATCAACTCGGGATTTTTAGTGTAAGCAACAGTCGGTATGGCAAGTCGATACAGACTGGTTCGATTTCCGGAACTCGTGGTTCGTGGGAACCATTAATGAAAAACTGGTTCTCATACACTGGGCCATACACATATGGGCCTATAGCGCCAATCTTAACATACGGATCGACTTGTGATTTTTATTGTGAATAGTGTTCATAATTACGAGTCGATACGGCTTGCTTTATTTTCCGGAACTCGTGGTTCCTGGGAACCATTAATGAAAAACTGGTTCTAATACATAAATTATAAACAAATCCTGGGATGGGATGATAATGCAGTTTTAGTGTTGCCTGATGACACTTTTTTATTTTTCTGGGATGAAATCCTGGGCTAACTTCAAAGACATAAGTGATTACGGTTTCTGGAGAATCAAAAATGTATCGGTTGAATAATGTTTTAACGAATCTTAACTGTCTAGGTGACAACAAACATTTTTAACTGTTATACATGTGATGATACTGTAGTTCTCTTAGTAGGTTAGACACTAATCTAAAAGTCAGCTACAAGCGTGTACTCATTAACGGCTCGCAGATTCGCAGAAAAATTTATTGGCTGCTCGGGAAAAAATCGGAATCGTCATCCGAACATAAATTGCTATTATATCAACAGGTGCTAAAGCCTGTATGGATTTACGAAATACAGCTCTGGGACTGTAAAAAGAAAACCAAATCAAACGTGTCAAACGGTGTTGTTGTTTTGTTTTTATATTTTTGAAATTAAATTTTTTATGTTTTATAAATTATTTTGAATATTAACCCATTTACGCTGGAAGTTTTACATGTCAGCCCTTTGGCGTCTAAGACAAAATATTGGCAAAGCTTGGATGGTTGGATAAATTGGGGGGGACTACCAGGTAAAAAAAATAAAATAAAATCTAAGCCTAACAAAACACATTACACAACGTATATTTTAACAGAAGAAGGTGTATGATAGTTATCACGTCACGACCACGAGAGGAAAGGTCAAAATTATTAGATTTTTGATAGATTACACGTCGTATTACGTATGAGTTTTGAAGCTCAAAATGTGTGTAATATATAGGATATCTAAATTGTATTAGTTAAATAAATGAAATGAATTGAAATGAAACCCAAAATAATACAAACTATTCAAAATAAAAATAAAGTGCTACGTGATATAGTTAACGGTCCGTGTTACATTGTGAATGATGACCTTTCGTAGGGACCTAAATATTCAGACGGTTCAAAAATAAATAAAAACTCTTTGCAGTAATGCATTGACAAACGTGTTTATCAACATGTAACTGAAGGGTTTAATGGTATGTTGGACACTTCACATGCAGTAAGACGATTGCAAAGAACCAAACCAATTGATTTAATGGATTAAGGACACCAATATACTGGTACTACTTAACCTTTAAATATGAGCAAGCCAATGGACCTCCTCTCATTCACAAGTGACTAAATTAAAAATTTGATCCAATAACATCGCTTTAAGCGATTGGAGCAGATGAGTTCTAAAATTCAAAAAATACTATCTAAATTTTCGGACATTTTGACCAATTTTTTGAATATTTAACTTGAAATTACGGATCATCTTGAAACTTCTGGACCTACTGTTTCCTGTAAAACTAAGCGTTTGGCACTGATAAATTTTTGATTGCTACGAAAAAATTCAAAACTATTATGGCACTTGGTATTTGTCGACCAAGTAATAGTGTGGACGATGGACTGTCCTCTTCATTTCGTTTTGAGGAAAATAGAGATTTGAGTAGATCTCACTATTATCGAGTAGCTAGTCTGAATCAAGACACTATTCATGATCGCTATTCGATACCAAATCTAAAAAATTTTCGTATCTACTTCAAAGAGTTTCAGTTTTTTCAACGTAAGTTCTATGTAGAATTTTGCGAATCTAATTTAGAAGATCGGAGAGGAGAAATTGTATTTCTTGAAATTTTTGACTCAAATATTTTTCGAACGTTTAGAAGATAGACCGCCTGAAGAAATTTTTTGTCAATAACTTAACAGATGATTTTATCCCTGGTCAAAGGCGCCAACAACTTTTTTGCGAAATTCAATTTGTTTAATAAGTCTTTGAATAGTAGTCGAAATTGGTAATGGAATTGAAATTAAGGGGGAATTTCTTGAATTTCAATAACGTGTTTTTACGTGAAAGTTATCGAAGTTCTGCATCCTGAGATAAATAACATTTAATTGATGAAATTGGCGTCGAGATGATTTTTAAGGATTCTAATAAAAAGCGTAGATTAGTGTCCTGATGCAAGACTCTACCTGTTAAGACGAACCCAGAAAAATGTTAGAGGAGTTGCTTGAGACAAATTTTTCTTACAATTGTTGGAGGCTATAATTTTTTTTGATTGGGGTCATACTGAGGAGGAGTGGCGATCCAAATCATAAGCTTAAGGTATTTAGGATGAAGTCAAGAAAGTTTAGTAATACTTTAAAATACCACATTTAAAAGGATAATAGCCAAGAATTAATATTCTTGATAATACACAAAAAAATTAAAAGTAGAAATTTTATACAACACTAATTAAACCTCATTCAAATTTATTGAACAACTCTTATCTTTATAACTTGGTACATCGAATAAATCGCGACAAATAAAATACATTTTTTCATTACACGCAAAATCATTCCATTTTCCTTTTTGTCCTGCCCAAAAATGCACACAATTTTCAATCTTTGCACTGTTATCGGGCTGTTGTGCAGCCCAGCCTAAATACATAAACTGATGTCCGGACGTTGCCCAATAGAAATCGCCTTCATTTCCAAGATCTGTACCAGCCGTCCAATAATTTTGTGAAGACATTTTATGTTTTGTCTCAGTTTGATTAATCACGGACCGTATTCGATCGTGCTCGGCATGGGTATGTATATCCACTAAATAGAGCCCATTATATGCACAATATCTTAGAGCTTGATGCCAGTTACGCTAAATAAATAAAATTAATTATTATAACAACTAGCAATAAAAATATTACAATGGTAATGCGTACCGTTTCGGGGTAGCTAACATAATAAGCGCGTCCTTCAATTCGGTAAAATTCACCACAGTAAATATATTTAAGAAATGTTATCCACGTTATAACTATTAAGACTATGTTCAAAGCCATAATGAATGAAACTAATCATTTTTAAAACACTGTGCCTTTATATTTAAATTAATTTAATAAAAAATATCGTTATCGTTCCAAAAAATTATCAACGTCCGCCCTCGAAATTAGTAAAAAGAACAAAATCCGTAAAGATTGTAGCCGTAACTATGTCTATAAATAATATATGTACGTACATGAATGTAGTTTCTATGTTGTAAATACATTAATATTGTGCAACAATATTCTTTGCAAGTTCTTATCTTGGGTTTTCAATCAAAATAATGTTTTTGATTAAATGCGGTCGTTTGAATGTTTATTTTATATTTCTCGATGCTTCCCCATTAAAAATTAATGCTTCGTTTTTTTGCGTGTAAACAGAATTTATTTTTACTATATAAAGGAGATGTAACCATGGTTTTGTCAACCCCTTTGACTAAATTAATTTTAACGCTTTTACGTATAGCTAGTGTTAGATAATTTCTCTATTTTGGTTTCTATTTGTGTGCACAATTTAAAAATTATTTATTCACAAAGTTTGTAAATATGTAAGGACAAAAAATAATAATAATTTACAAACGTATCAACGATATTAATCTAAAACTATTTCTAGCTGCTTAGGATCTGTTTTTTTTTTAACAAATATAATAAATGTTGATGGGTTTATGAATGGATAAAAGTCGAGCAGTACCAGAAGCAGCATATAGCAACAAAAAAGGGTGAATAAGTTATTGCCGTATACATGTATATAGTGCGTGTATATTATGGCATATTTGCATAGCACTAGTTTTTGTTGTTTTTTAAAAATATAATACTTGTGTGTAACTTCTTCAGACTGTATATAGAGTATTCATAGCTGTTTGTGTTGTACTACATGGTATAAGAATAAAAAAATAAAAGTTGATTTTATGATGTTCCTTTTTTGTACATCCCATATACGTAGCACAGCATAATATACATAATATGTACAAGCTTTGAAAATTTTATTATTGGATCAAGACATCAAAGAGATAGATATTTTATTTCAAGTCGGTTGCCTAAAACAATATAAAAGTGGTATTTTTGATACCATTTTCATTTCTCTGTGTATATAGTTTACAACTCCTTTGGTGCTTTCAGGGTATATACATAATATTGATTTGTTAAAGTGGATATTTGCTCAATTGGTTTGAAACCCTTAGAGACATTTGATTGATTTGGATGCCATATTTGAAACCGTTGAGTTCATCAATTTGGTAAACAAACCAATTTCCAATTTTTTTTTAGTGCGCGGTTTGTTGCGTAATAACTTTGAAATAAAATTATTTTTATGTAACAAAATTCATCATAAATTTATTTTTAGTACGTGGAAAATCAAAATCGTGACGACAGCGCACGGAATTACATGCCAAGTGATTATATCATTAACATGCAATGGATTAAATGTAAAGGGAAACCAAAAAAAAATTGTAGTATGGTTAAATTAAATGCAGGTTTTCACATAATTTAATTGGTAGTAAATATTTTCTTCATATTTTCACCGTAAAATCGTAAATAATACAAAATTAAAATTTTCTTATAATTTAATTTTTAAAAATAAAGTAATTATAAAACTTAATTTTCAGTAAATTTAAGTCAGCCGGTTCAAAAATTATTATAATACTTAAATGCAGTGGTGGAAAAGATGATGTACGCGACCAGAAATTTATATTTTTATACCGGGTAGATTTATCGAAATATTATTAAAAATAACCATTTTATACTCAGAAAGATCCCATGTGTAAATAAAACATTCGTCCAGGTCCCACTTTTACTTTGTTTTACGTCATAAAATAAAGTATAGTAATGACACTTAATACTTAACCCTTTCATAAGGGAATTATAACGGGTAGCCGAAAAATTATTTTTCTCTTAAAATCGGTTTAAAAACATGAAATGCAGTGTTCAAAAATCTGGTCTCATACCATACAGGCTCCAAAGTAGACATATGTAAAGTAATCCCCGGTCCCATCCATGAGATTAAGAAAAAGTAATCAAGCAAAATATGCTATAAAAGATAAAATAAATGTAATAATTTAATAAAATGAAGTAAACTAATTTTTAAATCGTGTCAGATTATGATAATTTGGTTATAAGGCGGACAAGCTCATACCACATATTTAGTGCGAAATGCGAGCCTAATTTGATAAGTAAAAAGTATTGATATGTCGGATCAGTGCTACATGGTTTTGAGTTTGCTCAAAGCCTAACTTCTCAAAACCATTTGGCTCTGATCCGACAAATTAATACTTTTTACATGTCAAATTAAAATTTTTGTTTTTGGTCAATTAATGAATTAAATATAAATATTTTGGTCGGTACCTAATTTCGCTAGGTTGCAATAATAAGATTTTTTTTTGTATGTTGCTGAATGTTATGTACGTATCTTGCTAAAATACAGGGTGGCGCACGAATCGTGCTACAAAAACAAAACGTAATAACTTTTTTTCTGTGTGACTAATCGGCTTTATTTTTTTTTATTGTATAGATAATTCAATTTTATTTTTATTTAACTAATTAGTTTTGAAAATGATAGACCGTAAATGACCTCCATGCTCATTCACGCATGTGCGACACCTGATCAGAAAATTATTCATTGCGCACTGAAGGGTTGAAGTCGGGATCGCCTCAATTATTGTTGTAATGGACTGCTTCAATTCAGTCAAATTCCTTGGTTTCGTTTTAAACACCTCTTGTTTGACATAACCCCATAAAAAAAAATCTGGTGCAGTGACATAAACAAGCAATTTATGAAGTTGTTGTCTTCTTCGGCCATTTCAATAATTTTCCGGCAAAATTCCAGGCGAATAGGCAAATCCAGAGGTTTTAATTTGCTTGTAATTTGGATTTTGTACGGAAACAAGTTTAAGTCATCATGAATTATCCGTTGTAATGACCGTCTGCTAACTCCAATTTGCGCCGATAACTCTCGAGTCGAAACACTTGGATTTGCCTGAATTGATGATGCTACAGCTGCGATTGTGGCTTCGACCCGAACATAGGGATCTCGATTGTACGGTCTACGTGCGATGCTTCCAGATTCAGCAAACATGCGTACCAACCTCATAATGGTCCATCTACTCGGGGGAGTGCCGCCAAACTCCAGCCTAAATTCCCTCTGGACGGAAATGATGGACTGCAAAGCATGGTAGCGCTGCACTATCCAAATCCTCGTTTCGGTATTCCAAGCATCCATTTTAGTAAATTTAAATAATAATCTGCAAAATAAAAAAAATAAAAAACAGATTAGTCACACAGAAAAATAGTTATTACGTTTTGTTTTTGTAGCACGATTCGTGCGCCACCCTGTATTATAATCTGACAAATTGTTGAGCCAATTTAAAAATTATATTAAACTATTACATTTATTTTATATCTTTCATAACATATGGTAGTGATACGTGTAAATCGCGAATTAAAAATTTTTTAATGATTTTTCATATTATGAAATTCGGGGATAACCTCACATATGAAGTGTATTGGGTATTTCACTAACTAAACTAAACAAGAGTTAAAAGGATATAACTATTTTAGTATTGCCTGGTAAGTTTTTTTTAATTTCGGGAATAGAATCCGGGTATAACTTTACATACGTTCAGGATAGGCAAGCTAAGATGTATACATTTTAATGCGGAAACCACGTTCCAAATTGTGTAAAATATCAGACTCCATTAAATTATTTTAACTTTTTTACAATCACTTTCTGAACATTTATTGTAAATAATTCATGAGAATAATTATAGGAATTATATAAATACATTTTAAATAGGAACTCTGCGTATATGGTCATGTCACGAAATTAATTTTTTTTTAATTTTTTAATTTCCCTAGAATATGATGATCATCCTCGGCTTTGATGAACACGTTTGTTTCTCGACATATAGTAACGCATTGGATATTTGTAGTCGAAAGTGTAAAAGGTCCAAAATGGTATTTTTGGGTTGTCCCATTTTATTAGCGGGTTTAGCTGCAAGTTGGGTAACATGCAAGAGAAATGCACTCCTGTATGTTACCCAACTGGCCGCTAAACCGAAGTCTAAAAAATGTGTGACTTATAATGTATAAAAAAATCGACTCCTGTACATCCCAGATTGAATGATAGATTGGGGAAAAATTTTATTCCTATGTTTTTCACAAATTGACAGAATTAAGTGTATTTTGGCCGAAATTGGTCCACCGGAATTGACACGTGTTTTCGTTGCTTATATATGCGAGTGTTTATATGCAAAATGTATTTCGGAAGTATATTTTTGTTAAGCATATCATTTACGAGAAAACGATTGTGAATTACAAGATTCTAAATTAATTTTGCAACAATTTTGGTCCAAATCATCACCTAAATTTAAGCGAAAATGACGAGTTTAGACCAAAAACTATTTTTCAGCAAGAATTCATTCCTTGTTCCGCCCAAACGGATTTATTGATATTGATGAAATTTCATACTTAAGCTTTGTTCATAAAATGGGAGATCCGAATGATTTGTGCCTGACATCGGTTTATTGAAAATAGCAGCTATCGTAAGAGCTTTTTGTTTTTCGCAAATATTTTAAAAAGATTCTTAATTATAAGATTAAACAAAATAAGTTCATAAAGGCCTTTATTTTTTACGTAGTAAAATAAAGTATGATATTCATAAAAAAAATTCCACGGTATTTTTGCGAATTAATCATTCGCTATATCGCCAAAATGCCAAAAGGCGTTTTAAAATAAATATCTGTGTAAGCGTGCGAGTCGGGTCACGTGCCGACTATAGTCGTTTATAGTATCAACTCATTTATAAATGTATGTAGCCCCTCTACGGTCTAGACCGATTTATTGATCGGACTTAAACTTCGGATATATACTTGAGCTTTTCTCATAATTTTAGAGATCGCAGTGAAACTATTCCGGTAATTCCCTAGAAATAGAGAACTGGGGAAAGATTTATGTGTAATTTCTGTTCAAATATTTTTTACCGACCTAAATTATTCCCAATTTAATTTTGTTTTCAAAAAAATTACCACTAACTTTTTACCTCAGTATGCCAGAAACAAAATGTTTAAATAAAAATAACATGTAAATTCCTTAGTTCCCTATTCCCGGGGAATTACCAGAATAGTGCAACAGATTGGATAAAGCCGGTTTAAGCCGGTTTGGCTCCACAGTCCAAGGGGGTTGACTATTCGGAATAAAACTTCATACTTAAACTTTTTTCATTAATTAGGAGACCCTTGCGAAATTCGGTGGAGATCTGTGTACCAGAAGTGGCAGCTTGAATGGCGGGAGATTTTTCCATTTTTGCAATGATGTTGGAAAGATTAACATTTAAAAAAATGACCAACCAACCTCTTAAATTGAAATTGGTTGGTACTATAATTAAATGTAAATGTTTTAATATCATTTTTGAATTATGACCCCGGGGTTTTTAACAGTGCTCTTCACACCGTTCTACATTTGGTTATTTATCGCAGTACGTGCTAAATGGAGCATGTTGCTAAAAATGGGATTGTTAGATTCACCAAATCGTATAGAATAAATAATCAAGAAGTACATGTTGACTAGTTAATAGAATTTAATTTAATTTTTGGTTTTCCTATGGAGTCGTTAATAAAATATCCATCAAGTTTTCTTTGATTTCATGAACGAATAAAAATTATTCGAATTCGTATTGTCAGATACGAAAAATTTATGCTTGTTTTAAGTAAGTACGAGTTCGTGTTACAATGATACGAATTCGTATTTAAAAATACCAATGATACGAATTTGTACAATTTTTGTTCGTGTTTGTATTCAGAAATAGGAGCCCACGGGTCGATTTTTTGTTAAAAAAACGTTTTATTAAAAAACGTTATATCCGTTTAAATTTTTAAGAAACGGCCCGGGCTGGTATTGTAGCAAAACTAATTTAGAATCTTTAGTTGTTAAACATCTTTATTGTAAATGATATATACTTTTCAAAATATTTACAAAAAGCGAAGAAGCTCATATGAAAGCTGCTACCTCCGGTAGACCGATTTCGGTCAAAAATCGTTGTGATCTGCCATTTTATGGTAAATCTTAATTATATAAGGTTTCATCCCGACCGGTCAATCTGTCCGCCCTGTCGAGTTGCTACAGATATTTAGACTGCACGTAAACACAAGCTTCTTTTTTCACTTCAGCAATATAGCAAATAGAAAATCTTCAAAAATCTCGTGGTCAAAATTTGACATGATTACTATACAAATGAATTGATAGGTGAATATGTTGTGGCTAACACCTGACCTTGTACAAATGTCCAAAGATCTTGCCTAAACCACACTTAATTTGTAAATCGAACTTCTAACGTACCTGATTTTTGGTTAAAATTGTCTTTAATATAAGAAATCATTATTATTGATTAAATTTCAGAAAAACCAACAAGTTCAACCCTTTTGAAACTTATTCATTATGAACTGAAAAAGCTCCTACGAAAGTTGGAAACACTTTAGTATAAGTTTTATTCCGAACAGTCAATTCGCCTAGTCTGTAGGATGCCGAATTTTGGTGAAAGAAATTTTGTTTGATCAAAACTCGCCGTTTTCGGAAAAACTTTAAAAAATAACCTGATTAAAATTTGGTTGGAAGTGAAACTCTAATTTTTGTGTTTTAATCGTTTTTTCTCAAATGCGTTTTTTTTTCATATATACTTTTGTACTCATCTCAGTTAGAAGATTTACCCCGATCTTCTTGCCCTTTCTCGTACATCGTTTGCCAAGCATAGTCATATCGCCAAAGAATGTTACACAGTTTAAAATATGTATTTAACTAAGATTGATTTTTATTGTGCGTGTTTTTATGTTTATCAAACAAAACAACACAAAAAGAAAAACTATAAAGGAAAATTCGGAAAATGAAAATATAAAAAGCCCAAGCATGAAAAATTTATTATACTCGTATATGAATAAATTAATTTAAAGTATTTACTTAATTTTTTTTTTTTCGTTTTTATAAAATTAAATTATAATTTATTTCTTCTATATGTGTATATCGTATATAGCTGTCGTAGTATAGACTGCAAATTATTGGAAAACCGAAATATTTTCCTTTTATTTACTTGCTGTATATGTAAATATATAAAAGTATACGACGAAATTGAAATATTCAGAAAAATGTTCGTTCAAGGATATTTTTGATTGACTTTGAAGGATACTTTTGATTCGAAATTTATTTAATTTTTTTTCGTATAGGCACAATTTTCAATTTCAAAATATATAAATTGGATATTCTACAATTACATCTGCCTTAAAAATATTTATGAATGTGCGTCTGAACAGAAAATTTGCTGTGTGCTTGTAATGTATCGAAAGTTTATTAAGTCCCTATACATACAATATTTCAATTTTTACTCATATCTTTAAAAAAAAAAAAATTGTGAAATATAAATATTTATAAGAACATAGGGAGTGATATTTCCTGGGTGCTCGCAGTAATAAAATCGGGTGAACCAAATTTATAATCCATTCGGGATGAGTAAATTTTTCCGGGTTAATTAAATCAAACACAATTTTGATTCCCTCGATATAAAACACGGACGCAATCCATGAATATTTCATAAATTTATTTTCACACACAGACATATACACAAACACACACGCATGCAAAGAAAAAATAATAATTAATTGAATAATGATAAACATTTTCACAAATGATTAATCATAAAATTAAATGTTTTTCTTACCAGCTGACAACAAAAACAACGAAGAGGTATTTAAATTTTAATGAGGTTTAATGGAAACAATTATTAAAATTTATTAGTGATTTAACATTTTGAATGTGAGAAAAAATTGTGTTACATGTCAACATTGACTTTAAAAAATAATTACAGAATTCAGTCCGCAAAGGGTTCCAACAAAAAATTGTAATATTACTTCTATTTTATTTGCGAACTAGTACCTTGAAGCACGCGTCCAGAAGTCTGCCATGGATTAATTTCAAGAGTAATTATTATCATCCAGGGAGCTGGATTCAATGATATTTAGTTGGCTTATATTGAGAAATAAACAATTTTAGAAATAAGAACTTGGTCGAAAATTGTGAACAACAAAAATTTTATTTATTTATTTTACCGATCAATGGTTGGTTTTAATAATCAATTTATGTTCGGGTTAATGTTTGATTGGCTCATTGTATTCTAGCCCGGTTCCCACGGCTGCGATGATCCCGTTTTCACTCATTTAACATATCATTTAACGTTGTTTGTTATGATATTCTCATTCGATTGCCCAAATTTTAAATAAACCAAACAACGGTTATTTGTCGTTGACAGCGAGATTTTTGTCGCATTTCCCCTCTATGTGCCATGCGCTCTAAAAAACAAAGTTTAGGATGGTTTAGTCGTTTCCCCAGGTTTTCTGGGCTTACCATGTTACTGATGAGAAATTTTTAATTTTTCCTTATTTTATCCATAAAATGATTCACAATTCAACGTCGCCACTGATCTAAATATGCCAATTCGATAATCCATGGGTAGAGAATTTTTTTTACAAATGATTGGGATGAGTCTGATATGTGGTTACAGAGTACCGATATTTTACGGTTATAATTGTTTGATAACCATTATTTCAACTTCACCTTGACTATTTATATCGATAAAATATTGTAATACAAACAATTTTACCTCCTAGCATATTTTCATTCGCTAACATCACATGACGAATTTTGTCTAAAGTGATCATCCATCAAATAAGCGTAGTTAGATTGGTTCCTACAAGACAATTTTTTTTTTAATAGGGTGGAGCCCGCAAAGGTGCCCGCTCTACTCATTGTCTTAAATGGCTCATGGTGCAAACCGGGATTCAATCAAAATGTGTAATTGCGCTCTGCTTCCTTAGCAAATTGTAAGAGCGATAATCAAGGAATGGAATGCAATTGATCCTCTTCAATATGGCAAGAGATAGGGGTACAGCGATATAATTCTGACAAATTCAGGACTTTTTTAATTTTTTGTCTTCTGCATCAAGTTGCGTTCCAATGTAAACATACAACAACAGTCGTCGCGGCCTGATGAAAAGACTAATTTTTCCAAATCAATAACCTCATCCGTTCGAAACCAGATTTGTTGTGATTCTTACACATTTGCCATCTATAAGTCTAAAATTCAAATTTTTTCCCAAAATTCATATTTCCCAAAATTATAACTCTCGAAGCCTCCTTTGAAATACAACTTGGAAACCTTCGACGCTACAATTGAATATTGTTTACTAATAACAAATAATATTTTCAAAAATACGTGATATGCGCAACAATCTAACGTGACCGTAATGCAACCAACATAGTATGGTGCAACATCCCGCAATATGATGAAAAATGACCAAAGATACCTATTTAAGAAGAAACAGAAGACACATCACAAAGGAACATGATGCAATATAAATTGCGCAACATGATTCTGACACAACACCAAACAACCTGGGATAATATCCCGCAACATGGTGCTACATCATGCAACATGGCGAAACATTACACAACAAAGTGCAACATGACGGCCAATGCGGGTGACTTCTTATTGTATTATCAATAAATCAGAACTCATTGTAATCATTTCCTTGCACTTGAAAACCCTGCCCCGCAAAATGTTATCAAACTCACACCAGCCAAATAAAATGTGAAAAGAAGGCCCAAAACCTACATGACGTAACATAGTGGACAACATCACACAACACCTCATAGCAATATGCAACATCAATTAACATGGTACAACATCTCGCAACATTACCAATCATGATGCAACATCTTACAATGTAGCGCAACATCAAGCAACATGAAGCAACATCATGCGACATGCAATACCATCATGCGACATGGTGCAACTTCATGCAACAGGATGCAGTGAACATGACGGCCTATCTGAGGAATCCTACAAGAATTATCCAGAAATCGAAGTCCTTGTAATTGTTTCCTTGCAGTCGAAAACTCTGCTATACTAAATTTCAAAATCGTCAAAGTCAATTAAATTGTCAATAGAAAGCTCAAAGCTCCTGACTCCTATCAAATGAACCCCTAAATCAATTTTCTACCCCTAAATGAGTCTTTATAAAAAATCGTGCAAGTTAAAAAAAAATTATCTTAAGATTAGGCCCTCGATTACCAAATTTTAGAGAACTCAGGAGAATCAAAGAAACATTAACTAAAGGAACCCGGAGCCAGCCGCTCGACTCTCTGAACAAATTTTCTCGAAATTTGGACCTATCGAAAACGACTCCTGCAAATTAAAAGCCCTCATTTGCCAACTTTTACCGAAATTGTATATGAAAAAAATAAAAAACGGTACCTGGGCTCCACCGCGGAGCTTCACCCCTAAATTAATTTTCCCGATATCAAGACCCATTGAATCAAACACCGCATGTGCAATCGCACTCATTATGCAATCGATATCGGGCACTAAAAACCGTTCCTCTTACAAAATATGTGCTAACCAAATGCCGCTGTAGTTCAATCTTGGTTTAACCGACAACTTTTTAGTTTTGAGATAATTCACTTTGAAGTTGTATCAATGTTTTATGTGCTCTTATTGTTACGTTTTACATTTATGATTTTCTTTTTGCTCTCTATAAGAACCAGTTTTCTCGGAAAAAGTGATTTTGTTTTTAGTTTTAGAAAATTTTTAGTGTAATTCACACAACTGGAAAATTAGCCTGGATATACACCAATAAAAGGGAGATGGACTAATATAGAATTTGCCGAAAAAATTTAAATGGGCTATTAACAAATTAGAGGTACATAATCCTGTAGGGAAGAGAAAATCCGATGTGACCCAGAGGTTGGACTTATAATTACTCTTATAATTGTGACGGTTCCCAATTACATTTTGTTTAAGGGTTCTCCTTGAGAGTAATGAGAAATATACAAACTTTGGTATTATACAAAATTTCATTAAAAAAGCGAATATTTGTACATTTCAAATATTTATTTAAATAAAGAGGTACTTGTTATTTCAGGTATACGAAAAAATATTAATTTAATCACAAAATATAAATCCCTTTCAGTCTTATAACATAAAAATTATGAACATAAAATAATTATAACATATAAAACATAAAATTAAAAATAAAATTGAATTCAATACATATTAACAAAATCATTCAACCCCTGTCCTAAACAACATCCCGTGAAACATTTATAAAACAAATGATAATTTTAGAAACAATTTGTATCGGGACCTCCAGACCCCGGGGTCAAACTTCTACAAAAATATGGTTAGATTGGTTTGAAACAGACCATCCTGTCGGCACGATGAACAAAAATATTAGTTGATAACGAGAGTGTATTCCTAGATTAACTATTTCGATATTCTTAAATCGCTATTTATCTACATAAACCTACTAAGTAAATAAATCACGTATGCCTAATGTTCGAAGATAATTAATTTTAACTTTATTTAATTAATTTAAACATAGGGGTTCATGCAGTGATACTTCCTTTTATAGGTTTTTATAAAAAAAATTATTTTGTTTTTCCAAATAAATAGGGATTTAATACATACGGGACACCTACACACGTACTTTTAGGTATTTCAATAGAAAATACGAGTATTTACTAAATTACCCCTATTTACTCGTACATTGTTTAGATACGGCAAGTGTGTAAAGTGTTTTCCAATTCAACACATTATTTGGTTAAGCCACTAATAACCAATTCGTCATAAAATTTTATACGTATGTGGAAAAAGTGAGGAAAACAGGCTTGGAAGTTTTACTAATACATAAACAAATTATATATGTAATAAAAATGTTTTGAATGGAAAATGATAAATAATGATACCGAAGTACATAAAAAATGGAAATACATACATAATAATAAAGGATTAACATAGATTTTTAATGTATAATAGAAATGTTTTG
The DNA here is from genome assembly GCA_932526605.1 of Nephrotoma flavescens. Taxonomy (NCBI): domain Eukaryota; kingdom Metazoa; phylum Arthropoda; class Insecta; order Diptera; family Tipulidae; genus Nephrotoma; species Nephrotoma flavescens. The sequence goes on from OW052220.1 coordinate 312,934,343, forward strand.
TTCTGCTAGTTGTTATCGTATATATAGACGAACGTATACAGAAAGGATAAGAGGAATGAGGACTAGAGAAAATTTCGTATTTATGATAAATTAAAAAATAATGCAATCACATCATATTTATCTTATCATCAATTATATTACAACATACTTTTTATTCACAACCGGAATGTCAACATGATTAATGGTATTTCGAATATCCTGAATATCCTTAAATATATATACTAAAAAAAATATATATATAAAAATTGTTGTTTCATGATTATTTTATTTATGATTATTAAAACACACATTTCCATTTATCGAGTTCGGCATGAATTCAATCAGCAAAAATAATTGAATATTTATTTACTACCGTGGGTATATTTTTTATGCGGAGAGCTTTCACGAGCTTTGACAATAAAATTTTTAACAATTCGCCTTTCCTAATTTTCCAGTGGGTAGATTTATTCGCAAAAAACAAAATAATGCTGACTAAAAAAAATATGGTTTTTCATTTTATTTTCCACGTCGATAAGACATCATTTTGTAGAGTAATCGTAATGACATTTTGAGAACAAGGAAAACGCATGCCTCACAATCCATATCAAAAAAGGGGTGATTGGCTTAATTTTCGTCTAAAATGGTTTATGAATGAATATTTCTTTGATTTTTAGGACATACATAATATAATGTCGTTCGAATGTATTATAATGAGGTTAATTGAGAATAAAATTTTATTCGCATATTCGAATAGGAAATGAAACGATTTTATTAAAGCTATTTAAAGCATTTAACTGGAAGAAGATATATTCTTTGGTAAACATTTTTGCTACGATACACAAATATTAATTAGGCTGATGGATGTCGAAAAAATTTGGAAAATCACATATTTGTGATCTGGACACATACAAATATTTTACAGAGTATTATAATCTAGGACGTTTCATTAAAATAATATATAGGTAAGCGGTATTATGGTTGAATCGATCTCCTGGTATTCGTTTCGTTTTACTTTGTATGTATTATTGAAGTGTCGTCTGTGACCTGAATCATGATTATTTTTATTTATTTATTTATTTTATTTTTGTGCTACTGCCAATTTCTAGTAGACATACATAGAAAGGACCAGCAATAAAAAAAAATGATAATAAATAAGTTGAATGTCACGTCTTACTTTTTCTAATGACGTGTATCTCGTCTATGTTTTTTTTCTTGCTAATATTTGTCCAATTATATTCTAATGTAGCAACTAACTATGTGTTAAACATTAACATGGTTTTGATTTATTTTTGGTTAGTTTTTCTTGTTTGGTGTTGGTCCTAGATATAACACAATTTTCTACAATATGAAAATGTATAATTGTGTGGTATAACGCATTAACTATTTTAATACAACAACTTTAAACTGTTTGCAGTTGAGAAAGAATTTCATTAGTGAAAACTTAGAAAATGAATTTAAGTTTCATTTTCTTCCTACCTATCTTTTTCTTATCTTAATGTAAATTTAAACTTTATATTTGCATTTTATGGTTTCAAGCCAATTAGTTTTCTCATTTCCGAAAGTTTCTATAAGTAAATCTACATAGCAACGGTGTATCTTTATTATTTACCACACAATACACTAAACTCAAAACGCGGTGCTAATTTAATGCATTAAATGGAGCAATTTTTACTTGGCTAAAGTAAATAAAATTCTTTCAATAATTGTTTGGTTAATATTTGAGTTTTATATTTTTAGCAATGTTGTGCCTTATATACTATATCGCTTGTAGTTTATGTATATTCTGATAGTGAACGCAATTAAAGAGCTAACCTCGATAATGTAGAAAATGTAGGCAATGTCGAAAATTAATGCATTTCATACCGCCCCCTCTCCCATCGCATAAGCCCCAAGACGGCCACTCGAGCCCACAAGTGTTGGCCTACAAATAGGCTACCAGAGTTAGCTCAACCCAGTTCGGGAGGATATATTATTTGCCCATTTCGAGACTTATGGCCATTCAAAGAAAAGGCAATTTCTGGGAAAACTTTATCTGCATACCAGTAATAACAACGAATTCTTTTAAAGAGCCATATTAGAGCTCAACATAATTTTATTAAAAAAAGTTAATTAACATCAACAAAACGATGAACAAATTAACAGCAAATAATATCTATATATTTTTTATGCTGTTACCATGCGGTCATCCAAAATTGTGCTAACCCAAGCAATCAATAGTTGTTTGAGGTTGATGGTGACGAAGTTGTTGCATAATCTTTCTTTGCTATGCGCCTACTCAGGCTGGAGTGATCTATGATTCTTTTAAAGACAAATCTTTCAATTATAGGTCTATTGTTTAGAAATTGAGCAATTTATTTGGGATCTGCGTTCCACATATTATAGCCTAAACTATTTGGTAATAAATACTCTTACAATGCGTTACACTCCTGATTTATCAAAGCTTAACGTTACCATATTTTGTGTTTGTTGGTTGAACTGGAGAAACCAGTCGAACTTAGAAATAGAAAAAAAACAATTTGTTTTATGACAATAAAATATTTTTTGTGTGAGAAAGTTACCGTCCGCCAATTTAACTTAAATAAATAAGCACTCTTAACTTAAATACGTAAAGTACCGTGAGTGGTGTGATATGCGGAAACTGTTAAAATGGTGAACTTTGAACTGTGGTTGAACGTCCGTGCAAAAACTATTATTAAAATTCTAAAAAAAATAATAATAATAATAATAATAATTATCTAACTAGTATTAAAATAGTGGTGTTCACTAATTATGTTATAAGGGTGAAATGACCTATAGGTATATACCCGTTCTTAAAAGTTACGGGACTAATGTGAAATGTGTAATGTAATTAACTAACATACGCTTATTTGTAAAATTAAAAATTATATACATACATGAATTAAATAAAACCAATTAAATTAAATAACAAATATGAAAAATTCGGTGGTTTACGTGAACTGCAAAATACAAAAAAAAGAAACACCAAACAAGACAATTAAATGGTGGACCAAACGAAACCGTCGAAAACTCACAACATATTCACATCATGAAATTACACCTAGGCTTTTGAACCTGTTTAGTTTTTGTTAGAAATGTTGATCAAAGTATAGTTTCGGAAAAATTCTAGATTAAATTAGCCTTGAGTTTTCATTTGATTGTAAGGAAAATTTTGTAACAAAAAATTTTGATTAGGAAGGTTATCAAAAATAAAATACGTAACTGATAACTATAAGAAAATTTTTAATAAATTAAATTAAAAATTGGAACATTACAAGTAATAGTTGTATGTATAAATTTTTATAAATTTTTTCAAGAATTGTAAAATAATAGGTCTGAATGAAAAAATACACAAATACCGCAATTATCGGATAATAAGAAAAATTAAAGAAAATTTGGCTGATTGTATTTTATAGTTTATTCACCAGTTAACATTTCAAATCCAAAAATTATTTATTTAATATTCATATAATATTGTTGAGTAAAAAAATAATTGGTACAAATAAACAAAATCACAAATTCAATTAAAATTAATTAATTAATTTTATAACACCATAATTCGTCATAACTTCATGCCAAAATCTTTCCAATGGGGTGCTGGACTTAACGATTGTACCGGTCACTCCATTGGGATGACCTTATTTTGAATAAGCGATTGTTTTGCTCCCTTCAAGGTGTGTTTAGGATCATTTTTCTGTTGGAAACTCTAAAAGAGCATGTTTTCACAGAATGTGTTTCCTGGTACGGTGTAGGTTCTATTTATTGAACAAAAACGATTATGACAACATCTTGTGTCATAGTCGTTTTTATCCAATAAATCGAACCAACACCGTACCAGGGGCCTATTATGAAATTTATCCCATATCGTAAAATCCGATCCGCCGAGGATATTCATATAATGAAATTAAAAAAAAATCGGATCCGCCGCGGATATTCATATTATGAAAATAAAAATTCCGATCGTTAGCGGATTTTACGAAAACGCAAATGTCATATCCATTGATCTCCTATCCATTAAATTCTATTAAATATGTGGTGTACCTAGAAATACTCAATCAAAATTTTATTGTTATAAGGCCTCAACAAACGGACAACAATTTGAGTTACTAGTTTCCTTTTTGGAAGTTAATCAAGGCAAATCGTTTCAATTCTCCACAGTTCAGATGTAGGCGGGCATTATTTCATCTTCATCCGAATCATAAACTTGTGTTAACAAAATACGCAACGTATTAATTTTAATATATTTTTATTTTTACGATACACAAATCACGCGAAATTAGATATAAAACCCGAGTATTTACTTTGACAGCAACAACAAAATTACAGGAAACAAAAAAAATTACTTCACTCCCCTATATTTGGTTATTAGAACTAATTTCATTGGTCCACTTTTGACAGTTTAAATACGTGTTTCATAATATGAATATCCCCCGAGGATCCGATTCTACGATTTCGTATTTTACGATATCGGATAAATTATATAATAGGCCTCCAGTGCTGACATGTTGTAGCTATCACTTTTTTCGCTTCGATGCATTTTTGATGGAATAACGGTATTTTGGAAGGAAAAATATTTTTTCTATGTTAATTTTTAAATTTTCGTGAAAGTAGCACGGTTTTTTCGTCGAAGCGGAAAAAGTGATAGTTACAAATGTCAGCCCAGGAAACACATCCTTAATAGCTTTTTGGTATGATTTTTGGTTGTGTTCGTGCTTTGTTTGTCGTCTCACATAATGTTTGGAGTCGGACCGAAACAAATTTATTTTTGATTCGTCACTTCAAAAGTACACGGCGCCAATTTTTGGGGGTTTCTTTCCACTCCAGTAACGCTGGGCAAACTTCATTCGATTTTCCACTGTTTTCTTAATGAGGTGTGTTGGCCTTCTGCAACTATATTTTTCTCGCGTAATCTATTACATATAGTTTGCTTCGTCACGTCCAGTTTTTTAATTTCTGTTGATGTTACATTTTGGCCATTCTGTCGTCATTCAGAGCAGTTCCTTTTTTTCTCCCTCTGGTTTCAATAGGTTTTTGCTCGTATTTGGGATCATATTTTGAGAATAATTTATGTTGGATGTATTTTGGATATTTCTTTGTATGTTTTGCTCTCCTCCCGAAACTTGATATGGAGATCTCTTTCTTCTGGTGCAGTGCTTGCCATACGTATAGCTATAACAAGATTTTCGTAATAACTACGAAGAAACTGATAACTTTTTAACCTACTTACGTTACTGTATGAGAAAATAATAATTTACACTATAGGGGTTTTATTTTGTTCAAAATTCGACAGAAAAAACATGACTTTTTCGTATAAAGTATACGATTTTATATTAGTGTGTGTAATTTTTCTGTGGTTTATTTCCTGCGAATGTAAGCATCAAAAATTGTGAATCGATTCAGTTTTTTGGTGCTTCTGTGCTTTCGTCGTATCGCTTTTTTGACATCTCACAAAGTATTTGAGTGGCGAGTTAACACGGTCACGCAAATGACTGAAATAGCAGTCATACAACATTTTCGTTTTTAATACGTTCACGCAAACATCTTTCATTTTTTAAGGAATAACTCGACATATTTTTCAATTTTTACAATACATTCCTTTCCGCGACAAAATATCATTGCAATTATAAAAGTTATCAAATGTGTTTCTGAGTAGCACACACATTTAGAAAGCGTGCATCATTAGAAAAAAAAAATCTAATTTTTTGTTTCAATGCGATGTCGAACGAATGTTTTGTTTTCTCAGAAACACAAAATTAGAAATTATTTTAAAACTAAAATTAAATAATTAAATAAATTTAATTATTAAGTTAAATTTGAAAACATTATTGTTTGGAATAATGTTAAATGTGCACGATACATTAAATATCGTAAATACAATAAAATAACCTTTAAACGTCAAACTGGTAACTGTAACCATAGTGGATCAGGAATAAAATCCGAAAAATTTGCTGAAGGAAGAAGTAAAAATGAGATGCATTGTTTCTTAGTAACGTCATCTTAATAAATTTAATTACTTATACTCACAATTAACTATTTTATACTTAAATTAAACATAATTCCAAGAAATCCCTTAATTGAAAAAAAACACTTTATTTTTTTAAATTAACTCACAGCATTTCTTCACTACTCACGGTAATCAGCATACTGTACGAAAACAAAGAAAGAATGCAAATATGTCGAATTTTAAAAGTAAAACTGCAATACATATCCAAAAAATAAAGGCGAAATTCCATTACTGCGGTTTTTAACGAGAAAGAGAGAATTCCATTGCTGCGGCAGAAAACCAGAAACAGATAAAATCAAAAATCTATGTGTGTGAGTGGATTTAATGTCAGTTTATCGTGAACAATTTATCGTGAGCAATTTATCGTAGAACAATTTATCGTAGAACAATTTATCGTAGAACAAGTTATATATTTATCGTGGAATCAATTTATCGTGGTACAATTTATCGTAGAACAGTTTATCGTGGGAAATTTATCGTATAACAGTATATCGTGGACAATTTATCGTATAACAGTTTGAAACAGCTTTAGTATCGCAGTCAAATTTTTTTGATAGTCTGAGCGACGGTAGCGCCATTTTGACCAAGAGCGGAATTGTTTATAACAAAAAATGTGTCTTTGCTTAGCATTTTGGACCTAGCGCCATGTATTGGAATAAAAACGAACTAAAATTTTAAAAAATACGTTAAGACGTGCTAAAAAAAATTTAATAAAAAATATTGAATCTTATTTAAAAATAAATGAAATTTAATATTTTTTTATGAATATATTAAATTGAGATTGGGAATCGCACTGCGTGCCGCACGTAGGAGCAGATTATATAGAATCTATTAATGACACTTACGCTCCTCCCCGTAGCCCTGCGGGGATCTTTAGATTTTAATTTCGGGGGGCGTAGGAGCCGGGATCTTCAAACATGTCGCAATCTCATTATAATCGGTTAAGAAACTACCGAGTTCCGTCCCACATGGCCATATTCCAGAACTTCTTCCAAAAATCATTCAATAATCCCATTTCCATCCAACATACCCAATCCCATCATAATCGGTTAAGAAACTACAGAGTTCCGTCCCACATGGCCATATTCCAAAACTTCTTCAAAAAATCATCCAATATACCCATATCCATCCAACATACCCAATCCCATCATAATCGGTTAAGAAACTACCGAGTTTCGTCCCACATGGCAATATTCCAGAACTTCTTCCCAAAATCTTTCAATAATCCCATTTCCATCCAACATACCAAATCCCATCACAATCAGTTAAGAAACTACCGAGTTCCGTCCCACATGGCAATATTCCAGAACTTCTTCCAAAAATCATTCAATAATCCCATTTCCATCCAACATACCCAATCCCATCATAATCGGTTAAGAAACTACCGAGTTCTGTCCCACATGGCAATATTCCAGAACTTCTTCCAAAAATCATAAAAGAATCCCACTAATTTTTTGATACCACGCATAAAACCTTTCTACGATAAATTGTCCACGAAAAACTGTTATACGATAAATTGTCTCACGATAAATTGTGTCCACGGTAAATTGTGTCCACGATAAACTGTTCTACGATTAAATGTTCACGTTAAATTGAAACACGATAAATTGTTTACGATAAAGAGACCGTCACCCGTGTGAGTGGCGCAACAGTAAAATGTTTTATACTTAGAATTTTATAAAGATAAATAAAAAAACACAAAACGATTAATTTGGCAAACAAAATGAAAAATACTCTCAGCAAATTTTAGTTTAGTAATATTTTTATGGTGAGCACTTGGCTGTGATATATATCGCGTTTTCATGATTGTATTTCTAGGAGATAATAGGAGATTTCTAGGAGATAATAGAAGATAATCATGAAACGATTCATCGCTTTTCTATTTTAAAATTTCAAGCGCTTGTCGCATCTCGTGCTGTGTAACATGACGTAAAATGGCGAAACCGACATAGCCTAGCAAATTACGTCGTAAGTCACCTTACGACTTTTCTTTAGAAAGGATCGAAACCATTTTTAAACAGTGCTTATACGAAAACGTGACAAGAACGATTTTATCTCCATGGAGGACATTCGATCCCATCGAGCATGCGATTCCAACCGAAAAATAATATCTTGAAGGGTATCAGAGAATGGGTTATTCCATTTTGGGTTATAATGATGATGGTATGGAGTGTAAATTGGGACATCATCTTGAAAGAGATGGAGATTGAAGCCGACTTAGAAGCGGTAATAAAAAGATTTCCAAAAATGATGATAACTGTTACTAGACATGGGATTATACAAGTTTGCTATTGTGTAGCTCTACCATTCATGGACATAAAAGTCATCAGAAATGGTGGAATGATTGAATTTGAAACTTATAAAATAGTAACAAACGCGGTGAAGAATATTGCATCATGTTGAGACCATCGATCTCATAAGAAACCTACATTTCAATCAATGGCACAACGGTTTTTTTCCAAATCTTTATCAACAACGAATTCCCAAAGGATGGAGCAATATACCAAAAACACGACAAATTATGTAGATTATGTTTTAGTGCGATTTGAGATTAAAACTCACGTAATCATAATTGAATTATTACACTAATTCAATTTGATTCAAATTAATATGCACCTAACGACAATAATCCTTTTCAAAATCTATTTAAAATCGGTTTAATTTTATTTCAATGAACTGTAAAATTTTAATAAGAAAATCGTTGATGAACCAATAAAATCGCCCTATATAATGATGTGGTTTACGATTAGCTGTCTGAGTAACTGGCCTAACAAATAACTGGTATTAAGTGGTTTTACGATTAAGTCCTCTTACGATTAATTGCTAAATTCGATAATGTGGCTATACGAAAATATGCGAAAATAAAGATTACATTTTTTACAAGCAACTATTCAATTACAAAATATGACGCTAACTCTATGTTTGTTATTACAATAAAGTAATCATGGCCATTTACAACCTCCCAAAATTAACAAATTTACCAGATTACCAGAAGCAAGTTCGCTATAGTGCCTGAATGTCTGTCTATCGGTTTTCGTCTTCTCTATATAGCCCAAAAAAATTGACTGGACAATATTTCATATTTTAGATTTATTCTTAAATTAGAAGGTCCCAGTGAAATTTGGTGGAAATCAGTTCACCGGAAGTGTAGCTTCGAAAGGAGCTTTTTCGACTTTTAACGATTTTTTACGAATGCTAAAAAGTATTCTCTCTTTCTCTTTCTCTAGCTTTCACAATCCATGTGCTTATGTTTTGCCGCCTGCACAGTGATCCCCAACTATCTCGGTTCATCGCACGCTTCCTTCAGTTCCGACATCCAAATATACGATTTTGGTCGATGCTGTCGCACCAGAATAGACTGGTTCTTGATTGCACGCTTTTCGTATCATTAGTTCTAATGGGTATGTTTCAACGTGACCCAGCCACCAAATAAGGTTTGCTTGCCAATGTTTTGTCCATTTCAAAGGGTTTACCTAAAATATGATTTAGCAAACTTCTCAAAATAATCGTTCGTTTTAGTTATTATTTCACCCAAATCTTATTCCACCGAGGCATTTCTTCATGTTTGGAAATATGACAAAGTCACAAAGGGTTAGGATCAGGTGAATATGATTCACGGAGATGCAATTCTAAGCCCAATTCCATTGGAACAACGTGGGCACGGCACCACATACACACACACACAGAGATTTTTTAGAAACTAATTTTTTTTTACTTTGGTGCAGCGAAAGGAAAATCTACAATAATTTCAAGGTCAAATTTTTTCTTGATTACTATACTTACCTTTAATACTCGTACGTAACAGAAAGTAATATTATATACTAAAAAATTCCCAATACATATAGTAAAATACCTTCAGACTGAACTTTTCCTGAAAGTGATTTAGAAATGTATTACATTCGGTAATTCCTAAGAACTGTACGGCAATGAAAACTATCTTTTGGCAGACTGCTTTAAAATATCATCCAATCATAGCTATTTTGCTAATATTACAGGAAATAACTGTTAACACCTAATTATGTACATTAATTGGACATTTATTAATAGTAAGTGTAATAAATGTGACACAATCGTCAATTCATAAAGATATATATAATGTTAGAGCCGTAAATAACAGATGATATGTTGTAGGTAAATAGCAAGTTCGGTTAATTGTGTTACAACACGCAACTATAATATTTTAGGTAGGAATCACAAATATAAAGGAAATAATTAATTTAGAGCACAACATAGCAGTAGGTACACACACACATACGGTTAAAAAAAATATAAAATATTAGTCTGACACTCACATTTCTATAACGAATCCGTCTATTTCCGTTCTATAAAAGACGTTTTGCTTTCACTTTACATCGGATTAATTCTAGAATCGGATTAGAGATATGTATGATACAGAATTTCTATAGCAACAGTATCATTGTCATAAAATCATTTTCAAGTATATTGTGTACTAAAGACGGCATTGCGCATAATACATTATATATTTTATTTCAAGGAATTGAAAATACCCCGAAACGAAAATATTATTGCGTATAGACCTACGTATCCACCCACCCTTTATTGAAAATAGAACAGATAAGTGTTTCAATTTCACTTTAAAATTTCTTCGAATCGAATATACCATCGTTAATGATAAAATTGTGAATTTTTTCTCCTACATACTAAGAAATTTGCAATTAAAATATTACTGTAATTAATTCAAAGTCACGTTTAACAAAAAAAACAATTAAAATGTAATACATTGAAGAGGAAAGATCAGAGATCCTTAGGCATATTCAAAGAACGAGAAATTGGTGTAGGATTACCCGGCATTAATCAGAACCAAAAAACTTTCATTGTGTTTGAATGAAACGTTTCGTTAATTTTTCGTCGTATTTGGTGTGGTGGAGTGACCAACATGTTAATTCCACCCAATGGTAAAATTTGGAGGTGAAACATTTCGATCACTATTATTTGCGACTACCGATGCTTATGAGTGGGCGTAAAATTTTAAATTTATTATTTCTACAGATTTGATCTCTCTTATTGCATCGTATACTGTGGCATGTATTTTGTTCATTTTTGCCTACTTTGATGGAAATTCGGTAGATAAATGCTTGTTTTTATAATAATTTACCGTTCGACAAGTGTTTATTTCATATTAGTAAATGATGTTAGGAGCAGCTGGTTGCTTGTTACTGTTTATGCGCGAAAGACGCAGTATATAAGAAATCTAAAAAATTGAGCGTGGCTAAAAACTCGGCATTTCTTGATCGGAACTTTAATTCCTGTTTTCATTGTCGTTTGTATGATTCTTTGGTACAAAAATAAAATATTTCCAAACATATTTGTCTCGTTTTAAGTATAACTTATAATAGGAAAATGAAGTAGGAAAGTTTAATTTAGTAATTAAAAAAATTTGTGGCGAGATTTTTTTTGATATGATTTCAATATTGTTTAAAACTTTTCCATTATAATTTAATGCTGATTCTTTTAATGATGGTAGGGTTACGGACCTTGAAACTTACCATAACGCGAAACAAAAAAATAAAGAATTTAAATGTTCCACACATACACTAAAATGTGATAGTAATTAAAGCTTAATTAGATAAAAAAAAATACCCTTTGAAATTATTGTTATTTGTTTAATTTGTAGTTATAAAAGTTTTTCATAAAACTTAAGTCTAAAAAATTTAATCAAAATTCCTATAAATGGGCCTTTTTGGCAAGTTATATTTTACCGAATTTTACTGTACTGTTGGAAAATTTAGTTCCAAAATAACTAAATTTGGAGTTTAATGGTTACTATATACTAGGTTTTCAAGGATTTAAGCCACATTTCTAAAAAAAAAATCTGGTCCCTTCTATTGTTTTGTTTATAAGAAAACAGTAAAAGAAACATGAATTTTCATTTAATTATTGTAAGGATCTGTTCTTGACCTAGTCTACAGAAAATAATTCATAAAATCATCCGATCAAAAGAGATTATGCCAAATAAAATATTTATTTAAAAAATATTATAATAGCTTTGACCGTGGTCAACTTTTAACAATCTTTTGAACTAATTTGTATCACTGTTATTAATTGATTTTTGTTTTGTTGTTGTATATACGTGGCAACATTAAAAACAAAAACTTTAATTTACCATTATTTCCACAAGGAATAAATATTATTTAAATTAAGTCCTGAATAGCTTAATTTATTTAAAGAAAAATGTGATTAAAATAAAAATGTTTCTTATTTGTTTCCTTTTGTGTGTTATTTAAGATTAATTTTATTAATTTAAATTTAATTTCTCTCATTCCTTTTATATATATATATATAAAGACACTGAAAAAAATACGCTTTCCGACTTTTCAACATTATAAATTCCAAACTGTCATTATACAATTTCCGCACAGAATTTGCTTTATGTAATTATCAAGAGTTCCTAGATTTTACAGATAGCAGGGTTTCTGACATCTTTTACGAAATAATGTTGTTTATATGCGTGTGACATTTTCAACAATTTTTTTGTTTTTGTTTTAAATTTTCATTATCATCGTCATTATAAATAACGTATATTTATGTACATATTATTATAGGAAGGTCGTTCCGTAACGATTTTATACACGACGACATTTATATTTATACATTTCATCATCCTTGCGGTATATTATCTTCGTGGCCCGCCAACAGCTTTAATAAGACGAAGACAGTAATAAAAATAATTTAGTTTATGTTGAAACAATAATACACCCACAAATATAGAAACAATGACAATGCAAATAATAAACGAATGTATAACTAAAAGTAAAAAAAAAAATTATGCTGTTTTTGTTATCATTTTCCATTTTCATTTAGTTTCTCTTTTCCGTGGTTTATTGCTGTGCTGTTGCTGGTGTTTGTAAATAACAGAAAAAATTTGTAATTTGAGAAGAACGTTGAAAAAAAAATTCAATTTTATGTCAGATTAAAATGATTTATAGAATTTTAATGACTCGAGTTGTTAAATTTATATATTTTTATTTATTTATATATTCCTTTTGTTATTAATCGAGTAAAAAATATTATTATTGTTATTATGATTATTGTTTTTGTTATACACAGATAGTTCCTTTTTCTCGTTGGTGATTTATGAAATTTTAGCTCTTTGGTCGATTTTCCATTTTCGCCTTCTGCCATCGCTCTGATGACATTTTATATTTAAAATTTTATAAATTGTTCTACTTTTCGTATATATTTTATAATGTGTACCAATTTTTTTAATTTAAAAGTTTTTAAATGAAATATGAGGGGTGTTAAATTAATCGATTTTTTTCAAGTTTAGGTTTTCTAGTTCTTACTAGGTGATACAAAAAATGTTTCTGGCGCATAATTCTGGAGTTTTTCCAAAATCGTTTCTCTGATTCCATTATTTTTAATCAATTTTATTTGGTATTCTTACGAAATACTATATTCAGTCATTTCAAAAACAACGTACACTCAAAAAAAAAATGTACAAAATTTTTGTAAATATACAGCACACAAAATAATTTGTAAATTTGACAAAAACTGTAAAGTTTATAAAAATAAATTCCTGGAAATTTGTAACGTATTTTTGTAATAGTTATGGTTTTTTTGTTGTTATAACAACGACCTTTTCTATTTTATTGTTGATATTTTGTATATTTGACGAAACTTTTATTAAATTTACAAATTTTATTGTATTTTTTCAATATTTTATGAAAATTTTATTGCATTTATAAAAAAAATTGTTATTTTTACAATTTATTTTTATAAAGTTTACAGTTTTTGTCAAATTTACAAATTATTTCGTGTGCTGTATATTTACAGAAATTTGTAAATTTTTTTTTGAGTGTAAGTCATGTTTTAAAATTTTTGGAAAAGTAGTAAAAACTGTTTTTTTTTCAAAAATTAATTTATGTTGACGTATTTGAAAGGGAAGTTAACAAATGTTATTTTATATATTCCATTCCATTCCATACTGATTTTGGGATTAAAATGTTTTTACTTGCGTAACTTTTGAAGGCAAAGGTAAATATACTCTAAATAATCCAAACATTTCATTAATTTTAGAAATAAAATATAGTTATCAGAAACAACATAATAATCACATTCGCCTTTGGTTTCCACCACGGTTGTACCAAAGCAATTTTTCAAAATTTAAGCGGACATGTTTGTTATTCCTGTGCAGCACAGATGGATTGACTGATCGGAATAAAACTTGATACTTAAGCTTTTTAAATAAATCGTTTCAACGGAAGTGCATCTTCCATACCAGCTTTCTCGTATTTTGGAAATATTTTGTAAATTATATCATTTGTGAAAAAAATGATGAGGAACTTAAAGCTTTTAAATTAAAATTTCAACAATACTCCAGATCAATTTTATTAAATTTAAGCAAAAATGACAATTTTCAAAAAATATAAGCGAAAATTTGGTTGCTATACCAAATGGATTGATTTTTCGGACTAAAATGTAAGGTTTTTTCATAAATTGGAAGATCTTATTGGCCGACATCGGTCCATCGAAAATGCAACCTATTTCGTTTCGTGAAAATATTTTGAAACACAAATACCATTTACTACAAAAAGATTAAACACAAAAAATTTATAATTTAATTTCGAACCGAAATTAGTTCAGGCCTTTTTTAAATCTTACCGGAAATGATTAGTTTAGACAAAAAAACTGTATAATTCCCAAAATTCAATGGGAGCTTTTTCAATATTTCCAATGATGTTGACAACAAAGCATTAAACTAAAATTAAAATTAATTTTTTTTACTTTTACTAAATTTGTTACTAGTGACACATTTTGAAACCACCGCCATATAGAATTTTTCCCACTAACCGGAAGTATGTCTTTCTTCATAAGTTACTCCCAGAATCCCGCGCCTGTCCAGATAAGGATTTAAGGAGGTTCTCTTGTCAACTAAAATATTATTCAGTAATTGCGATATTTCTACCATATAAAACTGCATTCAGTTTGCATTTTAATTCTCCTTTCTGCCTCGTGCAGAGTGTGCTCTTCTTTATATTTATTTTGGCACTTTTTGGTGGAGTTTTACGATTCTCCTAAATTTTATTAAACATGATATTTTTTCTATTAAGTTTGGATCTTATGGGGAGCAGTTGTTAAGTTGACATAATTCAATTCATCTGCTGCCTGTTCCTCATCTCACTATCGAATAATGTCCCCCAGATACTGTGGCTCATGACTTCCTCTGTCGTTTTTCTTTCACTTGCGCAATCAGCAATGTCATCATTTGATTAAATGTGGTGTAACAATTAAATATTGTTACAAGGGTCGGCTCAATGCTTTATATCAGCATCAACATCTAGGCGGGTTGATTATTTGGGATGAAATTTCAAACCAAAGCTTTTTCCATAAATTGTGAGATCTTGGCGAAATGTGGTAGAACTCGATATACCTGAAGTGACAAGATCTTGAAAAGTATAGCATCTAAAAAAAATAAAACAATATTAAAGATTCAAATAAATTTAATAATTATATTTTCAAGGGTGGAAAACTCTTTTAATGGTGCGCTGTACAAATTATTAAACCACAACAAAACATAATCCACTTAACTAGTAATAACCTAGTAATACTAACCCACGTGTAATATTTTAGTCAGTTACTACATAAAGTGATTTGAACTACAGATTTAAGAAGGTTTATGCTTTAGAATTTATGAAAGGGCTTGAACGAGCCCCCCTTAAACTAAGTCTGATTTTTATTCTTCAGAGGCTATTGTGTTTCCCACGATCGTTATCTGAATATTCATTTATTCTTTTTAAGACATAACGTTGGTTTTAATTAATTCGGTTTACGCTTTATTAAAATCGTACAGCTAACCAGACGAGATAACGAATTCCTTTACGAGGTTCAACTTCCAATTTATGTACATACATAATCTTGTTATGATAGTTTTATGCTATAAAATAAATATTTCTCAAAAAAATAAATATTTATTAAGCATGATACGCTCAATTTTTTTATGCTTGCATGTACGAAAACAAGTACGTATGTATTATACATTATATTTCTGCATTATTCTAATGAAAACAATAATGTTTAATTTCCTTTAATTCAACAAAGGAGAATTATTATGCACCAAACAGAAAAAAAATAGTAGAAAACTTTTCCAATTCAAAAACACAACACAAAATACCATAAATTAAAAATTATCGTTTTCACATACACGTATACATTGTGAGGGTACAAAGCTTTTCAAGCTTTTATATAAATATTATTAGTAAAATATTATAAATATAGCAGTAATAATCTATTAAGTTTAAACAATAGATTCATTACGTATATCCTTTATTTAACAAAAAGTTCCATATATATGTACTAATTTAGTGGATTATACAGTACATTAAAGCTTTCATACGGTATACACATGCAGATGTACGTAAACATAATATTGAATGCTTTCTAGAAGATTTATTGACAGATACACAAATTTGTGTATAAAGTTGTTTCTTATAAACAAATTTTTAAATATTACATAAAAAGGATGTTCTATACATATGTCTAACATCCGGTTTATATAATAAATAATTTTTTAGGAAATTGTTAAGCTTTTTCTGTTGGTATTATTTTGGTGTTGTGTTCAGCAAAAATAAATTAAAATTTATACACATTTTGTGTTTATGAATGTTGAATATTTCTACATAATAAAATCTAATAAATAATTTAATTTTCAAAATGATTACGTATTATAATAAAATATTATAAATTTATCACTATTGATATATTATTATTTTTATTATTGAAAATGATGGGGTTTTATGAGTGTACCATTGACATTTTTATTGTATATCCTCTAGAATATAAAATCTTACATGTGAACGTTTTTAAAGATTTAGATAAAAATATATATTTTTTTTGCTCCTATATGCATATTGTACACATACGACGATTATATTATGTATTTGATATACATTTCCGATTTGTGTTACAATAAATTATATTTATTTTGCATAAAATTATTTTGCTCTATATACTTGGATATTATCATCGGATATCTTAATGTATATTTTATATTATGTATTTGAGAATTTATTTGATATTTTAATGTAGATAAAATATTTATTATTTGCTTCAATAAACATTGTATAAATTGTATAAACACTTTGTTTCAATGGAATGATTTATATGGATACTTGGACAACATTTGGTAATGGCCGAGAACCAATATTTTTTTTTTACAAACTGTTATATTTTCTGTGTTTATGCACTCCATTAAATAGTGAAGCACTATAATTTGGTTCATGTATGATACATTTTCGGTATTTTTTGTAATACTTTCTAACAACTTAGTTTGTAGTACTGGACGGTATATGGTTTAAAAACACCTTGCGATACAGAATCGCTGTGTAGCTGCTTTGGGGCGGCGTGAGGGTTTCCATAATATATGGTAAGGTTGAATCCACAGCATAGGATTTGTAGGAAAAAGAAGAAGGTACAAGATTCTCTGCACCAAAAACTTAGGTACTAGATAAGAAAGGCCATCAACGTTCAACGAGGAAACATAAAAATGATAATGGGGAACATGTACTAATAACAAGAGAAATGTAAACAGAAAATATGTGCATATGTTCGATTCCGCTAATCTCGAGAACGACATGCCTAATTGACTTTAAATTTTTTGAACATATGTTTGCCCTGGCTGTAAGCGTTTTCTTTTAATTTTGGTCCCGGTAGGGTGTCACTATAATCGAGATATAATACAGGTTCTTGCAAATTTTGGACCCAATAAATAAATGGATGTCACACATCACAACAACAATATACACGAAAAAAAAAATCTGTTCGATGTTCGACGCGTTCGATGCTGTTCGATGCCGAAAATCAAACAAAATAAAATCGATGTTCGATGGGTTCGATGCTGTTATTAAACATTTATGTTTAGTTGGAAAAATTAGGCCAGATGAAATTGACAGTATCATTTCTGCGGAAACACCAAATGAAATTGTTGATCCTGAATTATTTCACTTTGTTACGAGTAATATGATTCCTGCAACATCAATTCGCTCTGCATGGAAAATGATAAATGCACAAAACGTTATCTAAGAGATTTAATATCAGATATAATAACTGGAAATGATGTATATCCGTTATATCGTATACGCTCTGCAGATGATGGTTGATATTTTTCTTTAAGAATGAACAATTAAGCAAATGACATTGAAATAAATAACAGATGGGTTGCACCATATTCACCTTTTTCAAAGACATATAAAGCGCATATTAATTTCGAATAATGCAGCTCTGTGAAATCCATCAAATGTAAATATGTCCACAATTATAGCGATATGGCTGTTTTTGAAGTTGAAGGTGTGAAGGAAAAGGACGAGTTAACACTTTATCAAATGGGTAGATATATAAGTATAGCAATGAAGCAGTATGGCGTATTCTTTCATTTCCAATTCATAAGAGAGATCCTTTTGTTATTCGTTTAGCTATACATTTTAAAAACGGTCAATGTGTATGCTTTACAAAGCAAAATGAAGAACAACGAACAGATACTCCACCATAAGCCACACTGAAGAAAACTGATTGTGGGCGATTTGCAAAAACTTACTTTATGCAGAAATCCCAAATTATTTTACATGGAACGTATATCAAGAGAGAAATAGTAGCCAAGCAAACGAGGTAGTAGCATCCTATACAACGTGAGTATTTTTATTTGAGGTTAGGTACTCGTCAGTAATTTGCGCGATCCAACATCATTTGTCTATTTTAAAACGTTTATGGTTATTTACATCGAAATTATGGAAATTATGAAAGTGCATGTCGAGCCTTACATTTATTAATATACGATGGGCATTGGGATTTAACTATGACAGATGCAACACTAATTTCAAGTCCACATCAGATACGTAGATTATTCGGTATTATATTAACAACCTGCTTTCCAAATCATCATAATGAACTATGGGAAAATATATTTCAAATGAACCCCTCCTAAAATTGGGGTTGCAATCACATAATCGAAGTGGAATGCATTCAACATCGATGATCTGAATTTATATATGCAAACAAACCAACCATAGTTATACCACAGCAACAACTAATTTTTGATACGCAGTTATGAATGCAGTTGCTGGACGAAGGTAGTATCTTCTTCTTAGATGATCCAGCCGGAACCGGAAAAACAATTTTAATTTTATTAATATTGGCTAAAATACGATTACAAGGCAATTTTTTTTTTGGCTGTAGCATCTTTTGAAATAGGTGCCACCCTACTGGATGGATGAAGAATAACACACTCTGCTTGAAAATTACCATTAAACATTCAAACAAATGAAAACGCAGTCTGCACACTCAAAGAAAAAAACAGGTAAGAATGATAAAAATACGGGTTAATTTAACAAAATTTTTGAACATGTACAGCAGATAAAATTTTTTGAACAATCTCTCTAATTAAGAAAAACAGCATAAACAATACAAACCGAATTGTCAATTTCGAAAACTATTTTTATCAAATTTATAAAAGTTTTATAATTTATTGAAACCATTTGGTTAAAATAAACCTGAACTGTTTTTTTTCAAATAAACTCAAAAATTCTAATTTTCACAAACGATTTATATCAGTTCGACAGAAGATTTTTGTTAAAATGCAATTTTTTTATTACCATTATAAAGAGGATTGTACAATACACTTAATACGCACGCACACACATACAAAATTTTAATAAGGCATAAATAAATAAAACAATGTACGTAAATTTTCAAATTTATTTAATTATTTAGACCCATTCTTTGAATTCAAAATCACATTTTTATTTAAACAATAATATTGTGTATTAATTATAACAAAAGAGTTAAATTATAAAACATAAACTTATAATATGTTCATACTTATAAAGTTCAATTATTAAATACTAAAAAATTTTTATTATACATTAAACAACATTTCAATATGTATCAGGTTCGTATGAATTGATGATAAGTTTGTTTCGGAGCTGACTGTGGAAGGTGTAGATGCAATGCTAGAATTCCATTCATTTTGTTTGGAATTAAATTTAACGTGTGTTTCGAAGCTACAATTTTTTAAAAATTGCTCTTTGTATTCGTCGAGGCCTCGTAATGATACAATGTCCATAGTCCATATCAAATTCTGAAAAAATGAGAGACGTTAGCTAGGCGGCTTTATGTAAAATATCTTATTTTGCTTACCAACAGTTTTGGAATCATCGATTGCAAATTCCAAGAAGATAGCAATATATGAAGCTCGAAAATGAATGTTGAGAAAACTTAAATATCTTTTCTAGGCATCGGAAATCTAATTTCTTCCTAACAGGAATTTGCAAATGGGGAATAATTTGATTTCTTGGGAAGATGATATTAAATACCTAAGGATTATCTTACCAATATTGTAAACCTATGCTGATATTCATTTCAAGAAATTACAAATAGCTCAAAATAAACTTCTTAAGGTTATATACGATTTGCCTGGATATTATTCCACCTGGACAAATGACATTTGTCTGAGATTTCAAGAGAATGCAGGGTGATTTGTTTTTTAGATTTAAATTTAACGGAAATAATTTGCAAATAATTTCTAGAGCATATATTTTTTGTGTATGAACTATTTAAAAATTGATCCCAATGAGTAATGTAAACTGCGAAAAAATTGCATTCGTTATTTTGCAGGATATTTCTCGCAATGATACCATAGGAAAAATTAACGGTTTATATAAATATCGTTAAGACACCATATCCCTATACAAAATTATATGTTTCATGATTTCCTATAAAAAATAAAAAAAATGAGACATCAACCAAAAAAATTAACAACCACAACAATAAAACTTACATGTGCTACTTATACGGTTTTTTGTTGTTCGTTGTTATCTCCTTCTGTGTAATAAGTATATATTACCAATTTTCGTTAGGAAAATTGTTAAGAATAAAAATAAATAAATATCCAAATTGTCAAAAAGTCACGTTTGCTAGGTCATAAAATTTGTGGAAAAATTACAAAATGTAATAAAATCTACGTGTTTGCGTTATTATTTGTTCTATTTCCTCTTCCCCGTATTCCATTCATTTGTTGTTGCTGTAATCGCAACGTATACACGGCTATATTAAAAATAGGAAAATCAAGAAAATTTTCTTGTATTTTCCCATGTATATTGTTACCAATTTTAGAGAGGCAAAGGCAACACAAAATATAATAAGTGTTTTGACTCTTAGTACACGAAACAAATGTGATATAATGATGAGATGTAAATTTATCTGGATATGTTGTCTAAGTACATGAAGCGGTTCTAACTACCTGTATAATAACATATAATTGTAAAAAAAAGTTTATTGAATTTTATTTTAATTGGATGTTTATTTGTCTCATATTATGTACGATGGAGTACCCAAGATCTTATCCTTCGCCATATTTTTTTTTTTTTAATTAGAATAATGAAGTTAGACTTCCATATATAAATCACGAAGGGATTTTCGTGACTAACAAGGTAAATTTAGGTATTGTGTGTATATTTGGATGTTTTCATTTCCATGTGTTGAGAGGTGGAAACAAAAAATAAAGTTGAAACTTCAATTATGGATTTTAACACGCGTTTTGAATGAAAATAATATGTTTGTAGTTACGTATACAAAACATGTTTACATGTTTATGAGGTTCGTTTTAAAACATTCGTTCAACATTGTGTCTGGCTTCAGTTTTACATGTTTTATTATAAAGAGTTTTGGTTAGTTACACTTTTTCGTAACAGCAGGTTTTATACATTGCCAAGTTCTAATGAAAAAGAGTTTTATTATGTTTTCATCACATCCCACTAGCACTTTAATTTTAGATGTTTGAATTTTTTATTTGCTATATTTTGGCGGTTTCCGTTGTGTGCTCAAAATAATGACTTGTTTACTAAATTCCAGGAGAATCGAAACCCCAAACGCAGTTCCATTTACGTGTAACTGGGCTTCTTATAATTATATATAACTTCTTTCATGTGATGACGGGCTCGTGTGGGAAGTTCAGTAATATTTCATATATTTTATAAACACCTGAATTTTTACAAATGCATTTTCTAACATATTACTTCTAATGTTACCGCAATGCAAAAGGTGAACTTTTAAAAATCTGTGAAATGTGTTATCGCGTCATTATCATTTTTATGAACAGCGTATTTAACTAATTTTCGTGATTATTATCCTAATAAAACGAAATTATGATAAAATTAAGAATATTCATAACTAATTACTGTGAGGATTTTCTATCTGTTTGCCACACAAAAATATAACCATAATGATAACGTTAAAACCACAAACGAAAAAATATGTTCGTAAAAGAGGAAAGAAACTTTTCAGCACTTTAAAACTTTTTCTATTCTTTCTCATGACTAGAAAAGTTTAAAAATAGCAAAAAAAAAAATTCATTTGACTCAAAATTACTTTTAATATTTGTTTGAAATACAAAGGAAATGGGTTTTTCTTATGTTAGCCAATTTTGTTTTCTTTCGTCTCATCATAATTGACTATCTTAAAATTTGAAATCATCAAGAGCTTTTAAACGATTATCAGTAAAATTAAAATAATATAATTGTGTTAATTTTGTGTGTAGATTACAAATGGATTTTTATTCTTGTTATTTTATAGCATTTTTAACAGTTTGGCTACCATTAGGGCTTGATACAAATAAAAAGGTTTATATTGGTTATAAAGGCTTCTAAAATAATTATTGATTTAACAATTAATGTGAACTACTCTGGTACAGATTGCTCATCACGTGAGTTCCATCTGGTCTTCCAGATTGGGCGAGGTAGATTGTGTAGGCAACGTAGTCGCGGCCTAAGAAATGATATAAAAAACAAGTTTTCCAATTATTTTTTCCTTATTGTTAGTTGGTCTGATAAAGTGGTTGTCTAGCTATTAGATAAATGTCTTATATTCCTGTGGGCGAAATAAGTTTTTATTTTGATAGCAAATCGCATAAAATATTTGCGTTAGTATAATATATATTTCGACTCATAACGCTGTCTCTGTGTTTCTAACATAATTCTTTTTAGGTGTAAAAGATCGCGATTATGTAAAAGTCGCCATTAAACGTGACACAATAGTGAGCACATGGTCAACCTGGAAAACATCCTCAATATATACGGTTAGTGAGACCCAACCATATCCTCGATCGGCGATAAAAACCAATTCATTTATTTCCCATTTGATCCGTATGTTGTTCGATTTAATCTAAGATCCATTTCCATCATCCAATTTGATTTCGCCCCTATTGTATGTGGTACACATTCAAAAAGTTCCCTTTGTTTAAGGAAGAAATACTTCTGCTGCCGTAGAATTAAACTGGCAAAACAATTCTATAAAACGGTACCATTTATTTGCACTTTTGGTTGCACTGCTTGGGTAAATGTCGGTATATCAGTAAAATATATATGATTAAACCTTCATTTACCATTTTTATAGAAATGGCACTTTGAATTTTTATTTATGGTTCTCGAGCGAACATTTTTATTTTATGTTACGCTGCTATGATTAAACAAAATTTTTATTTAATCTGAAGTTTATACAAATACGACAATTTTTTTTCAGTTTAAATTTCCAAATAATTAAATTGTGGTTAGTTCATATACCAAACAGGTGCCACAAAACAAACCGCGCTTAATTTTTATATAAAATTCGATAAATAAAGTAAGCTATTTAAATATCCAAAATATTTCAAATTTTAGATTGATATTTAAAACTAAAAATCAAACATATTTTGAATTATGAATATTAGGGACATCTATCAACGACTAGTGTGAGCTGTCTGGTCAGAAAATTGGAAAAAAGTGTAGGCGTCAGGCACACAATCGGCGTGTTCAGCCCGATCAAAATGATAAAATTATCATGATATTTTTTGTAAACTTCACTCGTAATTGAGCCATTCGGTTTCATAAGACCAGCTTATGATCTTCCTTTCTTTCCTCTTTTACCAACAAAATCTGTTTTAACTGCGCCATTAAATTTTTCGGTGAATCCGAAATGAAAAAAATTTAAGGCCATTTTTGAGATGTAGATTTTTGTTTAAATTTTATTTTCGAGAGAACAGAATAAAACAATACAAAAAAATTTGATGTTTTAATATAAAATAAGGATTGAAATTAACCAAAAAAATCTATTGCGATTTAATTTGGAATCAAAAGCTAAAATCGTGTGTAGCTTGACTCATTTTATTAAATAAACACACACAAACATTTTAATTGTTGATTTTACATTCGCTTTGAACTTCGTGAAAATTTTTACAATTTCGTAATATGTAATATACATATATGATTATATGCGATCCATTGAAATATAATTATGCTTTTAATTTATTGCTGTTTAATACGAAAATATAATATTAAAGTTGAGCAAACTCTCCATGTAACGAAAATCATTTGAATTAAAATGCACAAAAAATTTTGACAGCCGAAATCATAAATATTTTTGGTTTTTTTGTGATAAATGAGTGCGTTTTATGGTTAAAGCTGATAAAAAATATTATGATATTTTTTTATCATTTTTGCCCGACTGAACACTAGGAGTACAATGCTGTATAAGATAGCAGAAAATTTCTAGCAGAAAGATATGTTTCGCTATTCACCACTAGAGGCATCACTATCACATAAATGAAATTCTTTCTGCTGATATTTTTTGACATCAGCAGAAATTTTTATGAAAAAATCAAAGAATTTATGAAAAAGAAGAGAAAATATATATGCTTAAACGTTTTGAAGCGATGATAGTTAATTTGGTTATAAAACGATTTGCGTATGTAGTGTGTAAGCGCTCTCAAAATAAGCTTAAATTACCATACTCATCTATATAATTGCCATGGTTCAAAGCACTCCAATCATTTCTGAAGTCACTTTAATGTGAAATGTTTTCAGTTTTTTAACAAAAGTGTTAGAAAAACCCCCTGTAACAAACCCTGGGTGTATGTTTTTATGGTAGCTGAGATCATAATCTATACAAATCAGCAACATAAGATTCACACCTGGCGTCAGTAGCCTTCCATACATTTTTGAAGTCATTTTAACGTGAAATGTTTTTAGGTTTTTAACAAAAGTTTTATAAAAACCCCCCTGCAACTACCCTGAGTGTATGTTTTTATGATAGCTGAAATCATAATCTATATACATGAATAACATAAGATATACACCGGCGTCAGTAGCCTTCCATACATTTTCGAAGTCATTTTACGAAATATTTCAAAATGCGATATTTCAAAACGCGATATGGTACAAAACGAGATATTTCAACACGCGATGTTTAAAAACAATCTTCAAGTTCAATCAATTTTTATATATACACAAATTAGATGGGGAGCGAAATCGAGCACTAGCAAAAAGTGAAGTCGTTATGTTGCCCCTAGCGATTTTTTTTGTAGTATCCTTAATTTCGATTTTCATATTTTGATTTTTTAGTTTTTGACGTTTGATATTTACTTTTGGTGCGACAAATAGGAAAAAAGACCCGTTGAACTTCACTGACGTCATTTTACCCCAGTTTGTTTTTCGATAAGATGTCATAGCTAAAATGTGAGGAGGGGGGGGGGGGGGGGGGGGGGTTGGAGAGAGGTGAAACGGCGAAAAAATTAAAAAATTATAAGATACAGAAATTGTAATCGGGTTAACAGAATACAAGAGGGAAATGATTACTTATCCCTTTTAGAATTGAAAAAGCTGATGTTGTGACAGATATGAAATTTCTGCGTATTTTCGATGAAAATCACATCAGCTGAATCATCAGCTAAACGATTCACAGGCACATAATAATGTTTAGGAAACTCTTGATCCGTATGAAAAGCTTCTTCAACATCCGAATTCAGGAATTACGATGACGTTGTAGCAGCGACAATTAATAATTTTGGGGCAATATGGAAGAAGAAAGACAACTTAATAGAGGCTCCAAAGCTTCTCAAGCTCAAGAAATATCAAACGAGGTCAAGGGTTTATATAGTTTTATATCTAAGTGTGTCAAGATAATACTCATCGATCAGCATGATTGGGATGGAAATGTTAGACCGCCTAGATTTCTAAATTGAGCACATAATTTTTATTGCTGATTTGAGGCAGGTGGCAACCGGTTAGATCCACTCCAATTTAGAACAAAAAAATACGATGGTCAGCAAAAGAATGTGCGGCAGGAGAATGATGAATTCTCATCATTATTAACAAAGGTTGGCAATGGAGATCGATTGGATGAACAAGGGTTGCAACTGATTGAAACTAGATTCAATGACAACCATTTGATCTATGCGTATATTTTGAGAATTCTGAGTTCTTCTGCAGAGGATGATGAAATATCGAATTCAGCTGCTGATGGCGAAATAGTCGGGTGTGGAGCTGATCGCGAAAAGAAACGGTCGCTACCATACGAAATTATTTGGGTGTGTAGCGAAATCTCGGTTTTCAAAATCTCGGTTTTTTTTCTAAATCTCGGTTTTCAAAACCTTGGTTTTCGAAATCCCGGTTTTCAAAATCTAGGTTTTCAAAATCCGGTTTTCAAAATCCTGGTTTTGTATAAAAAAATCCGATTTTTAAGAAATCCCGGTTTGAATTTTTAAAATTTAACATGTGAGAAATGGGACCCTTTAATGTTTTTTTGACAAAATTCAAAAATGAGTTTGCGACAAAGTTCTAGAAAATGGCTTATAGGGATAAAATTTATATGGAGGGCTAGGTGTTCGTGAGAGTTATCGAAGCCTTCAGCCTCTACAATTATTTCATTACCAAATCTCGCAAATAACAAAATTGTGCAATTATTCGTCTTTTTAGTAGGTGTTATTAATAGATTCTATATATAATCCGCTCTTACATGCAGCACGCAGTGCGACATGCTTGCTGATCCCGGCTCCTACATCCCTCGAACTTCAAATCTAAAGCCCCTCGGAGCGACAGTTATCGAAGGATCCGTTTCAAAATGTTGTATTAAAAAAATATTGCTTTTTTTATTAATCTTGCAACTACAAAATCTTGCAATTACAAAATGTTGCGTAGTATACACCCAAATATTTTTGTTATAGATACACCCTACATGATAACCATAAACATCGATATTGCTGACGGGTTAACCAATAAGACAGTAGGTAAATTGCAACACGTTTTTTATGTAATCAAAATAAAGTTACAGTGTTAGACTTCATTCCCTAACGGCTTCGGTGTCAAAACACGTAGAAAAATTGCTGACTGAATAATTAATATGCAAAATTAATTAGTGGATAAGCGGTTTCTATCACTTGTGGATCAGCAATAGTTTCCCGACATTGAACGAAACTGTTTACAAATAAATTAATGCGCATTCGCTACCTTTGGTCAACGTAGCCTTATCGATGATCATGGCTCAAGAAGGACTTCATATTGTGCCTTCTGATGAACATCACCCTTCTTATCATGGTACACGAGAAAATGAAACGACGTTTACCCGGTTTTCTACTGTCCATCTTCATACAATTGATCTGAGTCTATTTTCTCTCGTGATAATATAATAATACTGAAATCACATGTATTAATGTTATCAGAAACTTGGCTTCTTAACGAGGAATAGGTCGAAATTTAAAATTGCATAACACAATACAGACGATGAGACGACCCATCTATCAAGATGCTATCACTAGTATCTATCACTACGCGTTGGCGCATCTATCAAAATGTTGACGATTCGCAACACGACTTTACTGTGCCGAGAACAAATTCAAATCTGCTTTTGCGGACATTATTAAAGATTCAGTTTATTTAGCCCCTTTGCTTATTGTATATATTTCAGGACAGTCGTTCATAAGCAGCAAACTTCAGTCGCGCGTCAGAGCTGACACGCATATTTTTTCTTTCTTATTATGAGGAATGGTCGCTTTATATATTTTGGAATCTTTTCAAACATTTATTTTATTTTATTGAGAATCGTTTGTTTCAAAAGTATTCGGGAATCGTGGGCTATAAATTATCAAGTTTATATTTAATTTTTTTAATTTGTAAATTATTTGATTTGAAAGTATTCAGGAATCACATGGTATATTTTCGAACTGTATTTTATTTTTGTGATTCGAGAATTTTTAGTTTTGGAAGTTGTCCGAGAATGTTCAAGTTTAAATTTCTTTTTGTTTCAAAATTTTTTACTTTGAAAGTATGTATACCATATGTAAAATTTTGTTTTTTATTCTCCAAACAATAATTTTTTAGTATAAATTAAAAAAATACATTTTAAAATAAAGGTATGCTGTGTAGCTCCAAATTAATATGTGAATCATAGTCCAATCGGCATCAATATTTTACTAAATAGTAAAATAGGGCATACTCAAGTAATTTTTTTGTCGTGAACTACGTTTTAAAATTTATAATTTCAATCAGTGCAAAAAATTATGAATTAAAATTACGAGGAGAATAGTTTTGTCTAGCGCATATGTAAGCACTTTTTTGCGTCAAATCACTCGCATCCAATAACGGCAACGTTGGATCATCAAGCTGATTTTCAGATGATCAATTAAACAGACGAATAATAACATCTATTCCTATATCATAGAGAACCGGTTGTCGAAATATCAAGAATTACATAGCAAAGCAGAAACACTTTCTAAAAGGTGGTTGTTGATATAATTGATATTTACTCAGTGTAATATACAGTTTAATAATTAATCATAAAATGAACAAATCACAATTTTGTATCGAATTATAAATTTTCATAAGACATACACAGAAATGTACACAAAATATCGAATAGCTATACGACCAATCGAAACCAAACTCACAATAAGACATAAAAATTAATTTGGTTTATTTTCCAGTCTCAAAGTAATTTAAAACAGAAAATCCAATTTAAAATTACAGAATTTATTTCTGGCTCAATATACAGTGTGTATTATACATATAGTGGTGGGTATATAATGGTGTACATAGCGCATATGTAGAACCGAATTAGAACTTTTTTTATTCCATTCTCACAGAAATTTTCTAATTTCGATATTGATATAGAATCACCCAGACGTATTTTTTACATTTTTTGTATTGCAAAATATTTTTTTTTTGTACGTAGCCAATACCCAATACCCAGTACATATGTATAAACATTAGTACTGTTCAATTAAACATAAAATTTTATTAAGCATTCGTTGGATACACTCGTACACACAAAATTACACAGAAATCATAAAATACAGATTCAATTATAGACCAATCTAACCGGGTAAATGCAATTTCCGTATATACACAACAACTAGTAGTCGTTTTGAAAAACTGAACTTTACCCGCACATGTCTCGTAAAATTGATAATATTATATTGTTTGTACACTCTTGTTGCTGTGGCTATTGTTTCTCGTTTTATCCGAATAATTTGTTGCACGTAATGTGAGGAATATTGTGTTACCAATTTGTGATGATAATTATGTATAATGTGATACAAGGACACATATGCCATCCACCTACATATAAAATATGTACCGCACCACCCACATGTGCAAATTCAATTCGAATTCTTATAACGCTTAATGTTATACGTCCCAAAAAAAAAAAAATACGAAAACAACACAATAAAATTAACAAACGTAAATAAATTAGAATTTGGAAAAACTCTCTTTTCCTCCCCCGTGCTCCCTAGTGATTTGGCCTTATGTAAACTGACAATTATGTAAATTTAACATAACAAAATAACAATAAGCGTCTCGGTATATACATAAAGTTTAGAAAAATAAAAAAAATATGCTTCAATCAAATTTATACAACCAAGCTTATACATATTTTGTTGCCGGATTACAATTAAATTTTGTATGCCGTTCATTTAAAATAAAATTCATGAATTATTCCACGAAATAATAATTTATTAAAAATAGAATAATAAAATATTTTATAAGCGAAATAATAATATTAATTTTAAACTGTATTACAAACTTTTTGTATATATACTTTGAATATATAGGTGCCGGTAAGTGTTCTAAGATTTTTAATAGGAATTTCTATTTAGGAATGAATTTTTATATTTGATGGACCCTGCAGTTGATTTACTAAAGTACATGTTATTCTTTCAATTCCATCAGAAAGAAGATATTTCGTTCTCGTCCGAGTGCCGACTTTACAAATTCTTTATCAAACTTCATAGCTCTGTTTGTGCTAAGAAAACGTGTCCGTCACGCCAGTAGGGACCATGTCAGCCAGACCTAAGCCAACTGTGACACATGTACTTGAAGATAACCCAAATTAGACATTTTTACTGTCAGCCCGAAAATATTTGCTATCACGATAGTTAAAAAAATCATGACAGTTGAAATTGTCAGGGTTAATAATAGAAATAATATACTTATAAAACATGTTTTTGAAGTAAGCCAAATTTTATGTATGTGACTATAGTCCAATTTTCATCCCAGAAAATGAGGTGGTAACATTAATTATTAATATCATGACATTTTTGACTATTAGCCCCGAAAAATGCCACATTTTTACTCTCAGCCCTAAAATTATTTACTGTCATGACGCAAACATTTTTCGGAGCTGAAAGTAAAAAAATTGCATTTTCATGATAATATGGCGACAGAGAAATTTTCGGGACTGGAACAAATAAATGATATTATTTGCCCATCAACGATTATTTCGTTCCACCACGTGCCTGGTGATGGACAAAGATTTAAAGTATTTTTTGTGAATTATTTAGAAATTTTGAATTCTACCTCATTCTACCTCAAGATATAGTCCTCTAAACTCAGCAAATATTCGTTGGCCGGACAATCTGAAAAATTAAAAAATTACATTAAATCTTCCTCGCCAGACATAAGCCGATAGTTGAAAATGTATTGTTACAAATCCGTTGACTCTGTGACCAATCAAGACGAAGCAACCAACTATCCGACCGAGTTTCTCCATGCGCTTGATTTGCCGGGAATAGCACCGCATAACATGACGCTCAAGGTCAGATCTGCGATAATCATGCTGCTCAATTTGAACCATTCGATATTATCTAACGAAACATGATTTGCTGAGAAGAAACTGATAAACAATATGATTCAAGCGACCATCATCAAGGGCGTATTCAAAAGCGAATATGTTCTAATTCCTCTGGTTCCCTTCGACTCCAAGCGCATTCAGTTCCTCGTTCGTTTGGTGTTCGCTATGACCATTAAATAATCGCAAGGTCAATTCTTGGAAGTGTACGGAACAAATCGGGAATTTCCGTGTTTTTCTCATGGTCTTAGTTATACGTCGCGTGTTTGAGAGTTGGCAAACCATCATCGTTGTTCGTTTGCAACATTTTTCATTAATTTAGAAATTTTTTAAAATTCCTCTCGAAAATTGTGAATTTGACATATTAAAAGACATATAAAATTAATTTAAAGAAGTAGTAAATTCTTAAAGCGTGATTCAAAAATTTAATATTTCAATTTTAAAAATTGTAAATAAATACTGTTATAAGCTGATATGGGTCGCCCAAGTCATTGCAACTTTGAAGCAACGGAGATTTCGTACCGATTAAAATTAGAAGGAAAATCGGTATCAGAAGTAGCACGTATCCTTGGTCGATTGCGTAAATTAGTGTCAAATGCTCTGAAACCTCAGACACTGTTCACTGATAAGAGGATGCTTTATTAGTTAAAGCAGCCAAAAGCATCCTTTGATGGCGTCTAAGGAAATAAAATAGAACCTCAACTTAAACTGTTTGGATATCATCATTCGTGAACGCTTGCTACTAAATAATATAAATAAAGGATCTGGAAAAGTGGAGAAAAAATATTTGGAGGTTCGGTTCTGATGGGCTACATTATGTGCGGCGACCAATAAATAAAAGTTTGTCGCCGTATTACACCAAAAAAGCACCGTTAGACATGGTGAAGGTTGTCCTTCTCATACGCCACATTTTTCACTTTGGCAGAATAATGCTTAACGGCATTACTAATCTGAAAATTACGTATGAATAATGTTTGGGCAATTTCTAACGAACGCGAGTGGTTTCTTTAACTATTTCTTTGGGAATTTGTTTTGTAAGGTTCTTCAAGATACGTGCGAAAATGGTTTTGTGAAAAGCTCAGACAGTTTGCTTTACTTTGCACCTTGATCTCAGCATTGCTTGATACATGTCATCTGCGTTACTTATAATCATTTCCGTGGGCAACGAAATGTTGGCCGAACCTTAGAAAATGTGACGAAAACCTTAGAAAATGTAGCAGATGCAATTTAGTGCAGATGTTGGTCCCACAGTCAGTGATCCTAGTTGACATATGCTCAAATAGGGACGAGGATTGATTGGTTCACGCGCATTGCACTGGTGCGAGTATTTCGGCGAAAATATGTGCTTTACTGAGAAACACAGTAAATATTTCCTTCACCAGTAATAAGCAAACTGTAAGACAAGGCTTGTTTACTGGTTTAACAATATATGTTGAATATAAATCCAAGACAAATAGTAATTAGGCATTCCCGTTTTTAGATCTTGGGTATATCCGTAAGAAATCTACATAAAGATGTTGTCCTTTGCGCTATTATTTGGTCACCCTTCCTAGGCAATAGTGACAAATTCGAAGCCTTTCTTTGTTTTCAAGTTTTGCATGATGTATTGTAGTTCTTTGCTTGCTTTTACATTCTGGGCCAATATATAATCGCTGCAAGAGATCAAAAGTCTTCGAGATTACAAAATGTGATGATGAAGGTGGGTTGTTTGCTTGAGCAATATGCGGATTAGTTCCAAAAACTCTTAGAATGGCGAGAGACGGTCGTTTCAAAATGGTAATAAAATTATTCGTTTTAAAATATATTTATAGACAAATTCAATAAAAAAATATAATAAAAATTTAATTTCAATTTTCCTCATTTCATAAATTAGTCTCGATAAAGCAAAGTATAAGTTTTGAAGTACGCACCTTCAAAATTTCACATAAAACATTAGCGGTAAAGCGACGCCCGACATTTGTTAGGTATATAACCTGCTGAAAACGCAGCCATATGTTGTTAAACCAATATTTGTCAATTTTTTGCAAATTATTCGGTAATGTATGGGAAATACCAAGGCAGTTTTTAGCGTTGAACAACGTATGCAAATCATCCAATTTTTTCAAAATCATTGATCATTTCGAGGAATGTTCCGCCCAGTACGTGATTTTCATGCTCACCACAACCGTCCTACCGAGTTGACTATTTGATTTTGGGAAGCCACATTCGAGTCAACTGGTTTGATAAATAATCAGCCGACACCCTTACTTCACCGAAGCATAAGGTTGGCTGAAATCATTTCTGCTGTGCACAGGAGCATACGGGAGAACTCATAGCAGCCAATTTGTCGTCGTTCTCGAGTGCTTGGCATTTGTGCGACTTCAACTTGGCGAGTTTTATGTCGGCAGTTGAAAATCGATCTAAATTTCACAAAAAGTCTCTTTTTTTTGCGGAAACCATCACCAGATTCGACATCGTGATGATTAGATACGATTTGATATGATTTGATATGATTTGATATGATTTGATATGATTTGATATGATTTGATATGATTTGATATGATTTGATATGATTTGATATGATTTGATATGATTTGATATGATTTGATATGATTTGATATGATTTGATATGATTTGATATGATTTGATATGATTTGATATGATTTGATATGATTTGATATGATTTGATATGATTTGATATGATTTGATATGATTTGACATGATTTGATATGATTTGATATGATTTGATATGATTTGATATGATTTGATACGATTTGATATGATTTGATATGATTTGATATGATTTGATATGATTTGATATGATTTGATATGATTTGATATGATTTGATATGATTTGATATGATTTGATATGATTTGTAATGATTCGATATGATTTGATATGATTTGATATGATTTGATATGATTTGATATGATTTGATAGGATTTGATATGATTTGATATGATTTGATATGATTTGATATGATTTGATATGATTTGATATGATTTGATATGATTTGATATGATTTGATATGAGTTGATATGATTTGATATGATTTGATATGATTTGATATGATTTGATATGATTTGATATGATTTGATATGATTTGATATGATTTGATATGATTTGATATGATTTGATATGATTTGATATGATTTGATATGATTTGATATGATTTGATATGATTTGATATGATTTGATATGATTTGATATGATTTGATAAGATTTGATATGATTTGATATGATTTGATATGATTTGATATGATTTGATATGATTTGATATGATTTGATATGATTTGATATGATTTGATATGATTTGATATGATTTGATATGATTTGATATGATTTGATATGATTTGATATGACTTGATATGATTTGATATGATTTGATATGATTTGATATGATTTGATATGATTTGATATGATTTGATATGATTTGATATGATTTGATATGATTTGATATGATTTGATATGATTTGATATGATTTGATATGATTTGATATGATTTGATATGATTTGATATGATTTGATATGATTTGATATGATTTGATATGATTTGATATGATTTGATATGATTTGATATGATTTGATATGATTTGATATGATTTGATATGATTTGATATGATTTGATATGATTTGATATGATTTGATATGATTTGATATGATTTGATATGATTTGATATGATTTGATATGATTTGATATGATTTGATATGATTTGATATGATTTGATATAATTTGATATGATTTGATATGATTTGATATGATTTGATATGATTTGCTTGATATGATTTAATATGATTTGATATGATTTGATATGATTTAATATGATTTGATTTGATTTGATATGATTTGACATGATTTGATATGATTTGTTATGATTTGATATGATTTCATCAAAATATCATTAATATTTAAGATTTAGATTTTCTCATATTAATTTAAGGTTGTCTTGCAAGACCGTTGATCATATCCGTGTACATAAAAAATATGCCGGTATTAAGTTGGATGCGCTGTTTTTATGGCACTATATACAAAATATAAGCTGATTCTCAGTTACACCAGATAGTTCCAATATTTTCATTTCAGTTAATTTTCGCTCTTCTTTCTGGTCGTCATTATCACGTACATATATGTGTTTTCCAAAGAAAACCGTACGTGTGTGTAAAAAATAAAATAAAATTAAATAACAAATCCAAATATAAATAAAACAAGCCTACTGCTATCCCGCAACGGAAGTGTCTACTGCACAAAAACGTATATTCGTCTATTTTCTCGCGTGACGCGGTTTCTCGGCCAACACCCCATCCAAATGTGTAGGACGGGCGCAAAGAAGATTCACTTAAAAAAAAAAATACGTCTGCTGGATGTGAAAGTCATAGATAATAAATAATGAAACGTTTACGAGATCAAACTTCTTAAGCTAGTTTTGAAACATTTCATGCAACATTTTGTGTTTGGTAATCCAGTGGCACTATTGGTAATTCCTCGGAAATAGGGAATAATTTTTTCTTGTAGCAGCTATTCCCCAGAAAGTTTCTCCAATTTCCCGTTTTTCAAAAGTTAATTCTCTCGATTGGGCACTAAATTTATAGACCGCAATAAAACAAGAAAAAAAATGTCTAAAAATATAGTCTACTTCTGGATTTTAATCGAATTTTACCCAAGAAATAAATTTAGTTTATTAAAGTAAAAAATTTGATATTGATATTTCTAATTGATAATTATTACCAGTTTTCAGTACAAATTTACAGCCATATAATATTTTTCGTTAAATCCTATTCCCAGTAAATTAGTAATGCCAGAATGCACTTTTAGAGAAAATTGAATAAAACTGCTACAAAATGTAAAATTTCCATTTCGCGGAGATTACCACAATAGGGCCACGGGTCAATCAACATTTCATAAAAAATTTAATATATTTTCAAACATTTATCTCAAATGACTTTACTAAAAATTTCAATAGCATTCCATGCATTTTTCGAAATGTAACCAGGAAATCAATAAAATGGACCACTTGCTCATAAAACTTAATTAATTCAAATTCATTTCCAAGCAGAAAATTGGCGTTTGCAACATATTTAGAATTTCTTATTATGTACTTGAAAAATAGTTCGTTCCGAAAAAACTGTTTTCAAAATCAACATAAATCCATATTGTTATAGCTGTATGAGTATATCGTAATGCATAAGTGAATTTGCTGCTTAAACCGAGTATAGCATGAGTTTATCGAACGAGAGTGATCAAAATCTTTGCGATTTAACAAACAACCACAACCCTTTCGTTTACGTTTGACAAACAAACACAATCCCCATATTTTCGTTGTATGTATACTCATATAGTAAGAATGTTAAGAAAGGAATGAGAGTCCGCTTACACATAACGTCTTATTGTTTGTTTTCCTAGGAAAATCCTTTTTTTTTATTTTTTCGTTTCCTGATTTTTCGTCTTGAAGAGATTTTAGGTAAGCGTTTTATGTGTATTACTGGATCTTTTATGTATAAAAAAAAAATATAAATTTATTTATCCATCAAATGGATATAAAATAAATCGATATACT
The DNA here is from genome assembly GCA_932526605.1 of Nephrotoma flavescens. Classification (NCBI taxonomy): domain Eukaryota; kingdom Metazoa; phylum Arthropoda; class Insecta; order Diptera; family Tipulidae; genus Nephrotoma; species Nephrotoma flavescens. The sequence goes on from OW052220.1 coordinate 312,970,740, forward strand.
TTTATACGTATGTGTGTGTATGTTCCTCTTTAAATATATGACTATGCAATCAAGTTTTTTTTTGTGTTGAACCATTTCGTTCTCGATGAGTTTCGATTCATGTGTAAATGATTGAAAAACTTTTTAATAAATAACGATAAATCTTCTGAACATAACGCAGATACACAACATAGAATATAATTTGATAGCATATAGATTAGTCACAAATACAAAAATAATCTAATCTAATTCCAAAGAATTTTAATTTGTAGACACTTAGTCTATGTTTCTGTGTTCAAATCAAAAGTTTGCGATAACGCGTTCTGGCTCTCTAAATAGATATTGAAAACAAATCAAATTATTTTCTTTTACAGTTTTTCTTAATAAATTGAGTTTAAAACATTAATTTCGTTTTATTTTAGAAATAAAATTTGAAATGAAATAATTCAAGGAGAGAAAGCATTCAATGGCCTTAGCAACGAAAGACTTGTGTTTTATATTGCGAAATTTTTTGATACAGTGCAAGCCATCCTATAAAATATACCTTAAATAGATTTGTATATCACGCAGTTGTCTTTAATATTTCCTAATACTCGTGCATTAAATACGATATGATTACAATAAATTTATCTTAAACAGTATAGCAATTCATTCATAAACAATCCTTCTACAGTTTAATATTCGTTCGTCAATAACCAACTGTTACAAAATGATCCGTGTACGTAATCAATCAAGTAACACCATTTTAAATATTTTCGATACAACTTTTTCACTAGGCCAAATCTCATATTTAGACTCAATCAAACGAAGTTTGGCGATACTAAAACTTTGAGACAAAATAGTGTAAAATATATAAAGATGGCCAACAAGAAAATAAGTTAAAAGCAAACAGTATCACTTCTAACGAATCTATTTGGGGAACATCCAGATGGGTCCTGGTCGATATCATACACTCGGAAAGAGTAAAGTTGATATACCACAGCCGCATGAGTGGAGAAGTTTTACTGGACCGCCATCTTTTTAATTATAGAATCAGTATTAGTATAGTTGTAACAAATGCATGGTGTCTTGGCAAGCGCTTCTATTGCGCCATGGAAAACTAGCTGGTAGGGTTTAAACTTTAAGTACAATTTTTGTTTTAAGGAAAAAAAAACATCAGCTGCCATACAATAAACTTAACAAAGTTTTTTTCTGATAATGTTTTGATATTTGACTGCACAAAATAATTTATATTTTTATAGAGAAGTTTGTGAATTCGTAACTGTACTTGTCAAACGAACATTTATTTTTTATGCCTTCTAAATTATTGTTTAATGAACACCTGACATTAATAGATGGAAGTTGTAACAATAGCAAAAGCTGCGTTCTAGTTGTGACTATTTGCGATTCTAAATTTAAATCTTCTCAAAAGTCAAACCTTATTTACCAAAAAAGTAATTATCCATGTCTAATCAAAACATTCAAAAACTGTGTTTTATGTTCCAGGTCGATTCGAAGAGTAACTGTATGGTTTGCCATTTGGCCCGGTGGCATATTTTTTAAGAATGCTAAAGGTAATGCTGCGACTGTTGCTGCGGAGACCGCTATCGGAAATTGTTACAAAACTTTCTTGTGGCCGAAGTACTTCAGTTAAGCCCTTCAGGATATGTGGTTCTAACAAGACTGGTAGGCGCAGGCTTTTATATCTGCCTCGACATCGTTCGTTATAATTTTCCCGAGACATTTAACATCTTCTATACATTGATCAACTTGTGGTAGTTTGTTCCGAGATTTGCCGTTGGGATTTGCTTTATTGTTATGTGGATATTTACATAAATCAATTCAATTCTCATTACGGTCAAGCGGTATTAAACTGTCCTTGATATCATTTGGCCTCCAGCCAAGAAGTCCGGTATCATCTTCATATCCAAAAATTTGAACTGACTTATTGAATACGCTACGCTATGTTTCAAAACATGTGTTCCTTATTACGTGCTCGAGCACCAGATTATACAGCACGCAGGTGCGGGTGCATTCCCTTGTCGCTCATCAGATGCTCTTTCGAAGAGATCAACTACTGTTAGGTATTTGTGTTGTTATGGACCGATATTTGTTAATTTTATTGAAAATCGATTTTGAAATATAATTTCATCATCAGTTCAAATTACAACTATTCTATGTAGAGTTGTACTTTGAATGTGTTTGTATTGAATTTATAAAAAAATTGATTAAAACCAATTTTAAATTAAATTTTCAGTAAAACAGGTCCAGATCATCACATTTTCAAAATTCAAGCGGAAACGACAATTTTTGATAAATTCTGTTTTTTTCACAAAAATACGACCCAACGGTGTATTCTGCAGCCCAAGTAGTTTGACTGATCAGGATACAACTTTAATGTTTAGGTTTTTCGATCAATTTGTAAATTTTAGGGAAAACAGCGTACCGAAACTTGCAGCCTATATATATAGCAGTTTTTACTTTTTGCAAATTTTTAAAAAATACAGCACTTAAGTAAAAGTTCGATCATGCCTTAAGTGTACCTAAAATAAATTTGCAACAAAATTGGTGTAAATAATTTTCCGATATTTAATCGGAATTTACGATCTTTGGCGAAAAAATGTTTTTCACCTAAATTCAGCCTCTACAGACTTTAGAACCCAAAAATGTTTGCGGAAATTGATATAAAAGTAATGGCAGCTTTTATATTTGCAAATATTTTAAAATGTAATACCAGAGTGCGGATTTGTTTCGAAAACTTTGCTTTGAGAGTTGGGGGTTTAGTTGCTGTTTCGCAAGCTGACTAAATAATAAGAAAATTTAATATTTTTATCTAGTGCAGAAAATCCATATTCAAATTTATGTCCATTCATAATAAGAAAAAATCGGATGCTCGCATATTCTTGATTAAAAAGATAATTCAAAATTAGGTGAATAATCTGAACTATAAGACATCTGACTATAAGTGATCTGACCACAAAAGAGATTAAACACATTTAATTAGTACAAATCTGGTTTTATACGCAGCAAAGTTGGTAAATATCCCGCAGAGATTTCTTACAGTGTGATATCAACATTGATGTTGAAATTTGGAAGGCATTAATTCGAAGCCTAGAGGGCCTCTTACTTGTAAGAATTTGTGGAATTCTTAATCAAAGTATTAGCATTATTTCCAGATTTCCATTGCCATTTAAATCTGAGAGAAAACAGGTAACTTATCAGTTGATAAGACTTACAAATTTCCAAATACTTAGATTAAAATAAGCAAATATTTTACAGGCTAAAATATAGACGCTAATTTGTGTACTGAGTCAACTCGTTATTTGTCGGCTAACTATATGGCTGTATACGTTCTTGGTTAAAATTTGTTAGATTCAAGTATATACGTATAAAATTAATGACTCCTGTATCACAGTAAAAAAAAATTACATATTTTTAAGGGTAAACAAAATGCCTCGTAAATGTATGTAAATTTCACGTATGGTATGTACCGTGCATAAACCATGGAATTTTCATTTTCTGATTTATGTAAAATTCAACAGTGCAGATATGTAATTTTCAATAAACTATTATGTAATTTTGTATACTGGGTAAGGCTAATATTTCATATTTTAATATTGAAATTTATAAAGTTAGCCTAAAAATGAAAATTGCATAAACTATGAAGAATTTCTTTGCGAATATGGGAAATCAATTTTTATGTATTTTTTTTCTGCAAAAAACAAAAATATCATCTACTCATAATATATGTATCTATTACAAAGAGTCCAAAATTTGCCCCCGCCCCCAGTTTTAACCCACAGGGTCGTTGTGTAAAAATACATACAAGATGCAACCCTTACAAAACAAGAGAACCTCCACAAGTTCTTTCTTGTCAGTTTGGTTTCGTCCTGATAAAAATTTGGTCTATTCATCAGGTTGCCACTCAGTTGCCAGTGCCACGACCAAACTGCAAAAATTCAAATCTTGCTTTATACTTTAGTATAACAAAAAACATATCGATTTGGCGAATTATATCACATTAAACAAAATAATATCTACGCAATACGCATCACATTTATTCTTACTCGTATATTTCTCATTTGTCGTATTTATCTCCGACAATATTTTACACAGTAATTATGGAATATTTCTGGAAAAAATGTAATTTTCTTACAAAATGACGCAAAATTCTGTAAGATACTTAAAATTATATAGACAGGTTACTAACCTCTACATAAAATAAAAACTTTTTCAGTATATTCTGTGGAGTTCTTTAATTTACATACTGGTTTACTGAATATTCCGTCACTTGTTATGGAAACAAAATTTTTACATAAATGACGTAAATATTTTACCACTAAATGTATGTAAATTTGCATAAATCACTTAATTTTTTTTACTGTGTAGCCTTACATTCAATACAAGACCTTCATGAGGAACAAGTAGTTAACAAATGCAAACCACTGAACAAGAAAGCCGAATGAAGTTAGGGGTGATCCATATTTGTTGCAAAGTGGCCGAGAAATTTATCTTCTGAACTCCTTGGTTGTACATATGAACAACGACTGGTTGTATAATCGAAATATTTTCTTTCGAGCAGCTGAGTACTGGAAACATATTTTTGGACAACGTCACCACATTATTATCCATCCATGAAAGAGCTGAAATTCCCGTGTAAATGTTAATTGCGGATGTATATATACTCGCAAAGTGCGAATTTTTGTTTACAGCGGCTAGTGGTGCTTTTTTTGATGCATTACAGCGGCGGCCGATCTCTGTGCCAGTTCCTCCATAATTTAAATCAGTTAGTTTATTTATAATCGACGGACTAGTGAAAAAGTTATCAGAAAATAATGAAAATTCCAAAATTTGGAAATTTACCAACAACGTTCCAAGTTTTTGAGAAAAAAAACCATAGGTTAAAACCAAACCGAATTGGTTTGCAGGTAAATTCGGAATCGTTAGCCTTGTTTTTTATTAGCACCCGATAGATGTTTCCGGAGCAGCCAATTTTCTATGTCAAAACTTATATTTAGCGCACAATTTTCGCATATACATAATTAATTTATTTAACTCCAAACTAATATTTTTTGTTTAACTTTTTAGTTAAATATTGACATAAAAATATTTTACAGCCGCCATTGGGAGCGCTATCAATGGGGAAATTTGAAAAAGCTTTATTTTGTTAACCCCTGAAACCAAAAGAAACTTTATCTTACAATAAAAATTTAAAACGCAGCAAATTGTCAAATAAAATAATTGTCAATTAGTATATTTCAGGTGATAAATGTTTTTGTTTTATTGATGCATTTATTTTTCATTTTTATGGTATAGCGACACCAGTGAATAATAGCTGCAGTTTCAGTAGAATTTTCTTATTCGGCGCCGGACAGCGGTCGAATAATAAAACACGGCTGTTAATTCATCTATCGATAATCCGTTTCGACTGGTGTATATTTTATGGACAATTTATTCATTTCGTTGATCAGCGGTCGCACTTTTACGGGCTTGTTATGACTTGGCAGGTTTGCGTTATCTACGAAATACAGTGATACCTCTGAATTGTATTAGAAACAGCTGAATTGTGGCAATCATCATACTGTGACCACGGAGTACCTCTTTGTACTTTGTTGTATCATGAAATGATTAGGATTCCAATCATTGCAAGCAACGTTAAGGTTTGACTTTCCATTTTGAGTTGAAGACATGTTTATATACAGTTCACTTATTTTATCATAAGCACCTTGTTAAATGAAAGCTCAAAATATTCCATAGGGTGCGAGTCGCCAGTTAATAGTATGTCAGGAACTACTTCGATAAAACTACTCAGATCTATTTTAATACATTCATCGATATCACCATTTTATCCATTGATGCAATACTTTGTTTTTCATTTTTCTGGAGGCGAAATTATTTGTGGTGGTATGATTTCAAACTCATATTCAAAACCTATAATTTCCTCGACTAATCAACCTCACCACCTTTGTTAATCACATTTAAAATTGCCCAAACAAAAGTGCAGTGGTCGTTTTTGACACTTTGGGACGATTGAAAGAAATGGTTCGCCCGCCACCACTGGAAAAGTCATGAAATTCATGCAGAAAATTGAAGAAGACCAGCATGTGAGCAGCCATGCAATTGGTTAAGAACTAAATATTGATCACAAAACAATTTTAGAACATTTGAAAATAGCTGGATACAAAAAAAGCTTGGCGTTTGGGTACCACATGAATTAACAGTTAAACATTTAATGGACCGGATTTCTATCTACGAAACGCTGCTGAAACGATACGATACGAGCCATTTTTAAAGCGGATGATTACTGGTGATGAAAGTGGATAAGATATGAACAAGTTGTGTGAAAAAGATCATGGACGAAACGAGGTGAAGCTTCCCAAGCAGTATCAAAGCTAGGATTGACTCCAAGAAAGGTAATGCTGTGTGTTTGGTTGGATTGGAAAGGAATTGTGCATTATAAGGTGCTAGGTCAGCAACTAGCGCGTTTAAGACAAGCATTTCAGTTAAAACGTGCAAAATAGATCAGCAGAAAGTGTGTTGAGTTTCACCATGATAAAGCTAAACCACTCACATCATTGATGACCCGGCAGGAACTGAGAGAGCTTGGCTGGAAAATTTTAATGCACCCACCATATAGTCCTGACCTTGCACCATCGAACTACCATTTGTTCTGGTCCATGCAGTATCATCTAAATGGTTTTACGTTAAATTCAAAAGAGGCATGCGAAAATTAGCTGCCTCGATTTTTTACCTTTCAACCACAGAAGTTCTACAGTGATGGGATCATGGCTCTATCAGAAAAATTGAAAAAGGTCATCGATCAAAATGGCACATATTTGGTTTAATAAAGTTAATTTGAAATAAAAAAATTCTTTGTTTCAATGCCACAAAAAACAGATCACGACCTGAAACAAGTTACCTATTAAATAAAAATGTTATGAGTAAAAAAACAATAAAAAGTTCTGATAAAACGTATAAGTAATTCCCCTTTACCAGACAAAAGCCGATACCATAAAATACATCACTTAAAATTTCTAAAAAAAATAATTGGGGTTGGGTAAAAAATTAATATCATTTATTTGTCCTAGACCAGAAAATTTTCCTAATGTAATGGAATTTGGGCTATTTTTACATACATAATTTAAAGATGTATTTGAAAATAAAATATTTTGTTCAAGCATCTCAAGGAAGATGCGCAGGCCTTTGACAGATTATGGCATACCAACCGGGACTATACATTATTTTCTTTTATATATTTTAATCGTTCCAATAGGCGTATCAAATGGAATAAAATTAGAATATTGTTACGAATTTCGATCGTTCGATATTGGTTTGTACTTGATTTTGCAAATAAATAAAAACTAGTTTTAACACTACCCCCTTAAAATCAGAAGCGGTTTTTTTTCGAAACACATCGTCGCTGATCCTCTTGACAAATTTGTGTGAACCTTTCCAATCTCGTTGTGCATTTTGAAATCTGCTATTCCTTTTTCTGTAATTAAGCCACACAAAATCACCTCATCGGAAATCAGCTAATCTCCCTCACTGGTCGTTTTACGTTCTTTCACGGCCTCTTACTGGTTGGCAAATCGGTTATTTCGGATGCTTTCCGCTATTTTCCCGACATGTCCTTGATCCTTTCTCTGCCTTGTCGTCACCTCTGCACAACTATCCGTTGTGGTCCTCTGAATCTCTCTCTCTCTCTGCTAGACCTCTCTCTAGGATCTGTGCTTCGTTTGATAAGCCAATTCTTCCCTCCTTTTCTCTGATCCTAAACTGGCTTTAAGCAAACCTGCACTCTCCGAGGTAGAACCAAACGTTTGCCTCTAGTTTTGGTTGGTACTTGAATCCTCTGTGGTTTTCTCTATTCCCGGTGTCTTATCCGCTCGCAAATTTTCATATTGCTTATCGTTACCTAGGCATCTGCTACGATTTTTGATGTCACCTGACTGTTGTAATTTTCTGTGGTTTCAATGGCTTTGTGATAGTTGTCTCAATAAGAGAAGATTGTTATCGTTTATCTCCGCAATATCCTCTCCCTCCTATAAAGAAATTAATCTTATACAGAACTTTATTGTATCAGTAGTTAAACTTGCTTTAGTTACCTTATATTATTCTTTACATCATTGATAAACGCGTCCACTGTTAGTCCGTTGTGGTCGTTGGATTTGGAGTTGAATCTTGCATAATTTTCTGACGTGTAACTGTCGTTATCTTAGTTTCAACTCAATCATGACCAGCTTATAGCTAATTTCTGTTGTGGTTACAGTTTGCAAAACATATGTTGCTTTCCCACGAAGAATCAAAGTGAGTGCGCTTGAAATTGCTCTTTTTCTTTCTTGAATGGGATTTCGCCGTCAAACGTTGGATGTTTTGAAACTCTCCTTGAACTTCCAACAACTGATTTGGTCGAAAATGTTTTGTTCATAGCTGGCCATCTGGAATAGCATGCTATCTGAGTGTTTCGTGGCGGACCTTTACTTGCTTGTTTGCTCGACCTTTTTCCTTCAAGGGACTTTATTTTTTCTCTTAGCTCTTTAATTTGAAAATCTTATGTACGCTGGATTTAGTCGAGTTTTTGATTCTGCACGCTCTGTTGTTTATGTAGATCTGCACGAGTTCTGCTCGTAGTTCTGCTAATTGAGTACTTTGTTCCGGACGTAGCCAGAGCCGACTAGATAAATAGAGCCTCCCTATTCGAGCTTTTTTTCACTAAACTTAAAATATGGGATATAATAAATGTTAGTTTCCTATAGCAATGTATGAAAAACGACTAATTTTCTTTTTCTTTTTAAGTATACTTAAACCATAAGCTTTTATAATATTTTTGTACAGGTAAATGCAGAAAAGTTCAAACTTTATTCAGTTCAAAAATAAATTCAAGAAAACCCTTTAAACTGTGTGAAAATTGACTTGGAAAATAAATAAATAATGAGCTTTTATTAATGTTGTTGTTGTATATCGTCATCATTTCAAATCATAATATGGTCTCTTTCCATTCTCTTTCTAAAAACACGATTGCCATGGAAACAAAAACACTGATTTTTGTACAGGATTTTTTATTTTTATTATTTATAAATAACGGCATTCAGTCAGTCACCAGCACCACTACAATGTGGTTGTGAAAGCATGCGAATGACAATGTTTTTGAATCACAGATATGTATGTATAAATACGTGATTAAAAAATTAAAAAAACATTGTTCTATAAATATTCATGTTCTTTTCATTTACAGTATGTACTTGATTTTGTAACTTCGTTCGAACACCATAGCGGCCACCGAAAAGACATAATACTTGTATGCAATTTAAAAATATTTTATCCTTAAGAAAAATTACAGAGTAAAGATTTTCTTATTGATTTACCAAAATTATGTTTTCTTTGCGGTGATTATTGCGCGCGGTGATATTTTCAGCAGTGATAAATGATGAAAAACTCAGATAGTGGCCGTTTCGATAGCAGCTCTTCGATAAGTTATGGATTATGTACTACCAAACGGGTTGATTTGGTATCTCATTCAGTTGAGGAATTATATCTATACTTTAATAGCAACAATGGTTCAAAAGTATACAAGCAATGAACGTTAAATGCTTGCGTATTTGTCCCACGTATGTGTGATAAGCCAAGACGTCTCTTAATGTTGTAAGCCATTCTTTCACCAAAAGTGCCAAACATTGATTTTCTTCGGTTCACGTGTGTTATGTACGCGTCGAATACAAAAGCTCGAAGCAATCGCTTCCCATTGGACACTCCGTTATTTTCGAATCAGTGTAGATGGTTATTTATCATTCCTCCTCGAGCATCATTCATTGCAATGCATTTTTAAATGATTTCAATTGAATTTTCTATTTATCTGTGTAATGCCATTCAACAAATTTCGTAACTATTCGGCGTTATATACGCCACGTTGCGTATCCGATTCCAACATTCAATTAGTGTGAACGAATATGTAAGCAATATACACGCATAAGCAATGAACCATATAGTGATAATGTGGTAATAATCAGTATTAAGTTTTTTTTGTACATTAACCTAATTCTGACCTCCAAAATATAACCGTGATCTGGTAAGCTAGTCGTCTTTGCCACCTAATTCCTGCCAGATTTAACAATTTGTACCAATAGTTTTGAACAACATTTTGGTGGTACAGTGGTACAGTACAGCTCGTATATTCTCATTGGACTTGTTTCAGAGCATATAATAAATTATTGTCGATTTAAACATCGAAGATATTCCGACTCAGTAGTTCGGATCGGCAAATAATCGTAGACATACGTCGTTCCTCTTATATTACTTCCATCGCTGTTTAAATTGACGATGAGCTCTTATAAATTTATATTTTAAATTTTTATAACCGCTTTTTTCGATGATCTTGTTCAGTATTTTTAACGGAAATATCTAACAAATAACAAGAAAATGTATGTCGGTGTATACAAAATGATATACATTGTGGCGAAAACTGTTGCATGAAACAAACGATACACGAAAAAACAACTACTTTATAAAATAACATTGAATCCTATAAATATAACTAAACCAAACCAAAAATATTAATAATTATGAAACATCATTGGCGACTATCAGTGTGGTTTTCGTCCCAATCGATCGACCACTGACCAGTGTTTCACAATGAGGATGATATTGGAAAAATGTTGCGAGTACAACATAACCATACATCAAATGGCCGCGCTCATATGCCTAGGAATTCCAGAGAAACTCGTTTTTCGGTGCAAAGTAACAACGTCTGGGTCTGTATGTAGAATTGTAATCGAAGGAACTGTGTCAGACTCCTTTGAAATAACATCTGGTGTTCGACAGGGAGATGCACTCGCGCCTGTGCTGTTCAATTTGGCGCTTGAGTACGTAGTGATTAAAAGCAACATCGAAACTTCGCGCTGCATATTTAATAAGTCAGGTCAAATTCTTGGAAATGCAGATGATATCGTGCTTCTTGGCCGAAGACCTAGCGATATGAAAGACAGTTTCGTGCCGCTCGATCGCTGCGCACGAAGACTTGGTTTGGAGGAGAACAGTAGCAAAACCAAATTTGTATCAACACCCAGGAACATCTCCATGATAAATCTCGGAATTGGCGACCATAACTTTGATCGCGTTGAAAACTTCAAATAACTCGGGTCAGTTTTAACATTCTTGAATGACATGCAGGCATATATAAAAGCACCAATCGCTGCCGCGCATCGAGTTTTCTACGCCCAATTAAAATTATTGCGATCTAAACATCTATCGCAGTCGTGCAATTATTATTAAATAATAAAATTAAAGCAGTTAAATGTAATGATTAGTATTAATTAATCCAACTCAATTCTCCTGACAAGTATTAAATAAAATTAATTGAATTCAAACCACCAAACAATTAGTACAATATAATAGTACTCGTCGCTGCCGTCATCTGAAAATCCAACTCAAATCTAAATATAAAGACTAAATAGAATCAAAATTATAATTTCAGGAACTTCAACTCTTCTAAATACTAAACAAAGTAAAACATTAAAGCATATATTTAGAATTATTAATAAGTAGCAAATAAATTTCCATTTTACCTGATAAAACCTGATAAAATATAATTCAGTAATAATTAGTACAACTTTTAAATAAATTGTGATAAATATAAATAAACTTAGATCTCGGCATAATTAAGACTTAACCAAGAATCATGTTCCCCAGCAAAACAAATTTTTGATTCGAACCATAATCAAAACCACTTGCAAAATACTATGAAGGCCTCCACCGAAAATCTTGATTAGTTAATTTATTAACCCTTTCGCGGACGCACAATTATTTAAAATGTTTGTTACAGGGTACAATGAAAACAGTAACTCTTCCTCTGGGACACGGAAAACCACATTCAATATTAATCATATGAAAACAACGTCTGTTATTACCGCCGCGTTTTATTTTGTTTGTATCGGCATATACTGACATGTCCTACGGTAGGTCAATTGAAACGTAGGTATTTGCCGACGTGTCGGCAAAAGGGTTAAATAATGTTAAAGTAGACATGATATGAAATTTAACCTGAACCAGAAAATAAATTGGTGAAGTTAAATAATTAAAGTAGAGTTACTCATCAAACTTATAAATACAATACTAAAGTTATGTCTTAGTGTCCTTTCCAAACACCGACCCATCCGCTCACACCGACTTATTCAAATAAGTCTGCTATCGAGGTGGATTATTTTCTATCTCGTTCTTCCAGGCAGAAAACTTATTTGGTCATATAAATATATAAATATTATAATGAGTTCTGTCGCACTAAAATAATACAGGAACGACCATTTTATTTAAATTTATTTCGCTTTAAAATAAAAAACTTTTAGATTTGTTTCGTTTTGTGATTGTCAAAATAAGTCGGTAAAAGCAATCGGAACTGCTTGGCCGACTTATTCAAGAAGGAGTCAAATAGGTCAATAAGTCTGCAATAAATCGGTGTTTAGAAAACACCCTTAATGCTTAATCAATTACCCAAAGCCGTGATAATTCGCTCTTAAATCTCAAGTTATTTTTTTTTTGAGTAAAACCGCAAAATATTATCAATTATTATTTCGCTGTATTCGTCAAAAAATATAAATATAATATAAAATAATAATAACAATAATAATAGCAACAAGAAATAATAAACAGTAGTTGTACTTTGTTGAGAAACAAAGCATCTTGATCCAGCTGTTTCAGCACAATTAAGCTTTTTCAACTAATGCAAATCTGCACTATCTTCAACCAAATCAAAATTTTAAAATGCTTTAGAATCTGCTTTAGCCATGGTGGTGTTGTTGTAATTGTCTCAACAAAATACAGCTAACATCCGCCCGCCATCACAACCGTGTGGGCCACGAAAAAGAATCATGTCAAAAATCCATCTCTGCACGCACCCCGGACCAACACACACACTCCACCCAAATCGCCGTCGTCCGAATAACAACAGTACAACTACAACAACAACAGCAAAAACAATCAATATGCTATCAGAAACAAACAACCGACATGCTACACAACCCATATATCATCAAATTACAATGTTTTAAAATAATTAAATAGTTTGTAGACAACAAACATATGATTTTGTTGTTTTTATCGTTTTCTTAAACAAATGGACAATAAACGCACTTCTATTTAAAAAAAAAACTTATTTGAGATTGATTAGTTGAAGAATTTTTAATTATTTTCTGATTTTCAGTTAAAATCAAACATTTTTTACTTAAATAAATCATTTAACAATCTCGAAATGAACATCAACATAGAAATTGGGGCCTTCTTCAGTTTGTAGCCAAACCCATCAACTACATAAACCTGATAAGAACAGAGATATTGACACATCATTGTTTAACTAGCGGAAATCATAAAATAACATTGAAATCGAGATTTAATTTTAATTTAAAGTACATAATCTATTTAAATAAATGAATTCTTAAGACCACGTATATTTTGAAAATTTAAAATCGAAAAACATAGCTATGATATCGTTAACAATAATTTGTGAGCTGAACCTCTTTATATACATACATACATATATACAGATATTCAGACGTGACAATAATTTTATAATATTACAGGCAGATACATATGTCATCCCACTTTGGCACACGTTAAATCCAATCTGGAACAGAACTAAAATGTGCCCAAAGTAACAACCAAAGACGTTTTTTAATTTACCTTTACTAGTTGCCAACAATTACATTTTGAATTTGAAAACAACACAAAAATGCAACGAAACACTTATATTCAATTAAATAGTAATGTGCTAGAACACTATTGAATACCACTACAAATCGCAACCAATTTTTAGAGAAATGCGATGTCAAAATAACAAAAATCACTTACATTTCCATTGCCAACATTTAAAAATAGAAGTATTCAACAAAACTGGCCTGGTGGTGAAGATTAAAACCACAGGTAGAACAGAACAATTCTATACCAGCAGAAAAGTTGGTACATATATGGGATTGTTGTTGTAAATTTCTTAAAGTAAGACCGCAATAATATTTTGTTAGTAAACATATGTTTTAACAATTTTATAGCTTTATTTTATAGCAATTATATACTCATAATTATTCTATCCCTATTTTGTCGTCGGCTTGAAAAATATATCTCGACGGATCATTTTCACAAATATGTCGATTATAAAATGTAACATAAAGGGTAAACCATAAAAAAAATGTTTAGTTAAACTATAATATTGTAGATCTATTCAAACAATCAATCGAAAAATTTCCGTATTGCTGCTACAGTGACGCAACACGCACAAAAAGACGAAAATGAAACACGGGAATATTTCACCTCTTCATGATTGATTATCGTGAACACATCATATTAGATATACATATGCATGCACACGCACAGATCCACACAATCATACATAAATGGCTACAGTACATACAAATATATTACACACAAATATGATATGAAAAGTAAATAAAAAGTAAATAAAATATAAAAAGGAAACTTCTCTGATAGTATTATGCATCCATATACATAGAGAGTGTATCGAAATATTTCAACGGCATAGTGCACTACACTGGCACTACACATAGAAATATATTCCGTTATAAATATTTCCACTCAGTTTTATGTATATAAACACATTTATTCAACAACACATCACTTTATCACTATTTTATATAATTTAACATCACATTTATTATTATTAATAATTTTATTTATTTAATATTAACACACAAAAAAAATATTTAAATTAAATGGAGGAGCGACAACAAAACACGTCTGCTCCGTTTGAAATCCAAACTCCGACCCCTTTTTAAGAAATCTTTATTTCTGTGTAATAATTAAATGTAATACATACTAATCATATAGATTATCTAGTAATTGTTTTATTATTTTAGTAATCTACTCTTGTGGGATGAGACCTATCGATTCATCCCAGCTCTGCCAGTTCTATGATTTAAGCGGCTCAAGGAACCACTAATTCTAAAGGCTTTGTTCTTTTTAGGTGCTTTGGTCCACTGGTGCGATTCAGTAGGTTCCGCAGCTGCTCGTTGTCATGCTGCTACAATCGCAGTACATGACTCCTTGTAAATTTTTGTATTTCATCGCTGACGTATTCCATGTTTAGGTCTCGATGGAGAATGTCATTTCTAATGTACCAAGGAGCATTCACAATGCTACGTAGTACTTTGTTTAGAAATGTTTGAATGATCTTCACTGTAGTTTTTCTTGCGCAGCTCCAAAGCTGAATAGTCCAGATAGGTTTTAGGATTTGTTTATATAACAACAGTTTGTTGTGCGTTGTCAGTTCGGAGTTTCTTCCAATAAGCCAGTGCATTATTTTTCTGAATTTTAAATTCAGTTCTTGCCTTTAACATTTAACTCTTGTTGACGATTCCAAACGTCAGGTTGACAGACACAAAAGTCTATTTGATAATTAGAAATGACACATCATCAAGTGAAGCTAAATGCGGTTGCTTAGAAACTCATTAGTAAGGCGGCAATCCACATGGCACTTGTGACACAACCAGTCGCTATTACGTTAATTAATTATCACATTTTAAGTTATTACTGATATTTAACGAGCTGACCCACTTTGCTGTACACAACTTTTATTATTTTTACATAATTTTTAATTTTATTATTTAAAATTTGAGTTCAAAGTCTGGCCTTGAAAAAAAATTTGAGATTGAACGAATTACTGTATTAAGGCTGTGTGCCAAACTTAAGGTATAGTCACCAAGGTATAGTCAGTTTTAAGTAAATTTTTCGGTAAATTCAATTATTTTTCAAAAATTCTATGGCAAACTGATCGAAAAATCTGTCCTAAAATCAGCTTTTAATGTAGTAAACGATTTACCTTAAGTTTGGCACACAGCCTAAATACTATTTTAAATTTTGGGCTGGGACATCATTGCAGTTTTAGTGTTACCGGATTTTTTTATTTTTCCCGAATTTGTAGATAAAAAGATAAATTGAATTCAAAATTCGTTCTATGCGATGCGAATATCCTTCGCGTAATGATTTTAAGCAGAAAGTTTAAAACTGTAAACTGACGGTTACGGCATATAAATTTGAAAAAGTTAGAGTGCTTAAAAGTTCGCCCCTAAGCGAAAAAATAATGCTTTAGCGCAGTCCAACAAATTTGTTTGGTGGTCCAAACATATTTGTTTATAGTAAAATAAAAGGAACTATAATGTTATAGACATAAGGATAACCTGCAATGATGGTAAGTGTTTGCAGTGCATTTGTTAAGACTATAGATCTCTGCAAAAAAGCTAATTGGCTCGCGAATAATTACCGTATTATTCATACAGTATAAATATTATGCAAAAGTACCACTTAAACTTCTATTCTTAGTTATGTTATAGATCTTAATTGTGGGCAAAATCGTTAAAGGCAATTTTGTATAATGTAAAGAAAGTGTTTCATGGAAATTTGGAATTTCGAGTAGACAATTTTTAGACACCAAAAATTTCCGGAACAAAATTTTCTCTGTTGCAAATTACCGTCATCCACGTACACATTAGGTCCCATCATTGTTATGTCGATTATACGAAAAATATTTTTTGGTGCTAAATAAAGGAAAACGTGCTCAAAAGAAATTTAAATCTAGCTATGGAGGTGTCAAAAATTGTATCCAGAACTTTATGATGTCATGTGATTGATTATCTCTATATTGCTTCTGTTGCAGAATTAAAAAAAAATCCATTAAATGAATTTAATCTAGTCTAGTAGGAACTAGACAAATACCAAACAAATTGGAATAGAATAATCATTAGATTTTATTGCCACCAATTTTGCTAGAAAGTTGTAATTATATTAAATTGACCTTAGGGACTTAACTACTTTTCTGGTCCCGAAAGGGCTAAGTTGGCAATAATGGAACGATCAGCGTTCCTATAACACTTTGCCAAGCCATTGCTTTGCTTAATCAATATACGAAATTAAATTTTTCTATTCTGTTGAAAAAAAAACAACAAAAGTAGCGTTACTTAACAACTGTAACTGGTAAACTAATGGTTGGATTTTTATAACATTTTAAAACAAATCCTTAGGAGGTTGGTACTTTCTACAAATGACGAGTTTTTCATTAGATGCGCCATCTATGTGTCAGCCTCGGAACTTATTGGCCGATAAATAAGATTAAAACAACGTATTCCACGAGTAATTATAGAACCGCTATACAAACTTGCAAGGAGTTATTTGGTTTGTATATAGGTATACCGCCATAAAATATTTTCACAAAAGTGTTTAAAATCACAAAATAAAATAATAGTGTAGTAATTAATGTACACAATAAATAAATATGTATAAGAATTATCGCAGTACATGCAAAATGTATAATGCAACAAACGTACTCGTATATTTTAATAAATTTTAAAATTCATGTTGCACAGTAAAATTGAATGAATTTTACGTTACTTAAAGCTTCATGTAAACGTATTGTATAAATGAATGTGATACTTGGAGTTATAAATTTAAAACTGTAACACAAAATATTGTTGATAATTTTTTTTTTTAAAACATTGCTAGGTGTTTTATTTAACTTTGTTTTGTTTTTAATAAATTTTGATAAGGAAATGAACAACAACAGCATAAAAGCACAAAACTAACAAAAAAAAGCTCATATGATATTATACAACAGATTCAGGAAAAGACAAATAGTTTGTTCGTTTTGTATTTTATTGCACTGCTATAAAATTTTATTGTACATAACCCGGGTTTAGTCGTATATTACGAATATCTGTACATATCCATATAACTATATACATATATGCATTGTCTAGCTTTTATATATTATTTCGATGTCCAAGCATTCGTAAATACTCTGTAATACATAATATAACCAATTATAACCAGTTGACATATTTGTATAGATAAATAGGAATTTTCCGAATTACACTAAATAAATTATTTGTCATTGCTTGCCTGTAAAAAATTTATTATTTTTTAATATTTCGATATTTTCGATTCGATATGAACTTGTACACAGCAAAGATAACATATTAAGATAAAAGGTATTTGAAT
Organism: Nephrotoma flavescens; assembly: GCA_932526605.1. Lineage (NCBI taxonomy): Eukaryota > Metazoa > Arthropoda > Insecta > Diptera > Tipulidae > Nephrotoma > Nephrotoma flavescens. The sequence goes on from OW052220.1 coordinate 312,988,686, forward strand.
TAAACTAGTTCCAATTTCTGCAATGAACTTGAACATTACCAGTATCTGTCTGGTATATATAACAATAGTGCCACAACAAAAATATATTTTATCTTCTATTCAGCTACCTAAATCTAACTACCTTATATGAACGGAAAATATTTTCACAATCGCTTGGTTTTCATCGCTTTTCAAGAACATTCTATGTACGAGTATATACAACATGGATAACAACACGAAGTGTAATTATTATGTTTAAACGATAGTTAAACTAAAAGAAATTAAAACTAAAATTTTATTGTACATAATAAAAATGTTGGAGATATTTGATTAGTTTTTTCTACTTTGGTCAGTAATATTTTAACTATTTTTATTTTATTATACTTTCACCATCTCCCTGTATCAAATTAAACTTTAACTAAATCAATGAGTAATATAGTATCTATTTCATGCTACTGAAATAAGCCGAATATTTCACCAAAAAAAATGTTACACCAATTAGTTCGGCTGAATTCCATATTCATATTATGGGCCAATGAATTTGAGTTGTGATTGTGACAAAAATCTAGTCCGTTTTTTTTTCTTATGACATATTTTGTCATACGCATTGAAAATTTGCCAAGAGAGGAAAAGATCAAAATATTCAAAAATTTTATCATAATGTTGTGCCGATTGAGCATTACTTGTGTTTTTTTGCTCAATTTTGAGCGCACATTATATTGTTTTGACATTTTTAATTAAAAAATCGTGGATGTTCTTGTTTGTTGGAATGATCATGATCACTTGGTTTTGGAGTTTAATAATTTATTAATTTTACTTCAGGCAGTAAGGCGGTTAAGTTTGTTCATCTACTAATAGTTTAATGTTTTTCAGCAATCGCAGAAAAATATGTAAACGTGTTGAATGACCTCAAATTTTTAATGTTGGTGGATACTACTCATCCGCATTTTAAAAATTGCCGAAACGGAGTTTCCTATGGGAAACGATGAAAATTGAAGTGGGACATCCGGACTTCCAAAAATTGTGCCGCAATTTAAAATGACGGTACACAACTCTAAAAAGCAGTCGGGCTGGGAAAAGGGGAGATGGGGAAAGAAACTTACAGCCGAAAATATTATATTTTTGAAGGAGATGGAGTATTTTAATAAATACTTTATTAGCGCAGAGTAAGTAACATTTTGTAAATTATAACTATTTATTTTACAATGAATCTTATTTTATTTGAATTGCAGAACTGTTCGTTCAAATTATGAACCTGCGGTGCACGAAAAATGCGTAGCCCAATCATTTCTGGATGATTTCAGCAATGAAATATTGGAAGGCGCAGCTCATACCGATGAAATTGTCTTCAACCGTAAACTGCCGTATTTCGATGATGAAGATAGCAAAGTATTTGAAACGACGAATTCGAGTGACATCTTTGTTACTTCGATCATTGAACCATCAAAGGCTGTATTAAAGGCTATCTCGATGGAGGCTGAATCAACAGAGCCGCCTAACTCAGCAAGAATTCCATCACAATTGGAGCCTGGTTCTTCAAGCAGCAAGACGGGATCAATTAAAAATAAATCGAAAATACGAGCCAACCGAACTTCTCGTCCAACATCGACAAGTGCTTACACTCCTGAAGACATTTGAGAAATTGTCGACGACATTGGAAAGCAACAAAAAGTTACATGGAAAATGTTTCGTGCGAAGTGTGTACCGCCATCTACTGCTCCACTTACTTCTTCACTGGACTATATTAGCCAATATATATCTTATTTGGAAAAAGGATTGCGCTGTTTGCCCGAAGCCGAAATAAAAATTACAATTAAAGAAATCAACGCAGTATTTGATTAAAAATAATTTGTTTACCGATTAATTTGTAAATTTTTTTATATGTATCTGTGAATTAAATAAATACTAGTTTATTTTATATTTATTTTCCTTCTTTTAATTTAATAAAAAATTCTTGCCATGATAATCGGTTGTTGTGAATAAAATAATTGGTAAATTCTTTTCTTATTTCATAAGCGTAGTGTGTTGAATTATTTCCAACTAGTCTTCGAATTGGTTGCATGTTAAACTCAGAACGCCATTGTCCCTCAACGGTTCTTCCATTGATTTGATCTTGGTCTACTAGTTCACGATCAAAATACCTGGTGGTTTCGTTAATCATATTCAATTATGAAGGCAGATAGTTAATTGATTGGACGGCTTGTATTGATAAGTTGTCTGAAAATTCTAAATTTTGAAGCTAGAATTCCAAACGCATTTTCACGTCTGTATTACGTCCTGGATAAGGACGCATTAAATTAGGCAACACAACTTTTTTTGTACCTGATAGATTTGTATCTGCTGGAAAATGCATATTTGCTGATCTAATTATGATTTCAAATCCAAAAATTAACTTTCAGAAAATACCTCCATCCTTATTTCAGCCAGCACTACCAATATCCACCATATAGTAAACCTGTAACGAGCATCGCATACAACTCACTGTTGGTGTTTGTAATTAAAATGGCATGATCTAGAATTACCAAATGCCTGGAATGAAAACAATTAAAATTGGTCAAAGTTATTTTATGTTTATGCAATTAAAAATACCTGAATATTAACGTGTTTTCCGTCTATAGATCTAAAACAATTTAGAAAATTCCATATCGCTTCAAAACCTGAGCTAATTGTTCACCAACCTGCTTTTGTTTTTGGGGCCAACACAACTGGTACAATACAATCCCAGATAATAGAACATGTCTCACTAATTACTTAAGAAGTAGTAAATTTCCCAATTCGATATAGATATTTACCAACGGACACCCTGCAATCCCCACTAGCTAAGGATTTGAAAATTTAGAAATGCATAAATAAAATGTGGATAAAATTATCAAACAATAAACAAACCTCAAAGTTAAAGATAATATTTCGGCTGGCGTAATAATTGTACGTGGTTTTTCGTCCCGTTGCATGCGTGGCCCAATTATGTTTAGTAGTTTGTCGAAATTCGAAAATCCTGATGATCTCGTAAACGCATTTCTTTCATAAGATTATGGAAAAAGCCTTGACGTTTCTTCCTAACTCCTAAAGGATGTAACCAATACCGCCTTGCAGGTCTTTCGAGACAATCATCTGATAAATCAGCTAACAGTGACAACAAAAATATATGCTGGGAACTTATAATGTCGTATTCCAATATAGCATCCATATTAAGTTCGTCCACATTTAAATAATTAAAATTTTAATTTATGTAAATTATTACCGAAGCCATTTAGTTTTTGTCAAGAGAAAAATTTGCAAGTGGAGACCACCCTTGAGCACCTGAGTCAAAAATCAGGGCATACTATTTTGTGCTTTAATGATCATTAATCTTGCATCCAGCGTTTAATTTATTTGAATATGGTGCACTGTTATTTATACTGTTAAAGTTAGCCGAAAGTTTTAAAACGATAATGTCGATATTGCAGATGTGATTGGAGCAGACAACGTGAAACGTCTTCAATGCAGATTTATTGGACAAAAATGATACGAAAGCTGAAACATGCCAATACAGATTTGGAAGTGACAAATTAATCATCAATTTTCCAACCAAAAACGTCTGTTTGCGTTGGAAGATTTTGGTTACAGGCTTTGGGTCTATTTGATGAGCTTGTAGGTGTGAAATTTTAATGTTTCCCCATGTTTCATTAATGCAATCGTTTGTCGTTCGTGATTTTATGAGATCAATAGCGTACGCTAAAATATTTCAGTTAAATTTCGTCACTTGCTCTTCGAAGTGGAATTTGAAAATTTAAGTGACGTCGATTAACATTTTTTTTTACTTTCTCTGTGAATTTTTATTCTTACCTCAGTGACGGTCACTGTCTTACCTCAGATGACTCTGGATATCATTTTATTACATCAGATACTTCATTTATTGTCAATAATCATGCCAAATGTTCAATAAAACTATTTTGCTATAGTATTGTCATTTAATATTATTTTCTGTAACTTAACTTGATTTTCAAAAGAGCACTCAACGACCTACCTGACGTTGCAAAATAAAATAAATTTCCCATCCTAATAAACGGAACAATGCCAAAATGTTATGACATTAAAAATAGAATAAAATATTATAAATTAAATTATCCTTCCACACATTGTCTAACAAATGGAATACATTTAGCTACCAGAATAAAATAAAAGAAAATGTCATATACTGTTTGGGGCGACCCTTTTCAATTAAGTGAAAATAGAAATTGTTTTGAACACGAAATATAAAAATTTCTATAAAAATAAAGTCAAGCAGCGATTAATTTTCTTCCAAACACATATTCGTCTGATACATGAAGTAAATTAATAGTGTACAAAATAAAAAAAAACATAATTGCCAACCCTTTTCTTATTAAAATAAAATTTATTACTTAAGTTAACTCAATCGTAAATAAAAGTGTCATGGTCATTTTTATATTTCTCCTCCTAACTTATTCCTATTTTTGCCGAGTTATATATACACTTGCTAAATCCGATCGTTTATTAATCAAATATGTAAGACGTTATTATAGGAAATTAAAAATGAATCGAATAACACTTATTGTTTTGAAAGTTTACAGCGCTTAAATGTCGCAAAATTTATATTTTACATTACAAAATTTTCAAAACTTTTTTTCGTTTCTTTTGTATATTTCCAGACGACGACACATGTTCGACATATTAATCAAGACATAGGACAAAGCACAGAAAAAATAACTAAAATTAAAAATACGAAACGTGTGTGACATGTTAGCAGGCAGTCTTACAAAAATCACGTTTACCTAACTAACCCTTATAAAAGCTGTACGCACACACACACACATACTCACACACGTATATATAATTTTTTGTTTTAACAAACTCGAAAGTATTTAATAGAAAATGTTCACAATATAAACAGAATCATATAAATTACAAAGTGTTTTATGTGACATATGTTAGTAAAAAAAAAGTTTTGTTCTATTTAGAAAATCATGGTTCGTATACTACATTGATTTGAAAACTAATAAATGCCGCGTACGACGAACCACCTATGTGTCATTTAGGTTAATTGTGGCTTGAAAGAGTATATAGGAGTTCTTTAATGAGCGGGTGAAAAATTTTGTTATGGTTCGCGTGCGGCAATAAACATATTAGACGTCTGTTACTTCAACAGTTGAAAAACTTAATTGAATTTTTAAAGCAACATTTGCTATACAGCTTATTTAATGCTTACTTAAGCCATAATTTAAATTAGGTTTTACATTAAAAATGTATATAAAGCAACCGCAATAATTTTTAAAGCAAGTTAACTTTGTATTTCTACCTTCTGTTTCTGTATAAGACCTTTCAGAAATATCCCAACGAAAAACTTAATAACTGTTGCTAAAAGAATACTAATTTCTACAATTATGGCAGGTAAACTAACGTTTATTAATATGGGTTTTATGTAAACAATTTCTCTTAATAACTGCACATATGTAAAAAAAATTACAATATAACTTTGGCATGACTGCCCTTTGATGGTAGCATGGGCAAATTTGATCTGCAATTTGTTTCTCATTAAATTAATTAAATTCAAATATTTATTTATTTTTTCAGAATAAATTCGTAATTCATAAACAATTCATCAAGTTTTTCAGTTTCAGTTCGCATCTCTTGTTTTTGTTTTTAAATTGAAAACGGTTCGCCACTATGATTTGTTGTTCTAGTCTATTTTATATTTTTTAACCAATGAAATGTCTGGAAAATTACCGCTATCTTTCCCAAAATTTTATTTTGTAATCTGTTTGAGTTAGTTGAGAATGAAATTTTGCAAAGCAATAGTCCTTTTGTGAAAGTGCGTGGAAACTAATAAAACTTATATTAATTTTGTTAATAGTATTGTGTCGTGCGTGTTATTATAACACAATAAGTGTTTATTACATAATAAAAATATTTATATTCCATATATTGGATTGCAAGAAATATGGATAGCAGTGTTGTTTATGCAAAATGCCTAATTAAAGGGGAAACCCAATTTATACGAATTAAAAGACAAGCGGACAATTGGAATTATAGTGATTTTCTCGTAGCAAGTAAGTAAAATTATATTTGTGTTAATGTTGTTCAAATCAAGTGTGTCGCTTTTGTTATTTTAATGTGTCAAACTAAGTTATACGTATTTTTCACATGTAATGCAACAGTGCTTTACATTTTTTTCAATTGCATTAAAAACGTTGTAACGACCGTGGTAGAAAATTTCAGTACACAAACACATGTATGCCAAGTTTTAGTACATTGTCACTGTTTTAAGCATACGAACCTCCAAAATATATAATGGATATACATAAATATTGTATAATTTAATAATACTATAATATTATGAGGTATTAATAACATATATTAACAAAATTAAATAATATTTGCCATCGATTTCTAACTTTACAAATGAAGCACCGTTTAATAGTAGAAAATGTATCGCAAAAAATTACATTGTACTTGTACAGCTCGGTCTTAAGAAACGGTCTTATTAAACAATTAGTTTCAATCGAAGTACATAGAAAACTTCTATGATTTTCATATGACTCATTTAAATGTATAGGATACTTTGATTGAGATAAATTGTTTTTACACAGCGTGTTCTTTCAGCGTGATATTATAATTTATTGTTTCATGCTCTCTGTCAGACTAGGAATTAGTTTAAAATCTCATTCGAGTCATTTTTCGAGTTTATCTGTAGCATAGTTTACTCAACAATTTGTTAATCTGAGATATGCGAATGCAACAAGATTATGAAATCTGGATTCGGATATTCTCCGTAAAAGCTCAAAAAATCTCGTTTAACTAATTCCAAGTCTGTCTGCGCGGTTAATTAATGCTAGCTGATTAACAATTAATAGTTGTTAACAAATTTTATTTCTCTTTTAACTTTAACATACTATATTATAATTTATTTTTCAGATATCTTTCGATTTTCAACTTCGGTATACGGAAAACTCATCAAACTTCATTGAAACATTTCCGAAAGTGGCGCTGGTAATAGAAAAAGTTTGGAGAGGATTCAAGGGAGTTTTTTCTGTAAAGCCATTTGAACTTGAAGGTACTAGTTTAAATATTTATCATATTAAGGCTATATTACTTAATCTTTGTAAATTTATTCTAGAATGGGCACCATCGTACCAAAAAATCCTCCTTTTATTGAATTTGCTGCCACAAATTTCTTTAGGAAAATCGTCGGCGCATACTAAAAGACAACCGTTCAAAAATTGCATTGACAAGCTGATGCTGTTCAAAAAGGTATTTTTCCTTCTTTCCTTCAGTTTTAGGTGCGAGCATTCCAGTTTTATAATACTAATTTTAAATTTTTAGCTTAATTTATCTAACGAGGAATTAAAAGATAATGACGCTACAACGCCTTATTTAATTCTACAAGGAGAATCAAAATTAGCAATATCCCAGATTTTTCTCTGTGTCGAGTCACAGTTAATATCACTACCGCCTAATTTTACAATTGTCGAAGCCATTGATGTATTATTTAAAACTCATTACGTGTTTAACCAAAAGTTTAATGAAAGCTTGAAGAGCTTTCGGACATTTTTAAGCTATTATTTTTTTAAAATACAAACTAGCCACGTACCGATTAAAATAAAAGACGTCGCGACCAAAATTAATTTTGAAATTATATCTGAAAATTTGTTAGGCACTGTCCACTCTTGCGATGAATAATTAAATCATAAACGTTATAGTTTTAATTATAAAAATACCTCAAATATTATTTATTTTATTAGTTAAGTAAACTGAAATTAAACAAATTAATGAATATATTTGTAAAATCTGTTTTAAGTTTTATAAAATGCTAAATGTTTAACAAAAGTATTGGAATGAATTAGTTTTAAATATTTTTACAAAAAGCTTTAAAAGGTTTCCTGTAATATTTATCTTAAAGCTATAAGTTATCTGGAAATTATAGAGCTTATAGATTGTTATGAAATTAACAATACACGAAGCTATGATACAGACTCCTTAGTTTAATAAAATATGTAATTCTAACTAGTGATGTAGAAGTATAAATATAATATAAACAAAAATTATGTTCCTTTAGACCCGTGACTTTAAATTTATGTGTTATTTTGAAAAATGAATGGTAAGTTCCGGAGGTTATTTCTGTTTGCAAGCAATGTTTTTCAAACCAAAGTGCTAGAAAGTATTTTTCATGCATTTTACATTATTTCACATGATTCGTTGCATTAACTTTTAAGGGAAAGTGCTAGAAATTGTATATTATTCGCAATTCAATTTTTAATGTAACGCTACTTATCCTAAACATTTGTTACATTAAACTTTAAACGAACGAAATATTACATTTTAAAGCAGTGCACAATACAATTTTTAGTGTAATAGTTTACAAAAAAAAAAACAATATTTGTTGCATTAAATTTTAATGTATAAAACTGTAATATTTTAATACATTGAACATTGCATGTTTTAATGCAAAATGTAATAATATGCAATGTAACTTAACAGAACTAATTATTTAATACGTGCTTTAAATTTTAAAGTAATTTTGCGCCGGACCTATATATATAACCGCTTGCATTACATACATCAACTTTTTTACAAGAGTGGCGTATTTTTATCAGAAGAGGGATCTTAACGCGGTCAAAGATAACCTGGCTAACACTCGCCAGTGGTGGGGTGGAGTTGCCAAGATATCTTCTAATCTTGCTAGACCGTATAACGAAAAAGTAAAAGAAAGAAAGCGGTAAACAAATCAAAAGAATTTAGATAGATCGCGGAGAACCGTTAGCAGTACACATGTCCCACTACTGCAAATAACACACGTATTTCACTCATTGACACACATCTTCCGTACCAAGTCTGCGGTTATTTTTTCATGTTTATGTTATAGTAGAAAATAAAAAAAAATCTAAAATTAATTTTGCCAACATAATTATTTCACATTTAAGAAAAGTAAAATATCACTAATAATTTCAAAAAATTAAAATAAATATCTATAATTAATCTATAATTTGCAATACCTATTAATTATTAATCAAAAAACTGTCCATTTTATTGTAATTTTAGTATTTTATTATTACGAAATTATTATTATATTATTAATTATTAAATTTTTAATTTATGTTTAATTTTTAGTTTATTTTAAATTTTTATATAGCTACACATTATTGTTTTCGTTTATGCTTTTAATATTATATCATATTTTTAGATAATTAAAATTTATATGTTTTTTTTATTAATTATTATAATTAAAACGTTTTCGTTTCATCTCCAAAAATCGACGGTCCATACCAATTACTTTTTCTACCGGTCATCCACAAATTATCCTGTATTACCATTACATAATCATTTTAGCCGTAGTTCACATTATAGCCTTTTATACAATTAAGTTTGTATTGTACGTACAGTTTAGTTTTGTTTTATGTTAACCTGTGGTATGCCAAAAAATAATAAAGAATTAAAAGATTCAAATAACTTTAGAGATTAAATCTCCAACTAACAAGGGATGACAAAACCAACAAATACAGATAAGTAGCAACAAGGGATAATAAATGATCAATACTGGGAGAGAACAGTGGCAGAAACATCTCTTACATATCGTCCACATCAAACACGTACGCTTTTTGCAATCATACTAATAACTTCTCACGTTCTGACCTTAACAGTTTTTGAGAAGTGTTCTAAAAAACCGCATTGAAGTTATCCTTCGACAAGCACTGTTGGGACCGCAACCTAAAATGAAAGAAGAAAATCTCACTAAGAATAGTCATCTACAAGAAATTATATTAAGTATATGTAGCTATCTAACTTTTGCCAAAGAAATCCAATTATGTTAAACGCGATATAGATTCACCTAAAATGTTAAGAAAACCACTAGAATTAATAATTTATTTGTATACAACAAAAATTAAAATTTATACTCCAAATTGAGTAGTCAGCTTAATGTGTATCCGACTATACAGTTGCCGTTTTGTTAACGTCTGTCAAAATTGTATTAACAGTAAAACAAACCAATTTTGTAATAGATTATAGCAATTGTATAATTATAGATATATAATTTTATAACCATAATTTCGCTATTGTTAATATCGTTGGAAAGGATTGATTGGAATCTTGCCGTGGAAACAACTAGTACTTAAGTTTAATTAATAAATAATAATTTTGTAACGTTGTGGAAAATGTTTATTATTTGATTTTTGTACTACGCTTTCAAACACGGAACTCATGGACGTTGTTCGTCGATTATCTTCGTCGATTATCTTTGTGGAAATCATCCCAGTAAAATACAAGCACGTAGAACAAATCCTGTTATATACTTTATTACTTATTATATGGACATTTAAAGGGACTATGGGGAAAACGTGCCGCTCAATGGAACAAACTACAACCGCTGTGGGGGTAAATCAAATTATTGACGTCTTTAATTTCCAAAAAATTAAATTTCATGTAACATAAAAGCAAAAATCTTTTAAGAAAAACTAAATAAATACCAAAAAAAAATATGTATTAATTAAAAAACAAAAATTTTAGTTTATTTTTAATAATATATAATACAAAATTAAAACAATAAATAACTATAACAAAATATGTTAAAAAAAAAATAATAATAATGACGATAAAATGGATGAATAATATTTAATAAACAAAATTTATGTCTTTAATATAAAAATTATAATTTTCAAATTAATTAAATATAATAATTATTATTTTTGTAATTAAAAAGCAAAACATATTATGATAAACTGAAACGTTATTTGGTACCATTTAATGAACCATTTAATTTAAATAAATATGTGTAATATTATATTATTACTAATAAAAATTATTATAATCATATAAATAAATAATTAATATTATTACAAAGTAAAACAAATTGTTCATAAGTTTATTTATATGAGATACTAAAGAGGCAAAATTAATAAGTAGTAAAATTGTTGTAGGTATTGTTAAAGGTGTACTCTTTTAAGGTAGCCGCGTACTCCTAAAATATTTTGTACACCATTTTGTGCTCATTTAAACCATTTAAAGTTAAAATCTACGTTTCTTGAAAAATTTAAGTTGTTCCATGAACAATTCCAACATTTAAGTTTAATCCCAAATGAACACAAAATAGCATTAAGAACCTATACAGGTTTTAAAAAAGTTACTTTGTTTGAACATTGTATAGAAAACATTTAACTAGAAGTTGTTTAATGATGTCTCTACAAGATTTTCCCTTGTTTTCAAATTATTATGAGCACAGGACCAGATTGAGGTCATGTGCGGTGAAGAGGAACTCAAGGAAGGATATAGGGTAACCACGACCAAGCGAATTACCTCAATGCAGCTTCAAATTTGAAAAACAAACAGAGACAGCTATCAGATGGTTGAGAACCCGCTGGGTGACACCAAGCGTACTGCAGTCGATCGATACCAAACTGCCTCGAATTACGGGTCTCGTCTTCGAAGGCGACCACGAATTGGATTGATTTGAAGTTTTGCTCAACGACCTCGTTCACAACCATAAACAGCTCGGCAATTCGCAAAAGCTACAGTGTCTGAAGACAAACTTAACTGGAGTTGCAGCATCGTCGCTCAAGTCTGTGAGCGCATCACCAAAGACAATTGCGAATAAGCATTGCACTTTTTACGAGATCCATACAACCACCGTCGGTTCATCACCGACAGCCATCTTCGAAGGTTCCAAACCATGCCTGCACTACATGCTAGACACTACGACTCACACCATTCGCAGACTGAAAGCTCTAGAAACACCGCTCAGCACTTGGGTTATCATCTTAATCAATCACAACGCAGACAATTTGGATACAGGAACCAATCGACATTGTAAGATGTCACTAACACGAGTGCACCATCGTAACAAAATCTGATCGTGATCAGGAGATCACCCGACGGCAATCATTGGTCACAGCCACGCTGCCATCCCAACCGATTAACAAAAAAAAGATATTTTTCTCGGAGCCACGTCATCGGAATGCTTCAGAAGCGTGTCTGCATCAGCGGCGTTAACGGTCCACCATTTGCACAAAATACAAAACTTGGTAAATCCATCTTCGGCAAGGTACTCCACGTTGTACAGAACCACCCATCAGTCAACTAGTTTAACAGGAACCATCGAGGACTATGACACTATCGACAACGCGCTCAGGTCGTTTTAAGGAATCGAAGATGTTCGTTCACCTCGGAAATTAAAGCTCTATGAATCTGAATGTGAACGGCACTACGAATCGATACACTAACGCAAGGAACATGGAAGATACACCGTATCCTTTTCATTCAATCTGTGTCCGAAGATTAGACAATAACTCGCTTGGCCAGACGTAATTCTTCGTCATCACAATGTGATGAAACGCACACTGCGCGTTGTATTCGATGCAACTCACACAAAATTGGACGGGATATCACTTAACCAGAAGCTTCGCATTGGTGGCGCCCAAGCGTCATCATAACGTCTCCGAAATACTAAACCATTTTCCAAAAAACCAGCGATTTCTTTTAGTTTCAAACATCAAGCAGATGTATCGGAGAAAGATAGATGGCACCCGAACACAGAAACTATCAGCGGCTCGTATGGCGACGTTCCCCAAGTAAACCAGTTCAAGACTATCGTTTGTGCACCGTCACGTGCGGTACTGCCAGCGTTCGTAGGAGAAACACCCAACTGCAGTGAAAGTCGCATTAAGAGACTTCGACGTTGACGACCTCCTGATGACCGGTTCTGACAACATCGCGAATTTGATCGAGTTTCACCGACAAATGGTGGAACTAGTCAGATGTCAGCAGCTTCTAATCGAGATACCAAATGAATTTCGTGAACATCAGGTTTATCTTGAGCTAAACTGGGATGATTCAGTTAAAACACTTGGGCAACATAGGTCACTCGGGCTACAAGAATCACATATCGTCAAGGAAATATTAAGGTGCCAATCCAGGGATCCTCTATGAGACAAGAGCCCAGTTCGATCTCTGCTACTTTTCGTCAGTGTGACGGTATACTTTAGTGGGACTATATGCCAACCAAATACCCATCAAACTATACCAACAAAGAGCTATATTTGTATTTTCTTCTGACTATCTACGTGACATTGCATTTAGAGCTGTTGCCTGAACTCCGCTTGTTAAAAGGATTACCGCATGAAGAGGCAAAGCCAAAACATACCAACCATAGCATTTAATCTCTTTTGGACCGTGTTTTTTTTTTGAAATTTATTGATGTGTTCGTATCGTCAAGCATTGGTTTTATTTTATTGTAGTTTGATTTATTTATTAAAACTGTAGTATTGCCCCTATAGCCGCTAAAATATCATGAATCTCTTTAAAAAAAAATTTTGTATGCGAAACATCATTTAAAAATTGTGATTCAGTCTGGGATTATCGTTTTCTATGTCTTTTTCGAGTTTTGAAATTTGTTCAATTCTACTCAATACTACCATTTGGGATGTTTAAAAGTTTATCTTCTATATAGTGACTATTATCTTTCTATATACGGTACAGATATATCAGTAATTGGTAAAAAAAAAATTTCACCGAGCTTGAAAATATTCATTAATTTTTCGGGGATTTAATTGTTCGTCAAATTAGCTAGCCATTTGTAGCTGGCGTCAATGTTAGTGTTAATCCTAAAATTATTTAGATTTGTTATGTTTGTTGAATCATTTGTATTGTCTACGCCAAACTTGTTGTTGTTTATATCCATACGATTATCTACATTTTTTTATGTTACCAATTTTTCTAATATATTCACAGTCTTTAAACAAATTATACATTGCCAAAAAATCAAATCATACATACAGTCAAACGCTTTGTTCTATTTTGTTCATAAAATTTTATGTATATGTATATCGAAACGACGTGCACACGGATTTTCAAATTTTATCACACCAAAAATAAATCGTGTTGCAAGCCAACGGAAATCGACTTCGTTAATATTGTTGACCTTTTTCATTTTTTTATTCTTCGGATAAACAATTTGTTTGCGACATCTTACTAAAAATATATTTTTGTAAAGTGCTTTATTGTTAAGTGCTTCAATTGTAGTTTAAATAAACTGTCATAGTAACGACTAAAGAACAAACATTTAGCTAACTCTCCGCCTTATTGATTATATGACTTAAATAATTCAGATTTAATAATTATTTGCGTAGACACGAAAAGCCTCCTACCAGTGGAGACTGTAATTCCACTGCAAATCCTGACAAGTTGGACAAGGAAAAAAGTGTTAAAATCGAAAAGGTACCAGCCAACAGTATAGCCTGTTGTATATAGTATATAAAAAATAATACAATTATAATGTTAGTGGTTTTATGTACAAGAACTCGTTGTGGAACTATTTTGATGTTAGTTTTAAATAATAATAAATCGATAAAAATATTTGTTCACGAAATGTATGCGGAATACGCACAAACACGATAAAATCTTTAAATTTTTTAAATTCCAACAGTTTTAGGTTTACAAAAAAATTTCATAGATCGAACATATATGTTACTTAACCGATAATATAAAAATTGACGATTATGATGAACTAACCAGCGTGAACTATATAATTTTTGAAATCTTTCCGCAACTTTATCTACTTTGTGCATCAAACAATTCAAAATGCCACATAAATGCACAATTCGAGTTTCAATCAAAAACCCACAAAACAAATACAAAAATATTCCACAAAATAAAATTGAATTTCATTCAATATGTAATTACATTTATTTTTAGTTTTTAAAAATATTATTTATTGGATAAAACAAATTTTGTAGCTTTAAAATCAATATATATGATAATTTTTGTGTATGCAATATTTTTTATTTATTTATAGTTTTATTTTTTAGATGAAATAATAAATAGAGCTAAGCTAAAAAAATACTCGTTCGTATATAGTAAAAATAAAATAAATATTCATTGATTTTTTATTTATATATGTATATATGTATATGAATAAATATATTATATATAAATATTTTATTTGACTTAATAATTTTAAATAAGAAAATCTGTGTGTAGCATAGCATACATATACAAATAATCGAATTGAATTTTTTTTAAATTGACATCACGCTGTTAAAATATAATGCTATTTTATAGTTCATATTTTTTTGAAAAATTTTATATATTATAAAATAAGCAAAACCATATAGAAAATTTAAAATAAAAAATATGATTATTATTATTGTTATGAAATTTTTATTTTCATATTCAATTTTAAAATAATCGTTTTAATTTGAAATTCGAGGAATATGGATTTATATAAACGTACTCAATATACACCAACCTGGCTCGTACACACGAGTACATAATATTTTGCATCAATGTTACTATAAAATGAAATCCAAACTTTTGAACTTTTCGCATATAAGCTGATTTACATACAATACAAAGTTTTAATTTTTAATCGAAATGAATTAATTTTCAACAAATAGCTATTTACTTTCGTCATTAGTATAATGAATATGAACACATTGTACGTGAATTAATAGTTAGTTAAATAAAATTTATTTATCATAATATGAAATTAAAATAAAATATATAATTGTAATCGATTTGCTTAATACATACTATAATGCAACTTAATAATTATATTTATAACATTGTAAGTCTCCATCTTCATCATAAAAACTGATTTCGAATATTAATTCAGCCAGTAGATTTTAGCGATATTTTTAAAATAATACCAAAAATGACATCCCTGAATTTTTCCCGATAAAAAAATCCTGAAAAAGGATTATAGGTCAATATGGCAACCCTGCTTATTGTAATATATGTATAAGATATATTTACCAAATAAAGAATCATATGGTCTAGAACAACATATCATTTCAAAGAAACATAAATCAGCAATTCAAGTTGCATCATCAACAATTGCTATAAAGATTTTTTTTTTGAAAATTCACCCCATTGGAATATAAAAAAATAGCTGTAGCAGGAACTTTATAGCCTTTCATTGTGGTAATTACCATTACAGCTAGAAATTCAGGGATTGCACTTCAAATTTAATTTAAAAAATTATTGGTGATTCCGAAATTACAAAAAATTGACATTTATACTGTTAAACATAAAAAGAGAAGCAGAGAAAATTCTTTAGATTTCTAGATCTGCCGATGGTAGTACTTTTTTACATGCCGTTAACTTAACGTTAATAAAAAGTATAGCTACACATGTTAACGAGAAGTGTATGCTCAATTAGTGTAGGTATACAAATTATCAAAAAATGTTGCTGCAAAAGAAAAAAAGTTTGGAATTCGAAATACGTGGTTTAATTAAAATTATAAAAAATATTGAGAATTATAATAAAAAAATTTAAAGTCTTTATAATTCAAAAAATGATCGTAACAATGAGAGCCGAGTGTGGAATTTAGTGTTTCGAACTTGTCTTGGTGTTCGAAATTTGTACAACAAGTTTCAAGACTTCCACGCGTAGAGCCATATCGCCAATCACGATATGCAAATTGTTTTGAAATTTTTTATATTTATTTCAGACACCAGTTGAGAATACTAATTTCGAATTATGAAAAAATAAGTGAATTTGGCCAAAGACGCTTCCACGCGTAAAACCATGTCGCCGAAGATTTTCTGAATTAAAAAGACTTTAATGTTTTTTCTAAAGGAGGTATATAAACTTATTATTCTAGTACTGTGATTCTCAAAATTTTATGTTTATTTTTAATAATTTTAATTGAACCACGTATAACTAATTCCAAACTTTTTTTCTTTTGCAGCTACACTTTTTGATAATCTGTGTTTTTAAATTTTTAGAGTCTACACTTTTCGTTAAAATGTGTAGCTACACTTTTTATTAACGTTAAATACTTCACACAGGTATTGTCAGAGCCATCTATGATTTTATAGAGCCGTAATATTAAAATGAGAGTTTTAGAAAGAGTGGAAGCTTTTATTGAGTTACTATAAGAAGCAGTGGTAATTGAAAAATTTTTGAACATATATTTATGAATAAAAAAAAACATCTAAATTTTAATTTTATATTTTTAATAAAATATTCCAAAAAATCATACACTTGTGTGCAAAAAATTCGCTTTTTTAAGCGATCGTTTTTTTTCAAGTATTGATCTCGCGAATCGTTTTTTTTTCGAGTAAATTTAAGTTAAAGATTGTTTGATCAAACCATTACAATACCAATAATAATAGAACATAACAACCCGAAAACGCTCGTTACAGGTAGCACTGGTTGTGGAACTTGTGACATTTTAAAAAGTTTACGTTTTAAGGAAATTCACATTATTCGCATTTCAACACTTAGTGTGAACTGTCTCCTATCGATCACGTCTCATCTGAGTGCGGCAGAGATATCAAGAAACTTGCGGCTACAGACGGCGGCAAGAATTTGACCAACCTCGTGCTACAACACAGCGTGATGACCGCTTTCTTGTGACAATTTCGTAGCGAAGTCGTTGTTTGAATGCGGTTCAAGTCGAAGTCATTCGTTGGCAGTTCGAAGATGACTTCGTGAAGGTGATCTGACTTTTAGAAAACGGGCCGAAATTGATTCCAGCCCACTGACGAGCTTGCCTTCAGTTCGCTCAAGAGCATTTGGATTGGAAAGGGAAACAATGGAGAACAGTCCTGTTCTGAAACAAATGCGGAATATGTCTACATAGCAACGATGGGCGTTGTAGCATTTACAGAAGATCAGGAGAATGATTTGCACAATATTGCATTGAAGCACGTGTCTCGTGTGGTGGTGGATTGTACATGTTCTAGGTAGGCATGTGACTAGAGGCGAAGACAGGGTTTGCCGGGTTTGTTAGTGAAAACTTCCTGTTCACGTATCAGTGCCCACAAGATGTGGATGTGCTCGGACCTCAATCTGATCGAACATTTATGGGACGACCTGAAAAAAGAAGCTCGAGCCAGACATATTGCTCCAACGAGTCCGCAGGAGCTGCAACATGCGATCACAGAGGAATGAGAGGCGATACCTCAAGGTTTGATGAAAACGTTGCTAAAATCATTGAAACATCGAATAGAAGCTTTGATTCGGGCTAGGGGAGGGAATACTTCTTATTAATAAAAATGTTTTGGCGGATTTCCATGTTTAATTCGACTTTTATGAATAATTTTCATGCTGACAAATTCACAAAAATTACAAAAAAAGTACCACTGGATAGGTGTTGAAATGAACAGATCCAAAGTACATTTGCAAGAAAATTAAACAAACATTGGATTTTTTGATATTTTTGAACTTTCGTTAAAAATTGATCAATGTGCGAATTTTTTGCACCAAAGTGCATTTGAAAATCAGCCAACATAGTGTAATATTTAATTATTAAATTTAAACTGAAGCAAAGTGTGCATTTATTAATTTTCAATAAAAATAAGCATTCCTGAAATGAGCTTTAGTTGTGTAGGTTAGTAAAGCAAGATATTAAAGAGTGCTGCCGCAGATCACTCTTCCAATTTAAAATTTAGTTTTAGAAAATTCTGGGCCCAAGCTTTGTGCATGTCTTTAAAAAAAACACAGTAATTTTTAAGGAAATTGAAATGTTTTTTATTTAATGTGAAATACAATCGATACAATTAAGTTCTGAATAAAACGTTATTCAAATGGCCTCCACGACTTCTTGTGCAGGAACGAATTCGATGAACCCAATTTTCGAACACTTTTCCACTAAATCAAGTCGTATGTCATGAATAGCAAATTCAATATTGACTTGTAAAGCTTGAAGAGAGTTTGGTTTATTGCTAAAAACCAATGACTTCAAATAACTCCACAAGAAATAGTCTAATGGTGTTAAATCACAACTTCTTTTAGGCCATTCAATGTCATAATTTCTTGAAATAATCGAGATTCCAAACTTTTCCGCAATAATTCAATTGTTGCACTTGCTGTGTGGTACGTAGCCCCGTATTGTTGGAACAAAATGTTGTCAAGATCAACTTCTTCCAATTTCGGTCATAAAAAGTTGGTTCATTTCGCAAAAAAAATACGGACCGCGATGATTCCACCAGACCAAAAACCACACCAAACTGTCAATTTAGGTGAATGTAGATTTTCTTCGCACCAGAATCGACAGTTTTGTTTATTTACCACACCACTCAGATGAAAGTGAGCCTCATCGGTGAAGATGATTTTCTTAAAAAAATCGTTATCGTTTTCAAGTTGTTCCTAGGCAAAATAAGCAAATTCATGACGTTTACGGTAGTCCAATGGCTTCAGTTCTTGAGTGAGAACAATTTTACATGGATGAAAACCCAAATCCTTTCTCCAAATCCGTCAGGTTGTGGTTTGAGACAGTCCCAATTCTTGAGAACGTTTTGGAATCGAGAAATTGCGGTCTTCAGCAACACTTGCCTGAACGGCAGCAATATTTGCATTACTTTGACAGTTTCTTTGTCTTATTGGCACTTGAACATTATGTGGAGAAAATGTACGCTTTGAGCGAACATTTTCAACAATTCGACGAATAGCGAGCACACTTGCACGATTATTCCGACTATAAAATGGCAAAAGCGCACGAAAAGTTGCAATTGGAGAACGATTATTTTCATAATAAAACTGAATAATTTGTAAACGTTTTTCTTGCGTATATCATATTTCATCACCATGATGAAATTGTAAACATTACTGAATACAATGAAACAAAAAATGACAAATCATGACAGCATCGAGGGTCATGCCAAGGTATTTAGCTGTATTTGCAAATGGAATTTGGTTTGAGTTGAGAACCACGAGAATACAGTTTATATTTTGATTTGTAAAGTTAACGTGTACTGATTTGGCTTCATTTAATGAGAAGATGCAAATAAAACAGCTGTTACTATCAATGAAGAGCGCCATAGATAAATGTTAAAAGATTTATTGTGGCCTTAACTTGAACAAATAGCGACAGAGTCTATTAATTTCACGTAATGGTGACATAAACTGGCCTCCAAGGATTTAATGCCATTAGATTATTTTCATTGGGGTTTCTTGAATTGCACAGCTGAAAAACGACATTCGGACAGAAATTGATGAACTTAATGCGGTAATGTGTGTGAGCTGGTTCTTAAAAATTTTAATTTTTGTATAGAAGTCTGTAACGTGTCCGCGTGGTGGACATTTAAATGATGTCATTTTACACATATATTATTAGAGTTTGGAAAGACCCCTTACTATGTACACACAGAAACACACAAACAGAACTGTTTGAAAATTTTTTGCCGGACATCGGCGATATAGCGGATGGTAAATCTGAAAAAATGTCTTAGTTAAAAATTTTCGTTTTCAAGTAAGTAAAGAAATACCCTACTAGAGCTCATTTGTATGCATATCTTGATACGAAATAAAATTTTAATCCGAAATAAAATTTTGCGTACAATTTGATCTAAATAACGATTTTTTATTTTTATTGTTAGTACTTAAAAGTTGTAATTTTATTTTTATAGCTCTCACAAAACATTTCTGCTGATGCCGAATGCCTTTTATAATTGTGATTTTGTTTTATGTCGTCATTGGTGTGTACGCATCTCAAATCTACAAGAAGCAATAAATTTGCATATAAAAATACATAACCTAAATTATATCAAGTATTTTACCTAATTATGGTTATTACTGTCGAACGAATGGACAAATAATTTTTTTATAAATAACAAATTAGAATTTAATTGAATGTATTTAAATAACCAAATATATAACAATACATACAGTATATACTGTATATAATTTAAGAATTAAATTTACATTAATTCTGTATTGTACAGAATAATAAAAATTAAATAAAATAAATAAATAATTTTTTGTTTACTTACTCGTATAATACGAGTACGAGTATGTAGAAAATGAAATAACCAAATTGAATTCTAATTGTATGATAATAGACTTCGATTTTATATGTATGTATGTACTGTACGTCTGTGTGTCTATAATCGTATATGTAATATATTTTACAAAAATTGGTTAAAATACAATTCATGTTTGTGTTGTAATCGTATGTGTATTATTATGTAAAGATGCATATCTCTATATTGGAATTCGAAAATTTATTTATATTGGAATTTATAAATTACTTTTACAAGTTTCTTGGTAAAAATATTTATCCTTACACTGATACGTAGATACGATATTCATAAGGTTGATAATACTATTTATGGTAATAAGAACTGTGTATCTAAATTATAAATACGTCATTAATCATTAACTTTTTAAATGTTAATGAGGTAAACCTACGAAGATATTTCGGGCATAGGTAAAACATATCTTGCGTTTGCAGACACGCCATTAGCATTAAACTGACACTAAAATTATCTAACGACTTTTCCATAAATATTGATGCTTTGATATTTGACAAGCTCACCCAACAGTTTCCCGAGACCAACATTAACATAAGTAAATGGAATTATGTATAGAAAAGGTGCAAATAGGCGATCCCCACTACAATCGCTCGCAACCAATTGACTTGGTAATTAGAGCACATTATTATCCTTTTCTACAAATCAATAACATCATAAAGGCCAACTATTCTAAACCCATATGTAACAACAAAATCCATAGAAATGAAATCTCACCGAGGTGGAAACACAAATTGAAGAATTTTTTCAAGAAAATTTGCAGTGCAATTCAAATGCGATATATACTGCTAGGATTTTTTTAAGCAAGCTTTAAACAAGCAACTCTATAAGAATAAAATAAATGGCTGTAGCCAGACTACTAATGTATCACGGAAGAGAATGTATATCTTGTTCAGTTGAGCAGCATGAAGATATCGAAGTGAATCAAAGATAATATAGCAAGCAAGACAGCACAGCAACCAAACTCCGTGTCCAATTCAATGCTACAGCAAACACCACTACGGGAATATCATTAAATGACTTAATGATAGAAGTTTCCCTATTCTTGGCAGGAATAAAACCAGTAAAATTATGGCAGTGAAGTACATATTTTCCAAATAACAAAAATAAACATGTATTAGTAAATACATAGTAAAAAAAAATCTTATAAGAATTTTAAGTGAAAACTAGGAAATAAACTCAAAAAAATTATTTTAATTTTTTCATAATAGCCCGGAAAATCATTTCCATATTTTCCTCATTTGTAAGTAGTTTTCCAGAAGATAAAATTTCAATATATCTAAATGCCGGGTATACAAAATTTTTGTACAAAACCACTATGTGGAAATTACACGTCAAGAGGATATCGAGACAGAGAAGACAATCAAGTGAGCTAAAGGACATTTCTAAAAAACAGGATCTGAATTTTGTTCTGATAACTTAAGTCATTTCGTTAGGTAGAGTAGTTTTAGTTTAAATATATTACCTAAATTGTGAAGTTTGTCGAAAAATGACTAAATTAAGTCGATTTTATTAGTTTGCGTAATTCTTGTTAAAATAAATTCTGAATATCGTAAACTTGGCCGAAAAAATCCATTATGTATAGCCTTAGTTGACAAAATTAATTTAGTTAAGTGCCATTAGATATATCATATTTAGTTGTGGAGTAGATATATCATATTTAGTTGTGGAAAATGAAGACGATTTTATTGGAGTGAATACAATTTGTTTAGATTAAGTCTGGATATCGTAGAGTTGTTAGAAAATTTTACTATGTTCATGCTGACACAATCAAATAAATCCAGAGCCATTTCCGTATCTAAGGGATAGGTATCATTTTTTGTTTTCGAAAATCTAATAGATTTTGTTGGCTAGAGTAGTTTTAATTTAGATAAATTTTGAATATTGTGTAGTTCGTCGGAAAAATAAACTATGTCCAAATGTTAGCTTCAAGTTGACACAATCAAATAAATCCAGAGCCATTTCTATATAGGGGATAGGTGCCAGTTTTTGCTCTCGCAAATCTAATCACTTTTATAGGCTTGAATAGTTTTAATTTAGATAAATTCTGAATATCGCAGAGGTTGTTGGAAAATTTTATTTGGTTCAAATGTTAACTTCAGGTAGACACTATCAAATAAATCAATAGCTATTTCCATATCTATGGGAGTTAAACTTTGAGCTATTCTTTGCATTATTTT
Organism: Nephrotoma flavescens; assembly: GCA_932526605.1. NCBI lineage: Eukaryota > Metazoa > Arthropoda > Insecta > Diptera > Tipulidae > Nephrotoma > Nephrotoma flavescens. The sequence continues at coordinate 313,011,587 of OW052220.1, forward strand.
TTACAAGAATACATTTTGTTTACTTTTCCATGTTTCATTTTTAGTTAATTTTTTAAAAATATCGAATGTCGAAGGGCCGAATGTGTCGAAGAGCCGAATGTGTCGAACGGCTGAATATCGAAGGGCCAAATGTCAATGGGCCGAATGTCGAAAGGCCGAATGTTTCGATGGGCTGAATGTATCAAAGAGCCGAATTATTGTTTTGTTTTTAGAAACATAATTTTTGAAATTTGTTGTTGTATGGAATATTTTGTAAATTTTTTTTATTAAACATAAATGAATTTCGTATGAATTTATGTATTTTACTATTTTTCATCATTGGATTTGGATATTCATGAAATTCCACGTATCCAGTCAACGATACATTTTGGTGAAGGAAATTTTTAGAGTTGGGGTCGTTTGCCCAACTTTCAAAATCCCGAAATCAAAATCCCGGCATTTTGAAATGCAATAATTGTCCGGCTTAGCCCTCCGAGGGGCTTTAAATATGAACTTTTGGAACATAGGAGCCGGGATCAGCAAACATGTCTCACTGCATGCCGCGAGTAGGAGCGGTTTATATAGAATCTATTAATGACACCTATTCTAGAAGGTATAGGTATAAAAAATATTAAACATTCAGTTTTGTTTTTTTATCTATAAAAAACAAAATTTAATATTTAATATTTTAAAAAACATCCCAGGATTTCTAAAATCGGGATTTTGAAAGTCGGAAATTAAAATAAAAAAATAATTTCGAAAATAAAAAATAATTAAATTAAATAAAAAAATAAAAAATATATATTCTTAAAAATAAAAAAAAACATAAACAAACCCTTTGACCCATTCGGCCCTTCGACACATTCGACCCTTCGACATTTGGCCCCTTGGCCCATTCGGCTATCATTTTGCTTCTAAAATGCTGCTGGTAACGCCGTTACCGCCAATGGCAACCGTTACACAACTATGTTGGCAAATTTTCTATGGCCTGAAGTAGAAGCACAGATGCCATGAATGTAAACGACCTTTGGTTTCAACACGATGGCGCCACATGTTATACAATCCAGTAAGGATTACTCTAAGACCAGTAGAAGGAACCATACGAACGAAATTATTTTTCATTCTTAAATCGGAGTCACATAATCAAAAAAAGTATCCACAAAATGAAGATGTATACTCATTTTGTAGCGTTTCTAAAAACAAACTTTTAAATGGCCCACCATTTATAAACAGCTTAGTGAGCAGCAATTTTATGAATAAATGAAACATTTTAAATAAAACCAAACAGAATTATAGATAGTTTAGAACCGTGTAGTTCTCATTCTGATTATTTAAGCATCACCATAGTGGCACTATTCTCTAAAAGGTATCCTCTAAAACGAAAATCGGATTAGCTCGGATTTAAGAATGTCAAAAATGTAGAGGTTGAACTCAAATGCAAATAAAAAGCCTGTTTCATATTAAAAAAAGTTAAAATTTAAAAAGCCACAGATTGACTCTTGCACAAAATGAGACGTATTTAATATAAAAATTAAGGCAACTGAAGGTACAGCGCTGCAAATTCTACTAAAATAGCAGAAGCATCATCATGAAATGGCAGTACGAGCATATAACAGCAAAAAATGAAATTGCTTCATTTTTCACAGCAATGCTTACCTACACCGCCATCAGTATGCTATTATAAACGACAGCTCTATACATTTAATGTAAAAAATAAAAAATGTCTTTCGATAGCTCGTAGAGGCAGGGAGCAACTTCATTACCATTATAGATTGTCAAAAAAATTTGACAATCCATAATGGTAATGAAGTTGCTTCCTTCCTCTAAAAGCTGTCTAAAGATATTATACCTGCAACTGTAAAGAATATTGCATTTTGACACATGAGCAATGCGGTCACGAATGACCATACGTTTTTGGAACCGTTCAAAGACCACGAAATGCTGTTTTCGGAAAGTTAACGAAGGCGAGGAGCGGGTAATCTAACACAATATTGAATGGTTGGGTGATACGAAAATGTTTAGCTACATTTATTAAAAAAATTCTTACAAAGTCGACGACCCATTTAGAGTTATAAGTATTCGCAAAAAAGTGTTAACCAGCTAACATACACAGATGCGTGTCACTGTTACGAATGGCCAGTAAAAATAAAAGAGGTGATGAAAAAAGACTTATATTGAGTATGCTTCATTTGATTGATAAAAATGTAAATATATGTGATGAAAACATGCCTGACGTTCATCCTGATTTGAGAGACGGCCTAAGATGTAATGGGTGTCACAATAAGAACTTCAGATTTTAAATTTTAATAAAACAAAAACGGCTTCATATATTTCCAAATTTATTTTTTTGGTTTGAAATTACAATATTCCTGGTTATTTATGAAAAATAATTTCATTCAAATGGGAACCGCGGCTTGCCTTGGCGTACTGCATTCGGTCGGTTCAATTTCTGAGCACATTTGGGATTGTGTACGGATCTATTTCGGCAATGGTTGCTTCAATATTGGTTTTTCCTTGCCGGCCAATTCACGTCAACATTTCGACTGATAATGCGGCCATCGAATTTTTGACGCAGTTTCGGTATTGTAGTATCTTCAAGATATGGCCACAAAAACAGATAATCACATGTGGCGGTAGTTGATTTCGTTGACTGTAATGGTCGCGCAGGCCTGAAAGGCAAAATCCTTACCAATTTCGAGTTTGTCGCAGGCCCACTCAGCGAATCGTTCACCAATTGAAGTTTACAGGGCCTCAAACCAAAATTTTTACACAAAATTCGTTCCATGGAAGACCGGCTGATGTTCATTTCAGATGCACGATGACGAATTGATGTTTTCGGCCGTTAGCTCGTATCACGCACTTTATGCACAAACTTCTTGATACCGTTGGGTGTGAGAATCATCCCATCAAATTGTGTACGACATTTTCTTGCGTTTTCGAACCAATTGTCTTTGTTGTAGAAGTAAATTTCCAATATTTCTCACTTTTATTGAAGCATTAAGCGACTCATTTCGTCAACTAAAAATAATATACTGTGTTTCTCTCAAAGAAAGAATGACATTAGTGTTGTCAGAGCAAAAATAATCGATATGTCAAATCCAACATGTGAGTGGAAAGTTCGTTTTGTGGTTTGTGAAGTTGGCTGATGAAGAAGCTGATTTATAGCTTAAATTCTTTAAATATAAATTTATAATGAAAAATAATGGCTTAAGTTACTTAAGCCATTCTTAAACTTAATTGAACGTTTTTAGTAGTGGCTTATGGGTTTCGTAAACCTATATTTTCTAACAATGAGCAAATTTTACGATGAAAATTATTCCAAGCTATTTTTATTAATAGCTATTATGCAAATTTTACATTTAAAAACAAATTAAATTAAATTCTTAATTTTCTTATTTTGAGTTCGACAAGCTTAGATTGCTGTTTTGTACTTAAGCCACTATGATTTGTGGCCAAAGATGGGGTGCAACATGGGCAATCCATATACTCTAGGCGCTATTGGATATTTAAAAAACATTTTTATGACCTATCTTGGTTCTTTTATATTTCGAGTTACTAATTCTTCTATTAAGACTTTTTACACTATTTGCCGTAGGCCCTGGCGAAAGAAACTTACACTTAATAAATATACATTTTATTAAATATTAATTTTTCTATTTCGCAAAAAATTAGATTTTTGAATATTTTATTTAAAAAATTTGTTCAAAAAGTTTAAAAAATCTTTAGACATCCGACGATTTACACATCCTATTAATAAGGTTGTTTTTTCTATAGATGGTAGAATGGTGTTCAAGTGATAAAAATTCATCGTCAGTCAAAAATTCATATTCAATAATAAAAAAGGGGGGAGGAAGATAACAGGTAGGCGATTAGTCATCGGCTGGGTAACAAAATTATAGGTACATTTAATTACTCAACCTATTAGTTATAGTATTACGACGTGAGAATAGAACAGGGTTGGATCCGTAATTGGTGAGAAACGGATTTCTCTCTGTTCGAATTTCATAAGATTCGAACGTATCTAAACGTCTGCTTTTGTGTTGTATATGTAATATTGTATAAATTGTTCAAGCTAGCTGTATGATTTTCTAAAGTTAAATGGTTATGTAAAGTTGATTGATTGCAACCAGATAAATGTTTTTTAACTCTAACTCCAAAATTGCGCCCAGTCTGTCCAATATAGGAGAAACTACAATATTGCAATTAGTCCTATAAACATCAGACTTGGAAAAGCGATCAACTCTAAGTTTATTGTTAAAAAAGAGTTTCTTTATTGCGTTATTATTAAAATAAACTTAATGTTTTGCGAAATAGAAAAACAAGTGTTTTATAAAATTGTGTTTATTAAGTCTTCTATAAAAATTTTAGCTCTTTCATTTAGATCATTTGTGAGGTCCCATCTATTTTTTTTTTATGTACAACTGTATGCAAATATATCTGAAAATTTAAATAACAAAATTATTAAAATTTAAAACAGTTCAATTACCAATTATTTCATAGTGATGATAATGCGGAAACGAAAAAAATTACGTACCAAAATTTTTTAAAGTAATTTTTTTAAATTTTACCAGAAACGAGTTGTTTGAAAGCAAAATTTTGTATCAATTCATTCGTTATAAAACTTCATACTTTTCGATAAATTGGGTGACCCTGACAAAATTTGTTGGAAATTTGTTACGAATGATGAAGATAAATTTTTAACAAAGGTTATGTATTTGATTTTCTGAAAGTTAAACAGGAATCATGATTTTTGATCATACAAGACAGTTTTTACCAAAAATCTCGTAAGTTGAACTTTTCTCTTTAGAATTCAAGTGTGGTATTCGGGATCTATATATACATTCATGTCAAAAAAATTGGGTCTTGCTCACAACATATAGACACACACTCCTTCGTATGATATCCAGTTAATACAAAGTATTGATATTGCTTTCATTAACAGCACATTTCCACTAAATATTAAAAAAGGTAAAGTTTTCGTATTCGATTTATTCGCAGAATTAAAATTTCAACAAACATTTTTGTAGAACGTATCCCGTATATACATAAACTAGGTCTTCGATTATATTAAAAGAGTATTAAAAAGATTTTCTATATTATAACTTATGTAACTACGTCGTACAAACAGAGATTTACAACTCGTACAACTCTTTATTTAGTACAAGGGAAAAAGCAAAAATATTAAAGCTCTGAAGCTTATAAATTTTCTGGTAGGTTTATTAAATTATATGTATCAGAGATGAAAATGTGTATATCTATATGTGTTATATTATTTATTAAAGTGTGTTCACATACTTATGTAAATTTGTATATAAGGCTTCAACATGTTTAGAATATATTTTAATTAGACTTTTAATTCTTTACATATATTAGTAAGTTATACTATTTGTTTTTGAAATTAGAAAGAGCTTTTACTTTGTTCAACTTGAAATTGTACTTACATATCAAATTACAGATAATACTGTATACAAAAATATCTATATGTGAACTAAAAAATATTCGTGTTAATTATATATTGTACGGAGGTGAAAAAAGTTCAGTTTATTTAACGGTATATGTTTCATTTTAACATGCATGTTTAATGTACTAAACGATGTTTCGCGGAACATAGAATTAGAAACCTATATACATAAATACCCTTATTTATGTATTATAACAGATATCGGCATTGGTTTTCTAAAGCATAAAGCATTTTAAATCTTTTTATCATATCCAATATAGATTCAGTTTACAATTCGTTAATGCCTTGCCTGCCAAAGAGTCACTTATAAAATCATGTACTACATGCACACATACACAAGTATAATATAGTGTAAAGAGAATTACTGATTAAAGTTCACTGATCAAAAAGTCAAAGTTGAATTTTAAATTAATTGTATTTTAATAATTAGAATTTTATATTTTACATACAAGTATAAGCATAGTACGTATATATATAGATTTTAAATAGCCATGTCAAGTAGATTATTATAATTTATGTACATAAAAAATAATTTAAATAAAAAATTGTGGTATAGTTCGTATGTGCATTGAACATACATTTTAATTTTTTAATCTAATATTCTCTGTTTGTCATGAAAATTATCGTTTTATATTTATTAAGTATTTTATAGGCTAAATAAATATTTAAATTTTTGAAACTGTAAAGCACAATATATCATGCAAATCAGCATACAGCAAAACATAAAAATAAAATTATTAATTTTTTTAAAATTTATTTATCATAATTACAAATCAATATACGTCATGCAATTTAAGTAATGTTTTTGGGCACATTTAACAGAGAAAATTATGTTTTGTATATGAAGACATAACCTCCATGTTATTCAAAGATTAATTAAGAAAGCTTGTGCGAATGAAGATCTTTCAAACCATTGCTAAAATGTTAATATATTCAAATCCAGTGTCATCATTTACATTTTAAGGGTTAATCCGTAGAATTTGATAGTTTATTTAGATTCTAGCAAAGAGTAAAGAAACAAAGGAAGTATGTAATCTCATCAAATCAAACACAACAATTTGTCTTCCCTAACCAACAAACATGTTCACCGGTTTTCATCAAATTCATCGAAAATAATTGTAATGCATATTAAAAAATATTGATCAATTTTCTTTTAAGGGTTCTATTTTGTGATACATCTTCGATTAAAAAATAAAAATGTATCGATATAAAGGAGAATTTGAGGTATTGATTGTCCACATACATCGCGATATTCCTCACGGATAACACGTTATGCTTCAACCATGTCACGACTTCCCTATCGCCACTATTTCAGCCTGGTACACGATGCAGTAGTCAGGGAAACGAACAGAAATATTAACATAAGGTTCTCACAGAAGACTCCGGCTCCTACCTTGCTGACTACCTTAGAACCGTCCATATGAAAAATTGAAGGGCCTCGTTTGCCAGTAATTATATGTTCCTCCGGGTTTCTCTCGAAAGACAGATGTTCCGGAAACCTTTATCAAAGCACAAGGTAATTCACGTAAATATGATGTTTAACATAGATATGCTATGGTTCTTTCTCTATAACAGTACGCCGCTTGACAATTTCTTTAAAATCGACGAATACACTTCAATAATATTTTTTTTTGTTTTTTTTTTTTTACTTTGGTTTTTTCGATTGTAGTGTGTAAACACCATTGTTTACGATTGTTCCGTATATTGGTCTATTTCAGCTCTCTCGAATTAAAGAGGAAGTAATATGTAAGTCAAAAATCCAAATATGTTTCTCTTTACAAATTACCATTTTCTAAAAATGCTCCAATCATCATTAAAATTCACAAGAAAAATCTCTAGGCTAAAGGAATTTACTATGGAGATTTTACAACTCATGCATTCATAGATTTTGAAACGGATTATTGTGATGAGGTGCATAATTTATTTGAGTCAAGTGGTTGGCCCTAAGTACTAAATTTGAAAACACGAATACCATTGGAGAAAATTAGATGTTTACGGGATCATCTAACATCATTCCTTCGCGATAAATTACTTTAAAAATTTTATTTTCGTGATTACGTGAGCTTCGATTTCCCATCCATTAGAGTCATGATGATTGGCCAAAAAAAGCGAAAAAAAACGAACACAAAATAGCTTTGACTATAGATTTAATATGGACTGCTAATCAATGTCAATGTGGATATCCACACTAGGGTAACTTTTATCTGATCTTTTTCGATTCTTTCCCCTTTACCAATAAAATTGGTTTTATCTGCGCCGCAATTTTAAAAAAGACGTCGTTTACCCTGTGACAAATACTAAAAACAGGCGGAAAATACTGTCAAAAATATCAATATAATTGTGATGTTTCTTTGGTGCAAGCAATTCTCATTCTGAATAGGAATTAATTGTTTAGTGTTTCTTTGGTAAATTTACGACAACAGTCCCACATATGTAATTCCAAATTTCAATAGTTTTAAACCAACTTTTCTGCTGATATAGAATAATTGGTGGAAACATATCATACCTGTAGTTTTAATGTTCACCACCAGGGCAGTTATAGTAAATACTTTTATTTTTAATTGTTGGCAACTACTCCAATTTAGAATTGCATATCCATTTTCCTGCCCGCAATCACAATTGTGCGTGTACGAAAAAAGTATTATGTCAAAAATTTATAAAAAAAGAAATACTTAATATGTTATATAATTTACAACCTGTCATTTTTATGTACACATTTGTATACAGTGGACTTAAATTTAAGTAAAACAAAAATTGTCTGGCCGGAAAAGGGATATATGGGATTGTTGTTGTAAGTTTACCGAAGAAACACGACAAATGTATATGTTGACATTCATTTTCTTGGCGTCCTTTCATGTGTGTTCAAGCTGTGTTTTAATTTCGTGTTTTACTATGCGTTTTAAATTGAAAGTTTTGATATAGTTGTCATTTTATTAATAAAATCGTGTTGTGGGCGTAGTTTTTAAAATCTTTTTTATTCATTATTTGTGAAAATGGCGATACCTACAATGTGTTGTAGAAGATTGCAACTTTTACAAATTTCTAAATTGATTATTCATATTGAACAACCGATTAAATAGTGATAAATATTAAGACTGGATACGTGTAATTAGCATTTTTAACAACCAACCAAATATATTTAACCATTCAAAGAATGCTACGATTTGTTCCAAACACTTTACCGAAGACTGCTATATATCAGGTGAGTTCGTTAGAAAGCTTAACGAATATGCAGTACCTTCTATTTTTCCTCGAAACAGAGAGATGTAAGATTTCGTTTTATTTATAAATTTCTTAATTCTATATACATACCTATTATTTATTTCAGGACTCACGTTGAACATATTATTCGCTGTTCACGTTGGACTAAAGCCCCAGCAGATGTTTCAAGCAAAATATGTAATAGTACACCGGGATCAAACACATCAGCTATATGTCTATAAGTGATGTTTGTATTTAGTACTTTATTTCGTAGAATATATTGTCATAATAATTTTTTAACCAAAGGGCACTAATTTACCAGCAAATCCAAAACGTATTGTTCGACGTCGATATCCAAGTGATGTACATGAGGATTTGGATAATACGACTCTTAAAACATTACGAAATTACGTTTGTATCCTAAAAAAGCCAGAGAAAAGTTGTGAAACGGTTGTATATATTTTTTTAATTTGTAAAGACTATATCCCACAATCAGCAAACTATCTTAGATGCAATTAATCGAGGAAAAGTTAAAGGAAAATATCCGGTGGAACTACGATCATTCGCACTTTCACTGCATTTTTACAGCCCTAGGAGCTAAACAATATGTTCGTTGTTTATATAAGACGAACCTGCCAGCGCCAAGTACTACTATATGAGCTTGGTACTAACACAAAAATGGCTCGTCCGGATTTACGACGGATGCCCTGCAAGTGTTCCAATTAAAAAAAATAGTTGAATAAAAACGAAAGCAGCTACTAGCGTGCCTCATGGCTGAACGAAAATATCCGGCGAAACTACAATCATTCGCACTAACACTGCATTTTTACAGCCCTAGGAGCTAACCAATATGTTCGTACTATACTATACGAGCCTGGTACTAACACAAAAATGGCTCGCCCGGATTAACGACGGATGCCCTGCAAGTGTTGCAATTAAAAAAAACTAGTTGAACAAAAACTAAAGCAGCTATACTAGCGTGCCTTATGGCTAATGAGATGGCCATTAGATGCCAAATTGAATGGGATCACAAAAAAAAAATATGTTGGACTTGTGGATTCCGGAGCCTGTTTTCCAGATACGGAAGACTTGCCTGTAGCAAAATATGCTCTCGTTTTCTTGTTAACTGGAGTCAATGAGGTTATTTTTTAGTAAATGACCTCAATTTCACCGAACGAGCTAACATTACCAAAGAAATCATAAATTTTCTACATCCATCCGGCGTTTTGATTGTGCAATTAACTTCTGATGGTCATCCGGAAAATTTAGGTATGTGAAATAAGTTAGGAGCTGATATTTATAAAAACGTTCCATTTTCCAAACATCAAATTGATCGATATAATTATATATGTTTTACTATAGATGCTTGTCATTGTATAAATTAATTAAAAATATTAGCAAAAAAATTAATCAAATATTATATCTATCTGAAAGAACGGAAATTAGCTGTCACAATAAAAATAGTATATTGTATAATTAGGAAGAAAAGTACTGCATTCCCGGATGATAGTGGAAATTGGCCACCGGGGTCTGGGAATGCACTTTTCCTCCGAATTGTACATACTATTTTTGCTCCGATCGGACTTTAAAACGAATATCAACCCAAAATAATTTTTAGTATTATTCATTAATTATCATATTAAGAAATCAAAACAAAGTAAAAAATCGAAAATAATGTAAAATTATTGCTTAGTTAGCCACGACATCATAAGACATAAATATATTTTGTTTTTTTTTAAAGTTGTCAAGTTTGTGTACCTATTTGATTTATAAAAAACGTGTGAACGAAATTTAAGGGATATGGACAGTGAAAGCCAATTATCCTTATCTTGTACCCCGCCAGATATAGTGGAAGCAGCTAATTCAGCTACATGTGATTTACTCCCGCAAAAATCGACGGAAAAATACGAAAATGGTTATAAACGCTTTATGGATTATCGTTAATCTAAACACATCAAATCATTTTCGGAAAACGTCATTCTGGCGTATTTCACTTATTTATCTACAAAATTGAAATCATCCACATTGGTCAAACTACTAATGATCAGGTGGTTAAAAATAATGTGGATATGGCAAAATACCAAAAATTACGTGTCTTCTTGAAACGCAAATCCGACGGATATAAAGCGAAGAAATCTAAAATATTAACTATGGAATATGTTTAACAATTTATTTTGGAAGCTTCAGATGATTAGTTCCTAGTTACTAAAGTAAGCATGTAGGTATTTAAAACGATTATTATCTGTATTTACACATATGTATTTACACATATTTACACCTTATAAGTGTACTTTAATTTCTTCCAAACAATTAAAACTCCATACGGAAATATATTCCCGGCCTAGGCCAGAAAAAAATATTCTCGTGCTATTATTACTTGTTGCTTAGCAACAAATACAACATACTGGAACCATGAGCTTTTCGTTTCGAAAAAACAACGGAAAGATATATTTTTTCCTACGATCGGAGAAAAATGTATTTTAGTTAGAGCCACTTTTTGAAAACGGACCGAATTAATTTGTAGTCCCAATAAATTAAAAAAATGTTTTGTTTTGTTAAATATTTGCAATGTTTTCCATTTCTTAGGAAAGTGGGTAACATGGTAGGATCGCTACGAAGTGAGTAACTCAAAAGATGCAAAACATTTTATTAATTTGGGTTCGAAAATTTCGGATTTTTTATATTACAACTTATTACACCCCTAATTCCGCTTGCGATACTACGATATGTATGGTCAGCAAAATAAAACTTTTTTCAGAATAAGTGTCCGGAAGTTATAAAATCTCAGACATTCAAAAATAAAAATTCTGGAAAGAAGAATAAAAATGTCCCTAAGCAGTTGCTATATGTCTTTGGCTGTTTTTCGTTTGATATTCCAGTAAGAATATTAACAATTACAATTTGGGAATTAGCAATTTCAAATTGAAAATTAACAATATTCATTTTCGGAACAACCAACATTGGTAAGTTATTTATTTTAAAGTAATAAAATAATTTGTCAGAAAGAATAAATCAGCGCATTCGACTTTAAGATATTACATGCAGGTGATATTCGGTTTGAGCCAAGTTTGCTCTGCCTTTCCTATAGGTACAATATTTGGTATTTGAATAGCTAAATCACTTTTAACGTGCGCTTTTAAACTAGACCAGCCAAGTTCAATACCAATAAATATTCGGCTACATCCGGGTTAAATCCTGTAATAAAAGATGATAAATTCATGTTCTTGGAAAACATCTTCAATAGAAGAAAAACAGCCAGCATCATTAACTACCGTTGTAACTGCTGACTGGTACATATTTTGAGCATTTTGAAGACAACGCAGTATGGCAGTTGATGAGTAAGAGTTTACATAATTGTTGTTGCATTGCGATAATTTATTTAATTGGGCCCGCTCTTGATATTATGTCATCCACATACAAATCTTGAGTAGCTGCTGGGTATTTATTGCCATCATTCTGAGGTAATTGCCGTAGAACTCTTGTGGCCAGATATGTACTTAACTGCTTTTAGCTTTGTCGTTTTTCCATAGTATCAATTTGTAGCTTTGATCTAGCGTAGCAATATCTCTACGAGAGATTACTGCATGGTTGAGTCATGATGAATTAGGTCATTTAATGATATATTTCAAGTTTTTTGTTGGTTTATTTCTACCATGTGGTCCCATTGGATGTATTATATTCATCCTTTACATGAATGTTTTTATTTAGTTGTTTTATCATTTGAATAAGGCGCGCTGTAACTTTTTTTCTTAATTCTCTCTCTCTCTCTGTCCCTCTCTCTCTCAGGCTCTATATCCCATCAAGGGATTTGGCCGCCTTAAAGGAGGTTTCATAATCATATTTTTATTTCGGATAATGAGTGATTAATTCATTGATCCTAAACCGGCCATTTTCCTTGTCACCACCGGGAATCGAGCCCGGGACATCTGGTCGCTGGAGCAAGCAAGCATGCTGACCACTTCACCACCGGAGCAACACCTAATATAAACTCGTCGTCCTTAAATGCTACCTGGTATGTACCATTTCCAAATCTTTTGTAGTTGTTTTGAAAGTGTTCTTTTCCTCTCTATTCGACTTCGCACGTCGATTTCTTCAATTTCCCAGAGCCTTTTTAACTGATTCTGTAAGTCGATTCTCTTGGATCTTCAAACGTTCCGAACACAATCCATTCCAGTTTGGTTTTATTGCGCTATTGGTTGATATGGACCTCCTTTTATATTGTCACACAATGTAATCTTTGAAAATGTCTATTGAACCTGTTGTATTATAATTTGGGTCTGCGGTTGTTAAGATGCTAACAGTCTTTTGTTCGATAGTAGTATCGTAAGTTTTTGGCTCAAATTTGGATTTCTGGGGGTATGAACTACTGCCTGCGCGATAGTGGCGGTGACTGTAGTGACCGATTGCTTAATCGCTGGCGCATTGCCATTTGGTGGATCACGATTGTAGATTTTTTCTATGTGTGTGTGTGTTGTAATTGCTCTCGATTTGACTTATTTTTCCTTTATTGATGTCTTGCTTATTAAGTAGCCTGTCGTCCATTATGGCCTGTGGTTTTGTGACTGATGAATGTAGATACTGCGTTTCGCTGGTTGTCACCTAGCACTTGACGATGTTGGAAAGTTTGCTGGTTCTTGTTTAGCTTTATTTCGATGGGTTGGTCTTTTGCCTTGAAATTAATTTGGCAGTTGGTTTTGAAATCTTTTATTAACTTGTTTTTACCGATGGAATTAGATCGCAGTTAGGTTACTAATTCTAAAAAATATATAATAAACTAGGAAGTGATAATGTTAATTGGTTTTTCACTTTGGTTTTTTTATTAAACATTTTTGTAGTTTGTATTGTTTGAGAAAATATGGGAGAATGGGAGATAATGTTTTTTTGGGAATTGTAAGTGATGCTTGTTGGTGCTGGATGAAATTGGTAGTTGTTAACTAAAGGTTTAGAAAAATTTAGGAATATCGGTGGCAACAGTTTGCGATCAAAATTACACACCTGTTGGTTTGTTGAGCGTTAGTGATTCTTCTAGGTAACAGCGGTGGAGGTGGTGTAATTATCTCAAAAGGACCCGCACATCTCATTTAAAACATAATTAAAGATCTATGTTTAGTTAGAGCAAATTTTTTATTAATTCTACGTAATTATATACCGCATGAATATTTGATTAAATTCAAATTTGCACTATCGATTTTTATACACGTTTAAGCTTTTGATCCCAACAAACAAGTATACTATACAACTTTAAATCTTTTGCAATAAATTGCTGTAGGTAAATCAAGTTTATACAATTAAAAGAACAAAAATATTGAATTATAAATCTACGTTCCCAAGATCAAATATTTTGATTTTTTGCTGCAACCGTATTTCCTTTTTGCTAGGTATTCCATCGGGTAAAATTTGTTAAATTCGATAGAAAAAATAAAATGTTAAATAAAAAAATTAAAATTTTTGTTTGTAAAAGTTCGAACAAAATCGATTATTTCGTTTCGATTTTCTATTTTTATATTTCCCTCCCGATATTATTTTAAAATTTATCTCAAATGTAACCAATTTCTATCGAGAACGTAAAAAAAAAAATTATTAATACATATTTTATGTTGAAGCATTCTGGGAAATGCTGTTAAATGAATTATTTGATGTATACCTACCTTTCTCGTATTCCTTAGAAATTTACGTTTTTACCTGTGTAATAGCTACCTAGATCTGCCTTTTATAAATTGTACATCGTGTATAGAATGGCAACCGAAAAATTCGCCAATATAAATCAAATTTTGGTTGAAGTAATTAGCTTCATGCTGTATATAATACCAAAATATTTTACTACTTTGATACGGCTCTCCTAAATACGATAAGATAATTAAATAATTTTAATATTTCAAAATGAATTATAAATTGATTATAAATATTGACATTTTCTGTTTATGTACTATACGAGGATTTTGTATATAATGTAAATATCATTTTGTTGTTATACAAATTTTGGTTGTTGTTAAGTGGATTGTAAACAACATAATTTTCATGTGAAGTAATATTTTAATTTGTTTTCATTTATTTTTAGACTTTATAATTAAATCAAAATATAAACTTTAGTATGCTGTGCACACGATCGACGAATGGGATGTGATGCTATGTTACCACGTAGCGTAGTTTCAACTATTAGACTACGTTCACGTTTGAATCGTCAATAACCTGGTGCTAGCCTTGGTATTGAGGGCAAAAATTTTGCAGATTCTCTGCGCAAAAAGCTCTGATTTTATAATGTCGGAACCTGCGTTCTACATCAATAATGGCGGAACCCAACCGGCTGTTGCACAGCAAAATTATTTCTTGCCCAGCCGAATTGACGCTTAGCTAAATACGCTTTTACGCTGGAGAAGGATAAACTGCGAATGGTCGTTTCAATTCTGAGTAGACATGGCCGTTCCAAAAATGTCTAAACCGCAAGTGACTGGTTCCAACTACCGTGTGTGTTGACTGCATAGAGGTTACCGATGATAGTATTCATTATGAAATTTTGGGCTGTTCTGGATTGATAGCCAGATAGTATTTTTATCGCATGTATGCGTTAAATACAATAAAATTCGAGGTTATTATCATTACAATTCGCTAAGGCATTATGATTATACTTTGATTAGTTCAAAGTATTTTCAATATTTTTTTGTTTGGTCACTGCAGTCTGATGAGACGACCGAATTTTTTAATACAAAAAAATGAATGTTTTCATTAGTTCGAAACCAAACTTGCATCGTCTTGATAACCTCACTTTGATAGTATTCATTATTTCTTTAGTTGTCCTGCGTTTGGCAGGATCAGAATCCGTTTTTTAATTCTACTTCGATTGATGTAAATCAATTGACGACGCCTCATCTTCGTTTTACCGGTTGACATTGTAAATATTGCAGTGCATTCCCTGCGGTTTCCATAAGGGCCTTGTTGCGGCACTGGGTGCGGAACAAAAGCTTAACCACATACTCTCACAAAAGCACCAAGTTATCAACCCTACACAAATGTCTCAGTTTAATTTATCGGATATATCACAACAACGACTTCAGAAAATATAGACGGACAATAGTATAAAATTGAGAGTATGGCACGTGTTAAGAAGCCTCTTAAAACCTGGAGATCTCCAGAACCTTTCAAACCAGGCTGAAATTTACACATTATAGTACTTGCACTACAATAGCTTACATATGGGGCGGGATCCATAATACCACCAATGATGACACTTTCTACTACAGTGATTATCAGAACGGAGCAGAATAACAGCTGAATATCAATCACGGTCAACAGTTCACCGAACTGGCTAGTCGTATAACCTACTCGTATCAAGTACGGTTTTCAACATAATAAAATCCAATAGGTCACGTGGCGAACGGAAAACCAAATTGATCAATAGATCTATAGAAGCGCAGTTCATAAATAAGGTGAAATCATCGTCCACTTTTAACAGACTTTTTAACGAATTATTGTTTCGACGATCACGAAATCGATGAAAATAAACGACTCGTAAAACTCGAATTACTCACACAGTGTATTCCTGCGCCAGCAAAAATGCGACCAAATTTTTCGGAAAAAAACGCGATTATATGAAGGCCAATGTCGAAAACGGAATTTTAAGAGACTGCCTTGCAAATGCCAGAAATTTAACGATACACAGTTCTCTTACTTCCCGACTTTACTAAATCTTAACGACGAAGTAGCCCCTATTCAAGCTATCACCGATGAATGAAAGGCCGCACTCCAATGTGAAAGTTATACCTGACCCTGCTTGTTAATATCGTACTTGTCCAAAATATTCTTCTTTTGAAAATGTCATCGACGGCTATAAATATTATGGTTTCCGCCACAACCGATTAACCACTGACCAAGTAAAATTGCTGATAGTTCAACATGCCACTTACCAGCTCTATTTAAAATTTCAAGAGGCATATGACAGCATCAACTGTGAAAACCTATTGGGTCGTGCTTACCTGTCTCGAAGTTCTTGAGAAGCTCATGCTCATCTGTCTCGAAATTCCTGAAAAGGACTTCAAATATCTCGGGGAACTTACAATATCAACAAATGATGTCCAGTTAAGTATTAGCTCGCAATTATAAAACATATGCTTTTTGGAAGAGAAAGTTAGGCTTTGACCAAAATAGAAATTAAGATCATTCGGTCCATGTATGATGGTCCAGTTAAAGTTGCGTGATAATATTGGATTAATTAAATCTAGCCGAGTTAGATGGCTGGTCCACGATGAACAATTGCATGATAAGAAAAGTGTCTCAAAGTGCGTCGCTGAGGAAGACCTATACAACAATGGCACGACGACGTCGAACAAGACCTGCGAAGAAAAGGATGTCGAATTGTGAGCCGAGATAATTGGAAAATCACCGTGCAGGCGGCAAAATCCCTCACGAGATTCACGTTCAATTCGTTTATTCCGCAGGATTAGTTGAAGATTTATTCTGAAAGGCCCTCAGTTTTGTGGTAAAAACTTCATCGAATCGGCGGTATATGTCGAGTGCTGCGGTGAATAGTCTTTGAGGTAATATTCAAACGACTATATCCAGAGACTGCCGGAAAAAGATTATTTTCTGAAAATCTTAGCGTTGCCATAGGGTTTTTTAGGGCTGAGTCCAATTTTCCGTATCCTGATACTCCACATCTGTCGATGATGGCTAGCATCATAGCATGTTATATCTCATCACGTTACTAAATTTCTTTGGCTGAATTACAAAGCCCAAAACAAAGTCTTTCTAACCTATGTAACGGTCTTTTCTTATTAGCTGCCTCTTCGGGTTGGCTCTTTATGGTATTCAGAAAACTGATTGTGTTTAGTTTATTTTTAATAATTAAAAATTGAATTCCATATTGGAAATGAAATGACACAAGTGCATTCACGTGTGCCATAAAATATCTTCTTAATAACTGAAATTGTTTCAACAATATGAACAAAATATTTTCGAGCTCAACATATTGAAATACAAACTAAAATGGATAAATAAAGGAAAGTATCTGATACAAAGAGACATTTTGGCAGAAAAGATTTTTGTATTGTTGTTACACGAGTAGATGTCCTTGCTGAATAAATAATCTAACAAACATATATTTATTCTGACAAACAACAACAAAAAAAGGACGAATTGATAAAAACCTCCTATTGTATTTAAGAGTTTTATTCATTGATTCGAATAAAATGTTATTTAGTTCTTGGGCAGTCAATATAAATTGTTTATTTGGTAAATAAAAAATAAAATTCACATTTTTGGTCCATCTAATTTAATTTTTTTTTATTTTTCAAATGAAATCAAAGCTTATATAGTATATTTGTATAATGTTCATTATTCATTGTATTTGAAGAATGCTGGAAAATGTCTGACATTATATAAACTTATTTTAAGGCCTAGCCTGTCTTGAAATACGGTTACATATACAAAAGTATAACAAAATAAAATGTATAACAAACTCACTTAACCGGGACCTTAAAAAAAATACCAAGATTTATAACTGTTTGTTTAGCATTAACTTGAATTTCCCTAATAACCACAGGACCTATATATTCCGCAGCAATACAGCACATAAATTCGCGTGAAAAATAAATTCAGTAAAATGTTATGCTCATTAAATTATTTTGTTGGTGTACGTTTTTAAATCCAGAGCTTTTGTTATACACAACATAATATGATGTGCTGTATATGGGTACATTTAAAATAAACATTTCTTGTAAAAAAAAAAAATATAATGTTAATAACACCATACCATATAACAAAAAATCTGAAACATACAAACAACACAACACACTCATATACTTTACTTGAATCTTAACAGAATAATTTTTAACGAAACATAAGAAGACAAAAAATTCTTTATACCTATTAGCTAGCAGTACGTACTCATATATACCATACGTAATACTCGATGTCGACTAGTCGTACATAAATATATTAATGGATAGAAAAGACCAAGGAGGAAAAACAACACAAAATCAGATTTTATCTTTTAAGATATGTACCAACGAGTACGAACGAGTATGTTTATAGTACACAAAATAAAGTTTCATTTTAGCAAAAGCTTAAGAATGTGATATCTTAATGATTCTATTTAGCACAAAATTATTTTGTATTATGTATATGGTTTTTAATGTAATAAAGAGTATGTTATGTGTTGGTTGGGTTGTGTGATTTGTTAATTACATCTTTTCGGAATCAAGACTAATTTTCTAAATGAATTTTCACATATTCATTCGCTCATTCAGTCTTTTTAATTAAATTTTTATTACGTCATAATTGATATATAAAACGGTTTAATCAATATTTGTTTTTTTTTCTAATTGCTCAGCTGCTTATAAAATGATATAACTCATTCCAATTTTTTATCTGTTTTATAGCGGATAAAACCTATCACAGAATGTCAACATTTCCATTTTAATTCATTTTGAATGGAAAATTGAACGTAACTTTATAAAGGTATAGACCATAACAAATCACTTAATATGTGACATGAATACTAAGTTTTTACAGTGCATGCGACACATATGTGTGTCACGTATATGCGACTTGAATCTCCAGTTGGTGTTATATAACTGTTTCAGGTATTACAATAATCATACTACATATAAGTAATATAAATTAGTTAGATTTATTCAAATAAAATCTTATGGTTATATTTCTTAAATATTTCATGCTAAACTTAAAAGCAAAGCGTAATTCGTAAAAAATATTTAATTATTTAAATCATGATCAAAATTTTTTTAAAAATACTCTATTGAGATCTATTAATATTTCTTCATCGTTATCTGTTACTTCAAAGTTCCCAAGATCTGAAAGGCCAATGCTTCTCGCAGAATACACATCACTTTCGGTATCATAGATACGAACGCTACTTGCATCAGAGCAGTTTGAATCTAATGTGGCCCTCTCAAACAAGGATTCACACTTGCCCCTTCCCTTCATTATGCAAAATATTTCCATAATGAATTGAAGAATTTGTTGCCAAAAAATTATCGATTCTTACCTTCAATCGGTACAATATAACAATGAAACCAATCATGTTTAATTGTTTTGAACTAGAAAAAATACTAAGTTTCCTACTTAACTAATGACGAGGTACGAGGTTCATTAGAATAACCCACAATCAATCGAAGGTCTCAATATCGAACGTGTCATTCGTGTGATGGAGCCAAAATTATGTAGAAATGTGATCAAAATTTGTAGGAGCATCTGCGGTATAAACGTTTGTTTAGTTTCATGTGTATACGTATGTACATATGTGTGCTTCTAGTATATTGATTAAAATTCGACCTTTTTCATATTTTAATACGCTTGTTGTTTAGCAAAATGGTGGAAATCTTGTGAAATTAAAATTCTGAAAATAATCAAGAAAGATGGTTTTTGAGAAGTGAATAACTCATCTTCTCTCGGATAGAATGAACTTCTCTCATCGTTTGTGGTGAAGGTCCAACTTTCAATTTCAAAACTTACCATAGATCTCATAAGTGGTCGATAAAGTGCGAAGAAACCTTGACTGCGCATATAAAACTGAGAGACTGGAAGTCCTCAATATTGTCAACATTGTCAGAAATCAGGTCCATTAAAATTTTTAACTGTCAATTCATGGGATACACCCAAACGTCAAGCTTTTTTTGTATCCAGCTAATTTCAAATGGTCTAAAACTGTTTTGCGATCAATATTTATGTTCTTTACCAATTACATGGCTGCTTATATGCTAGTCTCCTTCAATTTTCTGCATGATTTCATCGACTGGTCGACCAGACCGAGGTGCATCCTTCCAATCTATATTTCCAGAACGAAAGCGCGCGAACCATTTCTTTGCTGCTGATTTTTATAAAAGACCTTCTCAATAAACTGCACAAACTTTTTCGCAAGCCTGAGCCGCGTTTTTATCTTTATCGTAATAAAATTGCAAAAGATAATAAATTTTTTCAATATTTATCTCCATGTTTAAAATGTAACTTTTTATTCACTTTACCGACTTAACTGTTTTGTATGTCAAAGTGCAAGTTAAAATGCCACCTGTTAAACACATAAAATTTGACAGATACCGGGGAAAAGGCCACGAACTGTTTCCCCTACCGTTAATAATGGTGCGGGATGTTACTAATGGTGTCTTCCAACTCAACAAAGAACACATCTTTGATATCATTTGATTTGACTCCGGCGCACGCTAAAGCATTGACCTCGTGATAATGAATTTCTTCGTGCGGAGTTTAACCGTATACATATGTTGATCGAACGGAAGTTGTTTATATACTGCTGAACTCTCCAGTTGATGAGAAGGCCAACTCCAAATACTCCACCATTCTGATGGGTGCTTTAGTGGATATTGTAAGCGCAATGTTGGTTTTATAGATCCCACTTCCAGACCATGTCTTTTAGTGTAAGTACATGCAATGTGTAGATTTCTGCCTGGTACCTATTTTATAGCAGTGTCCATGTATTCATGTATGTAGTGTCCATGTATATATAGGGTTCTTAACTTCAAGTCGGCTGCATTTAGTCTTACTTGAAACACAATTATATGGAGAGACATTTGCTACTGGACTGATGCCCAAAAGAGCTGCCCCTAGCATAGAGGATTGATGACGTATTTGTTTTTCTACTCCAATATCTCCTCGTGACGTGTATAGTGTCTACAAATAAAAGTGAAAAAAATCCATATCGCTTCCATACGCCATCTGATTCTTTAAAGTCGCGTACATGACATTGGAAATAAATAGTTCCATACTCGCTAACGAACTCAAAACCAATCAAATTAAGTGAAATGCTTTATACCACGCCTACTAGCTCCAAACTCGAGTTGAAATTGTTTTTACTTTGTTGGTGTTTTAATACATTTTGTTTGATACCATGGATTTTTCCCCTATCTAACTTCCGAAGTCATGAAGACACTAAAAGAGTTACACAGGGAGTAGTACATAGTAACATTAAGTATAGTAATCATGAAAAATTGTATGTGTTACCGTACATATTAAATATCTGTTGGCTCTCTACAACCCAGGTGGATCAACTGATGGAGGTTAAACTTCATACTTAAGATTTTTCTATAAATTAGTGGATCCCAGAGGTTTTGACCGAAACCGGCTCATAAGAAGTAATAGCTTCCATATGAGTTTTTCTTTTCTTTATAAATGTTCTGAAAAATATATCGTTTACGTGAAAAACGACTATAAGAACTGTTTTTCAATAAAGATGTGGCCTATGTACTGTCCAGACGAATGAATTTTCATGATTTCTGAGGTCCCTGTGATGTTTAATTGAAATAGGTTCACCACAAGTGCGAATTTCCAGAGAAGCTTTTCCTTTTTTTTGCAAATATTTTGAAACGTTTACGAGTATCATTAACGAGAAAAACGATTTTGCACTAAAAGATTCTAAATTAATTTTGAAACAATACCGGTGTATATAATTTTTCTAAAATTTAAGCGGAAATGACGTTTTTTGATTAAAACATATTTTTTTTAGAAAAAAATCGGTCTTTTACAGCCCTAGCCGTAAGGGCGACTATTTGAGATGCAATTTCATATTTTACCTTTTTCCAGAAATTAAGCGATCCTGGTGGTGTATAGCCGAGATGGATCCACCGGAAGTGCCAATTGTAAATTAAATTTCAAACAAAATAAGTCTGGACCATTTTAAAATTTTACTGGAAATGACGCATACATAAACCTTTTCATTAATTGATTCATTCTTGCAATATTTGTTGGAAATCTTTGTACCAAAAATGACAGCTTTAATGAGAGCTTTAAAAGTAAGAATAAAACGATTTAAATAATTTTTAGGATATCATTTTCAACCAAGAAGAATGTTAAAACTTTAGAGCTGTTAACATTTCAAACAGCTAAATATATTCACTTTAAGAATGATATGATGTTGCTTTCTTTAACACGTCCACCACTCAACGCCACTTACCATATATGTGAGACGCTACTTTAAGGATAAACTCACGTCACAAAATGCTATAACTTTGTGTGTCTATAACATTGTTGCGGATTGTGATACGAGTTTTTACATTGCGCAGTAGGTTAAAGGAGTGCGTGTGTCATATTTCTGTCGTTTAGTGTATGTGTACGAGTTTCTTTTATTGCGATATTTTTATTTTTCTGGGACTCTCCGAAATGAATTTGGGGAAAAGTAAAACAATAATTTTTCGTTTAATGTGTCAGACAATCGAAAATTTTGGCATGGTACAGATGTATTTTGCTAATAAAGGAACGGTCAATGAACATAGGTTTACGTTGAAGCTGCCTGAACCTCGAATTAAAAAAGCCAATCACAAATTTATTTATGGAAAATCCAAGAAGTGGAACTCGCTGAACTATAAAATGGACTATAAAATGGACTATAAAATGCACAAATTTATGGGAGCGATCAACCTTTACTGGGAGGATTACCCGTTAGATGCAGCAGCTATATGACAGCGACAATGACCTAAGACAGTCTAAAAGTCCATCCGCTATTCTTAGTAGAGGCTTCCGTTATAAAGGAAACTAGAAATTTGATATTATCGAATAAATACTATCAAACAGTAACGCCACTTATCAACGACATTCATCAAAGTGTTGAATAAAATGAGTTTGGCTTTTAATTCAGATGTTTAAATTAAAATTTTGATGTTGATTTAAACTCCAGTTTTTGAATAAGCTTTTAGTTTATAATGTAGAATGTTGCAATATGCAATTTGTAAAATAAACTCAACGTAGCGTTTGGCAACTCCACTTGTTTGTTAGCACTAATAACGGCAACACCCGGTAGGAAAATGATGATAAGTTGAAAAGTATGCTGGTGGAGGGAGGGATCGTTTTCACTGCAAATGACAACTGAGTCATTTAATGATTAAATTTAATTAAATCTAATTTATACAGAGGGTATGACATTTGGAACAGGTACTGTGAGTCTAAACGAATAAAGCAATATTTTACTAACGTAATTCTGATTTTAAAAAATTTTGAGTATTTTTAAAAGACCGGCTTATTATAAAATTGTTCTCAAATTATAGAAAACTACACGGGAGTTCATATGAAAAATCTGTCAACATGGGACCTTCATCGATGCATCACGTACTCACCAAGGATTTTGCATTTAAGACAAAAATAGTTTTGTAGATTAACTGAGTTTTAGTACGGGACCCTCATAACAAACAGAATGATCGTGTATCGTCAGAGTACGTAAGAAAACGTAAGTTAATTAACACCGAATACTATATTGAAAGTTTGCGTACGATCCTCTATGTCCAGGCGATGAACGGAAACGAATATTATCACTTCGAGCAAGAGAGTGCTCATTCCACAGAAAGCAAAACTAATTCAAAAGTGGTATCTTGCCAATGTATATGATTTTATACCACCTAAACCGTTTTGATTTATATCTTTAGGTCGATTCTGGTCTTCCTATAGGAAAAAGGAATTATTGGCATACTATGGTAAATAGTTTGTGTACATTGTTTCAAAAACAAAATTAAATTGTGAATATTTTTCCTATCCAAGTTCGATACGAAAAAAATATTTCCTCAATTATAAAAATTTAGATCAAACTTGATTTCTTAGTAGGCCAGAAAATGATATTTTTGACAAAAATGCTAGGTAAATATTTTTCTTAATTTTTTTTTCCTACAGGAAAGCCAGAATTTACCTGCTGGGGATATATAATCTTAGCAAAATTGACGATAATTTAATTGTGAGATGTGTAAAAGGATTTAGGAAGATTACGTAAACCTATCAAGTGAAGTTTGATTTTTAGCTTAATGGTTTAAATTTAAATTTTGAATATATTGGTTTTCTTGCCACTTTAGAGTATTTATGATTTTTTGTTGTTTTATTCAACTTCTTCTCTTAAAAGTTTCTTGAGAGTTTCTTTCTCATAAACTTATCGGTGAACGCTCTTCTTTTGGGTAACTATAACGATTCTAAAAAAAATTCTGCCTTCAAAATGTTTTGGTTTGGTGAATAAAATCTTATGTCTATGAGTTATTTCAAAAAAAGAAAGATTCTAGATAAAAGTTAATTTGATTGTTTTAAACTAAACAATCTGTCAGCTCCTTTCAAAATTCGGGACGATCGAGAATTTTTTTAAAACCAAATTATTAAAAAAAATAGTCAAGCTTTATAAATGAATATTTTACGATACGGCCTGAAAACTGCCCAATGATGCTCAGAACTGTAGAGATTTTTAAACCCGTGGAACGAGGGAAAAAATATTTTTCCTTTCGTCCACAATTCAAATTAAAATAACGTCTAGCAAAAATATTTAATAATTTCCTTCAATAGAGAGTTGTGGTAGCAAAATTTATCAAAATCACGTTCAACATAATAAAATGATTTTTAAAATATTAAACTTTGGGTATTTGTTATAGTTCTGATTTTAGAAAACCATTTTTCAATATTTTCATTGAAATTTGAAAGAATATCAACAATATGTACTAGTATTATTTTATTTGACCTTCAAAATTAGCATCGGAAAATCAAAGCAAATACGTATTTCTTTATGGGCTCCTGTAGCAACCGTCGAGTGACAAACTATTGTCTTCCAGTTCCGTTCCATTTTTGTGTATGCACACACACACATACATACATGTACATGTGATATGATAAATTGATTATCTTTTTAATTTATGTAAAATCACGTTTTTAGTGGTTGGCAACATTTCCCAGTTTTCCTTTTCCTATTTTTATTCGACACACATACACACACCCATACACAAAAATATCCTTATTTTAAATTCATAAACATGCTTTTTATTATTACATTAAGGAGGTAACTGGAAAAAAATTAATAATGAAAGCACAAAAATATGGTAATTTTATAATAAAATAGTTTTTTGGAAATGAAATATATTTGTTCACGTTTTAGTTTTTATCTAAGCTTAATGCAATTTTAAAAAAGTTGATTTTGGATGTCACAGTAACTTTTATGTACATATTAAAAAATTGTTTGTGTAAATGTGTTTTAACCCTCGGAACAGAGTTTATATTTTATAGTATAATAAATTGTCACAAAATCCGGTATACGTAATAAAGGTTTCGTTCTCTCAAATTTCCTTTTTATTTTAAGCCGACTTTCAAAAAATAAAAGTTTGCTTTTATAATTATATTAATTATGTAATTATAAATAAGCGACATATACGTACATACATATAGTGTATTAAAAGCCTTTAAATAAATTCTAATAAAAATTGTATTACATCTCCAGATCGGATGTATGGAAAAAGTAGTTAAGCATAAATTTATAATAATGTAATTTAAAATTCTGGTATATGAAACATCACATAACTTTCTAATTACTCATTTATTATTGCACCTCAGGTGGTCGCATTTTCGTGTAATGGTAAGTGTTAGGTAGATATTAGGAAATTCTTCGCAAGAATAATTTCAGTATTTTTGTAAATATTTTGAAAGCTCTGTAAATTACGAAAATTATGGTTGTAACCGTAAAGTTCTGGATTTAACGGGGTAAATTCTTAACAATAACTGATATTTAAGGAACATTTAAATAAATTAAAGAACAAAGTTAGCAAATAAATAGAAAAATTAGCTTTGACAGAAAATTTTCCGGTTTTCGGGGTTTCAAAGCGAAGCTTTGTTAATAACAATTTTCCGCCAAAAAACGTGAACAGTATAATATAGCAGAAATTTACCAGCGGGAAATGAGAGATTAGGCTGTTTGGCACACGTGGCAGGACAACACTATCACAAAAGAGATTTTTTTTTGTTACGAACGGAAAATTTGTATTCATTTTGGTTCTCTTTTTCACAAAATCCCAGCGGAATAAAATATTAAAAGTGATACTTAAAATGACAATTTGGGTTTTGGTATATGAGGTAAAGGAATTTAACAATATTCCATCTCCGTTGAACTTTGGATAGTAGTATATTTGTTAGGGATTTTAAGGTGAGTTTTGGACCAAATTCTAGCATCTGTTTGTCCTGGACTAAACTTGGCCCTTTCATACGCAATTTTTATGAGATTGTTTCTATATTTATTTTTTATTTTAGATGAAATTTTAGATGAAAATATGGTATCTGCGTACATTCTACACGGCTAAAATGGATCTTGACTATTTCTTACGGGCAAAATTTATTGATTAGAATGTTCACTGTAATTTTATTATTTTCTGCAGCCATGTAAGTTTTTTCAGCTTTTAGGTAATATCTTAAAAAAAACACAAGCATCCAATATTTTCGATTGTTTTCTAATAGCTGAGGTCATACTGAGTCGACATGGAAAAAATGGGAAAGTTAATGGGTTAGAATTTTCATTATTATTGTATTATTCATTAATTATTACATTTAAGATTTTCTCAGCATCTGGTTCTCAGCATCTGGTTTTATCTCAAAAACTTCCATTAGTAACTTGTGGGTTGTGCTTAAGTTTAATGGTTTGCTTTAGAAATCATTGTATTTTTGACTCCAAGATCGAGGTTTTTCATTGAAAAGAAATAAATTTAAATTGTTCAGGAACTGCATTATCGACATTGTTATTTTTTTGATTGGAAATGGCAACATGCGAATAAGATGAGGTTTTGTTATCCGGATAAATTTGTTGTGGGTTAATTTTCTAATGTTGGTAAAGTTTAAATTTTTTGGCTAGAAAAAAAAATGTTCCACATCAGGTTTGAACTAGGCACAGATTAAAATGGCCAGATCATTCATTTTTTTACCACACTAAAAATTTGACGAACACCAATGTCAACTACACAATCATCGCAACGATCATCCCGAAAATCACTTTCTATATACATTCTTCAGTTGGAAATATGTTAATTACGAAATTTCCTAGTGGCGAAAACGGGGATGACCACCTGCCGTGGCATAAACAGTTAGGTGTGCCAATGTGCATAGAACTTATATTCTGGCACCCATTCGAAAATCACGAGGATTGATGGTAAAAATTGATCATCCCGAAAACCACTTTCTATACATTCTTCAGTGGAAAATATGTTGATTATCAAATTTTCTTGTGGCGAACATGGCCGTTAGAATAACGGAATTGAGGATTAACTCGTTATACCAAGGCAGGGGGTCATCTCTGTGTTTGCCACAAGGAAATTTGTAAATCATCATCAACATATTTTCAACTGAAGATTGTATAGAAAGTGTTTTTTCGAGATGATCAATAAAGAGATTTAATTTATTAATAGATTGTGAAGATTTTTTACTGCAAACAGTAATATAATTCTATAATTTCGTCAGGCTGTTTATTTTTTTATTTAATTTAACAATAAAATTTTCGGACACACACTTTATAAAAAAAAACTTTTCGGGATGTGAATTACGGGCCAACTTGTTATACATAGTCGCACCCTGCATAAGCATAATTTTTTTATACAATTTAAAAACAGTAAAATGTTTGATTTAGCAAGCAATACATACCCAAAACAGAAAAAATGAAATTATTAATAAATTTATGGAAGTTTTTTTTACTAATAAAATCAAAATCAAAAACCTGTTCAAGCAATGTTTAAATGGAGAGATGGAAATTTCATTTAATAAAAAGAGGAATCATCTGGCACAAAGAGGTCCCAATAAAATAATAAAGATCACGGTGGACGCAGCCAATATTAATTCTTTTATACAGCCAATAATTTTTATTTGGTTGCCCCATATGAAAACAAAGTATCTTTGAGACAACTTTGATAAAATTATTTACAAATATAATGTATTTTTTTTATTACAACAAAATTGTAAAAATCACATAAAATGTACAGCAAATGCATTGAATGTTGTCTGTGTAATTTTTTAAAAATTTTTCCAAAAAAAAAAAATTAAAAACAACAAAAAATGAGCGTGCTCATAACTCATGTAACGAGATTATGACGTGCCATAAAATACTTCTTCATTCGGTAGTTTCACGCGATTGTTCTATTAATGGGTTTAAAAAACAAAATAAAAAAAAATAACTAAAATTTAATATTAAAAATGCACAATGTATGTAATGACAGAGCCAAATATTTTTTTAAGCGATATTTTACTTTTTTTCTACTACAGTAAATTATACTTCATGAAAACTCAAGCTTTTTTGTAGTTTTTTGAATGTGGAAATATTTTCGTATAGCTATACTATAATACACAAGTAATCGTACAAGAGCATTGAAAATATTGTGCAGTTACAATATTATGTACAACAAATGAATTTATATTAGTTTTCGTTAAGTGAAACGGTTTATGTGGTTTCTGGTGGTTAAGCAAAGTTAATCTTTCAGTCATGAAATACGATAGTTAAAAAGAAGCTTACTGTAATGAACTCATTCTACATCATATTTCGAGTATTTGTTATGGTTACTGTTGTTGGACTATACTCGAAAAACGATATTTTATAGTTATACTACCCATGGATAATATGTATGAACACGTAAAATTAATATCAAGAATGTTTTACTAAAATCGCAACAATTGGTTTTGTACAGTTGTGGTTGTCGATTAGCAGATTTTAAAATACAGAGCAGTTTAAAATACAGTTATATTTAAAAAAAATAGTTTGTGTAAAAAATTAGTTAGGACTAAAATACTTTTTCTGACCAAACAACCTTCATGAAAAATATATCGGTTACAAAATTTTTGTGTGAAAATCATTTTTAGGTTTTTATTTTACGTCGTAAAATAAAATATAGTAGCCAGAGTCAAATAGTAGTTTGTAAAAAATCTGTATGTTCGTGTGTGTGTGTGGTTCCGTGTAGACTAAATGTGCTGGCGCTGTATAACTCAGACGTAGAATGATTGAAATGATACTACATAAACTTCGATACATTGGGCGGTCCCAGTGATTTTTGGCTTAAATCGGTCAACCGAATGTGGCATCTTCCATGGGTGTTTTTTCGTTTTTCGCAAATATTTTAAAAAATTCTACCATTTATTAGCAAACCGATTATAAACTAACAGATTCTAAATTTTATTTAGAACAATATCGGTCCAGATTAGTTTTCCAAAATTTAAGCGGAAATTCCAATTTTTGACGAAAAACTGTTCTTCAACAAAAATTCGAGCACATTGAGTGACAGTTTAGAAATTGTATAGGATCTTTTTGGTTTTTGTACATATTTTGAAAAGTATATTTACAAAAAAATTTAACTAGGTAAATTAGTTCAGATAATTTTTTAAATTTTACCCGAAATAACGAGTTTTGATTAAAAAAATTATTTCAACAAAATTTGGCATCTTTTGAATGGGCCTTCATACTAACGTTTTTTTCATGAACTGGGTGAAAATATGCGTACCGGAAGTGGAAGATTTCGAAGGAGCCTTTTTAATTTTTGCACTGATATTAATACGTTAACAGCTCAATTCCCTTAGACGTATCACTTCATGCGACGTGACTATGGATCTTCCTGGGCGTTCTGACAAAATGACATTTGCTTGTTGGTACAAATTGAAGTCATGGAAAATTTACGATTCGGATAAAATGATATATGACATTTACAGCAGTTTACAGCAGCTGCATTTTTAAGTTATATCAGATATATTATGAGGTTTTTAAAATTATAAAGCCAAAACAGTGACAATATTATTAAAATTGTCAGCTTATTTTTGGTGACATTTCGGAAAAGTAACTCCATACGAATCGTAACTTAGTACTCACAAGTATTTGTCACAAAATTGTAGCAGACCTTTTAGAACAATATCACAAAAAAATTGTCATTTGTCACTTGATCAGAATCTAGAGCCTGGTTACTAGATTTTAAAATCAAAATTTACTAAATAATTTTAAGCAAAACTGTCAATAAAAAATTTTTAAATCTTAGTTGGCTTCATTAGTTTGAAATTTTTTTCATTTATTTGTCACGTCAAAATTTCAAGTGATAGAAATGTCATTTGGAGCGATAGCAGTCGCAAGGAAATATTTATAAAGCAGCATACTAAGATTTAAAAAACAGCTTTGTTAGTTTCGATTTAATGATTTAGTAACCAGGAAGATGAGTAGTCACGTCACTTGAAGTGATGCGACTAGGGGAATAGGGGTGTAAGAATAACATTTACAAAAAATTCATATAAATTGACCTTATTGGTTTTGTAAAATTTAACCAACGATAATGATTTTTGATTATACAAGGCCGTTTTACCAGAGTCCGGTAAGTTTAATTTTTCATATTATAAACCAAGTGTGGTGTGTTAGGAATCTATGTATACATTCGTGGTAAAAGAAAGTCGAGTGCTGGACACAACACATTCTCACCCATTTTTAAACATTTTTGTTAAAAAAATGCTATATGTGCTAGCTATTCATGGGAATGATCCCTATTGATTTAGACATTTCTGTGTTTAGAGTGTTCGGAGATATGTAGGGTTTTGTTAACCCTCCTCCTTAAAATTGATAAAAAAAAAATATTTTCTATTCTATTTTGGTTTCATAGAGCATGTGAATGTGGAATAAAAATATAACTCGTGTGGATGTAGGTTTGTGTGGGTGGTGTGGTAATGTGGGTGGTAGGAGTGGTGGTATAGGAGGTGGAAGAGAGTGGGATGAGGTGTTTTGGGTTTGGTGGTGAATATGGGTTTGTGTGCACTCAAAAAAATAATAAGGTAATATTTACAAAAAATGTAAGTAAATTTTACTTAAAATCTCTGTTGAAATTGAGCCTAAGTAGCGCAACGCAAATTTTACAAATTTTGTATTTTAAAATTAACTTCATGCCATGTAACAATATTTTCTAAAAAAATATCTCGTTGCATGTAATATTTACTTCGCATTTTGTTGATTGAACTTATTGGATGAAATAAAATGTTTAAAAATAAAACCGGAGATTTTTTTTTTGCGTTTTTACCTTAAGGAAAATACTAAGAAACCCTAAACTTTTTGCCTTAAGAAAATACTAATGAAGTTTAATACATTTCAAAATAGGCGTTTTTGTTGTGATTTGTTTGGTCTGAAATGTTAAAAAGCAAATATAAACAAACGTATCGATCTCTAGTGTGGCAAAACTTAAAACAAAGTTGGTTTACATTTTCTTTATTAATTTTTGCTTCGTCGTGCGAGCTACTTAGAAGGTAAAAGGTAAAACAAAACATTTTTCTATTGTGGCTCTCTGCTATTACGGTTTTTATAACAATTCCAACAATTTTAATTTGTTTTTAATAAATAAACTATTAAATAATGAGATTTTTTATTAAATAATATTCGAAAGCTCAAATTTTGTTCATGCATTGCATAAATATATTAATGTTTATATTTTAATTTATTTCATAAATAATAAAACAAAAAACTTTCTACATTTACGAGTAAAGTTTATTATTTTCATGAGTTTTTGTTATTTTTTCTCGAATGAAAAATTTTAATTTGTTAATTTTATTACAATAAACAATTACTAACATCAGTCAGTACCTACCTACATATTAAATTTCAAAAATCCTAAGAAATCATAAAAAAATGTTTTTCTTTGCAACATTATTTATGCATATGTAACATTCACAGATTTTTAGTTCTACATGACGTTTTAGTCGTATTTTTAAAAAAGAATTTGTATTTTGGTTACCATATTAGAATGGAGATGAAGAATCCAAGTTAGTGCAGGCCATATATGAAAATAATTTTAATTTGTTGTTGCAGTAATATTTAGCAAAGTTTTCTCTTTTCCCAGAAAGCTACTATATATAATAAAAATAAAATTTGGGAAATATATCAGAGCCTTTTGAATTATTTTCCAAGTATTTTTGGAATAAAAAAAATTCTAAATTTGGTACAAATTATATTAAGAAAATTAAGCATCAATAAGTTCTATGTATATTATTAGTTCAGAGGGGTTTGTAATTTTCATATGATGTCTGAAAGACATGGAGTAATCCTCGTAAATATGTTTTTGCGGAAGATCGATTATACAAAAACAGATTTAATCAATTTTTTTTTATTAACAAATCAGATTCATGTTGTTAAAGCAGAAAAATGAAATATTTATTTGTTTTCAAAACTTCGTTATGAGTTGTATTTATGTCTGTATTATTTATGTTCCGAGGCGAGAAGAACTCAAAAAAAAAATTTTTTAAGTTTAAATTATCTTTGAAAAATATAATTTCTGGAAAAAAAATATTTTTTTTGAATGGATCACTGAATTTTTCTTGTTATATTTTTCATCATCAATGATTTTCTCATTATATTCTTTAGAAAACGTGCATTAACAAGGCTTTTCGTGTATGTATTTAACGATTAGAATATGTGGGCTATACTTAACATGTTTCACAATTTCTAATTCTACATAATATTTGAGGCGGTGGGCAGTTTCATATAAACATATAATTTTATACATTTTTTCAGATGAAATTGGACAAGATACAGTTTTGTTTCTTGGGAATTACAGAGGTCAACTTTTGGGTAACAGGCATATCTCCCAGTTTGATTATATAATTTTAGGAATGTTGTGCAAGGTTCAATTGAATTGAAACTTATGTTTGCAAAAAAAAAATGTTTTTGAACATTCCCTATAGTTAAGATTCACATCTTGCACGGTAATGCATGGCAACCATAGAGATGACAGAGTATGTATTGGAGTTTACTTATTCACCTCCAACACAACTAAGTCACAACCATTATGTCAACCTTATCTGCACGTACTCTGCTACTGCAAATATAGTTAGAGTTTTAGCAAATATTTTGTAAAGTATACCATTTACAAGTAAACCGGCTAAGATCTAAAAAATTCTAAACACAATCATATATCGGTCCAAATAAGTTTTTGCCGACCCTTTTGAGCCAAGATGGATCGATTGATCGTGATAAAACTTCATATTTAAATTTTAGTCAACTTCCAACATCTTGGTTACCTCATTTCGATGTAAAACTAATATTTGACTATCACCCAGAATAACTCAAAATATGGTATCCGTGACATTCTGCAAAATACGATTCTGCTTAAAAGTAGAATTACTAATTTCCAACAATATCTAATAACCTAGTATGTTCTAAAAATTTGAATTTTTTACGAATGTGTGTGTTAAAGGTTTATATACGTTATTACACCCACCACCCAATTCATTTGAAATTAGCTATATTTCGAATTTATAATGCGCAATTTAAGAGCCCATCGACCGAGTCAGGTTATTCCGAGTGTTTAGCCCCACTAATGGTCGACTGGTTTGACGAACTTTGACAAATTAAAATAATGGAAAATATTGAGCATCGTGTCATGATTAAATTACAATGCTTTAATTCCCGCGTACATGTAATTTCAGTTGTCTATTGCTGCACTTGACTCGCGTTTATCAGTGGTCACTCGTTTTTGTACAAAATCCCTTTTTTTGCTTAGCCATAATAGTATGCTCTCATTAATTATGGGTGACTATGTGAAAGCATTACTGACCACTAGACTATGGGTAGTGTGACGATCGCTGAAAACGAGGTGTAGTGTCACAAAAAAAATGCTTTGGAAGTGATTAAAAATGACCACGAAAGGAAAAGACATATAGCTGAAAATTAGGAAAAAAAATTGTTTCGAATATTGTGGGATGATAAGTGACTGTTAAGGAAAATAAATCATCTTCTACGATAAAGTCTCGTGCGAAAAGAAAGAAATTAACAAAAGCAATTGTCAAGCCGAACAGGCAAGCGTTGAGTATCGATGCACATTTTAGAGATTAGTGCATGGGTTATCCTACGTATGGTTAGTATGAGTGGTGGGCCTAGGTTTCGTTGTGTAGTGTAGTATGATGGGTCGGTACATGTGCATGGCAAAATTGAAGGATTTAGAAATTGTTTGCATTGACGGTGAAGCAGCATGAAGACGGAGTAAGTGCCCGTAACTGGGCATTTAATCATGGGAGCTTCAACATCTATGTATATCGTGACAATTTTTTTTGCTTTATTTGCTTTTTTTGATTAATTTTGCTAGATACATATTGATTTACAGTTATCATTACCTTTTCATAATATTTCACATTTTGCAAAATCCCTAAAATTGGCGTTTCATAAGAAATATGTGACCTTGTACGATATTTTCTTTAAGATAATGCGAATAATATTTGAGGTACCTATCACACGAATTGCAGTCACCTTTCCAATTTTAATTAGGAACTGGTGTCAGCGGTATCAGTACAAATTTAACTGCAGGTCGTTTAATGGTATTGTTTCTTATTTTCAGTGTCACTTCTCTAAAAATCCCAGCTTTACCGGGATGTAATTGCACTACTCGCCCGAGTGGCCGCTCATTCGGCGGATAATAGTCATCTGTAATTACACCAACATCGTCGATATTGATAAGAACTGGTCTACAAGGGTATTAAAATAACCATTTGACCATGATTTCTAAAAGGAATGCGTAGCTGAAAATTTTGCTATCGGGGAAATTTGTGTATCAGTTAGTAAATGGATGCAGCTTGTAGAGAGTCGTCAATTAGGAAATGTCCAGGTGTAAATATATCACGGGACTGCATGTCATCTTTAATGCGGCATAATATTCTAGAGTTCAATAAACTCAGATTGAAGTGAGTGTCTGTATCATTGTTGTTTCTTCAAAGTTAAGACTGTATTCAAAGCTCTTCTGAAATAATATTTAATTGATTTTACAGCTGCTTCCCATAAGCCTCCGAATGACGAATCCTTTAATAAGGGTAGGTAATCTTAGATCGAAGTGAAAAAACCAATCTGGCTTTAAAATATTTTCGACATTTTTTTTAAAACGATTTTGATTTTAAGTTTTTATAAAATAACGATTTTAACTATAGAAAGTTTGTTACTGAAACTAATCTAATTTTTTGTGTTTCATATTCTTTTAGAAGCTGTGTTAAAATAGAATTTTTCGGTTTTATTGTTACGGTGTTTCAGATTTTTTTCGCTATCTTTGTTACGGTGTTTTGAAACCAGAACGAATAAATGCATTAGTTTACTGGATCTCCTAGTTGGAGATCTAATATTTTACATATATATTCCGGATTGGTTTCAAAGTTCGTTGAATTTAGAAGTAGTTCTTTTATTTTCAAAATTTTCTTGTATAAGGTT
The DNA here is from genome assembly GCA_932526605.1 of Nephrotoma flavescens. Taxonomy (NCBI): domain Eukaryota; kingdom Metazoa; phylum Arthropoda; class Insecta; order Diptera; family Tipulidae; genus Nephrotoma; species Nephrotoma flavescens. The sequence goes on from OW052220.1 coordinate 313,047,145, forward strand.
TCGTCGTTCTATAAGGTTTTTGTTTTTAACTTGATGGACGTTTACGATGTAGTTGACGTTGTAGTTGACTAAACTCATTTTCTTTATCTTGATGTAGTTTTCCAGTAATAAGCCAACCACATGTGGATAAGTGAATTACTGACAAATGTGGAATGGCTAATTTTTGCTCTGACAACATATCCATGAAGAACTCCTTTCCAATCAAAAGATCAACTGAACAGGTAGTTTGGGTTACCGTATCTTATTTGTCCTTGATTTAGTTGGTCAACTCATCGAAAATAAATGAAAGCTGTGTGAAAAATGGTAGCACTAGGATCTCTCGGACAGAATATCGACAACTTCGTGACAATATATTTTAATATTGCCACAAAACTGAATTTTTCAAAAAACCTTGATGCCATTCTTTATGTTTGCTCGGGTTTTGATGGAATTCTATTCGATTTAATTTTTTTTAGGTATTTATTTTATTTAGTTTTAAGCGTGCGTCTAGTTTTACTTCAGCCACTCTTTTCAAAAGCTCATTTTTTACTTCCAAATACGAGGTATTGTGCGGTATATAACTTTAAATATTTTTTACATTTCTCATTCATTTATTTTCAAAATGAGCTCTGGTTTATAAATAGCAGAGAATTATTTTTCTTTGTATGGCCATTGGCACCCTTTATCAAACATCCTCTCCCGTTTTGTTTAAACAACAACACCAACAGCAAAACATAATATTTTACTTAATTAATCAAGACTACACATTCAAAACATAAAAATCGTAAAATTAAAACACGACTTTCAAAAATTTGGGATTTGAAGTATTTTTCACCTTGTATAATAAAAATAAAAATTATTATCGTCTGTAAAAATAAATTAAAATAAATACTCAGAAAAATTATTAATTTCTTGGGATTAAAAGTCTGAGAAATTATTAAACGTCCCGTATGAGAGTTTTCAAAAAGCACCAAAACCTTATTTACTTTAAATTACCTCTGAGTGCATAAACTACACCAAAATATGGTTTAGTTATTACAGCATTTCAGTATTCAGTTCCCGTGATTAAACAACAACTATAATCGGATTGAATTTCATATAGACGAAGAAAATGCTGTAACTATAAAAAATGATTTTCCGAAATAGTTCAAGGTATTAGTTTTTTTTTTGTTGGAAAAAATGAATAAACATTTTTTTTGCTCTCGGTGTTGCTGGATATTTTTATTATTATTTTTTTTTATATTTTAGATTGGGTTGGGATTTTATTATATTGTATTGGGGCATTGAAGATTATTGGGTAAATATTGATCTCAGGTTTACGACATGTATTTTTCGTTTCATCTGGGTTTTATAATATTTAATGTATAAAAATCACGTAATGATAATTTATATTGTTTGTTACAGGGGCTTCGTCAACACGCCATGTAAAATCGACAATATATATACAAAAATTACCTATACTCGAACAAGTTATATCTTTGTAAAACGCTCTTATATACTTAATTATATATCGTGTACTGAACCGTAAATACAGTGTACAATAAGGAAGTAGATATTATGTAGATGGATTATAAAAAAATTTATTATTAGATCATTAAATTAAAATCTAAAATCAATAATTTAATATCAGATAAAACTCGAATCAATTAAATTCCATTTAATCATAAAATAATTAAGGAAAAGACAAACTTATAAATTCCCAATGAAAATTCTCAAATAAAAAAATTTTAATTCAATTAAAATCCATTTTAAGTTTTTGTTGGAAAATTATTTTATTTTATTTTCCGTTTGCTTTTTTCAAATCAATTCAATTGAGTGTATAATATCTCAAAGGACAAATTTCATCCTTTTTACATTTTCATTTTGGTATTTTTTTGTTGACGATTAATTTAAGATCGTGGATAAATTTTAGTCGAGTGTAAAGTCTTATAATTTATTGAGTGTACGCTATGCAATATTATTTGATATACCTAGGTACCGATTATAAAACTCACCGGATTGACAGCGGTGGGGATTTTATTCGGATTTGACGTTCGACTTGTTATTAAATGAATGAAAATGATCGAAGGACATAATGTAGGGCGAAAACTTGATATTATTCAGTCCGTGCGTGAATTGCACTCCATACCAAAATTGTGAAAAATTTCGTTTTAATTTTTTTACCATAGAGACTAATAAAATGTGAATTTAAATCTTTTTGATTTACTTAAACTCTGAATTATAAACAAAGCAAGTTTAAAAATAAAATTATTTACAGAAAACGCACAACGAACCGTAGTTTGGAGAACTGGATCGAATGATAAAGACTTATCCAGATATAGCAAAGAACACGAAAGAGGCTGTTCATAATATTTTGGGAAAACATTCGCGATGAATCAAATTTGCTAGGACCGCCGATAGAAGAAATTGCGGACTGGAAAATTGCTCAAGTCAAATAAATGTTTTAATTTTTAATTTCAAGTTGGAAGTTATTTTAAATGGTTCTTAAATTAATACTACTATAAACGGGAGATTTGAGGTACTGGCGGCAGGGATTACTCACAAATATTATTAAGCCCTTTGGAGGTGTGGCTGGTATGGCTTAGAGATTGTGTAAAAGGTGTGTTAAAAACTAATAATTTTGGAGTCCTCACAGGCGACCTTTTAATTCCGACGATGCCAAACTGTCGTAGGACACTCAAACCAAAAAACCAACTCTATTGCAAGAAAAAAAGAAGCATCACTTAAAAATGGAGCAGCTTGCAATTGAAAAAAAAAATAAATGCAGCAACTCTTATAAAGTGAGTTTAACGTGCTAGTTTTGTGCTGTTATATGTGTCCATCCTTCGGTTTTAGATGTGTTTAGAATTTATGACACAAGGTTAGAGGGGAATTTTTTCAGTTTGTTGCTGGGTTTTATAGCCAAACCAAAACAGATTTGTGGTAGAATCTGGAAATGCGTAAATATCTGCCCGTTGCACTTCTAGTGTTTTGATCACTTGTTTAATTAAAAGTGACAAAAAGCTCTTCGCAAAGTTCCAGGCCTGGTAAAGTTTGCATAAGTCGGGCAGGTGTTACTTTTGTTTTGGCCGCCAGTAGTCATGTGGCGACTGTTTAAACTGACAATTCAATCCTGCTGTAGATGAGAGCTGTATACCCTTTCTGACATATCGCAAACCCCATGTAATTAGACGTTTTGTTTGGCTGAAAAGTGAACAGGGTTTTAACTGGAAATTAAACAGGGTTTCGCAACTTGTAGCATAAGTTTTAATGTGATAATTATTTGTGATAGATCAAACTGTCTTGCAATTTGCGGGGCTTGTTGCATTTTTGTCATTTCAGTTTCTCATGATACTTCGTTTACCTTAGCAGTTATCTAACATTGTTGCACCCCTCGATCAGTTGCTTCAGTTGAAATTAACCATTTCTTGTAGAAGTGCATCGTGTACTGCACCAGTCAGATCGTCATTGAAAAGTCCCCTATTAAAACCTTTCTAGCAATATCACATGTAACGGTAGCCAAGTGATCTTCGCTAATGGTTGGTCAGAATCCCTCCATATTATTTTTTGATAATCTTGTGACAATAAGTTAGTTTGCAGAGTAGCTCAGACATGCAGATTATAATTCAAACTAAAACCCGATCTTCATTCTGGCATCAAATACAAGGCGAAATTTTGCTTCCTTTTGATTTATTCCAAAATTGCATTCACTTGGATCTCGCTAATGTTATATTTTTCCGCCGAGAGTCGCAATTTAGAATTTTGTCCCCATTTTTCCAAATAATTACAGAATTCTCCACTATAACTTGCTTTTTTCTGGTTTCCATGTTTGTTCAAAATTTGCATATGTGGATCAACCTTTAATTGTTTACTTGGGATAACGTTTGCACTTTTGAGTGATTAAACCATTCTCGTACAATCTAAGTTTTCTGCTCTTAGTGCTAAATGCCCTATTAAGGCAGATGGTTCTTATTTTGAACTTTTACGGGAAATCACTAGTTTGGAAAAAAAATATTTTAACAAAATTCGGCAATTTTAAAGTCCAGCCGGATCGAATATTTGAATAAAACAGCATATCTTTTTTCCATTATTTGAGAGATCTTTGCGAAATTTGGTGGAAATTTGTGTAGCGAAAGTAGCAGGATCTTAAATTTTGCAATGATGTTGAAAAGTTTAACATTTCAAAAAACGACAAAAAATTAAAATATTCAATTACGTTAGTAATTTAAGGGGATACCGATTTATGATTAAACAAGACAGTTCTACCAAAATTCAGCCTGGTTTATTTTTTCACTTTTGAAATCAAGAGTTGTATATTCGAAATCAATGTACAATCGGAAGAAAGTCAGGTGCTAGCCAGAACATAATCACTCCTCCATTTTTTTCTTTGCATTGAACTGTGTTTCTTAAATATAAATAAATAAAAACAAAAACATTTACTTTCTTAAAGTGATAATTAAAACTTTATTTTAAAGTACTATATAGTTTCGAGCGCCTAGGCTCTTTGTCAACTTATAAAAATATTATGATTTTTCTATCGACTGGTCAGGCTTTTTATAACCAGGTCGTAAATGTGGTTGTATGGCATTTTGTCATTTAACAACAAAGGGTTGAATCTGTGTTGGTATATGTTGAATTCTTCAAGCCTGTTGAGTCTATCTCCTTTTTTCGCACGATGTACTATTTCTAAATTGTGATCGTAACTGGTGTAATTGTGTTGTTCTTGATTTAGATGTTGTGCAAAGTTAGATTTGCAGTTGTGTTTACCGATTTCTTTTATATGTTCTGTGAACCTTGTGTTGAAGTTTCGACCCGTTTGGCCGATATAAAATGCGTCACAATCGCTACAATTTAATTTGTACACTCCACTATTGCATGTATTATGAGTGTTTTTAATGGTGTTTGCTCGTTGTAAAATGCTATTTGAGGTGCCGTATGCTAAAACATAATTATATTCTCTGAATATTTTGTTCAAAATATTCATCGTTGATCTGTTGTATTCTATAGCAATGTATTTTTTAGATATCTCTTCTCTCTCTGTTGTTAATGTAGTGAGTGAGTTTGTATGTGCTTTATGTTGATATCTTTGGTTCATTTTTACGATCAAATTTTCGTTGTATCCGTTACAAATGGCTATGTGTTTTATGATTTTTAAATCATTTTTGTAGTCGTCGATGTTCATGGGAATATGATTGAGACGAGTAATCATGTGTTGATAAGCAGATAATTTATGATGTTGTGGGTGATATGAAGAAGCATGTATTGTCTGATTTGTTTGTGTGGGTTTTCGAAATATTTTGAATTCATGTTTTCCGCAAGTGTTGGTGACAGTGAGATCTAGAAAATTGATGTGTTTATTTGTTTCCATTTCCAATGTGAATTTAATATTTGGATGTATACTGTTGATGTAATTGTGTACATTTTTAAGCTGTCTTGTTGTCCCGTTAAACAATAATAAAATATCATCCACATTATTTTATTATTGTTTAACGGGACAACAAGACAGCTTAAAAATGTACACAATTACATCAACAGTATACATCCAAATATTAAATTCACATTGGAAATGGAAACAAATAAACACATCAATTTTCTAGATCTCACTGTCACCAACACTTGCGGAAAACATGAATTCAAAATATTTCGAAAACCCACACAAACAAATCAGACAATACATGCTTCTTCATATCACCCACAACATCATAAATTATCTGCTTATCAACACATGATTACTCGTCTCAATCATATTCCCATGAACATCGACGACTACAAAAATGAATTAAAAATCATAAAACACATAGCCATTTGTAACGGATACAACGAAAATTTGATCGTAAAAATGAACCAAAGATATCAACATAAAGCACATACAAACTCACTCGGCCAAACGGGTCGAAACTTCAACACAAGGTTCACAGAACATATAAAAGAAATCGGTAAACACAACTGCAAATCTAACTTTGCACAACATCTAAATCAAGAACAACACAATTACACCAGTTACGATCACAATTTAGAAATAGTACATCGTGCGAAAAAAGGAGATAGACTCAACAGGCTTGAAGAATTCAACATATACCAACACAGATTCAACCCTTTGTTGTTAAATGACAAAATGCCATACAACCACATTTACGACCTGGTTATAAAAAGCCTGACCAGTCGATAGAAAAATCATAATATTTTTATAAGTTGACAAAGAGCCTAGGCGCTCGAAACTATATAGTACTTTAAAATAAAGTTTTAATTATCACTTTAAGAAAGTAAATGTTTTTGTTTTTATTTATTTATATTTAAAATCAGTGATAAAAGTAGTGCAAAAATGGATAATACCCATAATCATGTGTTTCTTAGATTGAACAGATTTCTGATTTATCCACAGTTAGATTCAAAATATAAAAGAAAACAGGCGGTAATTCATGTGAAATGGTTCCAATTGTGCTTTCTAATTTGTGTGTATCTTGAATAATCAATATAATTTAGTAGTGGTTGATGGTTCTTAATTGATGACGAAATTAATATGAAAACAAAACTTTGTAGGCTATTTATCTCATTTTGAGTATTACTGCTAATTTGATTAAAAATTTCAGTGAGTCAAAACAGTCAGATGACTCGTCTTGCTGCTTATGTGCAGAAATGTTCTGAAAAACTCCAGCCACTGTACAATTAATTGATCTTATAGCCTACAAATAATTCATTTTTCGCATTGGCACATATCGGGTATTTTTCAACTAATTGGTTTAACCGCCTTTGGCAATTCCGGCAGAAAAGCCTCATTAGTCATTAATGAATCAAACATTTAATTATTCCATCATTCATAACTATCTGGTTTGTACAGCTTACAAAAAAATAAACCAATTAAAAACTAGTAAGGCTAAATTTTATTTGTCCCGGTTAACAGAAGCATGTTATTGCTTGGGAACAAAATAAGTGTTAATGCCGTAACAACAAAGAAATTTAAGAAACATAATAAACGGGGCATTTATTTGTTGAAAACCCTTATTAAAATTTTTGTAGATAATCAACTCAGTTTTTGTAACATATTATAATGCAAATGGGTTACCGCCTGGTTATTAAATTGGTTTCGAAGTGACAAAATTTCAGTAATATTACACGTATCTTCATTTGGTGCAACTTCATCAACAATACGATTATTTTTCCAATTTAATCCTCTTCCGGAAGGTCAACCATAACACCAGGAACTTTTATATTTTCACATGAAACCTAACATCTCAGACAACCATTTTCATTCTTGGATACTCGTATATTTATTTATGTTTTTCCTAAATTATACATGTACAGATCTATATAAACATGAAAACTTTTTCGGAAAAGAAGAAGGATTATAAAAAAAGCTCACCACAAAATTGTTATTCAATTCAAATTTCAGAATTTAACACAAATAAAAATCCGAAAAATTTATTTTATATTTTTCTCTATAAAAAATAACATAACAACATCACATAAAATTTGAAAAGCTGAAAAAATATTAATATACAAAAATAAAAATACAAGCATAAAAAAGCATATAACCAAAAGTCTCAGATGGTTAAAAGTTGTCATTCTGGTATTTTTTGGTATAAATTTAATCTAAATTTAAACAACATTACGACATAAGAAAATATCAAGGAGAAGATATATAAACGACATAACACCAACAACTATAACACACACACACACACAAACTCCGGAGAAGGATAAAAGGATGGAAATTTGTGATTCAACATTATCAATAAACACTAACCAAATTAAATGGCATATACAGTGTTTACATAAATGTTTATAATCGTAACAGATGGGAATTTCTATAAATCGGACACATAAAAAGGGTTTCGGTATCCTTTAATTATGATACAATTTACAATGTCTAAAGTAAAATCTGTCTGAGTAAATCAATTATGAAGAAGTATATTGTTATCCACGATTGATTATAGTTTCATCGAAAAATATTTTTGATATCGCTAACTTTAATCAGATTTATCGTGAACCAAACAGGGTTCGTTTATTATTCCAAGAACTTTAAAAACATATAGTTTTGCATAATAAGAAGACCTGCATACTTTATAGTTGTTAAATATCAAATTTTACTATTGATGTTTGTTAAATCTAATTGAGAAAGCAATGTTGAGACCCATTTAGGTTACTGTAATAAATCTGTTTTCAGATTAATGTTTGATTGATTTTTTGAATACTAAGGTATCCATGACTCATACACACATGCCCGAGATGATCTTCTCCTGATCACCAAAATTTGTATTAACCAAAGCAACTATTGCTTGACGATTTGTTGCACTAACGATTTGTGACGTCCATAATTCAACTACACTCAGAAAAAAATATGAAAAATACAAGATTGCATTTACCATAATATCATCATTGTATGCTAAATACAATTATTTAAATGATTGATTTTATCATACTATGATATTCTTGATCATTCTTCTTGATGTTCTTCATTATAACAATGATGATCACTCAAAAAAAAAATTTGATTTCAGTGATCATCATTGTTATGATGAAGAACATCAAGAAGTATGATCAAGAACATCATAGTATGATAAAATCAATCATTTAAATAATTGTATTTAACATACAATGATGATATTATGGTAAATGCAATCATGTATTTATCATATTTTTTCTGAGTGTACAAGACACTGGGCTCTAAAGGGGATGTAGAATCCACCAAATAGAAAATAGAAATTTAAACGACTGTAAAGTTTCCGATAAAATTAAAAAATAACAAAACATGGCGGAACATAAAATTTGTCGAAATAACAAAAATGCACATGTATAAGTAAAACAATTGGCAAAAGCAATGATGGGCTTAAACGTGTATAGTTATATTCTTCACAGTCGTATGTTAATATCACCATATATAATTCACTTTCTGGGAAATTCCGACCCATCCATCGTTGTACTTTTTTTCGCCAGCAGTTTTCACGTATATAAATTGTAATATTTAATGAGTTGAAATGAATACATCAATCGGTATAATTGAATACATGATCATTTATTGCTCCTTTGTGCAAAACATCTATAAGTTCGAAAAATAAAAATGCAATCTAAACGAAGTAACTTGGGTCACAGTACCATCATACAGATTTAAGAAATTATTTTAGACAGCCAACTGGATGGAAATAAGTAATTTCTTTACCGATCATGCTCAAATTGAGCGTAATTAATGTAAATTGGATTCTTAACTAATTTTTCGAAAAATGTCAACATTGTCAATGGGCGGAACCCCGAATTTGGTCGGTTTGTGAAAACCCCGGTTCTTTATAACCCCTGGTTCCAAAATCCCTGTTTTGTATCAAAAAATCCCGATTTTTAGCAAATCCCGGTTTAAATTTTTAAAATTTGAAATATGAGAAAATGGGCTCTTGAATGATTTCAGCAAAATTCAAAAATGAGTTTGCGATAAAGTTCTAGAAAAAAGCTAGTAGGGATGGAATTTGACAATTTTTTAACCAACTTAGTTGAAATTCGACATGTGGGTCCTGAATGTGATTCAAAAAATGTATTTTTGACAAAGTTCTGGAATAAGGTGTATAGGGATGAAACCTAATCATGTCTTAACCGATTGTGTCGAAAATGGGATTTTAAAATGATGTTTGATAAAGTTCTGGAATATTGACATTATAGGGATGGAACTACTCCATTTCTTAATCGATTTGGCTTTAATCGATCGGTGCCCATGACAGTTATCGAAGCAATCAGTCAGCCTCTACAATTATTGATTGTGCGCACCGACCCATCTTATATATCCTGATCCTTTACTGCGTACGGGTTTTACTGTTTTACTTTTGTTATAGTGGTTTTTTTATTTTTCAAGAAATTGGAATTGCAATTTGAATTTTCGAAAACCATTCAAAACTAGAAATTCGACTAAGTCTAGAGCGGATGTCAGTCAATATATTGACTGTTGTGATAATTTGACTCCAAAAATGGAGTTCAGTTTTTTTCCGACTATATGACTCCGATAAAATAGAACCGACTCCACGAAACCGACTCCCGCCTTTCACTTCGTAGCTTTCGTTTAGACTTTAGAAATAGACTTTAGAACTAGAAGAAAAGAAAACCGGTATTTTGAAAACCGTGATTTTGAAATTTGGGATTTCGAAAACCGGGATTTTAAAAACCTGGTTTTTTAAAACTGGGATTTTGAAAACCGGGATTTTGAAAACCAGGATTTTGAAAACCGGGATCGTAGTACACCCCGAAACCTCATTATTTCTGAATAGTTTATTATAAAAATTATTATGGTGGATGAAAATTGCATTCTGTAATGATATTCATATTGAGCAGAAGTTGTGGAATATATTCGTCTGGGACGGGTCTAAACTATTTCTTAACCGAACATGATGTAATTGCGATTACGGTGGATGGAGATGGGATTCTAAAGTGTTTTTTGGAAAAAGCTTTAGAATATCCCCGCATGGGGTAGGCCTAAGATATTTCTAAAATTTTCTTCAACGATATTATGAAACATATTGAAAAAATTTCTGAATTATTGTTATAACCGAGACGGGAGTAGGTTATTTCGGAAAAAGTAATGATGATTTTTTTATGCTTAATTTGGACATTGACTATTTCTTAACAAACCATAATGAAATTCTAGAATCCGCTATTTTACCACCCCATCTTGACAAAAATGATGACGGAATTCATTTGGTTATCGTTTAGTCAAGATTGGTTTCCACATCTCGGCGTTTGGTTACCAATGGGTCAGTTTTTATTGCGAAAAAAACCAAATTAAAATTGTATTAATTCAATAAAATGGCAGGTTCGTCGCTTATTTGGGAATTTCACTTTATAAAATAAATAAAAAATTCAAATGGAATATACCATTTAGATATTTTTTTTCATAGAATTGTATGTAAAGTGGAAGACATAAGATATAATCAATTATTATAACACGTTGAAAACTCATCATTTCCATCCATCCTCCAATCAAGAAAATTTAAATGATGATAGATAAATTACTAGATGATTTGTAAATCAGTTGTAATAAATAAATATAAATAAAAATGAAAAAAAATCCATCAAGTTTTTCAAAAATACATCATGTAAATTTTTATTACAATGCACATATTTATTAGGTCCAACGTCCAAACCAAATATTAAATATTGGCATTCCAACCAACAATAAAGCAACAGACAGTCAAATACTATAACAGTGAAAACAGCTTGTTTTACCATACAACAAGTTTTTTTTATGTAAAAAAAAGCATTTTTCAACAGGAAGTTAAATAAATGCAAAGGCAAATATTCATATATCAGCCAATATAAATTTTTATTTCTATTATTTCATTCAATTCAATCTTTTCAACTATAAATCGGTTATTGGTATTTTAAATAATTTATATTTTCACTAAAAATACTCTACATAGTGTACATGAAAAATACATTTTTTATGTATTTATTATTATTATTATTTTCATCATTCGTATTATTATTTTTAAAAAAATCTCCCTATGCAATGTTGTTTGATTTATTTATGCAATGTTAATAATTGAACATATTTTTATTTTTTAATATTTATTTCAATGCTAAATAAAATTCAAATATTTCATTTTATTTGTTGAATTAAATTTAATTTATAAAAAGTATTGAGCATTTCTATATATAGCACAATTATTGTAAATTGAGTAAAGCAACTTTCACAACTGTCCCAAAAACATTTTTTAAAGTGAATTGTCATTTTAAATTTTTTTTTTTAAATATTATGGAAGCAAATAATCGACTAACTAAATAAGGGCAGAAGCCATAACTTTCAAACTTTCAGTTTTTAATGATACACGAAATTTCGTTAAAATCATCATTCTAAGTGTAAATTTGATGGCTATACCTCCATTCTCAAAAATCTCAATAATTGTTCCTAGGACCATGGTAATGTTGCTAATTTGTCCGCATCATTTTTTTCATCCATATTTCAAGAAAGTAATTTGGCACTTTGACACCTGATTTAAATTATTTTGAGGAATTTGATAATGGCACATAATATAGGATTTTTTTTTGTAAATGTCAGGCTTTTATCTCGGGAACGGTGCTAGATAGGAGAAAACACTTTTAATAGAATTTTTTAAACGTCGAGGGGGACGTCTAGTGGTGATCTTGAATGAACATGAAACTCATTAATATCGGAGATATAAACTTATTTTTTTAAAAATTTGAACCTATACTTTGAGTGCTTTTTTATAAAGTTTACAAACTAAAGCAAAAAAGTTGTATCATATCTAGACTGATTTGCAGATGACTGCAAAATATTATGGGTTATTTCTGTGTAAGACTGCACATTGTTCCAGGATGACCTAGAACGCCCAGAAGCTATACTTTAAAAGCAATGTGATCGTGTTATCAATAAGGCAAATTCAACCGCTTGTTTCAAAAGAAAGTGTTTCGCAAATCTGGTATCACCACGGAACACATAAGGTGGATCGAATCAATAAAGAAACGATTTGTATGCTTTATGTTTGCTTTACGATTTGTACCTTCCATCGTCAGACCGGTTTCCCATAGTCATGAATGTTGACTTAATTTGTTGCAGATCTAATTATAGAGTAAACGCCGTGCCATTGCTCATTTAATATTTATCCATCAGCTTCCCTGCGGTAAAATCGTTTCTTAGATCGTTATCCCAGAATTGAACATTTCGCAGTAACCAGCCACATTGAGATCAACTGAATTATTTGATGTTACATTTAACAACACGGTTACGGCAAGTTTCAACCAATAACAAGAATGCCTCTCGAGTGGTTAACGCAACGTTTAATTTATTAGGGTTTTTTTCAATTTTTTATTTATTTTTTTTAATTTCAATTTTTGCTTTTTTTGCACACACATTATTCCCTTTAAATAATTTATATTAAATATTAATTCAAGGTAACGATCTACACTTGTTTTCACTTTATTTGCTTTCCATTTTAAGGATTCATTAATTTATTTTTAATCCATTTTGACGTTACGTTTCTTCTGTCATTAATTAAATTAGTCAGGCCAGTTTGATTTTCAAGCTTATATACAGGATGGGAAAAAGATCCTTTCCTATTTATATTTGTAATAAACGAAAAAATAAAAACTAAGAAAATGAGTGCCAAATTAAATTTCTATTCGGGGAGTTTTTTTTGCATTACGTTACATATCGGTTAATCCAACATTAGACACATACGTTGGCTCTTTTCATAGCATTTTTTATCACTTTTTGAAGTGTGCTCCGTGTAAATTGATCAACTTTTTTTTAATGTTGTCTTTTAGCTTTAAGGGAGCCTTAGCTTTGTTTTGTTGATGTAGATTTTCTCTTTCAGGTGGCCCCACAGAAAAAGTCTAAAGCCGTCGGACCAGGTGGCCGTTTTTTGAGATGACACGGTTCAGAAATTTTTCAAGTAATCAGATTCTTACTAATAACATATGCTGCCCTTGTTGTTGTACCCTCAGATGAATTTTTGAAGCATTTTTTTGTAGCAATTTCCATTTATCGTACTGCTCACACCTGCATCATTTTCAAAGGAATATGGTCCATAAATCTTGATTGGGGTTATGACACACCAAAGAGTCACACAACAAATTTTCAAAAAAAATAATAGAATTGACCAGCTTTACAAAGCTCCTTAATAGGTGCTTAAATGTTGAGAATGAAGGCCAAACATAAACGACTAATGAGCAATGTTCAAATATAGATGGTCGAACGATTTCGATATCTTCGATTGTTACATTATTATGAAAATGTTAGGTTTGTTCAACTTCGAATTGATAAGCTTTAAAGAAATTTTGATGAATCGTAAAACGAATTGAGGTAAGATACATTTATTCAAAAATGTTCCTAATGGACGGAGGGGAAATGATCGGGCGTAATGACTTGGGTAATGAACTGGAGGTAACGCCCGGAGGGTAATAACCGGGAGCTAATGACCGAGAGATAATGACCGAGGATTAATGACTGGCGGTGAAGATCTGGGATAATGACCGGTTAGATAATCGCTGGGAGTAATGTATTGGGGATAATTGGCCGGGATGTAATAGCTCGAGGGTATTGTCTGGGAGTAATATCCGAAGGTCAAGTTCTAGACCCGGAGAAGATTATGTATGTGTGTAGACCGAGTTGCAGTATTTATTTTTTACAACCATGAAGTTACTGTAGTGTTACTGGAGATTCGTTAGTAATTTTAATTGAAGAATGTTGTAGACCGTTTAGTATTCAACTTTCGACATTAACGAATAAAATAAACTTTTTTCTATATGTTTCGTTTTAAAACAGAACAACTTTGTTTTTGCCTAATTACTTATTTCAATAAATTTATTTAATTTTGACATCTGGAATTTGGCCATCTGTTGGTTCTTTTTTCAATCGATTAATTTTAGTACTTAATGTTAGGTGTTCTAAAAAATTCTTTGACATATAAAAAGACAAAACTACGCCATTTACCACCACCAATCGCTAGTAACACAACAACACATTTTGATTGTCCAAATTTATTATAAAAATGATCGTTCAAAAACAACAGCATCTCGTAAATTACGTGAGAGTTTTGGTCGACATGGACTGAGCGTGCAATTCGCAAAACTATTGATTGTTTTGAAGCAACTGGTTCAATGGTCGTAGACAATATCAAGTACGAACTGAATGAAGTTCGTACCCCTGATGCTGTGACAGCTGTTAGTGAAAGTGTTCGTAATCGAATTTGGAGAGCAGGGATTCCTCTTGTTTTTCATAAAGCAGTAGTTCATGTCCCAAGTGGTGTCCATGTTTTAACTGATTTTTGAGTTTCCCATTTTCATTTCTCTTTCTTTAATAATGGAATTTCTTCTTTTTATATGGTTATATATTTCTTTATCTCTCTTAAATGTTCAAGGAGTTCGGCGTTTTCGTTCTTGTGTGATGAAGATCTTGGTAATCTTGACAATTTGGATCTTCGTAAAAATGGGTTAAACAATGATTGGCCCACCCCAATCTATTAGGAAAGCCTTCGAAGAGTGTTGATTTTGCAGCATCTCGAGCAGCAGAGACTACCATTTTTTTAATATAGTACTAAATTATTATTTGAATAATATGGCATTATCAATTTAGTCCCTTTTCGGGATAATTTTAGCTTTCTTATATTAATTAACATACATTTCGTAAATAGAAGAAAAAATATTTCTGGATTAAATACAATTATCATACTTTTTCGGGATGTATTGATTTTAGCAACGAAACTCACCAAACCTGAAAAGTTATTTTTCGGGCTGGTTTTTCGGGCCAACTTCACATACATTAGCTTCCGTAGAAGCTTTTTCAATTTTTGCTACTATATCGAAAAGTATATCATTTACAAGAGAAACTACTAACAACAAAATGATTCTAAATTAATTTTGCAACTATATTGATTTTCGGGAGTGCTAATTAGAATATGGCATCCGTTATAAAATTCGAGAAAAAGAAATTTGTTTTTATGCAATCCGAGATGAGGGCAGTATCATTTTTGGTACTTACTAATATCTACGCCTAATGCCGATATTTGTATTATTTTCGGGGTTTCCGTTGTACTGATTACGTTTTTGACTTTTGTTTTTCGCATTTCGTGACGAAGAAAGTAAGTAACCGGGTTGTTTTAGTACCTTACCACTATATACGCCGATAATGCCTATATGAGTATCTTCCTCGGAGTTCTGGCGGTACTGATTACATCACCGACTTTTGTTTTTCTTCCAAATGGAGAGCACTGTCCTTCTTGGCCACCACCTAGACACCAACACCAATAACGGTGTTAATTTCGTCAGTACAGATTACATTACTCAATCTTGTTTTTCGCAAGGTGTGGTGGAGGGAGGCTCTGTCAATTTTGTCACCTACGTAATATCTGCACCTATAATGTTGACTTGGGTATCATTTTACTGGGGTACTGGTTTCATTATTGATTTTTGTTACACGCAAGTCAAGATGGTGGATTTTGGTACCTGATTATACTAATTACGCCTATAATGCACATATGTGTGTCATTTTCAGGAGTGGTTACGTTACTGGCTTTTATTTTTTGCGATAGATATGAAGTTGAGATAGAAGTTTTTGTTACCTGCCTACTGCCTACCTATAACGCCGGTATGGACGTCATTTTCGGGGTTTTGTGTCTATGAAATTTAGTTTTCTCTTATTTCCCTGAAATAAGTGTAACCGTTTCCCCTTTTGTGTATTCAAAAAATTCAAATTGAACCGTCTCTAAAAAAGTTTTAGATATAACATTTTGAGCGCGGTTTAAGCTAATAGTTTTTATTACAGATTTGATGATGATGAAAAGGTAAGGATCAATGGTGAGGTGCAACTGGAAATATGTTTTTGGTGTCATTACTTTTGGCCAAAATCAGGAATAGCAGGAACATTATTAGATGGCGGTAGAACAGCTCATTCAATCCTAAAACTCCCATTAAATATTAAAATAATTGAAACGGTAACATGTAACATATCAAAAACATCAGGAATGACAAAAATATTGCCTCAATACAAAATAATAATCTAGGACGAATGCACAATGGCACAGGGACATTAATGTATAAAAACAAGGACATTAATGATAAAAATATTGCAATTTAAAATACAATTTTTGGTGAAACATACAAATCAATTGATTGTGTTATAGGTCAAAACGAAATGGTAAATTATCCTACATTATTTTTAAATGTATTATATTTGCCTGGAGTACATATCCTTCAATTAAAAATTGGTGTACCAACCATTTTAATACGAAATATTAACCAAACAAAACTTTGTAATAGTACATGGTTTGCTGTTAAAAAATTATTGTTAAATTTAATTGGAGCATCGATATTAACTGGAAAATGCAAACGTGAAAAGGTTTTAATCCGGCACATCCCTATAATTCCATCAGAAATGTCATTTAATTTTAAAATAATACCATGTCCAATACGTTTAGCTTTTGCTATGACCACTAACAAATCACAAGGTCAGTCACTTCAAGTTTGTGGTTTAAATTTGGAACATCTATGCGTCTCACATCACGGTCAATTTGTATATAATTAAAATATTAAATTTAATTTTTTATTTTAATTTAATAAAAAACAATAAATACAAATAATCTTTCATTTAAAATGCCACGGCAGGCAAGGTAAAGCTAGTTTAACTTGTATTACTATTTAGATTAAAATAAAATAGTGATAAACTTTGCAGTACGATATCAGTTTTATCTATAAGACACACTTAAATAACCAATTAATCCAATAGGGGTCATATCGTCAAAAGCTATTTAAAGCTGCTGCACTACACCAAACCCTTCACTATCTATCCCGAGGGATACATACTCGAAACTGTTCTACAACATAATCGAACACGTCATAGTCCTTATAAAACTCGAATTCAGTATTCACATATATTTAACTACCGGTTATAGAATATAACATTCATGTCAGCTAAATAACAGAAACAAATACAATCGAATCGAATTAGAAAGAACATCGAATACAACATTCTTTTGCAAAAGGCCTTTAGAAGTTTATTTAATTGATAAAAATGTAGGTTACAAATAAAAATACCGTTTGATCAAAAATATTGTAGCTACAATTTTTGCCTTAAAGTCTTATGTTTTTGTAACCTCTTACCGAAAACTTAAATTTCAATTAATTTCACGGTACATCAAAATATCAAAGAAACTCAGTTCTATTCCTCAAAGATTACCTGGGACTAACCATAAACACCATATCATTCGCAGAACGAAAATTGTATTTAACAAAGTTTCGTTGTCTGTAAATCTGTTGTTGAATAAATTAAGATAGCCTCTTTCATATCTTTAGTTATTTTTTATAAATAACAGAAAATAAATTACGTTCCTCATAAAACTTAGAAATCTATTGAACTAAGATGCAAAATTTAGTTAACAATGCCCCCTCATTTTTTGAAATATGTACCATTTCAGCTCGTGTGGAAAACTAAAAACAATTTACTTTAATGAAAGTATGGTTTCCTCTCAGTTTTATAATCATATAGCTTTTTCAAAGTATTCTTATAACCCAAACGATCTAGCATCTAAACTGAACATGGTTAAAAAATGGAAATTATTCATAAACTACCAACATATTTTACTTCACATATTATAGAATAGACTTCATTTAACGCAAATGTAGCAACCAACAAGTTTTTTGTCTTCGGTTTACGTATGTACTCTCTGTATATGCTCGAATACAATAAATTATATTAGGATGTAATTCTGGTTTTGGTACATTTCATCATCACAAGAGAAGAAAAACCGTTGCAAAGCACCAACAAAAAGCATGCAAAAGCTTTCAAATAACATACCACCAACAGAGATGTATGTCATTAATTCAACTCATATTATGAATAACAACAAAACACAGAAACAGAGTAGAAAAAAACTTTTACAATTTGTTATCAACATAACAATTTTTTTTATTTTGGTTTTCCACCCATGTTCTTTTCTATTACATGTAATTTAAAAGTTTTATTTTTTTATTTTTTCTCGTTCGGAGTTTCCCATCCCTATATTTGGATGGATATCGGTAGGTATGTGTATTCGAGAAATGTGATTAATTACAAATAGATTTTGTTGAATAGTAACCAAACCGATCCGAATGTTATATGCTGTGTGTTTATGGTAGACAATATAACCAATGGATACAGGAGGATATTGGATTTGGAAAATATATACATCGTACATAAAAATAACATGTTACTGTCAATATATATGCAAAAATGTCTGATGTGTGTGTTTGAAGCAAACACAGAATTCAACACCGTTTTTATATTAAACCAACGTAAATGAGAAAGTACAGTTTCCGCTTAATACACACAAACATATACTTAACGACATTTATTCTTAAGCAAAAATCCGCGTTCGTTATATTCACAAACGAATTATAAATGTTTAAAGTACCCAGAAAAATAAATTATTTGTATTTCTGAACCTTTTTATGGTTCTTATTTTCATAAGCCACTACAAGTAAAACAAGCTTGATTCTAGAATGAGGGTGCTTAGGAATGATTTTTTTTTATATCTCAAAATTCAATAATATCTCAAATAAGTCAAAAATATTTAAATTTAAATGTGTAGTATTTCAACAGCATGCTTTTATTAAACTTAAGTCAGAAAATTTAAATTGGAGAAAATTAGTTTTTGATGTGTCTAACATATCCGACACCCGGAAAATAAGCCTTTGTTCCTGAAGATTTAAATAAATAAATAAAAATTTTCGGTTACCTTCATAGTTTTTTTCTTACAATAATTTACATAAAATGGAATTTTTATTTGGGTTTGAGGTTCCAGCATAATTGGTTTTCTATTTTCATAAGTAAAGGTGAGGGTGTATAAAGTTACAGTACCTTAACGTAAGCACTAATGACCAATCAGAACATATTGTAATAATCGTGTGGTTTTGTCGTTACATTTTAGTGAAAATTTATACCAGTATACTATAAATTTGGTAATTAATGGTGAAAATCCATAGTAACGAATCGAAGCATGGTACTGTTAAATTTTATTATTCTTCAACGGTCCTAAAACAGCAAATTAATTATTTAATTAGAAAAATATTTTTTGATACTATTGCTGGGACGAGTTAAAATTTTTAATTTCTGTAAAATTTATTGTTTTTATAGGTACGCCATGCTAATCAAATTTAGCATATTTTTTAGTTTGATCTATATAATATTTACATCACTGTTTCAAGTTGCGTTTATACGCAGGCATCTAAGTTGCATGCTTAAAATGCTTCAACAGCAAATGTGGCGGGCCGGAAAAGCTTTATCCACATATCCAAGCTTAAATGTATTATAAAGATGTGTGATACTGTGCTCCGCTGCTTCTTTAATTGATTGGCTAATGATAATATGTGTGGGTGTTAGAGCTTCGATTTGTTCTTCTAAGGTATCACATAGGGGTCGGGAGTTAATGTAGACCTTCATTCTGTAACAAATATGTAATGAATTCTTCGTGACGCCGGTGGTAAAAAAATGCCATTTTGTATTTGTACCATTAGATGCGACCTAGGTTACAATTTAGTTTTCCGCTTTTGCCATAAGATATTGAAAGTATTTTAGTTCATTTGCCACCACGAGAAATTTCGTTTTGGAAGCGCATAAATGCAACAAGGAACGTGTCTGTGTTCATATCGAAAACCAATTGCAACCGTAAAGCTTTGGTTGCCATAGTTGATAATATCTCGAGATATGTCTTATGAGAAGCTGGTCTTCGTGTTTCTATTCCATACAGATCCGCATAGTACTCGCTTGCGTGCAGTTATAGGCTATAAGCTTAGGTTGATCCGCGGTATCTTAAAACTTTCTACTTCTTACTGTTCTTCTCTAGTGAGGTTGGTTCTGTTTCAATGGGACGTATGAATACTGTTTTACGTTTGTTATATTTAAGACCTTATTTCAGCACGAATATGTTGCCTAGTAGTTGAACCGGAGTACGAAAGCGTAGCTAGTTATAGTGAATTTTGCACCGAACGAGTAAAAAGGCAGTGATTATAACTCGAGTCTGGCTATTATAATATGTTTTACAGGCACGACCTTTATGTATCTGCTGAGGCTAACCATCTCTTCTGCCAAAGTTAATTTGGAAATATTGGTCCATTTTTTGATGATATTGGTAGGGAGTTTTTCACGCCAACCAAGTTTCTGCAGTCACAAAATCTGAAATAAGATGTTTATTGATGCTGTATAAGTATAATAGCATCTATGCGGAATAAAATATTAAAAGTGATCGTTAAAATTTATGGACTAGAATTTTCACTAAAATTTTTTGATTTTCTGCGGCCATGTTATTTATTTTTAGTTTTTGGACAATATCTCAAAAACTTAAACTAGAAACCAGTACTTTCGTTTGATTTTCTAATAGCTTAGGTTATGCTGAGACGATATGGAAAATTTGGGGTAAATTCCTGGACTAGAGTTTTCACTAGAATTTTTTGATTTTCTGCGGGCATATAACTAATTTTCAGTTTTTGACAAATATCTCAAAAACTTCCACTAGTAACAAATACTTTCGATTTTTTTTTCTAATAGCTTAGGTCGTACTGAGAATATATTGAAAATTCGGGGAAAATTCATGTACTAGAATTTCCACTAAAATTTTTTGTTTTATCGGCCATATAAATTATTTTCAGTTTCTGGACAATATCTTAAAAACTTCTACTAGTAACCAATACTTTCGATTGTTTTTCTTATAGCCTAGGTCATGCTGAGACTCTGAAATATTTAAGGAAAATCCATGTACTAGAATTTCCACTAAAATTTTTTGATTTTCTGTGGCCACATAAGTTTTTTCAGTTTCTGGACAATATCTCAAAAACTTTCACTAGTAACCAATACTTTCGGTGGTTTTTCTAATAGCTTAGGTCGTACTGAGACTATATGGTAAATTTAGGGAAAATTTATTTACTAGAATTTTCACTAAGCTTTTTTGAGTTTCCAAACCGCTCGCGATCGATCATGTTATGACTTAAATCCGGCAATACGTAGACTGCTAGTTCGATAGTGAAATCGTTGTTTGTTCTGGATCTCATCAACTTTGAAGTTACACCTTTCAAATGGGCGGCTTTTCCGCCAATTTATGTGAGGTTATGTTACATTTGGCATTATCTCTAGCAACGTTCAATCTATTTGGGCACTTCCTACTGATACACGATCTGGACGATGCCGAATGAAGTCAAGGTTTAGACGTGGTATATCTGAAGTGGTTAAACATTTTGCGATGCGGTGAATACTGTTGTGGCTCCCAATGAGTTCATCCGGCTACTCCTGACACTATGGGCGGTTAAAACCAAAGTAATAAAAGTCGAAAATGATACAAATTTCACTTTTTCGATTCGATTTTTTCTGAATTTCGACTTTTTCGATTCGAAGTGATAGTACAACATACACTATCGTATCGTTTTACCAGCTTTTAGAAAGACTCATAGCCGCAGCTACCCGAAAATGCCTGACAAATGATGAAATGACCGTGTATACAAAAAGGTAATGGAATGACTGCCATTCTCGAGCCTTGTCGCTGAATGTTGGTAAGGTAAGACGGGACAGTTTTCAATCCTATGAAAGGCCTGACGAAGTCACGATGAGTAGTACTGTTCATCGCGCATGGTGGTCTTTGAATCTTCATTCTCATATACTTCTATGGGGTGGTTACACAAAGGTAGTAATTGTCTTTTATTGTATTAATTTCGAAGTGCGCTTCTGAGTCAATAAAATATATCTTATCCTCAATTCAACTTTTATTATGTTTACATAAGAAGACATTGAAGAAAAACTAATAACGGGGGGGGGGGGGGGGGGGCAAAAGTTCCGCTACCATTTTGATTGCGCGCCATCTTGGTTATGTGACGTTTAGCTCAGTTTCGCTGAAACCATTATGTTGAGTAGACGC
This sequence comes from Nephrotoma flavescens, assembly GCA_932526605.1. Taxonomy (NCBI): domain Eukaryota; kingdom Metazoa; phylum Arthropoda; class Insecta; order Diptera; family Tipulidae; genus Nephrotoma; species Nephrotoma flavescens. Next base: position 313,069,470 of record OW052220.1, read on the forward strand.
CAAAATTTTATAATGGATAAATATACGCCACCAAAACGAGCAGAAATAGTGACAATATTTATTGAAAATAATCGTTTCATTATTGCCACTCACCGGAAATTTCGTCAAAACTATTCTAATCGTCCAGTGCCTCACAAAACCACAATTCATCGTTTACACCTCGTTCTAGAAGACAACGGGCGTCTCGTAACGTGTTGCAGAGTCTCCAGAAACATCAATTCGGAGACATAGTTCCCAGTTACACATTTCGGCACGCAGTTTAAGGCGAATTTTGAAAACTGATTTGAACATGTTCCCGTAAAAAATTCATATAGTCCATAAATTGCTACCGAGAGACATGATCAACAAGTTGAGTACAGTAATGAAATCCTAAGGCTGTCTGGTGAAATTGAAGATTTTTCGTCTAAATTGATAATGTGGCCACGTCAATAAACAGAACAAACATAAACTGGAAACATTATTGGTCCCTATTTTTATGAAAATGACGGAGGTGTTGAAGTTACTGTTACTATGCTGAACGGTACCAAGACATGATTCGAAATTTTCTTGTGCCTGAAATGGAACAGCAAGGACTAGAGGGCATGTGGTTTCAGCAAGATGGGGTCACAGCACACCCAGCCCGTTTAACAATTCAATTATCGAATGACGTTTTTCCACGAAGAATAATTTCGCGAAATGGCGATTTAGCCGTTTTAGCAGACTTTTTCTTATGGGGTTTTTTAAAATCAAAAGTTTATGTGAGAGGCCCCAAACGATTCAATATCTTAAAGACAATATTCGTCGCGAAATTGAAGAAATTCAGCCTGAGATGTTGCAGGATGTCATCAAAAATGCCTTAAAAAGAGCCGAAAGTTGCGTAGCCAATCGCGATTGCCATTTAGGCGATATGGTTTTCCAATCATAACGAGAAAAAAAATGTAAAGACCAAATAAATTTTTTATGAAAATCAAACTTACTTATCTTGTCTTTGAACAAAGTTATGGGCAATCAAAATGGTAGCGGGACTTTTGCCCCACCCGTTATATAGGCAATGTAAGGTGTAAAATGTAACCGCTCAAACAAATTTATGCCCAATAGAAATCATGGTTTAATTACGACTTCCAATAATCCGACTTTTAAGCACTGAATTATTTATTATTTAATTGGAGTTTATAATTCCAATATTCAATTTTTACAAGTCCAATTTGAAAGAAACCCGAGATAAAGTCACCATAAGCTTTGTTTAAGTAACTTTGCGGGGCATTTTTGAAAAATTAAAATTTCTCACTGCGTAACAAAAATAAAATGAGAAATGAAAATCTCGTGTTAAATTTAACAAGATTTCATTTTAAAGTTTTTATAGGATTAATTGGGAGGTGCTAAATGTACATTAAAAATATTGATGTACATTTAGCACTTCCCAATTAGTTATTTTGCAGTATAATTTAAACTGCGTCCATAATACATTTATTTCAACATCCCGGAAATCCAAAGTTATATAGAATTGACACAAACAATATAAAATTAAATAAATTTAAATGTTACAAACTTTCATATTGTGAGTACAATTTAATATTGAATTTTTTTTATCAAAATTCAATTAAAATAATTTTATTCATTTCAAACAAAAAGAAAATTATTTTTATACAACTAAAAATTTATATATCAATTGTTTTATTTAAATATATATATTTATATATAAAATAATTTTTTTAAATTACAAAAAATAATAAAAAATTTGTTCCATATGAAATTATATTTTTCGAAAGATTTACATAAAATAAAAATTTGAAATTGGCACGATTTATTTATTTTTACATAAAAAAAAATTTGATAAAATAAATTTATGGATAAATTTTTTAAATTTATATTTTTATTATTTGTATAAGTTTTCGTTTTTTATTCGTGCTTTTTTTCAATTGAATATAATATTTATAGTATTTATATAACTACAATTTCAATTTCGTTGTAAAAACATTGAACGTTTTGAAGGGTGATTGTGCTGGAGGAGAATTGGCTTATCTTAAATAAAGATAAACACTTATATACATTTCATACTATAACAAGTATTATGCTATTTCATGACGTTGCCAATTATGAACATAATTTAAAATTTTTATTACGATAATTAATATTATCCTGTACATCCTATAGTGGAATTATTTCCAATTTAAAATTCTTTTATAACATAAACCTCGAGTTGCATGTTGTAGCATCAACATAAGAGAAATTAATTGTTCAACTGAAATTATAGCAATGACCTTGTTTCATGAAATTCATTTTAATAAATAATTTAGAAACAAATTTTACTCAACAACAAAAACACCACAGAGTAACATTCACTATTCACATTAAAAGTTTAAAAGATATATCACTTCACAAAGAATAAATTACATTTAAAATTTTTTATTTTTATTTTTTAATTTTTTTATATTTTCTCGCAAATTTAAATGTTTTAGAACTAAACCTAAAAATTGGTAAATATCTAAATACACTTTCTGAAAATGTTTGTTAATAAATTGGATCTAAAATTCGCCACAAGGATATGTAAACTACTTCCACTATGCACTGACTGATTAATTCGGAGTAACAAAGTTTTGAAATTTGTTTTGGCGGGTTGGCCTCAAAATAAATATAAGGAAAATCAAAACGATGAGGCTATACACAAAAATATGCACACCGTTATATACCAACCAAGAACAAATAGATGAGGTTACGGAATTTGTACACTTTGGTTGTACGCAATCTAAAACAGATGGAATAAATGAAGACATAAAGAAACGAATCAATAAATCCAGAAAAACATGTTACACAAAGTCTGAAATACATCTGTCCTATCCCGCAACACCGAGCTAAGAATGTTCAATTCATCTGTATGGGGTGGGAGGTAATCAGGAATTGGAATACTTAAGAAAATACTGATGCACCTTCTGGTCCAACATAATACCATCAAGCTTCATTGGTAAACGAATTAAGCCGTAATTGCGACCGAAAAAGGGATGTACCAGTGGAGATGGATTGGCAATAAAATGAAAGTCACTTATTGACATAACAAGATCTCTCAAATGGAACCCATAAGGAAAAATAATAGCTGACAGAACAGCTGTAACGTGAAAACGAACGATACTAGCAGAAGCGACACTACTCAGATAGTCATGGGTAAAAATCAAAGCAATAGCACCCAACAAAATAAGATAGTTCAGCCAAGTAGACGCCCCTATAACGGGACACTCTGTTGGGCAACGTAACGAATCACGAAGAGTTCCAATTTAGGCGCCATTCTAACGGAATACGGGGAGTTGCTTGAATAAGCCGCAGAAATGAAAGAAAAATGAAATTTATAGAAAAGAAAAATTAAAGTTAAAAATGAAACTGAAATTTGTTGATGAAACTTGAGAAAAAGTAGAAAGTTATAATAAAACGTAACACTGAATACGGACACTCCGTGAAATCGAACTCCCAACATAATAAATCGGAAAAAATTTAGTAATTCATTTTATTAATACATATTTAATTTATTCAATTTATTTTATTTATAATATGTTACACTACCCGTCTTTAAGACTGTGTTTCGAAAAATAATAAAAATATCAACAAAAATAATCAACAAACTAGAGCCCGCGATTCCAACAACACAACAACTCAATCCTGCTTCTGACCTTTATGAGGACAAAGAGATTATAAACCATTCGTCACACAAAAGTACTGAAAAAATTTCCATAACTCCTTTGACTCTTCTGAAAAAAATTTGTTTTTGTTTAAAATTGGAAACCATTTTAGTGCAATGGAAATGATTTCTTAAAAGAGTGCAAGTGTTCTGATATACGATCGAGTAAATTTTATGTTCTAAATATTATGCATCGATATTACAAGGACATCCGTAAGGAGCAGATCACGAATTAAAACTCGAGCTCAAAATTTGTGATTTTGAATTTCCCCCAGTATCTTATTTACGTTCAATTCTGACTGTGCTAAAAACTCAAACGACCTCTATTAAATTAAAGTTTGTTCTCTAGAGTAGGACAAATTTTTAGGACAAATTTTTAAGACTAAATAATATTAGTCTGTATACCTACATGCGATGAATACAGAGTATAAAACTTAAGTTTAGTATTTGTTAATTTCTTCACATTTTGATACACCAACCAAAACTAAAATCACAACATAAATGTTAAATTGTTTGGTCTTTCTTTCATACTGATTTATTTGAGTTCAAGAAATTCGAGAAAAAATCGTAACATAAATAAGAAGCCAAAAAAATGTCTTTTATATTAATTGTTTACTGGTTTTGGTCACGAGAAATACGTGTAATAAACTTATTTGAGCACTGTATTAATTAATTTATAGTCTTTGTGAGCAGTTTTTCCCTTTTTTTATTTGCACCACAATTAGAAAACAATGCCAAGACAATAAATTACTTTCGGATGTTGAATGTCACTCGAATCAGTATAAATAAAATTACGAGAATCGGTATAAAGGTTTGTTGTCCCACCTCCTATTATTGAGATGGACCATTTTTTTTTTGTTTTGATTCGTGTCATGTTGAGTGACCAACATTCGCAACGAATTCTACACTAAGTTGACCCATATAGTACATTTTTTGTTTATCAGTACTTCTTTATTGATTGTTAGTACTTTTATTCTCTTAAACATGATCCTTAATCAAACACGGAAAGTATGAAAGCATGAAAATAATTAAAGATATCGGAAAGTATACGGTTCTTCGAGTGTTTGACGGCCAATAACGCATATTTCTACTGAAGTCGAATATATCAGCATTCAGAGATGCTTTTAAGTTTTAACAATGATAACCCCTGCAAAAAATTAACAGTAGTTCGAAAAGTAGGTTTGAAAGGGTACTTCCCTCCCTTTTTAATAAACAGCCTGTAAAATGGAAACATTAATGGGAGCACATGACATTTAAAACGGGAATATTTCAAAAAAGGTCTAACATCCTAAAAACCACCTTGTAAATGAAATTTTTTAAAGAGATCTGTCTCCTCAAAAATGCGCCTGTAAAACGGAAGGATTTATTATGGATCTAATCCCCAAGTTTAAACTCCAAATAATCGATTTGAAAAATAATATTTTAATAGGGCGTTTTGCCCGTGTAACATAATTTTAAATGGAAGGGTTTTAAACCGTGATTTGTAAAACACATGTAAAACGTAAGGTTTAAATGAGGCCCAATCACAAGACGAATCAAAGAAATTTAACCCCCGAATAAATCAACTCTAAATTGACAGGTTTAAATAAGAGTTTAACCCTCTACTAACCACCAGTAAATCGGTAGGTGTAGTAAACCTTCTGCAAATTGTGAGGTTTAAAAATGGGTTCAATCTTCAAATAAACTGCTGGTAAAACAGAAAGATAAAAGGCGAACTAACCTTCAAAAAATCAATTGTTGTAGTTTGTTAATATATGATCTATAGTTTCGTCCCAGGTGGCCGTATTTCAGAACATTTTCGAAAAATCATTTTAGAATCGTATTGTCATCAAACATACCAAATTCCATTATGATCGGAAAAGAAATATCTGAGTTCTGTTCTAGGTGGTCGTGTTGCAGAACTTCTTCTATAAAAAAAACATTTTATAATCCCTTTATAACCCCCAGAAATTTCCCCAAAATTATTTTTTACTCTCATTTCTAAAAACCATATTCATTCATATCATGATCGCTGAAGAAATGTCGAAAATCGTTTTAGAACCCCTTTTTTATCTAACATACCAAATCCCGTAAGGACTATCCAACATACTCAATCATCAAATAGAGGGTTTCTCAAAACTTTATTCGGACTATTCAAAAATTTAGAAAGCAAAATTTTTTCTCTTTCTAAATATCTTGAAATCGGGGATTTATCATCGTGTATTTTGATTCCGGGGATTCTGTTTTCAAAGATTTTAATTTTCTGAATCTTGGTTTTCAGGATTTTGACTTCCGGGATTTTGATTTTCAGGATGTCAAATTCTTGGATTTTGATTTTCGGGATTTGAAAACGAGATTTTGAAATCCGATATTTCGAGGGAAACCTAAAATTTCGTTCTAGAAAACTTGTTCATGGATGATTTTGTTAATTGTAGTTAATACGCATATTTGATTTCTCTATGCGACCTGCTTTGTCGACTATATGCGTGTTGTGGTAGATAAATCGCTTACAGACGATGTGTTTTTTATTCAAATTGGAGTGGACTTTCTTTACACCAATCAAATTGACCATTGATCAAATCGAGTTGACTTCCAATTTATTTGGCTGTATGCCTCCTTCCTGGATTCTTTTTAACTTTACATGAAGCCATATACTTGTTGTCAGAATATTCCTTATTGATAAAATCTGGACTCTTCTCTGACTTTACATGATGCCATAGTTACTGGTAGAATACACCACTACAGCATATGCTTGATTAGAGAAGTGACAGAAATCAAATAATTCCGCCGCATTATAGCATCGCTGGTGTAATTTGTGCATATAGAAGTATTTTAAACTTGTCAGACTATGGCAGTTCTTAGCCATCTTTTCTTTGGTTGTTATATTTGCTGATTGTTGTTTAGCGTAGACTTTGCTTTCTTTGCCAGTTCCTCTTTGGCTGAAACCTTCTTTAATGCGGTAAACTATAATTTAGATTTACTTTTATTACCGTGGCTCGGGACCCTGAATCTATCAAGACACTTAAAGAAACGAGTTGTTCAGTGCCGGTAACGGCTTTAATCATCAAGATAGGTAGAAACCTTTTTGGTTGACTAGAATATGTATGTTGAGTTGTATACCAATGCTTGAAGATGCTGCATTATTGCCAAGCAGATATGTATGATGGTGTCCATTGTAAACTGCACTCACCTTATTTATGCTGGGCAAGATTGAATTCATTCATTTACTCTGCTCTCTCTATTGTTGACATTCTTCGGAATTGCTCCCATTGCCTGAGCTGCATTTTTCTGTCAGTGCAACTTAAGATATGGCAATTTTACTGTATCGTAAATGTTATTGTCCTAAATTGTTGCTGTCTAAAATTTTACATGAAATAGGCAAATTACAAAATTTTAAAAATTAATCATTACTGCATCGGTGTCAGGTGTCTGAAAATATTTCATGATCAATATTTCAACGATGATTCGGCATTTTGCAATCTCAACAACCATTCTCACACCACGGTTGAACATAAGCTAGCAATTGATTTAAACGTGGATAACGGTACGGTCATAAATCCCTATAAGCACATTTGTTAGATTCTAGTTCACACCCCAGTTAGTTTTCATTTTTACGTAAACAAATCAATATTATAGTACCCGCGGAAAAGCTGTATACAAAATTAAAATTAATTGAATTCTTTTGAATTAAATTATTTGCTTTAATAATAAATTGCTGTTTTGACTGTTTGACATTAAATTTATAAAATTTAATTCAAAAGCACAACACCAAAATAAGAAAACAGGAAAATTGTATTAAAAAACTATTATACGCAACAAAATTCTTATAAGTTAATTGAAAATAACACTTCAGTGAGTTTAAGGTAAAATAACTTTAAATTCAATATGCTTAAGTAAAATCAAATTCAATTAATTTTAAATTAGATATACGTTTCATTAATGTAATCTATCAATTTTAATAAAATTTGCTTCACCTAAATTTTTATTTTTTGTTGCTTGTGTTTTAGGGGAACTGCGGGATAAAACGACGAAGAAGTATTTTCAAAACTAACTTAATTTTTTTGATGTTATTTTTCATTTAATCTTTGTTTATATTTTGTTATTGTAAAATATTTTTAGTACATTAAAATTGTTTCAAGCTTAACAAAAATAAAATTAATTTATGTTATTTTAATTAAGTAAATTAAAGAAATGGGAGCAATTTTTTTTTAAATAAACTTTACTGTGAAAATTAAATTTCGTGAATAGCTAGCTAAACTTAATTTATGTCGTTTATATAATCAGTTTATAATAATTTAAATGTATACACATATAGACAAATACAATGTGTAGAGCTATGTGTGTCCACTAAAATACAATAAAATACATATAAATGTTAACAGAATGTATTTTGAATGAACTGATTTTTGTGTCCGGTCCTTGTTAATGGATTTTACTGTTCCCAAAACGATAATTTCACTTTTCATAGGCTAAAATTATTTTTTGTCTCCGCACAACCACAGCAAAATGCTTGATACAAAAATTATATTTATATTTAATTTTATTTATTTATATATTTATTATGTAACACAGCCATAACAATAGTAATAAAGATTTTATTTTATTTTTCGCAAATTTAGTGCATTTAGAACTCTCAAGGGTATGATGGATATACATATAAATACTATACACATGTACGTAATGAACATATTACACATGGATATTACATAAAAATTTATTATTTGTTGTTTTCTTATATAAATTGTATTATGGACTGCTTCATCAAAATCCTTGTATTTAAAAGCAATTGAAACTGCACTCGAACATCTTACTTTAATCGATGCTAGTACTCCAATTTTTGTATTGTATATCAGAAATCATTCAAAAAGCTTAAGCAGAATGGACTTCACGGCGATTTTTCCTTGAGCTTTAATTAAAATCGCAAACAAGTAAAACAATTTAATTGTACTTCAACCTCTTTGAGTAACCAAATTTGTTTCTTACTCTTTTAGAAGTCTACGGTTTAACACTCATTTTGATAACTATAGCCTTGTGTCAGCCTATATGAAAATCTGCAGACAAAATAAAATCTTTCCAAAGATCTACATGATCTAGTCGGCGAATCTGAATGCATATTCTATAAAATGGTGACTTTTGTAACTTGCTCTCCCAAAGTATCTGGATGATCTGATATCTACTAAGAAGTTTTTATTTTGGCATTGGTCGATAATTAAAACCAGCTCTATTTCAAACTCGTAACCAACCAGCATCAAAAATATCATCTACAGTTTGAGATTCGTATTAGTAACTTTGGAGAATCACAAAGGAGACACTTGTGCTGCAATATGTACATGGCAGTCTTATGCTCACTGTTATTTACATTGTTTTGAAATTATCACATCGAACGGTAGCTTACAGTTTTTCCTCTAGGTATGCATAATTTAAGAACTTATATCATCTCTGGATCACCCACCTTTTGAAGAGGGCAAATACTCAGCCAATTTGTGTTCTGAACTTTCCTATTAGTACTTTACAATTTTTGTTCAATGAAACTCTAGGGTATCCCACACAAGCATATCGATTTTGATGTGTTTAATTAATTATTTCATTTATCAGATACTTCATTTAATTCAGTCATTTCATTTATTTGATTTATTTTAAATCAAATATATTTGGTTTATTTCATATATTTCAATTATTCAACTTATTTCATGCACGAGTATTTCGTTTATTTCCAGCCATTAATTAATTTATTTCTTTAATTTATTTTATTTTGTATTATATTTTTTCATTATTTAATCCATTTCGTTAATTAGTTGATATTATTAATTTTATTTATTCCGTTTTCTTCCTTATTTATTTCATGAAAATCATTGATTTGATTTATTTTGTGTAATTTAATTAAATACATATATTTTATAATATTCAAAATTAATTAATATATTTTATTTCGTTTATTTAAATTATTTCATTAATTCCGTTTAATTGAACTATTTGTTTAGTTTATTTATTCAAAATACTTGATTTATAGAATTTATTTAATTTTTAACATTTAGTTTGTTTATATCATACAATTCAATCATTTCATCTATTTGATTAATTTTAATTACTTCACTTTTTTCATTCATTTGGTTTATTTTGTTTATTTCAGCTATGTATATGTTTGCTTGATGTATTTGCTTTTGTTTGTTTCATTTATTCGATTTATTTCGTGTATTTCTTTTATTTCATGTAAATAATTTTGTTCATTTATTTTATTTATCTCATTTCTTATCATTTAATTCAAAAATGAATTTAAATCACATATTACAATTATTTCAATTATTTTGTTTGTTTGGTGTATTATTTGACTTATTTTGTTTTTCATTGATTTTATTTATTTTGTGTTAGTTATTTGATTTATTTAATTAAATTTAATTTATTTCATTTAAATCATTTGTTCTTTTCATTTCAATTATTAATTTTAATTCGTTTAGTTCACTAATTTAATTTAATTATTTTAATTATTTCATTTAATTAATTTATTTAGTTTAATTCATTAATTTAATTTAATTGATTTATGTAGTTTATTTAATTATTCGTTTACTTTATTTGAGTCATTTATTTCATTTATTTATTTCATTAGTTTCAGAAAATTCATATATCATTATATTTCATTAGTTTGATTTGTTTGTATTATTTGATTAATTTTAATATTTTTTTGTCATTTATTTGAATAACGTATTTCATTTATTGATTAATTGTTTGTATTTATTTCATTTAGATCATTTCATTTAACTTTTAATAATCATTTAACTTTTAATAATTAATTTAATTTCATTTAACTTATTTATTTCTGTTTTTTAATTTATTTAATTAATTTCGTTTATTTGATTTATTTCTATTTTTCAATTATTTGGTTTATTTGGTATATTTCGGATATATGGTTCTTTCATTTATTTGATTTATTTAATTCATTTAATTTTTTTTAAAATATATTTTTCTTTTTCATTTATTTCATTTATTAGTTTTATTTGATTTGTTTCATTCATTTGATTTAATTTGTTTATTTTATTTATTAAATATAACTCATTTATTTCACGTATATCGTTTAGTCGATTTATTTCATATATTTTAATTATCTTGTTTATTTAATTTATGTTATAATATAATATATATTATTTAATTAAATTGCTTGATTTTTTTCATTTATTATGTTTGATTTTTTCATTTATATCGTTTATTTAATTAATTCATTTCAATCATTGACATTTTATTTACTTGATTTATTTCACTTTGTTTGTTTCATTTAATTAACAAATATTATTAATTTTGTTTATTTAATTTACTTCATTTGTTTTATACAAATATTTTTCGTATAATACAAGTTTTATTTATTTTATTAAACTCGTTAGTTTTATTTATTTCTTTTATTTCATTTATTTATCGATTTATGAAATTTATATTATTTTTCTTATTTATTACATTTAATTAATTCGATTCATTGATTTTATTGGTTATGTTTATTTGGCTTATTTTGATTATTTTGTTTATTTTTTATATTTATTTAGATATATAATTTATTTGATTAATTTCATCTGTTTCAATTATTCAATTTATTTAATGTATTTCCTTGAATTGAATAATTAAATAATTTATTTCTTCATTTCATTTATCTCATTTGTTGCATCTATTTAATTTTATTTGTATAATTTATGTAAATCAATTATTTCATTCCGTTTATTTGATTTATCGGGTTTACATAATTTTTTATTTATTTTATTTATTGTGTTATTTATTTGACTTATTTTGTTTTACTTATTTATTTCCAATAAATTTATTGATTTCATTTATTTAATTTATTTGTTTTATTTCACGTATTTCTTCATTTAATAGTTTTATTTCATTTATTTTTTTTTATTTGAGTGTTTAATTTATTTGATTTAATTTATTAACTTTATTTATTTTACGAAAGTCATCTATTTCATGTATATATTTTTAGTGATTTATTTCTTATATTTAATTTGCTTCGTTTTTTTTCACTTATTTTATATAAGATATTTTATTTATTAATTTTAATATTTTTATTTAAATCATTAATTTCACTGATTTACGTCATTTACTTGATTTATTTCACTTATTTTGTTTATTTCATTTTTTATTAATTTTGTATGTTTATTTCATTTACTACATACATTTCAAACAAATATGTTTCATATAACACAAATTTGACTTAATTTATTTAATGAAATAAATTAAGTCAAATTTTTGTCAAATTTAATTTATTTCCTTTATTTCATTTATTTACCGATTTATAAAATTTATATTATTTTTAAAATATATTACATTTAATTTATTCGGTTCATTTATTTCATTGATTTTATTTATTTGACTAATTTTATTTGTTTCATTTATTCAGTTTGTTTCATGTATTTCCTTTTATTGAAATAAAAAATTTATTTCATTATTACGACCATTTTGTTTATTTCTTTCTTTTATTTTTACCTCGTTTATTTTATTTGTTGCATTTATTTAGTTTATTTTATACAATTTATTTATTAGTTCATTTGATTTAAATAATTTTTAATTTTTTTGTGTATTGTTTATTTGACTGATTTTTACATATATATATATATATTTCATTTATTCATTTATTTAATTTTTTTCACTTATTTTTTTTATTTTATTGATTTATTTTATTTCAATGATTTTTTTTATTTGGTTTATTGCACCTGTTGCATCTGTTTTATTTATTTAATTTTTTAATTTATTTCTGCAATTTCATTTATTTAATTGATTTGATTTTTTAATGTATTTCATTTATTATATTTATTTAATTTATTTCATTTTTTCCATATATTCTCAATTATTTTTTTAATTTTATTTATTTCATTTATTTTATTTGTTTCATTTACTTCCTTTATTTGTTTTATTTCATTAATTTAACTTATTTTGTTAGTTTCATTCATTTCATTTTGTCGTTTATTATTTCATTTATTTTATCTATTTCGTTTGTTTCATTTAATTCATTTTCATTTGGTTGATTTATTTAATTTATTTAATTCATATAATTTATTTTATTATTTCGTTGAAATGAAATATATTTTTTTCGTTAATTTAATTTATTTTATATAACCTCGTTAACGATGTTCCGTCAAATCCGTTTTATTGTAATTATTATTCTTGATATCGCAACTATTCGATTAATTTAGTGTCAGTTCCACAACAGGCAGTTATAAACCCGTTAAATCTAGATTTTTTTTTGTATCAATATATAATTTTAATCATTTTATCTTTAATTTGTTACATTGCACCGTTTTAACTTTAAACAAGGTGACAAACAAGGTACTAGACTGGCTACATAACTGCACTTAAAACGCAAATCCCTATTAGTCATAAAAAGCAACCTCAGTATTGTCTGAGTTAATAGATCGCTTGCTTCATCCCTAATGGTTTGTTATTTGTTCTAAATTTTGGTTAGTAAAACGTCATCTCATTTTTACCTAGCTGTCACAATGTTTGAAAAAAAATTACAAATTTTTATTATATAACGTGATAAAAGACCGAAAAGATCAAAAACCCATCAGCTTCGTGTAATATTGTGCGCTTCGTAATAGAGATTGTTTCTTGCAGAACGATGTATTAGATGGATTTTTCTACTGATGGCTGCAACTGCAACGCAATACCTTTATTTCATTTAAAATTATTTTTGGATCTGATGGAAATGACTTAGTTACATGCACCTTGTCTAGTGTTAAAGTTATTCTGGCAATATTATACTGCTTCAAGTATTGAAAGTGCCCCAGTTAATAAATCATCTACATATGTTTCTCTTTGTAATATTTGTGATGTTTCAGTGCATTGGTTGAGATTATGCTGTTGTTTATACCCCCTCGTTGTTATCTAAACTTTATCGTAATTTAACTTTAAGTAATTTAGTTGAAAAGTAATGGAACGTAAATATTTGAATCAGTCTTCTCTTCTACTAACACTCCTTATTATTTTCTTAATAAAATTTACGGTTCATCTTCTCTCCTTAGCTGCGTTTTGTATGCATATGCGTTATAAACTCTAACTAAATTTGACGAACTCGATGTACAATTTTTTGTCCTACTGTATGTAGCTCCTTCAACGACAACTCCATTAATTGTCAATCTGAATACAGAATTCCGCTGTGTTTTTATGCAAAGATGTTACCACATACTACGCACACTCGATCAGCGGTTAAAAACTTTAAGTAATTTTCGGTCGAATAAAAAAAAATATGTGTGTGATTTACTATATAAACACAACAGACAAACCTCGTAGCTAAAAATTTGATTTTTTTGGTTGTGTGTCCAAAATTGTTGTTTATTACGAAATACAGTTACAATATATTTTCACTGGCACTGGCACGTTATTGCTAATAATTAGAATGTATATATGCAAATTTCTTAGTGGCAGTTATCCAAACACATAAACTGCAACAAAAACACTTTACCAAAATCACCATATTTTTAACATTGCTATTGTCCATGTTGTTGTCTAATCCTCTTAGTTTAAGTAAACCCTTGTATTTTACTGATACATTTTTATGTTTTCAGATGTTGTTGCTGCCATATTATAGTACAACACTATGTGTGTACTATACTCTTGTTTCTTTATATTCCCATCAGTAAAAACCCAACAACAAAACCGAAAATATTTAAATTTTCTCTTAAATGTAACTTGAAGGATTACATCAAATAAAACAAAATCATCATTTTGCTTATATCTATTTATAGCAGAGCAAGTGATTTGGAATTCAGTTAGATCTACATACATATTTCAAATTCGGAATATACGAAAATGGATACAGTAAATAACACATATTTCCATTTCTAACAATACACTACCATATACATACTCGTAGTATTTTCCGATTCAATCTTTCTTTTGTAGTAAAAATATGTTGAAGCTGGATATGAGTCTACGAGAGTATAAACAATATCGTTCGTTTGGATTTGGGAAAACAACGTGGAGTATTTAGTTTTCATTTAAATAGCTCGATATGTATCGGATTTACAAATAAAAATTTAAAATGTTTGTGTAATTTATGTCTGCTATTCGATTTATATATTTATTACGAAAAATAAATGAATCGAGCTTTACTGCAGCATAAATTGTTGTAGCTTACCCATAAAAGTAGAATCCCGTTTTTTTTTTCAAATAAAATTTTGACTTACTATCGAAATGTTTGTTTCATCGGCGACGGAGTAACTGTCTAGTTTTAAATAATATTTTTGTTTCAACCTCGACTATTTGAAAAAGCACCAGAAGCGTTGTTTAAAAATTAACGATTTAATGATTTTTAAGAGGAAAATTTTACGCAACGTTTAATGGCCATTATCGGCCATCCTCAGAGACGGTGATTCGGGTTTTGTTGATGCTGGGCATAGGTCACTACATTACCTTTCACTACATTACCCTTCATGCTCATCATTACATTAATTTTCG
This sequence comes from Nephrotoma flavescens, assembly GCA_932526605.1. Lineage (NCBI taxonomy): Eukaryota > Metazoa > Arthropoda > Insecta > Diptera > Tipulidae > Nephrotoma > Nephrotoma flavescens. The sequence continues at coordinate 313,084,528 of OW052220.1, forward strand.
TGTGCGAATCCATACCGAAAGTCCAAAATTCATAACAATACATTTTGTGAATTAGACTACTAGACGACCTGTTTTCTTTTGAACGGTTTAGAATATAATTTTGGTTGATTAGCCGAATATTTTAACTCAAATGTATTGTGATCAAAACTTAGCTGATTTTATTTCGAAAGCTATAGTAAATAGAAATTTCCAAATCGTGAACTTCGTTTTACTCGTATCCCAGAATATTTTAAACTTGCCTTGTACCAACACCCGCACAAACAACCATTATCACCTTTTTCATCTTTAAACTAATCTGAAAAATTAAAATAATACCAAATCAACAAGGACACATATCACATTGCTGTGAAAATGTCGTTTCGTGTATTAAAAATTAGCACATCGTATTACATAAAATTCACAGTAATATGTTGTGTCGTTCGTTGTATGTAACATCCAAAAATCCCTTTTCTAAACGAAACAAATGGACCATGTTATGCGTTGTTATGTAGTGTAAACATTTGGTCAATTTGAGCAGCACAACATTGTACGACATAGTTAAATACAGTTATAAATATTTTGCCTGTTATTGAGTTAGCTTAAAACAGGAGCGATATACAACATTTAAAAGGATTGTTTTCGTAATGTTCGATTTATTAAGTGACTCGTACACGTTGACGTCATTCCATTTCGCCTATAACATTATAGGGAAAAATATTATTTATGATTACACCGTACGTATACCTATTATTATGTCATTATTTCTGTGTCCTTTATTTTATGTCAGGCAAAGACAACCATGACATAACACGGGAAACGTTTTGGTTTTGCGGTATTGGGTGGTTCTTTCTTAAATGATGAGTATTAGGTTTTATCCCAGATCCGGGTTATTGAATACCCGCTTCATATCCAAATATTGAAAATTATTTATAACAATAAATAGGAAAAATTATTCATCCGTATTTGTATATTCCCTTTTTCGTATAGCATCTTTATTTCCGTTCACCTATCTGTGCTTGTTTGTGTGTGTGTGTTGAAAAGTTTGTCGCTTTTTGTTGTTTTCAGGAAAATATCATTAAATTTATAAACGGATTAATGAATATTTATTTCGATGTAAAGAATTTATTTTCTTAAGAAGGAGCAAAATTTTATATTTATTTACGTATTACGTTTTCTTTATTCGGGGTTATGCTTTCATTTGAAATTTTGGATTGTCTACGACAAAAAGGAAAATTTCTTCAATGAGCTTTTTTTAAAATATTATGCATAAAAAATTACTTTGAAGGTAGATGGAAAAAGTCGCTGAAACCTGATATTTCTATCTATTTGTGGTTAAATTGTGAAACATGAAGTAGATTACTTTCAAAATATCAGAAACATGAGGAGCTTAACTTTCTTCCTTTTATGAATTGGAGAGGGGAATATCTCCTGTACTTTGTGCTCAAAACGCGGCAGGATAACCGAACAGCGAGAACCTATTGCAAATGATGTTCTCTCCAATGACCTACTACCAATTTTACTGGTTAGGTTTGTAGCTGGATCAATAACCAGTCCTTAAAGCATGAGTTCACAAAAAGGAATTTTTATCCCAACTACTCAGTTGGATAATGCACCTTCCAAAGAAGCCAGCTCAATGGAGTATGAGGTGAGCCAACCATTGCGATGCCAATACAACCAATGCGTGATGCAATCGTCGAAAACGTAACGATTCGAACATATTTAGAAAATTTAGTGTTTTAAATGTTCTCGGTCATTTAGTTAATTTTAAGTGATCACGGGAAGCATTTCACGTCATACTTATTTTCCTCATTGTTAGAAAAGTATGGCATTAAAAACACATGTTTACTCAAAAATACCATTTTCAATCCAATGAGTCTGAAAGTGAAGAAGACATTGGAAGGCATCATAGGTTCGTATGTTGGTGAAAATCATTCCAGTTAGGATGAACATTTATATTATATATAGGATCTTCTCTACAAAATGTTGCCCACAGTGGAACTTCCCAATCGCCAGGAATTTCCTACAAAATTATCCCCGAAATGTAAGAAAGCATTTGTTAAGGAGCTAGTGGGAAATGTTGCGTGTAGCCCCGCCCCGTTTTATATTATATTTTAATCCAAATCCACTTCATATGTGAAGTTATCCTCGAATTTTATTATATGAAAAATAAAAATATTTATTAAAATTATTTTAATTCGGAAAACACACAAAATGAATGTCATAATTTAATAAAACTGAAGTAAAATAATTTTTAAAATGGCTCATAAATTTCTCAGAGTATAATAATAAGATGGAACATACATATCTCACATTTAAGAAACACACGAAAAAATCGTACCGTTGGAACCTAGCGAAATTAGACTCCGAGCAAAATATTTCCATATAATATATTTTTTACAAAAATTAATATTTTAATTTGACATGTAAAAAGTATTACTTTGTCTTTTTAAAAGTATATGGTTTTGAGATGGTCAGACCCTTACGTAACTTTTTGCCAAATATGAACAAAATCGTACCGTTGCAACCTAGTGGAATTATGCTCTGAGCAAAATATTTCCATATAATTTATTTTAGACCAAAAATGTGTGTGATCATCTCAAGGGCCTGATCATCTCAAAACCATATAGCTCTGATCCGACAAATTAATACTTTTTACACGTGAAATTAAAATATTACTTTTGGTCCAAAATAAATTATATGGAAATATTTTGCTCGGAGCCTAATTTCGCCAGGTTGTAACGGTACGAGTTTTTCGTGTGTTTCCTAAATGTGAGATATGTATGTTCAGTCTTAATATTATAATCTGAGAAATTTATGAGCCATTTTAAAAATTATTTTACTTCATTTTATTAAATTATTACATTTATTTTGTGTGTTTTCCGAATTAAATTAATTTTAATAAACATTTTTATTTTTCATATAATAAAATTCAGGGATAACTTCACATATGAAGTGGGTTTGGATTAAAATATAATATAAAACGGGGCGGGGCTAACTTCACACAAGAGTTAGATGGATATAATTATGTTAGTGTTGCCTGATTGTTTTTTTTAATTTCGGGAATAACTTCACATACGTGTCGATAAGGATAAAAATTAACTAATGATTAAATAATTCAAGATTAGTGGTCCAATTAAGATCACCAATTATTCAACGTCATTTTTTTGAACGTTGAGATTTCTGTCCTGGAGAATTACACGGGTACACAACGCACAAGAATTGTGAAAATCCACTACTGGAATGGTGAGATTTTTGCGGAGACGGTCTGCAAATGTTGGGCATTTATCGGTCACTCTAACATACCTTCTCGCCATACAGTGGTCTGAAATCGAGGAATTTGAAACGATTGGAGCCAAATCAATAAGAGAGCTGCCCGTGTCCGTGCAGCTTTAGTTGATGTAACATTGAAACTAGCAGACCATGCGGGATGGATGTTTGCATAACTATAAGTGAATAGTGATTTTTGGACAAAAAAATCCTTTTCTTGGGTGAGGCGCATTTCATACTTGTTGGCTATGTCAACAAACAAAATTCTCGCATTTGGGGAGCTGAAAATCTAAAACTGATCTTTCATCCTCCCAAGCATCTACTACGAGCCACTGTTTGGTATGTAGTGTTTGCTGGCGAGCTGATTGGATCGTTCTTCTTCGAAAATGCGGCTGGCAATGCGATCACCGTCAACGGCCTTCATTATAGTGAGATGACAAACAACTTCTTTTGTCCTCAAAGTACTGCCTCACAGCGAAAGACACAATGGAATTCAAATAAACGAAAAAAATCACAAAGAGAGAGGGAGAGAACCATCATTAATATTTTTCTTTTGCAACGATTTTTAGTTATGGCACTTTATACGGTAAATTTTTAAAAAAAATTCTAGATTTGCATGCGTGATAGAATTAACCGAGATGTTCTGGACATCCCACATAACCTACAATTTTTTTAACCAACTAAAACCTTTTATTTGAATCCGTTTTAAAGCCATGGCATGACGCCTTACTTAACATGTCAATATTTAGAATTTTTCAAATTTTGGGCATGCGAATATATTCAAACGAGTTTTTCTGGGTGAAAATTGACGGGTAGTATTTTCTAGAGGAAAGCAGAAATTTCAGGAATTTATTCAAGATCAACCTTATATCTTGACTTAGGTTAAATTTCACCCCAAACGATTATTTATAACAAAACCATCTATTTTTACCATCTTTAATAATTTATTGCACCAGACCGCTACCAGATATTGAGTCAAATGTTATTAACCTTGTAAGGACAGATCAATCTTATCCATGTGTGTAATAAATTATCTTCGAGTAAGGTTAGGCGGAATTGGCTCCAAATTGTAAAAGCTTCGTAGATTTTACCACTTTTAATAATTTATTACACAAGACCGCCACCAGATATTGAGTCAAATGTTACTCATTGGACATTCTGGATGGCAGATCAACCTTATCCAGGTGTGTAATAAGTTATCTTCGTGTTAGGTAAATGATGTATGGGGCTGTGATATTTCATATTCTTTATGGAGAGTATGAAAACGTAACCAGGTTATTATTTTAAACATTCAATCAACGATTACAAGAAAACTGGACGTTGTTTTGGCCCAATTTAAACGGATTATTATTCAAAGGTGGTAAAATGAAACTTTTAATTACACATTTGAAGCATTAACCTTTTGGAGCCAATTTCGTTTAACCTGACACGAAGATAATTTTTTACACACCTCGATAAGGTTGATCTGCCCTTACAAGGTTCGATAAGTAACATTTGACTCAATATCTGGTGGCGGTCTGGTGCAATAAATTATTAAATATGGTAAAAATGGGTGTTTTTTTATAAATAATCGTTTGGAGTGAAATTTACCCTCAACAAACTTATAGGGTTGATACATCAAAAGTTACAATTTTAGTGGTGTAGGTTTAATTTTAAGCTAAACCGACCAATCGTTCTTATGATTTAAAATAAAAATATCTTAACTAAACAAAAGAATTCTTGTAATAGTAACTGAGTAAAAACATTAATATAATATAAAGATAGCTGCTATCAAACACTGAAAGCGGATTTTTGATATTGCATCGATTTGCATAGAGACACTCGATCATTCTCTATATACTAAAGACTTTATATACACGTATATGTGCAGAAAACATTAAAAATCGTAATAATAAAATAATCGTTGCCATTCGAGAGAACAGGTTCGTGTTCATGTACATTTTACATATTATTTTATTTTGAAAATTTTATGCTTGATCTTCAAGTTGCAAATAGTTTTTTTTTCAATATTCGTTTAAATCGTAAACAGAAAAGCTTTATATGTCAACATATTTAGAAAATATTTTGAATTCAAATAAAACTCTCGATTTATGTACGTATGCATGCAGAGCTTTGCAATTTTGCATTGATCGATTATTTTTTGTTTGATTTGTATAACAAGCTGATTTAATTTACAGCGTAGCACATGCAAATAAAATATTAGAGTACCCGTAAGAGATTTAAATTTCAAATTAAGGTGTGTCATGAAATGACCATGTGCGCTTTGTAAACCAAAATATTTCTAATTTTGTTTTTAGGAAGCTTTTTTTTGTGTATTTCAAAATACGGAAATTCCAAAATAAAACCAACTTCCCATAGGAAATAACACACAAAACTATTTTCGATTGTTATTCAAATAAAAAGGAATAGAATATTTATTTTCAACACCGTTAATATTCAATTTCAGCATTTTTTTTTGTTGGTGTAGCATTTAGGTTTTATCATAATAATAAAAGCATTGTGTTTTCTACAAAATCAAATTCACTCGCTTTATTGTTCTGCATCCAAAATATGTACAGTAAAAAACTGAAACTACAAACTATACAAGTAAACTAAAAGCACGTTATTGAATTTTAAAATATTCGGAACTACAAAAAAAAATATACAAAAATGTAAATCTAACGAACTAAACACTATTACGTTATGTCCTTGTTTATGTATGAGTTCTGGAATGTATATTTTATGTGGGTAAACATGATAACGAGTACAAAATGTACGCCCTTACATTGTTGGTGTCCCATTTCTGATAACACGTGGTGTAGTTTTTTTTTTCAATTTCCGGTTCGAATAAAATTTTAAATGGGCCATGCGTTGAAATTCGTGTAAATCTTTTTTGAAGTATTTTTTGATGGTGTCGAAAACTTGTTTCCTGCATTCAACATATACTCGTATCTGGAAAAATCGTTATTTAATTTATTGGCAGTTTTCGAATTTTAATGGATTTTTCGCTTCGAATGCAATGTATGTCAATTTCCATAAAATGACGACTACATATATTTCATTACAATCCACAAAAATGTGTAAATATGAAATGAATAATTTTGTGATGATTGACCTTATTCGCAATCATACGAGTATTATGTAAATTAATATTGAATATAAATAAAATTTCTAATTTTGAAATTATTTCGAGCATAATTTGCATAATATTGGCTATAGATTTATTTTGTATGTGCGATGGTATTATACTAGTAGATGTTCGCATTGTTTAATTAAAATTTATTATAAACAAAAAGCCAACCAATTATTCTAAATTTTAATTAACTTATTGAATTGATCAATTTTACGTTTATGTATGTCAGAAATTATTATTGTGAACAAGGACGAATTAATTAGACATTTTATTTAAAAAGCAAGTCATATTCAAGGCACTGAAATTAGTCGTATAACTTTTTTACAATTGGAATAAAAAATCATACTTAGCGGTGAGAGCGGTCGGTTTTCAATTTCAATGATTTCTTTTAAAGTAGAAGATGGACATTTTTAGAAAATACTAATATTTCAACACTATTAAATAAATAAAAAAATTTTTTGAGAACAGTTTTCAGTGAAATATTTGAAATGGAATTCTTTAAAACAAAACACACGAATCGCACAGAGGTATATTCAAAGTGGTTCTGAATTAATGTTTTATGTAAAAAACCAAACTTACACAAAGCCACATGCTTGAAAATCTCTAAAAATTTTGTATTCGAGATCATTGAGTGTATCACAGAAATTTTTAACCCTTTGAGCCCAGAACAAAATCTGAAAATATTTCCAGTTGTGTCCTACCGGTTACTACATAAAACCACATATACATTTTTTTTCTTACATTCCTGACTACGACACTGTGGTGTTACCACAATAGGCATCGAGTTCTCTAAATTATGAGCTATATACACGTCCTTTAAGCTTGCAGAACTCATACGGCAGAACATTACAAGATAGTATGGAAAATTGTAGGATAATTAAATGCTCTATTAAAAAAATTTGGGCTCCATCGCTTCCAACTAAAACGAGGGTTCTGCTAGCTTTAGAAAAAGTTATTAGAACCCATATTAATAACCGATTTAAAAACCATTGGAAAATTAAAGGTTAATTTTAGGCTAATTAAATGAAGTTTTATTATGCTCGCTCAGCTAACAGAACCCAAATTGAAAATCGGACCAAAAATCATATTCGAATGGAAAACAAGAACAATTGACGTTCAAATAATTTTAGGCTCATTATGACCTAATCAAATATCAATTTAAAAAATTTTGGCTTCACTCGTTTTTGACCAAACTTCAGGCCAATTAATCGAAAGCTAGCAGAACCCAAATAGAAAATCGAACCAGAGCCGAAATTAGAACGAAAAATAAGAACAATTGACATACAAATAGTTTTAGGCTCATTATGACCTAATCAAATATTAAATTAAAATTTTTTGGGCTTCACTCATTTTTGACCAAACTTCAGGCCATTTAATCTAAAGCTAGCAGAACCCAAATTGAAATAGGACTAAAACCGAAATTAGAACGCAAAACAAGAACAATTGACATACAAATAATTTTAGGCTCATTATGACCTAATTAAATATCAAATTAAAATTTTTTGGGCTTCACTCATTTTTAGCCAAACTTCAGGCCATTTAATCTAAAGCTAGAAGAACCCAATTCGAAAATCGGACTAAAACCGAAATTAGAACGCAAAACAAGAACAACTTACATATAAATAATATTAGGCTCATTATGGCCTAATAAAAAGCCACATAAAAAATTTTAGGATCCACTCGTTTTTGACCAAATTTCAGACGATTTAATCTAAAGTTAGCAGAACCCAAATCGAAATTCGCACCAAAACCGAAATTAGAACGCAAAACCAGAACAATTGACATATAAATAATTTTAGGCTCATTATGGCCTATCCAAAACCCACCTTAAACTTTTTGGGCTTCACTCGTTTTTGAACAAACTAGAGGCGATTTAATCTAAAGCAAAACCCAAATCGAAAATCGGACTAAAACTGAAATTAGAACGAAAAAAAGAGCAATTGACATACAAATAATTTTAGGCTCACTCAAATTTTTTGGGCTTCACTCATTTTTGACCTACAAATTCGCGTAGCACCCGTACCTTGTATTTGTAAAGTCACATTATGCAATGGGTTACCTTTGAGACTTAGGTGTACGTGTAGTGCATCACTTTACTCAGAACAGCATAGGAGTCCTCGTTTTATAAAAAATCTAATTCTTCATTCCTAAACGTATACACATGCAAATAAACACTTTCAAATGAAGAAGAGAACCAACAATGCGATATCGGTTAGAAATTGAAGCATACTTGTTGTAGAAAATTACTGCATGGAGATCCGGAAAGTCAAGCAAATTCAAACAAATAACAAATAGAGTCAGTTAATGCTGGATAACCTAAGGCTCAAAATCCCTTCCACTATTCATAATTTATAGGGGGCTTATGGTTACAATAATTTTGTCATAATTTAAATATGGAATAATATAAATATTAGTTAAACAAATTTATCAATTATCATAATAATTTTCTAAATATTTCGAAGCCTTTGTGATAAATTTTAATTTTTTTATGTAAATAATTTCCCAAACCAATCTTTTTGCGAGATTTGTTCCATTTGTTCCAATTTCAACATTATCTATCAGCCTGTGACCAGTATCTATTAAATGATTTGACATTGCACTGTGAGACTGACTGAATAGTCAAATAGTCAGTGTGTTTGTAAACTCGTTTTTTAAATTTTTCTGTGTTGATGGCCATCAAAGCCAAAATATTCTTTTTCTCAAGAGCGAGATTTAATTGTCAACCTAAATTGCTTTCTAACATTTATTGGACTTTTGTCTTTTAATTTTGTAAGTAAAATTATTTGAAAACTCTGAAAGGATCTTCCAACAACTAGTATATAATAATCTTTCAAAAGTTTGACATTTTTTCAAACATAATTTTGACGTACGGAATTGAAATATAAAAGCACTTCTTTAGGTTAGGTTATTAGTCTCAATAAGATAATTCTGAATTTTGTGCAGGATTTTCCGGCGTAATTTTACTTTACGTATACATCGAGAAAATCAGGTAAAGAGTATAAATTTTGAAAATTTTTAAATGCAGGGTTGTTTGGTAACAGGTTTTAGGAAGCTAAATTTTTCCGGATTTTTTTTTGATTTTCTGGAAAATTTTTCACTTTTTTTCAATATTTTTTTTTTCAATATTAATAATAATGGCTTCGTCAACCTTGCAGACACAGATCAAAGAAATTTTCTCGCTCTTATCGTTTCTTCTGATAGTGCCACAAATGTTAAAAGAATCGACCAAACCCCCACTTTTCCACAATTTATACAATTCTTCAAGTGCCAAACTAAGTAAAAAAAAATTGAAAAATTTTCCTGGAAAAACTGCAAAATTTTTCTTGAAAAATAACTTGTACTGTCGAAAAACTGTTAAGATACAATCCTAATATCAAAATTTTTATAAAAATTACACATTTGTACGTATTTCAAATAAAATAATACACAATTTTTTTATTTTTTAAGTGAAAAATTTTCCGGAAAACTGTTAACAAACAATCCTGCATTTAAAAATTTTCAAAATTTATACTCCTTACCTAATTTTCTCGATGTATACGTAAAGTAAACTTTAGCCGATTTTCCAATAAAACATTATTATTATATCTCATGTTGCACCAAAATTCGTCCATTATGTAAAAAACTTTAATGCTGATGGTAAGAGCGGTTGTAAATTTTTGGCTCGATGTAACTTCCATAATTAAAAGTTATTGCTAAACACTGTAAAATTTTAAAGAATTGGCCTAAACGGCATTTGTAAACCCGTGCTTGCGAAGTGATTAATTTTTTGCCATTAAAATACATAATATTCCCAATTTTCTCGAAAAAAAAATCTATAATCGTCTAAGTATTCCAAACTGTTTACACGATTAAGGTTAATTAAGCCAATATACACCCAATTATAGTAAGCGATCACGAAAATAATAGCTCATTATGTCACTTTACAACAATATTAATTAAATGAATACGAATTATTTTTTTTTTCACCCCGCACATATTTCGTCGTTATCGTAACCTTCGCAAACATTGTGTACAATGTTTTCTGTTCGTTTCGTTGTTGTATATTTCAAAACTATTCCAATTAATTAAAAAAAACAGAAAAAACTTTATTTTATTATATTCTTACACATAGAGACACGTCAAATAAAATTAACTTAAACTTTTTCAATTTTCTTACAATTTTAATTATGATTCGCGACGAGCAAGTATATAGGAAGCTCCTAGCTCTATGTGTATATTATATACGTACATAGCATACATATACAAAAAGCATTATAAAGCACAAAAATAATGAAAATTCTAAAACAACTTTTACATTTTTTTTTTTGTAACTGTTTTGTTTTACTTTAAAATGTCTTGTACTATGAAATAGAATAAAAAATTGTTTGTGCTGCTAAAGATTGCAGAAATGAAAATTATTAAATTCAACTTGTATACGAGTGTATTTTGTGCTTTTTGAGCGCGCTCGCTAACAACGGTAGAAAAATAATTTTCGTGCAAGGCAAAAAGGTGTTCGATATTTTTGTGCTTGTTCTCGTATTTTTCTTCAAATTATTCCAATAGTGCACATCCTTTTTCGATGCTTATGACTATAACACTGACGTTAACCTTAATTTACGTTATAAGCGAAGTCTTTTCCAGTTCAATTGATTAAAATTAATGTAATATATAAAATGAAAATGGCATGCTAAATACTAATTTTAGTTGTATCAATCAAACTTGTACTCGTGGATTGATATTTTTGTTAAATTAAGTTAAAAAATATTAGACCGAAGAAACCAGAGTTAATAACTAACTAAATAATAAAATGTTACCACTAAAAGTGTAATAAAAAAAGCCCTATAGAACGCAATGATTTTCTTTGGTTCTATATAATTTCAATTAAATATTTTAGAAAATCATTTTCCGTTAAAATCAATTGAAAGCTTAAATATTGATTTATAAACGAAAATAAAATATTTTATTTTCCGCGAAAAAACGGCATATAATAAAATTACAGCGACAAAAACGCCAAAATGAAAAAAAAGTTTAATTTGTGTGTTATAAGAATTTAACAAAATTTAGTTTTCGGTATAAAGTACAGAGGGCAAATCAAATCAACACAACAATGTCAAAATGTCATTCTGTGGCACTATTCTGGCTTTCCCTGGGAATAGGGAATTGGGAAAAATATTTCCATAGCATTTTCTAGTCTACTGAGGGACAAGTTTGGTGTAAATATTTTAAAAACAAAGGTAAATGGGAAAATATTTTTCCTTAAAAATAATTCGTAGGACAAAAGTTTCCCAATTAACATTGTTTTTAAAATTTTTGCACTAAACTTATTCCATCAGTAGGCTAGAAAATTACAATTTGGGCAAAAATGATATGAAAATATTTTTCCCAATTCCCTATTCCCAGGGAAAACCAGAATAGGGCCACTGCACTGGTAAGAAAAACGCAACAATTATTTTTACTAATACGCAATACTGAAAAATTACTGAAAGAGTGGTGCTGATGGTTGTTGCAGTAATATATTTTAACAGATAAATTTACATGACAAGTGAATATTTAATTTATAAATTAATTAATTTAAAAATTTTAATCGTCGAAAATTGGTCAAGAAGTAAGTTATTTTTATTTATTATTGTATTAGAATATTAAACTTTAAAATACTAGATACAATAAATTAAATTACAAAATGTTGGCGTTCAAGCAAGAATGGGTCAAAGTGAAATTAGTATTCCGTAAAGAGTCCAATATTTTTCATTACAATTTACATATTCAGTATTTGTAAAACTATATTAAATATTTTACAATTTCAATTAAAGTTTATTCGGTTTAAATAAATAACGACAATTTTATCATCAAATCTGTTATTTTGATGTACAAACCGATAATATTTTGACAGTTCATTCAGGTAAAAACGAAAATTGACAATTACAGCCATCACATAGTTGTCATCTTTAAGGTTGCTATACGCATTCAGAGACATAATGAGTCAAAAAATGCCAGAATATGCATGAGACGCAATATTCAATATGCCCGATGTACAAAAGCTGTTCTATGAGACTCTCGTCAATTGAGGAGCTGCTGATCGAGAAAGTTGCCAACGACCGGCTTGAAGCTTTAATTATTAAATTAATGGAATATAAAGTAAGCCAAATATCGGTAACTCATTTACAATGGTTGCAAGCTGCTTATATATGATACTCGCATCTTGGCTCCAGATACCAATATGCTGCAGTAAGAGTTGAATAAACCGAAACTTTTTGGACGAATCTACTATATTGACGGACACCATAATATGTACCATGAAGTATCTTTACATTTGCTTTTATTTTACATTCCACAAATGACAGCTGGTCGTCATTCAGTATGTCAACAAACAAACAGTCTCACACTTCACATTCTATCATATTCCGAAGTTGGAAGAATTTAAAAATAATCAATTGTTTAAATTAATGAAATAAATACTCCAATATATATTTAACATTAAATTATAAAAACATTTAACTAACGTAAAGTTATAATTTCGAAACGTTCCAGGTGGTGTCCATGCTAATGCCCTTCTAAAATCGTAATGACTAGCTGCCGAAGATGAGTCAATCATATAGTCACTACCACTATCTCCGATATACTAACATTATCCTTCCTATATGTTGCACGTCTTGATTTGAATTTACTCAACGTTCATCTCTGCTGGCGTTCATCATAATTCCGTGTTCTATTCCCGATATATCGTCGAAAGCAATTGAGGGTGGTAGATCATGTAGATGTTGTGCCAGGTTTGGATGAAGACCTATTCAAATAGTTATATTTAGAGCTTCATACCAAAGGTTGAACAGCCTCAAGTTCATGTTCTGTTGATCGTTGAGCAGCCCGTGTTAAACCCTTTCATGTTGTATGAATTGCTGTGAATTAAGCAAATATTTATATTGTAGACCATTAAAATGTGCTGGAACAATCAGAAATGTAACAAAATTATGAATAAATCTCTTTAATATTCTAATATATTACGTTTCGAAACTAAAAAATAGTTAAGAGAAACGAATTGGATTTGATCTTGCAAGACCGCCGAAAAACACCCATAACTTTGTAATCCAGCTATAGATAATTTAATCATACAGCGATAAAGTAAAAGATATGAAGAAAACTCAGTTTAACATCATGAACAATCTCCAAATGTTGCAAGTTTTCATACTCATTGAAAACAGACATCTTTTTCAATTTTAACATAGACCGATGGCCATTCTAACAATGATTCACGTTAGAATGAATTCAATTGAAAGAAGCAACCAAAGGCATACAATCCATCTAAACTACAAACGATATGAAGCGCGCATGTTCATTGCTTCAGGTTATATTTCTTTCAATAAATAATAAGATTTAAACGTAACAATCTTGTTAAATTTGGCTCGAACGACTGAATTAGACTTGATGTTGCTCAGATAAATATGATAAGTTTTTCACCAATTTAATTTATAATTATTTTGATCTTAATCGATTATTTCATAAATGGTAAATTAAAAATTTTGTACAATCCTAAAATTTATGGTGAATGCTTAAGTATTTAGTTTCTTCAAAATAGTATATTCCACCTAGACTGTGGAGGGGACCAGTGCCGCGTTGTCTACACCACGTATATAATTAATATTCTACACGTGTAGACAATGTATGTATAACAATAAAATCATCGACAATGTAGAGAATGTAGACAATATGAAAAATTATTATGGAAAGGAGGCGCAGCAACTTGCCATGTGCCTGTGAAAGTTATGTCGGCCGTTAACCAATACGTACAATTCCTGCCGACAGGTCATAAAACCATAAAAAATAGTCACTTTAAATGTAGCAAAATTCAAGTTATAAGGCTTAGAAAATGGAGTTAATGGGTTTGTTTGAATGTATATGCTTTAGCTGAGCAATTTATGTAGTAGTTAAATTTTTAAACCAAACCAAGCTTTCAGAATGATAATGTATACCTGCCACAATGTTCAACATCATTACCATAATAAAATGGTAAAGGATAAAAACATGTTCAGGCAAATAATGATCATACAAGTTCCTAGGTTCAAATTCCTAATAAATGTCTAGATATGATTGTTGTCGTACTGGACATTTCAAGTAATATTCATCATCTAACACTTTTGGGTGCTATTGCTTTGATTTCCACACTTTCCGTGTTGTTTCGTTTCTCCTAGCATCATTCGTTTCCATGTTACAGATGGTCGTTCGACTTTCCTTTTCCTTTGTGGTTTTCGATCCCAATGACTGCTTGATTCGTCTTAAAAAGCTCAACATTTGTTATTTATTTATTGATTTATTTAACATAAAGGATAAAGCATAGCATAAAGCATAGCTAATCTCAATCTGCACCTCAATCCAACTTGTGAAGGAGGTAAACAATGGCGATTTGTTAAAGATATTTGATCGGTTAACAGGCAGCATTATTTTACCATTTCGATTAGACCCAAATTTAATTTTCTTGTTTAAATTTGAAGGAGCACTATTATTAATGACTTTATATAAAAGTAATAACACTCTTAAGTAAACGAATTGAATCATAGTGCAACCAAAAAATTCTTTAAACTTACCTGATATGTAGTCAAATTTGCTCAGCCCATTAGCATATCTGACTGCATTATTCAATGTAACTTGCAGTATGGCACTTGAGACAGAATCACATCTTAAAAAAAAGAAATTCGCAATATAGTACGTGGGGAGTTTCTAATGATCTAACCAACAAAATTCGAACATTTTTAGGGCAGATATTTTTATGAAGCTAACCATACAAAGTATAGAATTGATCTTACCACATAAACATTAACAACTTAAGAATCCCAGGAGAACCTGTCATTTATACAAATTCCCAGATTATTAACATGATTCGAAAACCTAATCTTCACACCATCAATATCTTTATCGGGTATCACTGAGAAACTTCTTTTTGAAATCAGAATTGCTTGTGTTTCAGCGATGTTCAGTGAGATTCCATTAGACTTGGACCAAGCCAATACATTGGATAGATCCAAATTAATATTGTTAAACTTTTTGAATGTATTTTCACTAGTAGCACCAAGATAAATTTGACAATCATCAGCATACATGTGATATTTGCAGTATTTTATTGCTTGTGGTAAGTCATTAATTAAAAGGGAAAACAGAATTGGGCCAAGTATAGTACCTTGAAAATACACCTACATGTATACGCACAGAAACTGATTCTTTTCCATTTACCATGACTTTTTGATATCTATCTGTTAAGTAGCTAAACATACGTTTAAGTGCTTTATTGTCAAAATTAAAGAAAATCATCAACTTCTGTAGTAACAAAACATGGTTCAAAGAGTCAAATACTTTGGAGTAATCCAACAGTATACTGTTTTAATGTTTTACTAATATATTAGCACGACAAATGAGTTTTTTTCGTCAAGATGACAAGCCAAATCGTCTACAACATGAAGTAGGGTAGTCGTTGTACTGTGGTTATTACGGAATAAGGGTTGAAATATTTTAGATAATTACAATTAGCCAAATGCTGGTTGATTTGATCACGAATAATGATCTCAAATACTTTAGATAAGATGGAAACTAAATTAATTATGTAAAAACACTTTTACAGTTATAGATCACACTATCTTTAATCACTAGAGAAATCTACAATGTTTAACTATGATAGCACTATTCAATTATATCACAGCGTTTGTTTCAAACTCATTTATTCTTATTTAGTTTTTATAATTTTGCATAGATTGAAACGTCACAATAATAATAAAGAGACAATGAGCATTAAATTTCACAGAAATTAATTCGCAATCACGGTAACATAAAACTACAATGTCCACACGGAAAGAAAAGTTTAGTATTTTCAAATAAACATTAATCAATTTCATTTAAAGTTGCGGATTGATTTTTAGCCATTGATGTGGTGATTGGTTGATTTATTTAATTTTAATTAGATGATTTTAACAAACCTTGAAATAAATGTTTCAACTAAAAAATTTAATAAAACATATAAAATATTTATTTGATTTATTAACAAATAGTTCGTGATTAAATAAATTAATTAGTAAAATTAAATAAATTATTAGATAAAACATTTATTTATAAATTAACATTAATGATCAATCATTTTTTATGATTTGATTAAATATTTTAATGATTTTCATAAAACAAAAAATTTGTTTAGAACACTGTTGTTCTAAATTAAATAATTAATAGTGATTTATTAAATCAATCAAAAATACCAAGAGTTTGGCTTTAGGCTTTGGCACTTTGGTTTTCGAACTAATAAGATTTTTGAATACTTTATTTAAAAAATTCGATCATCTTATCAGAAGGTTCGACTGAAACTGAACAGAAAGGAAATAGTAAATCCGTATATATATAAAATAAAAACTCAATGAGTTAGCGAATTATTATAATTTTGCGAAACATCTCTCAAAATAAAGCTGCATTCATTCATTTGAATTATATGAAAGAACAAAAGTTGATTTAAATGATTTATCAATTTGTTTAGTAAACTCAAATAGCCACTTTTAATGATTTTCGTAGAAATCCTAAACCAATGTTTAGCTGTTTTAATAAATTTGGCGTAAAATAAACTTTATCAAATATTTTTATTGTTTTAGCGAAAGATATTACTTGATTTTCCCAAAAATATAATAAATTCATTTAATTAATTATGTATATAATTTGTAATGTAAAAATCCACTAATTTTGTTTAGCCAAATCATTGAATTTTCATTTCGTATTTTGTTAAATGATTAGTTGATACAAATAAAATATTAAATGTAATTATATAATTCATTATCATTTAATTGAGAGTAGATAATTCTTCTATTTCATTTTTTTCTGTGCAAGTAAAATAAATTATTGGATTGAATCACAGCGATATAGGTGAGAGTATTTTTTTATTAAATTTAAAAATTATTATTTGAAATTTATTATTAAAAAACACGTCCGTGTGTACGGTAGTCAATTTATTCTGTTGTTATTCTGTTCAGCCAGAAGAAGCAGCTCAGTATTCATCTCAGGCATTTATTTACAAATTTTCTTATTGCCGATCTTATGTGTACGCTTCCAGATTTCACACCCGAACTAAACATTCTTAGCTTGGTGTTGCGGGATAGGACAGATGTGCTTCAGACTTGTTGAATGTTGTTCTGGCTTTGTTGATTGGTTTTGTATATCTTTATCTGCGCCATCGATTTTCGCTAGTCTGGAAAACTCACAATATCTGTATGCCACATTATCTTTTTTGTGTTATTTTTGTTAAAATTGGGTGGTAACAACCAAAAACAGTAAAATCCAACAAAAAAGCTCATGCATCGAATTCTTTCATTTATTCGCTTATCGAAGCCATCGATTGACAAAGATATTTCAATCTCACCTACTTGTTTAATAAAAATTCAGTTTTAACTGCCAAAATATAGGTAAACCATAATTTAAACCGGAAAACGCAAAACTTACGACCTGGTACAGAAAAACAATAGAAACAACAACAATAAGGCAATAATCTAATTGCCCATGAATTGCCTACATAACAATTCCCGACATTGTCTATATACTTAAAAATCGACACTGCCACGAAAACCACTTTTTAAACTTCGTCGATGTAGCGTTTCTATCAGCAATAATTTTCAAAATGCTCATGATAACTAACTTTATTTTATTCCTTAAAGAATGTTAATGTTGAGATGCAAGGAAAATTAAATAAGCTCAAGCCAGCTTTTGGTGCAAGTAGATTCACATCAGCAGGTCAACGAAACTTTAAAATTCCTGTCGTAAAATGGTTTCACAAAATCTACACAGGTTTCAACAATTGCAACTGCTGAAAAATTATTCGTTGTAATATAATTTAGAACCCATACGCCATATTCAATGATATATGTTATACTATTATAAGGTTTTGTATACATTTAAGACAAATAAAAGTTGATGTGTGTATGAACAGCTAACAAATAAAAATACAATTCCTAACCTTATGTTCGTTATTGGATTTTAGTTGACTCTTAATTTACATTTTTTCTTTTTTGGTTTGCTGAATACATTACATGCATGCAGAGCAAACCAAAACTACCATCTCCATTAAATCCTATTCAGAATACAACAACCCAATATGAAACACACACAGTCGTCAAAATAATTTTTATTTTTATTGTTTTTCATGTTTGTGAACATTCCTTTTTTGCTAATAGTTAATTTAAGATAATGGCTCTAGAGAAACAGTACAATTTTCACCATCAGGTATTCCTACAGCACACAGATAGATAATGGCAAAACCATGGTTGTAATTTTCTATGGAAACTTGTTATTTGCAATCGATAGAGACAAATACACACACACAGTACACGCACACACAGTATATTACATTTGATGTGAAACAAATGGAAATTTGCGGTTGTAATTATAGATGATTAGTGAATTGTACAAAAATATTTTATGTAGCGTGTGCTGTGTACGCCATCTGAATTTTTGTTATGTCTATGTGGTTCAAAAAACTTCAGCTATAGTGCTTAAAGCTTTATTTTTGTGATTGTATATAGTTAAACACAAATTTGAACTGGTAGTTTGGCCCAGACATTTTTATTAATTGGGGTGTATTGTTATAACAAACCATTCGGAGACGGCGTATTCTCAGGAGCAGGACTAAATAATTTATGCAGACAACTAAACTTTTACCCAACCATCCCACTTTAAATTTCTTATCATATGGCACTTGAAGTATAAAGTAAAAAATCTAGTAAGACGTAAATTTTTTATAATGCATACGGCAAAATCAACATTTAACCATGGAAATTGACCATAAACCAATAAAAAAGCATAAAATTTTAAATTCATATTTCAATGTTAATATGTATTATGGTGCTATTGAAATGTGCATATTTTCATTGGTAAACATAAATATTTTATGATTTTTCTTCTTTGTGTACTCTTGGTTTTATTGAAATATATTTCGAATGGGAAAATTTATTGCACACTCGTGCTTAAATCTTTTTGACTCTATATGTACACAACACACACATACTCGTACACTAAACATCGACATTGTTTGTTGCCTTGAATGCAACAATTCGAGTTATAAAAATTTGTTTGTTGTAGACTGATATTGGTGAAATTTAAGACATAATATACTTTTTGTGGTAGTTAAATCGGTTCCAATATGAAATTTAATTAGACCTGCGCTACGAAATTAAAGAACAAACCACAATTAATTTCTAAATCGAAAAATTAAACTTACCGGACTTTCAGTAAAAACTATCTTGTATAATTTCAGAAAACTAAAATAGTCAACACTTTTAGGATGAAAATTTAATCGTTTTATTTGAATCTTTTAGTTCTGTGTCATGTTTTGGTAATGCTATACACTTTAAGCATCATTGAAAAAATTTAAAGCTTTTAAATTTTTGAATGAATTGAAGCCTCAATGTCACTTAAGATACAGAGATTACCACCATTATTTTCCTCAATTCCATTTTTAAATTTCACAAGGATCTCCCAAAAAATGGAAAAAGTTTAGGTAAAAAATTTAGCCAATTTATTAGTTAGTAGTAGTTTACGAATAGTGAATCCACCTGTCCTATAAAGACGCCGAATTTTGGTAATATATACTTTTGTTATCAAAACTGCTCATATCAGCTTAAATTTTAACACGTTCGTGGACACTTTCTAAATATGTAAAACACAAATTTGATAACTTTTGTAGTTCCAATGATATTTCGTCGCGGAAACGAATGAGAATTATTTCGTCTTATTTCTTAAAAAACGAAAACGTTGTACATATAACTGCTATAGCAGTCAAGTCCGCGAACGTGTTAAAAATAATCCAAAACGATAAGTTCTTGTTTTAATCAATAGTTGAACTTTTGCAGTTTGGTCGTTGCAACATGATGAGTATAGACAAACTTTTTATCAGTACGAAGCCAAGCTGCCAACAAGAGGCCTAAAGAAGTTCTTATTTTTGTAAGAATTTGTGTGTATTTGTGTACAGAAGTACCATGGGGTTAAAATGGGGAGAGTACATTTTTCTACTTTTTGTGGTAGATATATTGTGAGTGTATGACCTCCTTGTTTCCTATGACTATAGAAAAGTCGTAAACATGGTATAACTTCCATTAAAAATAACACTTGCTCAGTAGTTTGTTCTTCCCAATATATGCAATGCCGACAGAATTCCGTTTACATTGGCGTTCAAAAACCACACTCTTTATATAAAAAGAACCATGCTATGTTCACGGAACTCCGTACTACTCGCCAAAGAAATGTGTCACAAAAATTCCGGTGTCAGTGTGAATTCCGACTAAAAAGAGACAAAATCAAAGTGGAAATAAGGTGGAATTTCGTCGGAAACTCGGGTATATTCCATAGACATTTCCTTACTAATTTAACACACTTCATTGCAGGCAAATAGAGCAGCTTTCCATAGCACTTTTACATGGAATTAATAATAATTTTTTATTGAAATTGAGAAGAACTATTTGTTGTAATTTTTATATTTTTATTCAAATATTCAATACATATTCCTTTTTTATTTAAATTTTAAAAATCCGCCTATGTAGGGTATTGATTAACATGTTCACGCGCCATCCACTTGGTAGTTTTTTGCAAAGCAAAAAAAATAAAACAAATATATTTTACGTAAAAAAAACGGGTATAGATATGTAAATGGCGACACCATTGCAAATCTGTTTTTTATTGCATCTTTATCTTACAATTAAACTATTATTTTATAATTAAACTAAATAAAATTAATGTTACTGTAATAATTAAAAATTATTAAAATAAAACAACATGAGAAATTAAATTTAAAAAACAGTCGCATCCACAATCCTGTGGATATTCACCCGTCAACTTGACACATGAGACTGAAAATAAAAGATACAAAGAAAGAGAAAAAAAAAGACAATTATTTTTCTCCAAAATCGATATTTTTGTGACTTTGATATTTTGTAGTACGGAATTTAGTATGTGATTAAAACAGTTAGTATATGAAAGCCTCAATTCATTCAACAATAATTTACAGAAAATGACAATTCACCGAAAATGATAATGCACCGAAAACGTGTATTCACCGAAAAAACAATTCTCGAAAAAACGATTCGCCGAAAACGACAATTCTCAGGAAATCACAGTTCGCCGAAAACGACAGTTTACTTAAAACGACTTTTCATCGAAAAAGATAATTCACTGAAAAAGACAATTTACCGAAAATTATGTCAAATGATGTGATTTAAATTTAAAAGTAAGTCGTTCAAGTGCCAAGTTTGTTCAGGCTTTTCTCTGTTTTTTTTTTTATTTGGAGTGCAGTGAAATAAAACGAAAAATCACTTTTTCATAGCCGACATTGATTAAATTGGGTTTGTAGAATGAAAATAGGATTCTAAAAGGCTTTTTAGACAAAGTTCTGAAATACGTCCAAAAGTTCTGAAATGGGATTCTAAAATGAGTTTAGGAAGAAGGTCTGGAATATGGTCTACCGAGATGAAACTAAGGTATTTTTAATTAATAATCATGGTATTTAGGATAGTAGTCGGGATTATAAAATAATGTTTTCGGAATTCTGAAATATGAAACTTCATCAGAGGGAACTAAACCCCACCATACCATCTTTATTGTAATGGCTGTTATTCAGTGTATATATATAAATAACTGAATACATTTATATGTATACACTGAACATCAACTGAACGTCGTCAAAAACACACCAAGAAAAATTTCAAAATCAAACCTGAATCCAGGTTTGTCCTATATATAAATTCCATGCAACAAAACTACCGTTATACACAAAAACAATTTCTTTATGTTCGGTTATGAAATGGGATCGTTCCACCTCAGTTAGCCATATCCTAAAATTTTTCCAAAAATAATCTTTACATCCCATTTCCATACTAGTCACCCAATTTCTTTATGATAGGTTTTGAAATGACCTCGTTCCATTTCAGTTGACTGTACTCCAGTCTACTTTCAAAAATCATTTTACAATCCTATTTTCACTTCACCCATTCTATTTTATGATGATCGGTTAAGAAATCACCTAATTCTGTTCCAATTGGTCAAGAAATTGGGAATTCTACAAGAATTTCAAAACTAATTTGAGAATCCGTTTCCTTGGCCTAATTTCACACTTCTTCCTAAAATTATTTTACATTCCCATTTCTATCCTACACTGAGAAAAAAAAACAGTAAAAGTAAAGAACGATACATATAAAATCAAAAAAATATACATATATTTTTTAGGCGAAAAGTCTCGTTTTTAAAATCAAAATCTTTTTAATTTTAAAATAAATTTTTTAGCCAAATTTGTTTATAAAAATAAAAAAATTGTTTTTATTTTCAAAAATACTTTCCTGACTTATATCAAATAGTTGTCTTACATTTTAAGAGATTGTTATTTAAGAATAAAAAACAATTGCCTCGCTTTATTTTAATTATTAGATAATTATTTTTTAACAAATGTCACAAAATTTTATTAAATCAAAGTAATCCGTAATACAATTTACTGACTGTTCAAGTTACCACAAACAAGAGGTCATCTACTCATAACTTAATATAATACCACAAAAAGTAGAAAATTAACACCACCTCCCTAATTTGTAACGCCCAGGGCCATTGGTGTAAGAATACACACAACCCTTAAAAAATATAATCAGAACCTCCTCAAGTTCTTTCTTAGCAGTTTCGTTTCGTATAGAAGAACATATAAATTTGGCGAATTATATAAAATATAGACCAATTGAAAAATAAGACAACGGGATTTCTGGCAAAACAATAAATATAAACATTTTCATAAGTTGTCATTATTATCAAAATAATTGTTTTAAAATTCTAGAACTCTTCTTTTGAAATAAATTATTCTGTTTAAATAAAAATTTTAAAAGTATTTGATAAATCATTTTACAAAATATGTTATTAAAATAAAAAAGATATTTATTAGTTTGCAAAAATTTCATTTAATTTCAAAAAAATATTTATTAAATGCAAAAAAATTTTGTAACTTTTAGAAATTGAAAACTTCGTTTTCTAATTTTACAAACCAAAATTTTTGTCAGTGTTCAATTTCAGCATAATCGATTATGAAATGGCCTTATTCCGGTTCAGTTCACTATATGGCATAACTTGTTCCGGAAATCATTTAAAGTTCTAGTTTTATTCTGCATAGCAAATCTCATCATGATCGGTTAAGAAATGATCTAACGACTGGGACGGTCGTTTATATTCCGGAACTTGTTTAAAATATCAAGGTGAGGTTACCAAGACTTTGGGGAGGTTTGGTTTGGAACTAATAAAACATTGAATTTTTTGTATTTAAAAAATTCGGTCGACTCATCAGACTGCAGTGACCAAACTACATAAATTTTGAAAATACTTTGAACTAATCAAAGTATAATCACAATGCCTTAGCGAGTTTTACTGATTCGCTAGGCAATTCTACACCCCTTCGTAACCTCGAATTTTATTGTATTTAACGCATACATGCGATTTCCTTATGAAATTTTGGGTTATTCTGGATAATAGCCAGATAGTGTTTTTAATCAAGGTGAGGTTACCAAGACTTTGGGGAGGTTTGGTTTCGAACCAATGAAACATTAAATTTTTTACTGTTAAATACAATAAAATTCGGTTATATCGAGGTTACCAAGGGGTTGGCAATTGTGTAGCGAATCATTAAAATTCGCTAAGGCATTGTGATTATGCTTTGATTAGTTCAAAGTATTTTCAAAATTTATGTAGTTTGGCCACTGCAGTCTGATGAGTCGACCGAATTTTTTAAATACAAAAAATTCAATGTTTCATTAGTTCGAAACCAAACCTCCCCAAACTCTTGGCAACCTCACCTTGATTAAAAACACTATCTGGCTATTATCCAGAATAACCCAAATTTTTTTCTCTTTAAAATATCATTATTAATTAATTTCCATCCTTCATACACAATTTTATCATGCTCAATTGTAAAATTACGTAGTTGCAGATCAAAATGTTTCCAAGGCAGCTTCCAGAACTCATATTTGAAATCAATTACCTATATGATGGGGGAAGGGGAGGGGGAGGGGGCAACCGTAACTTCGACAAATGATCAAAGCAACCCTAGGGCAAGAAAAACCATTCTTGTACGGGGGACCTCCTACATTATTTTTCCAGAAATTCGAACTGTTACCTCGTCCCTAAATTTTTATCAACTTCGTTCAAATCAAATATGATATACGAATTACAAACCCTGAGTAACTATTCTTTTATCACATTTTCGTTTAATTGTCGTTTCAAGAGAACTTATTTTACCTCTCTATGAATTGTCGGCTTCAGTAAATTGTTGTTTCCCATAAATTGTCGCTTTCGGTAAATTGTTGTTTCTTGTTTGTGGTAAATCCTCGTTTTTGGTGAATTGTCATTTCTGGTCAATTGTCGTTTTCGTGAATTATTGTCTTCGGCAAATTATCATTTTTAGCTAATTTATTTTATTTCGCTGATTTGCTTTTCAGTAAATTGTCATTTTCTTCAAATTGCTTTTCGGTGAATTGTCATACTACCAAAAAAATGACATAGAAAATTTCAGAAAAAGAATTTTTAGATCTTCTATTAGTTCAAGAACATGTTTAAATAAAATGGGCATACAAAGCGGTGTATTTTGTAGAAATTTGATATCACAAAATGTTTATTGAAACTCTTGTGAAATTAAATATTACCAAGAAGCTGAAGGCAGTTTTAAGATTGAAATAGGAGCTCAAAGAACTAAATTAACAACCGAGGATACAAGAGAAAGAAGATTTACATAATTATTTGGCGAGTGTTTAAATGAAGAGTTATAATTCCATTGAACTATTACAGACAACACCACGACATCAAAAAGCATGAAGTTGTAGAGAGAGATTTACGAAGATCAACCAAATAACAAAATGAAGGTGTTATGGCTATATTGGGTCCCACAATACGATAGATTTCGATTCGCCATGCAGCTATTTATAACATTGCCGTGACTGCCGATGAAACTTGGCGTCGATTACAAATGGTAGAAGAAAAACTAAATTTCAATGGATTTTATATGATATAGTAACGGGTTTTACAGTCCAAGAAGCTAACTAAAAACCTGCACCGCAGGGCTAAAGCGGTTCTAGTGGTGAACCCTCTTGTTTTAATGTACTTTTATATTCAAAACAATTCCCGGCCAAATCCAAAACGAATCCGTACTATAAAAAATTCACTAGGTTATTAAAATCCTGATAAAAATCATGAAAAATGATCTTGGTCCAAAACAACTAGTAGCGGTCAGCTTGTGCTTAATCCCATATATTAATTAATGTGGTATATTGTAAGAAAGGTTTTAAAAAAACCAATAATTTTAATTTTCTTATCCGATCTATAGTTATCCACAACCAATCATATCATTTTAGCGTAGCCGGCAAATTATAGAATATAAAATGTTACATATCATTGAAATGTGTTGGAAAAGGTTAAAAATTTAATTTAAACACATTGGAATACAAAGCCAATGTGGGGCTGATGGAAAATGAAACTTTTGTCATTCTGATATAATCAAGTGACATACTGTTGAAAGGTTTTGGACGAAGCAAAAAATTAGCATTCGACAGTTTTGGTAAATTATTAGTTTATGATAGAATACATCCGTGCCACATACTATTGAAAAGGTTTTGAAGAATGTCATAAAAATCACATTTAGCTGTGTCGTATGAGTAGACTTGTCCGATGTTCCCAAATTTAATGAATTTTTTCCAAGTTTGTTAATTTTCGGAGCGAGTTCTGTATACGGATTTTGTTCGAAAACCGGAACATGAGAGTTGAGAGTTCTGTTGTTATTTCATAAACGTACTATAGATGTAAACATTAAATTTTATTTATTTTATTGCATCTAAAGTAAGTTTGCAAAACAACAGCTAAAATCTCATGTTCCAGATTTCGAACAAAATCCCTACTTTGGGTGAAGTGAATAAAAAAAGTAAATACGTTTTTCAAAAGCGAATACTACCGGGTTAGTGAATAAAACTTACTAGTAAAGTTTAAAACAAGTACTTACTAATTTAATCAAAAATTTCCCAGCATTTACTTAAAATTATGTGAGTAAAGAGTATACCTTCTACTTTTACATGACATTTCAACACTTGAAAAATACAAGTAAAGTAGATACTTTGAGTAAATTATTAATAGTTAGAAATAATTTAAGGACAAAAAAAATATCGTCCGCGTAAACATAATTGTTTAGAGAATTATAAAAATATTTATCGGTTTACCAAATGAAGCGCAAGGTGATAAATAAAAAATGGAAACATGTATACGCTGCTTGAGTGATCCGAGTTTTCAAGAAGGAGTAGGGGAAGAGGAAGCGGTACAACAACTTCAGACTAAATATTTTCGCAAGTGCTACATAACGTGATTAACCACTGTTTAACCACACGTTTTTCTAACCGAAGCTTTTCAATTGGCTCGTCACTTAGTAGACTATTTAACTAACTCCATTTGAAACATTGGTCACTTAATTGATCAACGATTAAGGAATAAGAATTGCTAATTTAAACGTTAGCTATTTTTATTACGTAACCTTTGATTGATTAGTCTTTTCACCTAGAATCATTAAAATAGAATCGTGAAGTATAATGATTATAATGTGTTCAAAATTATAAGTTAATAATAACGTACAGTCATGAATTTGTCTATATTTAATTTTTCAAAATCACACTTCTACTTGACAATAACTACGTGTATAAACAAAACACGAAATAGTAAAAAATATGAAATTTCTAGTGCGGGGAAAATGCTTAACAAAAAAATAATATTTCATTTTCCAATTAATAAAATATGGAAATGCTATATATGTGAAAAAATACGGTCTACTCGTGTACCTATGACGGTAAA
This sequence comes from Nephrotoma flavescens, assembly GCA_932526605.1. Classification (NCBI taxonomy): domain Eukaryota; kingdom Metazoa; phylum Arthropoda; class Insecta; order Diptera; family Tipulidae; genus Nephrotoma; species Nephrotoma flavescens. Next base: position 313,111,712 of record OW052220.1, read on the forward strand.
AAACTTTATTGTTTATGTTTCCATCAATCAAAATAGTGTTATTTACATTTTTGAAGAATTGAGGGTAATCTGGTAAAAATGGAAGTTTGCATGTATTTTAGTTTTTGGCCGCAAAATTTCCCGCCAGCGCACAAACACAAAGGGTTTATGTAATGCACATAGCTTGATGTAATTGTGTATGGTAATCAAATGAATCGCTGTCTTGATATTAAGTAAAAAAATTGCAAATCAACTAAACATATTTTTGTTAGAAAACTGACACAATTTACTTCTGACAAACAAATATCAAACTCAATTGGGACGAACAAATTTATTTTTGTCGTGTTTTTTATCTCAATCCGCAATATTATTTTTTTTATTTAATATTGCATTTTTAATAATTTATTAAACAACAACAAAAAAAAATTGTTATTTATTTTTCAAATAAACAAAATAATTATAAATAAATAGAGGACAGAAAAATATTATTGAAGACAAATTATGATTGGAATAAATTAGTTTTTCATTCTATCGAGCGTCGTGTCTGAGTGGATTATGATAAAAAATCGTTGAAACTACTGCAATATAATGTTTACTTGTTTTGCTGTAAATACATATAGATGCTTATGTACATACTTGACGTATATATATATACATATATACAACAAGTTTATATATAAAATTGTTTGTGATTTGATTGAATGTACGAATCTATAAATTTTAAACAGTCAACTCACTGTCCTCGTTACTGTAATTAATGGAAAAGGAAAAATAAATAAAATGCGGTTGAATCAGCCAAGCATATTATATATGAAAATGAAAAATATTGACACACAATAGATATGTTTCTATATCAATAAGCACATCATGTGCACACAATAATATAATATTTATTAAAACTTTCGTAAATATAAATCCATTTATATAAAATAGTAACCTAATACGTGATCCTTTTCATGTGTTAATATTTTTAGCAATAAATTGTTCTTATCTCGCCTCGTCTTGATGTGGTATTTACATTGTTACAATTATTTTAAACACACCAAATACCATTTTACCAAGTGATATGGTTATTTTAGTGGTTATTAAACGATTTTTATTGATAAAAATCTATACTAATATGGTCGATAGTTGATCGTTCCGTATCCATTGATACGTCTATATAAACAGAAAACAAAGAAATTAAGGATACATAAAGAGATCTAACACGAGCCAACAACAACAACAACAACAACAAAATTGTACGAAGTGAAAACCTTAGGAAAGATTAGCAATAAAAAATCATTCCCAAAGGCTATAAGGAAATAAAGAAATTCTGTAACTGTATAAAAACGAAATAAAATGAAACGACGTTGTCATATAAATTCAGCATCCTGAATTAACAAAAAAAAAAACACTGTATATAATAATAATACATAATAATAAAACAACACAAAGAAAATAGTCGTAGGGGCAAGAAGGAATATAGATATATACATGAATCTTTCCTTCAGGGGAATAAACCACTTCCATTTCATTTTTTTTTTGTGAGACGTCATGAAAAACAATAAAGGATAGAAAAAAAGTCACCGTTATTAAATGGATCCCTATTAAAAATGGATATAAAATTCCCATTTGATGTTTATGTCCCCAAAAAAAAAACTGTTAGTACTTTTTAACTCCTTGCGGTTGGTTTTTATGAAAGTTCTAAAATTATGTTTTCATATGTAGATGATTCATCCAATTTAAAAAGTTAACAAAATGTCACATGCACAAAGAGTCTTGCACCTCAATGTGGTACAGACCAGAATTCGACCAGATAATAAAATTGCAAAATATAAAAATGAGAGCTCCGTATATAAATAAATAAATGCAACGAAACACTTACTGATACAAAATGTTTCAAAACAAGCGCTACAGCTGTTGTTGAATCGGATTCAAACAAATAAATTGATGTTGTTAAAAATGGCTTGCATTATCTGAAAAATCGTACGAGAATTTTATGCGTTAGCGGATTTTTTTTTGTATTGCATAGAAAACTGATTTTGTTTTGTAAAGAACAAAAAAAGAATTTTGGTTGAGCGGACATTCGATGGTAATCTTTTGAAAGAGTAACTTGTTGGATTGAAAAGTGAAAAATTCTACAAAAATAAGAGAACTAAATAAACAATAATTATCCAAGTAGTGTTCGCTTTTGAAAAGTGTTCTTGATGTTTTTTTGTGTTTGGTTTCGTTTCACAGAATTTTGTTTGCTTGAATTTTAAAAATATAAAGTAAAGTGTGAAGTGGTTAGATAGAAGTATTAGAAGTATTAGGTTAGATAGAAGTATTGAACCCTTTAAACTTCGAATTATTTTAGTGAATCTTTAGAAATAAGGCTCCGGTAACCGGTAACTTACAGAAAAGAGAGCGTGTGCTTAGTTCGGTTTAAAGTGCATTCAGGATTGCCAAACATTTAAGTGTAACAATTCGAGTGCATTGTCAATACATTGTATCGTTTGCCTTGTTGTATTGAGTGTTTCAAGTGAGTGTGCAGTTTCGAGGTAACATTTTATCGTGGAAGCAATTGAACCATTAACACTATAAATTCGCGGGACGTGCATGTGTGCCAGGAAATACGTATAACTACACCTAAAGTAACGTCCAGAATCATTGTGTCGATCGAGTGGTGGGCAGGGTCAATACAAGGACCTGCCATTACACGAGACGAAAGCAAGCGGTTACCGTCAGTTTCACAGACAGGTTGTTGTTTTATTTTGGAACTGACGTGTAACCACACCCAAAGCAACGTGGGTGTACAGCTCACTATTTCGTCGGCGATTTTTTTTTGTTGTCGGTATCCGGCAGCATATTTTGTCGGCGCAAGGAGTTCCAGTGTAAGGCAGCAGAGCGAGAATACCGTGGATCCTTAATACGAGAGCAAGCGGTCTACGGCAGTTTTGCGGATAATTTTTTGGCTAGTTTTGGTGTCATTTACATAATTACTTTATAATTTTTTTTAAAATTCTATGTACATCTATAATTTTATATATATATATAATTTTCTTGTGCTTTCTTGTTTGAAGTCTTAGTTTTTTTTTTATTTCAAATTTGGTTTGTTCAATTTTAATTTTGGGCGAACATACTTGTTTCATTCATAACTTAATATATTTTTGTGTTTTCTTTGCTTTAGCAAATATCGACCGTTTTGGGTTTCATGTGCAGTGCCCTATATGTGGAAAAAGCGCTTTTCCTCGTTCGTGGAGTCAAGATAACATCTGTTTGGTATTCATATTTATTATATGTAATGCTAATTTGCATACTTGAATATACCATTTTCTTGAATATACATTTTACAAATTAATTTAAAGTTTATGAATGAAAAATTTTCTACCATTTTTTTTGTATAATTAAATCTATAAACTTTATAATGTTTATCTTGTTAAGTATGAGTCTGAGTTTCAAAAGTATTATGTGCGAATGAGCGGCGATAGACTAAAGTGGGGTGACTTAATGAGGTAAGTGGGTTGGAGGGAGAGTCAGAGTGTTTCTTTTGTTTAATTTTCTTTTCTACACGGGTTTTTCCACTGTGATCCGGAACAGCATAACCCCACAACCACTATTACCTCTACCAAATACCTTAATATTTTTTTTTTCGCAAGGGCTAGCGTTACACAGTTTTATTTATTATTTGTTCGTATTCTTTAATATTTAGTTTTACGTTCAACAGTTTTATTTAATTTTACTATTTTTTGTTGGTGCTACAACCCTTAGTGTGATTTGGTCGCATTATTTCTAAGATAACGTAATCAATTTTAATTTAAGATTAATGGTTGATTGGTCCATTGAATCCTATCCGGATCCAATGCGGCTAGAAGATGCACGGTCTGCTGGCTGATGCATATACTGGCATGCGCCGTTATGAGGGTAGGATGATTCCGTTTTCCTTTGACTTATAAAAATTTTATTCCCATGTTGTTACTCAAATTTGTACTAACCCAAGCATCGGTTGGTTGGCGTTGTTGGTGAAGTTGTTGTCGCATTCTCTCTTGGTTCTCCTAGCCGTTTTACTTTTATTTTTTTACAAATAGAGATTTTAAATGAATTTTGAACAATTTTATGAACTCGACTGACTTTTATAAGAATATAGTTTACAAACAAGAACAATTTATTTTATAATTTTAGATAAGGAGCGGTTGCAAACCAAATTGAGTTATCTATAAGTTAATAAAAATAATAGTAATAAGATGCGATGTAAGATGATTAGTTTGCTTACGCATGTCAAAAGGTACTCAGAAGATGGTACAAAAGTATGAAATCAATTATGTCGTTTAATTACCACACCGTCGTCTCAAATTCGCTATATTTATTGCTATTATAATTCATTACTTGCAAAGAGTATATAGGTTGTCAAAGCTACTGGGCATTAAGCAAAATATATTGGCTTACTTGGAGGTCTAGGCAATTTGTCATATGTGAGTATGCTTTCGGAAATTAAGTTTTTGAATATCACGAGCACCCATTGTTCGATGCTCTGGAAGGCATTACAAAAATAACAAAAAATACGAGACTATATACGAAACTTGTGACCTTTTTGTGACCTTATTAACCGGCAATAATATTTTACAAATTCAAGAGAAAAATATAAATTTACGGTTTCTCTAGAACTCTGTCATCGAAAAGTCCACAAATTTGAAATTCTCATTTATGAAAACATCGCTTTTTAATCAACTGTATGGTATTTTAACTTTGATATTTTAATTTTAATATTTAATGAAATATTTGAGTTATTCGTAATATTGCGTTGAGCAACCGATATACTATCGTTGTTAATCTAATTCTGATTTTAAAACCGAGCTGGAAATTTTTAAATTCTTACTCAACTCGCTCCATAGGCTTCAGTGGTGCTCCCTCCGATGAGTCTTCTGTGGCGTTAACAAATGGCTTGACCATCACTAACGTGGACTGTAAATTATCGACCCCAAATATGGGCGTAATATCTCAAAATCGATTCTCTTAGCCGTAGATATCAACTGGACATATATTTTGTACGCTGTCAATTCGCATGGTCTGTAAAAATGCCTATAATTTTTGGAGAAATAATGTTTTTTTTTCAAAATTCTTCAATATTCCGGAATAATATTTTCTGACGTAATTTTGTTTGAAATTTAATTTACAATCGTTTTAGTTAAATCATTAAACAACGAAAAAACTTCCATGGATGCTGCCATTTCCGGCAGACTAATCTTGGCCAAAAATCACTGGTATCTTACAACTTATGGAAAAAGCTTTTCTATGACGTTTTATCCCGATAAATCAATCAGTATGGACTGTACAGCGACCAAATTTTTACTGCTCATATTTTGGAAAAGTGATCTGAACCAGAAATGTTGCATAATTGATTTAGAATCTTATAGTTTCTAATCGATCTTTTCGTAAATGATATACTTTTTAAAATACACGCAAAAATCGAAAAGCTCATGTTGGACTTCCGGTGAGCCGCTTTCGGACAAAAATCACAAGGATATCCCAATTTATGGAAAAACTTTAAGTCTCAAATTTCTTTCCGATCTGTCAATCCATCTGGAGTGTATAGAGATAACAAAATTTTTAGTGTGCACGATACCACACACACACAAAGACTCACACACTTAGATTTTTCTAAAAGCCATTTTTTTGACTTCGTTGAAATAGCGAGTGGTAAACCTGTAAAAATCTTGAGGTCCTATACTTTATTTTAGTACGTAAAAGAAAGTAAAATGTATAAATAGATGTATAGTAAATTAATTTTTAGGTTAGGTTCAACAATAAATTTAATTTAGTAAAAAACGATGTTAAATATAGGTTTAAATCTTTTCTGGTTGGCAACATACCAATTCTTAATTAATTTAGGCTAAATTTTAGAAATTAGAAATTTCCATACCAACGAAACCTCACCATGTGAAGTTGGTGCCTGGCTGTCACCCAAAATAACCGAAAGTTTCATATAGAAATCGCGTGTATACCCAGCGAAACAATATAGTTCGCTAAGTCTAAATTTTTTAGGTATGTTGAAAGTATGTTAAATATCTTTGTAGTTTAATCACCGATTTAAAGAATGATTGATTTTGCTTCACAAAGCAACTAGCTTTGTAAATATTTAAAGGTAAACCCCGAAGCAATGAATTATATATTTTTTCAGATTTTATAGTGATTTTAAAATTTCAACGGTAAGCCGCAATAATTTTTTCAAATTGTAACATTATAAATTCACCCTATTTTAAATAATTTTATTTATAAGATTCGTATTAGTTTGAAATGCAGATATATAGAATTATTCGCTTGATTAATAAATATATAGTATTTTGGAAACTATTTCACTCCTCTGCTTAAAAAGTTATCAAATTTAATTTTAAATAGAGCCTGAGTAACTAAGATGCAGTTTCCACATTTCATATAAACCGTAACTGTGTTGTAGCATCAATTGTCAAAAATTGATCGTTCTAAAATTTTACTAACTATTGAAAATACTTAAGTATAACCGCGTGAAGTCTATCATATTAACGAATCCCTCGCTATTTTGTTATGTGTAACAGGGTGTACGGTAGACGCGGTGCGTTTTCTCAATTTGTTTTTCATTATTTTGCTCAAACATTAACAAAATTTATCTTATTTAAAATTTGTGAAAATACAAACCACAAATTCACAACAAATGCATATACGTATCACTTGTTAAATATTCCCAACATTGCAAGGTTAGAAAAATTATCGTGATGATCTTTACTCAACAGATAGTGACATTTAGGCGATAATCCACATTTAGGCACATTTGTTAACATTTTGGTGCAGTTTAATGAGAATTGACACAAACTCAATGATGGAAAAAAGCAGCACACATAAATATTGAGTATATCATCGTACTTGTATGCGTATACAAATTCCCATGAAAATCGCATGAGAAAAACGTACAATATTCATACCTTGGGCGAATAACATCAGCATTGGACATGCATTACTCCTCTCTGCATGGTCCTCTCCCCAAAAGATTAAAAATGTATTTCTACCATCGAACAAAATTGGTTTAGGATTTAGCGTCGCATTGAAAGGTGAATTACCACAATTCCACGACGGAAATAAAAATAAAATTATTTTCACGACGAACCTAAATCATGCCCACATTAAGAAACTTCATGGCCTGATAGATAAACTCTTTGTCATACAAATTACTCGTATTTGGGAAAACCTTCACCTGACCAAAATAGCCAAAGCAAAATAGTTGAATTATCTATTTACCAATATCTTTCTACATTTATTAAAAATGTACCGTCCACAATGCAACTGATACTGGAAGTTCCAACATATTACACCGTTTCTTGTCAGCCAAATGTGTAGTTTTTAATTTTTTGTTGAAACCGGTCGAGTTGAGATCGTTCATATACAAAAAACAGCTTTCACGTAGTTATATGTTTTATTATACCATTTTATAACTGGAAGCCCAACGCCCTTGCTTACGAACTATTAATAAAATAAACTTTTTTTTAAATAAAAACAGTAAACTGCATTATTTAGATTGATAAAACGACAGGTTGATGAGTCCCAAGAAAGAAAAAGTTAAATGAACTGTCATTCAATATGAATGAAACTGTTTCGAATTGGTTTAAATGAATTTAGGACAATCGAACAATATGTTTAATTTAGGTACTAGTATTGTTCCAATTACTATAACATCAATTCTGACAATGATTGAAAAATAAATAAGATCTGTGTTAAAGTGTTAAAAGTCCTAAAACAACAACAAAAAGATATTGCCATGATTTCCCACTGGGAAGGAATGAATAAGGCATTTTCTATATCTAATCCAATTTTTATCTTGTCAATGATAAATTTATTTATTTTTTTTCGTTCAGTTTTCATCTTAGGATAAAATAAAATTATAAACTAAGATGTTGTATACATAAGTATCTGAAATAGAAACTCAATTTTTATTTTTCAAAATGATGAATTTTCAGTGATTTTACAAAATTTTATTTATGGGATATCTCGTTTTATGCGGATATTTTTTTTTTTGATACATTTTCCTCTTACATTTCTACGTTTCCATTTATTACGTTGCGTAAAGCCAAAAAACAAGTTTGATTTGACTTTGTATATGTTGTTGATCAAAAGTCATATTTCATGAAAACTAAAGCAAAAGTAGAAAATATTTTTATCATATTGAAGTATCATAACATGTTTGGGCTTTTATTGGATTGGGATTTCAGGGATAGATGACACATTAAAAATTAAAATTTTGCTGCGATTCGATTTCTGATGACTTGAAGCAAAATCAAATGAAAAGAGCACTAGAATTTTTTACAGGCCATTTTAAAACTGAAATTCGTGTGTGGGCTAGCATTAGATAAAGCTACACCTCTCTTTTCGTATTTCTTTTAATATTTATTGTATCGTTCTGGGAGGGAGGGGGAGGGGGGTACTGCAATTTTTTACAAAATTATTAAAACATATTGGCATAGTTCAACCCCAAAATACTTTATTATTTGCAAGGAATTATTTGCAAACTAATTACAATATATTGACATAGTTTAATACGAAACTCAGGGTCGATTTCAGAAGTTTTTACAATATATTGGAACAGTTCAATCCCTAAAATCAGCCCCTAACTAAGTAAAGTTTTTTAAAAACCCAATTTGTCGGTGTTATGTGATAAACTTGCTATAAATATAACAACCTACCCTCAAATTAGATGAAACAGCCCATATTGCGTAAGCAAAATGGACACCCATGAATTTATTAAAACAGCCCACTTCCAAAAAATCGATCATAAAGCTTCGAATTACGTTCCTGTACAAAAAATGGGTACACCTCAACTTATTAAAAATGCCCCCACTCAAAAAAATGATCTCCATCTAACGAATTATCCTCCTGGGGCCCTATCATGATTTCTGCGGCAAATCGTAAAATATTTCGATATGTTCCTTTCGACTCGCTTCAACATTCATAACACGAATCCCGCTATCGAAAAGATTGGAACCGTGCTCATTTAATATCATAAACGCACTCATTTTGTCAGTTGACATTTATCAATGTCAACATTATTTTGACATTAATTTTGACTTTTGGATTTGTGATTTGAGGATTTAGTGTTGAACGACATATTTTGGGTTTTTTTATATTTCTTCACTTTTCAATTGATTCTATTTTGGCAACTGAAGAAAATGAAATAAATGTTAAATAAGGATTCGAACGGCGGATTTTATTTAATTTTCGCACTAGGGGACCCTGTAGGTGGCGAAATAGCTCTATTCAGCAAAACGAGCAATGCCTCGTAATTAAGCGGCGCGACGTATAAATAGTTTTGCTACGAGGAGTGCCACGAAGTGAAAAGGTTTTTGAGCCGCTACAAACCTCATTAGTCTTTATGTAGAAAACTGAACAAATTTTCTGTAAATTTCTAAATATAAAGGGTTAAATATCATTGATCAATAAAATATGTAAAAGCGGAAATATAAATATTTAATATTTTAATTGCTTGCACAAAAGTCTCAAACAAAACTTTAACTTTTTATAGAGATCTTATATCCCGCATGTTCACAACCTAGCTCTCTAAATAAAAATGTATAAAGATTAATCAAGATTAAATATTAATTTTAAAGTTTATATCCGTAAAGTACTTTTCCAATGTAGGTAGTATTACGTTTCCACTATAACTGGTTCTATACAAGTAATAAAGTGTATCGAGAGATAAACCTACCCGCTCCACATAACCAAATAAATTTAATTACGATAAATATAATTTTTTTGTATATAATACATAGTTTGTTTTTACTTGGAAAATCATAAAAAAGCTCGACTTTTTTGTTGTGTTTTATCAAGTTAATATTTCATGTTGTTTTCTTCACTCTGTACTCGTACTACAAATGTTTTTTTAGTATCATACTAGGTCATAGTAAATCATAATAAATTATCTTAAATGGCTATAAAAATTGTAGTCTTGTATAATGTAGCTTGCTTTATTGAATTAGATCTGAACTTTCCTTTACATGACTGAATAATAGAAAAAATAAAACTATGGCAATAAAATAAATATAAATGATTCCTTTTATATATATAAAATACAACCAAAATATCCTATATATTATTTAATGGGATTATTATATGTAGCATCCTTGAATGAAGGTAGGTTTGTACGTTATCAAAATTGATAACATTTCTGGGATGTGGATACAATACAAACGTGTGAAGAAAGGTGTGGCCATTTAAACGGTATTGTCACATCTAATAATAAATTATTCATGTAATTTATTTAACATATAGGACCATAAAAAATGTTATAAACTGACAAGAGCATTTGAAGTCAAATACATAAAATGTTCATTGATCTCCAACATTATTTTTAGTAAATGGATGAAAAAAAGAAGATATACAATTCTCCAAATTATATAAATCACCTTGGCCGAAATATATTCTTGAATGATGAACTTACGGCTACTGTTGAGAATAGCACGTGCATTCATTCTGAAATATATCCGGGCCGCCAAATTAATTTTAAATATTTTTTTGTATTTTCTTATTTTCTGTAAACTGTTCGAACTGCTGAAAATTTTTGTATTTGTAAATAAGACATTTAATTTAAATTTACAGCAGTAAAACACAGTAAAATTCCTTAAAAAAGTGCTGCTATTAATAAACCCCTCCCGTGGAATGCCAAATTGGTTATTTCAAAATAAATCGATGTTGGTGTCAATAAGGCGATATTAAAATTGTTGTTGTCAGCCACCCCGTAATAGAAAACGCACTTTACATATTAACTGGGAACTCTACAGGTTAAAAATGTGTTTTAATGCTGAATCTTGCACAAAATATTAAAGATAATTGCTGATTTCAAAATCAATCATGTTGTTGTCAATATTGCGCATTCAAAATTGTTGTTGTCAATATTGCGCATTCAAAATTGTTGTTTTCAATCAGCTCATAATAGAAAACTCAGTGCGAATGTTAATTGGAAACTCTAGAGGTTGAAAATGCTTAACTTCGCACAAAATATTAAACATAATTGCTTATTTCAAAATAAATCGTTGTTGTTGTCAATATGGCCAAATTAAATTGTTGTTGTCATTCAGCTTGTAATAGAAAAGTCGAGTTTTCTGTAAGTGGAAAAAGTTACTCATTTCACTTGCAAATAAAAATATGTAAATAAATTATAATATATTGAGCCATTAACTAATCCTTTAAATTTGTTTTGTAAATTTAATAATTACTTTCACAATAAAAATTCAGTTAATAATGTTAACTGGAAAACTGTGACGTGGCACCGTCTTACTGAAAAACAATAGGAAAAACTACAAAAAAAGTAATAATCTATATTGTCTCCAAATAGTTTTCATAATCTGCGCATTGTTGACATTATCTACTACAAATAGCTTTTGATCAGATACGCTATGGCTGGATCTTCGTTGTTAATTTGAACACAATTGAAATAACAATCATATGTAGAATTAATTCTTGGATTACTTCCGAAAAGTATCTTAATAGGAGATACATTCACGATCTAAACACCTATCGCAGTCGTGCAAGCTTGCACTTTTGCAAAGCACTCATGTGCTGACTTTCGGAAGCGAGAACTGGACCATGAGCTATAACGATTCTAAATTGTTACCTACCTTCGAAAGGAAGGTCATCTGTTCAATATTTGGTCCTATTAAAGATGCGAGCAATGAATATCGGATTCGATAGAGGTAGCGATATTATCGGTTTCATTAAATTCAATCGAATTTGATCCAATCCAGTTCCAGCTGTTTAAGACACCGGAAATCACAAAATGTGAATTCGGCTGACTTGCTTTCAACTTACCTACTTTATCTCCAACATATATGCGGCAAATCAAGCGGCTCTTGCAAATAATTAACTATTGCCACTCGTTTTTAAGTTAACTGTATTCGCGAACGCTTGGCAAATTTGCACAGGGGTACAAAGAACCATAAAAGCTTCACTTGCCTTAATGTATGTGATTAAGCAGTTGGAATAAAAGTACACTTGCCAACGCAACTATGTTGGCTCATTTTTAGAGTAACGTAAGATCATAGTAGAAGAACCTATCTAAAAACAGAAAAAATTTTGGGTCAGGTTGGGGTCGTTTCAGGAATTTTAAAATCCCGCATGGACGAATTCCAGAAAATCTTCCAAATTCTGGTACATTAGAATCCTAATCTACAGTTCAACACAATAAATTTGACCATAAAAGAGCAAGCAAATTTGAAATTCCATTCAATATGAAGATGAAATGGACAAGTTCAATTAAGTAATGCCCTTAAATGGTCTCAAAATTTACGTTAGAATTTCAATCTAGACGCGATATATCGAATATGATAATTATTGGTTAAGACATGTCAAAGATCCATCCAACATGTTCAAAAACCAAAACTTCAGCCAAAATTGATATAAGCTCTGTTCAGCTCTATACAATCTAAATTTGACCGTGATCGGTAAAAAATGGCTAAGCTTCATTTAGGACCATTCTCGAATTTCATGTTAAATCCGCGTTAAAATCCCAATCCAGATGTCTATACCAAATTTGACCATAATTTTCTACGAAATGGTCTATAATTACATAGTAAGACCGAATTCCGGCACTTCGTTCAAAATTCATGTAAAAATTCAAACCCAATTTTGCATACCAGTTCTGACAACTACTGCAGTTAAGAAAGAGACAAGCTTCATTAAGCACAAATTCCAAAAACTCTTGAAAATTGAAGTAACAGCGGATTTCCTAATTAAATTAGATAAAAAATATTTTAACATGTCTCTAAACAAAATCCCGCTTTTTGGCAAAATCGGGAATTTAACAAGTGCAGGATTTAAAAAAGCATAATAAAATCGGGATACTAAAAAGCGGGATTTGGAAAAGCGGAAGTTTGGAAATCAGGATTTTTAAAAGTCGCGATTTGACTAGTGGACCTTTTACAGGGAGTTACTTGGTATTCACAACAGGCAATTTACAACATACGCCGACCAAAAAACCTTACAACATCAATCACCTCTTTGATTGAGAACAGTCTACGAAATACTCGATATTTAGACTTTATTGCGCAGTTTACGATGGACGTGCAAGAAAAGCAATATGCCAGGCAAAAACAATACTCGTATTGTTGCTGACACTTTGTCATGATCGACTTATCACGTTTTCAGCACAGTAAATTGTCGACAACGATATTGCGGAATTGGATATTATGGACAATCGACAGACAAAATCACAACCAGGACATTTTGCTCTACCGTCTGTAATATTTGATCATATACACATGGACGTAGTGGGACCTTTCCTGCCGTCCGATGGAAAATTTATTTTTGATCCCACAGTTTCAGTAAATTCGCCAAAATCTGTTCACCAAAAGTGTCTGCTTCTATAAGAGTTTTTTGCAAATATTTTAAATTAATTTTGCAGCAAGAACCGCCCAGCTCAGTTTTCCTATCTAAGCGGAAATGACGGTTTTTGGAAAAAACAGTGTCCAACAAAAATTCGACCCCTGGGCTGTGTTCTTGAAATCGGTGGAAATTTCTCCAATCGGAATACAATTTGTTTTGAAATTCTCTATATTACTCGAATTTCTCGCCGGCTACTTAAATCATTTTTTCAAATTAGTTTTCAAGTTTACTTATATTTGTCTCCCTACTACGGGAATAATTTTATAGCCGGCGAAAAATTCGAGTAATATAGAGAATTTCAAAGCAAATTGTATTCAGATTGGGTTTCGACCGATTACAAGAATACGGCCCTTGGCCGTATTGGAAATTACATTTTTGATAAAAAAAAAACTTTCAAAAAATTTCGATATCTCTACGCTCCAGGCGGATTGATTATTTGGATTGAAACTTGATACTTAAATTTGAGAGATCCTTACGAAATTCGTTGGAAAACTGTGCGCCAAAAGCGTCAACATCGATCGGGGCTTTATCAATTTTTGTGATGCTTTTGAAAAGTCGAGTTAAAGTAAGTTAAATGTTTTGCTTTAGAAATTTAGACTGGTGCGGTATTCAAGATCTATGCATATTGGTCCGTTCATTTTCTAAGTTACGCTTGCAGACAAACTTGAGATGAAAGTGCGGCGGATTGGAAATCATTTCAGCATTTATGCTGTACCCTGGTACACGTTGGTGTTTTATTATACAGATTCAAGAATATTTAGTTTTATTAAATTTATACGAATATCTTTGTAATATTCTCATGACTCAAATTCTGTAACTAAGATGAAAAGATTAATGGTATAGTTTCCTTATAAACGAGATATGTAAAAAAAATTGTCGGTGTATTATTCGTGGGTAGCAAAATGCTACTGAATCTTGAATATACCATTTATCATGTTCCATCTAACAATCCTTTCGCAGGAAATATCATTTTATTAAAAAAACAAAAATTTATACTTCCGATTTTCCCTTGGCTGGATTAAGGTATATATAGGTACATATAACATAGATACACTCGTACCTACGAGTACATTTTCCAACAATAATTTTAATAATATTTCTGTTTGAATTTTCTCTACATAACACAACATTTCTCCGCCTTTTTGTTGCAAATGTTAAATTAAAATGGAAATATATAAAATGATAACAAAAAATGGAGAAAATTATAAAAAAATTAATGAAAAATGATGATAAATTGGGAAATTGGGGAATTAGGAATTTTTTTTTACTTATGTGTATGTGTGCTAAGTTTGTACTTAAGAAAAACTGGATTATGTACCGTTGTGCTTTATAGTGCGGAACGAGCAAGTTTTGTAACAGGAAATTAAAGTTTGTGTTAAAAATTTGTTCCTCGGATACGAGTACACAGCGTTTCAAATTAAATTTAATTAATTCGTAAAACTCTTATACTTAAAGAAAGCATATACGCAACATCTTGTTACAAAATTGTAGACCCAATTTAATTATGTCGCAGTAAAACTAGATGTCAATTTAATTAACTCGCCTATATAAAATAACCATAATCCAATTTTTTTTTTATAAATAACTCTGAAGGAGTCGTAAAATTTTATTTTCCTTTGGGATAAATTTTAAATTGAACTAAATTTAGTATGAAAAAAAAATATATTTAAATTTCTCCGCGTCTTGCTACGCCGCCCGGTCTGGAGTGTACGTACACTGGTTGTGTGTATATCATTTTGTAAATATTATTGAAAAGTTTGGGTTATGCTAATATCGAAGAAAAGTTAAGGATTTTATTTTGGTTTGGCCCGTGTTCTGTTGATACCAAATTTATTTTATTTTTTTTTTGTTTTTATTTAAATAATAATAAAAAAATATTTTTGAAATTTGAACTAAGGTTTACAAAAAATATATAAACCATCTGGCTAAACACAAAAAGGGTTATACGATGTTAGATTATTTGAATGTAATTAACATCCGAAAATTATTAATTCGGTTTTGTTTTAATTAAGTTATATTAAGTTTTCAAAATTATTTTTTAATAAATTATTTTCAAAAATATGAATCGACACCCGTGTACACCGAGACGGCTTCTGTGTCACTGCAATAATCATAGCTCCATAGTCCTATTAACACCGGCTGGAAATATTATTAAATTTATTTAAAATATTATGATTAATATAAAAATTTAAAAAAAAAACTTACAATTCCATG
Organism: Nephrotoma flavescens; assembly: GCA_932526605.1. Lineage (NCBI taxonomy): Eukaryota > Metazoa > Arthropoda > Insecta > Diptera > Tipulidae > Nephrotoma > Nephrotoma flavescens. The sequence goes on from OW052220.1 coordinate 313,127,264, forward strand.
TTGATTCAATCGGATTAGTGGAGAGCCATGATCTCCCGTATTGCAGGCATGCGATGGGGCACAAATTTTATATTTATTTTCGCCAATACGAGTGCATAATTCTTGTGACAACGTTAAATTACGTTTTTGTACTTGCAAATCGCTAAAATATGCCGCATTCTTATTGGTCGACCAACCGAATTGGTAGACCGGCTCCATAAAATTACTATTATACTTAAATTCACAGCTTGTACCACAAAAACTTATCATTTGAACGCCGTTAGTAAATTCCAGTTCCGATGACAACACGATTACCGATAAATCAATATCCTCTTTACTATTCATAATTTCGTTGTTGCTCTGATCACGCACATAATTTGGGTATCGAATTTGTGTACCACTCAAATCCATTAGATTATAAATGCCAGCCACAATAACCAACTGAGCATGCTTTGGTAAATTTGAGATGCACTGTCGACTCGTCACAATCGTATTTTTTGATATCACAACACCACTGCACCGATGATGCATTCCCTTCTTGCCACCCACCAACATATTCATCTGGACCGAGACAATCCACGGTGCACTGTATCGATTTGCGTCCTCGCCATGAAATTCGGTTGCTTGAAAATTATTTGTTATGTTGAGTGTAGTTCGAACTATAAATTAAACATACAAAACATAATCACTAAAATATTCACAGTATAACAAATTAATTGTCTCATACAGGCAAAATTAGTTGTGCTATTCCCATCAGATTGATTTTCCGATGACGAAATGATTAACAAGTTTGTAAATAACAGCATGCATTTTATCACCAAGTTTATCATTTTTTTTCTTTTAAATAAAATTACTCACTGATGACAACCTAAACAACTATCATATATAGACTAGAAGTTTCTAATAATTAAGCAAAATTGAATGAGGTATAATTAAATGAAACCGAATGAGTTTAAGTATGTGGTCAGCACAATTTTAGTGTCGAACACGAAAATTTATAATTTGTTCGGCACGAGATAATTTTACGAAATTATAAGAAATTACAAACATTGCTCTTATAGTACAGAATCTTGAATCTACTTGTAATATACTACTAAATTGTATCACTAAACAACTGTTTTAGTTGGATTTTATTATTCTCTCTTAATTCTAAATATAGATGTTAGCCAATTGACTTGTACGTTAGTCGTATTTAAGTGCAATTTAAAAAAAAAAGCTGGGTACTGAAATTAAAGTTTTACAGTAGTGCATGAAATACTATTTATTTGATTACTCCATTTCGGTATATTCGGCAATCACTACTGTAATCCATTAGACGATACGTACATGAGTTTATCTGAAATGCGTGGTCTTCTTGATTAATTACATTATAAATTATTATTAAGCCGCTCCGCTTTGTACAATTTTCAAGTTTGTATACAGTTTTGTCTTGGAGTATAGGATGAAATGGAATTTGTCTTTAAATTAAATATTTCCGTTTTGGTATTGTCTTGTGGAGAGCATAATATTTACAAGCGAGAGGAATTCCGGAAATTTGTTGTGGGTGTGTTTTGTCTGCGGGTCGAATATAATACACTCGTATGGATAATTTGTTGTGTATTACTGTTTGAATTATATGCACAGTTGTTTTGTGATTATTTTATGAATGAATAACTTTGGCAATTGTCGCAATTGATGACAAATTGATAAAGTTTGAATGCAAATGATAAAATAGGGTAATGGAATTGTAAATTGTATCGTGGTACAGTGGTGGTCAACTTGTGATTCAGTATTTTAGACATTACACGTTTTTCGGACGATTCGGAGTAACTGTTTTTATTTTTTACTATTTTGGTTTGCTAATCTATCTTTTACCGTTTTTTTAAGATATCTATTTCGTTCTAACTTCTCGTTTGTTGAGGTATATGTCGGATAAATTAAATAAAATACTGAATTGTTAGAATCAAAATAGATATCATGTGCAGTTTGCGCTGCGATAAATAAAAATGGCTTGTGGGGAAACTTGTGCATATAGCTGCCATGGAGAATTCAATTTGTCAGAGAGAAAATGCATATTTGATAAATTTGCCAGAAATTTAAAATCCAAAGGGGAATTTTTCGGAAAGCTATTGTTTTAGGTTCCAGTAGAGCAATCAAGAACCACTAATAAGAACTCGCAGAAAGAATACGTTCATCTACCATTTCCTAAAGGCCTTCAAATTAAAGAGAGTCTGCCAATTATTTTTTACCAGTACATTGGATATAATAAAATTCACTATTATTTCACGCATTTAATAGATCAAAATACCTCTACGTCAAAGTCCTCAGTTAAAGGCAGACCCAAGAAGAACGAACTGCCACAAAATAAACTGCATGAAGCTGCAAGTCGTATCAGTTGATTTGCTACAATGGATTCTCATTATTGTCGTTCTTCATCTATCAAAAAGTATTTGGAAATACATTTTAGAACAAAGAAAATGAACGGATTGTTTTGCAACGAAATGGACTATACCCTGTTAAGTTGTGGGCATACAAGCACATTATGGTGACGAAATTGTGAAGAACATAAGATGAAGATGAACAACGATGAAATATTGAGTGAAGCAGAACAAAATGATTTTTCGATACATATGCAAAACAAATAGTCGAATTCTTGTAATTGATTTGCAAAACATTTATACATTACCCAAAGGAAATACCAACTGTTTTTATTATAAACGCAAGCTGCTCTGTTTCTATCTCACTGGATCTTGTCAGGATAATAGAACTACATATTGTAGGTTCTGGAATTAAACAATGCAAGGACGAGGTGGAAATGAATAGCCAGTGCTTTTGTGAAAATTTTGCAAACAGTGATGTCACATTTTCCACAAACGTAAAGAATTATTATTTGGACGAATTCACGCGTTCCGCAAAATCGCAATTCAATTGTGTCTCTAAGTTTTTTGAAATTCATGAGGGAAAATCCTCATGTGAATTTATTTGAGAAGAAATTTTCAGAACCCGGGCACTCAATATTGAAAGAAGTAGACACTATTCATAGTACGCTACAAAAGTATTTGAGAAATATGGAAATCTTTTCTCAAATTTGATTCCGGACAGGGTTCGGTTATGGCAATATTTACAGTGCCATACACGACTTAGAAGTTTCATGAAATAATTTGAATACATTATCAAATTTTATTTCAACGAACCTAGAGCTGTTCAAGGGGTCTCACCTACATGGCCAGATTGGTCAGTCAAAACCCTATGAGTGTGGTGAATGGGATCTAATTCTGGTCAGACATTTTTACGTTTACGGTTATATCCCATATACCAGAAATGTTCACGGGGTCTCTTTCATATATTTGAATAGGCCAGAAAATTATCTATCAATATATTGTGAAAAAGGGACACGAATAATGATTTTCACCTTATTTTTCGTGTGTTGATTAAACACCGTTTTAATGGAAAAAATACCGTTCAAACAAAACAGTGGCTTGATAAGTATTATCCGAACTCGGCACTAGGAAAATCTACCATCATTGACTAGTATGCTGAATTAAAACGTGGTCGTACAACCTCCGATGATACACCACTGTAACTCCAGAAAACATAAAAAAATCCACGAAATTGTTTTAAAATGCCGTAAAGTGAAGTTGACATATCAGTAGTGGGATATCAGCAGTGGGTAGCATTGTCCATGCGAAAGCTGTGTTCGAATTGGGTACCGCGTATATGGGATTTAATCGTAAACGTAAAAATGTCTCTGGGCAAGTTTAAAATCACCAGAATTAGATCCCATTTACCACAGTCATAGGGTTTTGACTGATCTATCTTTCCATGTAGGTCAGATCCCGTGAACATCTTTAGGATCGATGAAATAAAATTTGAAAATTAATTAAAATTTATGGAATTTCTATGTAGCCTGTATGGCACTGTACATATCATTTTAAACTATCTATGTTCATTTCAGTATTCCAACTTTGTCTACGCTATTCTAAATTATATTTTAAAAACGGTGAATGTCTGTAGGAGCGGTGACAGAAAAGTTAGAAAAAAGCTTGAAATCAAAAACCATAGTTTATTAAAAATGCGCTGGACTTTGTAAAAACCATCATAATTAAATCCTGTTCATTACACACGTGGGGTTTTGATTTAGCTATTCGGTCATATAGGTGGGACCTCGTGAACATCTCTAGGATCGGATATATAAAAGTAGAAACATAGTCTAAAATAGCCTTCTTTAGAATTAAAAAAAGTTTAGTAAATCGTTTTACGATTTTCTCGTGTTTATTTCAAATCGTTATAGAAAATTATTTGATCTTTACAGCCACACTATTAGGAACTTATAGGAACTAATCTAATATAAATGTTAAAGATTATATAAAAATGTTTCAATTTCGCCATAAAAAAATCCAATTGGAATATTTTTAAATTTAACAGTGTAAATTTTTTGGTATGTATTTCACAATCATTGGACTATGTGACTCTGAAGCCGCAGAAAATCGAATTTTGCTGTTTTCAACGGAAGAAAATTTTTGAAATTTTTGAGCAATACCAATAATTGGTACGTGGACGGAACTTTAAAACAGTGCCTTTGATTTTCAATCAATTGTTTAAAATTTACCACTGTATATAAGAAAACAGATACTTACAAGAATTTATTTCAACAGTTGAAAATATTATCATCCGGTTTTCCTACCAGTGTTATGTCTGATTTTGAACAAGCAATTGTAAATGCTGTTCAGTTTTCCTTTGCGGACGCCAAAGATCATTTTTGTCCCTTCCATTTTTCATAAAATTTGCATCGGAAATTATGTGCAGCAGGGTTCAAAAATCAATACAATGAAGATACAGAGTTTGCTCACAATATCAAAATGTTAAAGCACTTTTGTTTGTTCCTTCTGTAGACGTGATAAAAGCATTTGAGCTGTTAAAAGAGCGAAATATAATTTCTGAAGCAGTCAATGAATTGCTAGACCATTTCGAAGATAATTATGTGGGTAGATTAGATGTTCGCATTAAAAATACATCCGGTAGGCGAGATCCTCAGAGGTATGCGATCAAAGCATGGAATGTTTATGAAACCGTGCAACAAGGATTTCCGTGCAAACAATAATGTCGAGGGATGGTACAATGGTTTTAAAAAATTGGTTCGCTCAGAGCATCCTTCAATGTGGTGTTTTTTTGGAAAAGTTGCAATTGGAATAATCAAAAAATGAGATAACGTTACAACAAATTTTTGCTGGAATGCATATGCCACCAAAAAAGAAAAAATATCTTTATTATGATCAAAGATTACAAGAAATGGCATCCTCTTATTCAACAATGGAAATAATTGAATTTTTTAGTGCTGTTGCGCATAATATAATAATTTAAAATAATCCAAATTTCGAATTGTTTTTTTGTTATTTATAATTGTTACTAATAATTAAAAATATTGATTAAAATATTATCTTATGGAAACACAATTCACAGAAACGGAGTTTACGTAAAAAACAGTTTCTTGAAAGTCGCCGCAACTCTGTTTCTGTGAATTGTGCTTCTGTGAATTGTGCTTCTGTGAATTGTTTTTCTGTTAATTGTTTTTCTGTAAATTGACCTACATTCCTTTCAAAAACCATTTTAAAACAACAAAATTAAAATAAGCGAAGAAAAACGAAAAGATTTATTAAGGATTTTCAAGTTCATGCCTAAAATTGATCAAACCATGACTAAATTGATTTGCCCAACATTGATTGCCTAACCAGGCAAAATTTACCAAAAGGCAAAAAAGGTCGCCCCAGGGAGCATTTATATTTATAATATATATATTTTGGCGAGTCCGAGCCCAACCGATTATTTACTTGTGGCCAAGTGAGGCCACGTAACCTGCATGAGACCTTCAGGTATCATTTTTTTATTGTAATTTTTATTTTTTTATATAAATTGTATTTAATTGCCATTTTTAAATTTCAATTTATTTTTAATTTACATTTCATTTTTTTATATATTAAATATTCTGTTGTAACCGAACCGAAAAAGTACAGTGGTCGTGCTTGCGACCGGTGCAAAATTAGTATGCGTGAGGCCGCTGCATGACTAGTTAAAATCAGAGGGGTCAGCTGAGGCCGTCCGTAACAAAGTGCCTGCGGCAAATAGTGTGAAAAGCATCAAATTACTAGTATAGGGACTACAAGAATTTTCGGTAAAAAATTTAAAATAAGGAAGAAATGGGGACATTTGGATTTTTGGCAACATCGTTTTTTTATGTAGAAGTCAAGCATAATATAAAAATTAAATCAAAATTTCCCGCAAATGACGCAATTCGGTTCGAAACTCGACATTTTCACAAGAAAAAAAATATGATGCTAGTAAAAAAAGGTTGTGTTGTTGACACATATCCAGCCAAAGCACAGAATTTAATATACAGAAGCGACATAACTTCATTTTAAATGAATTTCTTTCGACTAGAATATTTGACCTTTTATATCAAAATAGGAGTGGTAAAATTGTGTAAATGGTAGATAATAGATAGCGCTAGTAGTTTTAAAAAAATTTAAATTGATTATAAAATCATCTAAAATTTCCTCTCTCAATTTAATGTCACTTTGATTTTGGCTGCACTACACCAACCGTATTGCTGTAACTCGTAAACTCTTTAAAAATATCCAAACTAACTAAAGATCTAAACTATTAAGCGTCTAAAGCATTAAACAAAAATGGTAAAATTCGATTTAAAGGATAAAACTTTGTGCTACAAGAATGGATGTATGTATATATCATATTCATAACCTACAAATTGTGCATTGAATTACTTTTTTTTAGATAGTCGTCAAAAAATAATTATTGTTTTGGAAACCCTGAAAAAACGGGTATGGTGGATTATACGGCGATATTCGCCAAAGGTTAAATAAGAGTGAAGATACCGGAAGAGCTTCAAATCGGTTGTATTAGCTACATTGAAAGAAAACTGAAGTAGCCTAGCCCCCACGATAATATCAAGAATTTGATTTCAAAATTGAAATGATCGATAGCGTTTACAAACTGGTCAAATAAATGTATGAGCGGTAAGTATCAGGGTTCAATGCCGTATTTATATTTTTGTCTTTTAGTCATGCAACCAACCGACAATGTATTATGAGGATGTTTAGCATCAGACAAGTTAGTCCTTAACTGGGAGGTCTGCATTGGAAAATTTAAATCGCATACGGGAGGGTTAGTATATCGACAACCACAATTTCAATGATGTTCAAGCTGATTTGATTAAAGTTATTCAATCACGGAATTCTTGGAGCATTTATATGTAAACTATTTCGAGGGGCTCGGATTGAGAATCCAGAATAATTCGAATTTATGAAAATTAAATTTTTAATAAAAAGCCAGAAATTTCTATTAATCAAGTGGTTTTATTTCTAAAAATTTAAGGTAAACTACATTCGGCATAAGTGTTGTTCTGAATACAATAACTGCTGACAATTTTGGTCGATGCACAATAAATATTAATTACCGAGGATTACAAGTAATGCTCGAGAACGTGAAATCACTACATTGATTCGCTTTCTTTTTTAATCGTCACGTTAAGCGTACGGCTGAAATGAGCCGAAATGAAATTGTCGAATAAATTAAATTCATTCTGATATAGCTTGATGACGAATTTAAATAATTAGAATGTAAAAAAACTACCCATTCAATGGAAAGACGGAGGGGACAGGAATCTGCACAGACATGTAGAAAAATATTGGTGAGAAGGTTAATTTCTGCGCCCAGCAATAAATAACTATATCTTTGACGGCAGATTCGACATTTGATTTCTAAATTAAATTTAAGAACTACTTTTTGATGAGAAACACCTCATAAAGTCGGAGTTTATAAACTAAACTTCCCATCTTGTCTTCTTACAAATAAATGTAACAAGCCATATAAAATTGTGTCGTATTTAATTTGAAATATGATTGATTGAAGGTTTTATTTATATATTTAGATTACAAATTGTGTATTATTTTTAAATTTAAACATCATTCATCACTTATGCAAGAGTTGAAAGTCATTTCTTAACCATTTTTACAATCACAAAAGAAGTATCTATATATAATCTTCAGGATATTATGAGAAAAAATATGCGAGAAATTTCAAAATATACCAATCCACACCAAAGAACACATTCCTCGCCATTTTTTGTTGATGTGGCATTTTTAAATCCTAAATCGATTTATGTAATTTGTCACGTAAATTTTTGTTTGTCTCTTTATGAAAATGTTTAGCATCACATAAAGGGCCAAAAAAATGTGTCAAAAATAATTGCATATTCATGTCGCTCTAATTAGGTATAAAATTTATCTAAATCGTTGGAGATTAAATACAACTATATGTCGGTATATGGCCAACACTTTTGATCAAACAGATTTTATAAATAAAAAAATTTGCATACTTTCAGCATAATATCGTAATATACATAATATAAAATATAACAAAGTTACTGTCATTTCGAATTCATTTCTTGCTATGTTCCAAACAACCTTAATTGAATCATAAATTAAGAAACATTGTTATCAGCGCGACAATACACATTTTTGACGGTCTCATATAATTAAATCAAACAAATAAATGTTCAGCTATTTTCCAAATAAAATACTCAAGCATACACGAACACACAAATAAAAAAAAAGTTGCGGTAGCGCACAAAATGGTTTATACAAAGAAAAGTTAAACTTTATGGTTTAGTAAAATAAAAAATAAAACTTTTTCCGTTTATCGCAAAATACTGGTGTGAATAATAAAAGCTCTAATGTTCAATTATTAAATTGGTTTTGTTCTGAAAATGAATTGGATTTAATTTAAATAATTTATTACCACACTTAGTGCTCTTCTATAAAAATTCAATACAATTTTCCTATATATGAATATATTCTGGGTGCACACTGTGTGTGTATGAAAAATCATATAATAAAGATTAAAAATACGAGCTGGGTGATATGAATTGTTTAGTAATAATAATAATATTTTTAACGACACGATATAATTGTTTATTTTATGAATTGAATCGCTCGATGGGGCATTTAAGTACACAATAAATGGATATTCTACGTCAATCGTTTACATAAGCGTTTTACGTGAATTACGTTAATTTCTGCTTTGCTTAAACCACCAAAGAAAAATTCCAATTCAATAAATGATTTCCACTTAAAGTTAATGCGCTCATGCTGTATCTCTCAAAATTTTGTTAAATTTTTGAAGCTATCGGAAAATTAATTTCACAGTTATCTCGTTATCAAATCGTATGTATCAAATAATAAAGAATGGATATAACAGGACCCTATTGGATATATAAAAGCATCATCACTGTACGGTATACATACATATGAGAAATCTATGATAAATATCTTCAATAAAATAAGAAGACTCGATAAAGAAGAAAATTTATTTTTTTTTTATCTAAAACTAAAGAAAACATTTTTCCTTCTTCGACTCGTACCGTGAGATTTTCGCTTCGCTTAAGTTTATAAGCGACCAAAAAGAAAAATAATGTAAATAGAACATACAGAACAAATGTATACGAGTCTACAATATATGATTGAAACACCAAACCACAACCAAATGTATCAATATCGTGCGTGAGTTCCATACAGATCAACATTATAGATTATCCTTAAGCAAAATCGAACAAAAAAAAAACTGGATTGTGTATATAAGAAAAGCATTTAGGATTTAATTTTTTTTGCAACTTCTTCTCGTGCACACATACATATATCGAATATCCTTAAATATTTATTTTTCCCCGAGAAAACAATAAATTTGAACGAGTAAATATACACAATATACAGAAGAGCAAGGGGAGCTTAAGGAAAAACATTTTTGTGTTAGTCAATTTATTGGTCAAGAATCAAGAATATGTTTCAAAATATTACAGAACGGTTTGCAAGCAATCCAGGCGTCGCAAAACGGAACCACATTGAACTGAAAGTTTGTACTAATTAGCCCACATAATAAAATAAGCATGTTGTAAACGATTTAGATGAAAACTAAATATTGTTAAAGTCGGAATCAAGGTGAAAATTTCTATGCTCATAAAAACCAATTTCGGCTATTCGGTCTCAGACAGTCTTCCAAATTTAATTTCGTATTCGCATACATCGATAACATCCTCGTGGCATCAAAAATGCGGGAAAACACATACTCTCTCAAATTCCTCAGTCATCAATCACTTCTAATTTTATTCACCTTTACCTGAACGAATTAGTTCCAGTATGTACTGTATTGTCAGCCACAACCACAGTGAACCTTATTCGGTAGTTCATCGCATTAACAAATTATTATCATCGCTTTTTATACCTCGCTGAAATGCTCGTCTCAATTCACAAACAGTTGGCGGATCTGCTAGACAAGACCAAGAATTTGGGACAAAATTTTATTTTCACCCAATGAACTCCTAGACGAGTTTCTTGGCCTAATCGAAATCGGTTTACCAGAAGTCTTTCGCAGTGGAAGTAATGGTTTGAATGAGATTTTTAGTTTTTTAATGTATTTTTAAAACTCTATCATTTACGAGAACAGTCGCGGTCCAGATCAGTTTTACAAAATTCAAGTGGAAATGGCGATTTTTGTCATAAAACTGTTTTTCAGTAAAAATTAGTGGCGAGCTTCCAGTTATTTTTGGTCGAGGTCAGGTGGCAGCTTCCATCGGAGCTTTTACGATTTTTGTAAATATTTTGAAAAGTATATATGGCATTTACAAAAATACGAATAAAATTATATGATTGTACATTAATTTACAAACAAAATTATGTAGTTCTGAAAAAATGTTTAAATTTTAACTGAAATTGCGAGTTTCATTAACAAAAAATTTATTTCACCAAATCCGGCATCTCTACAGACCAGACGGATGGACTATTCTGAATAAAACTTGATACTAAAGCTTTTCCTATAAATTAAGAGATCCATGCGAAATGTCGTAGACTTTGGTTTACAAGAAGTACTAGCTTCCGTATGAGCTTTTATAGTTTTTGTAATGAAGATTAAAATTTCAACAAAAGTTGCCCTTGTTAAACTTCTAAAATTTAAGCAGGAATAATGTCTTTGTTTACCAACCAAATAGCATAGTGATTAATGTTATAGGGTTTGGGGCGGGAAGCACCGGGCTCGATGCGCGATAGTGACAGGATAAAAATGAGATTTTCCGATACGGCGAAAATGAATACACTGAAATCGGTTCTCCCTGAAATGGCATCTTCCATAGGAGCTTTTTGTGTTTTTGCAAATGTTTTGAAAAGTATATCATTAACAAGAAAAATGATTATAAACTAAAAAAGTTCTAAATTAAATTTGAGGTATATTTCTAGATTGAATTTCTAAAATTTGCTTGTTAATAACGATTTTTGACTAAAACTGAACAAAATTTCAGCACCTGTACAGTCCAGATGGGCTGATTGATCAGGAATAATCTTTTTACTTATTCGTTTTTCACAAATATGAAGGTCCCAGAGAATTTCACACTTCAATCAAACTTCAATCCACAGTTTTGCCATTTTGAAAAGTATAGGATTTACGAAAAAAAAAACGTATACTGAACTACATAAAGATATAATGGCAAAAACTACTCTATGTCCATATCAGGTGGAAATAACCAATTATTTTTTTTAGATATAGCCACTAAGCGGCATATCGCGCGTTAAGTCAATGAAAAACTACTCTATATATGTGCATGGTGGAAATAACCAATTTCTAGTTTTTTTATAACTGAAATACTATTTTTTGTTCAGCTATTATTGGTCCACTTTAAATTGTGTACCAAAATACCTAAAGATATAGCAGTTTCTTGGATAATTCGATTGTTTATCAGCTATAAATTTATCCGACTCCTTTGTGTAAGCTGCATAACGTGATTTTTTGTGAGAGTAGGTAGTTAGTCTGCCGCTCAACCACTAATTACATGAGTGGGTCACGTACTGGTGATAAATGTTAAGCCATCCAGCCTTTTCAAAAACATTTTAACACCACGAGCCACTTGCTTCATAAAAGATGCCTGGTGGCCATATTTCAGAATTCCTTCCCAAAATCACTTAAGAATCCCATTTTCATTAAACAAACCCAACTACATTATAATCGGTTAAAAAATGGCTGAGATCTAGGTGGCTCTTTCCAAAACTACTTCCAATAACATTTTAGAATCCCATTTCCATCCAGCATACCCAATTCTATCATATAATGGGTAAAGAATTGATCGAGTTCCGTCACAGGTGGCCATATTCCAAAAATTCTTCTAAAAATGATTTAAGAATCCCATTTCCATACAACATACCCAATCCCAACATAATTGACAAGGAAATGCCTGAGCTCCGTCCCAGAATAAACTCGATCGAATCGATTAAATTTAAAAACATTCGGATTTAACAGACAATCGGATTTAACGGACTCCTCCCCAATTAGTCCGTCAAATCGAGGTTTTTCTGCATAACATTTTACGTGACATTTTGCACCAACATTTTAACACTACAATTTAATGCAACATTTAACATAACAGTATTTAACTGTGAGTAAAGTGTAACATAAACCGAAAAGTAGTACCCTATACGCTGATAAAAAATTGAAGTAAAATAGAGCGTCCGTTAAATCGGGGTTCGTTAAATCGAATGTATTTCGCTAGTTGATCCTTTTTGCAGCCATAGTTTTTAGCTAGAGACCATGAATTACAGACAGCTAGGTCCAGCATCCATAATATGGCAGGCATATAATTTTTTTTCACACGAATACCCATGCGGTAGTTGGATATATGGCGATCTAATAAATCGACTCCACCCATGTCTGATTGTACTTTTTGCGCACAAATGGCTGAGGGATATCAATTTTTTTACATACCGATCGTCAATTACGGCTGGCTTTGCATATAGGATTAACTCAATATACATTTGATTATAGCGAAACGGTTTTACTATCCTTCCATCTCGTTAATATAAGTTGGTTTCTTTTATCTATGTAATTGTCATAATATCCTCTTCGTTGTTTGATTATCACTTTTTGGTTTGCCATTTTATTGTTTTTAATTCGATTTTCACGAACAGTCCCAGTCCCAAAAACAAGCTTTTTATGTAAGCGCATATACTAATTTTGGTCCCTTAAAAAAATTATCGAAAAAATAATAAAATAATACATTCGGGAAACGATGATTAATGAGGACCACCGATTCTCCTAATCCTAGTGTAGGGTCGCGCTCTTGATTTCGTCCTTGGCATAAATCAAATTAGTAACAATAACCCCAACTGCTTGCTACCACCCAATCTTTATACCTAAATCTTACTGGTTTGTTCCTGATGAATTGTTTGCACGGATGCTTACAAAAACATGGTATCATCGATTCATCAACAGATATGGCCATCTCTAATGAAAACATTATTAAAGTGATTATTTAGCGGACGCACCATTATAAATCTGTCAGTTGGTTGATTAATTGAAATATTGTCTAGGAAATAAATAGTTGTAAATAAATGTCTTCGACATATCGTCATCGTTAGACCAATTAAGACGTCTTCTAGGTAACAAATTGTACCCCGATACAACCATAACGCCAATAAATGCGTAAAAATTATCTACATCAATATTTATAGGCTTATTATTAGAAGGGGCATAGTTTACGGTGTGCTGTACAATAGTTTTAACAAATTCTCGCGGAAAAATAGTTTAAAAAATTCGAGTGTGTTCGAATTTGCGCTCATCGTTAAAGGGTATACTTTTGAATCATTCCTTTGTGGCAATACATGAGTAACACCAATGGCAAGCTGTTTTCATTACCTCGTTCCCAGTTACATGTTATACGAAAATTTATTACGTTACATCTTTTTCAATTTCCTCATCATTTGGGCTAATCTCGATGTCATCTTCATCAAATCTTAATTCAACTATCGCTTGCAGCTGATTTCCAGTGAAACAGTTAGGATTATCGTCTTCTTCATCCCCGGAATCCTCAGCTGTTTCAATATTCTAAAAGGTAGGTTCCAAATACATATCATTTGACAATGGAACGGATTATCTGGAATGTCTTCTAATTCACCTAGCACCTGCGCAAATGTTAATTTAGTTTTCCTACAAAACAATAAAAATTGTTGTTAAAATCCAGATGGTGCGTTTACGCACCATCGCTAAACGCCAAATCAAAAATGACGAACATTTAACAAAATGTGACATTTTATAAATTTTGTTAGCAAATTTAAAATGTTTTCAACAAAATCAAACCTTAACAAGTGGGTAATAATAGTTATGGTAAACTCACCACTTATTTTTAGCCGAAGGATCCATTTTTTTTTTTGCTTAAAAATTTCACTACTTATTTCATTGAACACCACATTCACAATGAAACAAGAAATTTTAAAACAACTCCTTTTATATGTTTGTTGGTATCACTGTAAAATATTACCATCAAATTTTACAGGAAAAACCATGTCAGTGTTATTGAGAAAAATATAACGTTCTCTCTCATGGTGCGAAAATGAAAAGTGGTCACATTTGGGTCTACGCCAATTCAAAAAATGTTTTTTTTTTTTTGTAAAGAATAATTTCAATTAGAAAACTATTCAAATATTTCATTATTTCGCCTAAATGTCATTTTTATTTAATTTTTACCAATACAAATACACTTTCGTTTGTTTTTGTTGGGTTAGGACTAGTTTAGGTCTAACTTCAAAAGCGTCGGTATTTTACGTTTTATTTTTATTTGCATGAATTAGATTGTCTTCGAACGACCGCAAATGGTATTTATTTGTTTTCAGTACACGTGATTAAGAAATTAAACAGCCACATCTCAATATTTATACTACTGATTGCAGACTCACAGGTTTATTAGTGAATGCGAATTTAATTTTACAACAACACATTTCGTGTTTACATAATTTCACAAGACCCTTGTTAGTCTGCCCTAGTATGGATTACTCAATCAGGCCGTGTTCGGTTTTATTTTTTCAATAGACAAGATCGTATAATAATAAAATTATATTAGATTATAAAGTTTAAAGCAAAAATACCTATACATGATGGTTAAAGGGCGTATTTAATTATTTACAAATAAAGTGTTAAAATTCCAGTATATCCTCTTGTATAGCCGCGAAACCATAAAATTCTTTATTTTGTGTGCACGCGGTTACGATATATTTACCATAATTTTTAATATTGTAAACACCAAAGTACAACATACAATGGTATATGCAGAACTATATATAGATATTCCTCTTTACATATATTCACATACATAAAGTATTATTTAGGTATAATCTGAACTGAACTCAAATTAGGTTTACCATCATATAAATTCTTCCATCTCCACATTCATTCATTCATTGTATGATTATCATTATAGAGATTTAAATTTAAGTGCAATTATATAATATGATCCGCATTTGAATTTTCCTGTTTTCCTTTATTTTTTTTTTTTGTTCGTCTCTCCATTAAATTGCAAAACGTACAATTTACGTGAATATTATGGGGATATCGTACAATTGAGAATGTATGTTTATGTATGCTACATCTTCTCTACAGTACCAATATAGAAAATAGTTATCATTCTTAGTGTTTTCTGTCTAGTTATATCCAATTTTATGGTTTCTAACCTAGAAACTATTTTCTTGTTTCAAGTCTTTAAGAAAGTATCTGCTGAAAAGTTGCAAATAAAAAATGTTTTTATAGAGATACCATTTTATGTCATACAGATGCACGTATAGATGTATTTTAGATGTGAATACGTAAAACATCAATTTTATAATAATTCTTTGTAATTATTTAATATAATACACGAGTACAAGTTTAAAATTTATTCAACATTTAATCTTAATATAAATTAAAATTTCTTCTGCGAAAAAATGTAAACTTCATTTACATTAAGCGAGTTGGGATATTAGTGTTTCAATTAATAAAGGAAACAAATAATGTTTCCATGAAAATTTGGTTTAAAACTCTTTATGTATGCCATAAACTATTAATGGAACGCAAATAAGTTTTCAGAATATAATTCTCTATCAATAAAGGAAAAACCTTGTTATTAATTGTTTGAACTTGTTAATTACCAAATATGGATTGTAATATTTATTTCGGTATTTAATTATTCGCACTGTGAGCGTAAAATCTACGTTTATTAATAAACTAAGGTTATGACCCTAATGTTGCACTAATTACAAATTTGTTACACATTTAGAAAATTTTTACAGGTCCCGTTATCCTGCAATTCGTGTGTGGGCTGGTGTCAGACATAGCTACACCACACTTTTCGCATTTTTGTTAATTTTTATTGTATCGTATAATGGGGGTGGTACTGAAATTTTTTACAAATTAAATACCATATGATCATAGTTCGACCCCCATAAAACTTCCCCTAAGGGGTGCAATTCCTCAAAACCCATATTTTTGGTTTGCTCAATTTTGCATTTCTGAGATTTTTTTTTGTATAGTGCTCGGGTGGTACTGGATTTTTTTTTTCAAACTAGGTACAATAAAATGGCAAAATTAAACTATATATACCACAAATGGGAGCAACCGTTTAAACTAATTGTACCGTACTGGTTGATAGTTTCCATACAATATTTCGATCACTTTGTAGAAAATATGTTAAATTGCACAAAAATATTATAAATGGGATAATGGAAAACTCGCAGAAAATAAAATCGCCAAAAGAAAACCGGTATATTTTCTTTCACAAATAACGTTAAAAATATTGTATTAGCCTTTTTTCACAAATATATAATCTTTATAAAAGTAACTTAATTTGATCTGTAAGGAAATCCGCCAATATCGCAAAATATGAATATTTATTTAATATTTTTATCTCCTTTTAAAACTCTGATCTGATTGATGTTTTCTCGTTTGCAGTCGCCAAAAGAAAAAGCAGAGTTGAGTTTTCGAAAATAGTAAATCACTTATTTCCCCTCTAGAATTTAGATTCTCCATAGCTCGATTATCTTCGAAAACTCTCACTCTATATATTCCGCGCATTAAATCCCGCTCAAACCAAACATGGCATAAAATCAACTCATTATGCTATTATACTGAATACTAATCTATTATGTTTTTGTTTTCATGTACTCGGCATAATTGTTTTGATTTTATTTCGATGTACTAACCCGCATCAGCTGTTGTTTTGTTTGCAAAAATATTAAATCAATATTTGGCGTAATTCGTGCTGATTGACCTTGACATTGAAAGAAATGTATATTAAAAAATAAAGTTTCAATATGTCAGTATGTCAGTATGTCTGTGTGTTATATAAATTATTTACAATTATACCGAGGCGGATGTTCATATACAAATTTAAGAAAATTAAGATAAGTTGAAAATTAAGACGATTCTATATAATTCAAGTTTTTTAGTTTCAATATTCAATAATTCATTTATGTTGTTTATTTTAGGTAGTCATTCTTAACACTGGTTGATACAAGAAGTTTTTACAAAAAATAAATTACAATATATTGGAATAGTTCAATTGCCAAAAACTGCACCTAAAAAGTGCAGCTCTTCAAAACCATATTTCTCTGTAAAGGATACCCCTCAAATGTACCCGTGAATTTGTTTCAAGAGCCCACACCCACAAATATCGATCATTCTGCATCGAACTGCCTTTCTATGCAAGAAATAGGTTACCCTGAATTTTGTAAACAGCCCACACCCACAAATATCGATCATTCTGCATCGAACTGCCTTTTTATGAAAGAAATAGGTTACCCAGAATTTATTACAACAGCTCACACCCACAAAAACTAATCAAAATGCTGCGAGCTTCCTTCCTATAATAGAAATACGTATCCCTAGTTCGTGGCATTTTGATCGCTTTTTTGTGTGTGGGCTGTTGTAATAATTTCATGGGTACCTATTTCTTGCATAGGAAGGAAGTTGGATGCATTATGATCGATATTTGTGGGTGTGAGCTGTTTACAAAATTCAGGATTACCATGGCTGCAGAAAAATAATGGTGTTGTAATAAATTTAGGGATACCTATTTCTTGCATAGGAATGTAGTTTGATGCATTATGATCGATTTTAATGGGTGTGGGCTGATGTAATAAATTCAAAGATACCTATTTCTTGAATAGAAAGAAAGTTCGATCCATTTTGATCGACTTTTATGGGTGTGGGTTGTTGTAATAAATTCATGGGCACCTATTTCTTGAATAGCAAGGAATCCCGATGCATTATGATCGTTTTTTGTAGGTGTGGGCTGATGTTATAAATTCAGGGTTACCTATTTCTTACAAACAAAGGACGTCCGACCATTACAATCGTTTTTTTGTGGGAGTGGGCTGTTGTAATAAATTCATGCGTACCTATTTGAGTTGTATTACCTTTACAGTGAAATATGGTTTTAAACAGCTGTACTTTTTTGGTGTAGTTTTTGTCAATTGAACTATTCCAAAATATTGAAATATATTTTTAGTAAAAATTCTTGTATTAACCAATACGGTACAATGATTTTAAACGGTTGCTTCCAGTTTATTGTAGTTTTGTAAAAAAAAAGTACAGCGTCACCCCAGCAATATACAAAAAAAATCACAGAAATGCAAAATTTCACCCTTTAGAGGAAGTTTTCAGGGATTGAACCGTGCCATTATGTGGAAGTAAATTTGTAAAAAAATTACAATACTACCCCCATTACGATACAAGAAATATTAACTGAAATTGCAAAAGCATGATTGAACCAAAAATATTGGTTTTGAAGAATTGCACCTCTTAGGGGATTTTTTTTGGTGGTTGAACTTTGTGAATATGTTGTAATTAATTTGTAAAAAACTCAAGTACCATTTTCATTGGATTGTGCTACAAGTACTGGTGCTTAGGGTCATACTAAACTTTCCATACAATGATCGTAAAGACGTAATGAATTTAGTTTATCTCATTTAAGTTAATTTTTTTGTAATTTTAGAATTAAGCCATTTATGCTTCAAGCAAAATAAGCATTTTTTGTAACGAATAATTAATTTTAGAAGTAAATTTGAATGTAGTGCTAAAGTTTAGTGAATATAAACTATAACTTAAAGCGAATCAGTCGGAAATAAATATTGATTATTTCAACTGTTTTGTTATAAAACAAAAAGTAACATCCCTATGGCTAGAAATCGAAAAAATTGACGCGGGAATCCAGATTCTACTACTGATAGACACTTGTAAGTGCACTACTAGATAGGCACGAAAAGACCAAAACCATATGTCATTATCATATGTCATTTATTTGTTCGTTCTTATTGTTTTCGTTATCATTTTTAATGTTCAGCCAGAGGTAGTTACGGCCTTTGTCCTTAATGTCTTAAGCTTTATGGAAAGCAAAATGAACGCCTTCAGGAACTAACGTACCTAAAAAAAAGTCGATACAGTGGAACCCGTTCAACGATCTGAGGTTGGGAGAAATCTGAATAACTTCGATATATATTTAAAATCCTATGTCCCCACAATAGAAGGAAATTTTCTCCATGACTAACAACAGCGGATGATACTTTAAGAGTATTCGAACCAACAACAGTTTGGACCATACATACAGGTAGTCTAAAATAAAATAGAGAGAAATTTACATATTTCACTATGCTAGATTTAGGTCTCCACCAAATTCCAATGAATAAAAACTCTGAAAAGAAAACCGCATTCTCTACTAAAAAAGGATATTACGATTTTACCCGAATGCCATCCAGTCTCAAAAATGGTCCAGCCATGTTTCAGCAAGCTATGAATGCCCTTGATGACATTATCATTGTAGGTTTTAATTTATAAAACCACATAGCAAATCTTTCTTAGAACGAAAGTTTTTAAAAGACTAACCAATTTAACCTTCAAAATTTAGCTAGATAAATGAGAATCCATAAAAAAGTTTGGTAATCACCAACCACCTAAACACAACGGGGTAGCAGGCTATTATCGTCGTTTTATCATATCAAAATCTGTTCCCAAATAACAAAGCCAAATGACCAAGTTTCTTAACAAAGGAATGGTTATTAACATCCAAGTTCCTTGCAGATTCAAATCAGAGATTGTATCGCTTCTACTGATAGATCTTGTAACTGATAGATCTTGTAAGGAAAATTTTTCAAAACTGGCATAATCGAGGGAAACCGTACAAAACAAAAATTGGAAAACAGATTTCGGAGAGGATTTGTAAGCCCGTGGTTGTGGTCAGTTGATTTATGATGTCACATTATATATGCTGTCATTTTTCAACTATGCAAGAAATCCAATTAAATTTTTATTATTCACTTTATTTAGCCACCCCACTTTATTTATTGGATTACATGACTAACTGCACGTCTCAAAATTTTTGATTTGTGGATTTTGAGATCTTATACTGATTTTATTTGATGTTTAACAATGATCATCGGCTCAACCTGAATAAATTTCACGAGCGAAGGGTATTGTGCAAATATACTCAACATTTTCCGAAACTTATCATAGATCATAACCACAAGACTAACAACTCGTACTTGTGAAAACATCAAAGAGGTCACGAATAATAACAAAAAAGTATAAATTATCCTTATAGCCTGCAGAGAATCAATAGACATTAGGCTGCATGGCACCACGTATCCGCACGTACAGAGAATTTCAAAAACCACATTTTTACTTCGGCGATATAGCGAATGGTAAGTTTGGAAAAATCTCATAGGCCAGGACGAGACGCGTGGTGAAGCTTCATGTTTAAGCTTCTTTTTATAACTTGTGATATCCCAGTGAGTGAGTCCACCAGAAGTGGTGGCTTCTATAGCAGTTTTTTCGTCGGTAGAAGATTCTAAATTTAATTTGCAATAATACCGGTCCAAGTAAATTTCCAAAAATAAGCGGACAGTTTTAAACTAAAAACTGTTTTTCAATACACATTCGGCCCCTTTACAGCGCAGATGGATTGATTGTTCGCATTGACAATCCATACTTCACACACATACAGATTTTGTTATAAATTTCAATAATTTTTCATAGATTTTTAAATGTGCCATTCTACATTTAAAACTTTTAAATGCCTACCATCTTAATCAGGGTAATACGCAAACGGTTGTTTTACATAGACCTCTAAGTTTACCAAACAAATTTCGAACAAGATGGTTTCAATTTATACCTTCTGGTAACACCTATCGTATATCTTTTATATAATTAACCAATTACCTATTATTATTTTAATTGTTGCTGTTTTAATTTTATAATTAGTGCGATACTTTCATAAACAAAATACAAATTATTTTAATTACAATTTCGAAAAAAATATATATATTTTGTTACACTTAACAACAACAACTGGGAATTTGATAAAAATAGGTTAATTTAAATTAATGCGTGAGAATGTTGCCAAATGTCAAATATCCATACTTTGTGTTCTCGTACTCGTATATATGTACATATTATTATAATTGATTAAAATTCCAAACACACTTTGAACATAAAATAATATTTACAGTAATTAGCTATGATAATCACAGGTCTAAATCAGTAATATTGTAACAATTGTAATATTATGTAATCACACTGCATAATACTTTGTACCACTTAGTGTAAGTCTTATTTAAACCAAAAATTGCTAAATCCTAAATTGCAAAATACTGACATTATACAACATAATTAAATTTAATGTGAATTTAAAAATGTTTTTGAATTATTATTATTTTTTTTTCTAAATTGACAAGACATGAACGACACTTTTTGAATATACATACCTACATATAATAATAGTTTTTCGACATGCACAATGTTTAAACAGCGAAAACTTCTAAGCTCGTAAATTTGTGGTGCACAAAAATCTTTTAACATGTAGAGGGGTAGGCGCAAAGAAATGTTATTATTATTGCATTGTACCTGCCTATATATGCACATTCCCGTAAGCATTTTGAGTGAAGTGAATAAATGACGTTGTATATCCGTTTTATATTTAATTCCGGTGTTTCATAAAATATAAACATAAATTCCATTTGAATTTGTTGTAAATTTAGAGCCTGCCATTACTATGTAAAACGTAGGTATAAATACAGCATATTCTATTCTAAACTGCTTTATACATAAATGCAATTGACTTAGTTTTTTATTTTATTTTGCTAAGGTGTCATGTAGAAGAGAACAACATTAAACAAAAAACCACATGAGAATTTTTATAGTTTAGTAAAAACTATTACCATATATTAAAAAATAATGGCGAGGAACGTTTACTGTAATATAATATAATTAATTTGTAGTTCATTTATAAATAAGTAATTGCAGCAAAGAAATAAATTTTAAAGTGTTTGTGCATTGCTTCAGCGTTCGTTACTTTGATCCTTGTTTGTAACTAAAAACCATGACATAATGAAAAATTATTGTAGACAATTTTAGCATATTTTGTGTAGCTCTTGTAAATATTCCTTTTACATTATAACATTGGGCAAGGTGCATATGACACGTTAAAAACACCCGTGATGAACCGCATTTTTTTGCTAAACGGCCCTTCAAAAAACAGAATATGCGTTATTGGTCAGGCGAAAACCCTCTTGTGCTTCAAGAAACACTACTTCATCCACAAAAAATGACTGTATGGTGTGTTTTTTTTTCGTTGTTAAAAATGACCGTCACGTTACAGACAATGGAGATCGCTACAGAGACAGCTGTTACGACTGAGCAGTCATAACCGATTTTTTCTTGTGCACGTTTTGTCTTGTCCCATTTTTAATCGGTTGGGTGGTTTGTGTCTTTGCTTCCTTCCACCGGTTGATTATTGAGTTCTGAATGCACACCGTGGCGTTTTGGGTTGTCCTACACTCTTTTGTGGGATGGCGCGACGGAGAAAAAGATGATGGAGCGAGACCAATGTGCATCGGGTGCGTGCGAAGAAATGCCCTCTAGAAGAATTTTTTTTTTATATGTTTCTCGTTTACATCAATGCGAATTGATGCAAACGAAAAACAGAGAAGGAAGAAGAATCTTCTAGAACGTTTTTGATTTGATTGTCAATTGAAAGGTAGTCTCGTTTTGTGTTTTTTTTGGAAATAAAAAGGTCTACATAAATATTTTGGATTGTGAAAATAAACCCTTAAAACAAAAGAAAAATTTATATTTGATATAAAACTTGACGTGTACGATTTTTTTTAGAAGTACAAGTAAAAAAACTGTAATTGAGTGATATAGAAACTAAAATAAAAAATGCAAATTTGGCACAGAACAACTTAATTAACACCATTTCGTCTCGTATTTTATTAATTTTTCTGTATGAATTTATAAGATTATACCGAGATTTAAAATACAAACGGTAAGATAGTGGAAAGTATAGTTTTGAAGAAAAAAAATACCGTTTTAGTGAAGGGGGTTCGGTTTAGTTTTCCGTATGAAATAAAACACAAGCTCCAACGGAATTACCATGTTCGAAATAATCGCTAAGTAACGAGTATTATTAACAAACGAGGCGAGAGTTATTTAAAATCTTTGGGGATAAAACAGTGTACACAACCATACCTTATACCCTACATAACATTTTGTTGGTGTTCATAAATAAACTGCGAGGGAACAAGGTATCACATTGTTTTAACGATACATCAAATTAACGGAAGCCGAATATTTTTGAAGGGTGTCGTAATCAATTTTTTAACGGGTGGCCAACCACGAGTACATTCGCAGTTTTTGTTTGATATTGGTGGAAAGGAAAGACACCGCAACGGGTGGCCAACCACGAGGCCATTCGCAGTTTTTAAGTTTGGTATCGGTAAAAGGCACCGCAACGGTCCGGGGCGGCGAGCCTGTGGCATGACGACCGCCCAAGGTCACAACAATAAATTTTTCTTTTTTAAGGTACGATTTTTTTATTTTATTTTATTTTTTTTTAATTTTATATATTTTAAATCCTTTTAAATTTAATTTTTTTTATTGTAATTGAGCGTCACATGCGTTTTTTTTTTCTGTTCCTTCTGTAGTGTTATTTTTTCTTGTCCTTTCATAAATCATAAATAAAAAAAATAAAATGAAATGCTAAATTTTCCGGGTTTGGTAGGATGAGGGGGGAATTCTCATTCTGTGTCAGCGTGTGGTTTGCGGTTCCTTGGTGCCCGCATCCGGAGGGCACCCCACTCAGTTATAATTATTGTGTTGTTCGTTCCTCAAGCTCCGGCCGACGAATTTCAGTGTTGAAAATTGGGTTCAACGAATCGACATCTGTAAACTGGCTCGTAGTGGACACATGAATGATGTCGAATTCCATACACAAATGTTTTGATTGTACTTCGTATATTGGAAACCCCTTTATAAAGGCAGTCGTACAACAAACAATTATGCAAGATACAACTCCAAAACAAGCTACAACTCTATGGGGAGAGCATCCAAGGCCTACAAAAAAAAGTTAACAAAATTATCGTGAACGAAATGGACGCAATTACAAGTTTTGACACAAATGACTTTGGAATGTGGGACATGTTGTGTAGAAGATGTTACGGGAGAAATAACTTTTAATCAACAGCGAGGTGAAGCAAGTTCCAGACCAGCTTTCGGAGTCATAGAGAGTTACAGCATTCATGTGAAGAGCGGGACGACATAACAAGGAGGTGCTTCAGGTGTATACAAGCTTGTGACTACGCTCGAGACGGTTTACAATGATGAAACGATTGTTTTTCAATGCAACCTTATCCCCGAGAAAGAGAAAGGGGAAAACTGCGAGCATTAACGAAGACCGGGAATACGACAAACTACCCGAGGTTCAAGAACCAAGGAATACCAGAGACAAATACAGTCAGTGTTGTGTAGTCGACAGCGTGCGAATTTTGAAAAGTGAAATTGGAGAAGAAAGATCGTAGATATTTTACGTACACTCGAGAATATTACGGCTGTGGTTCATAGTGCAGGACAGAATCAATCGACCTCAACTGGACGCCGATCGCAGCAACTGGCCATTAGTCTCACCAGCGACTGCAGAGAAAAGAGTACTGCACAAAGACCTCGGATTATTCAGTTGAAAGTAAATGACTATCCGCTTCGATATCAGTTCGTTGCCTGGGCCATAGACCGCAGCTTCATAATGACGTCGATTTTAAGCGAAAAATCATCTTTTCAGACGAAACGAATTTACAATGCATTGACTATTTGGTGAGGATTTTGGAGTAATGAGATAATTGGCCCACTTGACCATCAATAACGACCATCAATAACGACCGTTACATAGACATGCTGACCAACTTTTTATGGCCTCAAATCTACGCTTTGAATCTAAGAGAAACACTTTGGTTTCAACAAGATTGCACACATGCCAGATAAAGCGACCGGCAATCGATGCCAATTTACCTGCGCTTTTTTCTACGGGGTTTGGTTAAGCATAGATGTTATGTGGATAATCAATAGACGTCATGGAAAATGTTCTTATAAACAGAAGTTACAGGATGGCTAGGCCAACAGAAGGAGCCAAACGAAAGAAATTTGTTCTCATTCTTAATTCGACTCCAACATACACAATAAAAATAAGGTTTCCAAAAAATAAAGATGTATACTCAATTTATAGCGTTTTTAAAAACAAACTATTAAATGGCCCATCCATTACTTATCCAAAACATAAAATTGAAACACTGAAGAAGATGAAAAATCCTTTAAAATTGTGATTGTGTATCAACAGTTTTTAGGAGGGGGAAACTCAATTTTGTTACGAAAATTACCCCATTTTCCGGGAAAATCTTCACTTAAAAAAAAATTGCGTATTATTTTATTTAAAATACATACAAATGTGTAATTTTTATAAAAATTTTGATATTAGCACTGTATCTTAACAGTTTTTTGACAGTACAAGAAATTTAACCGGGAAAATTTTGTAATTTTTCAAGGAAAGTTTTGAAATTTTTTCAATTCTTTTTTTTACTTAGTTTAAAATTCTGGAAAAATTCCTCTGGGTAATTCTGGAAAAGCGGGGGTTTGGCGGTAGCCCCCATCCACTAAGGTATACAACGAATTAAAATTATATTTACAAAAGTTGATTTTTTTAGCATTTGTGGCAGTACCAGAAGAAGCAATAAGAGCGATAGAAACTCTTTAATCTGTGTCTGCAAGGTTGACGAAGTAATTTTTTTAATAAAATTAAAAAAAAAATATGGAAAAAATAAAAAAAAGGAAAGCTTTTCCGGAAAATCAAAAAATTTTCCGGATTAATTTAGCATCCCCCTTCTAAAAAGTAAAAGTAAACAATCCTGCATTTAAAAATTTCCAAAATTTATACGCCTTACGTGATTTTCTTGATCTATACGTAAAGTAAGTTTACACCAAAATTTCAGTACGCTTGTAAGAGTGCGGCCGGCCAAAGAGTTGTCTCGAAATATAGGGAGCGATACGGAAGGCCATGACGGAGAGACATGCTAAAGCAGCACGCTTTGGAGTTGAAAAAGAAGAGTGCTGGAATGTGGCGATATAGATGGCAGTGAAGTGCCTCCAAGAAGACTGCTCCAACCAACGAATTGTTCAGGTAGAAAGCGGCTTTAGATGCAGCATAGAACAACTACGATGAATAAAGCGACCAGCGAGAGTGATATAGTAACTTTTGACGAGTTGCTTTAATGTGGCTGTACAATTTCAGGAAGCGACAAAGCGGATCTCAAAATGCACAACGAGATTCGAATACAAGGCAAGTCGTATACAAATGTGTCTGTTCGAGACGAACCAAAGTTAATTACAACAGCCCACACCCACAAACTCGGTTATGATCGATTTTTGTGGGTGACGGACTCTTCTTATAAATTCTTGCGTACATTTTTTGCATAGAACGGTCATTCGAAGCACTATGATCTTTTTTGTGGGCTGTTGGATTTATTTTGGGATACCTATTTCTTGCATAGAAAAGAAGTTCGATGCATTATGATCGTTTTTTATGGGTGTGGGCTGTTGTTATAAATTCAGGGGTACCTAGATGGGTGGTATGATCTGTACAAAGAAATATTGTTTTAAAGAGATTCGCATTTAAGATGTATATTTTTGTAATTGAACTATTCCAATATATTGTAATTTATTTTATAAAAATTTTAAACGGTTGCTCCAATTTTTGGGTAGTTTTCTAGGGATGTAAT
Organism: Nephrotoma flavescens; assembly: GCA_932526605.1. Taxonomy (NCBI): domain Eukaryota; kingdom Metazoa; phylum Arthropoda; class Insecta; order Diptera; family Tipulidae; genus Nephrotoma; species Nephrotoma flavescens. Next base: position 313,154,170 of record OW052220.1, read on the forward strand.
TATGCCATTTTATTGTAACTAATTTGTAAAAAAAATTCCATTATCACCCCCAACACTAAAAAACAAAAATTCACAAAAATGCAAAAGGCGTGGTGTGACGAAAAATAAGGTTTTTTAAAAAAATTGCACCACTTAAAGGTAGTTTTTTGGTGGTTGAGCTATCATTGCTAATACGTTGTAAGTAGTTTGTAAAAACTAACAGTACAACTCCCAGTACGATAAAAAATAACAGGAATGCGATAAATATGTTGTAACGAAAAATATGGTTTTTGAAGAATTGCACTCGGTAGGGGTTGAACTATGCCGCTATGTTGTAATTATTTTGTAATAAATTCCATTACCACCCCTAATACGATACAGTAATATAATGCTAGCCCACACACAAATTACAGGATAACGGGACCTGTACAATATTTTCTAACTGTCCAACCAATTTGTTATTGATGTGTGAAAAATTCCAGTACCATTTTGATTGGATTATGCTACAAGTGCTGGTGCAGCATTAGGGTCAACCAAGACTGCTGGGAAAGAGTTTAGGATTATCATGATTGAGGGAACGAACTATCGATTTGTCGCTTTTGTTATATGCTGGTTTCAAAACAGCAACCAATTAGCAATACAGTAATAGAAGCATTCTCATTTACTATAGGGACATAATTGTAAATCCCGTTCGTTCAGTATGTTGAAACTATAAACAACAATTTAATTACCAACAAATAGTGATACAAAAGGTGCTGATATAATTTCAACGAAACGCTATTCGAGTATCGGTGGATGTAACGCAAGCCGTAACAAGTCAAATTTCATTCCGAACAAGTATTACGTTTCCATACATAAATCTAATGACATAATCTTCCACACATAATACGTAACCATAAATCTTAACAAAGTTTTCTTTCGTTACATAAACGGTATTAAATTAAGCTTGCTTGTCTATATTTTTAGATGAGCTAATTCTTAAAGAGATACATATTTAATGATGTACTAAAACTCGATTTAATTTTTGAAAATTTTTCTTATCAAGAATCCAAAATTTTTCTTTTTAATTTTCCAAAATAGTGTATATATAGTGTTATATCAAAAATTATGGCAGATTTTTTTTTTGTGTAAATAAATTATGCTTTCCTTATCTCTATGTGTGTCTCTCTGTGTTTATATATTTTAGAGAGTCATATCATACCATTCCTGGTGTTTTCAGTTATATACATTTTATGTACCAAAGATATGTATACACAATATTCATATAATATGAAGAGATAGATAGGAGAACTACACTATCTACCTTATATGTAAAAACACTTAAAAATTTAGATAAAGATTACGAAACGTTAATGAATATTTTATACACATCCATACATACGATGAGTACTTACATTTCGGTGTGTGCACAAGATAAAGCGATATAATAATGATTTTTTTTTTTGCTGCTGCTTCATCTTAAGGTGGTTACGTCATTAAAGATTATTATTAAAATGTTAATAATTTAAAAGATTATAATAAAAATGATAGCTTATCGATTCGTAATGTTTTAGTGGAAAACTGATAATGTATATGAAAAACCTGTATTGCCAGATTCAATAACGAAAATCGATCGCGGTTCTAGCGAATGAAACTGTAATGATGTCTAATTAAAAAAAAATGCAATATTTACATGTGAGGTATGTGCTTTTATGAGCATCAAGCAAACTGAACTGAAGAGCTTAAATATTTGATAAGAAATGAAATTTTATGTATATGTAAAAATTACATTGCTTTTTATTACTTTGAATTTTTTTTTTATAATATTTACCAGAAATAGCAGTAAAATGAAAATTTCCTGGATTTTTCTTGATGTTATGATTAGTCAACGTAGAATTGAAACTTAACTGAATTTTTAGGTTCTTCATTTTTATTATTATTTTTATTGATATTATAAAAGACTTACAGATTTAATTCAAATGAATATTTGATTTTAAATTAAATTTGTTTTCAAAAGGTTTTTTATGAATAATAAACTCTTTTAAACGGTACCGCATTCGATTCACCTGTACACAAGCATTTAAAAAATATTAAGGACAAAGCCGTAAGTATGGCTGTAAAATCTGAAAATCTGAAAATTGACGAGCATACATAAATAACATACGTCACGTTAAAAACACCCAGTCGCAACTTTTTCACTGGCCACTAAAACCAAACATATACTAAGGAGTTTAAATAATCGTAAATATATTACATTTAGTAGGTTAGTTTAAACTCGTTTTTCGTGCCGTTGTAAAAAAGTATTTGGACGGAATATACTCCAGGAATCTGGAACAAAATATTTGATTTTACATACTAAACTTACCGCAGTTACTTTAATTTAAAAAATGGCTAAATCTCTATTTTATCACTAATATATATACATAGATCTCGAATACACCACACCTGATTTCTCCATTTCATTCTACTAACCGGAATTTTGTTCAAATTGTTGTCCAATAAGGACTTGACAACTTTTGTTTTAAATAAAACACAAAGCATTTGAGATATCTCGAAAATTTTATTATTGGCTTGAAGTACAATCAAAACATTTATGTTTGGAATTTGACATCGTTCATATGTCCACAACGGTACGTTTGCAGTTGTTGATTCGTTGAATCCAATTTAAGATGGCTCGGCCAATATCATTTATGCCACTAACACATATTCTGTTTGTTGACGAAGCCGTTTAGACAAAAATGCGCTTCGAGTGACTTTATTTCTTGATCTTATAAGGGTGCAAGCCAAGATCTTTTCTGAAAATTTGCCAAAGTGTGGTCTGAGTGATGCCTAATTCTAGAGAACGCCGTTGAATCGACTGTTTTGGTTCGTTTGCGATGAACGTTTAAACGGCAGCAATATTCTCGGCACGTTGACCAACCCGTTTTCACATTGGCACGGAACACCCATCAGGAAAGATATAAACTCAAACTTTTGACTAGACTACAAATTGCTGGTCTACTGAGACGATAATTATGACCAAAAATAAGAATTAACGCTCTTGAAGTTGCGCAGTCACCGAACGGGAATTTATATATTAAACTTTAATTCTATGTAATCGTTGTTCGTTCGTGTACTTCTCCATGATGAAAATGTTGTTATTATTGAATGTTTTGACACTGACAGTTTGGTTATTTGTTATTCACAGTGAAAGTTCAAAGTTGTCAAGTCTCAAATGGAAAACCCGATATAATCAAAAACCATTATGTCATGCTTAAATTTTAGATAACCAAGAAAACATACACTTGTTGAAAATTTAATCTTTAATTTAATTTGAATCTTTTAATTATTTGCAGTTTTCTTGTAAATGCTAAACTGTTCTACAATTTATTGAGATAATTGAAAAATCACCTATAAGCTGGCACTTTCGATATACACAGATTCCCACAAAACACCATAAAAATATTCCAATTTATGGAAAATGCTTACGAATGAAGAATTCTCTCTGAATTGATTCGTCTGGGCAGTCAAGGAACCGAATTTTTGTTGGGAAACAGTTTTTGTTAAGAAAACGTCAATTCCGCAGCAAAATTAATTTAGAACGTTTAAGTTTATACTGCTCAAAACTCACTACAGGTGGAAGTCCTTGCGTGATCTCCCAATTTAAGGAAAGAGCTTAAGAAGAAGCTATTCACACAAAGACACACACACACACACACACAGATTTTTGTAGAAACTACCTTTTTGACTTCTTTGATATATCAAATTGTTAATCTGAAGAATCTAGAGGCCAAACTGTTTTATGTTTACTATACTTCATTTGACTACGTAAAAGGAATAATGTTTTTTTGTCTATGTTAAATAAAGTATATTAATCACGAAAATTTTGGGTTCGAGAATATTGCAGATTTAACATTTGTATTAGTTTTTTAAAAACTCGGTGTGTGTTTGTGTGGTGCCACTCAAAATAAATGTCTATGCTCTCTCTAAAGCCAGCACAGATTGACTGCGCAAGGTAAAAGTTCTTATATAAGTTTTTACTATAAATTACTAAATAAAAGTGATTTTTGGTCGATAACAATCCATCGGAAGTGGTACTTACAGTAAAAAGTTTTTAATATTAAGCAAACATTTTGAAAATTACTATGATTTCTAGCAAAACGACTATGAAGTAAACGATTGTAAATTAGTTTTGTAAAAAATCCGGTCCATTTTAACGCAAAAACTATTTTCAACAACAATTCGCCAACTGTACGACCCAGATTAATTGATTGACTCGATCGATCGAAACTTAAGAAGTTGATTCCATTAGTTTTGAAATTCCAATAGTTTTTAGACAAAAACAATTTAGCAATTTATTTTTTAAAAATGTATTTTAAGCATTAATCTCGCACGAAATATTAAAGAGAATTGCTTATTTCAAAATAAACCGTTTTTGTTGTCAATATGGCGAATTTAAATTTGTTGTTGTCAATCAGCTTGTAATAGAAAACTCAGTGTGAATGTTAATTTGAAATACCAGAAGTTCAAAAATAGTTTTAAGACTTAATCTCGCACAAAATTTGAAAGAATAGCTCGTATTTCAAAATAAATCATTGTTGTTGTCAATATGGTCAAATTAAAATTGTTGTTGTCATTGAGCTTGTAATAGAAAACTCAGTGTGAATGTTAATTGGAAACTCAAGAAGTTAAAAATGTATTTTAAGCATTAATCTCGCACAAAATATTAAAGAGAATTGCTTATTTCAAAATAAATCGTTTTTGTTGTCAATATGGCGAATTTAAATTTGTTGTTGTCAATCAGCTTGTAATAGAAAACTCAGTGTGAATGTTAATTTGAAATACCAGAAGTTAAAAAATAGTTTTAAGACTTAATCTCGCACAAAATCTGAAAGAGTAGCTCGTATTTCAAAATAAATCATTGTTGTTGTCAATATGGTCAAATTTAAATTGTTGTTGTCATTCAGCTTGTAATAGAAAATTCAGTGTGAATGTTAATTGGAAACTCAAGAAGTTAAAAATGTATTTTAAGCATTAATCTCGCACAAAATATTAAAGAGAATTGCTTATTTCAAAATAAATCATTGTTGTTGTCAATATGGCGAATTTAAATTTGTTGTTGTCAATCAGCTTGAAAACTCAGTATGAATGTTAATTTAAAATACCAGAAGTTAAAAAGTAGTTTTAAGACTTAATCTCGCACAAAATTTGAAAGAATAGCTCGTATTTCAAAATAAATCATTGTTGTTGTCAATATGGTCAAATTAAAATTGTTGTTGTCATTGAGCTTGTAATAGAAAACTCAGTGTGAATGTTAATTGGAAACTCAAGAAGTTAAAAATGTATTTTAAGCATTAATCTCGCACAAAATATTAAAGAGAATTGCTTATTTCAAAACAAATCATTGTTGTTGTCATTATGGCGAATTTAAATTTGTTGTTGTCAATAAGCTTGTAATAGAAAACTCAGTGTGAATGTTAATTTGAAATACCAGAAATTAAAAAATAGTTTTAAGACTTAATCTCGCACAAACTTTGAAAGAGTAGCTCGTATTTCAAAATAAATCGTTGATGTTGTCAATATGGCCAAATTAAAATTGTTGTTGTCATTGAGCTTGTAATAGAAAACTCAGTGTGAATGTTAATTGGAAACTCAAGAAGTTAAAAATGTGTTTTAAGTATTAATCTCGCACAAAATATTAAAGGGAATTGCTTATTTCAAAATAAATCGTTGTTGTTGTCAATATGGCGAATTTAAATTTGTTGTTGTCAATCAGCTTGTAATAGAAAACTCAGTGTGAATGTTAATTTGAAATACCAGAAGTTAAAAAATAGTTTTAAGACTTAATCTCGCACAAAATTTGAAAGAGTAGCTCGTATTTCAACATAAATCGTTGTTGTTGTCAATATGGTCAAATTAAAATTGTTGTTGTCATTGAGCTTGTAATAGAAAACTCAGTGTGAATGTTAATTGGAAACTCAAGAAGTTAAAAATGTATTTTAAGCATTAATCTCGCACAAAATATTAAAGAGAATTGCTTATTTCAAAATAAATCGTTGTTGTTGTCAATATGGCGAATTTAAATTTGTTGTTGTCAATCAGCTTGTAATAGAAAACTCAGTGTGAATGTTAATTTGAAATACCAGAAGTTCAAAAATAGTTTTAAGACTTAATCTCGCACAAAATTTGAAAGAATAGCTCGTATTTCAAAATAAATCATTGTTGTTGTCAATATGGTCAAATTAAAATTGTTGTTGTCATTGAGCTTGTAATAGAAAACTCAGTGTGAATGTTAATTGGAAACTCAAGAAGTTAAAAATGTATTTTAAGCATTAATCTCGCACAAAATATTAAAGAGAATTGCTTATTTCAAAATAAATCGTTGTTGTTGTCAACATGGCGAATTTAAATTTGTTGTTGTCACTCAGCTTGTAATAGAAAACTCAGTGTGAATGTTAATTGGAAACTCAAGAAGTTAAAAATGTATTTTAAGCATTAATCTCGCACAAAATATTAAAGAGAATTGCTTATTTCAAAATAAATCGTTGTTGTTGTCAATATGGCGAATTTAAATTTGTTGTTGTCAATCAGCTTGTAATAGAAAACTCAGTGTGAATGTTAATTTGAAATACCAGAAATTAAAAAATAGTTTTAAGGCTTAATCTCGCACAAAATTTGAAAGAGTAGCTCGTATTTCAACATAAATCGTTGTTGATGTCAATATGGTCAAATTAAAATTGTTGTTGTCATTGAGCTTGTAATAGAAAACTCAGTGTGAATGTTAATTGGAAACTCAAGAAGTTAAAAATGTATTTTAAGCATTAATCTCGCACAAAATATTAAAGAGAATTGCTTATTTCAAAATAAATCGTTGTTGTTGTCAACATGGCGAATTTAAATTTGTTGTTGTCACTCAGCTTGTAATAGAAAACTCAGTGTGAATGTTAATTGGAAACTCAAGAAGTTAAAAATGTATTTTAAGCATTAATCTCGCACAAAATATTAAAGAGAATTGCTTATTTCAAAATAAATCGTTGTTGTTGTCAATATGGCGAATTTAAATTTGTTGTTGTCAATCAGCTTGTAATAGAAAACTCAGTGTGAATGTTAATTTGAAATACCAGAAATTAAAAAATAGTTTTAAGGCTTAATCTCGCACAAAATTTGAAAGAGTAGCTCGTATTTCAACATAAATCGTTGTTGATGTCAATATGGTCAAATTAAAATTGTTGTTGTCATTGAGCTTGTAATAGAAAACTCAGTGTGAATGTTAATTGGAAACTCAAGAAGTTAAAAATGTATTTTAAGCATTAATCTCGCACAAAATATTAAAGAGAATTGCTTATTTCAAAATAAATCGTTGTTGTTGTCAATATGGCGAATTTAAATTTGTTGTTGTCACTCAGCTTGTAATAGAAAACTCAGTGTGAATGTTAATTGGAAACTCAAGAAGTTAAAAATGTATTTTAAGCATTAATCTCGCACAAAATATTAAAGAGAATTGCTTATTTCAAAATAAATCGTTGTTGTTGTCAATATGGCGGATTTAAGTTTGTTGTTGTCAATCAGCTTGTAATAGAAAACTAAGTGTGAATGTTAATTGGAAACTCAAGAAGTTAAAAATGTATTTTAAGCATTAATCTCGCACAAAATATTAAAGAGAATTGCTTATTTCAAAATAAATCGTTGTTGTTGTCAATATGGCGAATTTAAATTTGTTGTTGTCACTCAGCTTGTAATAGAAAACTCAGTGTGAATGTTAATTGGAAACTCAAGAAGTTAAAAATGTATTTTAAGCATTAATCTCGCACAAAATATTAAAGAGAATTGCTTATTTCAAAATAAATCGTTTTTGTTGTCAATATGGCGAATTTAAATTTGTTGTTGTCAATCAGCTTGTAATAGAAAACTCAGTGTGAATGTTAATTTGAAATACCAGAAGTTAAAAAATAGTTTTAAGACTTAATCTCGCACAAAATTTGAAAGAGTAGCTCGTATTTCAACATAAATCGTTATTGTTGTCAATATGGTCAAATTAAAATTGTTGTTGTCATTGAGCTTGTAATAGAAAACTCAGTGTGAATGTTAATTGGAAACTCAAGAAGTTAAAAATGTATTTTAAGCATTAATCTCGCACAAAATATTAAAGAGAATTGCTTATTTCAAAATAAATCGTTGTTGTTGTCAATATGGCGAATTTAAATTTGTTGTTGTCACTCAGCTTGTAATAGAAAACTCAGTGTGAATGTTAATTGGAAACTCAAGAAGTTAAAAATGTATTTTAAGCATTAATCTCGCACAAAATATTAAAGAGAATTGCTTATTTCAAAATAAATCGTTGTTGTTGTCAATATGGCGGATTTTAGTTTGTTGTTGTCAATCAGCTTGTAATAGAAAACTAAGTGTGAATGTTAATTGGAAACTCAAGAAGTTAAAAATGTATTTTAAGCATTAATCTCGCACAAAATATTAAAGAGAATTGCTTATTTCAAAATAAATCGTTGTTGTTGTCAATATGGCGAATTTAAATTTGTTGTTGTCACTCAGCTTGTAATAGAAAACTCAGTGTGAATGTTAAATGGAAACTCAAGAAGTTAAAAATGTATTTTAAGCATTAATCTCGCACAAAATATTAAAGAGAATTGCTTATTTTAAAATAAATCGTTGTTGTTGTCAATATGGCGAATTTAAATTTGTTGTTGTCAATCAGCTTGTAATAAAAAACTCAGTGTGAATGTTAATTTAAAATACCAGAAGTTAAAAAATAGTTTTAATACTTAATCTCGCACAAAATTTGAAAGAGTAGCTCGTATTTCAAAATAAATCGTTTTTGTTGTCAATATGGCCAAATTAAAATTGTTGTTGTCAATCAGCTTGTAATAGAAAAGTCAGTGTGAATGTTAATTGGAAACTCAAGGAGTTAAAATGTATTTTAAGCATTAATCTCGCACAAAATATTAAAGAGAATTGCTTATTTCAAAACAAATCATTGTTGTTGTCAATATGGCGAATTTAAATTTGTTGTTGTCAATAAGCTTGTAATAGAAAACTCAGTGTGAATGTTAATTTGAAATACCAGAAATTAAAAAATAGTTTTAAGACTTAATCTCGCACAAACTTTGAAAGAGTAGCTCGTATTTCAAAATAAATCGTTGATGTTGTCAATATGGCCAAATTAAAATTGTTGTTGTCATTGAGCTTGTAATAGAAAACTCAGTGTGAATGTTAATTGGAAACTCAAGAAGTTAAAAATGTGTTTTAAGTATTAATCTCGCACAAAATATTAAAGGGAATTGCTTATTTCAAAATAAATCGTTGTTGTTGTCAATATGGTCAAATTAAAATTGTTGTTGTCATTGAGCTTGTAATAGAAAACTCAGTGTGAATGTTAATTGGAAACTCAAGAAGTTAAAAATGTGTTTTAAGTATTAATCTCGCACAAAATATTAAAGGGAATTGCTTATTTCAAAATAAATCGTTGTTGTTGTCAATATGGCGAATTTAAATTTGATGTTGTCACTCAGTTTGTAATAGAAAACTCAGTGTGAATGTTAATTGGAAACTCAAGAAGTTAAGAATGTATTTTAAGCATTAATCTCGCACAAAATATTAAAGAGAACTGCTTATTTCAAAATAAATCGTTATTTTGTTGTCAATATGGCGAATTTAAATTTGTTGTTGTCAATCAGCTTGTAATAGAAAACTCAGTGTGAATCTTAATTTGAAATACCAGAAGTTCAAAAATAGTTTTAAGACTTAATTTTGCACAAAATTTGAAAGAATAGCTCGTATTTCAAAATAAATCATTGTTGTTGTCAATATGGTCAAATTAAAATTGTTGTTAACATTGAGCTTGTAATAGAAAACTCAGTGTGAATGTTAATTGGAAACTCAAGAAGTTAAAAATGTATTTTAAGCATTAATCTCGCACAAAATATTAAAGAGAATTGCTTATTTCAAAATAAATCGTTTTTGTTGTCAATATGGCGAATTTAAATTTGTTGTTGTCAATCAGCTTGTAATAGAAAACTCAGTGTGAATGTTAATTTGAAATACCAGAAGTTAAAAAATAGTTTTAAGACTTAATCTCGCACAAAATCTGAAAGAGTAGCTCGTATTTCAAAATAAATCATTGTTGTTGTCAATATGGTCAAATTTAAATTGTTGTTGTCATTCAGCTTGTAATAGAAAATTCAGTGTGAATGTTAATTGGAAACTCAAGAAGTTAAAAATGTATTTTAAGCATTAATCTCGCACAAAATATTAAAGAGAATTGCTTATTTCAAAATAAATCATTGTTGTTGTCAATATGGCGAATTTAAATTTGTTGTTGTCAATCAGCTTGAAAACTCAGTATGAATGTTAATTTGAAATACCAGAAGTTAAAAAGTAGTTTTAAGACTTAATCTCGCACAAAATTTGAAAGAATAGCTCGTATTTCAAAATAAATCATTGTTGTTGTCAATATGGTCAAATTAAAATTGTTGTTGTCATTGAGCTTGTAATAGAAAACTCAGTGTGAATGTTAATTGGAAACTCAAGAAGTTAAAAATGTATTTTAAGCATTAATCTCGCACAAAATATTAAAGAGAATTGCTTATTTCAAAACAAATCATTGTTGTTGTCATTATGGCGAATTTAAATTTGTTGTTGTCAATAAGCTTGTAATAGAAAACTCAGTGTGAATGTTAATTTGAAATACCAGAAATTAAAAAATAGTTTTAAGACTTAATCTCGCACAAACTTTGAAAGAGTAGCTCGTATTTCAAAATAAATCGTTGATGTTGTCAATATGGCCAAATTAAAATTGTTGTTGTCATTGAGCTTGTAATAGAAAACTCAGTGTGAATGTTAATTGGAAACTCAAGAAGTTAAAAATGTGTTTTAAGTATTAATCTCGCACAAAATATTAAAGGGAATTGCTTATTTCAAAATAAATCGTTGTTGTTGTCAATATGGTCAAATTAAAATTGTTGTTGTCATTGAGCTTGTAATAGAAAACTCAGTGTGAATGTTAATTGGAAACTCAAGAAGTTAAAAATGTGTTTTAAGTATTAATCTCGCACAAAATATTAAAGGGAATTGCTTATTTCAAAATAAATCGTTGTTGTTGTCGATATGGCGAATTTAAATTTGATGTTGTCACTCAGTTTGTAATAGAAAACTCAGTGTGAATGTTAATTGGAAACTCAAGAAGTTAAGAATGTATTTTAAGCATTAATCTCGCACAAAATATTAAAGAGAACTGCCTATTTCAAAATAAATCGTTATTTTGTTGTCAATATGGCGAATTTAAATTTGTTGTTGTCAATCAGCTTGTAATAGAAAACTCAGTGTGAATCTTAATTTGAAATACCAGAAGTTCAAAAATAGTTTTAAGACTTAATCTCGCACAAAATTTGAAAGAATAGCTCGTATTTCAAAATAAATCATTGTTGTTGTCAATATGGTCAAATTAAAATTGTTGTTAACATTGAGCTTGTAATAGAAAACTCAGTGTGAATGTTAATTGGAAACTCAAGAAGTTAAAAATGTATTTTAAGCATTAATCTCGCACAAAATATTAAAGAGAATTGCTTATTTCAAAATAAATCGTTTTTGTTGTCAATATGGCGAATTTAAATTTGTTGTTGTCAATCAGCTTGTAATAGAAAACTCAGTGTGAATGTTAATTTGAAATACCAGAAGTTAAAAAATAGTTTTAAGACTTAATCTCGCACAAAATCTGAAAGAGTAGCTCGTATTTCAAAATAAATCATTGTTGTTGTCAATATGGTCAAATTTAAATTGTTGTTGTCATTCAGCTTGTAATAGAAAATTCAGTGTGAATGTTAATTGGAAACTCAAGAAGTTAAAAATGTATTTTAAGCATTAATCTCGCACAAAATATTAAAGAGAATTGCTTATTTCAAAATAAATCATTGTTGTTGTCAATATGGCGAATTTAAATTTGTTGTTGTCAATCAGCTTGAAAACTCAGTATGAATGTTAATTTGAAATACCAGAAGTTAAAAAGTAGTTTTAAGACTTAATCTCGCACAAAATTTGAAAGAATAGCTCGTATTTCAAAATAAATCATTGTTGTTGTCAATATGGTCAAATTAAAATTGTTGTTGTCATTGAGCTTGTAATAGAAAACTCAGTGTGAATGTTAATTGGAAACTCAAGAAGTTAAAAATGTATTTTAAGCATTAATCTCGCACAAAATATTAAAGAGAATTGCTTATTTCAAAACAAATCATTGTTGTTGTCATTATGGCGAATTTAAATTTGTTGTTGTCAATAAGATTGTAATAGAAAACTCAGTGTGAATGTTAATTTGAAATACCAGAAATTAAAAAATAGTTTTAAGACTTAATCTCGCACAAACTTTGAAAGAGTAGCTCGTATTTCAAAATAAATCGTTGATGTTGTCAATATGGCCAAATTAAAATTGTTGTTGTCATTGAGCTTGTAATAGAAAACTCAGTGTGAATGTTAATTGGAAACTCAAGAAGTTAAAAATGTGTTTTAAGTATTAATCTCGCACAAAATATTAAAGGGAATTGCTTATTTCAAAATAAATCGTTGTTGTTGTCAATATGGCGAATTTAAATTTGTTGTTGTCAATCAGCTTGTAATAGAAAACTCAGTGTGAATGTTAATTTGAAATACCAGAAGTTAAAAAATAGTTTTAAGACTTAATCTCGCACAAAATTTGAAAGAGTAGCTCGTATTTCAACATAAATCGTTGTTGTTGTCAATATGGTCAAATTAAAATTGTTGTTGTCATTGAGCTTGTAATAGAAAACTCAGTGTGAATGTTAATTGGAAACTCAAGAAGTTAAAAATGTATTTTAAGCATTAATCTCGCACAAAATATTAAAGAGAATTGCTTATTTCAAAATAAATCGTTGTTGTTGTCAATATGGCGAATTTAAATTTGTTGTTGTCAATCAGCTTGTAATAGAAAACTCAGTGTGAATATTAATTTGAAATACCAGAAGTTCAAAAATAGTTTTAAGACTTAATCTCGCACAAAATTTGATAGAATAGCTCGTATTTCAAAATAAATCATTGTTGTTGTCAATATGGTCAAATTAAAATTGTTGTTGTCATTGAGCTTGTAATAGAAAACTCAGTGTGAATGTTAATTGGAAACTCAAGAAGTTAAAAATGTATTTTAAGCATTAATCTCGCACAAAATATTAAAGAGAATTGCTTATTTCAAAATAAATCGTTGTTGTTGTCAACATGGCGAATTTAAATTTGTTGTTGTCACTCAGCTTGTAATAGAAAACTCAGTGTGAATGTTAATTGGAAACTCAAGAAGTTAAAAATGTATTTTAAGAATTAATCTCGCACAAAATATTAAAGAGAATTGCTTATTTGAAAATAAATCGTTGTTGTTGTCAATATGGCGAATTTAAATTTGTTGTTGTCAATCAGCTTGTAATAGAAAACTCAGTGTGAATGTTAATTTGAAATACCAGAAATTAAAAAATAGTTTTAAGGCTTAATCTCGCACAAAATTTGAAAGAGTAGCTCGTATTTCAACATAAATCGTTGTTGATGTCAATATGGTCAAATTAAAATTGTTGTTGTCATTGAGCTTGTAATAGAAAACTCAGTGTGAATGTTAATTGGAAACTCAAGAAGTTAAAAATGTATTTTAAGCATTAATCTCGCACAAAATATTAAAGAGAATTGCTTATTTCAAAATAAATCGTTGTTGTTGTCAATATGGCGAATTTAAATTTGTTGTTGTCACTCAGCTTGTAATAGAAAACTCAGTGTGAATGTTAATTGGAAACTCAAGAAGTTAAAAATGTATTTTAAGCATTAATCTCGCACAAAATATTAAAGAGAATTGCTTATTTCAAAATAAATCGTTGTTGTTGTTAATATGGCGGATTTAAATTTGTTGTTGTCACTCAGCTTGTAATAGAAAACTCAGTGTGAATGTTAATTGGAAACTCAAGAAGTTAAAAATGTATTTTAAGCATTAATCTCGCACAAAATATTAAAGAGAATTGCCTATTTCAAAATAAATCGTTTTTGTTGTCAATATGGCGAATTTAAATTTGTTGTTGTCAATCAGCTTGTAATAGAAAACTCAGTGTGAATGTTAATTTGAAATACCAGAAGTTAAAAAATAGTTTTAAGACTTAATCTCGCACAAAATTTGAAAGAGTAGCTCGTATTTCAACATAAATCGTTGTTGTTGTCAATATGGTCAAATTAAAATTGTTGTTGTCATTGAGCTTGTAATAGAAAACTCAGTGTGAATGTTAATTGGAAACTCAAGAAGTTAAAAATGTATTTTAAGCATTAATCTCGCACAAAATATTAAAGAGAATTGCTTATTTCAAAATAAATCGTTGTTGTTGTCAATATGGCGAATTTAAATTTGTTGTTGTCACTCAGCTTGTAATAGAAAACTCAGTGTGAATGTTAATTGGAAACTCAAGAAGTTAAAAATGTATTTTAAGCATTAATCTCGCACAAAATATTAAAGAGAATTGCTTATTTCAAAATAAATCGTTGTTGTTGTCAATATGGCGGATTTAAGTTTGTTGTTGTCAATCAGCTTGTAATAGAAAACTAAGTGTGAATGTTAATTGGAAACTCAAGAAGTTAAAAATGTATTTTAAGCATTAATCTCGCACAAAATATTAAAGAGAATTGCTTATTTCAAAATAAATCGTTGTTGTTGTCAATATGGCGAATTTAAATTTGTTGTTGTCACTCAGCTTGTAATAGAAAACTCAGTGTGAATGTTAATTGGAAACTCAAGAAGTTAAAAATGTATTTTAAGCATTAATCTCGCACAAAATATTAAAGAGAATTGCTTATTTCAAAATAAATCGTTGTTGTTGTCAATATGGCGAATTTAAATTTGTTGTTGTCACTCAGCTTGTAATAGAAAACTCAGTGTGAATGTTAATTGGAAACTCAAGAAGTTAAAAATGTATTTTAAGCATTAATCTCGCACAAAATATTAAAGAGAATTGCTTATTTCAAAATAAATCGTTGTTGTTGTCAACATGGCGAATTTAAATTTGTTGTTGTCACTCAGCTTGTAATAGAAAACTCAGTGTGAATGTTAATTGGAAACTCAAGAAGTTAAAAATGTATTTTAAGCATTAATCTCGCACAAAATATTAAAGAGAATTGCTTATTTCAAAATAAATCGTTGTTGTTGTCAATATGGCGAATTTAAATTTGTTGTTGTCAATCAGCTTGTAATAGAAAACTCAGTGTGAATGTTAATTTGAAATACCAGAAATTAAAAAATAGTTTTAAGGCTTAATCTCGCACAAAATTTGAAAGAGTAGCTCGTATTTCAACATAAATCGTTGTTGATGTCAATATGGTCAAATTAAAATTGTTGTTGTCATTGAGCTTGTAATAGAAAACTCAGTGTGAATGTTAATTGGAAACTCAAGAAGTTAAAAATGTATTTTAAGCATTAATCTCGCACAAAATATTAAAGAGAATTGCTTATTTCAAAATAAATCGTTGTTGTTGTCAATATGGCGAATTTAAATTTGTTGTTGTCACTCAGCTTGTAATAGAAAACTCAGTGTGAATGTTAATTGGAAACTCAAGAAGTTAAAAATGTATTTTAAGCATTAATCTCGCACAAAATATTAAAGAGAATTGCTTATTTCAAAATAAATCGTTGTTGTTGTTAATATGGCGGATTTAAATTTGTTGTTGTCACTCAGCTTGTAATAGAAAACTCAGTGTGAATGTTAATTGGAAACTCAAGAAGTTAAAAATGTATTTTAAGCATTAATCTCGCACAAAATATTAAAGAGAATTGCCTATTTCAAAATAAATCGTTTTTGTTGTCAATATGGCGAATTTAAATTTGTTGTTGTCAATCAGCTTGTAATAGAAAACTCAGTGTGAATGTTAATTTGAAATACCAGAAGTTAAAAAATAGTTTTAAGACTTAATCTCGCACAAAATTTGAAAGAGTAGCTCGTATTTCAACATAAATCGTTGTTGTTGTCAATATGGTCAAATTAAAATTGTTGTTGTCATTGAGCTTGTAATAGAAAACTCAGTGTGAATGTTAATTGGAAACTCAAGAAGTTAAAAATGTATTTTAAGCATTAATCTCGCACAAAATATTAAAGAGAATTGCTTATTTCAAAATAAATCGTTGTTGTTGTCAATATGGCGAATTTAAATTTGTTGTTGTCACTCAGCTTGTAATAGAAAACTCAGTGTGAATGTTAATTGGAAACTCAAGAAGTTAAAAATGTATTTTAAGCATTAATCTCGCACAAAATATTAAAGAGAATTGCTTATTTCAAAATAAATCGTTGTTGTTGTCAATATGGCGGATTTAAGTTTGTTGTTGTCAATCAGCTTGTAATAGAAAACTAAGTGTGAATGTTAATTGGAAACTCAAGAAGTTAAAAATGTATTTTAAGCATTAATCTCGCACAAAATATTAAAGAGAATTGCTTATTTCAAAATAAATCGTTGTTGTTGTCAATATGGCGAATTTAAATTTGTTGTTGTCACTCAGCTTGTAATAGAAAACTCAGTGTGAATGTTAATTGGAAACTCAAGAAGTTAAAAATGTATTTTAAGCATTAATCTCGCACAAAATATTAAAGAGAATTGCTTATTTAAAAATAAATCGTTGTTGTTGTCAATATGGCGAATTTAAATTTGTTGTTGTCAATCAGCTTGTAATAAAAAACTCAGTGTGAATGTTAATTTAAAATACCAGAAGTTAAAAAATAGTTTTAATACTTAATCTCGCACAAAATTTGAAAGAGTAGCTCGTATTTCAAAATAAATCGTTTTTGTTGTCAATATGGCCAAATTAAAATTGTTGTTGTCAATCAGCTTGTAATAGAAAAGTCAGTGTGAATGTTAATTGGAAACTCAAGGAGTTAAAATGTATTTTAAGCATTAATCTCGCACAAAATATTAAAGAGAATTGTCTATTTCAAAATGCGATGCCTATTTGTTAAAAGTGTTTGTCGTCAAAATAAAATGAAAAAAAATAACACAAAAATGTGAATGTAGATGTGCTTTTTCGGTCTTGATATGTTCGCCAAAGGTGTTTGTCTTGACTTGCGCAACAACTGTGCTGAATGAAGCAAAACGAAAACAATAAACGTTTAAGAGCTGTCAAGGTGAAAATAAGTGTACATTTTGACAAATTTTTGACTCAGAGCCAAAACATTTCGAAAGCGATATCTCAAAAATGGGGACTAACTTTGAAATGGAACTAGCGCACCATTGAATTCAGCATACTTGAATTAAGTTTACCACTTTCGTGCCCAAGTCTTGTCACAAAAAAAAATGTTTACAGTTACTATTCATTTGGTTATCGGTTATAACTAACGGGTGCTAAACACTTTATACATATAAAAAAATACAGAAACATTTTTGGTATGCATATCCCAATTACACTTTTTCGACTGCGGCTATCGTTTTTTCGATTCAAAAACAAGACCTATAATCCATCAACTGGCAAATAACTCTCAATTCCAGTGATATAACCGAAAATATTGAAAAATTTGATGACGTTATGCTGCGTTTTTAATTGTTAAATCAAAATTCGATTTATATTTTTTGTTTTTAGGTTTTTTTTAATTTTTAATTTTTGTATAATAGATTTCTTTAACTAAATAAATAAATGAAAAAAGTGTATAGATGGGACAGGCGTCATCCAGAAAACAAGTTTAAGCTTAGCTATACATCCCAATCAAATAATCAATGAAAAAAGTTCTCAACCGTGCATGAAGCTTTTCGAACAAACCACAACCGGAAGACGCTGAATAATTAAACCAACCGAAATTGTTATAAAATCTAATCATAATAATGTTTACATTATAGAAACCCACATTTTAATTAAAATTAACCATTGTTTTACTATTAATTACAATTAAAATTGAATTTTTTTTTTCATTAATTTAGTTATCGTTTCACGTACAATAATAACGAGTTGCTGTTAGTTTATCTAGAAAAAATACCCACCTGTACTACCTACTACCAATTTCAATATTCAGTTTTGCATCAATCAATTCTTCATTTACTTTATACTTTATTTCCATACACTGAATGGAAAAATATTTTTTTTTTGTATCCAATATACTCGTGCTCATATCAATACTTTAACGATGTACAACACACAAAGCTAAACAAAATGAAAGCTCTCTCAGGTACACTATAAATTTTAGGTGAAAACATATTGCGAAAATATTTTGTGTTGTGTTTTATTAGCAAAATCAATCTTTATTAAACTAATCGATCTTTTTTCAGATTTTTACTAGCTAGGTATTTACTCAACATATATAGTGAACAACTAAAAGACATTTATATTATTTTCAATATACGAGTATATGATGTTATATCAACGTATATGTGGATGGGATTAGAAAACGTGAGTTATTATATCATTAGGATACAAAAAATTTATTAAATTATTTTTAGTTTACATAATCAATAATTTTCAATATATACAAACGAGTAAAGTCTTTGGATTTATTTAATCGATGTCAAATTTAATTTAGTTCATATATACATCAACCTTAAACCAGAAACAGCAACACAAAAATTTCTCTTATCAGGAAAAAGTTTTTGTTTTTGTTTTATTTTGAATATCCAATTTAAACGATATACGAGTGTGTGCGTATATGGAAAATTATCAAAATTTTATCATCTCAAATTCATGTAAAACGATTTTATTTTGTTCTACATAAATAAATAAATAAATAAAATTCTAATCACAAAATGTATAAAATGAATAGAAATCAAAAACAATTCGATAAAAATGGTTTTAATGATTTTGACCTAAAACTTTTAAGCAAATATATTGCCTTTTGTGTAGATATATAGCTTTCAAAAGCTTTATATATACACCCATACATATTACAAATTTCCGGAATGATAAAAAAGTTTAAATAGTTTTTGAAAAAGCTGTATTGGTTGTGTTATTAGTTTTTGAATTTAATACAAGCAATACAATTTGAATTTTATCGATAGTTTATGATCAAAGCAGGTGATTGATTAAATACTGAACATTGTCAGAAAGTACTAATTATTTGTAAAACTCGAATGGATTTAGTTAAAATCCATTTACTTATAGATGGGCTTCGAAGCGTTTATCAACATCTGTATATAGGAGTTTTGAGGACCACGTTTATGATCTACATTTTAACTAATCCTATAGAAGTTTCATATTTTTACAAATAAGTAATTCAATTTCGTTAGCGATTGGTAAAATGTAACGTTTGATAAAGTAATTTCGAAAAGGAAACAAAACAACGACAACTTTAGATAAAGTTAGACCCATTTAAATTACAATAATAAAGAATAATCCAAATTTAGTTGCGGAAGTGACGGTTTCGTCCATACGGGATGGGATGCCTATTCAGAATAAAAGTGGATCGTTCCTACATTTTTTGGAAATTTGTGTATCGGAAGTTTAGGATGACTTTGATTGTTTTCTGAAATCTTTTATTTTTATTTAATTTTTATTTTTTATATTTCGGTTTTTTAGATTTTAGGCTTAACAACGTATACGGCAGATATTTTGGCCACCAAAGTTTTTATCTGTGAAATCTTTTGTTCCGAAATTTATGAATAAATACTGATAACACTTCACTTTCTTTCGCCATGAATATGGATGTATTTGATATTTTGGAAAAAAAATTTTTTTATTAAAAATCGTACTTTCTATTTTAAGTTAAGGAAACTAACAGCGATATTACATAAATGATTTATTTCCAAGGCGTGCAAAAATTCGGGATAATGCAGAGTTCGTTCGTTTTATCTAGTTACATCTACCATGTGTGAAAGAAAACGGAAGATTTTTTTCTGAATGGGACAAATAAGTCTTAGACAATCGTGCGATTGAACGGTACAAGACAATTTAAAACTTTATAGTAAATTGATTCTTGAAGACGACAATGAACTTTATACTGAATTAAGATATTGTTGTTCATCAATCATTTCTTTACAGTCAACCAATAATTTTTCGATACGCGACGGCACATGCATCTCTTTAGTAATACTCTTAAAAGGAACTCTTAGAAATATAACGATAACGTCCATAAAAAAAAGAACGGCCAACGATGATTGAAAATTTATTTGACTTTTGTTTATTTTACGTTTCTGTAAATATCAAAAACTGAAAAAGTCCTGATAAATATTTAGTGACTTTGTGTACCGGAACAAATTTGCACCAAAAATTAAGGAAAAAAATTAAGTTTGAGATTTTTCCGCATAGTCCGTCCGCCTGGACTGTAGAGATGCCTAATTTTGGGGGAATAAAGTTTTTTTTATCAAAACTAATACCCGGTAAAATTTAAAAATTGAATTGAACTAATTTTGTTTGAAATTTCATCTACAATCCTTTTGTTTATAAACGCTTTTTCGTACATAACTATTTTCCTAAAGCTGCCACATCCAGTAAACTGATGTAGACTAAACATCGCTAAAACGTCACCTCTTAATTTATGGGAAAAACTTAGGTTTCAAAATATACATTTTTCTAGTAAATGACATACTTTTTAAATTTAAAAAAAACGAGGAAACTCCTATGCAAGCTGTCACTACCGGTTAACTGAATCCGGTCTAAATCCTCTGGGATCTTAAATGTAATGAGATGGGCTTTAATATTAAGTTTGATCTCGATCAGTCGATCCGTCTTAGCTGTAGAAACACAGACATTTATTGGGGACAGCATCCACCCTGGGACACACAGAGGTATTTAAAAAACATTTTTCTGACATCGGTGATATAGCAAACGGTAAATCTGCAAAAACTCAAGGTCAAAATTTTTCATGATTGCTATACTTTATTTTACTACGGAAAACAAAACGTCTATTCGTCTCTAGAGAATCTCGGCAATCCGTTGTTAAATCGAGTATCTTACGGGCTTCTGGTCTCCAGGTGACCAAGGCCAACCTACGTCGTCCGTGGAATCACACAAATGTTTTAGTTTTATGAAAGGTAACAATTTCTTTTTCGATTCTCATTTAAAATATATAACTTTACTGACTACCCTCGTGTAATTCAGTAAAAATGTTTTTTAAGGATCCGAAGGACAACAATTAACAATTTTAAGAGTCACAACCAACAATTTTCGGGCAACTTTGTCTGATAACATTCGGGAATGGTTCGCACTCGCCACAATTCATGTCAACGGTTATGCGCGTCATATATTTCGCATTGAAGATCATTATAACTACGTGAAGGCCAACGTTTTGAAATGAAAAGCCTCATCAGCAGATCGACGCCTGGAACCTTTACTAGGCGGATATTGGGATCGCTGGCTATCAGAAGCTTTGCGATACATGATAAACCACGCCAACACCAATTTCAGTATCTCAATAATATACCTACGCAGTTCAGACCAAAACGATGCCGTTGGAATCATGCTTGCCTGCATGACTGGCATGGTGTATGAAATTTTCCAAATAGAAAAGCAAGGCGTTTGCCATTAGCAGGAGCAACCCGAAGCGAGTACGGATGACGACAGTGATCAGCAACAGGTTTATTCAAAGCAAGATTGGACAGGATGGAAAGAATTAGTTCCGATTGTCGAAGGCAATATTCGGAAACTCTAATTTTAAAACATCGGGCGTACTCTAGTATCACGAAAATATTAGAAATGGGCATAAATCTTACCCACGAACCCGGAAACATGCGTAACATCGTGCTTCCGACAATTTATTAAAAACGATTACAATGGACCCAATTGAAGTTAGCCCAAAGCCTCCAGCTGAAAAATGATAATGTAAATAGTATTTTTGGCAGCCCAACTGAGAAAATAAAATATTTAAAGAGAATAGATATATAACTTAGATTAACAAGTGGCACTATCACTCCAAATAATAAGGCTAGCCCCAGATTGGCCCTAATCATATGACGTGTAAATTGCGATAATTTCCGAAAATTTGGAAATTAAATTAATAAAATGCTCTTTAACTTTTGAGCCACTCACTTGCTCTTCGATCGAACTATGTCCATGGGATGGATCATAGTCGTAGGTATAATCTCAGGCCAAAACTGTGGGCAATTCTGAACATTTTAACTATTTAGTTTTAAAAATTTCGGAACTTATTGAAATTGAAAAAAAATATAATCAATACGGCACGAATTTAGTACAAGTTAACATCGGGCTAAAACGATCATTGTTTGATGCTTTCATTTTAGCTGACGTGAATTGTAAACTAGTAATTTGCTCTCGGAGCCAATATCAAACGACAATAGACTCACCTGTCAATCAATGTCACGACGACTTGGGTTTATACACCCATCTTTCTTCACTCCACTTCGCTATCAACAACGACAGGAACCACAAAGACAATGTCTAATTCACCACAGAGGTGCGCGTATACCGAAATTTAACAAATTATATGGATTTCGGCCATCGGCATCTCTCGTCAGTTTGCACATTAATACTAAACATAGCTGACCTGTGACTGAATGATCAGTCACGTGAATACATTTTATTGAATTTTTGGTTAAGAAATGATTAAGAAGATGTATAGTTGATGCAATTTTAATAAAAATAAAGTAAATTCATATACGCGGTTAATTTTTAAATCTTAAATGGCAAGCACGCGCTCAAATGCACACAGTATGACTTACGTGCCAAGTCAAATATCTCAAACTGGAAGCGCGCCAACAGTATTGCAACCTTGAATCTGAATCGCGCGCCAACTGTTTTGCAACTTTGAATTTGAATCGCGCGCAACTAATTTGAACAAAAAAATTTGCTCTTCGGCTGTTCCATAAAATTCTCAAATGTTAAGATTTCACGCGCACATAATATAGAAAATTTTCTGAAACCACCTGAGGTACACGTTTCAGGGGTACCTCAGGTGGTTTCAAACATTTAAGAAGTAGCATCAAGTATATCATACAAAATTTGAGACTCCTAGCAAGTTGCCTAAAAGCTTACTATGCACAGACCACTTCAATACACCACTTCATTTCAAAGAGGGATTCCAATCATCATTCCATTTTAAATATAAATCTCTGTGAATGGTGAAAGTGTAAATAACAATATACTAGTTTACTCAAGGTGGCCCTCCAATAATTTGATTAACTATTATTACCAAATATTCCAACTTCAGAAAACTGGTCAAAGAATAATGATCATTGCTTGTATTGCGAAAGTTTTAGGTAGCGGATTCAAAAATTTTTCCACTAAATGAAGACAAATAAACTACATACCAACAACGTTATGAGCAACAATAGATCAAATGGTTGCAGGTTTGCATGTATGTGAAGTTAGCCCAAATTATATCCCCGAAAAATGCGATGGTAACACTAATTATTGCTATCATGACATTTTTTACTCTCAGTTCAAAAAAATACCACATTTTTACTCTCAGCTCCGAAAATATTTACTGTCATGACATCTAAAACTATCATGACACAGGTAAAACTATCTTGACACAAACATTTTTCTGGGTGAAAGTAATTTTTGATTTTCGCTGTCAGTATATTTTTGGGATGGTATAATTTAGTTTTTTTTTTTTTTTATTTACACGTTTTATAACTTTTTATTGTTTTTATTAAAATCGTAGAAACATATTTATTATTTAGCTGGTATTCGGAAATATTTGTACCCGAATTTAGATTTATTGCTCTAAATGTTAATCAAATGTTGCAATAGCGTACATAAACTTAAAAATAAAAATTTGGGCTATCTTCACAAAGGTCAGGTTTTGCATAGGTAAAAACCGAAAATTTTTGGCCAGCAGCATTGTACGTAAATGGGTAACGAAAACATTCAATGTGGCAGGAATGTCACATGCTAAATGCGATGATTGGGATAGACGCTTATTCTTTATATTTCATCTGCGGACTCAATTAAGCAAAATATACCAAAGAACGTCAACGGACGAACGTCGTTCGTTTGGTTCGTTATCATATATGCAATCTGCCTTGAGCTATATGTATCGACTAATCTAAAAATCTGTTACAACATCAGATTTTGCCTAGATTAAATTTTTAAGAGGATATTCAATTGTTCATTGAGAAAACAATTTTAGTACAAAAGTGGATTAAAGATAATTCATGCTCAAGGAAGCAAACTGTATCAAGTGATTGTATTTGCAACGCAAACCCGTACAAAGTAACTACAGTTTCAGGTACAAGCGTTTTGGAAAGATCTTTGTTAAAACATAAACATTAGGTTACTCAAAGAAGCGCATAATATTTAAAAGATTTGATTAAAAGCGACAAGGAATATAATGAAAAGTTTGAAGAGCGAACGGTACCATATCTCAAAACTTTCACAAAATGATCACAGCCGGGACGAATGGTATGGGTAAGGGTAATGAAAATAATTGCGACTGACTTATCAAACATATCTTGTATCACTCAGAGCCCTTCCTTTGAAATTTAACACATGTTCATAATTTGACTTTGAGAGTTACTACGCGGATATATTCGCATCTCTGGATGGATTTATTAAAATTTATTTAATTAGGTGAAACGAAGTACAAAAAATCTGCGAGATACCTATCCAAAAAAAACAAACATTTTACCTTGAATATAAAAATCATTATAAGACGATCGGAAAAATTAAAATACCCTTGTTATAAAACGATTAGCAGTCGGTGTAATCTACACGTTATATTTTAAACCGTTTCTATACATCGAGCATTTTCATTTAACATATTTTATTTCTTCTGTCCGATTTTTATCCATTTTGTTGTAAAGAAGGGATTACCAATAATTCAATTACGAAATCGAAGTTTTTTAAGAGCTTTACTTGTGAACATCTACATAGGAAAAGGAAAAACGAAAAGATTTATCGATTGTACTGCTTTCGTTTACATCGTATACTCGTATAAAACTACCTTTGGTTCAGCAAGTGAAATGATAATCATGATAATAATCAATTAGAAGTATTAGAAATGTATAAAATAATAAATAAATTGTAGATAAGATGGTCTGGCCTTATTTTGTGTATACGTAGGTGTATACTCGTAGAATCGGGTGAAAACACATCATTTCATAAGTTATCAACTTAATATTTGATTGTACTAATTTACGACGTACAGTACCCAGAGTAATTCGGGTATCGGATGTAATCATACAAAATTTATTAACTTAACCTTTATTTCATATTTATGTAGCTAGCTGTCCCCTAGTATGTGTAAGTCCATCACGATAAAAGGATTTGCTCGTAGATTAACAATTTTTGTTTAACTTTATTGAAGTCTAGAAGATGCGAATTTTATTTTGGTAGAATCTATAAAATAAAAAAATTCATTCAACTAAAATTAAGTTTTCAAGCTTTTGTTGTTCTTATGTATATTATGTACATTGTATACAATACATAGTTTCTCCATAAATAAGGATAAATAAGTATATTAAGAAAAGAAGGAATTCCCATCCATATATATAAATTCATATATCTATGTTTGTTTGTTTTGTAACAGCAATCTTTTATTTGTATCTCGAGAGATCGAAAATTTGTTTGTTGACCATATTATATGACTCTCTGGGACAATTTTCTTTCATTTTCTTTTAGAAGACTTAAAAAGCTCGTTTTTCACCAAACAAGAAAAGTTTTGCAACCTAAACATATCCATGTGTACATATTCCGTCGTTTTATGAATATTAGTGCATAGATTAAGCAAACAAGTTTTGTGACTTTTGTGGATTCTAAACATAGTTATCAGACATATGACGTTAGTAAAATGATTTTATATAAAAGTTGGAATCAGCTGTATGTTAGGACTAGGTTTGCTTTATGAAAAGAAAAATTTTTGTTTATTATTAGATTACCACAGGTGAGGTCTATTATTTAAAATATGCACGTATGTTGGAATTTTTGTTTATTCAGATTTATTTTTAGGTTCTATTTATACATAAAATTTCTACTATCTAAAGCTATAAACAGTTTACAAAAAATAAAAATAATAATTTCCAAAAATTTGCAAATACGAAAGAGCTCCAATGAAAGCTACTAATTCTGGTGAACAAATCTCCTAATTTATGGAAAACGCCTCAGGATGAAGTTTAATGCCTATCAATCAGTCCGTAAGGGCTGGGCTCCAAAGGGACCAAATTTTATTGAAAAACAGTTTTCGGCAAAAATTGTGATTTCCGCTTAAATTTTGTGATATAAACTGGTATGGGTGCAAAATTAATTAAAATTTTGCTAGTTCATAACAGCTTTTCTCGTAAATGATATACGTTTCAAAATACATACCAAAAACGAAAAATCTCCTATTGAAGCTATGCCACTTTAAGTGACAAGAAAAAAAGCTCCTATATGAAAATTGTCACTTCCGGTAGAACAATTTCGGCCAAAAATCACTGCAATATCCCAATTTGTGAACAAAGCTAAGACAAGAGCGTACAGGGGAGACATTTTTGTTTAAATCATCAATTCCGCTTAAAATTTGGAAGACAAAATTGTTGCAAAAAAGATATTTGGTAAATACTATAAGAAGTCTTTTTGGCAAATACTATAATTTTCATAATATTTGCAAAAAATATAATCTCCTATGGATTCTTCCGTTTTTCTTGTAAATTCTATATTTTTCAAAATATGTACAAAAATACGAAAGAGCTCCTTTGATTTCGGCTAAAAATCACTGGGATTTTCAAATAAATGGAATAGGATTAAGTACGAAGTTTAATCCCGATCGGAGAAACCGTCTGCCGGTTGTAAAGAGGAAGCAGACTTTAAATGTGCATGGTAAAAAATCTGGTGTGTGGATACCAGATTTAAAAAAAAAAATGTGCTTCGGCGATATAGCGAAAAATCAGCAAATATCTCGAGATCAAAAATTTTATGATTAATTTACTTTATTTTACTACGTATACGTAAAATAATTTTTGTACTTTTTATAATTTTTATACTTTTTAGCAAAATTGAGCCGATATGGTCGCAATTTAATTTATAAAATTGTTATTTAATTTATACTGGACTTTCTCATAATTGAGATACTTTTCAAAGTATTGGCAAAAAACGAAAAATATCGTACGAATGAAACTGCGTCTGTGATGCTGGGATGGAATTTTGGTAAATACCTTGCAAAATATTTTGTGTAGCCCGAAAAGATTCGAAGCTGTAACTTCCGGTGAATCGATTTCGGGCAGAACTTTATTGCCACTAAAATTTTTAAAAAATAATTTGGACCGATATTGTTGTAAATTTAATTCTATAATTTTTGAACTAATCTCGCTATTCGGCATTTTTGGATTTTCGTTTCCGCTCTGAAATTGTACAGCCACTTAAAATCACCTTGTCGAAAGTGGCTATATCTCTTAGCTGACCTCCTTGACTCTCTAATTTCTCTCTTCCACTCGTAATGTTGCTTTCTTATACTGCTCGATCTTTGTATATTGCCTGTCGTACTTCTTCTACGTATCTACGGTCACGTACTATCTGACTATTCCATCGTTTTGACTAGTCTTTATGGACGCTCACGCCTCCTTCCCAACTCTTACGTGTACCAGGTTATCATGTCTCTCTATCGCGGCCTTCTGGTTTGCTCTCTCTTTAGCGATCATCTCAACCACTGGACTCACTATCGTCAAAGGTACTGGAATTTTGAGCTGGGATTTCCCCATGGACTTTACCTCCACTCGGAAAGCCAATCCGTACTACGAGTTCTCTAACCGTGATCTCTCTCTTCTCCCTAACTTCCTGCAACTGAAGCATATTCTTAAACATTTTATATTGCTCGCCTGTGCGCTTGATCGATGCAACATTGTCTGAATCGAGTCTTCTCAACCGTGTCGACTCAATTAAAAGACGTCTCCTCTCCGCTTTGTATCAGAGTTTCATCTCTTTTGTGATTTAGCGTATCATTGAAATGGGGTGCATTTGTAAATTATCATATTTCCGGTTGAAAATGACAAATCTCCTTGACCATACAGCCCCCCATACCATAATGATTCCTTCGCGACTATGGCCTTCTGCTAAGAACATTTCCTCTTTTCGAAGGTAGTAAAAATAATAGTTCCATCGGCAGCATCGAGGTTAAATTTATTTTCACCAGAGAAAACGACACATTTCCATTCTTCATTCCTAGCCTCGATAATAATGTAAGCGTGTCTTCTTCCCCTCCTGATTTAATCGGCATTGTGTAAGCAAATTTAAACTTAAATTAAATTCTACGTTTAAATTTGTTAACACAAGCGAAACAAACAAAAAATATACTTTTTAAGAAAAAACCAAATAAAATAAATTTCGGTTAACCTACTAAATTATTTTTTCTTAAACATTTTTTCATTTTGTACAAGTGTTCATCCTGTAAAAAAAATCTTGGAAAAGTTAGACCGATTTTAAAATTTTGAAGAAAAAAAATGGTCGATCTTATTCAAGTAAACTGCAGTGTATGTTTCGCCGGCTATTCCTAAGATACAAATCTGGCGATAAAATTCGTCGTATATAAATTTTTCAGAGACGAATTCCGAATAAATTAAGGACCCTCGGCAACCACAAATATCGTGCACAACTGTAACGACCTTCAACTATATTGCTTGCTATGACGCATTCATTTCATGTTTGTATCGATTCGTATTAAATGATTATACTCGTCGTATGAGAGCTTTTCTATGGTGTGTCCTATAACACACTGCTTTTGACCACTGTCTCTCCTTGACAGTAACGTGTTAATTTTTATATTACATATTTGTGTTCAGAAATTTAACTGAATTACAGCCTGGGTAGTACCATCATATTTGCTCCGAATTCTGAAAGTCCACGATTAGATACTCCGTTGTGAGGAAATTTAAAACATTTAAGCACACAATCTTGGGTCTGGGATATAAATTTTGACGTTTAGGTAAATTTTTCGAACGTTTCGTTTCGTATTGGAATTTTTGTAGAACTCCAGATCGGTGTTCGTTGCCAAATCGTATGTGTTTACCTAGGTGATAAGACTGTTGCAAGTTGGGTATTCAGAATCGCAGGATTTCGTAAATCCCTCGTCACGTTTCCCTTTGGAAGGCGTTTACAATGTTTTCACTGGGCTTTCAAAATATTCGGAACCCCGCACCTAAAACAAAATTTATGTTTATTGTTGGTATTGTGCATTAATTTTATAAAAGTGACTAATAGCCCATTCACATATTTCGACCAATAAGACTAATTATTTCATTATCTGTCATTGGTTCCGAATGGAATGGTAAAAATCGAGAAATAGTTCATTAAATGTTTGTTTCCTTGTTTCCTTTCCTAATTATTCCATATACGTCTCTTGATATTACCAATACCAGCTGTGTGCCGGTCCTTTTAACAGCACGCGAATTGACTACTACTGTCTCTCATTAGGAAGCCCGATGTCCGCCGCCATCCGCTGAACCCTATATAAATCTCTCTATCGGTAGCTCATCTCTTTCATTGCCAAAGAATTGCAGCTTTCACTTGCATATTTCGAAATATTGTTTGGGTAATCTTGCATTACGAATTTAATGTATTACGCGAGTGCCATGCTGATCTGGTTGTATTCCGAAAGCTGGTGGTAGTACAGTACTATCAAAATGGCCTAGTACCTGGTTGTTACTTTTACTACCTGGAAATTTATTATTTTATGGATAAGTATGGCTTAATTTTCGACAAACTTGATCAACAATCCTGGCAAACGTGTTGCAAGTCATCTTATATAGAATTAAAGGGGAATTCTGCAGCAATAGCGTAAATGTAACAGCGAAGTTGAAGCATTCCGATCGCTTTTTTGGTGGCTTCTAAATGCTCCTTTTGCAAAATATGATTGTTGAAATCTAATTTCCAATCAGTATTTGAGGAATACTAGAATATAAACTGCTCGATAAAATTATTGCTTTATGGGTTGAGATCATTTGGTCGCCTATACCTAAACCAATCGACCATATCGATTATTTTGTTGATGAGGAGTACAATGCGACTAAATAAATTAATAATACTAATAAAAAATACAGGTTGGCAAAAAAGACATTCTGAGTTTGAATGTTTCATAACTTTTTTTTATTATTTTTATTTATCACAATTTTGCTTTTCACAATTTTGTAAAGAAGACTTGGGAAATATATGATATAACAAGACAGAACAGAACCACGAATCAAATTAATTAAATTTTATTATGCTTCTCGATGGTATTTTAAAGTGCATTCCGTATACCATTTAAAACAATATACCCAGGTACAGTAAGAAGCCTCCCAGGTTTCGGAAGACGCGGTATTGCACGCATGAATGATAGTATTCGACGTGTACTGGAGAGTGTGTAGAATATTCCAGAAACGTCAACAAGGTGCCGTCAACAACACAACTGTGACAATTGCCGACACGTTCGACCCGAGAATTCTGGCCTCATAAAGGATGTTCTTATATAGCTATCAATAATGGCTTGATTCTATCATTTCTCTACCAGGAAAATTTAAGACCATTTAATAATGAGCGATGATCCTCATTTTCAATTAAATGGAGAGTATACTGTTTGGTGAGAAGTATATCGTCTGAACAGATCTTTGGCCATAAACAGTTACAGGCAAAACATTTACCAAGAATGGTACTCAATATCGCACAATGTTGAAAATTTGTTTAAGGTCAACTATGCAAAATCGTTCAGAGCTGTGGTTAACCGCTCCTTACAGTTTTCTTTGGGCTTATTTGAAAGAAAGAGTGTAACTCAGTAAACCACCGACCATACCAGCACCAAAAACACAACATATCGAAATTAAATAACATCTAAAATTTTGAGAAAAGTGATGGAAAATGTGAGCAGAAGAGCACGACTGTGTATAGGAAACAGAAAATGATCATTACTTCAGAGATACAATTTTTCACGTTTAAAATAAAATAAAATCCCATGAAATACACTGTATTTAAAAAAATCAAATAATAAATAAAATTTATTAAACTTTTACGCCAGAACGGTCTTTTTGCGCCGCCCTGTACTAAAGAAAAAACAGTAAGACGACTGCAAAGTAGAAACCCTTCATCTATAGGGTATGATATCAAAGGGCCGAATGTCAAAGGGCCAAATGTCGAAGGGCCGAATGTGGAAGGGCCGAATGTGTCAAAGAGCTGATTTTTTTTTTTTTAGAAATATATTTTTTTATTTAATTTAATTATTTTTTTATTTTTTTTTTTTACATATACCTATTATCAGAAGGCTGACATAGGGCCAAAGGCCTCAGGTGGCGCATGACAAAATTTTCCTTTACCAAAATGTATCGCTGACTGAATACGTGGAATTTCATGAATATCCAAATGTGAAAAATACTAAAATTCATAAATTCATAAGAAATTCATTTAAGTTTAATAAAAAAAATTTACATTTAAAACAACAAATTTAAAAAATTATATTTCTAAGAACAACAAAAAAATTCGGCCTTGCGACCCATTCGGCCCTTCGACATTCGGCCCTTTGATACATTCGTTCCGTCGACACATTCGGCCCTTCGGGCATTCGGCCCTTCGACATTCGGCCCTTCGACATTCGGCCCTGTGTACCCAATCCATCTATAGATGCAAACTGAATCGACTAGAAATATAATAAAACATAAGGGATATGATGAAAGAGGAACAATCATTCAACAGGGAATTAAAATTTAAAGCTAGAAGCTTGTGATAAATGCTGATTTTGACGACACTATCCTGTTGATTGTAACTGTCTTTTAATTAAGACTGATTTTTTATGCAAAACACTTTGAATTGATATTTTTATACATAATTTTATTATGTTTGAAAGTTGAAACCATTATTACTGAAATAAAGTCAATAAAAACTTAATTTCCCTTTATATCATTCATTTGATTGTATAAAACGAATAAAATGTTAATTCTCTTAAAAAAGGTACATTACTAATTTATGGTAAACATAAATAACGCTACAAAATATAAGACATATTTTTCGTAAATGTCTTCCTGGCATTTCTTTAATGTTTCTTTGATTTGAGCTAATAATAAATTTGGATTTGTTGCTTTTTCTACGGCACAAAGTAAAAAAAAATAAATAAATCCAATTGAGTCGCAGCGAAAGAAAAATCCATTAAAAGGACTACTATGAATTGAATCCAGAAAATGTATATAAACCATTTTCCTAATTTTCATCTAATAATAGAAATGCTAGAACAAGAAAAAAAATCTTTTAAAACTCAAATAAATTTATTGTTTTATTATTTAAATTCCATTTTTTCAATTTCGCATATACTTTTATAACAAAATTAATGAAATAAATCACTTCAACTTTTTCCTGGCGTGCACACACACTAACAGAAAAAAAAAATTGGTAATAAAATTTTTGCGAAAGAAAAATTGAAATCTAATTCTTAAAAAGATTTTCATCGTTTGTTTCTCTTCATTTTTTTAATAATAAGAAAATTCATAATTTTGTGAAGATCTTCCTCCAACTTTTTTTTTTTTTTGATTAATTTTGACCCTTTTTTTGTTGCTGGTTTTCCTTTTGTTATTCTTATGTCCACACACAAATTTGGGATAAAAAACAAAAAGCACAAAAGTATAAAGGGGTAAAATAAAATAATTCAATATTTTTTATACACAATATTTACAAATGCAAAACGGAAAAGTTTTTTTTTTCTACTTTGTTCATTGTTTGAATCTTCTGTTTTGTATTGTGTCCCAGAAGATATTTTTTTTTTGGTACATCAAAGTCTTTTATTTTTTGTTTTTATGCCAGTAACCCCTTTTGTAAATTGGTTTGCAAATCCCGAGTAAATATCTTAATTTTTTTATTACGTATTTTAAATTAAAACAAAATTGATAATAAAATCTACCGGAAGATACACACGGTGGTAGAATACAATTGAAATTTACTTGTTGCATGTTTTATGGCACAAATTAAATAAAAAAAAATGTTTTTGAAAATCTCAAGAATAATAACATAATAAAAGATAAAAAAAATTTAACAAGGCTAAACTTATAATACACAGCTGAAAAAATGCCTGAATCTTCCGAGATTTTGTATTTTTTGCGTTACTTCATCTATCAAATTAACTGTTGGTTGGTTGTGTATACGCGAGTACGGCGCAAGGTACATTGTCATTTTCTTCATTGTTCTCTTATCTCTTGCCTTGTGGTTTGCATTTTATGTATTAAAATATTATGTGTTGTGGCACAATCATGATACTTTAATTTGTTTGTATGTAAACACATAATAATTGACATTTCACTTAACACAATTAGGAATGAGTAGAGATTTTATCGCATCGCTTATATACAAATCTTATCATTTAAATGATATAGGTATGAGAAATGTATCCCGCGCGAGTTAGATGTTTGGCTCAATAAGAAAATGTTTGATAGAATATTAAAGACTATAACCATTCCTGCAAAATAGGTATACTAGTTTGACAAGCCAGGCGATCAATCAACTATTTATTTGTATTATACGTATAATATCCTATTTATAATTTGTATAATATTTGTAAATGAGTACGAATACACAGAGCTATATAATATCCTCATAAATTATGATTTACAGAAATCAATCAAATAAATTATAATATTGCTTTAGGGTTTTATATTACACAAAAATTTTCGAACTACTAATACAAAATTCATAAAGTTTGTTGTTTAGTTTAAATCGAAATTGAACTAAAATACATAAATAGGATTTGGCCTATTTAAAAAATATTTTATATTCAAGGGGTAGGTCTTCTTTATTTATAGAATCGATATTATGTCTGCACACATAAAATAATTACTATGTCGGTTTACTGTTACAAAATTGCCGAAATATCAATTTTAATTATTTACGTATAATTATGACATAACTTCCAAAACCAATTAATCGCGTTCTTGGAGAGTTATTTGTAATTAGACTCCTACTATAACCCTTGCTTTAGCGAAAAATAAAATTTGATTTGCGAAAATCATTTTTTTTATTAAAAAAATATAAAAAATCAAACTAAAGTTTGGTGTTTCGTTCGATGCTCAATCGATGCTCAATCAATTCTTCAACGTCTTTTTGTATTTTTCATTTTAAATCACATTTTACATTAACATATTTTTTATTAATTATTAATTCATTATTCTCATCATTGTCACTGTAATATAATTTACGTTTGGCCATAGTGTCGTCTAGCCCGTGCAAAATCAATACCGATGGCGTTATACTTTTTATGTAAAACAAAATTTATCAATGCTAGGGCAACAAGATTTAATTTTTTTGTTCTATTTCATAAAATCTGGTTCAAAATTTAATGTCTAGCTGTGATATTTTTCAAACAAAAATTTGTTACCGTGAAAAGTTTTGCTTGGCTACGTTGTTGATAATTAACATAGCACATAGTAACTTTGGAAAGACTGATACATTGCAGTTTGATCGTTTACTGTGAAATTCACTTTAACTTAAAAAAGTATTTCGTGGCCTTCTCGTGATTATAGGCAACCTTCATGAAACTCCTGACGAGGAGCATAACCTTAATACAAATGAAAATGAAGATGAAGAAAATTGACGATAAATTCAATTTTGAATAAATTAAAATTGAAATTTGAATAAACAAACTACTTTTATTATATTTATTTTTATTAATAATGATTGCTTCGTCAACCTTGCAGACACAGATCAAAGAGTTTTTATCGCTCTTATCGCTTCTTCTGATAGTGCCACAAATGTTGAAAAAGCAACTTTTGTAAATATAAATTATTTTTAATGAAATTTTAATTCATTGTATACCTTAGAGGATGAGGGCACCCGTCCCCAAACCCCTGTTTTTCAAAATTTAAAAAATTCTCCAAGTGTAAAATTTTATTTATAATTTTAAACTAAGTAAAAAAAACTTTCATTTTACTCACTTTAACAAAAGGGGCTTGGTAATTATTTATAATAACCGGTTAAAATGTAAAATTAAAGGAAAACCATTATATTTCACAAATTTACCAAACGCACTGAGGATTAATGACCGGTAATTATATATAATCACAGGATTATACACTTTGACCGTAACACATATAGAGGGTGTCCCATAATTCGCGGGTCACAGTTTGTTAGGGGATCTAATTTCAGACAAAAACGGCCAAGTAAAGTTTTTTTCGAATTGTTGATGGTGCAAAAGTTATTCCACTTTTTGTGTTTTTTAGTGAAATCGCATGCGCGCCCTCCAAAACACTAACTTAAAAGAAACCAAGAGTTTTTTTATTTAACTTTCTTTTTTAATACGATCTAAAAGAGTGTGACTTTCCAATAGAATTATTCTAATAAGCTGCATTATTTTCTGTGAAATAAAAACTTAGGTTTTGTTAACCTTTTTTGTTTCTCAAACATTTTGTTGATGTTGAAGTGACACCAGCGGTAAAATAATGTACTACAGAAAATTGACCCACTATGAGAAAAGTATGCGACACTAATGCAGATTTTAAAATGATATCACACACCGGACTATTCACAATGGAATACTTTTTTATCAATTTTCTTCATAAAGTAAGTCGTTTTTATTCAAAAAGGCACTTAACAAAATTTTCAGTTCAAAATACATGCTTTGTCGGAAATAAAACAAAATGAATAAAATAATTTTTGTTCATTAATTTTAAACATTAGTATACGGATTTTCTTCGAAATCTTCCCGGTTTTCTTCAGGACTTCCCCCGGAATTCCCCCAAATTTCCCAGGATTTCCTCTGTTTTCTAGGGTTTATTCCGGATTTATTCTGGATTTTCCACAGATTTCCAGGGTTTCCCTCCGGATTGTTCCGGATATGTTTGGATTTCCCAGTTTTCTTTCGAATTTCCCGGATTCGGGCAAACCCGGTAGAAATCGAGTAGAAATCCGGGGTAAATCTAAATCCTGGGGAATCAGGGAAAAATCCGTGAAATTCGAGGGTAATCCGAATAATATTATTTAAATTTAATAAAAAAAAATTATTTTATTCATTTTGTTTCATTTCTGACAAAGCGTCTGTTTTAGATCTCGAAATTTTGTTAAGTGCGTTTTGAATAAACACGACCTACACTGTGAAAAAATTGATAAAAAACATTCTATTGTGAATAGCCCGGTGTGTGATATCATTTTAAAATCTGAATTAGTATTGCATATTTTTCTCATAGGACTCTAAATGGAGTAGCTTTTGCACCATCAACAATTCGAAAAAACTTTATTTGGCTGTTTCGTCGGGAATAATCTGCCATACCACCTTGTTTCGTTTGATACGCGAATTTTGAGACACACGTATATGCGTTTTTTAGTACCGTTGTGCTCATCAGTTTGTCGTTCGGATGGCAGAATGCCATGATGAGTAATTTTGTGACTGAGAAAGCCAAAATTGCTTATGCCAATCACTTATTTTGCTATGGGAATATTCATGTCACAATATGATTACTTTTGGCAGATATGTTCCAAATGGAGTAGGTCGTTGCTTCTCGATTTGCGATACAAGCAAGAATGTGGCCAAAGTATAAACAAAAACGAAATCGTTGGTAATCCCTGGAATATTTGTGCAGCATTTTAGCGACAAAATGACATTCGAATTCGGTGTATTCGAAAAAGCTAAATGATTTACACTGGACTCCTGGTCCAGTATTACATGGAGAAATTTTGTGGATTGGGCAACAGTCAGAAATTGCAACTGCGTTAAGTGTGCGGTAAATTTCACACGGTCTTCATTCCTTGTCTGTTTTCACCATGTATAACGAACATGGTATTGCTTGCAATTTTTCAGATTTACTAGCAAACCGAATTTTATTAAGCAATCCGAGCAAATTATTGGACAATTGACGTTTGTAACAGAATTAAAATAGGATTACGATATCCGGCTATTCTTCACTTGTCTTGGTCGGCCACTGCAACCTTATGACTTATTTATTTGAGGAACCGGTATTTGCTGATTTCTTTTGCTGGGTAACAAAATTGTATGGTTTGATGCATTCGGATACGTTGCTACCAAATCTCAACTGAGAACAATACCAGCTTTATGGAAGTTGAAATGTAGTCGCTTTTGGTTGCTTTTATTAGTGATGTTTTTTTTTTTTTGAAAAATGCTGAATTGATGGAGATTTGAGTTTTATATTCGAAGTAAAAATTATTCGTCTTCAGGATGATTGTGGACGACCTTGCAAACATCATTTATTTGCTTAAACAACTTTTCGAGATTACTGACTCGTGTATCTCTCAGGTTTGCTGCTATATGCATTTGGAGTTAACCCAAACCCAAGCACCTAATTACGATTGAAAATATCGTTTAGCTTGTCGAGAATCACAGTGAGATCATCTTCAACTTGGCTCTGTTGCGGAATCAACGCCGCTTCTATTTATGGACCAGGGAGTGGCCTGATTTATAGTTTTGTAAAAACGTTGACTGTTAATTTTTTAAATTTAGCGGATAGTGCTGAAGTTTACCAAAAGTTTACTAATTAATTTAGACACTTATAAAACATGTCAATTATTAACAAAAATACCTGACTTTTCTTATAATAGGGAATTGATAAAATATTTTCTCTTTTGTCTGAATTGTATTTTCTTTGTAATATAATTGGCGTAAATATTTTCAAAACAAAGATAAACGGGGAACTATTACTTTCCTTTCCGTATACAGTAAACTAAAGCGTAGTAATCATAAAAAATATTGATCTCGAGATTTTTGCATGGTTGCCATCCGCTATATCGTCGAATTACAAAAAATCTATTCAAAACTAAAAGATGTTAAATTAATTTTGAAACAATATCGGCCCAGACTAGTTTTCCAAAAATTTTAGCGGAAATGACTGACAAAAATCTGTTTTTTTTTACCAAAAATTCGATTTCTGTACAGCTAAAGATTGATTGATCGGGAAGATACTTCATACTTTAGCTTTTTCTATAAATTAGGAAATCCCAGTTATTTTTGGCCAACTTTGGTCAACCGGTAGTAATAGCTTCCTCAAGAGCTTTTTTGTTTAAACCCTCGGGTGATTGGGCTGATCGAAATAAATAAAACTTTGGAAGCATAAGTGATCTTTTTTCATTAATTTGAAGATCCCAGAAAAAAATGGTGGAGATCTCTGTACCGGAAGTGGCAGGTTCAAAGATTGTTTTACAATTTTTGCATGATGTTGAAAAGTTTAGCATTCACAAAAAACGACGAAAAATTAAAAAGTTTAAATAAATTATAAAATATTTTCACTGCAAAAATAAATATTATTTAAAGGCTTGACTGAAGGCATATTTTTCATTAGTTGTTAAAAAAGGACTATAACCTCAAAATAATATATTTTTAATGAATCTCACTTGATGTAATGCATAGATAAAAATTTACAACAAAAATTAAATGACATTCCATAACAATCATAAATGAAAAAGAAAAAAAATTGTAAAAGGTAGAATCTAATTTCCATATACGTAGAGTTTCATATATTTACATACAAAGTATAAAATGTAATTCGAAATGGGATTGTTGCCTTTAGCCTTTCAAATTCGCAGAAAGCGTTGTAGAAAATTCGATTGAATAACCATTACTTTATTTAACTTCATAACCTAACTGTTTTGAATCGAGTGCTCATTTTTTATCAAAATAACATTAAACACTTTACAATCAATACTTGATAGTGGTATATCATATTCCAACTCCATTTGAATATATCCTTAAACGAAAAGTGATAAATTCTCAAAAGGTTTATTGTTATTCTTATTATTTTAGTAGATATACATAAATAATATTATTGATGTAACTACATAAAGTATTTTGCTGTATATTTATTGACGTACAAACCGGATAGATAGATACAAGTTCACATCTACAGAAATACAAATAGATATACAATAGATAATTCACTTCAAATAGCTTGAAGCTGTTTGTGAAAATAATTTTCCAATTCTTATATTTATGTCGAAAATCAAATTTAAATAAACTAGATAAAATTCTATCGACCAAAACATCATTTATATAACAACCATTTAGGTGTGGTGTGTGTATAGTTCAAAATAAAGTAGTTGTATGCAGAGAGCATTACCTTGAGGTGGATACTTGTACTATAAAAAAACAAGAATTCTATTTTTTGTTCTAACCCAGATGAACACAGGAAAACTATACAGCTCAACTACGTAAAATTTAAATAGAAAAACGTGTACGGAGTATGCAAATGAAACGGTTGTAACAAACCTAATCAGGTAAATTTAAATGTTTAGTTTATTATCGACGCTTTATAAATTTAGCTCAAAAATTTTTTCTAATCATACATAAAAATATTTTACTAAACGTTCTCGTTTCTATAAAACAAACACAAATAAAATCTACCTCAACCGTATTGTGTGAATCCAATCGGAACTGATTCTATTTTCTGTGCAAGCAAAAAAATATTTCGAATAAATCGATCGTACGAATTACTTTACTTTATGAAATAATATGTTGCAATGTTGCATTGGAAGTATCTGAAACAATTTTTATGATGTTAAATGTACTAAAGACTTATTAATGCATTAGTTATAAAATCGGATTTGCTCAAAATTTTAAATTTATTTTTCTGAGTATGAATATTTTCTTTTGTGGAGATTTCCCAGAAAATTATTTCGAAAAATAATTTAGTTTAATATTGAAACATTATGTTATAAAAGAATTACAATGAAACTATAACATGAGCATCTATTATGAAGTAAAATAATAAAAACAAATACAGCAAATGGCCACTGTTT
This sequence comes from Nephrotoma flavescens, assembly GCA_932526605.1. Taxonomy (NCBI): domain Eukaryota; kingdom Metazoa; phylum Arthropoda; class Insecta; order Diptera; family Tipulidae; genus Nephrotoma; species Nephrotoma flavescens. The sequence goes on from OW052220.1 coordinate 313,193,654, forward strand.
TATCTTTAAATTATAATTTTGTATTTAATTGGCTACGTACATATATTTAGAACAGTAACAATGTAATAAAGAAGACAAATATATATCGTCCAGCAATCGGAGGAACGTGAAGAGGGCCTCCTTTTTCAAAAAAATTATGATAGAACACTCTGAATTTGCTCCGGCTGGCCGAGACGGGGGGTGGCACTCGAGTATATCAGTATATCAAGTTGGTATCTTGTGCTGACAAAGGGTTATTGACCCTGTGACCCTGTAGAAAAATGCTATAGAGAGGCTAGACGAAGTGTGGCCTGCGGTGCTAGTCGACCAAGAGGATATACCCTGCAGACCTAGAGCGGGCGAGCTTGGATCCCAGCGGAACCTAGTCACTCGAAAGTAATTTTGAAAAAGCTACAGATACCAAATTTAAACTGACGACCACCGAATGGAGAGAGTCTAAATTGTAAAAGCCAGAGGCTGATTATTGGTCAGCTATTACCATAAAAAATAGCTGCGTGAGAACTCAGTTTGGTGACATCGCCAGTGATGGTGATATCTTGATCAACCTGACATCAGTTAAATGGGTGAGGACGTAGGAACAATCGCTTAAGACAAGAACATGTCAACTTCGATTGGGTTACTTTTTCGATCCCTGGAGAAATTACGTTAGATGTTGAAGTAAACAAGTAAACCTATTGTTGTGGATCCTGCAGATTAACCTCCATTACTCCAAAGCAGCTTCAGACTGCTTAAACAAAGACCATAGGAGATAAACATTGTCCTAGTCTATGAACCTTGGGTCAATGATGAACGGGTACTAACGCTTAGGACTCCTAAACATAAACTGGTTTACAGTAAGTTTCTATAATCAAATTAGAGTAATTCAGATGTGGTCACAAAAAGATTTGAGGTGGATTTTCAAAATCTCTGGCTATTATCAGCTTATCTTCTACATGATGGGAAAGATATCCCACATGTCATTTTAGGGAGCTCATTAAACGAGCCCTAACAACATAATTAGATGCTATCCTGGGAAGTTATGCAACTTCAAATCACACAATTTTGGGAAGTACTGGTACGAATGAGTGAGGTGGGCTACTCCTTGATATTATGATTAGTAAACTAACGTCTATAACTAGAAACAGGCAAAAGTACTAGAAATTACACATGTTTTAGATACTATTATGGATTGTTTAGTCATCATTCCATTTTAGATCATTACAATCATTCTAATTTGAACTTTAAATAAAACCACCTGGTATAATTATAGAACTAGTCTTAGTAATTCACTATCGGTAACAGCTTGACGCCTCAGTGAATCAGATTCGATTCCTTTAATAAGGCCATATGAGGTACATGTCCTCCTGTAAAAAACCAAGAAAACTGATGCGTGAATTTCACAGTGGAACAAATTTATTCAGTAAAACTAACACGAGATAAAAATATGAATCCTTTACTTGTTAGAGGGAAACAAAAGAATTTTTGAGTAAAATTTACTGCCAAAATAAAATAGTAAGTGGGGAAAATGTTGCCATTAAAAGTATGAAACTCAATACTTTTTATGGCAACATTTTTAACAAACCTTCCAAAAATAGTATGTAATGAGAAATATTTTTCGCCCCTACGACAATTTTGTGAGTTTTTAAACCTTGTTACAGTGACATGCCAAGAGAAAAATGAAACATAGAATTACTTTTTGTGCAGCTACGTACAACACGTTCATTGTAGGGTAAAATAAAATTTTGAAAATTTTGTGTTTCGCTAAAATCATTTATTTTCTAAATTTTAGGTTATGTTGCCCCCAATCTGTCACAATTTTGACTATAAATTTTGCTACACAAAAAAAAGTTGCTGTCTTTGTCGCTCTAACATCATATTTTAAATATACTCTTTTCTTTTCGGTTTCCCTGAAAAAAATTTGTTCCACTGTGGAACCCACGCATAAAGCTGCTAGGGACTAGGGCTACTACATGAAAGTCTTCAAAATATGGAAATACGAATTAAAGGCTACACTGCAATAAATTACAGGAGCCCTCTTAGACATCTACGCATTAAACTGCAGTTTTAATTTAAGCCCCAACACTCCGATTCTTTTCCAACCTGACAGTTCTTGAACCGTAAATAATGCAAAATCGTTAAAATTTCTACGTTAAACGCACCTTCCAGGTATAGCTCCGAAACTGTGCCACAATAATCTAGAGATAACGAAGTGGCAGCCATTCTAAGCCACCTAATAAAAAGAAAAGAAGAAAGATCCTGTGAGATTTAAATAGCTTTAAGCATTACACCAGTCATTATACCGGTCATTATACCAATGAAACCCTTACTTAACCATACCTTTGCTAGAAGTTATTTTCTAGGATAGCGAAGAACCATGTCTCATTCCTAGTATAAATGGACCGAACTAAATATAATAGTTATACCAAAGGTGAGTAAAAGCTATCATTGAAGTACCGAAGATCTTAGACCTAGGTGTTTAACCTCTCTCCTACTAAAACTTTTGAAAAAAAAGATCAAAGCCCACATTAAGATTGAGCCAAATAGGCTATCAAAATCCCAACATGAAAATTACAAGAGGAAATTTGTGGAAACTGCTCTCCACACCGATGCTCCTACCGAGAAATCCATTGTACATATGGGATACTTTATGATATCTTTTCTGGATATAGGGGTCCTTAAACAACATCAGGCCAAAGTCGATCACGAAAGCACTTTTTTCTCTGTGCAAAGACGAGGTACTCAGGGCCTGGTTAGGCTAGTCTGGTTGGGTCTTTCATGGCAGATTTGTGAATAGAGTCACGCCGCAATTATCCTGTTTTTGTAAATTGGTCATTAATGACGTAATATTATGCCTGGATCGAAACGGCTTTTAGGTAGTTGGTTATGCAAATGGTGGTGCGAATATTTGTTTCAGGAGAAAATACCGGAAAGCTACAATGAGAAACTACAGATTTATGTACCGATCGATGGTTCCGAAATGGAAAATTTGTTTCGACGATTGCTACAAGAGACTGATATAACGTTTAACTACCAGCAATAATCTACAATTTTCTACCGACACGGCTGAGAAATGATTACGGGCTTTCACCCGAGATAATCCGGATGCGTTCGTTCTTAACGCGTTTGTTCAGTCTCAAAACTGAACGTGAGACACGAAGGTTTATTGAGAGATGCAAGCAGCGGCTTTAGGCACTGAACGGCAGGTTTTCTAATCGATTCAACGAATCAAAACTCTTAGAAATCATCAGGTAGAGTATGATCTTGGCTCTTCAGTCCGTAATTTTGATTCAAGAGTTTCGTTCTTTGAACCATTTACCCCAAGTATGTCCTTGAGAGGGTGTGGGCAAATTCAAGATTTGAGCCATGGAATCTCAGGACATTCCAAGACCGGTGTAAACAAGTCAATGAATTACGGAAAAAAGATGACAAACAAGGGGAACACGACGCAGATCGTACGCCAATTTTGGATAACTCGTGCAGAGAAAGACTAATTTAATCCAGCTACTGTTAACTAAGTCGTGTGGCCAAGGCGACACCAATGAAAAAACTCTTCATTGCCAATACTCTCAAAATTGTCCTTATACCCAGCCAAGTCATTGTAAACTTGGCAATTAACCAACTATTAAATCGGAAATACACATTCGTAATTGCCCATCGACACTTTCTATTAACGGTACGAAAGAATTAACTTAAAAAAAGGAGTCAACGAGGAACTACGAATTCACAGTTAGAAATAGAACGGTTAAGAACGAACAGTTAGAAATAGTGGTACATCCATCAGTATGTTGGGAAAAAAAAACTCTTAGAATTATTTGACTTTGAGAAAGTCTGATGACTCTGTTATTCAAACTATCGCCGGAACGCGTAACAACATTCTGCGCCACATTGGTCTATATTTAATCTGGCTCCCATGATAATCAATGAATTAATCGTTAACAATTCTGATTCCTTTCAACACAGAAAAAGAATTACACGGTGGCGGAACTCGAGTATTTATACGAGGTTTGAGTGTGCGACTCGCTTGCTGGAAAATCAAGCTGCAGTTGTATAATTTCACTATCGAGCACAAAAATGGAATCTGTGTGTCTGCTTCTCTTGTACAGCGACTGTCTTGCTAAATTGATTCAAGACCTCCTCAAGTTCTTGTCGGCGATTGACTTAAATTCTCTTTATTTCCAAGAACAAAAGAAAGAATTTTTTTTATTTTTTATTTTTTAAATCTTTATTTCAATAAATTTTGAGACAAAGTAGAGCTCCTTTAGACTTTATGTCTGTAGTGGAGCAAATTTAAAAAAATTAAAATTAACATTTAAAAAAATATAATTAAGTTACAATTTTTAAAGAACAAATACTATTTATATACAAGCTCAGTTTTTATTTTAGTTATATTGTAAATTTATTTTCCGGCTCATTAGGATATAGTATAAATGATTAATTTCATTACTAAAAGTATTGCTCAATATTATCAATGCTAAGCAGCCAAATGGAATTCTGCTCAAATGGAAGCATTTTAACGTGATTCGGTAAAAGATGAAACCAATACGGCGCCATGTATAAATAAAATCTTCTAAACTTCTCATTACTACAACGAAGACCGACAAAATTGTTTGGATTTCTCGTATTATACGCATGATATATACAACTATGAAAACTATTGCTACGAACAAAAAACATTTTCAATACTTTAAACACGTATAGATATCTCAGAGGCAACAAATTCAACTCACGAAAAAGCGGAATTTTTTTTTTTTTTTTTTTTTTTTTTTTTAAGTTCATTACCAATTTTTATTTACAAGAATTATACAATAATAAGAATATGTACATTGGTAAGAAAAGTGTACCTTTGGTTCAAAAGAACACGGGCCAGGTACACTGATTCCCTTTTAACGAAATTATAAGATACGTACGTAAAAAAAAATTTAACATAACAATACAATTTACAGTATAAAATAAACTTATAATTTAATTAATTAATAATTTACGGTATAAAATACGAATGAAATATATAAATATAATAGATAATAATAATAATATAATCTCTAGACAAAAATTTATGGCAGATGAATCCAATTATTATAATATAAACATCACGAAAGTATAATTCTACTCGTACTAGTGTTAAATATGGAAACTGAAGAGCTCCTCAATATTCTTGGTTGTACTAAGCCAATGTTTTAGTTCTTTTGAAAATAATGATAAGGTGCAACACCTACGAATCTTGCAAGGTAACTTGTTAAAGATAATAGGTGAAATTACTGAATTGTGGGTGTAAGTTTCGGACGAGCGTAAATTAATTTAACAATTCTTTTCTGCGCTATAAAAAGATCAACAATATTAGCAAAGTAAATACCTCCCCAACTAGTTATACCATACATTATGATGGATTCTACAAGAGCATGATATAACCTTCGCAAAACATAAGAAGGACACAAAGGTCGAAGATTATAGAATTTATGCACGGCAGTAATCACAATTTTCCTGATATTATTTAAGTGGGAGGTCCAACTAAGCTGTGAATCAATTGTAACGCCTAGATATTTAAACTCAATTATATTAAAAGTTGTGAAATTTGCAAAACTACAAATGCAAAAAACAAACTTTTGACACCACTGAGTAATCACAAGGTTTACGTTACATACCTATGTACCAATCCAAAATTTCATTTTCGATTATTTCGGCTCATTGTAACTAATTTTGTTTAATAAGAAAGCTTAATAAGAATGTAAGTTGAAAATTCTCACTGCCTCAAAAGCATAAAAATTATTTTAAAAAAATATGCAAATAAAAGGATAAAAGTGCCTGGTCCATTTTTAGCTAAAGGGGATAAATTTGATTTTAATAGTAAAAAAAATTAAGGTTGCCAAGACTTTTTTTCAAAATAAAATATTTTGGAAGTAACCCTTTAAAAAGGGGCATTCTGTATACATCAGCTAAGCTAAATTAGGAATAGAAGATTGGGAAAAATATGTTTATAACATTTTTGCCTCAATTAAGTGTAGGTTTAAATAATTTAAAAACAAAGTTGTATTCCAAACGTTGGCTCCATAAAATTTAAGTTGAAATATTTTTTCCCAATTCCCTGTTGCCAGGAGCCAGAATAGCGCCACTGGCAGACATTTAAAACAAAATTTAAATAAAATGGAATAATTTAATAAAAATTCAGTGTTTGCTTCACTATAATGCATGTATTAGCTTTTCTGCTGAAGAGTCTTTGGTTATGGTAATTTAAACAAATTGTTAGCTTATGATTTGGTTGCTTAAAATGTTTACAATATTTTTCAGTTTACTTCGACGAAAGTTACATGGTAGACTTTTGTTATCAGCTGATGTCTGTCTAAAAAATCTGTGTTTCTTGATCTAAGATAATACCAAAATGTCCTTAACAGGACTTAAAAATGTCAACAAAATATTTAAAAATAAAATTTTATGGTTCATTTGAAAAAATATTAACAGGTTGCTTAAATATGGAAAAAAGCACCGACCCATTTTACGATATAAATTCTTCTAAGAACAACAGTCTATAATAAATGAGGATGGTTTTCCGCCTTACATTAAAAATTATACTTAAAATATTTAAATCATCAATTCTAGTCAAACATTTTAATCAAATCTTGAGATTTTTATTTTTGTACGATAAAGAAGTCATTTTATGACCAAGGCATGATATTCGTATTTCGTATCTAGGAATTGCCATACAACCAAATTTTAGTCGAGTAAGCAAAAAATTAACCCGTTGCAGCACTTTTAATAAAAAATAATTTGATAACATAAGTTTTAGTGCTTGATCTAATAAGAACTTCGTAAAAATAAATTGTGAAAGAGCAACCGTGTGGTAATTTTCTTTATTGGTGTGGGATAATACCGATCCTACACAGCATAATACCGTAACAATTCATATGAAACGTTGGCAACTATTTTTCTTTTTTTTCAAAAGGCCTTTTTCAAAAATTGGCCCAATAAAACATACAAAACTTTAACATTTTGTCCTCTATAACAAATAAAAATCAAAACTTCGGGTATAATAATAGAAACAATACTTTTTCATTCTTCAAATATCAGGCCATCTTTACCTCAACCCACATTTTTATGTACTAAGTAATTTTTCTTAGAAATTTTCTCGGTTTTACTTCCTTTTTCCACAAAATTTTGTAAAACTCATCAGATTTTTTTTTTTTGTAACACCATACATCGAGCGTATACACACCATTGAAGTGAGAAACGTAATAAACTTTCTGGTGTGTTGTATGTGTGTGTGTGTAATACAGGGTTCTATTGCAATCAGTTTTTATTACTCAATTAAATTTAATTTAGTATTATCAAAATATCAAGACCTATAGATGGTGATGGTGGTGAAAATGTATATGATTGAAAACGATAATATTTTTTTACTGGTAAGTTCTGTACGTTATATTGACTTCCGATGTATACGTACATACACATTTATATAAATATTATAATGAAGGGAGCTTTTTTCCAGCATCTACAATAAATAAAAAAAATATTTATTAAATTATATTTCTCATTTTCCAGAAAATAAAAAAAAAATGTATCAAAATTAAAGTAATTCAGGCCTCGAAGGTATAATAGTTAATTGAATTTCGTTTTATTAAATGACTTCAGGTGAAAATATATATTAAATTTTGAAGAATAAACCTTTCTAAGATAGCACACAAAACAACAACATAATAATAAAAAGCACGAAATCTCCATTTAAATTGTATATGTATACTCGTTTACATGGTGTGTGTCTGTAGTACATAATTTTTTGTAATCCACCATAATTTTTCTCACGCCAACGACAGCGAGCAAACAGAACAATAGAAAGAATTAAAATTTACCATTTTTTAACTCTTACAAATTCGGTATCCAGCACCAAAAAAAGGAAGATTTATGGATTGTTTCCATTTAGATTTACGTTTTAAAATTGTAATTGTTTCAAAAGGTAGCAAGTACACACAGCATTCTTCTTACAGACTTAAATTATTTTAATTGTATTTTTTTTTTTTGCATAGATAATAATCTTTGGCGTTTTTAGCGCGCTAAATGTGGAATTCATTGTAACCCTAATGAAGCTTTTACATTTTGCATTTTTTGTATGGTCGTCACTCATTTTTTTTTTTCATTTTTGTTCAAATGTAATAGAATAAATATTTTCTATATGCAAGGTAATGCTACTGTCTTAAATATAGTATACTAATTTAAAAATGTTAATATGTACGAACCGTGGTAGAAAAGGCTTATATGGCCCACAGATAAACCATTTAGCTGGAGGGAGCATGATGGTTTGATAACAATATGCTTAAAAGGTCGGTACAATGGTACTTTTTTCGATACTTGATTTGATTTCATTGAAAATGATTGATATTTTTATCAAAATTTAACTATTTTGCTTGTATATTAATTGTTACGTAACGTTGTTTGCTGAATTAGATCTGCTTTGTGGGTTAATTTTGTGTATACAAAACTCTTTCATTTAAAAAAATATAATATCCCAGTTCAAAGAACACTGAGAAAATTAGAATGCCTTTCAATTGGTTTAAATTCCGCATAAAAAGTTAAAAATTGAGGTGAATAAAACCGTCAAACTTTTTATCTGCTTCAAAAGCTACATAATTTTTTGTCAGATTTTTTATCTGCTTCAAAAGCTGATATAATTTTTATGTGGAAAATATTTGGCACACAAAAATGTTTGTTTGTAAACAGAAATTGGTCATGAACAAATTTTGAGAAAAATTGTAATGATTTAGATGTAAACTGACCATAATTAACTAATATATATTTATTTCCATGTAATTGTCAAAATTTTAACCAATTGAAACAAAAACTAATATATACCAGGAAACCCTTCCATTTAAAAATACTTACAATGGCAGTTCAATGAACGTTGAGAACTTATCATTCGTTTTTCGGTAGCTTAATTTCGTTCGCATATAGCCCTGCTCCCCTTAATATTTGTATGGATAGATTCTCAGATCAACCACCATTCCAAATCCAAAACACTACAACTTACGTATTTTTGATATTCTTCTGTTACTTCAGAAGCCCTGAAAATTGCAAATCCCATCGAAACACTGGCAAAAACAAAAATAAAACAAAAACAGAACCTGGTCCACAATCCAAAGCCGCAAATATAATAATAATAATATTAAAAAACCAAAATAATTTAATTAAACATATGTGATTATTTTTATAAAAAAAGTATCAAACTCGTTTGACGAACAAACAATAAAAAGTATATAATTCAGTTCCATTTAGAGAGAAATGGAAAATTAATTACAAATAGCGCGTCAAGAGAATTCTCGGCAGGGCAAAAATAGTATGATATGCTATTGGTGGCGGTAAAACGCATATTGAGCGACACGCCGCAAAAGATTGATATAAAAGGCATGGCAGAATTGCTTCTGGACAAGCATACCGAAAATATTTCGGATAGCGCCAAGAAATTAGAAATTTGCCTGGGATCATTTGTAGCTGAACACAATTTACCATTTGCGGTCTTAGATCATTTGAATTTGGTGTTAAAATCCTAAAGATCACCACAAGGGTAAAAAGATAATTAAAAACACATCAGGACCAGAAAATTCAAAATTGTCTCTGAAAAGCCAAATGGCAATATCTTTCAATTGCGATAGTAGATAAAAGCGCCAATACTACGATGGCAAAAAAATTAACCATAATTGTAAGGGTATTTGATAAATGATAAACAATGCCGTGACCGATTTTTGGCTCTTACTAATATTGTAGATTGTTCGGTGTCTGGAATTTTGTTTATTTTATATTATTTGAAAAAATGCTAATTTTGTTAAATTTATTTATACCTTCTTTTATTTTATTTGTGGTTTATAATTTTTTAAGGGTTGAAAAATTTATTTTGTATAATTTTTATATTTTTATTTTCACTTGGGTGCAAAAAAAATCGCACATTTTCCACAAAATTTCAGAAATATCATAAAGTCCAATATTTGTTTAATTTTTTTAATGCAGATTCAAAGTCTATTTCAATACCTATCCAGTGGTACCGTTTTTGTATTTACACGCGCCATCAAATTGATTTTTGAGGGTAAACATCTGAGGAACACGTTTTTGTGAATTTGTTAGCATGAAAATTAGGGGTAAAAATCGAACTAAAACATGGAAATAAACAAAAAAAAAACAGTTTTATTAATAAGAAGTATTCCCTCCCCTGGCTCGAATGACAGCTGCCATTCGATGCTGTATTGATTTCACCAGAGTCTTCACAGTATCGCCCCCTATTCCTCTACGATCGCATGTTGCAGCTCCTGGAGACTCGTTGGAGCAACATCTCTTACTCGAGCCCTTCTTTTAAACTCGTCCCATAAATATTCGATGGGATTAAGGTCCGGGCTTCGAGCTGACCACTCCATAACAGGCGCATCTACCTTTTGAAGGTACTGGTATACTACACTAGTCGTAGGCGGTCTCGTATTATCCAGCATAAACAGAAAATTTTCACAAATAAACCCGGCAAAAAGGTACGACATACTCCTCGAGTAATTCCTGGATGTACCGTTGAGAATTCATTCCTCTTTATCGACAGCCAGTATTGGCAAGTGTGATGAATACAAGATCTGCCTTCGCCTCTAATGATATGCCTCCCCAGAACATGCACGATCCACTGCCATACGAGACACGTTCTTCAATGCAACTTTGTGCATATTGCTTTCCTTGTCTTCTGTATACTCTTACGCGTCCATCGGTGCCATATAAACACATCCTGCACTCGTCAGAGAACAAGACTGCTCTCCATTTTTCTTCTGTTCATTCAAATGCTATCGAGCGAACTCACGACGGGCTCGTCGGTAGGCTGCGGTCAATTTTGGCCCGTTTTCTGGTCTGTGTGCAATCAGATTAACTTTTCGAAGTCGTTTTCTAACTGTCCACTGACTGGAAGTCGGAAACAGCAAAACGAACATTAAAACAAAACCAAAAAGCGACACAACGACGCAAACAAAAAAAACGACGATAACATGGTACAAAAAATTTCTCTATCAGGTAGGTTCAATAGAAACCAGTTGTCGCTATTACATGTATTTTGGTGAAAACACTTCACATTTATCATGTTTGTTTAGTTTCAAAATTTTTTTTCGTATTGGTGATTGTATGTACAATAAGAATAAAAAGAAATAAACATTAATTAATGTTTTGATTTTGTTTTTGATTTTTCGGTAATTTGTATTACCTAAAATTATTATTTATTTGATAATTTAATTTTCATAATTTGGTTTGCTTTATTTTTAAAACAAAAATTCAAAACTTAGTTGTTGTCGATATTTTTTTATTTTAAGTTTTTCGAAAACATAAATGTTTAGTTTTATTTAAAACCAATATGATTTTTATTTATTTAACTATTTTATTTTTTTGTAATTTGTTTTCTTTATTTTGTAGCTGCGTAGAACTTCCGACATGAATTTGATGACGTATTGTAGTATTGCCAGCTATTAGGTGTATAATACTAGGTGCATTGACTGACACCATTGGCACCAAAATAATAATGGCCTCATTGTTTTAAAAATTTTATTATATGACGTCATTTTATCTCGACGGTTCCAATGTTTGACTGTAGATGGTAGGATAATGAAAAAAAGATGAGCTGAACTGAAATTTTACATATAAAAAAGACAGAAGCGCAAGCGAAAACGAAAATGAAAGTTTTTGACATTTTTATTTGTTGTTAAACAAATTCACACAAAAATATTTTGAAATGGAATTTTAGTTTAAAATTTCGACGAAAATCGAAAATTTTTCGTGGTATAATTTATCTGGTTTATTTTGATGACCAGCAAGAATTTCATTTCACACCAGCTCAATAAAAAATAATATTACTGGCTATTGCTAAAAATTCATTTATTACTTTATTTTTAAATTATCTTCAGCAACGAAACTCATTTCTGGTGAAATAGTTTCGTAAATGAACACAAATTGTGGGGTGAAAAATCAACATGTTCATGAAACAGGTTTACATTCACAATAATTAACAGTTTGATGTGGTTGTAGAGATGTAATTGGACCATATTATTTTGAAAATGGCCGTTCAATGATACGATATAATATCATTGAACTTTTTTCTTTGGGATTATGTTAAATTATCGGTTTACTCCAATAAACGGCAAACAGTTAATAACCTTAAATCCAACGTTATTCGTGTTATTGGTGAAATAAGTGCAGATTTATGTGAAAAACTGTTCAACAATTGGATTATGTGTAAGCGGAAAATTAAAGCAGTCACACAATGTCACATCAGTAAAAACAACAAAAAGCGATACAACGGCAATATCAACAACAACAACAACAACGGCTTAGCGAATGCAGCAAAAACACCAAAAACCAACACGGTTGCAAATTTTTTTTGCATCGATTTTAGAAAACCGCTCTATTTGCCATATTTCATATGAAATTGTAGGCGAAATTAGAAGGCCCGATTCAAATAATTCTAGAAATATCCATTCAGATCTGTGAGTGGCATCGGACTGTGTACTCTTGTTAGATTAGTTTTGTTAACCGCCATATTATTGCGACCCGATATTTGTTACAAAACTGTTGCAGATTTTTCAAGGCCATAATGAAGTTATTCTACAGATGTCCATTCAGATCTATCAATGCCATCGGAACCGCAAGGAGAGCGGTTTTCTGGAATCGATAAAAATTCCTCGAGGATCGCATTAATATTGTGGTTATCCAAATTAATCCATAAATGTTTACATAATTCGATGGGATTCACAGATCTGAATAGACAATTCTAGAATTACATGATTATGGCCTATATATATACTAAACCAATATACTTTTATATAAAATATCGCAAGTGGATCAGTTTCCTAAGGTCGCTGAAATATTCCCCGAGCGAGGGTTGCCTTAATAAGGTGGTTATCATAATTAATCCTAAAGAATACACACAATCCGATTACATTCACAGATTAAATATTTGCAACCTATTAATAACCACAGTTTAAGCTAAAAACATTCAACCGCACAACGATATAATTTAACTTCACATAATATATGTAAAAATATACATATTTAATTTGCTTGAGCGGTTGTTGCTCATCATGATTTTCAAATTTTAAGTTTGTAATGATTTTATTTAATTAATTAAAGAAAATTCAGCCCTGCTACATTTTCTTGTACTCGTATAACTACACCTTTCATTAAACTCTGTAAATTCACTTTTGATAATTGTTTATTTGTCTAGCTACACTTTTGATGATTAAAAGTTACGTACGACTATATGATTGGAACGCCGTGAAAGTTGCACCAATTTTTTGCTAATTTGTAGTTTCCGTGCGGGAAGTATGCGCGAGAAGATAAAGATTTTATGTATGAACGCAAGCTGAGCGCTAAAGGAGGACAGGTTGAACGGCGTGTATATTGAGCTTCCACATGGGAGCAAAATATCTCCTATCATTTTTAATCTGTATACCTCATATGATCATCTGTTCAAAGGGGAACAGGGCTGACAATTATCATACTTGTAATTGGCACGGGCCATCTGTGTCAAGTCTTCCAGATTAAAAATGAATGTACAATAAATTCAAAATGACTGCGCAATAATTCGTGAAGGGACTGACGAAATTGTTTATGATGACGGTTTGTACCAAGTTAGAGCCATGAAATAAAAGGACATGAAAGGTGTAACAGCAATGCTAACAATAGATGAAAGATATTCAGCAATAAGTGTGCAGCGTTGTATTAAAACAAAAAACGAACCTTTTTAGAACAAAAAAAATGGTCACTAAAAGTAGCACACCATATGGTTGATTCAACAGCGATCAACCCATATAGATGGAGTATAGGGGATCACTGTCTCAAAACAACTATTTAAATGGATTTCAAAATTGAAAAAATGCAAAAATCAGCGCCACTTCCATCTCAACGAAAACGATACGATCGATTTGAACACTAGTCATTGTGGGGCGACCTTAAAGCTCCTAGAAAGTGCTGAATGAAAGGGTGCTCTACGCGAATATGCTGCAGATGCAGAAAATGTAATAGCTACCGTTGATCTATGAAATACCGGCATTCTTTTGTAACATTCCATCCTTGTAAGTTTAATTAAAGTGTTTGTGGATAATTTAGTTAAATTTTAAATCACATTGGTGTTCCATAGTAAATCGCTCATGAATCGCTCGATTCATTCACGTCCAGATCCATTAAAACTCAACTTCAAATTTTCCCCCGAATCCATAACTTATCTTCGTAATACAAAAATTAAAAATTTAAACTTTTCAAAAACTCGGAAAGAACCAAAAAGTTCATAAGAGAATACAGTAGATGACGAGTATATAACAGAAACAAAATTGTGTCGAGTGAGTGACTTCGATATGTACATTACATATGTATGAGTAATACAAAATCGAAGAAAAATGATTTTATGCACGAAAAAATTTTGAACAAAAAATTTTAGAAATTTGTCCTTTGAGATATTAGACACTCAATTGAATTGGTTTTATATGCTTGTGTAATGTAAACTCCTTGTCTATATTATTTCATATATTAGAAAATTTTCACACACACACACATACTTATTTATACTGTATTGATATTATAACGGTACATAGAGTATAGTAAATACATTAGTATTGAATTTTGTTTAAATACATAACAACGATGTATCTGAAGCAAGTCTGTTAAAAATATATGTAGCAATTTATAAGAAAATATGCTTAAACATAAAATAACAAAACGAAAAATGTTTTTGGAAGCATTTCTTGTTATGAACTGAAGAGCGCAAAAAATATAAATCTGATTATATTATTATAAGGCAAATCTGACATTTAGGAAGAACAAGACACAAAAAAAGTTTTATATTTTGTTTTTTTGTTCATTTTGTACTTTCAAACTGTAATAAGCAATTTCTTGTCGTTCAAAAGACAAAAGAATTTCATTATCCTCTCATATATACCGAAAAAAAAATTCTAAGTACATAACATCTTATAGGCACGTTGAATGAGAAATGGCATTATGTTGTTTTGTATATTTTTGGGAATATGGATGCGAAGATGTTGAAAATGTAATATATGACAATTTTCTACTTTTCCATCTGCACTCTAGTTAATTTAAAACTTTTACAATTTCATTTTGGGTATAATATGTGAGTGAGTATATCCGTCACTGTGATTGTATTATTTACGATTCAATTATTTAAATTTAAAGATTTTTGAATGTATGTAAAACATATAATGAATAATTACTCAATACAATAAAATATAACCCCTGCTTAATCTCAATCTTTTTTTATGTGTAAAACTTTTTTCTAGACTTGTGGCGTACTATACTAAACGAGACTTGATTCCTAACTTAATTTGGGAAAATGAACATAAATATAAAGCTATGTCACGAGAAGGGGAAACAATTCATATCAAACGATAAACAGTAATATGCTAACAACATAACTAAAAGATTTTCATTTAACAAAAAATTAAATTTAATTTAAATGATCATTTCTACAGGTAATCTTTAATCCATCAGAAGTGATTGCTAATATTCATTTAGTAAAATTTATCAAAATGACCAAATGTATTAAATTTCACTGTACAATATTTCCACAAATAAATTTAGATTTCAATTATTACATGCAGGAAGTAAATCCTACCATTTGTACAGTCATACATGTTTTTTAGTTTAAATTAAAATACTAAATGCATTTATTAATTACCTAAATTCAAATGGATCAATTGTTCACGGAATATAAGGAACATTTCTCATATTCTTAACAGTCATTTGCTAATTGAGTGAATATTAATATTTATTTAGTAATATTCAATAAATTAGCCACAAGTAAACAAAATACATATACCAATTTTCAGTCAAGTAATTCAGTCAATTATAGTATTTTTTACATAAATAAAATTAGATTACATTTTTTACATGCAGGAAGTGAATACTTTCAATGTTATAATCATATGTGTTTTATAGTGTATTTGAAAAGTGCTAATTAGAAAAAAAAGATAATATGTTTACACAAATAAAATTAGATTACAATTATTACATGCAGAAAGAGAATACTAACATAGTGACAATCATATATGTTTTATATTATAAATTAAAATACAAAATACCTTTATTTAAGTTTTAATTCAAATGGATAAAATGTTCTTGGAATATACTGCATATTTGCTAATTAGAAAACGAGATTATAATATGCACGAAGTGTATATTAATATTAATTTAGGAAAATTAAAAATCCACATGTAAACATAATGTTTATACTAAAATTTTCAAAAATAAAATTAGATCACAGTTATTACATACGGGAAGGCATTACTTCTGTTGTTACAGTCATATAAGTTTCTAGTTTTAATAAAAAATGCATTTGTTTGGTATCTAAATTCTAATTATTCAACAATTCATTATATATACTGCACACTGCTTATAGCCGCTTGCTTATTAAAAGATTATTACATGCACGAAGTGAATATTAATATTCGTTTATTACAATCTATTTCAATAAACACACGTTAGAATATGTTTTCACTCAAGCAATAATAATTATATTTACACAAATAAAATTAGATTACAATTATTACAAGCAGGAAGTGAATACTGTCATAGTTAATTCATATATGTATGTTTTATATTTTAAATTAAATACAAAATGCATTTATTTGATATCTAAATTAAAATGGATAAATTGGTCATGGAATATACTGCATATTTGCTAATTAGAAAAACAAATTATTACACGCACGAAGTGAATACTAATATTAATTTAGTAAAATTTATTAAAATAACGACATATAAACATAATCTAAATAGATGCTAAACTTACACTCAAGCAATAGTAATAATATTTCCACAAACAAAATTAGATTACAGTTATTACATGCAGGAAGCAAATGCTATCATTTTTATTGTCGTACATGATTTTTAGTTTAAATTAAAATACTAAATGCTTTTATTTATTTTCTGAATTCAAATGGATCAATTGTTAATAGTTATTTGCTCATTAGAAAAACTGATTATTACATGCACGAAGTGAATGTTGATATTTATTTAGTAAAATTTATTCAAATAACCACAATTAAACTACTATAAATATATGTATTTCACTCAAGCAAAAATAATAATATTTCCACAAATCAATTTAGTTACAATTATTACATGCAGGAAGTAAATCCTACTAATTTTACAGTTATACGTGTTTTTTTGTTAGAATTAAAATACAAAATGTCTATTTAAAATATTAATTCAAATGAATCAATTGTTCACTGAATATACTGCATATTTGCTAATTAGAAAACAGTATATTACATGCACGAAGTGAATATTAAACTCATTTTGTAAGTTTTTCTTAAATAACCACAAGTAAATAAAATTTATATATGATATTTCACGGAATAATGGCGAATATTTCGAAAACTAATCTTTGTAACAATTATATTTTCAATTAAGTTGAATTTGGGAAAAACAAACAGAGTTTCTTCTTGCACACCTATAAAACGCTTAATAAGATTATGAAAATGAAAAGCTTTTTGTTAAAGATTGAAAAAGAAATTTAATTATTTCAATCACAACCAGTTTTGTATTAAATACCAGTGAAATATCTATTTTACCTCAAAACGAACGCAAAAATATTTTTAAAAATTATGTACCAGAGTCGCATCTTATGTATTTTATGTATTTTATCACGAATTAAAATATTTAGGCGTAATTCTCATTATTACTGGTCGTCCTAAATATTATTATAGTACGGATAATTTTTAATTGTTCGTCAGTGTGTGCAATCCAAACCGTTTATCAAAATCTATTTTGCTCTAGTATGCATAACAATAACCTGAATACCTCGTACAAAGCTTAAAACGTATTTTTATTACAAAATAACACTAACTCTATGGCTTTGAAGCATACAAATATGTTTTTGAAATACTCAGGAACAATGCAAACAGCTTAAATTTCAATCATCTCATATGAAGGATGAACTTAGTGAAAACAAGATGTATTGTGCAGTACAATGGATATACAACCCAATCGAGAAGTGGAAGCAAAATTTACAAAAAAAATCATAAGAGTAGCTTTGTAAATAGTTGATCAGTTAGCGTTTTGTGCTTCAATGTACTTTTTATTTGTCTTACTGTTGAAAAATAGTATGCATAAGATTTGTATTTCATACGCTATATAGATTCAGATTTGATTGTTGTTTTTATTCATATACCTCTAACAATTCATTTTTATTTATTTTGCTTTTGGCGATGGCTTTTCTTTCCGTATCGTTTATGTACACATACACACATATTATATACATATAAATATTTCCAATTTTATTCTTATTCTTTAGTTTTATTTTTCCAAGCCATTGTTTAGTGTCCTTATTTTTCTTCTTATTGTAATTCTATTTTTTATACAACACTTCTTGTTTTATTTATTATTCAGTTATGTCATTCAAAATAGTGAATTCTGCCTTATTGTGTTGAATTTGTTTTTGATCATTTTCGTTTTATCCATTATAGTATAGAACGATGAAAAGCTTTGGAAAAAATATTTCAATTAAATTTGTTTACAATTCTGTAAATTGTCGTCGTCTGTCACAAGACATTTATTGTACATAAAAGTTTCGAACTAACAGATTTTCTATATAAAATAATTAAATTAGGTTAAATTATTTATCTATACGATTATTTTGTTGCAACGTGAGATAACAAAAGCATATCTCTAAATTCTGTGAAGTGTAAAATCAATAAAAAATATTGTATAGCAGTTGCTATTTGTTTATCACGCTTAAAAATGAATTTCTAGTTCATTAAATTTAAGATGCTGGAACTATTTATAGATTATCCTGGACTCAAATTTCTTAAATTAAATAAGAAAATGATTGACGCAATCGTTATCATTAAAAAATATTGTTTATGTTCATATACACGCACACACATACACATATATTATTTGTTATTCATATAAAATATCAATTTCATAAATCAGATTTTCCAAGAAAATTTTCTTCTACCTATAATGATCATAATATATATTTGAAAGATAAAAATAAAAGAAAATTTTATGTTGAATTTGATGAGAATATACTTATTTTTATTGTTATCCCTTTTAGAATTTAAAAACGAATCAGTGGCAACATCTTATATACATACATCCTTTTTATGCTACATAAATAAATAATTTATGAAACGGTTACATACAAATCCTATTGTATGTAAACTAAATTGGAAAATCAATGAAAGAAATGCGTAAGTTCATCAAATACGCACAAACAAACCTTTCGTATATAAGCAAATCATAACCGACACTCGTATGTACAACGAAATATGTTAGCCGTGCTTATGTTTTTCTTCTCGGGATGATAGTAAATGTTTTTATGTAAATTTAAAAGTACGGAGTTTATATACAAAACTTTTGGTTGCCCTTTAACAACCCTTTTTTGTGTTCTATCGCCTCACTCTATATTATATAACCATACAAAAAATAACCAAAGTAAAGGACGAAACATGTTTGTTATATACTGTTTAAAGACTTAAAATACAAAACGTATTCCATAAAATGTATTTTTAACATTTTAGTTAGTGATAAAGTATCGCGTAAACGAAACCCCATTTTCATCGAAACATAAAATTCAAACACAACATCAGCAAAATGGCAAACAGAAGAAAAACAAGAAAATTTGAAATTGAGCTGAAAATATTTATAAAAATTTAATAAACGAAGCTGTTGAAATTTGTTTCTAAAGTAGAATATAATCAAATTATATATGTTTCCTTTAAGTAAACTCAATTTAGTTCTAGATTCTCGTCTAAGAATTTACTATAAAGTTATAAATTTAAGTATTCGAGTACGATGTGAGAGGTTATACAGGTTACAACAGGCTCAATAATTGATTTATTAAATAATATTTAAGTTCATCGGGCTAGCTAGTACGTATGAATTATAATTTACGATATTTTGTATTATCACAGAAAAGTTATACAGGGTGAAATTTCTCAAATATACGTTTTCTTATCACAAATTAATTATAGAATATCAAACAAAGAGCCAATAATAAAAAGTTAGTTAATAATAAGTGCACTTCACCCTAAAAATGGTATAAAATTTGGTGGTTTAGAAGCAAAAGAGTCATCGAGCCGTTTTTGCACATCTCCAACTTTCGTGAACCGCTGATTTTTCAAATATGATGATATTGATCTGAATAAGTGGTAATCAGAGGGAGCCAAGTCTGAAAAATGCGCCGCATACTGTAAAACGTCCCAGCCTAAGAAGAAGATGAGTTCTTGGACCGTAAAGTGCCTTTTTTCCTCCTAGTTCATCTGTAACAGTTTGACCAGGTTCCAGAAGCTCGTGTAAATGACTACTTTTCAATCCTACCAAACACACAATAACACTTTCTTGACATCAATATTCATTTCTGATCAACCCATATGGTTTTCACTGGTGTGAAGTTTCAACATTTATCAAAAGTGCAGGTATACAAATTAACAAAAAACTGAAGTGTAGATACACAAATCAACAAAAAGTGTTGAACTACATAAAAAAACTATGGCAGGGTTGAATTTGTTACTTATCCTACTAAATCCAATCTAATCTAATCCGCGGCATATCACTGCGACCTTCGGGGATTTTTTTTTAGTGTAAATGTTTTTGTTTTTGTAAAAGTTTATTTGTTCGGTTTCGTATATATAAAGAGAATTTTTTTTATATTTCGTTTTCATTATTTTTGCAGATTTTGAGCTAATCGTATCGAGTCATTTTTTTTTGTAATTTTGTTGTATTTTTGCTGTGTTTAATATAAAGTTTTTTTTTGCAAAACTATCGACATATACGTATTGAACATTCTATTTTAGTAGCGATTTATGTTTTTGTGTGTTGTAATTACTGACTGAGAGTGTCCCCGAAATGCCAGTTCACCGAAATTTGTGTTAATGGCGCCTATAAACAAACAAAAGATTCTGCCGCTGTAACTACATTTTTGTTTTTTGTTATTTGTGTAGCTACACTTTTGATAAATGTTGAAAACTTTGGGGCGAAGCATTTAGTCCAGTGTGTGTGGTACCAACTGTAAAACACTGCGCAGAGGCAACATAATGGTCTGAGGCTGCATGACTAATTCTGTGTATGAGGGCCACATGAACCCTCAAAATACATAAACGTCCTAGAATATGCGATGCCGTCCTCATTTTTATCACGTTTTGGTGATACAAACATGGATGGCGTTAAATTCCAGCAGGATAACGCACCACGTTATAAAACTGCCAGCACAATGGCATGGTTTCGAGAAAAGGGCATTGAGGTTGTTGAGTGGACTGCCCAGTTCCCGGACCTGAATCCCATAGAACATTTATCCCATAGAATAAATAACAAAGAAGACCTAATGCGCTATCTCCACTAAGAATGGAGCGCAATACATAAAAGATATAGAATGTAAAAAACTTTTAAGCTTTCTACCCAAAAAAATTTCTGTCGTAATCAAGGCAAAGTGTGGACCCTTAGAAGTAAAAAGCGATAACAAATCGGATAATTTACATTAATATTCAACGAGAGGGGGAGTTGATACTTTGAACCAGCTGTGTCACGCATTTACATCAAAAAAGGAAAAGCAGTTGCATCGAAAATAATATGGTTGAATATTTATCCAGAATGGAATGCTAACAAAAAAAATACTCACCGCACATTGTTTTTACAAAGCATTATTCAGGAATTGGAATTTTTCAGGAATGCTCAACATCCAAAGACCTAGTACTGCACGTCTATCTGCCGTTACAAAGAAATTAATGACACAAGTCGTTTCATCTTGTCTTCCAACATCCAATATGTAGCATAAAAAAGCTTTGATGCTATTTGTGTAATCCAGTCTTTGGACGAATGAACCTCCAACTTTGTAACATCTGCCAGGAGAATGTTTGAAATGAACACTCAGAAAAAGAGACTGTCTGTAAGGGCTGCGTAAATAAATAATTAATTTCTTAAATAACTAAGGCTTACTTAGTTTTTATGAAATATTATTCTTGTTGTTGAATTTTATAAACAAATAAACATAACATTTACAATTTTTTTAAATTTTCCTGTAAAATGCTTTTGAGTCCGAGAGTTTCATCGCATATGATTTTAAGTAAGTCAAATGACCCATGCTGATTAGGGTTAAACTAAATTTGTCCGTTTTGCTTTACTTGTATTTTTCGTGTCGCTTCAGTTGGTGCATTTACTCCATTTTCACGTATGATGAATGATGATTTAGCGATGTGTGCGAATAGAATATTTGGCTGCAATATTCTAACCGCTACAAGCTTAAACCATGACGCTCCCTCAAGTAGGTAAAAAGTGGTTCAACTACGAAGATAAAAATAACTGGGAAGCAAAGGTTATGGCCTAACGGCTAATACCCAAATGCAAAGGCGATTTAATAGAAGACCCCAAGAAGAAGGACCTGAAAATTGACGATGCAGTAAACATCTTTACACGGGAGAAAATTGAAACTTAAATATTTTGTTGTATGTTTTTAAAATGACACCGAAAAGCCGGCGAAAGCACAAGGAAAAATGAAATATTTTCGAAATATAAGAGTTAATTTCGGAATGTACGCAATAGTTTGCCGATAGCGGGAGATTGTTTCCAAGTTTACTTATTAAAGTATCGATCGTGGTTATTTGTGGAGTACGGAAGAATGTCAGTCGCTTGTGACATCTAATCTCTCGGTATTGGTTAAATATTTGTTTAACCAGTCGAACGGGTATAAGCCTAGTCTTGCGTTCTAGTCTCAACTTATGGATTCAAAAAAACCTGAAGTTCCGAGTGCAGCTTTTGAAAAAGAGGGGTTGATCACTGTGGATTTTTGTAACTAAAAATAATGACAGAACATCAAGGCGCCAGAGGAAAGCAACAGTTGATATCTTTTTGCCATTCACTGTGCCATGTGCATTGCTTTAGACCACGTTTAGACCACAAGGGTTTTTGCTACCCAAAACCCTACAATTTTTGCGTGTTCACATTCGTTCATCTAAAAATGAGCCATATCGCTAAAGATAATTTTTATGTTGAAATTTGTGTCAACTCCCGACTGCTTCAGAGCCCAATCAGAGACCCCACGGCGTGTTCCATGGTCATGCACCTTGAGTGCAGACCGAAGTCTCAACGCAAAATTTGCTAAGTTGAAGTCGCAGAAGCCCAAGTTCTTGTTTGTCAACGGCAATAAGTTAATTGTCGCGGGCTTTCTCGTACACGCTCATGTACAGCAGTAATGTTTTCAGCAGACCTTGCGTTTTAGTAATATACTTGTGTTGGCTGATTATTTTTCGGATCGGTTGACTTGAATTTGGCCACCAAACCTCAAATAATTGATTGGGCAGGACGGTTGTGGCGAGAATAAAAAACTCGTAATACACAGACAGATTCTCGAATGCAATACACTGATTTTGAAAATACAATTCGATGATTTGCACACTTTTTTCAACGCTATAGGCTTCTATGGTGATTTACCCGACTGAAAAATTCACAGCAAATTTGAAATAAAGTTGTTCGTTTTGTTTTGCTTGTATTCGTCGTGTCGCTTATCAAGAATTGTAGAAAATAAGATGCGTGGCGATTTGAAAACGAGCTATGTTCTATATCGTTTACTAATTAAATGTCGTACAACAACCGAGTGGCGATTTAGAATTGTGCCACTGATTGCGTTCTGAATACGAGTTGTTACATTTTTAATATGTACGACTATAATATTTGGGTACATTATTGTAACCGCGACATCACCGAAGAATGTCTATCGATATGCTGAACATGGTAAAGATTAAGCATCACTCGGTGATTAATTGCGCAATCGTTTGTTTGGTTAAGACACTGAAAGATATCCATTCCGTAAAACATTTCATCATTTCTGTAGTGATTGTTTTGCTCGTTGATTTTAGGCAGTAGTTCATATATTCAAAGTGAGCATAAAAATGCAGTTTTGAATGAGCATAGTTTGCTTAAAAAGCTTAGTTTCTAGTTGAAACTAGTGAGACTCTTGAAATAAGGTATTCCTGAAGTTCCGGGTGCAGCTTTTGAAATAGAAGGAGGTGGTTCAATCATACCGACATCAAGAAGTATGAGAAATGCAACTGTTGACTGGGCTGTGTTGTTCACTGCACTATGCGCGTCGCTGAATGGAAGTTGCATGATCCTGGTGGTGTTTACTGCACTCTGTGTGCCATTGAATTATGGAAGTTATTATAGGTTATAAACACGATAGCTATAATAAAAGTTCTATAGTTTTCTTGCAATGTCATTGTTCTCAATAGTTTTGTATAACTTCTTTGTTCGATTATTTATATTGTACTTAGGACAATTTTTCTACTTTATACGTTTATGTGAAAGTGTTCCCCCCCCCCCCACCCGGGGGAGGGGGGGGGGGGCAAATGTTGTACTATTAATTTTGCACTGAATGGTATATGGTCCACTTACTGTTAATGTTGTTACTTTTTAATTAAATTATTTTAATATCATGGTATAAAGTGGCACCGGGGTCACCCAATTCGTATTATTAAATCAAAAAAATTAAATTAAAAATACTATTTTAGTCGCCATAAGTAACGGCGATGCGAGTTGTTACATTTCCGATATGTACGATTAAAATACCTGGTTGCTATTCGCTACATATACAGAAGCTTTCAAACTGTACTTAATTCTACTACATAGAATTAGAAAACTAATTAAGGGTTTTACGAATAGGCTGTCAATAGCAAGCAAGTAATTCTTTCAAATACGTTTATTATAAATAAGGCTCTTGATTATTTTGCACTAGTCATCATGATCAAAAAATATTATTTTAATATTCGATTTTAATGAACGATACTTATAACACCTTAGAATATATTTTTTTCTCAATGGATTTGACATAATCCCATATATTTAATATGGTAACATATTTCTCTTTCGGTAGGCGTAATTATAATAAATTTTAATTCAATATACTGGGTTGTTGTTGTCATAATTTACGACAAAAAAAAATGATGTATTTGATTATACAGAACATTTATTTATTCATTTTCTTTTCTTTTCACATTATTTCCAGAAAATTTAACAAAATTTTTTCTTCGATTTTTCCTTTTTATTTTTTGCATATAGTAGATATTTCCTTTTTTTTTGTAACCGATTATTAATTAAATCATGTTGTCATCATAATCAATACTGAGGTCTGCTTACAACATATAATATGTACATACATATGGGTATTACATATTTGTATGGTGAATATCTACATATACATAAAACGTAAATAATAATCTTACACAGTAAATAAATAAGATTTTAGATGATTATAGGAATAATACAAGCGATACACATAAGATGTGTGTGTATGTGTGTATCAGAAATATTCCTCTCAACAATATGCTTCAAAATCGGTAAGAAAGGGAAGAAAATTATTTTTCTAATTACAAAAGGATTATATTATAAATTTTTCTGGGAATATAATATTGAGATGAATTTTGTATAATAAAGTAGCACACATCATATACATACAGATTCATTTTTGTCTGTATCAAATCATAATTTTTTCTCGTAGAATATAAATTGATTATACACTTTTTCATATATAATTTTTCGTGTTTTCCCTATTTTCATCTTTTCCCGTTGTTCGTTCGAAAAATGATAAAATAATTTTTCATTTTAACTAAATGGAATAATAAATATCAACATATTTTTGTTTCTATTATTTTTCTTTAATGCGTGTGTGTCTGCGTGTATCTCCATATACGTATTTTGTGGGTTTTTCTTATACACGAGTAAAAAGAAAAACACAAAATTATAATATAGCATAAATAAGAAATATGAATTCAATTTTAATCTTGACATTTTAATAATTATAAAGAAGAAATATTTATGTTATATATACGAGCAATGTACGAACACAGAAATTTTGTGCTATAATAATTTTGAATACCTACCTTACTTCATGAAACACTTCATCAGTAGTATGAAAAGCTGAAAGGAAAACATTTTTTGCTGGCATAACAAATATTGAAATATTTATGAAAAATAATTTAAATATTAATTTGGGTTGTAATTTAGATTATTCACCCTTAATTTAAAGATACATGCAATATATCCGGTTTCTATTTCATTAAGATATTAGTCAAAATACATTAGGTCAACATTTTAATGGGTGTGAGACATTTTTGTGACGTAACAAAATTAAATGTCACTTTTGCTTTGAAATATTTACAATTAAAATATGCCTCAATTACGAATCGTTATTCGTGAGATAAATCCTGGCCATCACTAACAGGTTTGAAACATAGTAATCGGGATTCGAACCCAGTACCTCCCGATTCAAACGCTAAAGCTGTAACCACTGTGCCGTTTGTTCGGTGAACGACGTATTTGTTGCTAGTGGAAGAAAATCAAAAAATTATAGTGAACATTCTAATCATATATTTTGTCTGGATTGTCCCTGTTTTCTCCAGTTTAAAATCCATCTACTATAAATGCGTAGAATGTATAGATACCATTTTTTCATCTTAATTTATATTTCAACAAAAAATCAATCTAAAAAACAGTGTTCATAAGGATTGGTTATAAAATAGCCAAGGTTAGTCCAACATGATCGGATCCCAACACTTTGTCCAAAAGTTAATTTAAAATCCCTGAGAACCTGATCAGTACTAGGTACTACCCAAATTTCATCGTAATATTTTAATCCGCATGGATGTTTTATGTATAGTGATAAACGGGATACAAAATGAATAAAAAATGTCAGCTTGTAATTATATTTATAACAAAAATAATTTTTTTTGTGATAGTGCTGCCACTTGCGGTGAGTAGCGTAATCTTTTACTGCAAGATCATGCCGAAATAATAATTAAAAATTGGTTAGAACTGCATCGTACAATAACGGTCATACTGTCATTTAAGCGATATTTATTGGGTGTATAACTTAGTTTTTTGGATTTTCTAAGAGATGGCGTAACTTTAGTTTAAAACATTATTTTATAATGACACCTACGGCGTTTTAAAGTGTTGAATTTCCACAATAAAATTTAGTTTGTCATTATTCCTGAACGCGTAAACAACATATTTTTTAATCCCGTTTAAACATTCGAACTTCGTTACAACAAAATACAAATATGGCGACAAAGTGGTAAAGCTGAAATTTTGTTGTGTCTCAAAAAGAAAATATTTTTAATAAATAGTCAATAATTAATTTGCGAAATAATACTAAAGTTTTTTGTAAATACACTTGAAATAGTTTGTATATATCTCTAAGATAATATAAATTACAAAAATGCTTTAAATAAGTCAAATACATAGTGTTCACATTGAATAATACTCCTAAGCTGTTGTTAAGTGTACAGTAAAACAATAAACCGTAAACAAGCAAAACAATCTTTATAAAGTGTTTTCGGAATAATTTGTATTACCGACAGTGAATCAGCTAATTATATTATATATACAAGTCTAACAACTATTTCAGTGCCACGCAAAAAATTCTCTAAAAATAATTTTATAATTATATGTGAATTTGTGAAAAACGATAATTCCATTCAATTGTTGCACTTTTTGTAACCCAAATAACGTGGAATAAGTGCGCAATAATTAAAAACCAGTCTACTTTGATAGTTCAATTTGCTAAGTAAATCTGTGGCCAAATTCATTGATACTATGCCACCAAAAAGAATTCCATCTATGGATTTATCTGATCTAGCAAAATTAAAAGATCCAACAATAAAGGATCTACTTTCAGCCATCTTAGTGTTGAATGAAAATATTAGCAGCCGCATCGACAAATTAAGTGAAACTGTTAATAATCTGCAGCATTATAACAACGAGCACAAATCTAATATAAATAAGATCTTTAAAGTGACTGATGCACACGATGATGATATTAATTCTCTAAAATGTCAAGTAAATGTGCTTCACAAAAAAGAATACACAAATGGTGTCATTATTACTCATTAACCTTCCGAAGTCTCATCGACAAATGTAATTCCTAGCAAGCTATCGGAAGTGTTACTTTTCAAATTATATAGATGACGTCAAGTTCTCCTTTCTAAAAATCAATAAAATTATATCGGACTCTTCAGCAATACCATCAACATCATCTACTCATCAACTTCATACAGCGCCATCTAAATCTCTCATTATCAGATTTAAGGAACTAAATGCTTAAGTTGAGGTAATGAGATTCATGAGAGCGAACGGGCCGCTTTTTACACGTCAAATTGTCCCCACTGTAACGAACAAATCAAAACTACATGTTAATAATCGAATTACTCCACATGATCTATAATTAATGAAAACGTTACAGATCTTGAAGAAAAATGGGGAGATTGCCAAAGTGTGGATGCAAAATCATCAAATTTTTATCATGTATCCCAAAAATGATCAGCCGGTCATAATAACATCATCAATGGATATCAACAACTTACGCAGTTAATTTTTTGTTTGCATGCAATTTATTTATTTGTTTCATTTTTCTTTTTGTTATCACATCATGATTTTGCTGTTATTTTTGTTTTGCAATTGCAGGTATAAGGTTTATTTTGATTATTTCTATTACTGTAATTAAAATTCATTATTTCTATCCCACTTCCAATTACACAAGTACATATTTATTATTTATAAATTGTAAATGGACGACATTCAAATATATAATAACATTGACATTGAATATTCTATTGCTGTTGATAACAATCATAAATTTAATTTCCGACTAGTATCAATAAATGCAAGAAGCTTACGTAGTAAAATGGATGATATTGAATTATCCATTTCGGCCATCGGTTATTTACCTCTGGTTTTAGTTGTATCCGAGACCTTTATTTATCAAGAGGAAGAAGTATTTTATAACATCCCGGGTTACCAAGCACACCATTGTACAAGGAATAATAAAAGTGGTGGTGGTATTAGTGTATTCACTCATAGCTCAGTTACAGCAAATGAAGTTAAAAAAGATACAGTGGATGGAATTAGTTACATATGTGGTAATCAGCTTAATTAATCTTAATACTAAAATTATCGGAATGTATAGGCCTCCAAATAGCAATTTAGATGTTTTCTTTGCCGTTCTTGATTCACTGCTTGAACAGTTTCCAAATTCGATACTCATGGGTGACCTTAATATTAATTATCGGGCATATAATGATATAGCAAACTTGAGATTGCAATCAACTGTATTATCCAATGGATATTTAATTATGAATTCACCACTAGAAATTTACGCAACTAGATTTTCAAACACAATCGCTACTGTAATTGACTATGCTATAACGGACTTAGTCTCTTTTAAATATAAACTTACAATTTTAGATATTTCTTATTCTGATCATCAAATGCTCGTATTGGACTTGTATAATGAATTTTTTACTAATACTAGCATAGCACGGAATAAAATTATATTCAATGTTATAAACTATGATCATCCTGATTTCTTACATGTGCTAAATGAAAATATAGATAGCTTTGACAGTTTAATTGAGAAAGTTCGAAAAGTAAGCTCAAATAACACTGCTACTATCCAAAAACCTTACTACAAGCCATGGGTTAATGTTACCCTTTTCAATTTAATGAGAAACCGTGATAGATTTAGCAAGTTACGCCGCAAATATCCCGAT
Organism: Nephrotoma flavescens; assembly: GCA_932526605.1. Taxonomy (NCBI): domain Eukaryota; kingdom Metazoa; phylum Arthropoda; class Insecta; order Diptera; family Tipulidae; genus Nephrotoma; species Nephrotoma flavescens. The sequence goes on from OW052220.1 coordinate 313,223,170, forward strand.
AATAATTTTTTCAACGAAGAGTTTAACAGGCTACGTAACCAAACTGCGAACCTAAACAAAAAATTGAAATTTAATTATGTTTCCGGAGAATTACGTAAAAATGAAAAAAACCCAAAACATATTTGGAAAATCATCAACAAGCTTGTTTTTAATAAAGATGGTCCAACGACTCAAGACTTTTCCGCCATTGAGGTAGACAATGTTATTCTCAAGGATCCTACAATAATAGCCAACTCGTTCAACAACTATTTTACGAATGTGTCAGTCAATATTGACCCCTCAAATTCAATTACTAATTACGATGTAGTGCTTCATTTTAAAAGTTATTCTAAATATGCCTTTAATATTCAAGAGTTATCGTTTCATGAAACCAATAATGAGGAGTTATCTTTAATTATTGATAGTCTTAAAAAAACTGCTTCAGCCGGCTATGATAGTATTTCTACAAGGTTTATCAAAAGGTTTAAAGGTGAATTAACTCCAATTTTGCTAAAACTTATTAATGAACATCTCTGTTCGAACTGCAGGAAATTTTCCTAATTCCCTAAAACCTGCTAAAATAATACCTATACATAAGCAAGGTGATAAATTAAAAATGGATAACTTTCGACCTATCTCGATCTTAAATGGTTTCTCTAAGATATTCGAGTCAGTCCTTCTGAAAAGGTTATTGAAATATTTTAAAGAACATTCGATTATTAACATTAATCAGTTTGGGTTTATTGCACACAAGCTGCTGTAACTAATGTGTTTAATAGTATACGGTGCAATGGATGAGAAAATGTTTGTGTCATTACTTTTCATTGACGTTAGTTAGGCTTTCGATTGTGTCAATCACACAATCTTCTTAGAAAAATTCAAGCTATTGAACCCAAATCCTACCGCTATAACTATAATAGAAAGTTATCTTGCAAACAGGAACACATTCACTTCGCTAAGAGGTGTTCATAGTCAAAATAACATTTCGATCGCGGGGGTACTGCAAGGCTCCATACTTGGCCCGTTGCTTTTTAATTTTTACGTCAATGATATATATATTATAATATACCATTGCATGGAGCCCTTCAAATGTACGCTGATGACGCCATAATTGTTTATAAATCATTATCTAGGTCAAAGCTACTACAGCATATGTCATCAGATTTGACAATGATTAATAACTGTCTGAGGGCGCATCAGCTCAACATCAACCAGTCGAAAACTAATTATATTATTTTTCATTCTAAACTGAAATCAGATGATGATGTCTTCAATTTTCCTGGGTATTTCTGGTTTAATGATACTAAAATTAAAGAAGTAACTGAAGCAAAATATCTTGTGGTTAGAATCGATTCTGATCTTTCTAGGTGAAATCATATTACATATATTAAAAAGAAAATCTCACCTATGGTCTTTGCAATTAAACGAATCCGACCACTCATTGATTTAAAATGTGCGTTCATGCCGTATTTTGCTCATATTCATTCACACTTATGTTATATGAATATTATTTGGTCAACTGCTGCAAAATATGTAATAGAACCTTTAAGGATTCTACAAAATAAATCATTAAAAATCATTCTGCAGCTACCTTGGCTTACTCCTTCGAAAAGTCTCTATTCACCCAAAATTATTCCTCTCCCACTCATATGTACTTATGAAAGTATACTTTTTATCAAAAAAGTTTAGTCGAACCTACTTAAATGTAATTTAGATTTAGTGCAAGTCGGCCAAATCCATACCCATTATCCATACATAAAACCAACAGGTCGTTTAAAAATATTTTTATTAATGGACATCATCATTTTAACAGCTTACCCACTGATATTAAACACACCAGTGAGATAGAATTATTCAAATTTAAATTAAAATCCTTCTTGTTTTCAAAGTATAGAAAAATGATTTTTAAAATAATAATTTATTTATTTCAAACATTAATAACTATGAATAAGATTAATTGATTAAAAAAAAAATATCAACATATTTGTATTTTTTATATATTATATTGTATTTGTAAATCCTACATATTTTTATACTCACCTACTACAGTCATTCATTTAACTGTTTTAAACGATTCAAAAGTGGTGATTTTGCTGTCAGTGACAAAGAACGTTCTGGTCAACCAAAAAATTCGAAGATGAAGAATTGGAAGCATTGTTTAAGGAAAACTCAGTTCAAACAAAAAAATAACTTGCAAAACAGTAAAATATTACTCAAGCAGACATAAGAAAACGTGTTCAAGCCATGAAAATGATTCCAAAAGGATGAAAATGAGAACCTCATGAATTGACTGAAGCCAACATTGAAACCATGCACATCAACAGCAAAACGAAACATTCAAGAAAATAAGATTATGTTGTGCATTTGGTGGGATCAGAATAAATGGTGCAGTACTATGAGCGGCGAAATCCGAGCCACACTAGTACTGGTGAACGTTACCAACAAGAATTGACAAATTTGAACCATGCATTGAACGAAAACCGTCCGATTCCAGCCAACAATCAGCGTAAAGTGATTTTGCTGCACGACAATGCTCGCCCACATGTCGCAAAACCATAGTACAAAATACGCTGGAAGTACTTAAATCGGAAATTCATGCTCTCAGCTCACCAGATTGCGCCCCGTCAGATTACTATTTGTTCCGATCAATGCAAAGCGATCTACAAGACCAGCACTTCAGAAACCAGGAAGAAATCAAAAAATGGCTCGATGAATCATGCTCGATCACAAAAGACAAATAATTTTTTTTCGATGGAATCCATAAATTGCCAGAAAGATGGTCGAAAGTCATAGAAAACGATGGAAAATATTTTGATTAAAATAAAATTTACCATTTCTTGAAATAAACGTGTTTTTTCTGTAAAAAAATTCAAAAAACTAACTTATATTCCCAATAAATTTTTTAATTTGATTTAAACATGCAACGCCTTCGCCTACTGCACTGAGTGAACAATTTTAAAATTGCTGGGCTTTTTAGCTGCGTAGTGAGATTTTTCAATTTATAACTTGAGTATCGAATAATTTATATTTAAGTTTCAATTTATTTAAATAATCTATTTTAGGTAACACATAAATCTAAAATCGATCGCAATCGTATATTTTACATAATTAAAATTAAAATATTACTCAATTAAAAATTTGTTTTATCATTTATTCCACCTTCACTCTTTTCTGTATACATAAAATAAAAAATTCTTGGTATTTGAAACAAACAACTCAACCTGAAGGATAAAATTTGTTTACAGCTAAATCAAGCAATAATTAATTATTTTGTTCAAAAATTAAAGCAGAATATAATTAATTTTTAAACAATTTTTTATCATTTTTACACCACCTTATACTCGTCAATTATTTCGTGGAACAATATCTTAAAGATTTAATTGTTATTTTCTTTTAGAATAGCGAAAATCCATTTATTGATGTACAATTGCAAACTGATGTTATCCAACTCAAGTAGAAATCTCAATTATGCATTTATTAAATAAAAACAATTCTTCGTTCAAATTTATTTTTTATTTGAACAAAAATAAAATAAATAATAATTTATACAATCAAATCACGTTCCGTTTTTTAAAAATTTCTTTCATTTAAGGATAATAAAATGAAAAATGAGAAAAATTGTTATCTGGACGTGAAAAAAACAGGTCTGTCGACAGTAGTGAATGCGAGATGTCAGATTACAAATTTGTATTTTATAGATTTGATTAATTTAGTTATATTCATATTTTAGGTTTTTTTTGTTTATAATCTTAACCAATTGGTGTGTGGGCTTCTAGTCAATTCAAAGAAAAGCAATTTAATGAAAGCATGTTCAAAGCGATACGAAAATTCTAAGAATTCGCATTTCACAGAGAATTCATTATTCTCATTAAATTTTGTTCATTCAGTTTTGTTTTTCCAACTATGTAACCCTTGTATGCTTAAATAAGAATACTGTACAAAGATTTTGTAAACCTTAAACAACCATGATGTATGAGAAGCAGCGACACAAACTAAACAAAAGTTTCTGCTGATGCCGAGCAAAACGAGAAATAATAAATTTTACAGAATCATAATAAAAATTAAATAAAGCCATCACAGTTAAGGAAGAAAATTAAGATTGTCTTTATAAATGTATAATTTACAGATATATTTATTCTGAAACAATAAAAATTTCAGCTGAACAAATAAAAGTAAAAAATATCTTTAAAACAGATTAACAATATTAATGGTCTGTTAAAAAATAAAAAATTTTATTTGTCCAACCGATAATTAATATTCAAGTTTAATATAAATTTTAGTACTTCCGACCAATAATATTCAAATTAAGTAATTATACCGATGGCATTTTTCGCGCTGATTACAACGAGACAACACAATAATTATTGTACGTGGGAAAACACAAATCTCGAGTTACTTAATCTAATTGGTGGGTGCGTCCTATATTTAAATAAACATAAAGCAGTTATACGATTGATTTGAAAAAACCCACCCACCGTATCTAAAAGCCCACGCTTTCACACGATAAATGTGCAATTTTATATGGGTATTGTATGTACATTTTATATCTTGATAGGCGCTAGGAATTACATACATATATTATTTAACCGTAAATTGAGGGTGTTTGGTGTGGCGTGGTACGAGTAAATATAAAAAGAAAAATCGAAGCATTTTTTATGTATAAACAGCACGTATACAAATATACGCAGTTAACTTTAAAATGTTATAAATTTTCAACGATTTGTCTGAAGGAATGTTTAAATATTCAATAAAAAATTTACTGGGAAAATGGTTCGCTCAATTTTGTGAAAACATTAAATTTTTTATTATGGGCGGTATTTTTCAAATTGCGAACCAACATAATTTTAAGTAAACATTTCTTTGAAACGCATTTGTCAGTTAACTTAGTCGGAGGTCCAAATATTTTTTCGTCTTATGCTGTGTGCCTCAGGTCGATTTTTTCGGCTAAATTATGAACTAAACTTTTTGAGGTGGCCTTACGCCGCCGCCAGGTTACAAACGAAAAGTCTCCTCACGAGACAACTCTTGAATTTAGTTGTTAAATGTCATTATTTGGTATTTAATGGAAATGTGTTTTTCTACAAATTAGTACAAATTTTTTATGATATTTTTTTTTAAGTTTTAAACATTGCGTAGTTTATAACAACATTTGCAAATAATGCATCTTTCAATACCATCTTCCATTATTTTAATTTAATTTAATATTTCCTTTATCCACGAATCTTCACAATTTATTATTTCGAATATAGTCAGTTTAGTACATAATTTAGTCTGAAAAATCGGCCTGGGGTACACCGCATTATAAGTTAACTAGCTAATTTAATAAAAAATGAATTAAAATAAAAATTGGAAAAAAATGCGAAATATACCACATTGTAATAAGTAGTATTTTTAGGTTTGCAAGATTTAAAAATATCAATTTTTGAATCCCATGTATTTTCAATGGCAGGTTTCTGAAAATTTGATCCACAACGCAGCTCAGCCAAGGAAGAACTTAACGGTGTAATTCCAACGGCTATGAACTTTTCTGACCGAAAAATAAAAGTGTGCAAAATATCAACTTTCTACATATTACCCTTCTTGAGTTGAAAAAAGCTATACGGACATTTGTGCATTATCAATAACCCCTGAGATATGCTCGACGCGACCGACGTGACTAACAAAAAATAAAAAGTTGAAATATATGAATTTGCACTACAGTGATTATACTCAAAGCAACTCAGAAATAGTGCAATTTGTACAATATAAAGTGACATCTCACATACATTTTATGAACTAAAATCTAATAAATTATGACATTTCATTTTGATGTTTCATTAATCATTTTTCTGTTGTCATCCATTACCACCGGAGCAAACAAAATATTAAAAAATGTTTGAAGAAACACTAAATGAATTGGTAAAAAACACGCAATTTTGTTCAACAAAGCCTCAAGAGGCTACAAAAATAATAAAAGCAAATTTGAGGTTGGAGAAAAATAGGAGAAGAGCTTGATGAAACAGGTAAATATTAAAGTTTGAGGTTATTTAAATAAACATGAATAAAATTTAGTATATCAAATATGCATCCAAAGATGGAAGAGTCTCCGTGACAAATTTTCAAGAGAGATAAAAGCTAAAAATCGTTCATGAGGGAGTTCGTTGGATTTAAAACCGGAGTGAGAGTATTTACGGCAAATGTCATTTCTCAATGATTATAAAAAATCTCTACATATTTTATTTTATTTTATACGTGATGAATACGTGATAGGTACCAATGAATTTAAATATGTGATTGAATTATTTCATTATTTTTAATTTTATTATATTGAAATATACATTTTTTTACATAAACATTTCACTTTATTTTATTTTGCTGCCATATCGCACCTTGATTATTAAAATATCTTGATAAATTATTACGCATTTAAAATATTTGTTTGGTTGTGTTGTTGGACCCAAGCTTGAGGTTATCTTTAGAGAAAGTGATTGAGTCAACCTCATTTCTCCATTGCCCTGTAATGATGTAACAGCATTATCTTCAGTATCAACATAAAATGACGGGCAAAATTTTGACACACTCAAGTTATTGAGCACCACAATAAATTGTGCAATGCATCCATCTTGCTCCATAATTAAATACGTTTTTTTCACGAGGAAGGGTTTTGCCTGGATAAGGTCTCATTAAATTCGTTTTCAACGGATCTCCAACAAAATAATGTGGGAATTTTAGAGTAGAATTTTTTAATTTCCTATACCATCCGGCAACGGTAATTGCCCTGAAGAAAGCTTTTTACCAAAAACACTTTGTGATAAAATGCCTAAAAAATATATGTATAGAAACATTTTATTATGAATTTTTATATATTTACCGCCATCACTGTGGGTTCCGTAGGCCCCGATATCCACCATTGTAAAAATGTAATGCGCGTCACATGCCGCTAGCATTACTACACTATAATATTTCTTATAACTAAAATAATCAGATCCACGGTGCGGGGGACGCTGAATTAAAATGTGTTTTCCATCAATGGCACCAACATATAGTTTGGCAAATTCCACTTATTCTGGAATCCCTCCTCAATTTGGCGGTAGTCTTGAACATTTGGTTCGGAAACATATAATGGCGATAAATTTGCATGGAATAGATATCTGAAACCAAACGTATAAATTTAACAGAAAGGATTTTAAACAATAAATTGAATCATAATACTTACGAGAGAGTATAATAACTAGCCATTCCTCAGCAATTATTGTTAAAGATGTATTCCGCTTGGCCAAACCAAGCTTTAACATGGATAAAAGCTGTTCAAAAATTGGTTTCATCATCCGGGTATATTTCAAGAATTCTTCCCCATTATATTTTATTTGACCAAACCCCGGGCCTTCGAAAATGCCGTCAATATCTTCCACCATTCTTTTTATAAAAATTTTACTAATACAATTCAGTAGATACTCCTGATGATGACCTAACAAGTCGAAATCGATCGAGTGATTTTTTAAACTTTTTGAAAAATATTCATAATATTCTGCGGAACAAAAACAAGTTATTAATAAAAATGTGTTTATTAAGTATAAGTGTGTTTCGCCAAGTGCCTACGGCAAATAGCGTAAAAAGCATTCTTTTTATATTTCGAGATATCGTATTTAAATGCTAACAGGCACGCCAATAATCCGGCTTTAATCACTTTTAATTTTTTAATATTTTCCGTTTTATAATCCATTTCAAGTTTTTTAGGTTTTCACAATAATATTTTCAGAAACGATTCGGGAACGTTTATCTTGGATAATACGCTAGTAACATTTTTGATATTATTCAGCGTCTTAGTAACGTCGAGTATATCTCTGGCATTAAGATATAACAACCTTAGTCACGTCACAAACATCTAATACTGCATGAAAAGACAAAACGGGGAAAAGAGCCAGGAGAGCTCGATTGAAGTCTCTCTACTCAAAAAGCACAGAACGGAGTAGGAATTTCAAAAGAACATAAGAATGCAGAAACGGTATCTAGACCTTTCAACGAGGTGCTAAAATTGACGCAACACAACCCACAAAGACGGATAACTGTATCGTCCAGCAAATGATGGAAGATGAGAAAGGAAAGCCTAGCACTAGATAGTGCTGACCAACGATCACTGGTTCTCAGGACTAGACGTGAGAGCTTGATTGCAACGGAATCCACGACCCGAAAGAATTTCTGCCGTGCGCCGACTAGAAAGTGGCCAACCGAAACTACCAAATGTCCATTATAGGTCAGCTATTATCATATTAAATAGAACAAAGTTGGATGTGTAGCAAGAACTAATAGTTTAATTAACTATAGTTTCAGCGCAACTATTGTATTGCTTTTATAAACAAAAAAACATTATTCTGCTTAAATTTTAGAAGACAAACAAGAGCAACCGTCATTGGTTGTAAATTTAATCTTTAAATTTACTTAAATCATTTAAGTTTTCCTCGTTTTTTGCAACTGTCCTCTCCGATCCACAGATTTTCACCAAATTTCGCAAGAATCTCCCAATTAATGAAAAAAGTTCTTAAATGAAGTTTTAGTCCCGCCTGGACTGTAGAGATGCCGAATTTGGCGAATAAAGTTTTTTTTATCACAACTATAGTCATTTGCGGTAAAATTTAAAAAAAAAACTGAACTAATTTTGTTTGAAATTTGTAATTTACAATCTTTTTGATTTTAATCGTTTTTTCGTAAATATGTTACATGTATTATATGCTTTTAAAAATATTTGCAAAAAGCGAAAAAGCTTCTGCGTAAGCTGTCTCGGCCAAATATCACTTTGATCTCTCGATTAAGGGTTTATTGCATAATTTATCATTGACCGCAATTGATCATCCCGATCAATCAACCCATAAAGACTGAACCAAATTTATGTTGGAAAACAATTTTTTGACCAGAAAAATCTAATTTCCGCTTAAATTTTAAAAAACTGATCTAGGTCGGTGTTTCTGCAAAAATTATTTACAATCTTTTAATTTATAGACGTTTTTTTACTTTTAAAATATTTGCAAAAAACACAAAACGAGTACACAAATCACTGTAGGAGCCTCGACCTATGTGTTAGAACCGAAATCCCTATGGTTAACTGGGACCCATGCATGCATCTCAAAATCCCTCCACCGTTCTGCGCTGCGTGAATCAAAGCCGCATGAGATAGTACGTATAAGACACGTATAAGACAGCGCAACATGAAGCGCAACCCAATTTACAAAGTGGCGTTCAAATGGGGCAACCAATTTTGAAATTGAAATGAATTGAAATTCAGTGTTTTCTAGCACGAGGTCCTAAAGTAGAAAACTGTTTTCGGTGGTTTTGTAGGCGAAAGTGCATGCAAGGGAGATTCAAAATTTTTGGTTTTCAGTACTGGATCCTCGCTTAACATAGTTCATTTGTGATATGTCTTGTCATGGACACCGGAGAACGATCTGATATTCGTGGAACTATCTGATACTCTAGGATATATTTGTCATGGTGCTTTAATCATCTGTTGTGCGATGCGTTACGAATCAGGGTGAATGATGCGATCCCTGAAGTAATGAGCAATTCTCTTTCATGCCTAGTGATTATATCGGACGATATAAAATTCTGCTCTTCCTCAGGCAAGTTGACACGTTATTCCGTATCCTAGTTCGGAAAATAGAACTACCCCTGAATTAATATTCAGAGTAGTAAGAAATTACAGCAAGTAGAATATAAACCTAATTTAGTAAAAACATGGATTTCCAAAAGAAACGACAACGTACAGTTTGCGTTGAAGTCCGCTAAGATTAGATTAGGTTTAGATATGTCTAGGGTCTAACGCATTTTGTTGTTTAAACTTAGGTTCTGTTAGTGGACGATTGCTTATTTCTGCGAACATAAAAGTGTATGGTTATAGCTGGTATAGTTACAACTTGCCTCTGATCAAAATAGCGATTTGCGTTCGAGAGCCTACTAAAACCTCGCTAACACCAATTGACTTACCTGTTAATAATTTGCCTGCGCATGATTGAGCTCTTCTAGGGTAAGAGTAAGACTGCGCCAACTGTGGTAAAGATGGCAAGGGTAATGACAAGATCAATGTTGTGCTCCTAAAAAGTTCTGTTTGCGAAACTACCATATAGCAATGAGGATCGCTCATATAAGAAGCCTGTTATGAAATTGGAGATGAGTAAATAGAATCATTAAAATTTCAATATAATTCAATACTCTTTCCTATGGCGGGTTATGCTATTGCAAAGGTAGAAGATCCGTAGTTATTTATATTTTTATTAGATACCTGATTTATTTTATTATCGAATGTCTTATCATAAACCACACAGTGGACAGACTTTGTTGTGCATCGACCTGCTATTAGATCAACGAAACAAGAAGCAGAGATAAGTTTTCACAAATTGAAAAGAGTGAAGCATTCGTTTCGGCAAATAATTGATGGAGGTGTTACACATTCGAGGTCGACTCAATAGATCCAATGTTCTACTCCATCTAAAAAATATGACCAATCAGAAGAAATGTGCGGTTAAAGTGCTGTTTGAGTTACAAAAAATCATGAAAGGCGACGATGAGTTACAAGAAGCTGCTTTACGATTACAAATAAGTAAGGCAGTTTTACTCAATTTTTTTTATTTTAATAACAAAAATGAATGTGTATACTTTCCATACTAAAGCTTTTCCGACACAACAATTATGAAGGTTAACACCACTTTTTTAAACTCATTTGTGTTTCAATATTTAATATCCCAATTACAAACTTGTATCGCCCATGACTTTCCGATTAATTTTTATAAATCCTTAATCTTGTTGTTCGTTTAACACAAGTCATTTCATGTTACAATATATTTGACGAACTCAGTATAGCGATCCAGTGAAATTTATTAAAAACTAGCTGACCCGCGAACTTCGTACCACCTCAAAATCAATAAATGTTTTTTAAAGTTATTAGCTTAATAAAATTGAGTTTTTTATTAAGATTAAATAAATTAAATGAATACTCCAAATTAATTAAATTCAATGAAATTACAAAAATCAAAATGAAATATATCACTTTGGACGGCAGTCCAAACGAGTGACGAAAGCACCTACTGTGCTGGAAGTCGAACGAAGTATATTATACAGCAAGTTTCGAACTTTTTCCCTTTGAGGCCGCCTGGATTATGTTATATACCATTGGAAAGGCCTTGAAAAATAAACCTAAATAATGTATAAAAACATGAATTTCTACCAACATTGAGTGGAGATATGACCTTCCGAAAATTGCCCCAAAAAATCAGTTTTTCGGGTATAACTGCCCCAAAAAAGGCCCCAATTATTTTCTAACTGGCAAATTATGATTGTAGACGTCAATACCAATTCAACGACACCTCAAACGTCCAAAACGGATGATTTTGACCAAAGTTATGACAATTTTAAATTTTTCTATGACGTCATCATATAATCTTGCTTTGGTATATATGTTTGTTTGTCCGTACCTCTTTTATTTGATCTCATATTTTTAGGAGTTGTAGTACTTAAAAAACTAAGCAACTTTTGTTCTACTACTTTTTGATTTGGCCGCCATGTTGGCCGCGGCCAGCCTCTGAACGGCCATTTTTGGCCATTTTGCTACGTCCACAGTGCTGAATCTATTCGACATATCCTAGACATATGCATATCGTTGGAAAGGTATTGACGCCAGCTATCAAATAGCAAAAAAAAAGAATTCAAAAAATTAGGTTGGAGGGTCATTTTGGCCCAAAAACTGAAAAATGCGAAATCGGCCGGCCACATTAGGCCGAATTGCTAAAAAATGAGCCCAAGACTTTTGGTTCATATTTTCAGGATTATTAGCCACAAATCTTACCTACAATATGACATCAACCGTTTGTCCCAGAAAACTCGTTTATTTTAGATATTGACCTCCATAACTTAAAAGCCACCTTAATTTTTTGCAAAATTTCATTTTTTGGCTCAAATGCACCCTAATATCGGTCCGTTGCGGTTCATAATGATAGTGAATCAACGTATTACAATGAAACAAATATAAATACATCATATTATTATCATTGCTAAGAGAATTTTTACCAGCGACTCTTTTTTCATAACAAAAAAATGAAAAAACTAACAAATTGATGTGATCGAAAAAATCACCAAAAACATTGAACAATCTCCTAGCACAAAATCGATACTTTTTTAATCTTTATGATGGTTTCTTTAAAAAAATAGATCTTACCACTCCACCCATGCAAGAAAAATGCAAAAAAATTGTTGAATTATCCCGGATTTTATCCGTCGTATGAATATGACTTAAGGCACAATAACACGTAGCGGCCACTTGTGTGCTATCGAGTGTGTGTATGAACTGTTTTGACTGACAACAATAAAACGAATCGCAATTCAATTCATTTTCAATTTGCCGTGCCAAAATCATTGATATCAAATAAAAAACCTCTTAACGAGGTAAATGTTCGAGTGACGAAAGCCGAATTCAATTCACAAAATTTCTGATATCAAATTTGTGCCGAAAAAAACAATTGCATTCGATTTGTCAACGATTTTTCGGAATGTTAGTGCATTCGGCGCGTTTGTTTACATTTTGCTTTCTAGCTGTCAAGAATAACGATTGCTAACGATTTTCGGAATGTTCAACAACAACGCGCTGAATGCATTAACATTCCGAAAAATCGTTGACAAATCGAATGCAATTGTTTTTTTCGGCACAAATTTGATATCAGAAATTTTGTGAATTGAATTCGGCTTTCGTCACTCGAACATTTACCTCGTTAAGAGGTTTTTTATTTGATTTTAATTACATTGAAATGAATGTAATTCACGTGGCAGCAAGGCTTTCGTTTTATTGAATTGAATAGAAATGGTTCGCGTAGCATTATTGCACTACTTTCTTTTAAACTATTTGCTGGGTGAGTTGCAATGGAGTCGATTCCCTTCATTGTAGCACCTTGTGATATACGACATTTTTTGTTTTATTGTTAGGTGCGAGAACGAATAAAGCGGATGGTTTACAGGGATGGGCGGGTAGATTACGTTAGGTAATCTACGTAGTTGTCGACACGTAATCTAGCACGTAGATTACATACCGATTTTTTGCTTTTCAGACGTCGACAACGTAGACAACGTCGACAACTTAGAAAATGATATTAAAAACTAAATTTTTAATTATTTTACGTTAACCGCACTATTAAAATTGATGAATTATTTTAATTTAATTCTAACATTTTTACAAGCATTTTGTAAATTAAAAATAAATTTTAAATCTCTGAACTAGAGGCATCTATCTATCTATCTAAAACTTTTGAATATTTCAATAGATTATATGCTTTGCGCGCCATCTTTTATCAAATAGATGTATCCCTTTTTTGTTTTACTAATACAATTGTGTGGGTACGGCAAAAGTACCATGTCAAAAAATTATTATGATTTTTTACTCGCACATTTGTGTGGTTTGGACTTTAATAGAGCCATTTTTTTTGGTTGTAAAAAGGACATGTAAACGAAAAATTTATCTTATTCGAAGATACTACAATAAAGCAAAATTAAATAAAAAGTCAGCATAAATCTTAAATTAACTAATTATTCCCCGCGTAGTTATATAGTAGAAGCTCAAAATTTCATTGGATAATTATTAATTTATTACACAATTTATGATACAAATGTTAGGCACAGTGTGTTTTAATGATTCACAAATACAATCAGTAGTAAAGGCAATTTATGCTGAGTTTTATTATAAGTTTCGATAGATGGCGTAAATTAATTTTTCAAGTAGTTCTCGACGTTGTCGACGAGTTGTCGACGTTGTCGACGTTTTCGACGAGTTGTCGACGAAATCATGTAAAAACTAGTAGTCGACGCGTAATCGCCCATCCCTGATGGTTTACCGACACCTGAACATGCTACGTACAATTCGCCGTGAGAGAAACGTTCATTTTCTAGATTCAGGCCACAAACACTCAAGGACTGGCCTTGTGATTTGTTGATCGTCATGGCGAATGCAAGACGAATCGGAAATTGAATTCGTTTAAACTCGAATGGCATATCGGTTGGGATCATCGGAATTCTCGGAATGAAAACTTCCTCACCTTTGAACTTCCCTTGAAGTATCGTCGCGTGAATTACATTGCCCATGAGTTTTTTCACCACCAAACGCGTTCCGTTACATAGTTTTGGTTAAATCAGGTTTCGTAGCATGATGATTATCGAGCCAACTTTTAGTTGTAAATTGTGCGGTGGCAAGCCAGGTAAATCCAATGAGTTTAAAAATTCAGTTAGATAGTTGGTTGCTTCGTCTTCGTTTGTCACACAGTCAATAGATTTGAAGGAATGAAGTGGACCGACGATTAGATTTTGAATTGTAATTTTTAAGTGATCCACATCTTCGTTCTTTGCTACAAGAATTACTCGTTCACTCACCCAATTGTGATTTTTGTGGTTAGTAATGATGTTCGGGAACACTTTGTTCATCAGCTCGTCCTTCGTTGAGACAAAAATGCAAAAGTTCTGAGGAAACGAAATCAATCCGTTCGAAAAAAACGGTTTTTTCTATTAGATTTTTGGGGCTTCCCTTTTGAGTTTTTCCGACTTTTCTTTTTTCCTAAACCACCACTGTATTGAGACAAACAAAATAAAAAAAAACAAAATGTACTAAATATATGAGAAAATGAATTTTCTTGATAACTTTTTTTTTGGTGAATTTTTCCAATGTTTTAATAGTTATTATGCTATTCGGAACGGAGTCAAATCCAACAAAACAAAGATCATAAAAATCGGTCCAGCCGTTCTTCAGTTATAAATGGTGTAACTAACCCGACTTTGTTTTATATATAAAATAAAATAAATTTTTGTGTGTTGCTCCGTCTTTTCATTGTCGGAGGTTTCTGAACTTAATTTTCTAGAAACGTCCAAATTAACACAAGGAGTTCAAAATGATTTAAAGGATCAAAAACGGAGTATAAAATATTTTTTGCAGTAAGCGGTTTACGAAAGGAGCACTGTACTACCGAAATAAGTACGTCTTCTCACGTTGATTTGTCGGAAAATTAAACAACAAATCAAAACAATACGTCAGATAGAATAAACAAGAGCAATTTTAAATTATCTGCATAAGTAGTAAATAGTTCGAGTGCCTGTACTGCGTCTGCATGATGTAAACAAATAACTTATATGATTTCTTTATTTTATTTTATAATACGAGTATGTACGTGCATACTCAATATTACTCTGTAAGTTTCTTTGGTTGTTGTTTAGTCTGGCAAAAAGATAAAAGGAAAAGAAAATCGTTTTGTGTTTTCCATAAAAAAGTATAATATTAAAATTGAAATAAAAGGTAAATGCTGATATTGAAAATACGAGAGATAAACAAGAATAAAATTGTGCATCCATCCATCCATATATGTATATTTATTAGTTCTTAAGCGTTTATCTACATATTATATAACTACATATTATGGATAATATAAAACTCAGGCAAAAACAACTAATTGTACTTTCTTTTACAAAGTATTAGAACGTATAGTTATCATGAACATTTTACTACTCACGATTTTACAAGAAACGAATTTCTGGACGGATATATGGAGGAATTTACTTGGAAAACAATAATTTACTATAAGTAGCTATACTTAGAAAACTTTAAAAAAGTAGTTTTATTAAAAAAAATGTGATGACCTTCTTGAAATCCAGCAGTTTAAAAGGACTATGAGACTAGATTATAGCTGTGTTGTTTTGAGAAATAAAATAATGAATGTCAGTTTTGGGTATAATTTTATTTTTTTTTTAGTTTACCGTACAAAAAATAATAGTTCATCGTAGTTGGCCTATTTATCAGTAATAGTTATGCGTGGATTCCACAGTGAAACAATTTTTTTCAGTGAAACATACTGGGAAACTGAAAAGATGAGAGTATACATATTAAAATTACGTTAGAGTCATAAAGACAAACAAATGTTGCCATAAAAAGTATTGAGTTTCTAAAAAATATTTTATTGAAAATTTGCTTTGTTTCTTTCTAACAAGTAAAGGATTTATATTTTTATCTCGTGTTAATTTTACAGAAAAAAATTGTTTCACTGTGGAACTCACGTATTAATATCGAACTGGTTTTATAATATACGTGGGTTCGCTCAGTGGGAAAATCATTACCGACATACAAATAACTCAACAGCGATAGTGAAGCAGGACACGTATAAAGAAATTTATCAGCTTTTGGGACTAATTTTCTTGTGTGACATGTCTGAGATGAGTCGTACATGACGTGTCTGAGAGAAATTGCACAAGACCTCTCTGAGTTGACGTGCTCTTTTTTTTACAAAAAAAAACATTTTTTAAGATTTTTTTTTACTAATTTATTAACAAAAGTCAATAATCTTCATATGAATATGTATTATTAAGCTGTCGTTTTAACAATAATTGGTACTTTCTTGCGGAACTCTGTCTTTGTAAAAATTTAAACTATAAAATAAATAATTATACATGAATTTAAATTTAAAAATTTAATTATGAAATATAATTAGAAAAAGTTTACTATACAATTTGACAGTTTAATGTATTTTTTTTCAACACTACAGAAAAATCAGGGCTCTGCTCCGATTTTGTTGCATGATTATGTGCGGATTACCACTGTTGAGGTCCAAATAATCAGATAACTACAATGTTGTCAAATATTTTTAATTCTGCTTTATTTTTATTTAAAAGCTCTTATTTATAACTACAATTTCTGATATCTTAAAAGTTTATTTGAAATAGAGAAAATAAAAAAATTAATCGTTACTGAATCGGTGACGAGTTTCTGGAAATATTTCAGACTGATTCTTGTGCACGTTTTATTCTCAACAAGTAGTTGAGCCTGTTGAGCTTATCTCATTTAAGAAATGATACATAAAGAGAACAATTATTGCAACGTTGGCATACTGAACATGACACACGAAATATTTTTATTTTATTTTTATCTCGATTGGTTATCTGCAACATCGAAGACTCGTCATACATGATTCACTTAAGTATTTGTTCATATGACTGGTATTTCGCCGATAGGCAATGGACGCGTCATTTGCGTAACTATATATGTATTAGTCATTTAGTCATTTAAGCATCATGATTTTCAAAAAGATTTTTTATAGGATGTTAAATTTAAATGATTTAGATGATTTAAAGCTGCAAGCCAAATTTTGCCAGTTTTTTTGATGCGTCAACCGTAAAGAAATGTGTCATACGTAAATTATAAATAATAACCCGATTGGGGCGAAGATAAAACGATCGAAATCGACTAATCAAAATTCGGAATTCTTAAGTATCATCGTGGCCGTTGCATGTCAATGGGTTTTTGAAATGGTTAGTATTGTTTTGAATTTTTGCTGGTGTGTATAACTAAATTCTTTATTGACTTACTTTTATAGATTGAACGAGAATCAGGAGCTATAATTTTAATACGAGAAGAGCAGAGAAATTCAAAGTTCTGCAATTTGACCATTCTGTACGCAATCTGGCGAGTTCTTAACTAATTATTGTGAATTTTGGTATTCAGAAGCGGATTTGGATTTTTAAATTGATTGTGAATGAATTTCTAAAATTCGGCAGTAACGAATAGAACTAGTCACTGGATTTTTTTTACTAATTATAATCAAATTTGATTAAACAGCAGCGTTGGAAATATCTTTTTCTATTTTGAATAAAATTAGTTCATTTTAATGTTGTTCATTGGCCATATTGAAATTAATTAATAATGTAAATATCAAATTTCATGTTTCATTGAAAAAATAAAATTTAATAAATATATACACTCATAGAAATAAATATACTTCCACAAAGATAAAATAAAATGCACACAAACGTTTTGTTTTATTAACCTGGGGCTCTATTTTTGAACTATTACGAAAATGTTTGGTACCGAGTTACACTCGGTAGTAAGTATAACAAAAATCTTAAAATGGTGTTTGTGAAATTGGATTCAGAAAATTTTCGCAACGGAACGTTACTAAAATTTTCGTAATGGTTTTTTCATTCTCTATTTCATTTTCGTAATAAAATTGTTTAGTTTTTTTAATATTCGTAGTTAAAACGCAATGGATTCACACAGTTAATGTCCCAAATTATTTATTTAGAGATGTATTAAATCGACATTTTATTACCTAGGTGTAAAGTGATTTTCATATTTTTCTTTATTACTATGGGGGATTTGGGAAATTTAGAAAATTTGGTTTCAGTTTTTATAATTACCCCGATTTTAATTTTTTTTTAAATACAACTCTATTTCTATTTGATGTCCAAAATAATATTTTGTTTCTGATTATGATTCTTTTTTATAGAAACGCCATGTAAGAAAATATTTTCAAGTAAAGAAATTAGACAAAACATGGCCTATAAAAAGTCTCGATAGTCTAATCGAGCTTTTGCCACTTAAATCAACAGATCTCATGCTAGTTTTGCTAATTTTATTAAACTAGGGCCACTTTATAGAGAAACAGCTAGACCAAGACGACCTCCGACGAGAAATAATTAGTGAAGCAACCTCAAAAAAACTTAGTGCCTCCGAAATTCGGTGTAAATTACAATTGATTGTTACCATGAGACGTGTTGGGCAAATTCTACATAACTCAGTTAAACTTACATGGATCAAAAATAAAGATAAACCTGAATTAAAAAAACATCACAAAGATGCACGAATTGAATTTGAGATGTCACATTAATCGTGGGCCAACCAATGGAAAGAAATTATTTACAGATATGGTTATAAACGATATTGGCATGATAATAGGAAGAAGAAAGATGTCAGTTTGAAGAGAAACTTTCAGAGAGGAAATGTCATGGTTTGGGTTGGTTCCTGTTATATCTGTCTGTATAACAGGAACCAATATCAACTTGCTTCATCACAAATAAAATAAATGGTGCTGATATATTAAACTTCTGGATGAAGTGCTTATTATTTTTTAGACGAAATTGATGATGATAATCTAGTTCTTCTACAAGATAATGCACACGGTCTACGTATCGTGCTCGTGTCGTTTCAAATTGGTTTGAAGAAAGGAATATTGAAGTAATGCAATAGCCTGCGTTAACTCCAGATCTAAAAAAATCGAAAATCTTTGGGCGATCATCTCGAATCAGATTTATTCAAATGGACGACAGTACACTAGTTTAAAAAAATTTAGATCTGAAATAAATAAAGTTTTGGTGGAAATACCTTCATCTGAGCTTCATAATCTAATTGATTCAATTCCTAATCAAGTGTAAGAAGTCATAACAAAATCAATTAAAAAACTTGAAACGAAACTTAAAAATGAAGTTTTCCACTTTGGAAGTATACTTACTTATTTCTATGAGTGTATAATACAAAAATAGGGTTTTTTTCCAGGTTCCATTTAGCTAAGTGGAACTCTTCAATTTTATTCGAAATTTATGTTCAAATTTCACCACATTCCACCGCAATAAAATCTACACATTCCACCGCCATAAAATCTACACATTCCACCGCCCTAAAATTTATTTACTTTTCAAATTTGAAAATTATCTGTTGAGATATGGAAGTTTTATTCCCTAATGCTTAGTGCTTTTAGAACCAAATTTGACCTTAATTTGTTAAGAAATGTCCGTTCCGTTTCCAAGATGTTTTTTTTTAATTTTTTGACGAAAATGTCTTTACTTACTTTTTTTAAGAATTTTCGCATATCAGTACGCATATTCCGCATATCGCCCCCACCACCCATATATAATTCTTCTGTGCGTATGTATGTCACTGAACTCCCCCTAAACGGCTGGGCCGATTTTGACGACATTTTTGTGTGTATTTGAATGGGTCCCTGGTAGTTGGCGCTGCAATCCGGTTCCTGATTTTTTTATTTTTTTAAGTCTTTTCGTATATCAGAACATATAACCCTAAAATTTCGACTACCCCCCCCCCCTGCTCCCTACCCGGTCTATAAATGGTTAAGGTATGGTTACAATCGGTCCCGCACGGTGGCGCTACGATCCGGTTCTAGGATTTTTTTTTGTAGGGTTCCAGGAAATAGTTTTTTATTTTTTTTTACTTTTTTAAGACTTTTGCATATCAGAACATAGAACCATAAAATTTGAACACTTCTCCCCCCCCCCCCTCCAATTGAAATGTCAAACTCAATGCAAAATGTCAAATACTATTGAAAATTCGAATATCGAAAAAACGTTTGGTCCGGTCCGCACTAGTTTCAATATAAATAAACAAATCAGCCAACCATCTATTACTAATTGCTAAACCTATAACTGGCCTGTAATATTTTATTACTTATGGAATGCGTTTATAATGTTTATAGCTTTCTAGTTCATCCAGCAATTATAACTATATTTTACGAAAAAATTGAGTGCCGGTCACATCACGTTTTCTTGAATATCCTTTTTTTAATATTTTCTAGTTTTTATATTTTTCTAAACCTCTTTTCCTAATATACATACTCGTAGATGCATATATCAGTACCATAAGCATGTCTAGATGAAATATGATTTTCTATAATATTATTATGTTTAAATAGGATAAAGAAGTGTAATGTAAACTTAAAGAGAAACTAAACGGAAATATTTTAGAGGAGATCTTTGGCAGTTGAATTCTTTTCTACTTACCGTGTAGTACTAATATGAGTAGATGTACATTATGTATAGGGTCATAATCACATTCTTATCACATTTTATGAAGAAATATGCATTCAAATATTTACTTAATTTTCGGAGAATTATTTGAATATCATTTGAACTTGTTCATCATTGTACATTTTCATTGTAAAGTTTGAATTCAGTTTACATTATACATTACGATATTTGATTTGGTACATTAGATAAAATATGCTGGAAGCAATGAGATTTTTATTTCAATATTTGATTATTATATTTCAAATTTTCCATTTTTGAGTGCTGCATATAATCTAAAACATTTTTTTTTAATTTCTGAAACAATTAAATTAAAATAAGTTAAACTAAATGCGGTAACCATCTGGATAGGTGAATATCATCCGTCACATAAAATGTTCTCCGCTACAATTTTTAATTCAATCAAGTTGGATATAAAGAAAATTGCTCACTATTTACTATATAGAGATATAGCTAGGTACCGTCTATATGACATTCGTACGAGTAAATATTATACGGATTATATACACAAGTAATCCTAACCAACCTAAATAACAAACATTAATTTTAAATGACATATTTACGGTAGCACAAAATAGTTGATATCTTGTCGGTGTTACGATACATAATAACATTATGTCACAGTGCTGCTACTGTGGTTGTTGTTGCCAGTAAAGTGTATTTAGAGGTATTATAGGTATATGAAATAGAAGTAACGTTTTTCCGTTTCCATGAAACTATAATGGTTTTAAAATCACAAACTAATGTTATTTTCGTATTAGAATAAAATGTTGTGTTTGTGCACGAGTAAAAAGGATACAATAAAAACTTTGTAGTTTATATTGAGAAAGATTATATGACTGATCGGATGTGATTTAATTTTATATATAGATACATGTAATCTTACTCTGTCGACATGTCATATTTGGGATACGCAAAGTGTTAGTATAATAGTACAAAAAATAAGCTTTATGGAATTCAGAGCTCGATAACAATGGCAAATAACAATGGCAAATGATGGAATTTTCCGACTGGCTTCATGTGGTTCCCACTTAAATTGCTTCGCATGGCTGAATATGGTTCCGGCTGGCATAATATTGGTTTGTATTGTACTTGTGCTATATACTTTGTTTAGTTCCAGCTGTTTTGTTACTTGCTGGCTTGATATGGGTCCAGCTGATATTGCAGTAGTTCCAGTTGACACTGTAGTGCTTCCGGCTAAACGCACATTCTAAAGTAGATACTCTGGTAAAACTCTAGTTTCTGGTTTGTTTTTATGGTTATCACTGACTTATTACTGCTTCTGGCTGAAACATCAGTAAGTGCACAATGCTGCCCAATGCATCGTGCTTATATCCAACAATTTCGGAAATATTGGTGAAATAGTGCTTAATTTATGAATCAATCGTTTCATAGAAAACCGTTCCTATAGAACGGATACATCGAATAATAAATGTAATTAAAGATGTGCTTGAAATTAAGAAAGTATCTTGAAGTAGTGTGTGCTTGTTTGTGTGGCAACAACGGCTGGAACACAATTTACTTGTCAAAGCGGTTTTTTCTACTGATCTTGAAACCTCAAGAAAGCGGTTAAATGCCTTTATGGGATATAGCATGTGAGGAACAAAAACTACTCTATAAAAACATCAGCAGACGTTTCACTGATGGTACTGGGTCATATATCCAATATGCATCGTATATGCCCACTATCGGAAAGACAAAATTGTAAAAGTAGTAACGTTAATGCGCAAACCTTCACATCAATAAAACAAAATTTCTGCACGTAGATTCTTACATGTAAAATGAACGAACGTCAAAATAATCCAGAAAACCCCTGCGGGGCATGATTGATGAATCGCTATACAAAAGAAATGAAAAACTTCCAAAGGGACCTTAAGATTATTATTTTCAACATAGTGAAAAAAAATAAGAAAAAATGCAATGAATCAATGAGCGATCTACTAGATTCAATTCGGAACCGTTTAAGAAATATTAGAACTGCAAATGAAGGCTTACGGAATGGACAAAAACCCTTAACATGATACACAATTATAAATTATGCTAGAAAAGATAAGCAATAAATCAGTTTTCTGTTTAATATATGGTGTTCAAAGGGTGAGGTGTATCCTTTTAAATTTTAAATAAAATACAAAAATTATGGTTTCACACACCTTAATTTATTTTTATTAGAAATTAAAGTACATTGGTTTCGGTTAATAATGAAAAAGAATGTCGTTCAAGTGATATCCTCTGCTCGCTTTGCAGGCTGTCAATCTTTTACCAAAATTTGGAATAACTTTTTCGCATAATGACGGTTCAATTTGTGATATTTGCTCGATGATGTTGTTTTGAGGTGTTGAATAGTTAAAGGATTATCTGCATAAAATTTATACTCTTCAAGAAACCTCACAAGAAGAAGTCCAATGGCGTTAAATCGTATGATCATCGTGGTAAATTCTGTTCTTTGAGAAATTATTCGAAAGAAGTTTAATTCTTTTTCAAAAGATCGATTGATTCCGTTGCTGTGTGGCATGTTGCACCATCCTGCTGAAACCACATGTTCTACACATCAATACCTACCAATTGATTTCACAAAAAGTTTCTAATCATCCATCTAAAATCCACACCATACAGTAACTTTTTTGGCTTCATTGTCTTTTCCAGCAATTATTTAGGATTTTCTTCAGCCCAAATGCGGCAGATTCGTTTGTTGACATAATCACCAATTTCAAAATGAGCTCCATCTGTGAAGATAATTTGCTTGAATAGTTCTGATTTTTATTCTTATTTTTTCTATAGCCCAACTAAGAAAGTGTCGACTTAACTATATTATGAAGGTTTTTGTGTGAAATAATGAACAAGGTTGTTGGTTTGAGGTTTAGTTGCTGTGAACGACGACGAATTGATGTCCTTGACGCTTTATCAACGCTTGTGCTAACAGCTGCAATATTTTCACTTCAATGGCCAGGCCAGTAAGATGATAAATTCGGTTTCTCTGATCTTAAACTGAACCAGCTTTTTTTCAAACCTATCAATGAAATATTGGGTGCTAAACATACATATTTCCAAAACCTTTTACTACAGATTCTTTATAATTAATTTATGTTAGAATAAATTAGACAATTTTGAGTACTGCCAGTAAATTGCAAAGAAGGCTTCTCAACCATTTTGGTATAAATCCATAAGAAATGTCTGTTTAAATTGATAATTAAAATTCAATGTTTAAAATACCCCCTGCTAATGGCTAAATTGCAGAATTTTCACATTTTGTCATTCTCAAGCGCGATTACGAAAAAAATTATCTCAGTAAAAAATAATGAAAAAAACAAACAGAGAATGAAGGTAATATAAATTTTACAACAGAGAAAGAGAAACTGCGATTTGTTTATTTTTAGCAAATTTTTACAGTTAAACAATTGACAACCAAACCAAAGTATTTATAATCTTTAGTGATTTGTGTGACCTCAATTATTATCGATTATTTTAATTTTATTTTTATAGATTATTTTAATTAAAGAATTTTAATTTTTGTTGTAAACTTGGTAATCTATTTTTAATATGTCTTAAATCGAAGAATACACAACACAAATGACAACATCAAACCATAAATGAACTATAATCAAAAAAGGCTTGGTAGTGTGAGAGCATTTTGTTCATATTGCAACACAATATTTATGTAGATGTGTTGGACTGTTGCCATAAAAAGTACTCCGTTGAGTATTGTTATATCACTCATAAAATTTTACTAGAGAACATTTTTGTTTCTCTCCCACACTTGATATATCGATAAGTTGGTCTCGCTTTTTTACTGAGAAAAACTTTTTTGCAGTGGAAATCGCGCTTCAATCACAAACTTGAAACCGTAGATATAAAAATAACTATAACCAAAGAGTATCTACTGTTATAAAGAATAACGAAACAAGGGAAAAATTTCGTCAAAACGTCATGCGGCGTTGTGCAATTTGAAAGGGTTAAACAGTACACTTATAAGTGTACTGTTTAACCGATTTAAATTGCACAACGTAAGCATAGACATCTCTATTTACCATAATTGCTATCGTTTTTTATTAATGGTCACGAGTACGGCCATATTCGATACAAATAAAACATAAAAATGTTGTGTATTGTATATAACTGCTTAAACCACACATTTTATGTCAAAAATTTTTCCTCTGTTTCATTATTCTTTATTTCATTTTTTTTATTATCTGTTCCTTCTTTTACGCCGTTGCCAGCCAATTCGAGTACGTACGGCTATATGTCTGACTTTATCACCATCTGCGCATTGCACATAGCTCCATGCCAGCGTACACTAGCATGGAAGATGGGTCGGCCCATAAGTTTTGCACTCCGAAAGAGGGTCATAGATGTATTCCATTTTATCACAGATCGTAATATGTTGATGAAAATTCCCTTTACATCCTGCCCTTATCGGGATTCGAACCCGGTATCTCCCGATCCAAACGCCAAAGCTTTAACCATTCTGCCATTTGGTCTGTTCTTTATAACATTACTTACTATATGCCGTAACTAACTGGAATACCGAAAACTTGAAAAAAACTTGATTCACACTGTACAAATATATTGGTTCAGATGTACAGATTTACATACATAAACTACTTGCATTCAATTTATTGTGAGTTTCTGTTTAAATTCGCTCTAGTTATTTAAAATCAAAATCAATTTTTTGGTATAACGATCCGGAAATTGTGCTGTGGTTACTAAAGCACAAGTAAACAAACTTGAGAACCACTCTGTAAATTAATAGGAGTATTTTTTTTATTCAAACAATATGGTGAAACAGTAGCAAATTCTAATAGAGAATATTCGGAAGGAAATGTTGGTTGTTTTACCATCAGCAAAAAAATATTGAAATAGTTTTTCATTACAACAATGTATAGGGTAAATATGTTAGAATACAAATCTAAAATAGGGAAAATTTATATTTTCTGTGGTTACTAAGAAGCAATATAGAACACGACATTTTGAGGTTTGTAATTAATTTTCTCTGTTGGAGAAATGGAATTTATTAATTAAAATTTATGTGTAAACAGAAATTGGTATTTGTTTTTTTGATTAGTTGGCACAAAAAACCAATATTTACATTTCTTTTGATCCACACTCACTCTAATTAAAAATGTATAAAACTTGGTAAGTTATTTATTATTAATTTTTAGCTGCTTTATGGTAAACTTATTGTCCTAAAATTACTAAGAAATCGAAAATCATCGAAATATTTTACAGAATGCTATGTTTTGATGAGAGTCAGTCATAACTTTGGTCTCGAAATGGAAACGCTCAGTATTTATAAAATATAAGACATCTTTGCGTTCATATGTTAACAAGAATTCTTTAGAAGCTCAAATCCACCAAAAACGCATGTGTCGGTCGAAAAGGTTTTTGCCTCCGTATTTTGTAATGCGCATCGACTAACTTAAAAATCGAAAGGTCATCAATATAGCGAATATTACATGCAATTGTTAATGCATGTTAAGAAAGAATTGCAAAAAAGCCCTAAATAATTTTCGATTTCGACCAAATGATTTTCCAGTGCGACTTCACCAAGACAATGTACCGGGTCACAAGTCGTTGGGGCTATCACAGCAAAATTGCATGAGCTGAAATTCGATGCTTCTCCGTATTCCTCGGAAGTGGCTCCCAGCGAATACCAGAGAAAGGGGAAAGAGAAAGAGGGATTTTCGTCAATTTTGAGATACGATTGAAGTTATCCGAAAGATAAAAAATCGATAATGCAGATAGTGCCTTCGCTTTCTCAGCCAAAATAAAATAAGTAACATCCTTGATCAACATTCATGCAGTCGAAAATTATGAGCCGAACAATTTATTGCAACACCACATCAACAGAGACCAATTTGAATATGTTATTAGGTGGAATTAATTGCAAATCTTTACTCAATTTAAACTTGTAAAATACAAATTTTTAAATTAAGAAAGAAACCCGTTTACACCGTATATGACCATTTGCGCCATAGTGGTAGTTGTTATTGTTATACTTAGTTTCGAGTGAACACAAAGTTTCATGAGTATGCCACTATGACCATTTGATGGGTCATCAAGTTAGTAAACTACGGTCCAATCGTGAAGAAATTCCGATGGGGATACATAGGTGTAATTTAGCAAAATCTCGCTAATTCAATATATTGAAAATGCATTGAATCGCTTGGCGATCCATAATGTTGATCAACTTCGGCCGAATTGTAGATAAACTCTGATCGGAATTCTGACCTCTGTATCTCCGTCAGAATTTATCCACAATTAGGCCGAAGGTGATAAACATTATGGCCTAATAAATGACCATAGTGGCATCAAGAAGCTCAACGCCCAAAAAACATGACAAATTGATCTTTCAGTCGTCAAGGAAACTTTGGAGGCGCTTCAATGGGATGTTTTACCCCATCCCGCTGAACAAGTGGTAGTCGGATGGAGTAATGTCTAGAGATTGCTCCTTCCGACTACCACTTGTTCCGGCCGATAACTCATGACCTGGCCGAACAGCCCTTCACTGCTTACGAAGATGCTATAAATTGGGTCGACTCTTGGATCATCCGTATGCTGTACGATGGACAATACTTTGAATAAAATACATTGTACCAATTTTTCTGAATAAAGCTTCGAATTTATATAAAAACCTCAAAACTTATTTGTACCCCCAATATTAAAAAATGTCTCGATTTTGATTCCTATGAAATACTATATTGATAGGAGTAATAACCTAAAAATAGTTTTGTTGTTACGTAAAACCCTAGATATACCCATATGCTAAGGCAAAGAAATAAATTTAGAAAGCATAAATTTTATTAATAATTTTTAATTTGGATATGAATTTAAAGAGCAAAAATAATGTATTTAATTACAATATTTAATATTACGGTTTCCTTAATTTTTCTAATTAAATAAAATTTCAATCATAAAGGTTTTCATGTTCTCTATGCCTTTTTATGTACGGATTTATTATGTATGTTTATGTAAGGATATACAGATCTACATATAATGGAGCGTGAAATTGTAGCTTTCAGTTTTATTGTGTGCTTTGTATTAAGTGGTTTTCATTATCACGAACATTAATCCAAAATACCCGCATATGTGCATTGTTGAAAATGGTGAAAAATATTTAAATATTGCAGAATTTAAAATCAGGTGTAAATTTGTAACAGTTATTTATTATTAATGATTTTTAAGGGGAGTGTAAATATAGCGCGTATGAAATTGACATGTAATTTAGATTCATATGCACCTGAATTATTTGAATTTAATTAGACTTATTCAAGTAAATTTATTTTGTTCTGAGTTAAGATACATCATGTTTACTGCATTAGTATCCTGCAGAGCAAATTAATATAATATAAATCTATACATTTTGTAAAATTTTACAAAAAAAAATATTCGCAATAACAGGATATATCCTAAATCAACATTTGGATCCGTTATGTTTTTTGAAAACGATGTTCAACAGAAAATGATATAATTGAAAGAATGAAAAGAAAATTTTGTGTTTGCAATGCCAAAGGATATTATATACGATTGTTGATATTTATTCTATTTGTAACAAGATATTTGCTCTAGACGGACAATCAGGATGGTACAAAATCATATTATTTCCATGAAAATGTTTGTACCTTTAAGGATTGTACAATTTGACGTTTATATTGTAAAGCAAATTTTGACATAATTTCTATTAAATAACCTAAATTTTATTTACATGTAAACTTTATTTGAAATAGATCCACATGCTATTTATTAACGTTTGCCTTTAATGGACTTAAAATTTTATTTACGTACTTATGCAATATGGGAATATGAATAAGTTAAATATTTATAGTTAAATAAACATAAAGTTTAATTTAAACCACATTTTGCGAGTGTATCCGAAAATCACAACAAAGTTCCAAAATGTGGTTGCACAATACTGCATATATACAGCCAGCGGCACAATTAGGGGAACACGTTAACAATTCATAATAGTTGTAATTTGAAATGATGATGGAATTACAAAGCTATATTTTGAACTCGATTTTTAAAAATAAAGTTAACAAATATTGGAACTGACTGAATTAACAAATATTGGAACGGGGTTGAATTTTTATTGATTCCACTGGAACTTGTTTCTACAAGAAAATTGGAACATTCGCCAGAGGCAAATTTCGAAAAAGCAAAATATTACATAATTATTGGTGTCGATTTCGTGCGCAACTTATATTTTCTTGCCTTCTATTCTTCTACAATTTGATAGGCAACTTGATGTTCAATTGAAATGTGGAACCGGAATATATAATTTGTTTGTGTATTCTTCACCAAGTTTTCATAGTTGAAACAGCAGGATTGAAGAAAAGATAAATAAAAGATGTTTACTGTATCTCGCCAATAGTATTGAATCATAGTCACTAAGATGATAAAAGGTTCATGAATCATGATACTATTTTTGCTGTATGTATAAGAGATTTGTTTATTCAATTATTATAACAGCAACATCAAATATGTCTGACTATACTGGAGGTTTAAACCGGGTTTAATGGTCATCAACACTTAAATTGTA
This sequence comes from Nephrotoma flavescens, assembly GCA_932526605.1. Lineage (NCBI taxonomy): Eukaryota > Metazoa > Arthropoda > Insecta > Diptera > Tipulidae > Nephrotoma > Nephrotoma flavescens. The sequence goes on from OW052220.1 coordinate 313,252,256, forward strand.
GATATGGCTCCACAAATTTGAGAGAACCAACATTTGGGGGATACTTCCAAGAATGTTTAGTGATAAGCGACATATTTCTGCAAACTTTAGCAATTTTTTTTATTAAGTACTTAGAGTTGAAGGCGATCGAGTAAATTAATCCAATTCTTAACTTGACCGAATGAATATTTTAATCCCAACGTTGTCAGCCCATTTTTATAAGTTCACAAATTTACATTCTAAATTGAAATAATTTTATTACTTTTTTATGTAAGGTAGCACATTTTATTAAATTACTTGAACTTTATTTATTTAAAATTAAAACTAAAGATCAAAATATCAAAACTTGCAATTAATTATTAATATTATCCAAACGAAAGCTTTTACACACACATACCCTCCGGCATGAATTTATCTTGCCCCTTTACAATTTATCTTGAGTAAAATTTAGAGAATGCGAATTTAGTAAAACATCGCAATATCCAATTTAAATTTAGATTTCTCCTATAATTTTTTTCGTGCGTAAAAGTTATCAATTTCACGCATCGCAATTTATCTTGGTTTTGCATTGGATGTATTTTTTCCTCATCATCATCGTATCAGGTGCTAGGACTTTGATTTGGAAATGCCATTTTTGCAGCAACAAATTGTACAATTCGTGATTCACGAACCGGGTTTTGCAGTTATTTAGGGTATGGTTAGATTTCGTTAAATTACTAACATTATTCACGAACAGCCCCTGATCGAAATGTACATGTTTATGACAATTTAAATATATATTAATCTAGCTGAATTACCCGGCGTTGCACGGGAGAAAGTAAAATTACTTTGAATTACGGATATTTTGCAGCTAATTTTTCGACGCCACTGTAGTTGCAATCGTATATGACAGGAATTCATCAGGTACTGAATTCAGTATCAGAAGCATCACCGGAAGCATCAAAATGAAAATTTTGGGAAAACATTTCACCGTTGCCTCTAGACCCAGGGTCCCAGCCCTAAATTTAACAACTCAGAAACCTTTGCGAGCATGCACGTAACTCATCATTAACGTTTCATAGCAATCAGATGAATTTTACAGGAACGCAAAAGAATGGGCCCGTTGATTCAGAGGACGCATCCCTGGGATTCGAATATGTCACTAATTTCATATAATCCCTTTCCTTAACTCATTCCCAATATAATCCCTTTTCTTAACTCATTCCCTCAAAACAATAACCAAAATTAAAATTTTACGACCAATTTGTACTGAGTTCATAGACCCCGGGGTCCAGCCCTGACTTTTCAAACGCAAAAATATTCGTGGGCGTGCACACATAGAAGATTACCAAAGAGCTTGTGAAATTAAAGCGCACTCCAGATTAAGTTGCCGCATGCCAGATTAAGTTGTTTACTTTATTATTTTTTTAAATCAATAGCTGTAATTAATCCGGAAAGCGTCTATTGTTGCTGGTTTATCAGCATGATCCGGTGACTTTAAATAAACCTTTTGAAAGGATTCTAGAGTTGTCAAATCTCACGAACTCGGCAGCCAATTAATAATGCATTCATCGAGCGATATTTTTTGCCGTTCTGTCCGGAGAGAAAACGAATAGCGCTGATGGTTTACCTACTCTCGAGCACGCTACGTACAACTGCCAATGAGAAAAACATGGCAATTCAACTTCCAACTATTAGCCTGGTGATTTAATAATCGTCATTGCGAATGCAAGACGAACCGGAAACAGAACACGCTTAAATTGAAACGACAAATCGGTTGGAATCAATGGTATTCTTGGAATCAGAACATCTTCGCGTTTGAACTTCCTATGATTATCGTTGCTTCAATCACGTTGTTCATCAGCCTCTTAACAGTGAGTCTTGTTCCATTGCATAGTTTTGGTTGGTTCAGGTTTCGTAACATACCACCGAACCGACCTTGAGCTGCAAATTGTGCGGTGTCATTCCTGGCAAATCCAATGAATTCAGGAATTCAATTGGATAAATAACGACTCCATTTGCATCAGTAATGGAGAATCGATCGACTTAAATGTATGCAATTGGCCAGCGATTTCACTTTGAATTTTTATATTCAAATCGTCTACGTCCTTATTTCTCGCTACCAAAATGGCTCGTTCGCTCAACCAAACGTGGTAATTGTGATTTATATCACCAATATTCGGCAACACTTTCGGGATCAATTTTTCTTTATAGGCTGTGAATTGAAAAAAATTAATAAAGACAAATTAATCGAATGAAAAAGAAATGAAGCCAGTCGAAGCGATAACCTGAATTTTTCCATTGCCAATGTATATTTTTTGTAAATTTGAGAGTTTTTCACGTATCTCCACAAACTCAATGTCTTCAAGCAAGCGTTTATTTCATCAGCAGCTCTTGATCTTGGATAATGACTGGCAGCGTTTTGCGAAAATCGACGGCCAGTAGAATCATCATACCTCAAAAGAAGTCCTGATTCTTGCACAAATCTTTCAACGTACTTTCGCCATTGCTAATTTTTTGGAAATGTTACACGTTTGTTCATCTATCGTTTGCAAATCCAGTGCCAATCAACTGTTGCGCTGGGAAAAAAATTCAATTTTCTTCGGGTTTTCTACTCAGATTTTCCAATTTTTCTCTTGTAAAAGACCATCTGGATCGGATACGGTTGAAATTCCGTACAGAAACATCATTTTTCCATTTTCCAAATTTTTCGGCTTTTCCGGTTGATTTTCCCAAAAATTTTCTTTCGTTAGAACCATCTCTTAGAAATTGGGAACACATAAAAAAAATATCAGCTAAATCTAACCATTCTCAACTGATGCGCTAGAAAAAAAAATTAATTTTCTTCGGGTTTTTCCGGAAGTTTTTGAATTTTCCACTAAGTTTTTCAAATTTTTCTCTTCTTAAAGACCACATCAAAAAATGGTTGTGCCAGATCTAAGAGTTCTCAACTGATGTGCTATAAAAAAAACTCAATGTTCTCCTAGTTTTTCCGCAAGTTTCCGAGTTTTCCACTCATATTTTCCAGTTTTTCTCTTATAAAAGACCGTCTCGACCGGATTTTCCGACTTTTCCGGTGGATTTTCCCAAAATTTTCTTTCGTAAGACGCATCTCCTGGAAATTGGGAACACATCAAAAAAAATATGAGCTAAATCGAGCCATTCTCAACTGATGCGCTAGAAAAAAAAAATTAAATTTTCTTCGGATTTTTCCGGAAGTTTCCGAGTTTTTCACTCAGTTTTTCCAATTTTTTCTCTTCTTAAACACCATCTGGATCGGATACGTGCGAAATACGGTACAGAACATCATTTTTTTGATTTTCCGAATTTTCCGACTTTTCCAGTAGATTTTTCCAAAATTTTCTTTCATACGAACCTTTTCCTGACAATTACGAATACAACCAAATAATAATCAGCCAAACCGGTAAAACCGTTCTCTAATGATGTCATACATGTCAGTCATGCATGCGCCAATTGATTTTTATTAATATAGATAAATATAGTTGATTTTTGATTCTCGGGAACGATGAAACGTCAAGCATGTAATATTCAACATTTCATTAATTTTTATATCTTTGAATTCTGATGCAACTTTGGCAAATTTGTGTATCAAATTTTGTGGATTGTTTCCTCCATTACAAGTTTATTTTAATTGCATACTAAATGGGCATATGTCACCGCTTGACTGTTTAAGCTCGGTTTACGATTGGAATTGCAATCGTTTCGTGTAGTCCGCCGCCAATCGAATAATTTGTGTTTCCATTTTTTGTTTTGAGTAGTGGAATGCGAGGTTTTCTTTACTTCTTCGATTGTTGAGAAATTGCCGTTGTTTGTTTTTTTTGTTCCGACAACTAAGCTATACACAGTTAAATTTAGTTTTACTTTTTCACTAGCTGTGTTGTTTTTCGATTTTTTTTTTTTTTGGAACTAGTACTAAAACTTTATTCTTGTCATAAAGATAAAAATTTTGGAACACGGTTTATAAAACTGGTGCAGCACTGGTGTTATATTGATACTTTTTCATACTGGCTAATATTAAGCGAATTGCATTGATAAAAGTGGATTAAGATTTAGTTTTTAGCTTCTAAGTTTGTAACTAAAAATGTTTGTTCCTATGTGTATTTGCATATTCCGTGATTTTTTTAATATTTTAATTTTATTTTATAAATATAATAATACTTACCTACGTTGATTTTGTGGTTCGATTATTAATATTTTAGTAAAAACCAGTTAATATTAATACGCGTTTAATATTAATACGAGAAGTTTAATATCTTGATTGGTGTGATTCAAAATATTTTCCTTGAGGCTCTCAAAAAACCGTATTTGCTGAGCGCATAAATAATCGACAGTTTTATTAGGCAAATCAGTGTTTGCGGGCTGAGACCACCTCTCAACTTCTTTTGTCACTAACAAATTTCTCGCACAAAAATCGCCCTTATTTAAAAATACTTTGCCTCAAACTAATCAAATTTGGAGGTTTGCTCTTGAATCATAAGGAGTTTGTTTTCCATTGCTACAAAATACTTGAAACATTTTTCAGTGGCGTATCATTATCATTTGCACAATCATTAACTTTGTTTCATTGTTATTCATTCACCGTTTACAAATGTGTAAATTGCATTTTTTTGACAAAGAACTGTTCTTTACATTCTTTTACATAGTAGGTAAAGTAAGTACAATAATCAGAAACAAAAAACTTTGACCAAGAGTTTTTTGCAGACCATTCGCTATATCGCCGAAGTCAAAAAAGTAGTTTTTAAAAATTGCTCTCTTTCTCTGTACGTGTGTACGTCTGTACGTCCGTGCAAACTAAATGTTGTTGGACACAGTCCAAACGGATTAACCAGTCTGAAGTAAGTTGCAGACTATAGCTTTTTCCATAAATTGGGAGATTCTAATGATGGAATTGAGTTTTTACAAATATCTGTCTTTTTTGTGTATTAATCATGAAAAATTTGAGTATGTGTGTATGATGTCGGGCAGGCTTTTAATCGCTGAATGGGATTAAACTTCATACTAAAGCATTTTCCATAAATTGGCAGCCGTGAGAGCTTTTTCAAATTTTTGTTAAATTATCAACAAATGTTGACCTTGTTGGTATTCTGACATAAATAATGATTTTTTGTTATGCAAGACAGTTTTTGTAAAAAATCAGGTATAGGTTCCCTTTTTCCATTTAGAAATTAAGTGTGGTGTACTCGAGATATTAGTACATTTATCGTAAAAGAAAGTTGGATGTAACTCACAACATTTCCACCTTTCTATTTATTTTTCTTAATGCTTGCTAGTTTAAAGATGGAATTGTTGCTGAATACCATTAGAAACCATTGAAAACGTATCCTTTTGTCCCAGTAGAGTTGAACTGTGATATATTGTGTACTAAAAAAATACCTTCTATCATTTTCTCTTGTTATTTGTACACAGGCTTTAGGAATAGGCCCGTTTTGGAAAACAAGTTATATTCATAATTTAGTAAAATTCCTAAAACGATTTTTACAACCATTAACGCCAGTTTTTTGTATTTAACGTTTTTGTTAAACGAATGCACTATATCAAAATTTATATTGTCAAACTTGGTGGTTTTATTTTATTTAAATATTTTTAAAAAATCGCTAAAAAAATCAGATTTTTTTGTTTTGACGATCTTTGTGTTAAAAGTTTATGCTAGGCATAATACTCTGAAATGGCAATTAAAAAAAAAATATTTTCTATTGAAAAACTCTTACAAAGCAGTTTGTTACACCACCCCACTCCAATTTTATAATAATGCATTTAAAATTACCTTTATATCCTGTCCATATAAACACAAATACATCAAATATTTAATATAGTCCCTAATATACATAAACAAAAAAACATTACCGCCAGGTTAATATACCAAAATAATTTATACCGACATATAACAAAGAAACGTACTTCCATTAGGTGCATTAAATGAAAAATAATAACTAATATCAAATAAATATGAAATATATTTACTTAAATAAGAAATTATAATATTTGTATTTTATTATTGTATAAAAATGCTTCTTGGTCTAACGTACATTTAAGACTGTAAATTAATTTTCTGCTGTTTTCGAGTTTTTTGCGATGGCAGTTTATGTATGTGAAGCAGCATAAATAGAAACAAATTTTGTGATTTAGGAATATCCTGTATATGTAGAAATGTATATACTACTAGTACTCCTTGTATCCTTTTATATTCTACTTTATGTACACAGCGCTCAAAAATTCAATTAATTTGCATAATTTACAATTCTTTCGATTTTGTTGTTTTTGTTTATTAATTTTTTCGTTTGTCGAAATTGATAATAAATTGTAATTGAAAATAAAATATAATCGTACCGAATATAAAATTTAATTACAATATTTATAAATAATTTAATTTTTTTTTTTGTTTAATTTAATAAAAATTTATTTATTACATTAAAATTATATACATAAATTAAATTTTATTTACACACGAAAAACAAAAAAATTATTTATGTTAAAATATTCATTTTATTTCCAATAAGATGATTTAATTTCACGCGCAGGAACAAATATATTTAAAAATTTTATTTTTTGTAACGTAATAAGCTGCTGCTCGCTGGGTTCGATATCGTGACAATGTTTAAAGCAAATTTTAATAATGTTATTTTTTTTTTTTTTATTTTTTTACGAGTATCATTAATGAACCACAATTAAGTTTATAAAAACTCCTTTTCCCCAATATTAATTATGAATATTTTAAAATAATTTATGTATTACGAAAACAACCCCTTTTCATTCCGCTCAATTGGTATTTTGAGTATAAATATTGAATACAAATTTTTAAATTTAAATATTAAGGAAATATACTGACTTATTACATGGTGTCTGCTCAAAATAATTTTGTTTCCAGTCAACTGGAACTAAGCCCATAAATATTATTTGGGTGCGTAGAGGGGTTTTAGTGAAAGATGTTTGCTTATTATAGCACCGAATCAAATCAAGTAAAAATAAATTTGAGAAGCGAGAAGTAAAAGATTACTTTGCAAAATATTATTATGGCACGTGTCATTTTAGAAATAGTATTTTCAATAATAACTTCAAACTCATAATTAAAAACTATTTAAAACACTCTTAATAATAACAAATAATGAACTTCACCGTACTTGTTTCTTTAACACTATTGAATTTTTTGTTTTAAATACAAATTAGTGATTATTCGAACGTCATTTTCATATCATTTTTGAATCAATAGAGTTATAAAAAAAATGTTTAATCTTTTTTCTGAAATGTTATGCACACATGTTAAAAGCTTACCATTGACATGAACAAGTTACTCAGCATTAAAATAACTGAAACATGAAATCAAAATCTTTTTTAATTCAATAGGATACTTATTGACAATACCATAACCATAGCAATTTAGATTTATAAATTCCTCCCTATTCGAGCTTTGTTCCACAAAACCTATAAAATATTGGGTATACATTTTTTTATTTCCCATTGAAAACAATAAAAAAAACGTTTGTAGCAACAACCCTACGCAATATTTGCGCCTACTGTGAGATGAACCATACAGTAGACCGATGTTGAAATTTAAACAGTAACAGATAACGCCCAAATTCCGCTACTACACCAGCTATGTAGAATATGTATATCATTAGTATACATCAAACATACCACTGCATCAAAAACAAAAAATGTCCGATATGTAATATGATACATCATATACCATTTTGGTCACAACAAAGCCAAACGCACAAACCTCGTGCCCATGTCAAATAAATTATTTTTATCTTAGAACAAAAGTTAATCATGATAAAAAACACGTGTTGTTTGAAAATATGTCATATTAAGAGTCATGATTCAAGATCGGGAGCAAATTTCATTACCGTGGATCCAGTTCAGAGAATGGAGCTAGGGAGCAAAACAGCTATGATAAAATAGCCGGTGGTTAAAACATTGCGAGATAAAGAAAATGGTGAACCTAAAAATCCAACCATAAACTAAATGCAATTTGAATTGCAGGTAGTTAATTAAGTTTTTCAAAAACTCACGAAACTACTTTCACAAACATTTTGCATAGAACAAAGTATGTATTATCCAAAGATCGCATTGGGTAACATTATAAAAAAAGTACTGAACAACCGATAGCACAAAAAACCGAATTGGGAAGGGCCGAGTTAAAAATATTTAAAGGACCATAAGTGCCCAACGGCACCAAATAAATTCAATGATAGCATATATCGGCTTAAAACACCTTCAAAACAACTACAAAAGATACTAACGACCAAATGGCCAAGTGTTTAAAGCCTTGGCATTTGGATCAGAATGTACCGGGTTCGAACCTCGATAGGGGCAGGATGCAAAGTGAAGTTTCATCAAGAAATTACGATCTGTGGTGAAAGGTAATACATCCATGACCCCCCAGTCTGTGTACAAAATTCATGGGCCGACCCATCTTCCAAGCCAGTATAAGCTGGCATGAGGCTATACAATGTGCAGATCGGTCCTATATCCGTATACGTCCGCGAGTTGGCTGAATAGTCGTAAAGTAACGCCGGAATAAGCAAAAATCGCGAAAGAGTAGAGAGTAGGGAGTGCTTTGTGCTCCAAAAGATTGCATTGTTAATATTAAAAAAAAATAAAAAAAGTAATCCGTCCACAAGATCAAAGCTATCAATTGATATCATGGAGGAACAATAAGGCACAATCAGCATACTAAATCTGAAAAGGTGATGTATGGGACACCCTCGGCTACATAGCCACAAGAGGTTAATTAGCTCAGCAGGATAATGGCGATAAATACCCCCCCCCTGCACCTAAAAGAGCAGTACTAAAGATTTTTTGCGAGGTGCCAACAAAGTAGTCTCGCGCATGTACTCAGTGAGTTGATGAGAACTTCTATCTATTCATATCATTCAATCACCTAGCGAATTTAGTAGTATTGTGAATTAAGTCGTTTTAGTTGATCAAAGTGTAATTGAAGAACCGTTTTATTTCGGATTGTGGCACTTCATAGTCGAACAAGGTAAAAATTTATATTTTAATTATTTTAAGTTATACCATTGTCGTTTTTTTATATAGATATAGAGAGTATTAATTATACAATGGGTTTAATGTCCTTTTAAGGAGAATTAATACCCCATTTTCTTTTTATTCGCGCATACCCCACCCATTCACATACTCACACAACTACAGTATACCTGCACATTGCAAGCTCCATGTCAACCTGTACACTGACATGGACGGTGGATCGGCGCTGAATTCAGAGGGTATTAGTTGTGTTTGTTAAAATTAACGATCGTAGTCGATGACAAAAATTTGTTTTGCAATCCTGCCTCTGCTGGGATTCGAACCCAGTACCTCCCGGTTCAAGTGCCGAAGCTTCATAACCACTGCACCACTTGTCCGGGAATGCTGTCAGAGTTGTGATACTTTTCATGTCAAACTGTAGCTTGCCTTTTTATGATTCAGTGAGTTTAGAAAATTTAGCTGACTTTTGTTTGTTTTTAACTCATAATTCGATTTATGTCACTTTAGTTGAAATAATTCGAAAAATTTATTTTCAGTATACGCAAGCAGTACCTGATTTAACTGTAAGTATGCCTGAAACCGACTCCGGTACTTTTTATACAGCGCTGATTAATTCTGGTGGCGTTAATTCCCCACCAAGATGCCTTTCACTAAAGCGAAACTAAAACCATACTTATGCCACTCGTATTCCACAGTGAAAGCGACATTGATGATACAGATGCAGAGCCAAAATTTTAATGATAATTTATCCAGTACAAATCGAAGGTGAAATTACGAATGTCGAAAAAAAGGCAGAAAACAGCAACGAAAACCGGAAAATTAGTTAGACAAGAAAATAAAAACACCAAGAAATTCCTATAAAGCGTATGTGTCTTGTTGTCAGAAACGAGGGGAAATATTTACAAGTTATTGGAATTTAGCTGGCTTACATACGCCAAGAGAATACCATCTTAAGAAACATAGAATAAATAAATCGATACTCAACCACACAGGACTGCATAAATTTGAATTTAGCATTTTATTTCGAGGTAGATGAAACACGTATTAGAGTAAAGCTACTCTTGAAATTAATCATCGATCTATAAGGACGATATTGTCGAAAAAAATCTATACCGGAATCCTTAAGGGCGAGATCAGATGCAAATAAGGGAAACATTCGATCGAATCGATCGTTTTAAAATTACAACGGATTTTTACCGTGATTATAAAGACAATTGTGAAAACCAGAATCTTCAATTTGGACATGTTACTTTGTTCAATCGCATATTTTGAGCAGACTATAATATATCATTCCACGTACCGAAGAAGGAACAGTGTGAACTTTGTGAATCCTTTAAAATTGATGATGATGAGGGGTAAACCTCATTTCTAGTTAGATATGACGTCCACCAAAAAAAAAGAACTGTCTCGGGAAGAAGAAGAAAGCGAAAATGAATTGTTACAATTTTATCACAAGCGATTTAAACGCTAAAAATGAATAATGTTGGGGAGAAAATGAAGGGAGTGGTGCAGTAGAAATCGGAAGCTGCGTGGCTAAGTACCTAACAATGGTATCTGAAAATGCCATTCACAACTAGATATTGTATTCTTTTAAGACAATATTATTGTGAATAACAAAATAATAAATATTTACTTTAGGCCTATATTCATACGCCATTAAAAAATACATCAGTCGGAGCATAACCCATAAGTTCCTCATTTATTCATTTATTTATATTGAAATAAGTCTACAAATTTGACTTGAACAATATTAAATTAAGAATACAAAATAAAATAAATCCGCGTTGGATTTAAAAATTTGAAATATAAAAGTAAAGTAACAAGTAAAAAATCACTGAGGCATAAAATTGCCTTAACCTACTTTTAAAATTATTTTTAGTTAAACAAAAATCAAATAAATAGTTAATTCTATTGAAATTTTTACACATCATCTTCACTGGTTCACTATCGCCATAGTTGATTCTTTGTCTATCTAAATAGAGGATCATGATCTCTTAGTTGTCTACCAGGAACACTTATTTTTATTGACTTTAGCACATCCGGTGCCTCGATTAGACCTAGTAGGAGATTACCAATAAATGTACCTTTTAGCAATTCGCGTCTATTTTCAAGAGATGTCAAGTTTTATCTCTTGCACCCGGTTAAATAAGGTGGTTGTCGCTGTATGTTTACGTGGTATGTAGATCATGGTCATAAACCCATCCTTCTTTCCAGGTCAAGTAGCGTATAAACTTCTTTTGAATTTTCTTAATAATCTGGATATGATCTTCGTAGAACGGACACCACACATTTACAGCATATTCCAGCTGGGATCGAACGTATTCACAATACAGGATCTTAATTTTTTCCACATCGAAATTGTCCCTCGTCAAACGTTTGACAAAACCGAGCAAGGTGAACGTGACAGCCTTGTGGTACACCAGAGGTAGCTTGTATTCTATTCAACGTTTTACCTCCTATTTCAATATATTGGAATCAATTGCTCAAATAAAATTTGAACCAGGCTCGATATAGCTAGAAAATATGAACTTGAAAATATGTTCCACTGTTTTACAATGGCTGATTGAGTCGAAAGCTTTTGCAAAATCGGTGTAAAAAATCTTTATAGAATTGTGATATGAATGAGTTTATATATTACTAGTTCAAATAATTTAGGTATAACAGATATGGATGTTATACCCCCCTCTGTAGCAAGAAACATAATTTCTAGATCCAGTTTTGAAAATAGGCGTCACTCTAGTTATTTTCCACTTTTGTGCAAAAGTTGCCAATTTTAATGACTGATTGAACAAAATGCTTAGAGAAATTGTCAAGTTTTTAGAATTTTTTTAAAAATGAAGCCGGAATACCATCAGGACCACCTCCTTCTCACTGGATATCTTCTGGCTCAATGTGTGGAGTAAATATGAAAATACTATATTCACTAGTGCTTGAATCTTTATATACAGTGCTGGGAAAGAAAAGGGGGCAAACATATTTTATCGCAAATTGGAGTCTTTTTTTGCTAAAATTACAGAACTTTGCTCTCGCTTATTGTTTCATTTTAAATACATGTATGACGTAATTTTAAAAAAAAAAATTACCTGCAATTTAGAGGCAAACCCGTGAACAATGGCAAAATATTCAAAATACGTTGATTGGAGTTAAAGTAATGGAATAAATTAAAAACTTTTTTTTTAATTTTATTTTGTTTTTTATTGATTTATAAGTTTTATTTTTAGTATTAATATTTTGTTGGACCGCAATTTGCTTTTATTACAGCGATACACCTCCGATTCATTGAATTTGAAAATTTTTTCAAAATCAATAAACGTTTTAAAGCTTGAATCGATTCTGGGCATTTTCTTGCTACTTCTAGCTTCATTATAGACCAAATACTTTCAATTGGATTTAAGTCTGGACTAAACGGAGGCCAGCTCCACACATCGATATTTGTTTCTTCGAAATACTTTTTTACCTTTAAACGAAGAGATAAGAAAAAAAAACAAGTTTTTAACAAATTATTTATGTTTATATGAAAGCCAATTTTTCTATCTACAATTCAAAATTAATAATTCACAACTTTAGCGGTATGGCACGGAGCGTTGTCCTGTTCAAAAATACATTTGCAAGTCTCGCCAAAAAGCTTTAACACAGAAGGCTCAAATTCGTTGTGTCGGACCTGCAGATAAACAGGTGCTGTAATGGTGGAACTAAGGAAGCACACTCGACCGGTTTTATTTCCAGAAAAGCATCCTCAGACCATCACTTCTTCATTTTTCGGTGGAAGTCTTAAAAGACATTCGTTGCTAAGCCTCTCGCCCAGTTTTCTTCTTGCGAGAATTCTTTCATCTCCAACATGCGGCTTGAATTTTGATTCATCGGAGAAAATCACATAGTTCCACGTCTCTGGAGTCCAAGAAACATGCTCCTGGGTCCATAACAAACGTTTTTTTACAACTACTAATGTGAACTCAGGCTTTTGGACTGGTTTAAGTGCTCTTAAAGCAGCTTTAACAGGTCTTTTTCTCACTAAGCTGGTAGAAATTTGTTTTCCATTTGCTCGCTCAACATCCCGTCTTATGCCCGATGAAGTTTTAAAACGGTCCCGACGACACTGTATTCCACGCGAAGTACTTGACCTTGTTTTTGACCAAATTTTTTGCACATCAGTTACGGGGTTGTACCGGTGTAACAAAACAAAGGGCGGTCCAACAAAATATTAATATTAAAGATAGAACTTCTTAAAATCAATAAAAACACAAACAAAAAAATAAAAAATTGGTGTCTAATTTATTCCATTACTTTAACTTGCCATTCGGAGTTAGATTGCGAATATAGCTTAGCATCTCAGTTCAAAATAAGATTCAAAATTTTGGTTATATGCAGTAAATTTCTGTTTACTATCCTGGAAACACGGTTTAAGGTTTTTTTTATTAGCCTTGTCTTTGTTGTTTTTAAGACTGATAAGTTGATCGTCATACCATTGAAGATATTTGTTCCTTTTTACACTATTTGCCGTAGGCACTTGGCGAAACACACTTATACTACACTTATAAACACTTGTTTTTTTATTTCGCAGAATTAGATTTTTGAATATTTTAATTAAAAATTAACAAGTCGAAATCGATCGAGTGATTTTTTAAACTTTTTGAAATAATTTAATTTTCAAATTTCCTTGGTAAAATTGATTAAGTAACCAGAATTTTGGCTAGCAAATTGCTTGCTTGCTAGCCGATGGAGTATCTATCCCAAGGTTGGGGTGTCATGATTATATTCCGAATTTGTGGCACTATTTTTCCCGCAGCAATAAAATTTGCTACTGGATTAGGTGGCTCGTATGAGCTGACCGAAAATCGCCTTTCTTTGACCTTAATAAAATTCTTTGACAAACAGTCCTTCTGGCCACAAAGTAGAGTTGATGGTGCTTTCAAAAACTTCACCTGGAATATTGATTTTATATCATGCATATTCATATTTAGTTTCTAAAGCTTGCGGCTAACGAAAGCCACTTTCTGGGTTGTGCCACTCGAATCGTGTGCTCATCCATTAATTCAACGTCATTGGCAGTAGTATTAATATTAGAGACAGGTATGGTTGATTGTGATGCTTCCCGTAGATTATTATTTCGTGTTGGCTTTAAATGATCTATAATTCGTCGGTTTTGGATGGCTGACGGTGATGTTAGTGATGATATTGTATGGTTTTTGTTCACACACGGTTTTGTTTTGTTCACACTCTATTGCTCAAGAAAGATACAATTATTATGTTGGTACGCAATTTGAACCCAAAAATCATTCTTAGAATGGCACTCGCTCCTATGCAGGCTCGACTTTGCACTTATTTTGCGCCGCCGAGAATTCGCTGTCATCCCTGCATTCTGCGTCACAATAAACAAGTCTCAAGGACAAACGTATGATGTGGTATGGATATGTGGAGCACTAACCTGTTTCCGGTCATATTAAGCGCTTTTTGTTAAACAAAATTTGCGGCATATATAGCCGATATAACAGAGTTAACAATAAATATTCGATTATTGTGTATAATCCACAAAATTCACTAAACGTTTTTTTTATTGTTACCGCTCATAACCTCTAGTCACTAATAAAATATCAATACAGTATGTGAAGTGCAATGACCCGATATAAAAGAACTAATTTATGCGACCAAGTATATTAGCAATCATCGAGAGTAGTAAAAGTATTCCATTATATTTATAACCATTTTAAATAAGATCAACAATATTCCCAACCAATCTTATACATACGTAGGTACATACTTGCTATGTTAACAACCATTTAAATTTACAATTATTACATTACATTGAATTTTATTTC